>JAIRCJ010000136.1:99439-2499439 GCA_020883675.1 Bruguiera gymnorhiza | reverse complement strand
GAGACCTTGTTCGAGGAATTCCAAAAAAATAAAAATAAAATAAATAAATAAAATAATAAAAAAAGGTACCTGTTCAAGATCAATCCTGGACTCAATCTCAAACATCCGCCTGGACTCGGCTCCTCGGAGTCTCCCACAAATTATTCTCGTACAGACAAACACAATAAAGGTTGCACTCATCCCGAACCCAATTACAGTAGTTACCAAATTCATGCCTGAATCGAACATCTCCTCTCTCACTCTCTTTCTCCCCAGTTCCCGAATTTTCCAATCCAATCCCCCCCGCTTCCCAAAAAAAGCAACCGATAGCCACAAGTCCAATCCCAATTGATCCAATTGCAAGATGCAGAAGAACAAAAGACAGGCAAAGTACCCCACAAGTCCTTCAAACAGAAAAGGACAAACAAACAATCCCCATAAGCTCAAAAAACAGAGAGAACAAAAAAAAAAAAAAAAGGAAAACGATGGTGTAGAACAAAGAGTACACGAAGACCCAAGTCAAGATTCTTCACGAAATGGAAAGTGGTTAATAGTTTGTAAGTGGGCAAAAATGTCGAAAACAGAAAATCTTATTATCCATATGGAATCCTAATCACTTTGGGTGGACTCAAAGTTAAATTCTAAGGGCAGGGGGGAGGAATTTGGAATGGACGGTGTGGATTTTGAGAAGGGGAGGGTTGTTGGGAACCCAAAAATAAAAATAAAAAACCCCAAAAAAACAAAACAAAAAAAAATAAAAAAAATAAAAAAGAAAAAAAGAAGAAGGAAGCTCGTTTTCTTGCCGTTTGGAGTTTGCATTGATGGGGTCTACGATTAGGTGGGACCATGACCATCACTGAAATTATGATCCAACATTGGGGTTGGGAATCCGACGGTTGAGATTGAGGCGGGGGGCAAAACCTTTGGCGGCGGAAAGGGGTTTTTGGGGGGTGGGGGGGGGGAAGATTCCAACGGTAAATTAGTTGGATGTTGCCAGATTCTTCTGTGAATTACGTTGTTTTAGGTACAGAATCTTTGAAAGATGTTTTTAGCTTTGCATCTCTTCTTCTTCTACTGCTACTTTTGTTCTTTCTTTCTTTCTTTCTTTCTTGCTTTTTTCCTGCTTTTGCAAGAGGGGCCCAGATTTCCCCCCTTTTAATATTTTTTTTCCTTCTTTTTTGGCGTCAATTTGATTACTCAATTTGTTATTTTGTTTTCGCTTATAGCATACGGTGCCGTTTGCTTAATGACCATGAAACGAGCCTGTTGCACTTTGCATCAGTTTCACAGGCCCCCTTTAAATCGGTTCAATGATCAGAGAAATTGGACCACTAGTCGTGTGCTTTTATTCTCATATTTAAGGTTTCAATCCTGATTCGTATCACACACACACACACACACACACACACACACACACACACACAATCCTGTTTTCTTTAACTAATTAAAAACAATCAAATTGTGCCAATTGCATAGGATGCCATTTCAATATTTTAAGTGGGTTGATAGAGATGTTACAGATAAAGATAATAACGTGGGTTTTTGTTTTTGTTTTTGTTTGTTTTTTTTCTTTTTTGGGGTCAATATAGTTGTTGTGCGAGGACCCTATCACATCTTTATAATTAATGTGACTATTTTATAAAAAAGAGGGGTAATATATTATATTGCCATTTCACTAGTGGGGATTTGTTATCATCTTGAATGTCCAAAATCGAATTGGTTGGACAAAAGAAAAAAGACAAAAGAGAGTCTGAGAACCAATTGGACAAATAAAAGAAAAATTCGAGGCAAAATTTCAACACCCTTTCTGTTTTCAGGTTCCTGTTTCTGAAAGAGGAAATAGAGGGAGTAGGCACTTGTCTCCGATAGCCTGCAGTTGCACCTGATGTCTTCGTCCAAAGAACCTGTTGCCCCTTGAGGGTATTGATAATCTTATTGACCTTCATTCGCAAATGTTGACGGATCTCCAACATCTCCATCAGCACTGTTACGAACAGAACTTGCCTTCCATAATCCTGAGAGTGTGAAGTGCACACAGACAATCCCCACCATTCAACCTTAACACCTTGACCCTTTTTGTGAGCTCCTGAGAGTGATCTAATCTAACCAAATAGAGCTGCTGGAGTTCATGTAAAACAATACATGGCTATATGTTTGAACATCGTAGTGCTTGCCTACATGGGCATGAATGCAAAAGAGCATCGCGATTGGCGTAACACTTTCTGGAACCACTATGGCGATGGGTACTTTTTTAATTTTATCTCCCTAACGTCTGACGCCTTTTGACAATGTTTCGTTGGAAAAGTCAAAAGCATCCAACTATGGATACAAGTGCTAGAGAACTTGGATCCCAAAAATTTTGAGCAAGTGCTTTCCTCAAGAGTTCTTGCTAATTTTCAACCAGGAAATGGAAAAAAGGAAGAGGCTCCGGGAAATGGTTACCTTTTAACCCCATTAAACAAATATCATATGTTATCCTTTGAACGCAGAAGGCCAAACCAAAAGCTAATGGCATCCACTATCAGAACAAGTTCAAAAAGAAGGACGGCAACACAGAGTCTGAGCCTTTATGCATCCATTCCATAGCCTATACCAACTATATCATAGCCCATACAAAAAAAGGAAAAAAGTTCAAAAAATGACTTTATTCTCCATCACCTATACAAACTACACAGGGTCCATTAATTAATGAAATAACAAAAATGCAAAATCATATGTTATATCAGATCATTGGAGTTATTTACTTGTGCAGAAGGAATAGCCTCAACAAATAAGAATCATATCTTATATATTATTGCTTCCAAGAATTAGATAAAGCAGACCACCAAAGACGTTGCAAAAAACATTGCAAATATTGTATTTCATCATTTGGTACCTTTGGCCAAATGTGCAGAACAGCTGAATCTATTGAATGCAATAGAACTGGAAGACTCGAAGTCAATACATTGCAATATGAAGTTCATATCAAATCATCCAAAAGAGTAATTGAATATATATAAAGAAAGAAAGAAAGAAAGAAAGAAACAACAATGCAGTCAGCCATAAATCAAACCCAACAAGTGAAAGACTAGCAAAAAGGTAATGAAACACCATCGATCACCATCCAGCTTAGCCATTGTTGGCACACATTTCCTCAAGAAAGATCAAGAACAAGTTCCAAACTCCCCAAATGGAGGAGGAAATGTCAAGAATGACAAGTTTATTCAACATCAGTCCCAACAGGTACATGAATATCCTTGTAGAGACAAACATAGGGGGCATCACATCCCACATAAGGGCCAGTCCACCTCCCCTCATCTATGTAGCTTGCATCCCAAACTGAAGCATATAGAAACATGGGTTTCTCAGGGAATGCCTCACCATCCTTCCTCTCCTCTTTCCTCACCACCTTCCCATCAATCAACCACCCTATAGAATTTGGAGACCACTTTATCACATACTCATGAAACCCATCAGAGCAGTCAAACCCGAGGTCATGTATTTGCCCTCTGTTCCCAGTCCCTGCACATAGTTTATTTTGTATTTAATTTATTTTCTTGTCAAATGTAATCATTATGCAATATGGTCTCAATAAATTTTGGCAAGCTGTAGGTGATTTGGGACTATTCATAGTCAAAGCCAATACCAGGTATCAACTTATTTTTGGGGGCCCAGCAATTGGAAATCATGCAACTTTACTTAGCAAAGTGCAACATTTTATAGGAGCAATCTAAAACATGCCATTCATAGGTTGCACTAGCACATGGGAGTCCAATGTAAATGACTAAATGCAATTTTCAATCCATTCATGCCACTGATAACACATCCAATGCTTAGGGTGCAGGTCGGATTGCATAATATATTTCAAGGATCAGAGGATGTTCGATGTCACACCAATAGATCATCTAAAGCACACAACTCTTTTAGAATAAAGCAACAAGCAAAAGTTTTTGTGTTGGTTGGATACTTGACACCTCCATGGCCAACTTTTTTTAGCCTATCCTTCCAGCATTGTATATGATTCAGGTAACCTTTACAAGCAAAGCTTGCAGTGCTGTTTTATAATAACAACTAAAACTGGCCCCGGCAGGATCATAAGGGCTAGTTCAATTCAGTCTGTAATTGTGATTCAATTATTCATAATGCCAACACAGCAGACTCCGTAAAATGGACTCCAAGTGGAAGGTTTGCTTTGAAGGGTACTTGGCACTCTATTAGATCTAAGAAAGAAAAAAAAAAAAAGCCTAAATTGATTTGAGCTGGTGTGGATTAACCTATACATTCCTAAACATAGCTTTATTGTTTGGTTGGCAATACAAAATAGATTATCTACAGCTGATCATCAAGCAGCTTGGGGCATGAATATTAACTGCCGATGCCTTCTTTGCAACCAACAACCTGAAACTAGAGATCACACATTTCTCTTTTGCTTGTACCCTGGAGAAATTTGGTCTCACTTCCTTCATATGTGCAAATCACATTTGCCAAAGAGATGTTTCATACCTGTCATCCTAGGGCTTAGTCGGTGCGCCTGTGTCTTTCCTACTCCATATAAATAGAAAGGAGCCAAATGAAACATGATCAACCCCACAAACCTTAAGAGAATCAATTTCAACTGCAGTGTCTAATGTCAGAATTCTCATCAATCATTCAAAATCTTTGCCGCTTCAAAGAGCCAAGATTAGTGGTCCGAAGCCAATTTGCACTCAAATGATCTCTATATGTTTTCTTATGTAAAATCAAGAACTTTTGTAGGCTGTTCAGGCATTTTGGGACCTTGTTTTGGAGCTACACTTTTCTTCATTCATCCCCTTCCCCCCCCCCCCAAAAAAAAGCAACAATGCGAAAAACCTCATTTTAACCTCATTTTTCCCAAGAAAAATGATAAACAGAGAGAGAGAGAGAGAGAGAAAACCTGCGGTGAAATAGTTGGTCTGGACGATGGTCTTGTCCTTGCCGAGGAATTCGAAGTCGATCTCGTCTTGGGACTTATCGCCTTCGAGAGAGGATAGATAGATGTTGAAGTTGAGGCCACTTGTGTTTCCCTTGGGGCATTGTATGAGAGAGCTGAAAGTTCCGTAGCGGAAGCGGGTGGTGCTGCGCCACCGGGCGCCACCGCGGTGGTCGTACGTGAGGGCGATTGAGTTCGACTCCGCGCAATGGTCGCAGGCCTCCGGGGTGTAGTCTACTGCTATTTGCTTTATGGGTCGGGTCTCCTGGCGGAGTGTCGGATCCGCCATTTCCGAGGACCTATGTTTTTGCCGCGATGAAGACCAGGCCGATCAGCGTGGGGCAGAAGAGGAAACAAAAGGTTTTTAAAAAAAAAACATAAAAATCCTCTCGTACGGTGCCGTTTCCGTTGACTTACGGGAACAGAGCTCTATCTCGGAATGGAATAAGTTTAATCTCTGTCCAAACAAGCTTGCCGACCGAAGTCTATCGTCTCCAATGAAAAGTGGACAGCGTCCCGGCAGAGAGGGGAGCAGAGCAATAAAAAGAAATGGTGGTAGGGGCAATTGGGTCAATCCATTCTTGCTGTTTTCCTTCTTCTTTTCCTCGTCTTTGTTTCAGCAAGCGCAAGCCATTAGCTGGTAAGTGAACAAAAAAAAAAAGACAAAAGGCAATAAGAGAAACGGAGCACTTTGCATCGACTCTAGTTTTATATGAAAATACATGAGACGAAGACAACTAATGGGTTCTGTTTTGGAATTTGGGAATCCAACCCTCAGTTGCGGCGGCAATGAGTGAGGATCCAATACGGGAGTGGATTCTGTCGGAAGGAAAGGCGACCCAGATTACTAGGATTAGTTCTGTCGGTGGTGGTTGCATCAATCTTGCAAATCGTTACGACACTGATGTCGGTTCTTTCTTTGTCAAAACAAATAGGTATGTTTCTCATAAAATTTTCAAATTGTTTGTTTTTAGCTGTGAGGTGAATTGGGGTTTCTTGTGTTTCAATGTTGGATTAGGAGTATTGGACCCGCCATGTTTGAGGGTGAGGCACTTGGGCTAAGTGCTATGTATGAGACTAGGACTATCCGTGTACCTAGGCCGTATAAGGTGAGAATTTTCTGGAGTTCATCCTTCTCTTGAGTCGTTTTTGCTTTGTGTCTGTGTTTACGTGGTGAGGTAAAACTAAGGGGTTAACTTGGTATTAAGCATTGTAGGTTGGAACCTTACCAAGGGGTGGCTCATACATTATTATGGAATTTGTTGAGTTTGGATCATCAAGAGGCAATCAGGTGAGGATGGGGAACTTTGGAATTGATCTTGACGATAAAACTTTTGCAATTCAATTTCTTGATTCTGTTTTCATCCTTAGGCTGCCTTAGGGAGGAAGCTTGCTGAAATGCATAGAGTTGGGAAATCTGAGAAGGGGTTTGGTTTTGATGTGGATAATACCATTGGCAGGTGTCATATTTCAGAGCATTGTCATTCTTCTCGTTGTTATGAATAGTCTCGAGCAATTCTCTAATACTTGTTGAATTGAATACGTATAAACAATTAAACACTTAGTTGGCTCTAATATTTCATGAGCAAATTTGTAGTACTCCACAGATAAACACTTGGACATCGGATTGGGTTCAGTTTTATGGGGAGCATAGATTGGGTTACCAACTGAAGTTGGCATCAGATCAGTATGGTGATTCAACCATTTATGAAAGAGGTTCAGTTTTTTCTTAACGTGGTTCTCTTACATTATCATTTGTCATTCAATGTCATTGGCTCGTTGCTTGTCCTGCATATGTTTTTACCAGCAAGCGAATGAGCTTGAACTATGCGTGCGTGACTTGAGAGTACTTACATTCTCTCTTATTATCTCTTGCCCCCAGTTTTAATTCCATGTTACTACTAGCAATTAGAGTATTAAACTATAGTTTGTCCTCTTGACATCCTCCCTTTAGAATATAAATACGAAGATAAGACTTAAAAGTGCTGAAGAAAGTATTTGCATTGTCAGTGTGATTAAAAATTAATTTCTGGATGTAAAGAATAGCTAATGTCATTGAACAACTGAGGTATCTTCAGCTTGAGTTTGTCTCTTCACAAGTGGATTTTTTGTTTTCAGTTTTTTGCTATGTGAGATGTTGATTGTTATACCTTATCTTTTGAGGTGAAATGTATCGTCTGATGCTCTTATTTGATATGGTGTCAACAGGAAAAAGACTGGTGAAGAACATGGCACCTCTGTTCGAGGACATTGTTGTAGAACCATGCTTGCTTCATGGAGACCTGTGGAGCGGGAACATTACCTATGACAAGAATGGCGAACCTGTTATTCTTGACCCTGCATGTTATTGTAAGTCTTAGTGTGTTTGCTTCATTACTGTGTGACATCGAGTACTTATTGAAGGAAAGTTTTTCCAGTCACAAGAGTAGCATGGAGGGATTAAATATGTGGCACCCCCAAACTATAAGCAAAGAATTAGAAATGTAGCCAACAGAATTTGGAATTTAAGACTAAGGTGGTCTTAAGTTTTATATTAGAAACTATGGTTTAAATTAGAAATTGCCCTTTTTTTTTGTCTTCCCTCTACAGACGGACATAATGAAGCTGAATTTGGAATGTCATGGTGTGCTGGTTTTGGAGGATCATTCTACAATGCTTATTTTGAGGTATACTAGTTGTTTTGTTCTGAATAGCTGGGTCCATTTAAAGCTTTTTGACAAATATGAAATCTACACTCTCACACACAAATGTGCACACTGAAAAGAAGAGGGATCCCATTTAAGCGGCAGACTTTATTGCAATGATCACATGGGCTATGCCATGCCAGTAAACCTGGTGCACAGCAATAGTGGCATGCCTTGGCCCTGCAATCAAGGGCCGGTTCACTCCAACAAAGTGAAGGCATGCCTATGCTTCTATGCCATCAATGTAAGTCAAGGCAGTCCTATGTGGTTGTTTTCTTCTGAAGCTAACGGTCGTTGAAAGTCATCGTCAATGAATTCCTAGTTTTACAAGAAGTTAAAAGCTTTTGTTTTGAAGTGATGTCTACACATATGTTCTCTCAAACCCTGCCAGATCTAGTTGTATACCCGTAATTCCAGTTCCGATCTTGATATCGTCCTATTTGTTATTATTGTGTTAACAGGTGATGCCAAAACAACCAGGCTTTGAGAAGAGGAGAGAGTTATACTTGCTATATCATTACCTGAATCATTATAACCTCTTTGGTTCCGGCTATAGATCATCTGCAATGTCTATAATAGATGACTATCTGCGGATGTTAAAGGGGTAGGGTCTAAAAGCAATATTTATGCGTGTATATTAGCTTTTTCTTTTTTTTCCTGCCCAAGCTCTAGGCAGACATCTGTTTTTATTTTCTTTTTTCTTTTTTTTTTAACGTGTTTTTCAACAAATGAAATCCGTCTGTGTATATGATGCCTAGCCTGAAGTTTGAAACAAGTAAATTGAGCTTCAAACGATTTCCTCTAGCATGTTTATACTGCAAATTGTTAAGGCTCAAGCGCCGAGTCCTTTGGATGGTCAGCCTTTGGGTTTTGTCAAGAGGTGAATTGGATGGTAGAATGGGCCGGTTCTGAAAAATTTTTGTACAGAACATAACCTGGCATGACCAAGTGTCCATGTCCCCTGGACTGCACCACTCACTCACTGTAGAATTACCAGGAAGAAAAATATGTAAAACATAAAATATTAATATTGCGATAATTATTTTTATTATATAATTTATAATTTAACAATTTCTTAATAAATTCTAAGTATCATTGGATTAGTGGTCTGGTAATCCAATTTTTTTGACATAATGTATAAGACTTTTCATAAAAGTTAATTTAAAAAAAAAAAAATCTCTGCTTTGGTGTCGATCAACTCTCTCTGGTTTCGTCCTCAGGCTTTGGCGAATAATTTAAAAATAAAAAAGAAAATAAAAGCCCTCAAGATAAAAATTGTGGAAGTTCTGAAACTGCAGCAAAAATAAAATAAATGAATTCAAGACTTTCAATTTTAAAAATGATTTAGTAAACGAGGTACACGATCTTTATCTTCAGCTTGTAGTACGGCAGACAGCATCGTGCCAGCCCAGACAAGCTCACCGAACTCAACAACTTAAAGTGCTCGAGATCCGTAAATCAAAAACCGAACTCCTTAAATGAAAAAATATGAACAACAACAACAACACAGCAGAAACGGCGTCGCCGCCGCCACCGCCGTCAGTCCCATTACCTGATCTTATAGCATCTTTGGAGCAAGCTCTACTGATGGCCAAACAGCTCCCGGCCACCACCGACCCAAACCACCTCCTCCAAATCTACTCTTCTCTTCACCGAGCCCACCACCACCTCTCTTTCTTTGTCTCCCGTACCCAACTCCCTTTCTTCCCCGTGCAGCCGCCGCAGCCACGGCCTGAAAATTCTGTCTCGTCTGCCACCGGAGCCGCCACCGACGACGACGGAAGCGAGCCGATGCAAGTTGGTGAGGATGACTATGAAGCTGGGGCCGAAGAGAATTCCACCTCCCAGGCCACAATTGACAAAGTAGAGGAGAGGATGAGAGATTGCTTCACCAAGAATAAGAGGCCCAAGCGGCCGCTTTCTCCGTCGTTGCTGGCGGAGGATAGGGCGGCGTTGTTCGGTGATGGGTATGTCGGAGGACTGAAGGGCTTTGATCCTCTCGGAGCCAGGCTGAGGGCTCTGGATCTTATTTACCAGTTTCATGCCTGAAAACTATGCTATCGCCGTATTTTGGAGAAAAAGGGAAAAAAACAGAGCAGATTGAGTTGCCTCTCGTGGGATCCATTGAGGGGGCGACCTTTTGAACTTGATGATTCTATATTTTTTTTTTCTTCAAATTATATTTTTGAATGATATTCCACTTTGTTTGAAGAATGACGGCAAACAATAGGCTGCCATTAGAATTGCGAGATTCAGAAAACCCCAATTCTGGGGTTTTAAATCGTTGTAATCTCTTCGAGTTTTGTTATGCGCGTTGTGACTCTTTTGACATACAATGCAAGGTGATGCTCTAGTCAACATTCCACTACTATGTACAATTTGACGAGAATGGGAGCATCAGAAATTGCCCGAAATGCGCATGGCGAACGTCCGAAATTTGTATCGATTAGTTGGGAAGGCCCAGTGATTAAAGAGAAAGCAGATGACTCTGTGCGATGTTGGTAATTAATATGGGACCTAACGAATCTAGATTGAACAAAACAAGACGAGATCATTCTCCCGAAAGAAAGCGGTTTCTTTTTTCAAAAGAGAGAGGTCCCTCTCAGTTCTATGCCTGTTCTCAGTGACCATCACTTCAAGGCGTCAACTTGGCGATAGAGTATGTCAACTGAGAAGAAGTTTGTTCAAAAACAACATCAAGTGTCCTAGAAATCTCACGGCTGTGTACAAGAAACATAATAGTGATCCAAGCTACTGATATAGCTTGAATCACTATTTCTTGTGCTCGGTTGTCGGCATGATATTGTTTCCAACTTCATCTTTGGTTGGGAGACTATATCATTAAGTTGAGACTTAAGAGACACTAGAGTGAAGACAGCCCTTGATACAGGCAATAAACTAAGCGGTGGTCCACATTGAATATTGGTCACCTTTTCTATTATTCTGAAAAAGAAATCATATCCTCCGAAAGAATGGTTTTTTTGGTTTTTTTTTCCTTGTTCAGCTCATAGGATGCAACTCATTTTCGTTTTTCGTAGTTATCTTGCTCGTCATCATCCTTGTTACTAGTACCTAGTGTCATGTATTTGTGTTTACTATTGTATGATGATGAATGGAGACAATGACTTCTTGCAGATATGAAGGGCAACAATATTGCTGCCATTTTGGCCATTGCAGATGTGCCGAAGTCCATGGATGTGCAGATGTGCTGAAGTCATCTTCACAACATCATACATTTTACTAAATGCAGAATTCACCTGGTTGTATAAAGCCACCAAATTAAAAGAAGTGGAAAAGTTCAACAAATAGCAGAACCTCATCCATAAATTCATGTAATAAGAGTGCAGAATTTAGAATAGTATCGCAAAGTTAAAAAACAGAAGCCTGCCAATGTTGAATACAAGTTAGTGGAATCACCCTCTTTGAAGAATGATGGAAGATGACATCACCTTGTTTTGAATGACTCAGTAAAGGCCACTTGTGAGCGATGATCAATTGAATCAGATAATTTGTGCAGAAATACCTGAGAAAAAATGATCTGAAATATTGATAGAAAGATGTTATGATGTTTATATAACATGACCCCACCAAAAACAGCGCTTTCTGCCTGTCTCCTCCTGAAAACATTCAATCGATGGCTTCCACTCATTGATTAGGAAATTACAGTTTAATCGATGATCAAAGTACCACAGGGGCAGCAAAAGAACTAACTTTATGAGAAAATGTCACCCATTGGAAGCAGAAGCTTGACTCCATCTGTCTAGTTATAACATTTAAAAAAAAAAAAAATCAGCTCTTACTAACAATAATTGATTACCAACAATTGATAAGATTGCGATGGTCAATGTCATCCTGCACATGGTAGACCAGTCGATTGCCAAAAATAACAATCTACCTTTAAACTCTGTGATTCAGCAAGTCTTTCCCTCTCACTAGAGCAGCCCCACGAGGTCACGAATTTTAGAACTCAGCGTTTTTATTTGTCTCTCTCTAGTTAGTACTATAGATCTAAAAATCTTAAGCTCAAGTCTAAGTCAATACCATTCATCGAAAGAATAAGAAAAAAGAGAAGAAAAAAAAAAAAAACTTGATGCTATCTGCACGTTTGGCCGTTGAATGAGTTAGAATTGAAATTGGTTTGATAAGTCAACTTTTAAATATAAAAAAAAATGAAATTACAATAATAATTAGTCTCGAATGTTTGATAGTGGAAATTTACTTTATGGCATAAAATTTATTTCCGATGTACTAAGAAGAAAACAAATAAAATTTCTTTTCTAACAATGGGTATTTTAAGGCATAATTAAAGGAATAATAAGAGAAGAATAATTTAATTATACTGATGTCCTAATAATTATTATTTTTGTCCACTTCAACAATGAGCATTTTAGGAGATACATGAAGAGATAATAACGGAAAGGATAGAAAATAAAAGCTAAGGAAGGAAGAAAATTAAAGGCCAATATCACCAAAATTGACAGCATAATAAATTAAGGAAATAAGAAAGAATTTTTATAATAGAAAAAGTTTATGACGAGATAATTTGGCTATAAACTAATAAAAAAAAGTGGGTTCCACTCAACACAAAATTATTATTTTGAATTCAAAATTTTAGTTTTTCCGACCAAAATAACATGTTATGCAGTTAGCAAAATATATAATTAGAGATAAAGAATACATAATTAGATGTCAATTGCACTTTTACACATCTATTGATTTTTTAGTGAAAAAATTAAAAATTTTAAAAACAAAATAATAATTTTCTTTTAATCAATTTGTTTATTCTTTGACCATAAAACCACACCCTTTTTATAATTAGTTCAAAATTCTTACTATTTTGCTATCTATAAATCTACATTAATTCTATGATAAAGAGTTATCAAGTGGCATGCTTTTTCTTTTTTCTTAATCTATATTGACTATTTTCTACACTTTTACTTTTTGTTCATTGGTTACCAAGATTGAACTCCAACATCCTTTTGAATTCTCAACATCCTTTGTTCATCTTTTTCTAAATGTTACAGAAGTGCGTAGCTAGAGGGAAATAATTCATCATTTTGCACTCTGCCAACACATTTTCACGTTTACAACAACTAACACATTGGAATGTGAACCAACAAATCATTGCACAGTCTCTCCTGTGCTGAAGAAATATCCAGCTAGGCTCACTGTTACTTCTTTTACAATGCTTTTTTGGATTGATCCAGTTCCTGCTCGTAGCTGCATTTGTAGAGACTGACTCCAATAACTGGAGGGTCCAATCAGGAAAAGAGCATTTCACAATCCTACATGATATATGTGATAATCAACTTCAGGGTACTTTTTTTTTTTTGGGTCAGGATAGTTTCTCAAGAAATTTATTTTTATCTGGGTTGGCGACAGTAGGTACAATATCAAATACATATCTGGGTTGGTTGTGGCCTGTGTGGATAGGCACTGTGAATTCTCCAACTTTTTGGTTTGGTTTTGCATATCACTATCTCAAATCTCAACTATTCTGCAGACTGTTTTCCCATTTTATTTGTTTTCGGTTGTAGGCACCAGGAAGCATTTTATACTACCAACTTAAGGAAGGAAATTTCTAATTTAATTTGCTTAAAAAGTGAATTAAATTAATTCAGTTGGCGAAATAGAGGGAAAGAGTATAGCATGCATGATTTTTTCTTTTTAAGAAAAAAACCTATGAACTTGGTTTACGGTTGAATCGTCATTAGTAGTTTTCATAAATCAGCTCTTGGGCACACATAACCAGACCAAATACTATACGGGTTTTCGGGTTTTTTCAGGTTCAACCTGGTGGGTTAGGTTTTAGGAAACATTGATTGCGGCACAAACACGCGAAGAAGGAAGAAAAGAGGCCAATACTCAAGTCTCAATTTCTGATTTACAATACTTGATATGACAGCACTTTTGGTTTCAATTTTCAATTTCACACACTCCACGACTTTTTAAGTTGTTACTAAGCACTCCCTCCTGTTTTAAAAGCTCCCTATTATTTTTCTTAATCTCTTTGATAAATAGCCTTCCAATGTGCTGTCCCAAAAATTAACTTTTAAAAAAAAAAAAAAAAAAGAGCCTTCAAATGTCAACATTAACTATTCTGGAAAGACTTACTCACGTTCGAGTTAGTCTTACTCTTCACTTTCTCCTTTGCCCCCATGAACTTTTGTGAAGTAAAATTACGTCCACAAATTAAATAAGAGGACCTAAAAAGAGAAAAAGAAGATGCAAGAGTGATTTCATTCTCCAAATCACGCCATTAACGATAAGCGAAAGATCTTATCAAAAGCGAGAGAGAGGAGATCCAGAAAATGAACGAAAGATTCAGATTTACATTAACATTGGCACAAATGCAGTAAAACAGATTTGATCCATAGGCAATAAAACTTATTTCTTGGCTTTCGCAGCATCTGTCATGGCTGAAGTTGACGTTGCTCAATAAGCGCAGATTATGACCCGGCCCGGCCTCCCCAGCTTGCTGCAAACAATCAGAAAATCACCTTATAAATGGGGAAAATATGAAAATGAAAGGAAAACAAGGAGGACAGGAACAGATGTGTATCGCATGAAGTAAATGTCTGAATACCAGGACACAGTAATCGCTGGTTCACTGGAGATTACTAAGGCTTTTGTCCCGGAACTCTTCGGGGGGCCGTTTCGGCCATATCAAACAACTCACAGATTTCTCCTCTTTCAGTCTCACACCAGTTATGTCCCCATTGCACCTGGTGTGCTGGTGGTGGCAGCTGTTCTGACGTTTGCTGCAGCAGAAACCGATGCTGCTGTGGCAGAAACCGATCCTGCCAATGCTGCATTTTATGATTTAAGGAATTGTCCACAGTTGTTGGGCAATTTGATGCACATTTTGAGCCAAAATTTCCCACATCAGGGCAATCTGTTCTGTGCTGGAGAAAATCCTCAGCATTGTGATTTCTCATTTGGCCCAGGTTTTTCAACTTCCCACTAATTGTACTTTCAACAGGACTAAAAGCAATGTAAGTAGAGTACAACTGATTGCTTTCCGGAGCTAATTGCCCATACTGAAAAGTTGCAGCATTATTATTATGGTCTGAGCCCTCATTATAAGCTACTTGTGTAGAGCCAAGGGAAGGACAGAGGGAAGCATTGGCATCGGTCTGAAAATGGCTTTCAAAGTCTGGGGGACACGCTTTCATTATGAATGGCAGTTGATAATGTTGTCTGTGTAAACTAGTAGCCAACAAATGATCATAATCCCCAACTGAGTTCTTCTGGATTGCATCTTGTTTCCGTTTCAAGGAGAGACGATATTTCTGAAAGTGCACATTTTAGGGAAAAACTTGCGATCAAAACTGAAGCCATTACTTGGCCCAAAGTGCACAGAAATTCCATGCTGAAACACTTACACCCAATGCTTCTCCAATATCAAAATTGTAGATTGAATCAGAGCAGATATCCAGTAAGAAGAGACAAAAGTGCATGCATTTGATATCATGTCTTCAACGATAGTGCGGCATTAAAATCATTGAGCCAGAATATTCTTGTACTGTTCTGTTGGCAGAAGAGAAGGGATGGACCAAAGTGGCTTGGGGTTCAAAATATAACGTACATTTTCTTGCCCGTCTTCTTGACAAACCAAGCACCCCAACAAAAAGAAAATGTTCTTGAATTCACAGTTGTGCAGAGAGAACATACCTGTAAATGGCTTGCAATGTTTTCTTTCCTTAGACCTGGTACATTCATATGCTGAAGTATTTGCTTTGGATGAGCATCTGAATTGGAATTATGAAGAAACAGATCAGTTACCCTTATAGCCACGTACCAACCAAATAGGATAGCGCCAGGTAAAGGTTTATATACTCAATTTCTTACCATCAATGCCTAAAGTCTCAATTGCTCGCAAAAATATATCATGCAGCTCGGTTGTCCAGATTAGCTTTGGCTTCTTTAGGACACTCACGTTGTTTTTTGATTCATCCTCATCTTTGTCCGACCTCTTTATTTTTCCCTGCTGGATCCCACTGGTCCAAGTTAGCTTTGGCTTCTTCTGGACAGTCAAATTGTGCTTGGATTCCTCCTCAAGCCGGTCTATCTCTTCTAGTTCATTTGTTTTACCCTTCTGAGTATGCTTTTTCGGAGTATCTAAAACTGATTGACATTTTAATGCCTCATCCTCCAAAGATTCCCCTAGAAACTTGTTTGTATGTTCAATAGATGCCATTTTCCTCCTTTTCTTCATGTATGAAAACTGCCAAAGGATTTTTACATCGCTCCTGGTCATTGGTTTCAGAATATATTGCACAGCCCCTTTAAACAGGCTGCCAAGCATAGTGCTTTCACTGTCATCACCTGAGAATACTACAGTAGGGAAAAAATCAAAAGTTTGCCAACATAAATTGTACAGGAAAAGGTTGGACGAAGGGAAAGTGGGCTAATTACCAACAATGGGTAAGCAGGACGTTTCTCCCATCATTTCAAGGAGCTTAAATTTATCCATATCAGGCAAATTAACCTCTGTCAGGATGAGATCAAGATCTTCTGCTCTTTCCCGTAAAATACGCAATGCATTGATGGCTTGATTAACGGTGACAACTACAAATGAAAAAAGTGGAGCAATTCTACAACTTAGTAAAAGTTCCAAAATGTACTAAACTTTGATAAGACTTTTTTTTAGTAGTTAGAAGACCAAAGAAATGTCAATCATAAAGATTTTTCTCCACTGCTGAAAAGCAGAAGCTAGTTTGCTAATGCTAAACACATCGAACAAAGTTTCAAGGAAAACACCAGATTTGCTTTTGTTGTATAAAGTAACTCACAGAACTTAGTTTTCAGGTTGCAATGTTATTGAAATGGTGGTATGTGGCAATCAACCATGACCTGTAAACCTGATGAAATCCAAAATCATCCATACCCCACAAACCATGGGATCTTTCAGCAAAGAGATCTTGGGATATATTTTCCCCCAAGCACAAACACAGGTTGTACACTCGCAAAGGCAAAAATGCAAACATATGAACCATGCATACATGCTTGTAGCAATTGGATATTATGACGATACAATTATTTTGCCCTCTTATCAAAAAGTGACTAAGCAATATCTTCAGGGAAACTATAAAGATCGGAAGTTCCAACAACATAATAACTTCTTACAGCAATTGCAGATGAAACATTGCAACTTTTAGCAGCATCAAAATAATAACACAAATACTAAGTATGAAACTGTCATACCATCATGTCCATATGCACGAAGCATTGCCGAGACAATTGTCAGAGATGTAGAGTCACAATCCACAACCAATATACTGAGACCGTTAAGAAATTGATCAGTTTCCCTAGTTTCAAAGAAGGGAACCCCGCTATTGGCCATTTCTGCAAAGAAACTATGACAGACAGGATGCTAGAATTACTCACATACTTTTAAGGTGAGGGACAAAAGGGGGAAAGACACTTATTCTGTAAGTACAAGGCATTTCTTTGTTATCCATGGTATCCATGTATAATGATCCTTCAAATCAATGAGTGTGTGCGTTCACATTTTCAGCTTGCCAAAATTGCCATTGATGAGATAAAATGTGAGCACAGTCTACATTGACCATTTTGTTAACTATGAAAATCACAAGCAATAATTAATCAGCCCTTCACTTGTAAAACTTCTATTATATACAGATGAAGAGAATGGTCCAGGTAAATGGTATTGATATGGATGCCTTATATGCTATGTTTCAACATGGAATCTGCATTTTAAGAAAATTGAAGACCTTTTGACAATTTGGGATGCCTATGAACACTTAAGATTCCACATGTTATACATTGCATTTACATCCAGGTCTTAAATAAGTTTCTGTTGTGTAATAGAAATATTTTTTTGAGATCACTTTGCCCTGTAAACCATGAAAAAAGGTGCCTCAATGCACAAGACTCCCAAACTGTGGGGTTGATTTGGAGAAGGGTCAGATGCATGCATCCTTTTATTTGTTTTTTACAAAGAGACTATTTTTGCGGCTCTATGCAAAAAATGTGTGAATTTTGAAAAATCCAACCCAATGACTTACATGGCTCTGGAGCAATGCGTCATTTGATCTTCACCCTGAAAGCATCATGTCCTTTCTAACACAAGAGGGGGTGCCCAAAGCTGGCCAATTTGTATGAAATTGCTGACCAACGCAGCTGGAAAAAAAAAATGGAAAAGACAAAGAAAGAAAAACCTCTCACATCTATTCACTCGCTATTCCATTAAGCCAAGCCTGCCTATATTCAAAGAAGCAAACCAACAAGACTTTTCATAGGGTGACACACATGGGATGTATCTGGCAAAAACATTAAGGGAAAATAAAAATTTAAACCACTCCATAAAAGCACTAACAAAAAATTGATAATTATACACCTCAAAAACTCAACCAATAGCATTGCAAACATCACATGTTTTGTAACAAAACATCCCTACCCCTAATAAAATATCAATTGAGACGGCTACATTTTTCTACAAGGAAAGTTGACATTTCCAAAAATCACCAAAACCCCTAAAAGGAAACTAGCAGATATTTACAAAAGTAATACTGAGCTTACCCACAAGGGCTACAATTCTAAGGCTAAAAGAGCATATAAGTTCAACTCTCGTTAAGACATCCCTAATGACCTATTTAATTGAAAGGCAGTGTCTCATAGATTTCGGAAGGCTTGAACTCGAGAACTTCCTCCTTTTCTTTTGACATCCTATCATCCTGAATTTTAAAGTTATGCTACATCTTCTCCTTTTTTTGCACGAAGTTGTAATTTAGAATGGTAAAATTTGGCTAT
The DNA here is from genome assembly GCA_020883675.1 of Bruguiera gymnorhiza. Classification (NCBI taxonomy): domain Eukaryota; kingdom Viridiplantae; phylum Streptophyta; class Magnoliopsida; order Malpighiales; family Rhizophoraceae; genus Bruguiera; species Bruguiera gymnorhiza. Next base: position 2,481,070 of record JAIRCJ010000136.1, on the reverse strand, counting down.
ACTAAGCTGGCCGCCTTTTGACCTTGATGCTTTAGACTTACCACAAAACCCTAGTGATGTTAAAAACCTGAATACTTCCTTTGTTTTGATTCTTTTAGTTCCAGCCAGTTTTCAGTATAGAAACAAGCAATTATCTGAAGGATGTTATGTAACTTGTTTCTAGGGATAGCCCCTAATTAAAGAATGTATAAGCCGTCGTAGCCAGGAAGGGAAAGAAAACGAAGAATACGACAATGAATGCTCACAGAAGGAGCTGAAGGTTAGAATTGTCTCTTTGGCGATAAAGGCTCCAAAACACCCCGAGAAGGAGGACGTGGTTCCGGGAGAGAGCCCAGGAACATCTTCATAACAAGAAAAATTCCTCCTGATGCCATCAGTTAGTCGCTCTTTATATTCATTTGCTCTAAAGACAAAAGAAAGCTAGGAGAGGACCATCGCCATTTAACCAAAATAGAAGAACAAGAGATAAACGAAAAAATAAATGATACATTCTCCTCCAAAAATCTGTCAAGTTCTTTTGAAAAGCACAACGACTAAGCTCCATATTCTCATCAGTCAACAAGAAGCCATCATTAACTTCACTGAAAGTTTCAACAAAATCAAGAGCTCTCTGGATTCCAATTCCTAAGTCACGGTCAATACTGAACAAAAGAGGCATGGCTATCAGCTGTTCCCTCTGTAACCCAAGACTAGTTTGAATACCGTACATACCGTAGCATTCAAAAGGTTCCTTTTACACAATGAGATCTCATGATGCTAAAAACAGTGAAGAACCAATTAAATAATGGAATGGCTGAAACTCTATGAAATGAAATAAAAGGGAAATACTAGGAAAAACAAATGCCCTTCATAAGGAGGGTTGCCGGGGTGGGGGGCGGGGCGGAGCTTTAGAGCATCCAACAATTGGTTTAATGGGCAATCGGGAAAAATACACAACAATTCATGACAGTATTCAAACCATGATAGCAAAAAACATTACTTTCAGATTGGATCTCATGCATTTTATCACTAATTTAGCCCAAAAAAGAGGAAAGCGTCACTGTCAGCTGTGATGCATGCATCTACATGATCATCATAGTTTAACTGAGCGCACAATGCTTCACCTTTTGCTTTCAAAACTGGCATTCCAAAAAGCTCCAGCAGCCCCCGTACATATATATAAGCAATTGTTAAAAAAAAAAAAGGAGAATTTCTTTTATCAAAATTTTTAATTCTATGATACTGTATTTTTTTATATGAATATTAATATACAAATTATAATAAATTTTACATACATCTATCCATAATGTCAGATTTCTGTTGCGAAAATGAGAATCCTCTTCTGATTTTACCCGTTGATGAATTTCTCCTACTTTTCTCATTTCTCCTACTTTTCTCCTTTCCCTTCTTTTCTTTGATTTCTCCGACGGTGGAGAAGAGGAAAACAAAGTAATGGAAAAATCACGTCTCTTTTTCTGTAACGGTTATCTTTAATAGAGAGAGTTATCTCTTCTTTTCCTATAACCGTTATCTTTAATGGAGAGAGTTATCTCTTCTTTTCCTGTAACTGTTATCTTTAACGGAGAGACTTTAACGGAGAGACTTTAACGGAGAGAGTGGAGGGATTTTAAACCCGATAACCCAAATTACCGTTATTCCTAATCGACTATTATATTAGACCTTTTATATTTGGTCATACTTTAAATAATAAGGGCCACTTATATCAATTAATTTAACATTCTCCCACTTGACTCATGTTATGACTTGATGAATCAATAACGAATAAGTGTACACCATACTTAAAGATCATTAAACTATAATACTTGATTGAATTAAGATGATTGGATCATGACGGTCATATATCTTTTAGCAATATGATTCCTTCCATGTATCACATAATCATCATAATTCATAATAACTTTACCGAGAAACATTGAGACTTTAAATTGTCATTTCCAAATACGCTACTAGTTATCTCATAAACTATAATTGTATACAACTTAATGTAGATAACAAAAGCGCAAATAAAATCATGACCTTAATTGAATTCATAAGTGTCATAATGATATGAGCAGCACAAAACATTAACTTTCAAGAGAATGAGAACTTGTCCAAAATGTCCATCCGTTCAACATTTCCAGTAAATGTTTTCGGTGGCAAACTTTTAGTTAACGGGTCCGCTATTATCAATTCAGTACCAATATACTCAATGGACACTTTTTGGTTTTGCACTTCTTCCTTAACAGATAAGTATTTCAAATCTATATGTTTCGCACCTTTAAAATACTTATCATTCTTAGAGAAGAAAATGGCTGCAGAATTATCACAATAAATTCTTAACGGTTTTTCTATATTGTTGACCAAACCAAGTCTTAAGATAAAATTCTGCAACAATAATGCATAAATAGTAGCCTCAAAGCATGCTATAAATTCAGCCTCCATAGTGGAAGTAGCAATGACAGACTATTTCCCACTTTTCCATGAAACTGCTCCTCTAGCCAACAGAAACATGTAACCAAATGTAGATTTCCTCAAGTCTACACATTTAGCATAATCTGAATCCGAGTAGCCTACTACTTTAAGATAACTTGATCTTTTATAAGTAAGCATATAATCCTTAGTGGGTAAGTACCTAAGTATTTTCTTTCCAGCTTTCCAATAATTTATTCTAGGATTACTTTGATATCGGCCTAACATTCCAACAGCAAAACTAATATCTGGCCGAGTGCATGATTGAGCATACATCAAACTTCCAACCAACAATGCATAGGGAATGGATTCCATTGATTTTCGTTCCAAATCATTCTTTGGACATTGCAATTCATTGAACTTGTCCCTTTTCTGAATTGGAACTATTCCTATAGAGCAAATTTCCATTCTAAATCTCTCTAATACTTTATTGATATAGCCTTTTTGAGACAATCCTAACAATCCTTGTGATCTATTGCGAAATATTTCTATTCTTATCATATAAGATGCCTCATTTATATCTTTCATTTCAAAAGTTTCAGAGAGAAATTTCTTAACATTATGCAACAAACCCATGTCATTAGCAGCCAAAAGAATGTCATCGACATATAGGACTAATATAATGAACTTGCTCCCACTGACCTTCATATAGATACACCGATCAACGGTATTCTCTACAAAACCATATGATGTAATGGTATTATTGAACTTAATATACCATTGTTGGGAGGCTTGTTTTAGTCTATATATCGATTTCTTTAATTTACACACCAAATTTTCTTACCCTGTGGTTATGAAACTTTCAGGTTGGTCCATATACACTTCCTTTTCTAAGTCACCATTTAAAAAGGTGGTCTTTACATCCATTTAGTGGAGCTCTAGGTCATAGTGAGCCACCAAAGTCATAATAATTCTTAAAGAGTCTTTCTTAAAGACTGGAGAGAAAGTTTCCTTATAGTCAATACCATCCTTTTGAGTGTAACCTTTGGCAATAAATCTGGCCTTATACCTTTCGATGTTGCCTTTTGAGTCTCGCTTGGTCTTAAAGACCCACTTATAGCCAACTCGTTTTAATCTTTCAGGCAACTCCACTAATTCCCAGACTTGATTTACATCCATCGATTTTATCTCCTATTTCATGGCATTGAACCACTTTTCAGAATCATTACATTCCATGACTTGTTTAAATGAGACTAGATCTTTATCAATGCTTAATTCAGATTCATGTTCAAGTGAGTAAACCACATAATCATTCGATATAGCTAATCTTTTCTGTCTTGTAGACCTTCGTAATGCCATTTCTTGTGGTATCACTTACTCATTTGTGATTTGCATATTGTCACTTGGTTCATCTCTTATGTGTTCACTTTGTGTGTTTCAAATATCAATTTGTTGTCTTTGTATGTCGCGTAACTGTGATGCAACAAAAGGAACAACAACTTGAGTAGAAACACTTGGTGTAGGGATAACAACTTGAGTAGAAGTGCTCACTATGGATCTTTCATTTTGTAATTCTCTAATATCCACCTTTTGTGATTCCCATTCCCGCTGAACTGATCATTTTCAATGAACCGAGCATTACCAGACTCAACTATTCTAGTACTGTGGTTAGCACAATAGAACCTATACCCTTTGGACTTTTCAGGATAGCCAATGAAGTAATCACTAATGGTTCTTGCATCAAGCTTTCTTTTATGTGGATTATATATCCTTACTTCTGCTGAACAACCCCAAACATGAAGGTGTCTTAAACTGGGTTTCCTACCTGTCCATAACTCATAAGGAGTCTTAGGGACAGCCTTACTAGGAACCCTATTCAGCAGATATGCAGCAGTTTTTAATGCATGCATCTATAAGGATAAAGGTACAGTACTGTAACTTAACATGCTCCTAACCATATCCATAAGTGTGCGATTCTGCCTTTCCGCTATACCATTCTGTTGTGGTGTACCAGGCATTGTATACTGTGCACATATGCCTCGACTTTTAAGAAATTTTGCAAATGGACCAGGACATTGTCCACTTTCATTGAATTTTCCATAATATTCACCACCCTTGTCTGACTTAATCACTTTCACTTTTCTATCTAACTGCTTTTCCACTTCATTTATAAACACCTCCAGGGTGTTTACTGACTGAGACTTTTTATGCAGTAGATATAAATAACAATATCGTGAGTAGTCATCTATAAACGTGATGAAATATTTCTCACCACCCCATGTTGAAATATCAAAGAGGCCACAAATATTAGTGTGTATCAATTCTAAAGGCTTATTACTTCTCATGGCTGGGTTCTTTGATGTATGTCTTGTCTGTTTCCCTTTTATACAGTCAACATATACCTCCCAATCAGTAAAATCCAATTAAGGCAGGACATCACCTTTCACCAACCTCAATATCCTTTATTTGGATATATGACCTAATCTTTGATGCCATAAGAAAGCAGAACTATCATTATGTGCATTACGTTTGTTACCTATATTATGTTCAACAAGAAATAGAGAATCAGCATACATAGCATCAAGATTAAAACGGTATAAATTATCAACCAAAGTACCAGATCCATAATAGTACGAATGTCTATACAGTGAAAATACATTGTTTCCAATCTTAAGGTTAAATCCTACTTCATCCAACTTTACAACAGAAACTAAGTTCCTAGCACATTCAGGAACATAGAGACACTTTTCCAGATCTAGGTGACACCTAGTATCCAAAATTAATCTGTATGTCCCAATTCCTTCTATTCGTGCCTTCATTCTGTTTCCCATATAAAGGAATTTCTCAATTCCTATTATGGGCTGGATTGAAAGGAATTCCTGCATGATATGTGACACATGAATAGTAGCTCCAGAGTCTAACCACCAAGTATTATTAGGTACTTCAATTACATTTGATTCAAAATATACTGATATACAGTACATACCTTTCTTTTCGAACCAAGCCTTTCTTTTTGGACAATCTTTCTTGAAGTGACCAATCTTTTTACAGAAGAAGCATTTTTGATCCTTGTGAATTTAACCTCTAGTGACTTTCATAGAGGCTTTGTCCTTCTTCTTATCCTTTTTATATGAGCATCATTATGAACAGTAAGATGAATAAAGTGATCCTTCATTTTCTTTAATCTCTCTTCCCCTAAACTAATATAACCTTAATTTCTTAAAAGTTTCATTTCTCTTTGATAGTGTTATAATTCACTTGAAACTGACCAAATTCAGGAGGCAATGAGTTGATGATGAATTGAACCAAAAAGGATTCACTCACATCCATGCTCATTGTTTTCAACTTTGCTGCTAGATTAGCCATACTAGTCACATGATCATGAATAGGCTGTGACCAATCAAATTTCTTGGTCGTTAGCTCACTCATTAGGCTTCCTACAATGGATTTATCAGTTATATCTGATTGAGAGTATTCCTTAATTCTCATCATAAATTCCCTTACATTTTCCGTCTTAGGCATTGATAGCTTGACATTTTCAGCTATCGTCATTCGCATTAAATTCAAATTCAGCCTATTAGATCGTTCTCAAGCCTCATGAAGAGACTTATCAGATTTTGTACTGGTCTCAGTAATGGCTGCAGGCTTTTCATTTGAGATGACTGCTAAGTCCAAACCCAAAACGACTAAGTGAAACTGAATATGCTCAGACCATTCCGCATAATTCAGTCCATTGAATTTAATCATCGCATTGCCTAAGGCGAACATATTATTGGAAGCTGTAAACATAATCCAAATTTACACATTAATACTTTGAATAAATTTAAATGGATTCAGATACATATATTACAAACTTTGATTATGTATTTAAGTTCACCTTTAGGTGATTCTCAAATACATAACTTTAATCAATAATGATGCTAATTTAGATATACTTTGATAGATCAATCAATCATACTAAAGTTAACATGAATGTTATCTTTGGATATACAATCATATTTACCCAGTATATCAATGAATCTCTTTTAGTATCATTAATTATAGGCAATGATCCATCTTTGGATGATCTCCTAGCCTTATAATTAATAATCACAATTATTCATTTCAAATTTGTACAACGTTTCATTAGCATCTAAAGAAATGAACAATTAAAATTCACAATCAAATACTTGAATCCTTTCAAGTTAGGCTATTTTGGTAACCAGCAAGCTTTCAATATTTAATTGATGTCAATATAATCTCAATAAACTTCAAAATCTTTAATTATTGTGTTTATTGAGATCATTCAATTTGATAAAACATCAATAAACTATCAATGATGCGGAAAATAAATTTGTTTGTACACTGACAATATTTGAAATAGTATGAAAATTCCTTTTTGAGTCAATACCGACCAATAGGACGGGTACTATTTTGGTAGCCGGCTTATACCTTATGTCGGCAAATGCCAGTAGGGTACCACTCCAATAGTCGGACCCCAACATTCATTAATTTCTTTCTTTTCGTCGACCACGATGACTAAAACAGCATGAAAAAATCAGACCTGGAAAGGAAAAGGACTAGTGGTGGACATTCGGGAAAAAGGAACGATTTTTTTTTTTTGGCAAACAGCAAATGATTGCTGACCCGGCGGCGTGGAACCTAGTGGCCGGCATGAATGTCTTTTCTTTTCAACGCTGGCCATTTTTTTTCTTTTCAACTCTGGTGATTTCTTTTCTTTACAGAGAATTACAATATTCACAAACTCGCTCTGATACCAATTGTTAAAAAAAAAAAGAGAGAATTTCTTTTATCAAAATTCTCAATTCTGTGATATAGGATTTTTTTTTTATATGAATACTAATATACAAATTGTAATAAATTTTACATACCTCTGTTTATGATGTCGAATTTCTGTTACGAAGATAAGAATCCTCTTCAATATTTAATTGATGTCAATATGATCTCAATAAACTTCAAAATCTTTAATTATTGTGTTTATTGAGATCATTTAATTTGATAAAACATCAATAAACTATCAATGATGCGGAAAATAAATTTGTTTGTACACTGACAATATTTGAAACAGTATGAAAATTCCTTTTTGAGTTAATACCGACCAATACGACGGGTACTATTTTGGTAGCCGACTTATACCTTATGTCGGCAAATGCCAGTTGGGTACCACTCCAATAGTCGGACCCCAACATTCATTAATTTCTTTCTTTTCGTCGACCACGATGACTAAAACAGCATGAAAAAATCAGATTTGGAAAGGAAAAGGACTAGTGGTGGACATTCGGAAAAAAGGAACGATTTTTTTTTTGGCAAACAGCAAATGATTGCTGACCCGGCGGCGTGGAACCTAGTGGCCGGCATGAATGTCTTTTCTTTTCAACGCTGGCCATTTTTTTTCCTTTCAACTCTGGTGATTTCTTTTCTTTACGGAGAATTACAATATTCACAAATTCGCTCTGATACTAATTGTTAAAAAAAAACAGAGAGAATTTTTTTTACCAAAATTTTTAATTCTGTGATATAGGATCTTTTTTTTATATGAATACTAATATACAAATTGTAATAAATTTTACATACCTCTGTCTATAATGTCGAATTTCTGTTACGAAGATAAGAATCCTCTTCTAATTTTGCCTATTGATGAATTTTTCTTACTTTTCTCCTTTCCCTTCTTTTCTTTTCTTTTCTTTGGTTTCTCTATGTGGAGAAGAGGAAAAGAAGCTGTAATGAAAAAATTATGTCTTTTTTTCTATAACGGTTATATTTAATAGAGAAAGTTATCTCTTCTTTTTCTATAACTGTTATTTTTAATGGAGAGAGTTATTCCTTTTTTTCTTATAATCGTTATTTTTAATAAAAAGAGTGAAGGGATTTTAAACCTAATAACCCAAATTACTGTTATATTTAATTGATCATCATATTAGATTTTTTATATTTGGTCATATTTTAAATAATAAGGAGCACTTATATCAATTAATTTAACAACAATAACTTCATTGAACAGCTCACAAATTATTCCCCAGAGGTGAAACCAAGAAAGCAAGAATTAACTCGTCAACCCAACAATGCTCTCACGTCAATGAAAGAAAATCTCATCCACGAAAAAAAAAAAGATACCAAAGAAAGCAATGTTAGTAAAGAATGAAGCAGCTCAGCTAACTCACCACGCACACACACTCTTGAAAGCATTTCAGGTTTGTCCATTTCCTCTCAATGAAATGGACATTCCCTCCTTGGGCACCGGCAAACGGAAACATCAATGCCGGAATACTGTGAAAGATGGACGGCGACCCCTCTCGAGAAGAAGTCAGGCCCTTCTTGTAAGCAATGCGACTCTGTTTTACTAACACACGCGAAGGCCAAAAGAAGAGCACCAAGAAAGAAGAAGAAAAGCAAACTTTTTTTTCTTTCATTAAAATGTTCGTTACATTAAATCATGAATTACAATATTGTAAATTTTATATTTATTCTTAAAATTAGAACTCCAAAAATAAAAAATGAAAGCAAAAGTCATCAAATCTTCTTGACAGAGTGCAAGAGCCAGAGAATTGGAATTTGGAAGGCCGTACGTATGAATGGGCCGAGCTTCGATGCTCTCTTTGATTTGATTTCTTAGCACGCCTATGCATATGTTTTAAGCGACACCCCGAAGCCCGCTGACTTTGCGCTGGATTTGACCATCGACTTTCTCTTTTATAATATCTTTTATTTTTTAATTTCAAAATTTAAGCTTTACAATGAAATAACCTAGATATTACCTTGTTTGCTCTCAGGGATTCAAACCATTGACAAATGTTTAAATCACACAAACAAAACTCACCACCATTGACATATTTGCTGAGTTACCCTCCACAACCCCACAAAATTTATAAATGTGTGCTGCACAGAAAGAGTGCACTGGATACATGCTGGGCCATTTGGCAAGTATGGTTCAATCCAAGTGAAAGGGAGAGGGAGACCTTAGTTCTTTCTCTCTACAAATAGAAAAGAAAAATAATATTAAATAAATGATATATATATATATATGTGTGTGTGTGTGTGTGTGTGTTAGGGGGGGGAGTAATTCCAATTTTTAGTAGGACGGGGACGAAATTGCAAATCTTATCCCTATGAAGGATGAAGATGGGGACATAGACAAGAATAAGATTTAGAATAGGAGACGTCTGCCCTTGTTTTGTCTCGTTGTTATTCCTATTTCTATTAGGTAAAACAAGCAAGTTGCACGAAATTTTGGAGAGGAGAAAAAGCTAATAATAATAATAATAATAATAATAACTTAGATATTTGATCAGATCTCACATAATATAAAAATGTGCTTAATTATATAATTATTTTTTATTTTGTTTATATTGAGAGACTCATTTGATTATAAATTATACAATAAAAATAGTTCTCTCCATTCACATAAATTTATACTTCCTTTTCTAATATTTGAATTCAAAACTTTAAAAGTAAATATATAAATTCTTCATTATTTGGTATTTCTTAAAAAGAATAATTCTATATATATATATATATGTTTTCTTTTTTGGTTCATGAAATTTTGACTTAGTGCTAATAAAAATGGTAATTTGAAAACTGGGGCATTTAGATTTTATAATTAAATATATCAAGAAATTTTACAATTCAAAATTTGTATGCTGTCAACGAAATATGAGTCCATTCGAAAGCATTTTTTCACATTATTTCTTCCATAAGCCTAATCTTATTCCAATCGTAGAAGTATCGTTGAGAAGTGAAGTATATGAATACATTTAAAAATTATATATATATATATATATATATATATATATATATACACACATATAGTACAGTAAATATGAAAACAAAATATAAAAGGAGCATACGTTAAAAACAGTGACTATCCACTCACGAGTTGAATAGTAACCCAACAAACTCACATCGAGTTTATAACTTAGCAAGGTAGGGTACAGTATGCAAAACGGCCCCCAAAACTCTCTTGGAGTCTTTCCGCCAACTTTCCATATTCAACCTAACCAAAAAGTTTCGTAGTTTAAGAATTGGATGCAGTTACCATCACTCAATTTTAATTATAGTTGCCGCATTTTAATAGTTAATATTAAATGACGTGAACGTGCATCTGATGTCCGTGTAGAATTTTATGTTAAGTAATACAACTCTTAACATAATTGCGAATTAGCATTCGTTCATAAGCTTACAAATCGTATAAATAATGAAGAAAGAAGCATCCGCGCTACTACACCTGTTGTCACTTGTACGCATTTTTATATTAATAATTCCCATGGCGATGCTTCGCTTTGCACGAGCTTCTTACCTGGAGATCCCCACCCCAACTCAAGAAGTTACCTCTCGCTTTCTTCACAGTCTGCCTATAAAATTCTCGCATTTGTACTCATTTTTCCACTTCTCCTCTCTTGTAAACTCTCGCTCTCACTAGCTCTCTCTGTCCCTTTCTTCTCTTTACATTAAAATCATTTCCTTTCCTTGTTGTTTTGTTTTGTTTTTTTTTTCGAAGAAAGATATGGGCTTCCCAAAAAGTCCATGTAGGCCTCGAATGCTCAAGGATTTTCTCTCGGATGATTCAAGTTCGTGTTCTGCAAATGGGTTCAACGCTTTTCCCAGGAAAACATGCGATGCTAACTCTAGCATGGCCGAAGCTGATCACAGCATCCGGAAAAACAACTCGGGAGATACAAGAAAATTGCTTAGAAGCCGATCAAAAGCAGCAGCCTCAGCAACAGTCTCTGCAACAGTCTCTGCATTTCAACGCATGATTCACGCACTCAAGAAAATCCCATTTCCAGCTGCCTCCATCGCCAAGTCTCCGCCAATTCTACCAAGAAGCCTCTCGCGGAGGTTTTCAAAACGGGGTGCACACGAACAAAGTAACGAGCAGAGTCGAGGGAAAATTACGGTCACGGTTAAAGACATCATACGGTGGAGATCATTCCGAGATCTCCTCGGTGAGGAATCCACGCCGTCGGATTTGGCTTCCTCGCCACACCACTGCACTACCACCACAACTGTGTCCACGAGCAGCACACCCGGCAGTAGCAAGGGGTCAAGTTGGTGCGACAGTGATTTTACCGCGGAGACATTACCGTGCTGGAACGGCAACTCTGGCGGGGAGGACGGTGAAATCGGGGTTGAAATGGAATCGGGTAAAAAGCATTCACCGCGTGTCGGCGAGGAATCGACGGAGGCAAGGACAGAGACAGAGGGAGGAGCAAGCGAAGTGGGGCCGAAGGTGAGCATGTTAATGTTAGTGCATCGGATCTATACAAATACAACATCCGTGTCTGGTGGCCCTTCTTTCTCGCCTTCTTCCACGTGGCTTATCAGCGGGCAGTGTAGTAATAATGTGTGTTATTGCGACATTCGGTTGACGGTGTCTCGTCTGTCCTTTAAACGTACTGCCAATTGAATTCTCCCCCCCCCCACCCTCTCCCCACCTTTTTTTTTTTTTTGGTACGCGGAAAATGATATTTCAAACATTATTACAAATTCTTGGGGTAATATTGACGCTAATAATTCTTTGCCTGATCAATCATAAGACCCATTTTCCATTTTTGCTTTTGCGTTTGAAGCTATAATAATGGTGATTGTTCTCAAGATCCTTCGACCAAAGATCGATTAGTAATAGACCCACTACCCGTTGTTTTTGTTTGGAAATATATTACAATCTAACTAATCTAATTGAGAATATTGATGTGATGATTTGAACAGGAGGAAGAGAAACAACAGCATAGCCCAATCTCAGTAATTGAGTTTGAATTCGACACGGTGGAAAATGAAGAGTCACTCTCGTCCCTTCATCGAAGCCTTGCCACCGTGCAGAGTAAGCATCACTGCCCTCTGATTTCTTCTTGTGTTCTTACCAAATCTCGCTCCCTCTTTGTTAGGGAGAGTGGATAGTACATTTATGTTATAGCTAATGGTGCTGAATTTGAGAAAAATTAAGTAACAAGAGCAATATCATGGTAGTAAAAAATGTAAAGAAATCGGATTTTACTCAATCTCAGGTATTTCTCTTGTAACTATCATGGACGCCAATAGCGCGGCTACGTAATGGTACATTAAATCTAATTTTCATCGCTACAACAGGAACGGAGGAAAAGCTTATGGAAAAAATCTGGCGGTTTGAGATTCCGGCCAAACTGGACCCTGTGAACCTGGAAGAATGGATGTCATCAATGGATGAATCGAATTCCAGCACTGGAGAAGAAGATGATCGCGAGGAAGAAGAAGAAGTGATTGGCGAAGTGGAAGAAAAGGCAAGGCAACTACTCGAGCATGCCCATGCAACAGGTGCACTGGAAAGCTGCGAGTACAATGTGAACCGGCTAGTGTTGGACTTCTTCATAGATGAAGTGAGTACAAGAAGAAGGTGTCAGAGCAGAATTGAGGAGTTTGCCTCTGAGATCTTTGACAAAGCAAAAGCTTGGATAAATGGAGAACAGCAGGCCCTGTTGGTTGGATGGGAAGTGGAGGAAAAGAGGGAAGCTTATCTAAGAGAAATAGATGAGAAAGGCAGCTGGAGAGGATTTGGGGGAGAGCAGGAAGAGTTGGCTCTGGCGGTTGAGAATAGGATAGTCGGTATTCTAATTGAGGAAGTATTGCTTGACCTGCTCCTCATCTTCGAACTCAAATGTCCAGGCCCTGATGATGAAATGGTGCGAGAGGGGTTGATGCAATGCGGCTGCACAAGCCCCATCCTCCATCAGAAGTGAACTTGGCCCAGCTCTTGTAGTACCGACATCGGGGTCCACCCAAGTTTTTCTTCTAGAGAAATTGCCTTTGCATCAACCACCACCATGACATATCCAGGGTCATCACCCAGTACTTGTGGGTGGACTTGACAATAGGGCTCCCCCAGTGGCGATGGCTATGGGACTTCACGTGGCCCCATACACATTGCTGGAAGTTTTCGTCCATGGCACATGGGAATAGGCATAACTCAATGCCCCATTTCCTATTAGGCTCTGTAGCCTAAGCAATTGCATCCGATAGAATTTTGTACAAGGAAACGAAAAGAAAGACAACTGTGCTCATCACTTGTCAGTCACCCCCAAATGCTACTTACTAAAATATTGCTGGTCCCTCTTCATTTTAACTGCCACGGCTTGTGAATATGTTGCTTAATCGTGTGCTCTAGATCCATTGGCTTGTAATATTGAGGGCGAATCCAATTGGCTCTTTTGTGTTAGGCTCATTTGTCTCTAGAATTGGACAAAGAAACTCGTAGGCAAATAAAATCCATTCATCTCAGCAATTCCCCCCCCCCCAAACCCCTCCCCCCTCCAAGTTTTTTTTTTTAGTACATGGGAAAAATGGCAATTTCGTTAGTAGTTAAGAGCTTAAATAAGGTCTGTAATTTTGCAATTTTTCTCTCTGCCCTCAAGTCGTCAATGACCAGGAGCCTTAAAATCAGGGCTTGATCCTTCACCCACACATATTAGCTACGCACATGCATTCCGGCCATTAAACTCAAAACGCATTCATTTTTTCTTTTTTTTTCTCTTCTTCTTCTTCTCACCTTTGCCTCTATGAGATGCGTGCAATTCGTTGAGATGCATCCTCAACAGCTGTAAAAATTCCTATCATCTTTTTGCGCTTACAGTCATCCTATTCAAACGCATGGGTAGCTCCAGACCTTTTTTCCGTCCTATGGTATGGGATTGCTTCAGAATTAAATGCAGTGTACGAACAGTCTAGACCCACTTTTCAAGGGATATGACAATTGTACTGTAAAGGAGGTATTAAGAATTTGATGTGAGTTTTGTGTTTCATCTTTGTCATGTAATGAATCTCATAAGAATTATTGGTAGAGTTTAGTAATTATCAAATATATAATTTGAGGTGAGTTATATGGTTTAAATTATATATCTCACTTGTAATGAATTCTTTCTCTCTCAATTCAATTAAATCTAAACACCCCCCCCCACAAAAAAAAAAAAGCATTACATAAAGGTCAAATTGGGTACCAAATTAGCAAGCGTAGTTGTAGTTTTCTTCGTCTATATTTACAGTATGTTTTACCAAACCAGCTAGCATTGTAGTATGTGCATTGGACTCGATTCTTTTTTCTATCATCAGATGCGTTACACATAAATAATACACATGACTCTTTTTTTTTTTATCCCAAAAATACAATATAATAGGCCTATTAAAATTTTAGATTTTAATTGACTTCATTTTTTTATGTTGATTTAAATTTTGATGATGCTTTGAGTAGGTATAATTTTTTGTGTGCAATTATCTACAGGCTAGATTTGAATATTCTAAAAGATATAGTGAAATATATATTCATTTATTTAGTAAATACGATGGATTATGGATTCACTATCATTATACATCTTAATAAAGAATTTAATTCTATAATCCTATTTCTATAAAATAAGTTTTCCTAATCCTTTTGTATTACAATTACAGAATAAAAAAAAAACATTAAACTGATAAGGATTTCAAACTTAACATGAGTCAATATTAAATTTCGTCTAACAAAAAGTTGACATCCAAAAATTTAATAAGTTTATTCTAGTCAATTAACATTAAAAAAAAAAAAAAGAGGTTTTGTAGTCGATCATTAAATAAATTTCCCAGCACACGACTCTTTTATATGTAATATCTGTATCGATTAAATATAAATAAACATTTGTCATCGTGTCTTTCCAGCTTTGTTTTTGGGTACAGTTTTCAGTTCTTTCTGGTTCCCGTTTGGCCCCCAGGAATCGTGTGGCCTCAAGACGGGAAAGAAATGCGACTCGGCACATCGTTGGCTCCAGAGCCAGGACTCCTGACACACACCTTCTGGCCCTGCCGCAGGAGCGCCACATGCTCATATGGGAAACGCAACGTCGTTTCATGGCATTTGTCTAAGTCGATTTTTTTTTTTTTTCAAATAAAATGTCTCTTAGAAAGAAAAAAAAAAAACGAGAAATGCGTCTCGGGATTTTTTTATTTTTTAAAAGTGGAATGTTGTTACAATTTATTTATTCTCTACCGATTCACCTGCCAGAATATTTCGAGTAGCAGCTATCTATCTTCAAAGCACTCTGTTGGCTATTTCCAAACGCTTTGGTTTACTGGGAAATTAAATTCATTAACGTTCTGCTCATTTTTTGTGAGTGAAAGAGTAATTAATTGCGGATTTGGAGGAT
The DNA here is from genome assembly GCA_020883675.1 of Bruguiera gymnorhiza. Taxonomy (NCBI): domain Eukaryota; kingdom Viridiplantae; phylum Streptophyta; class Magnoliopsida; order Malpighiales; family Rhizophoraceae; genus Bruguiera; species Bruguiera gymnorhiza. The sequence continues at coordinate 2,465,543 of JAIRCJ010000136.1, read as the reverse complement.
ACGAATGAACACTTTTGGGGGTAGAGAGAGTTGACCATTCTGTAGTGGAATTAACGTGGCCAACAGGTTGAATAAAAATGTAGGTTGTCCCCCCCATGGGAGAAGGTGCAATACGCACGTTAATGCAGCCTGCAGCTATGCAATTAATAGAGCTACTGTCATTTTAATTGAATAGGAAGTCTTTTCCCTTAACTAACATGTACAATTTGGCACCTTTTTGGCTAACCCGAAGAGAAGTTGGATGCTGCATTGGTCGATGCAGCCTACAGCTATTTAATTAATGTGGCAAATTTTTTTGTTCGTTAATATGGGAATGTTGGGTGAATTCTTGTTTTTTTTTTTTTTTGACTTTATAATGATACGGGTATATTAAAAATAAAATTATGAATAATTTTATATTTGTATAACTTATAATTTTTACTTTATATCTATAAATTTATTTTACCCTCGTATTAAAAATTTATATTTATGTAGTCAAACGCATGGTGATATTTGATGAAATTGTTTAATTGAGTAAGTCAATTTTCTTTTGATTGAATTGGTCGAGTCATTTATAGTTTCAAAGTTCATCCTGGAGTTAGGAGAAAAGATAAAAATTCAAGAAAAAAAAAAAAGAAAAAAACACATGAAACAGGAAAACCAACAAGGCAAATGCCACCATAATCATACAATAAGCGATTTGCGTGAAGCACCGAAAAGCCTACCGCTTCGAGAAGACTGCAAAACGGGTGACATTTTTTTTAGTTGAAATTCTAATATCCCAACATTATTCTTAAATATATCTGACCATCATCAGTTACACAACCAGAATTTTTTACAATCAAAAAAAAAAAAAAATTAAGCAGAAAATAAAAATTTATGATGGTCTGGCTATCTCTTCTATAGACCAAAAAGGAAAAAAAATAAAAAAAAAAGATTACACCACAGATGGTAGAGTAAAAGAAACATTATGAATGGTTAACTTAACCAAACTGATAGATCCGTGCATTTCACGAGTCAATGTCGCAAATATTAACAATACAAGCACGTAGGTTGTTTTGTTAAGCTTTAATCTGATCTGATAGTAATAATATCGTTCTTGGCTCCTCTCAAAAGGGAGAGAGAGAGAGAGAGAGAGAGAGATCACTTCGGGAGAAGCAACGAACAAGATGGGGAGCGAAGAGCAATCGCGGTCTTTGCTTGGAATAAGCCTAAGTGACAGACCCAGATGGCAACAGTTCATGATATGCTCTTCTGGCTTCTTCTTTGGCTACCTTGTCAATGGCATTTGCGAGGTAACTCTATTTATACCTTTTTTTCTTTTTCTGGTTTACTTTCTTGCATTGCATACGCCTCCTTTTGTTTTCCAAGAAAATTTCAATGGAGAACGCTAGGCCGTAAGGTTTGAACTATCCCCTTTTTATGTCACCGCAATCTTTTACTCATTACCTGTTACCTGAATTTCAGGAGTATGTATACAACAGGCTCCAGTTCAGGTGAGTTAAATTAATTTCACCCCCTTTTTTTTCTTTTTTTTTGCTTCTTCTTAAAGAAACAAATTATGCATGTGTGACTATTTGGTAGTATCTGATAAGTACTTGTTTATCTGTGATATTGTTGCAGTTATGGTTGGTACTTCACATTTGTTCAAAGTTTTGTGTACATTTTCCTGATTTACATCCAAGGCTTCACCCCCGAGCAAATGGTGAATCCATGGAAGACGTATGTCAAGCTTTCTGGAGTTCTTATGGGTTCTCATGGACTCACCAAGGGCTCTTTGGCTTTCCTCAATTATCCTGCACAGATCATGTTCAAGTCCACTAAGGTAGATGGTGAACTTCTGTTCCATGCCCTTTAGTTTCTCCTCGGAAATGACCAAAATAGAATGAGCGATGCAGAACCCATTTGATGTAATAATAATACAACTTCCTTAGCTGGGTGGTTTAACAGTTTTCTTGGTTGAATTTTTCATGGGCACGCGCAGGTTCTGCCAGTGATGGTAATGGGTGCTTTTATACCCGACCTAAGAAGAAAATATCCATTCCATGAATATGTATCTGCAGTTCTTTTGGTACTGGGTTTGATCCTCTTCACCTTAGCAGATGCCAAAACATCCCCAAATTTCAGCGTCATTGGTGTTTTAATGATATCTGGTGCTCTAGTCTTGGATGCGTTTCTGGGTAATCTACAAGAAGCCATCTTCACCATGAATCCTGCAACCACCCAGGTGATTAATCTCCACATCCCCTGCTCTTCATTGCTATACGGAGGCATGTAAAAAATACCTAAATAATTTACGATTAGGGTCTGAAAAAGGTCAAATATAGACAATTATAGCGTTGTTAATTCACGTTTAACCGAGTGTTTTGCTTATGGACAGATGGAGATGCTGTTTTGCTCGAGTATAGTTGGTTTGCCATTTTTGATCCCTCCCATGGTCCTGACAGGAGAATTATTCAAAGCTTGGAATTCATGTGCCCAGGTAATTAACACTGCTAAAAATCGTTTTCTTTTACTGTTTATTTTTTCTTTTTTGTTTTTTTCAAATCTTTTTTTGGTTTGGGTCGATGCAGCACCCATATGTGTACGGCGTGATGGTGTTCGAAGCCATGGCCACGTTTATCGGCCAAGTCTCCGTCCTTTCGCTCATTGCCCTTTTTGGGGCCGCCACCACGGCTATGGTACTCTCCTCTCTTGCGTGCCTTCGGGCGTCCCAATTGGGCCACTTTGTTTGCTACAGTACGTTATGCGCGTTTCTTTTTGTGGATGGAAGATAATACAATGTGTATGTTGTGCAAACTCACACACTGAATTACACCACAGGTAACAACAGCAAGGAAGGCAGTAACGTTACTGCTATCGTACATGATATTCACGAAGCCAATGACGGAGCAACATGGGACGGGACTTTTGTTGATGGCCATGGGAATCACATTGAAACTCGTCCCTGATTACAAAACCAATACTAACAGGCGCATTTCCATTACCTCCGCCAAGCACAAGACGGACAATCCATCACCCCCCGGTGATGAAAGGGAAGCAAATCGTCACTCGGATAATGAAGCAAAAGAAGAAGACGAGGATAATAGACCATTGGTCTAACAGTAGGACCAATAAGCATAGCAGGACCAGTATGCTTTTAATTTGGGGTTACTAATTACTCCGTTTCTCTTGGCATGTCTCTCTAGTAAGGCTTAATTTACAGAAAAATGCAAATAGCTAGAGATGAATAACAATTGTCATGCAACATTTTACCTAATCTGCTAATCCTCAGTTCCCTGCACCTCGGCTTCCAATAAAATAAGTAAACAACTAGGCATGTAATGGAAGGGTTAGCTTTACCATCGACGTCACCGGAGTAGGCACCTGCTACGCTTGGACCAAGTTGTCCAACAAGCTAAGCAAGCACAATTGCCACTCAATATTTTATGCCGAACTGTCCAGCGTCTAATAAACGCCTTTGACATTGAGAACATGTATGTATGGTAGTGATTTCTATTAGGCTAGGCTTAAAAATAAAGTGAATATTAGTTGACGTGAATTCAAGGTAAAATTTTCTAATTCCAAACCAAGTCCAATTTCAAGTCAACCGCGAAATGAGTCAGTTCAATTCAGCTCTAGCAGGCTTCACATGCAGGTTAGTAGAAACTAATAGGCTTTCTGTTCATCTTAAAGACCGAACAATTTTGGTTACATATCTAATCAGATTATATATGTGTATTTTCACTCAAAAGTGTATGATATATTATGGGTGTGCATCTGAAACTATTGTTGATATGATAGTTTTTGTAACTATTTGGTCCATCTTTAAAGTACAATTTGCCCAAGTAAAATACACCTTGGTCATTTGTTTTTGTCCTCTAATTGAATGCATGGGTGTAAACCGCTAAGAATAGAGATGATATTACACTCTGTATTTGCTTGGTCTACTCACTGTATGACTACCAGCTTATATTAAGTCATTAACCTTAAGAGCCATTATTTTGAATCCCACCGAGCAGACATACAGTCTATTGAACACAAAGTGGTTATGCCATATATATAGCATTTGGTACCACATAAAAACAAATATGGCAGCAAACTAAGTGTAAAAGCCAAAGACACTAGATATGATGATCATCCAACATCAGCAGGGTTGATACACGGTACAGATGGAGGGACTCAGTTCATATGGTGCCAAAGGAAGCCAACAAATCTCACCGTTACAGGATTCAAGATTTCAACCCAAGTTCGGCCAACTTGAGGATATTCCTGAGTTTGGCCCTAGAGCCTGGCTAAGGATTGAAATTCAAATTTTGGTACTGCCACACTGAGAAGCAATTGACAAAATTTGGCTCTTTTTGTGCTTTTGTTATTATGCTGAACAGATTGTGCTTTCATGTTAACATGCTTGATTTATTTAAGTTGAACCTATCTTCCCACCATTGGGTAACAGAAAGCTGTTATATGAACGTACCTTCTATTTATTGGCGAACACAAGGTGGGTTAAGGAAATGGTTTTATTCAATCTGAATCTATGAGAGTTCAATTTCCTTCACTCAAAGATAACTGCAATGCATGCTCTGCTTCTCTTAGAAATAATCTTGTCAGTTCCTTTTGCCCTCGTCTGTATACTATACTAAACCACCTGTTTCTAGTCATCAACTTGGGTTGTGTAGTGCCTGTTGCCTTCGAGTTACTGTAATGTAAATGTATATCACATAAGAAACAGCTGAACTCTTGAATATGCCAAATCATAGGCCAGCAACAGTACTCCAATGCTAGAGCCAACTGACATAAAAGGAAATAACAAGGCAAAAAATGGGGTTACCTCAAACTATCTTCACACCTTCGGTGGGTTTCAAGGCCTTCCACATCCTGGACATTTACAAGCAGCTCGTCATCATGGCCCTCTGTTCCAGAACTCTCTTCCATGTCCATCATCCTTCTTAGAAGGTACACAGAAATGACATGAGAAATCCTCGTTTTAAGTTATAAGGATCCTTCATATTAAAGAGAGTATTGTGGTTACTTCTTATGAAGAAGATCAACAAGCAATTGCAAAGCTCCAGAATCTCCACAAACCTCCCATACTGCTGCTCGAACTTCTGAATCTGTTGGCTGTCTCTCCACTAATGAACCAACAAGCTATTATAAAGAAAAGGGAAGCAAGTATTTTATTACCAGAGAAGAAAAACAGATGATAAACAGTGCAAACTAGGCTTATTGCTTTCTCATTCATTTCAGCCAAAGTATGTTCCATATTCTATTGTAAATCAATAGACCTAGCATGCAATTGATCAGATCATCCCCACTTCACTACAGATTACAGAAAGCAGAGCATTCGATGGAAGAAAAGAACATGATGACTAACTTTACCTCTTCGAGCAATGAAGAAACCTTAAAGAGCTCATCTTCTTGCATGGCTATAGTTCTTAATGCAGCTAAGAATTCTGAAGGGAATACCAGCTTATGAATGTAAGTAGGCGTCTTTCGCTGACCACTCCAACTGAAGTTGTGAGTCTGATCTCCTTTGAACTCGTCATTGCTGTCATTTTTTGAGCTGCCTAATGGGAAAAGGCCATGACCCAGCAAGCTTTTAGGCAAAAGACACCTCATTTCAGCTTTCTGTGCAAATGACCAATTTACTGACAAAGTAAAATTTGCTTTTACGTATATATGGCGAAACTTTAAGAAAAACATAACTCTGTTAAGCAACAATACAACAGTATACCATCAACAAAGAAGGCACAAGATGCTGACCTGTGCTTCCAGAAGCTGCATTTTAGAGTCTGAAAAAGGAATGTTCTGTATTGCCTCCATAGGATAGTGGACCTGCATATATATTATATGCAAGCAGCCAATCCTTGATCAGCTCACTAATATAGGATGCCTGCAAGTCTAGCTTAAAATAAGGACCTAATAGAGCCAATAGCAAATTCAGACCCACTCTGCCAAGCTGTATTGAAACATAGATCAGGCCACAAAAATCAAATTAATTTCAAAAATGGCATTACCATAAGATAGTCATCTGGATTATTATCAATGACAAAGCCATAAATGTATAGCAACTCCTGCATTGGAGTAAAGAAATTACAGCAATTAGAAACCTAACTGAAAGTTTCTGATTGTGAAATGCAAAATTATTCAAAGAACAAGAAAAGGGAGGCCAAAATGCATCATCCAGAAAAGAAGACATGGCAGCACAAAAGAGAGCTTAAGAAGAGAAAAATTATCATATTAAAGCGCCTTTCATTCTAGACCCCTGATGCCCACAATGAAGTGATAGCAATGCAACAGAGAAAAAATGGTTATAAAAAAAGTTTCAAGCTTGAAAAAAAGAGAGCATACAAAAATCTATCCCACCTAAACTTATCACGCAGGTTCACATCATACAAAAAGTGACATTCCAAAATAAGATTCAGCATAAAAGATACCAATGAGTTAGAAGGAAATCTTCAAGAAGGAATTTCATAGCATGTCAATGAAGATGCATTTCTAACTATAAAAAGATGCTCAAGGAACTGAACCATGTAGCATAAAGATGAGGTAGCTGGAACCAAGTGCAATCATTTTTAGGTGAAGGAATTATAAGACAGTGGTCAGAAGATAGCAGCCAGGATTAACACAAACATAGCCACAAATATTCAGAAGAATAGTAAGCTGGATTTTCAGTAACAAAGTACCTCATTTCCCTTGCTACCATAGCTAATGCAAACCTCTTTTTCTATTCGTAAGGAAGGCTGTTCAGCTTTCCAATTGGAACAAAAAATGAAAAATACATAAAACTAAGTTAGTCAGTCTTCATATACAAACAAGAGTATTGATAACAAAGAATACTACCAGAAAGGAGGTACATAGAACAAGGTACTCCAGTAACCGAGCCTGCTCCATCAACCTCCCAAGTTGCTACTGCCTTCAAATCTAAACAGCCATGGCTTAGAAAATAAAACCAAATGTTCAAAAATCCTATAATCAATTATTCTCTACAATTGCACATGCTATATAGAAAAAATTAATGCTCTATTCCTTTTGAAGTAAACAAAGTGCCTCTTCTCATACAGAGATTATGGAGATACATTATTAAATCAAAATTCAATCAATAATGTTGAAAATTTTATAATACTAATAACACAAAAAATAAGACCCCATATAGATAGAACTATAACTTATGGCAATAATCAAACAACTTGCATACCATGGTTGCAAAAGTCAATGCCCGGAACAAGACCTTCAACCCAGACTGTCTCCCCTTGAGTTGACAGGGAAGTCACTCCATCTGCTCCTTTTTTATCTGCTTCATTAACAAAATCTCCACTAGGAATATTGTGACATGAAGCCACAGACTTGTCGACTAAATAGTGAGTGTCTTGATCCTCTTGTATTTGTGGAAACACATAAGACCGAGGGAGAGGAATGTTCAAAGCACGACTCCAAAACACAGAATTTGCCCTAGCAGGGTTAAAATATTGCAACATTAGCAATGTAGCATGTATGTGTAATAAAGTTATTAAACAATAGGATTCAAAAGAAATTAAAAATAAAAAAGGAGCAATTTAGAAGACACTTACCAAAGGAAATCTTTGAAACACACGTCACTGAAACAACGAAACAAGGAATACCAAAATCTGAGATTTGAGCATAGAAGAACATCTAAAAGAATGCCGCACATTGTTTTGTAACATACTGTAATTGTGCAGGTTAGATGACTGGCAGAGCAGAAAAATGTGTGCATGCATGTAGATGTGTTTGTAGGATATGCTTACGATGACTGAAATATGCTAAAATAATGAAAGAAAGTACAAATGTTCTTGAGAAATGGTGGTAAAAAAGGATACTAACTTTTCTAAATCCCCATCTAGAATTAGAAGTTTCTTCACTAAATCCTTTACTTTGTCATCATAAAAAGAGAGTAACTTTTTCTTCTGCAAATCAAATACATCTTTTGTCACATTGCATCCTGTCCAGTAAAGCTCAAAAAGCCCAACCAGTCAAAAAATGAGGAAAGAAAAAAAACCCATTACACCAATCACATTGAACTGTAACAACAACCAAGTTAACGATAAAAATGAAAGCATCCGAATCTGACACGTATAAACCGCAACGTCAAAATCATTGATGTAGTTTACTCTAACTTTTCAAGGAACTTCAACTTTCTTCCATAAGTTCCCTCATTTTACCTGTAACTCAGTTGCCCGATACAATGTGGTCCCCCTAAGCTCTAAAAGTTCATCATCGTTAAACCAAAGTGGGTTTCCAAAACTGGTTGGAAGCATGTCGAGATACCTAACATGAAAATTCAGGGCCAATTAAAAACATAACTGATAAAGAAAAAAAAAGAATAAAAGTTGTAAAAAGTAGGAAATAATAACATAAACAATACATACGGTTTCCAAGAAGAGTTCTTTCGGAGGCGCTCGAGCATTAGGAACAGAATCATGAGGAACCTGTCATCCACCTCTCCTTCTTCAAACATTGCTCTACATTCTGGTCCAATGAGAGGGTCTTGCAAAACTCTCATGGGAGTTATTGCTAGATCTAATGGAACAACAAGTAGAATCCCTGCCAATTCCCCCCCGCAAACCCGCCCCACACGCACACACACACACACCCACCAATAATCTTTTATTGATGAAGTCCTAAAGCAACATTTTGAATACATAATTAAGGTGAAGATTAGTTATGGTCCGGGTTTAATTACCATCAGAGACATCATCGGACGGAAATAAACCAAAACCTTTGTTTTGATCGCAGTACTTCATCTTACAACCTCGTAGTTCAACGTTGTTGACCTGTAATTCAAATAATCTCAATCATTCAGACAAAAAAATAAAATAAAAAAAGAAACGAAAAGAAATGCCCGCGTTAGTGTAAGAAGAGGAAGGTCAGAGATGGGACCCGCAGCCATTGGAGGAAACTTTCCAGCTTTTCTTCTTCTGCACTGGCCATCGCGTTCGCGAGAGAGACGCTTAAACCCTGATTTTAGGATTTTAAGCAGAGCTGAAATAATGCAGAATAAACATACCGTTGTTATTTACTCAGAAAACGGCGTCGTAACGTGGCTCGATCGCTCTAGTCCAGCTTCCATACCGCGTGTCCGTTCATAATTTGTGGGTCCAGCTTGGACGGTTGATTAGATTGCGTGGTTATATCACGATGTCATCAGTCATGCATCGACGCACGTCAAAGTCCGGTGCCAGTGTGGTATTGACGTGGCGACATCCATCACAGCCCGTAAGAGAATAACCCATGATTAAAAAAAAAAAAAAAAAACAAAAACCCCATTTTGTTAAAAAAATACAATAAAAAGAAAAAAAAAAGATTTAAATATCGAGAGAGTTCAAACTTTGAACTGCCAATAAAAGACAGTGTAGCAATCTGGATTAAGAGTTTTGAATTCAATTGAAATTTCAAAGATTAAGAAGTTAGACATAGATGAATTTCAAAACAGATTTTAATTAGGAGTTCCAATCAGATATTTACCCCATTATTATATGGCTTACTAGAAGCCCTCTCTCTCTTTTTTTTTTGTTTTTTTTTTTTTTTGTTTTTAGGTTTTCTACTAGAAGCCCATTTTATTGGTGTATATTAGAATTTAGAAGCTCACTCCAACGTGCGCTGGAGTAACAAACTAGTAGAAAGTAACTAATAACAGACCTTTGGCAGTTAAAATGTCAATATTTAGTTATATTACAATCTATTTAACAACGTTTTTATTCATCAACATATCAGCGATACAATTTTGTTTTTGTTTTTTTTTTTAACATTTTTTTTAAAAAAAGAAAGACTTTATCCAAAATACCTAACTTGATTAGATGAATAACCAAGCAAGCCAGCCTAACGGTAGGCAGAAATTAATGAATCAAAACATGCATGACCCAAAAACACACACACAAAAAAAAAAAAAACAGTCGTTTCAGGCAAGTTATTCAGCCTTACAAGGAGGCTGAGAAGATGGGGATGACTCAAAATTCTCCTCTGGGGTGGTGGGCGAGTCACGTAACATCCATCCAAAAGTTACACAATCGTGTCCACTTTGTCAAAGCCACGAACACAATCCCTCTACCTAGAAAACCGCCAAATGTGACCGACCCTTCACGGCTCGCTCCACAACCGTGCTCCCCCCCCCCCTCTTTCAACTGTATTCCCTTCCTTAAATAAAACCCCAATTCCAACACAAAAGCAATCCAACTGCCTCTTTGTCTTCTGTCTCTCATGGCTCTTCATGACAAGATGTCCTCAAAGCAGCCAAAGATCACGTTAGTTGCCATGGCTGATGCAGTCTCGTGGTGCTGCGCCCTTGTTCTTGTGACCCTCGTATTGCTGAGCTCCCTAATAAAGGATGTGTCGCCCGGAGAAGACGATCGATTCGAGGAAGTTATTACTGGAGGGAACCAGGTTTTGGACCGACCGTGCGACGAGATTTACGTTGTACAAGAAGGAGAAACGCTTCACACAATCAGCGACAAGTGCGGCGACCCTTTTATTGTCGAGGAGAACCCTCATATTCACGACCCCGATGATGTCTTCCCTGGTCTTGTTATCAAGATTACTTCTCCTCCACGGTCCCCTAGCAAGTCGTTGCCTTAGAGTTCTTTTTTTTTCTTTTTAAATTTTCTTCTTTTGATGGAGTTGCCATATAGTTTTGTTATTCTTTATTATTATTATTATTATTATTATTATTATTATTTTCTTTGGCAAGGGATACAACAGAATTAGAAGCTAAAATTAATGATTGTAAGTACAACATCTTATGATGGTAACTTCTTTTTTTTTTTTCTGTTGTTCTAAAACAAAACATTTTCATTTTTCTTTGTTGAACTGATTTTTTTTTTCTTTTTATAAAATAAGGTTGATCGCATGTGAACAATATAGTAGTTGTTCAGTGACATTCAGTTTTTTTAGTTCCAAGATTTTGATGGCAAAACCCAAAGCAGTGATCTAGTTAATGGTTTTTTTCTTAAAATTTTATTTATAGATAAGTTATCTAGTTAATGTGAATAAAAATTAACGCCGGAGTTGCACAAGATTCCTTATTCAATAAGGCTATTCTGCCCTTAAAAAGAGTCCTAATAAAAGTAGAATGATTTTTTTTAATTGTTTGTTATTTTATTTACATTTTTTTATGATCAAAGTACACGTCACAAAAAAGAAAAATTCTTAACCACACACTTTGTTTCTTTTTTTTTTTTTTCTTTCGATATGAAATAGCGTGCATATCCTCTGTAATGGTCTAATTTTTGCATGCCGGCAACTGCACATAACAACACAAAAAGAGTATTGCTAATTGCCCAAATTAAGAAGAAGAAGAAAAAAAAAAAAAATATATATATATATATATATATATATATATATATATATATATATATAGTTTATTCTTAATATCATCATGACTTTCAAAGGCATGTGCGGTAGCAATACCAAACCATATGTGAATAGAGTTGCGTGGGTTCCCAAGTCCTGGTGTCATGAGCATCGTTCTTGCCAAGAAGAATGTCCATGCCGTGACAATTCCACCCTAGCTGATGGGTTATTTCTGCAGCACGCCTTGTCATCCTTATATAATGTTGTACAAATGCAATCATTTACCTGACCTTGTCCATTAGAGGTTGAACTAATTTTTTTTTTCCTTTTATTCTAAAGTGTATATGCTTAATATTGCCCTCTTGGGAATGATGCAAGTTATGAAATATTTTTTGGCAGACGTATTGCTTGTAGACTTGTAAAAGGCAGCTTTCAATTTCAAGATGCAAATCAAACCTTTTCTTTTTTGGTGGTCGATAAAAATCAAAACTTTTGTTGATTAATTCAATTTTCATGGACCCACGTGTGGAAAACCCAATTCCAAGTTGTCGGCTTTGGTACCCAACCTTTATCCATTTGGAACTGCCTATTCCATCGAATTTTTGAATAAAGCCTCAGTGGTTTCCAATAAAAAATAAAAAAAAAAACGAAAGAATCAGTAGACAGTTGAGGGGATACCCACTTTTTTAATCTTAAATTTTTGAGAAGTTTTACAATTAAATTCTATACTTTTCAAAATTTTCAATTTAGTCTTATTTCTTATAAAAAATTTTCAATTAAGTCCTTTCATGGATAAAATCTGGTGAAGACGTTAAAAACCGTAGTTTGACTAGACATAAATTAATAAAAAAAAATACATGAAGTTACTCTGTCTTGCCCTTCAACCTACTTAATGCACATGTGCTTTATACATTGAAAACAAACCCTAGATCTATAATCTTCATTGCCTTTTTTGAAATTAAAAAAAGAAAACAAAAAAAAGAACAACTAACGATTGAAGAACCCTAGCAATTGGAATATCAATTTCCATCAAAGAGATTTGTGTCTCTAGTTCCCTTTCATCTTTTTGGTTTTTTACATTGATACTTGGCTAGAGTTTGACAATCTTAATTTCTATTAAAGAGTTATTTTAGATTGAAGAGGTTAGTGAAAAGTTCTCTCAATTTTGAGTATTCTTTATGTGTTATTCATATGCAAAGAGGATGCTTTCTAAATTTACAAGTTATACAATTAAGTTTGCAAAAAATCTAAGATTTTGAATTAAAGGACTTGGAAAGTACATTAATTTATATGTTGTGAGAATGAATTGACATTTATACAATAGTTGCTTCCACTAACAATTGAGACTATATATATATTTGTTAATTATATAATGATTTTGGCAAAATCATTTAAAATAAATCGAGTCTATAAATTCTCCATTTAAAGTTGTAATTGGTTTCATTATAGTTGTTGTTGGATAAGGTGTTGGGATTACAAGATATTTGAATATTCACTTTATAATGTTGATTGAACCACTTTAATATGACTTTGATGGAAAGTCTTAAGTTTTTTTTAGGTTTAATAGTATTTTTTGGTAATTTAGAATAATGAACCTCACACATATATGTTAACCTATTTTTAAGAATACCAAATAAGTGGACTTGTTTGCTTAATGGTGACCTCATGTTGTGTGCTTGTCTACTTTTATGAAATTTACAAGTACAAAATAAAAAAGTTTCTTTGTAAAGTATGAGACTTAATATATCTTGTCCTTTGGCAAAATGAATAACTATGATAAAGATATATTTATGTAGCATGGTAGGGTTTTTATACATGACCCAAAAACACATTAAGAAGGAGGCAGTATGAATAAGAATCATGTTGAGGTAGATAGATTTAATTATTAGGATATTAAAAATATGATACTTAAATTATTGAAGTATCTAAGTATTAGACATATTTTTTATATGATACTAGGGGAAAACTTGGATAAAGGGCTTAAAGAAGCAAGTAAAACAATCAAAATAATAATTGATATGAGTAACATCATTTTGAGGTATAAAAAGATAAAAATTTATGTCACTTATGATAAAGATGTCTTAAAGTTAAAAAGAAGTGAGTATAGTAGAGGCAATGTGAACTCTAATGTTAGAAAAAAGGCAAAGGAAGATGGTGAAAGGCAAGAAGATCAATGACATATAGAGGATGTTGAATGTCCTTTTTGTGTTGTCTCCAATTGAATTTCCAGAATAAAGTTTTTTACTTGAAGTTTTAAACAAGACTGGGAAATAAAAACTTCCACCTGAATTTGACTGTTTTCATTTTTGGGTCATCAAGATTATAGCTTAATTTGATTCTTGAATGCTACCTATTCGTCTACAACTGATAGAATAATTTTGCATCTGACATCTTCTAGCGTTACTGTAAGTTAGGCATGCAACTGTCAGGTTGGATTGTACTTAACTCTTACATTGGCTGTTGGATTATGTTCGTCAACTTCTCCATCCTTTTTAACTTTTAAACTATAGAAGAACCTTAGGGACATCAGGGTCTCGATTAGTTAATTCTTTTACACTTGTTCTACTGTTCTATGCATTCTATAGACAGACATGGACTTGTTTTCAAGGCAAGACTGGAAGATGACTATTTTAAATGCTAACTACTAGTCTTTTTGTTTTTTAATATCATTTTATTTAGAGTATATGTAATTTTAAAATTAATAAATTATGATTGATTGAATTAATTTTTGGCAGATTTAAAATTGTTGCCTTAGTTATGAAAATTAAGTAATTGACTCTTTATAATAACGGTTTTGCGTGAATATAGCCCAAAAAAGGTTAAGAATTAAAATAATAATAATAATAATAATAATAATAAACCTACTAGTCACAGCTCGGCTGGGTCAGGACGGCAGAAGTCTTAAACCTACGAACAATGTCTGATGGTTCCTCGTGGGCCATCGAAAGAATGAAGAAAATCATGACAATCAGTAAGTTTCAATTCAATAGTGTTAGAGTCATTTCTTGAGAGGAAAGTACTCGAATTATAATTAAAAAAGAAAAAATCATGGCAGAGCAGCCGTTGAAATGTATATTATAGTAAACTATCATTTACAAAATTTTCGTGCGACTTTTCCTTTTTTATTTTTTTTTTTTGTCAGAGTGACTGACTGTTTGATTGGAAACTTGGAAATGCTGCGCTGTTAAATCTTTCAATTTCCTCCTTTCTTTCTCTAATAATTACCAGGATTTGATATCGTGCATAAATGTATCGTCTTGATGACTGATTCGTCTAAAACGAACATGTCGACCCCAGATCATGATAATAAGAAAAGAAACGCAGGGTACATGATTGTTTTATTATCAATGTATCGTCTTGATGACTGATTTTCTCTTAGTTTTCATGTGTTGTTGTAGTGCATTGCATCTGTTTGCCCCGGAAATATGGTAGCATTCGGGAAGAAATTGAAAGAAAATCAAATTCAAGAATGGCAAGGGTAAGCCTTCTGATGATCTTCTGCACGTGAGCTACATATAATTCAGAGCTACGTATAATTCCTTCCTTATTGTTTATGCTCACGGTTCACCTCTCTTCTCCCAGATACTATATCAACTACAAGTTATTGAAGAAGAAAGTGAAACGATACGCGCAACAAATCCAAGTTGGAGCAGAAAATCAACAACAATATGTGCTGAAGGACTTCTCAAATATCCTGGACAGTCAGGTTATTCAGGTTATTAAGGATTACATCAATTCTGCTTATGTACCCCTTCATACAAATACGGGAAATATGACCCCCCCTCCAAAGACGGGTTTTCTCTGATTATCTATCTTGCATAACATAGTTTCGTCTAGATTTGTATCTTTATATAGTAACATAATTTTTATCTGGATTTGTATTTTTATCTTTACGCTTGACATATGTTAACAGGAAAAGTCTGCTTGATATTTGGCTCCGACTATGGCCTATTCTGTGACCAATTAGTCAAATATAGGTTACAGTGCTCCTTGGTACATGGGTTTGCAATGCTCGTGTAGTAGGTTTTGAATTTGAGCGGGCAGAGAGACACGAGTAATTTATCATTGATTTTGGAAATTTGCATATATTCCCTTTTATTTGTTGGCTGATAGGTAACTAGGTATAGCTTATCCACCGATATTCTACTGATAATGCAGCACTGAAAGTCTGTTCAATTTTGTACTTAGGGTGCTTGGCTAATTGCAAAACATAACTTGTTTTTCTCTCTCTGGCTTTCATACCATTTCAGATGGAAAAGGTTATCTTGTTTCTCTTGGAACAACAAGGACTACTAGCAAGAAGACTGTCAAATCTTGGAGAACAGCAGGATGGTCCTTCACAGAATTTAGATGGATATAAATTATCTGAACTAAGGGAAGCATATAGAGCAGCTGGACAGGACCTCTTAAGGCTTCTCTCTTTCGTCGAGATGAATGCTATTGGTTTGCGTAAAATTCTAAAAAAATTTGATAAGCGCTTTGGTTACAAATTCACTGACTACCATGTCAAAATCCGTGCAAACCATCCTTATTCCCAGCTTCAACAGGTTTTCAGGCACGTCGTAATCTGCTATCTTCAGCTCTTTGTCCTTGACTAAGTAACCATTTTGCTGTTACTTTCACCAGGATTTTTTTGGGCATTGCTTGTCATGTTACTTGGTTACCTAACAGAGAGTTGTTCAACATATAGGGTATTGGGGCTGTTGTTGGTGCTATTTGTCGTAATCTTGCAGACCTGCAAGATGATAGGGGAAACTGCATCTCAATATATGATCAGCCGGCATTATCCCACCCGGTTTTCCCTCCTATCCACTGAAAATTATATGAACTAGTGTTGCCCTCTTTTAATCTCTTAAACAATGTGTTTTAGTTTTATTGGTATTTATGGTTATTCTTCAATTCATGCCATGTGAATGCAATCTGATATATTTTGGCATTAAATAGAAAAAGAAATGTGGAAATAGTCTCTTTATGAAAACAAGGATAAGGATGCAGACATCTATCCTTTTCTCTACCCACAATGTTGGAGTTTCGTCCGCTGAGACACCCTTTTTCAATGGAAAAAGAAAGTGACTTCAAGAAGGATGGATCTAAAAAGAACACGCACTTGCTCACATTTTCGCACTACAATTTACAGACACGGCATTAATTTCTTACTCAACTGAAGCACGTAAAGTGTAATTGATGGGAAAGTTGATTTCGTAAATTGAATTACACTTTTAACGGATGAATTTGCAGGATCCTGTCATTGATTCTGTTAAAGCAGCTCTAAACAGGTTATCAAACTCGACAAATTTCCTCAAGTTTTTGGCCAAGCATGCATTCATTATTGAAGAGGAGTTAACAACTCCGTCAGAAGAGCAATATGTTGAACAGAGATATCATTTTATATCACTTCTTCTGAACCTGGTAAATGCTTTTTTGTATATGGTAAACACATATATAATTGTCCTAACAGCAGACACCTACTCCATGAGCCTTGGAGCTGAAGCAACTGTTTGTGGTGTCATCATTGGGTCGATGGCTGTTGCACAGATGTTTTCTTCAGTATATTTTAGTGCCTGGTCAAATAGGTCACATCAGAGACCGCTTGCATTTAGTAGCATCGTTCTTCTTGTGGGGAACACCTTGTAAGCACTGGCTTATGACCTTAAATCAATCCCAGTCCTCCTGCTTGGTCCATTCTTCTGTGGGTGAGTAGTTTCATTTGTTCATTCATTCATTGTTTGAGCATTTAAATGGACACTTGATTTTGATGGTGACTACCATTGGTGTGGTTGAACTTTTATGATTCCACTCTTTGATGCTTTACTGCTTGGAAAGATCGGTTTGTTTTGATGAAAGAACTTGTGAAATGGGAACAACCAAATTCATTGTGTTAGGTTCAGTCATTAGAACTCAGAGTTAACAATAGTATCATGTTGCTATTACAACAATCTGAATGTTTTGTGGCAGTTATTTGTCTTCTTATAAGTTGCTGCATAAGAAAGTCTTCCATTTGAATTCGTTTATGTTTGTTCTATTATATTAATCCATTATTATTGTCAAAAAGACTTTTGTATTGATCAATGAGACAATTGACCATTTTCAGGTTAGGTTCTGCAAGAGCTGTTAACAGGCATTATATTAGTGATTGTGTGTCACTCAAATTGAGAATGCAAGCTTCTGCAGGATTTGTCAGCTCAAGTGCACTTGGAATGGCTTGCGGTCCAGCTCTTGCGTGCTCATTCCAAACCAAGTTCAAGATTTATAAGCTTACCTTTAATAAGGAAACTCTGCCTGGTTGGATAATGGCCCTTTCGTGGCTTGTACATCTTCTGTGGCTGTGGACATCTTTTAGGGAGCCTAGTCAGCGTCTGAAAGAGCTTGTGCTACAGGAAGCTGATGGCAGTTCCTCATCAATATCAATCTCTTTCCGTGAAAGTACAAATAATTCCTCAATCGTCGTTGAACTCTTACCACAATAGCATGAATAATATCTCTTCTATTCATTCATTAATCATTAGCTAGTTGCCCTGATGCTGGAAAAAAAAAAAAAAAAAAGAATGCAACATCCTCTTCTTCTTCTCCTCCAGCATTCTCCCCTTAGTTATGTGAGCCTTCTCTGTAGCTTCTGGTAATTTTCTAGTTCACATGGGTAATTCACAAGTATGCTCACTATAGTGAGTTAAGCTGAGTGGTCTGACGGCATTGCTTGTTTGTATTACATAGACACTAGTGGGGATGGGAAAGCTGGCCTGAAGGATTATGGATTCAGTTAAGTAGTTGATTTGATTGGTAGGACAAGGAACATTTATGCGTGCCAAAAATTATACATTGATTTCGTTATACTTGCAACTTCATCATTATGCATTTGGAATTTCCATCATGCTTCAACATATATGCGTGTGTGTGTGTAACCATGATACTTAATCAAACACTTCATTGTAGGGCTTTTAATAAGTGATACTGTAGACAATGGTTTTACAAGACCATTGCTTTCCAAATCGGAAGCTACACATCAAGGTGAAGACGCAGACCAAGAAATTGACGATAATGATGAAGACTCTGAAGGAGGTCTTGAACCAGTCACTTCAATTGTTACGGCATATCACTTGATCACACCATCTGTGAAGGTGCTAAATTGTATTTAAGTTAAGCTTTAGCTGCACTATGGATATTTAGTCTATTTACGTAGTGACAACGATAATGATTCTCTATAGTAGGAGTCTCTCACTGTGATGGTTAATTTTGTCGTCCTCGTTGTACTCAGGTCTTTTTTTTTTTTTTTAATGTTTTCCCAATAATTAATATAATATTCTTTTTGACGATAATAATTAAGTAATATAATAGATCAAAAAACAAGCACAGATGAATCCAAGCAGAGTATTTTTATGGTCTCTGTTGTGCCTATGTAATATTGGTTTACATACCTCATCTGAGCTAATGTCCTTCGTATCTTTAATGTGTTTTTGAACAGGTTCAACTATTCGTTTATTTCATGCTCAAATATGCAATGGAGATTTTACTTGCCGAATCAAGTGTTGTCACGGGATATTACTTTATTTGGTCAACCAACAGTGTAGCAATTTTTCTTTCATGTGTTGGGTTGATGGTGCTTACTGTGAATGTTGTTGTTGGAAACTACATCAGCAACATGTTTGAAGCGAGGTAATTATAATGTGAGGGGAAGAAAATCAGCTTCTAATACATTTTTGCTCCATTTACCTTTTTATCAATGACTAGAATAGCTTTGAATATGTTGTGTCTCTCTGATAAGGGTCAACACCATATGAAGAAGAATTGGCAGTGAAAATGTATATCTTTTTGAGATGCAAGAAGAAGGGTGAATTTAGGTATACTATTAAGATTACTCCATCGTGACTTGGAAACAAGAGTAAGGCTGACACTTTCCAAACTACACAACGTGGGAGGCTTGTGCATTGGGATGCTTTTTTTTTAATCTTTTATCTTTTAAATCAGCAAGATAAGCCACAATAAAGGTTGTCATAAGATAAACATGATGCAAATTCATATTTACTTCCATTCCTGATAAATTCTTGTTTTTTGGGATACCTGTCTGCAGGCAAGTTCTACTGGCCTCTGAGATTCTGTTGTGCACAGGGATACTTCTAAGTTTCAATATATTGACAACTTATTCTATTCCTCAATATGTCGGCTCAGCGCTTATCACATTCGTCTCTGCTGAAGTCCTCGAAGGTATTGTCATCAGAGGTTATTTATATTTTGGCTTGTTCATTAACATGTCTATTCATTTATAATCATTTTAATTGACAATCTCGAGGTGTTAGCCTCTCCCTCCTCTCTCGGTTCATGCCATCGAGGCTTTCTCGTGGGACATACAATGGAGGATTACTTTCGACAGAAGCTGGGACCTTGGCTCGAGTAATTGCAGATGGCACGATAACATTATGTGGGTTCCTGGGTGAAAGCAGGCTCTTGAATGTCACCTTAGTTCCTTCCCTCTTCATATGTATCTCCTCCATTGTTGCCACCTTCTTGCCTATAATTCCTTCTACTAGTTCCCCCATCTCTTGTTTACATTGTACATGTTGCACTTGTACAGATCAAATACCCCTTCTAGTTTGCTGTACGCGGTTCTCCAAAATCAAGCCGCTAATCATTAATCTTTCTTGCTGAGAGCCCTTGTTAGTTGATGGATGCCTATTTGGCCACATTACAGTTTACCGTGCCATTCAAGTTTAATTGGCCGTTAGTCTTTGCTTTACTTGTGCCAGTAATTATCATTTTCTTTTATGGTGGCCTTGTCCCTTTTAGTGTATTCGAATACAGAAACACTAGGTGGCTGAAGCTTGAGTAGCCTCACATGCAAACACAGGAAGAAATTGTTAAGTGGGTCCTATGAAGATGTTGAAGACTTGTGGCTTATTAATCTTGATTATCAACACACTTACAATTGGGATTAAGTGTGTACATAGTTTAGCTTATAGTGGAACAAACCCTCTTTTTTTTTTTTTCTAATTTTTTAGGGCCAAATAATTGTATGTCAATAATTATCATTTGACAACTATTTAATTATTTTTATTAAATATTATTTTTTTTACAAATTATTAATTATTTAGTATACCATTTACCAATTATCAATTATATCGATTAATAATTACTAAAATTGTCAATTGAATCTTATAAACTTTAAAGAACACCTATAAATAGCATAAAAAGGTACACTTCATTTCACTCACAAACAAAAACCTCAGGTAAAAATCATTTATCTCTCATGGAGTGCAAAGTTATATAATTGTATAATAATAACATAAATATAAAAAAAGATAGATTTTATTCCTATTTTAATAAGGTAAATACGCAAATAACCAACACAAATAATTGTAAAATGTGATTTCAACCCTTAGACATATAGGATGTGTTATAAAGCTCAATCTTTTTTTCAGCTTAATTAATGTTAATTAAAATTAAAATTTCAAATATTTATTCTTAAAGATCACTCTTAAATTAAAGTTCATTGTTTAAAAATTAGTTTTTTAAAACTTAGTTATTTTGTAAATTAAAAAAAAAAAAAGAAAGAAAAACCTACCTACATCAGTGGCGTGCGGCGCATGTGTGCCCTTACTGGCAGTGCATGTTAGTCTGCCCCAGTTATCGTGCGCTGTCCCGAGAAATCTTAAACAAAAGCTACAAGAAGGTTTTTCTGACAAGTATTAGGAGGCAGGTTGATCAGAGGATCCTCCGAAACAAACGCAAATTTAATTGAGCGGAGCAACAGAGACCCAAATCGAAGAGCCATCCATTGGGGCAAAAAAAGAAAAAAATTAGGAGAAAAGATGGCAGCAGACATGACGGAGGGGACAGTACAGAACATACTGGACCAAGAGGGCCTCAAGTGGGTGTTCGTGGGTGGCAAAGGCGGCGTTGGCAAGACGACTTGCAGTTCGATTCTCTCGATTCTTTTGGCAAGGGTCAGATCCTCTGTGTTAATTATATCCACTGACCCAGCTCATAATCTCAGCGATGCGTTTCAGCAACGATTTACCAAGACCCCCACTTTGGTTAATGGATTCACCAATCTCTATGCTATGGTAATGTGATTTTTTCATGTTTTTTGTTGACAAGTTGCAATCTTTGGGCCTTTTGGTGTGTGGTTTTGATTTGGATTCGGGTTATTGGGGGGATTGGGGACTTCCCAGTTGATAAATTTGGTTTCTTTTTTTATTTTGGTTGTTGATTTGTGAAATATTTGGTGCCATGGAAGGAAATTCTTAGATTAACAGGTTATATCATGTAGGATTTGTGGTTTTTGTTCCTGAATTTTTGTCCGAAGAAAATATCTGTAAGAGGTTGGATTTCTGAGCTGCCTATGTCTCTAAATTGTTCGGGGAGTTGATAATATTCTGACTTGCTATTCATTTTTTAAGTAACTATTTGTCTCATTAATTGGGTTGGATATATCTGTTTCAGGAGGTGGATCCTACCGTGGAGAATGAAGATGTAGGTGGGAACGAAGGAATGGATAATTTGTTTTCTGAGCTAGCAAATGCAATCCCTGGAATTGACGAGGCAATGAGTTTTGCTGAAATGTTGAAGTAAGATCTATGTTTCTTTCAACTTCATTGTGATGCATTGTCCAAATACATTTAAGTGGATAAAGGACTGAGTGAACTGATGGCATGACTGTTGTTGTTTGGTGGTGGAATTTCATAGCTCGTGTCTAGTTATAAGTATGGTTTAGGACTCTTGCTGTCTTTCTTATAAATCTAAATAAGTGTATTAGGTATAATTGAAGTATCATGGTAGAAAAAGAAGTTTATGATGTGAATTATTTGCGAGGAATTTTGAAGCATGCTATATAGATGTCTACTTATGAGATTCATTGGTTGAGAAACTTCTTAGCTAACTCTCAACGTATTTCCTATGTAAATGTATCATGCAGTTTCACATGAGGCTTTTTCTTGGTGACTGATAATTATACATCTTTCCCATTATTTCTAAATGTATTGTTAAGAGAAATGATGCATAACTATTCTTAGACTTAGCAGATCTGTTATTCTCAAGCATCCTTTGTTAATTATATGGATCTACAATTGTTTTTTGGTTGCAGATTGGTGCAAACAATGGATTATTCTGTTATTGTATTTGATACAGCTCCAACTGGTCACACGCTCCGACTATTGCAATTTCCTTCAACTTTGGAGAAGGGACTTGAAAAAATGATGACTTTGAAAAGTAAATTTGGAGGCTTATTGAATCAGGTGTGCACTTGGGTGCCATCTCACACTATTATGATATCCCCAGTCAATATGTACCGATTTCTTGTTCTTTTGGGTATGAAAATTGCCCCTTGCACTGTCTTCTGCCTTAGTTCATCGACAAGTTTTTTTTTTTTTTTCCTTTTTCCAAACAGACATAAAGTACTATCAGCTTCATTTCATTGTTTGTTGAAGTTTTCATGTCTTAAGACTTAAGTTATATTCTGCTCTTTCTTTCACATTTTGTGTGGTCATTCTCTCTTTAATTTTGTGCAACACTTTATGTCAACTTAGGTGTTTATCTGTTCCAATCAAATCAGGTATAAAGCTTGTTAGAAAAATTAGATTCTACAATTCATGAGGGGTCAATATTTTATGCCTAATATTCTTTGTTAGTTACCCGCTGGCCATTTCTACCCTGGGGCACAAAAAAAAAGAGGGAAAAAAAACCTGAATTTTCAAAAGATATGCCTTTTTTTTGTAATTTTACACGTTGTCTTTCTTAGTTAGACTTTGATATTTATCTGCTGTTGTGGAAACTTCAGCCATTGTGCCTTTTAAAAATGCATGTGGAATATCTTTCTTTCTTTTTTAGATTTTTCTATTGATGTCGGAGTTTAACTGAGGTTTATTATAAGTTCCATCTATCCTCATTCTGATGCTAGGAATAAGAGTTCTAAGTTTGACAGCTACCTGTTGCTGCCCCATTGTAACTGGCCTTGGATATGATGATGATGTCATTATAAGTATTCAAATTGCTTGTGGCAGATGACCCGCCTCTTTGGTATAGAAGATGAATTTGGTGAGGATACAATTCTAGGGAGGCTTGAGGGCATGAAAGATGTAATTGAACAAGTCAACAAACAATTTAAAGACCCGGTAAGATCTCCATTCACTGCTTTGCTTTTACCCTAGTAATAGTTTGCTTATCCCATGGTAGTGCCTGCCCAATCTTCCCTTCCATTAACTCTTTTGAGCCTTAAACTCTCTAAATGCAAAATTTGAATGTATATGTCTTGCTTTCATCTTCTAAATTTCTAGTTATGTCCTCCTCTTGTGTATTTCTATAGTTAATGTGCATAATATTTTCTTCATGAGGCACAAAGGCTGTAATTATTGGAATTTTGATCCAACAAGATGTGTGTACTTGTGTGCTATGCACTGATTGCTCCAGGACCCATATATATCATATATAGGGTAATGTTCCTGGTTTTGTGGCCCTTTTATCTTCTAATTTGGTGTTAAAATACAAGAAAATATGTTGCTGCTTCATCTAGAGAAATAATTGAAAAAGGTTTCTTGTTCTTTCTTTTCAACCTTTGTCAGCCAATCAATGTGAGCTTGATGTGCTGGTAATTTTTTCAGATTTGAGTTGTAGCTCCCATCTTGATTATTATCATTGCACTACTGTAATCTAGCTGGCTGTTCTGCTCAGCTGTTGAAGTTGCCAATGTTTAAGATAATTCTCAAATTCTGTCTCGCTCTTATCTTTCTAATCCACCTTTATTCCTTTTGGTGTAGGATTTAACAACATTTGTCTGTGTTTGCATTCCAGAGTTCCTTTCTCTCTATGAAACAGAGAGACTGGTCCAGGAACTTACTAAGTTTGAGATAGATACGCACAACATTATCATCAACCAAGTAATTTATGATGAAGAAGGTCTGTTCACCATAGCGCTTGTTTAACTTTTGGGTTTTCATATTCTTGCTGAAATAAAAGTTTGACTGCTAGTTGGTCTGCTCTATTGTCGTAGATGTTGAGTCCAAATTACTCAAATCAAGAATGCGTATGCAACAAAAGTACCTTGATCAGTTCTACATGTTGTATGATGACTTTCACATCACCAAGCTCCCATTGCTACCAGAAGAGGTACCCCATGCAGTGCCATAATTCAGTAGATATTAGCTGCATAAATATAGCGCCCTCTACATAATTGGATTATTGATGCCCTCCAGTTTTGAAAATTTTGATTCCATTTTCCAACTACATTTTGACAAACACAGATCAATTTTTTCTAACTCCAGTTACTCTCCTTTTGATACTCTTTGTGACTTCTTGCATCTGTATGATGCTTTTTTTTTCCCCTGGAGAATTCACTTGCCAAGATTGGAGATATTTTTCATAAGTTGATGAGCCCTTTGATCGGCTGTGTTCTGATTATATAGGTTACTGGGGTGGGAGCTCTGAAAGCTTTTTCAAGGCATTTCCTGTCGCCATATCAGCCTTTCACTAGTAGAAGTACAGTTGGAGATTTGGAGCGAAGGATATCTACCCTTAGACAACAGTTACAAGATGCAGAAGCAGAACTAGAGAGACTTCGAAAAGGAAAGCAAAAGACCTAATTATGCCTTCTCACGAGTTTGGCTGAGTTACATCCAGGCTGATTCCACTAGCATTGGACTGTGTAAGGGGAACTGTATATTCATCAAAACTGGGATGATGTTTCTGGTGGATCAATTTACTTAAGAGTATTCTTACAGACTCATTTTGCGGTCAAAATAAGTGTGAAGTTTTTAATTTCATGCTTTATACTCAGCTATCAAACTATTGGGAGACACTTCGTTGATGTACTAATCTTAGATCATAGATTATTCTTTGCTCCACTGGAAAAAAATAAACAATTTTCTCATGGTCGGTGTTGTATGGTGTTTGTTTATGAAAAAGGTGGATATGTAATGATGATGGTCCGGGCTTGGGTCTTTGATTATCAAAGATATTTGCTGCATAAAAGTATTTGGATGAATGTGAAACCATATAAGCCTGTGTGGATGAAGGTAAATATCTCTTGCAATGAGCCTTTTGAAGGGCAAACCTTAGTATGACCAAAAAGGTTACTTCATTCTGATTTAATAGTTACATATTTGAGTTTTAGGAATAGTCTTTTTGGTGCAAGGAGCCTTCGCTTGCCATGGCATTTACAGCTTAAAGGAATGGCCCAATCGGGGTGCTCCGGTTGAAGTCCCAGTTTCTTGTCCTTGACACTTCTCACATGGGCAGAAATAGCATTGCTTCAAAATCTAATCAGACAACGTTGTCAAAATTTTGTTATGCAACCGAGCTACTCTCCACAATGAAATCTTTCACACTTTCGTAAAAGTTGTGCAATATCAATACCCCTCTTCTGCCTGAATGACTCAAAGCATCAGCTTTGATACAGCATCTTCAACGGTGAAGAGTTGACAAGGCTAACTTGTACGATGGAAAGTCACAACTCCATCCTTCATCATGCAAAAGACAGCAGCTTAACCAAAAAGCTATCCTCCATGCGGGGTTGATGTAAAGACCTCGCCATCCTTCTCTTCCGGTATTGTATCAAGTTAGCCGCTGAGCTCCCAATAACGATCATTCACCAGGACTAGAACGCCAGGTCTCCTGTGTGGCGAATCAGGACCTCTACTCATTTTAACATAAAATGTCATGTAATATAGAATGTAATATAGTGGCTTCTTAGTTAGTACTAACCAAGGAATCTCCAGATTATTATTACCCTCTTCCATTCCACATCAAAGAAAACCCTCCAAGAGAGGACTTTCACATTTCTTGCAGAACCAAGTATAGTTTTGTTTTTTGTTTTTTTTTTTTCTCGAGAGACTTGGACGTTTGTCAGGGGCGACACTCATTAAGACTAGAGCAAAGCCTGACAAGCATAGTTTTGTGGTTGAGCATATGTAGTGATTATTATTATTATTATTATTAAATTGACGTTTCCCTGAATCTCCTTCCATGAACACTTCAGGCCTCTCTTTGATCAAATTTGTCCCAACCCATGCAAATAAATCTTTCGTCGTAAACTGCAAAACAAAGGAAGTAACAACATCCATCATCCGCACAAGTTTAGCAGGAAAGCTTTGCACGGTAATTTATTTATTTTTTAAATAATAATAAATTTTAAAAAAGGCTTTATAGTGTATGCGTGAAGATTCATTTAGCCTTAAACAAAAGTTGCCTTCCCTGTTGCATTTTTTAGCTCAAAATTCGCATTATGTGCCTTTTGTAATGAGTTTATAAGAACAATTAATAGGTCATTAGGTATAATTTAATTCTGATATCAGATAAAAAGAGGAGAATTTTAAATTATATAAATATATACGTACACACCGTATAAAATTAATTTTTAGAGAAAAAGTATTGACCCTATAACAGGTGTTATTATAACCAAATTAAATCTGATTCTGGTGCTTTTTGTCAAATACTTTATATGAAAGAAGTAGGTAGGGGAAGATCCCGATTTCTAATATCTCCCACCAAGTATTTCATATAAAAAGAATAGATAAGAAGAGATCCTAATTCCCAATGAAAACGTCAATAAATTTAGTGGAGTGGAAAAAGTAAATAGGGGACGATCTTGATTTTCAACCCGAACGTGAATGAATATGGTAAAGGGGTAAGTCTTTTGTATCAAATAGAAAAAGAAAAATTTTGGGTCATAGGAAGAGCAGGATAAGAGTGAGATATTGTGTTGTGGGCGCTACACACTTATTGTTTAGGAATAAGAAGATCTTGAGGTATAAGAAAAGTGAGATACTGAGTTATATAAATGTAAATATTAAATATCATAAAGAGTTGTCGTTTAAGAAAAAAATAATAATTTTGTAATATTTTATGGACAAAAAAGTTTTAGTTCCCAAATGCCTAAGATATATAAAAGACTTAAAGTAAAAGAATTATCAATAATTATAAATAAAAAAATTTATTTTAATTTTAAAAATAAGTTTAAAATAAAAAAATTATTGTATAATAATATTTTATTAATAATATAATATTTTTTTTATATTTAAGTAGAATAAAGTAAAATATAATTAGTTTATAATTTTTTTTTGTTATTTAATTGTTCCTTAAGCATTCCTGTTGAATTTTTGTTTTCCTTTTTTTTTTTTTGGTTTCTCAGAAGTTGAGAACGACGTCGTTTCCAAATTCTGCCTTAGCGATACTTTTTGATGGAAGGTTGGGCCTAATATCAGGACTGGACATTTGTTCTATTCTGCAGAAGGGGAGCCTGATATCGCATGAATTGAAAAGCGTGGCTCATTTGTCATTTCCAAACCGAAAAATATTGCATCTTCACATTGTGAATTTTGAAATTTATTATTTTCAAAATGTAGATGGCCTCCATTTGTATTGAAGTTTATATAAATAAATAAAAATTTTTAAGTAACGGAATGGAAAATTCTAAATTTTTGTTTATTAGTACCAAGAGTATGTTTCAAAACAGTAATACTAGATTAAAAATTGAGTTGAGTTAGTGTAAAAGTGTATTATAACTATAAGAGAGAAATAAACGATTTGAATTAAACTGTGTATAAATTGATAAATTTTAGTATACAATGTAATTCTATTGATCTTTTTTAAGTACACGATTCCATTTGGTATACTTTCATACAACTTTAAAAGAAAATTTTTTGTTTATTTGATCTTTAATAATATGTCAATTGAAAATAATTCAAATAACTAAAAAATTTTATATTCTCTTTTTTAGCGGAAAAGTTTTTACATTCTCAAAATAGAGAAATTTTTAAAAGTAAGAGTAGATCTCTCCTTTACATTGTAAATCCTACGTTTTAAGTGTAGACTCATATATGTTGAAAAAATATAAGAGTTTAAAATTGAGAAGAAAAAATTTCAAATAATTTAATATTATATTTTAAATTAAAATTTTAAGATGTTAGTTTATGCGTCTCTCTTATACTTGATGACAACATGTGTGGATCTAAATAAATAATAAATATAAATTTAATATTATATTTTAATATAAAATCTTCATATATTAAATTTATTAATTTTTTTCACTTATATATTACTTATTTTTATTTTTAATATAAAATTTCTTAATTATAAAATTCATATTTAAAATCTTAATAAAATCCACTAAAAAATAATGACCATACAAGAAATTTTTGTTCAAATAAAACTATTAATTATTTCATACTATTTCATACCAACATTGTCTACTATTTAATGCTTTTCTTTTTTTCTTCTCCATACCATTTAATACCCTAACATCTTTTCATAATGCCTTAGAAACGAATTGACTGAACTGCAACTGAAATTCAAGGGAACAATATTGATTATAAAAATAGTAACAATTGCCAGTTAAAAACGTGAAAATAGCCCAAGGAAAGCAACAAAATGTTCAACGTTTGAAGTTAGAAAACTGGGGAAAGAATACACCCGGCCTCACATTCTGAAGATGAACTACAAAGAGAAACAGAAAATGAGGAAAAGGAAGCAGGAGCAAGAGGCAGCATGTATTGGAAAAGGTGGCAAGAGTTTTGCATAAAAACCCCAGGTTACGTAAAAGCATTTTTGTTTCATACAAGTCTCAAAGTAAGTTGCCCTCTTTCTCTTATTATTCCTCCCTTGTTTTGGATTCAATGTTTTAAGGATCACAAGTAACGTTCTTGAAATATTTGAGGTAGAACTTACTTAGACGATGAACTTCGTGAATGCACAGACCAAAGCATGTGATGCATGTCCTTGAGCTCTCTTCGCAGGCACAGTTTCGATTTAGGTGTAAACTGGCCTTATGGACAGTGAATGAATATCTGAACGTAAATATATTATCCTGAGTTGCATTTTCGACTAGATAGATCTCAACTGAATTGTGACCAACCCGCCCATACTAAGGGATAATGGCCTTGTTCTCGATATTCATATTATTACGAACGGGTTATGTTATATACATTTGACGAGTTATATCACAAACACGGTATAATTCGACTTTTACATTAGATATAAAGAGGAAAATTTTGAGTTATATAAATATAAGTACTGTAAGTCTAAATAGACTATTTTTTAAAAAGAAAATAATGATCTTATAACATATAGTATCAAAGTCAACTCGACTCTAATTTTAATGTCTCTTACCAAGCACGGGGGAGAATGTTACGGGCCCAACTTCCACTTCGGATAAGGAGAAGAATGTTACAAACCCAACTTCCAAATCGGATAGAAAAAAGGAAACTCAACTCTCACATCAGATAGAAGGAGAATGTTACAGACTCCCAAATTAGATAAGAAGAATGAGATCAACTTCCAAATAAAATAAAATAAAATATCATATAAATGTAGTTATTATATACCCAACAAATCTTAAAAAAAAAATAATAATATTATAATAATTTAAAAAAAAAATATCATGACAATATAATATTTTGACATATATAAAAGTAAGTGAGATAACAATAATAATATTTTAGATATATGTCACATTATATATCTATTTAATTTTTTTTTTTGCACGTACTTTCATGATTTTTTTTATTTTTTAATTAAAAAATATAAAATGAGTTGATTCATATTTTTAAATTTAATAATTTTATAATATTTAATAATAAAATTTAGTTATTTCTACAATTGTATATAGTTAATATATATTTAATTTTACTAAATATTTTTATGAAAATATAAACTTATAACTTATATGTTACAAATGAATCCGTTTAACCACTGATGGTCGGTTCTTTCTATTATCTAATAATTTCTTCACAAACTGCGCCAATAAAATAGCGTTTTACATTTGACGGACAAATATATCATATCTTAGCTAAATCAACGGCCGAGATAAAAAGCCTTTTAGCTAAAAGAAAAAAAATGTATTTCTCCTCCTCAAACAAATCCATCTGTTTCTCTGACAGTTCCTTCCTCTTCTCTAGCCTCTCTTGGTGATCATTTTTTTCAGCGTTCTAATCCATCCTTTTGTCTGTTGCAAAATTACCGAGAAGGGTTACGATTTTTTGGTATTTCCTATTCTGGGTCTTGTCCAAGAACACCAAAAATCGGTATCTTGTCTGGGGTTGTTTGTTGTAGTGATTTGTGGAGCTTTGGGTCTGTTTTAACAGTGTTTTGTCTTTTGGGATTTGGAAAGCTGTTGTTTTGAAGGCATGGAGGCTTATAAGACATGGGTTAGGAGGAATAAAGACTACGTGCACTCGTTGGAGTCTCTTGCCAACGTAAGCTCATTGTTTATGGTTTACATAATTCTTGTAGTCTGTTTTCGGGCGACGTGACCTCTTTACTTAAAAACCAATAGAATCTTGGAAATGGCTAACATTGAACTGTGTCTGGATTTTAATTTGAGGTTTTATTACTAGTTTGAGTTTACAATTTGTTCTAGACTAACGAATATCATTATCAATATTATGTTTTGATCACTGCTGATTAGTCCTTGCGACGGCATGTGTGATTCTCTTGAATGATAAGCAGTAGGCTAGCGCTTTTGGATGTCAGGGCAGTGTTAATGAATGCAAATTGCTTTGTGATAAAGTGAAACAATTATATGATATGTGTGCGTAGGAGTCGTAGTACATGATCTGTTTGATCTTCATGTCTTTCCCAAATGGACAACTTTGTGTGGCGTATTGATTATTTAAATTGTTTTGATTTTCTATTTGTTTGGCAGTAGCATATAGTTGTAGATGAGGAAATTTTGATAACTTAGCTATGTTGCCATATGAATGTTGTTGTTTTGAACTGTGTTGCACAGGGTTTGACGTGGCTTCTTCCAGAACGGTTTTCTTCTTCAGAGATAGGTCCAGAAGCAGGTTTTGTGAAATTTTGGTAACATTTGGCTAGTTCTTGTCAGTTTCTGATTTATTGCACATTAATTTTCCTTTTGTTTTGGATTGTCATGCAAAGCTGAACAATGGTGTTTTATTTAGCAATTTAGTAATCTTCTGCAGTAACTGCTTTCTTGGGCATAATCACTGCCATCAATCAACATATAATGGATACAACACCAATCCAGATGCCATCAAGCTCTGCAGAGCCTTATTCTTTTCCTTACTCACTGTGCATATCTGCAATAAAGGATCTGGAGACATTAGTTGAAGTTGCTGCGATACATCACTGTGGTGAGGACAAGAAATGGAATTTCATTGCTCTTACAGAAGCAAGCAAGTATGCCACATTTGCTAACAAGTGCATTCAAATATTATATTCAGTTGGACACAAGTCTGGCATTCACACTATTAATGTTTGCCTACTGTTTGCTATCCCTAAAACTCAGGGTGTTAGGGAGGTTAGCTTTGTTCTGGAACAGTGGTTATAAGATGCTTCTGCATGGAGGAGAGACACCAAATACTGAAACAAATTTGGATATCTCATTTGCCCAGCAAGGTCGTGGGGGTTCTGCGACGCTTAGAAATCATCGTGGGTTTTGTCATTCACGTACTATAAATGGACGTAACCAATGGAATCTAGAAGGGAGAGCACTGTCTGCATTGAGCAGGTTTGGAGAAAATGCTAGGGTGTTTTCTGACCCAGTATGGTTGCGTAGGGTTCAACATCAGCATGCAATTATGGAGCCTTCATGTGAGTACTTGTTTCTCTCCTGACAGTTCCTTCATATTGGAGGAAATTGATTACAGTTCTTGCTTCAACTTCACTAAAATCTGCAATTATGCCTTTACAGCTCCAGCAGTTGAGGGACCAACGCTTTCCATGATATTATCTGAGAAAGGTGTTCGTGGAGCAATATTTGTTATGGAGGAGTTTCTTTTTATCACTAGACCCTTGATTTATGTCCTGCTTATCCGGATATATGGAATTCGGTCATGGATCCCTTGGTTTCTTTCTCTGGGTGTGGATTTTGTTGGAACAGGCGTCCTAACACAAGTTATAAAATCAAAATGTGGTGGAAAAGACCACAAGTTTACTCTGACTGCCTCTGAACGGGATGAGGTTTAACTTCTGCAGAATTATTATCTGGCAAACCTTGAATCCATATGCCTCATAAACCTTATGAATGAATCAGTCAATCCATTGTTAAACAATAATTGTTGAAGTGAGTGGTTATTGGTTGATATATTTGAGCTGAATGTGTGGTGAATTTATTATTGAACAGTTAAAGAGAAGAAAGTTGCTATGGGCACTTTATCTTATGAGAGATCCATTTTTTAGCAAGTATACGAGGTACTGATGTCTTTTGAAATTCATGTTGTTATGTCTCTTTCTAAAATGAATCAAGAAGCAACGTAATAGTTGTTAATAATGTCAGGAAAAGACTGGAAAGCACTGAAAGACTGCTGGAGCCTGTTCCTCTACTTGGGCTCCTAACAGGTACAGTGTAACTTATTTTCTGTTGAAACCATTTATTTTCTGTTTAAACCACATGTCATGTCATATAAACTGGTTTGAGCAGTGACTGCTAGTTTGACTGAAGAAGTTGCATTATTTATAATTTGCAGGGAAAATTGTGGAGCTTCTTATCGGAGCTCAATCCCGATACACGTACATGTCGGGGTCGTGAGAGGGATGCCGGTGCCATGGAGAGCAGGGATGGTGCAAGAAGCTGGGGCATCTGAGTGTTTTTTTCCTTTTTTTTTTTTCTTGAGAAATTCAAGAATTCCCACATGTTGTATAAACCAGCTGAAGTCTCAATTCTCGGTCTTCTGTACTTTGAACAGTCATGCAGTTGGCCGGAATTTGCAAATGTAACCATATGTGTGCCAGAAAAGAAATTCAAGAATCAGTCGTGTGGGTGGCTACGCCGGAGAAGCAAAAGCTGAGAGCACTTTGAGAATGATGCGGCAGTCATCTTGTTGGCAAAAAGTTTTCATTTCTGATCTCTCTCTTCCTTTTTCGGTTCCTGATTTTTGGTCGGCATTGCTAGATTCTTTCGCAGCTGAGATGGGGGTCTCTCCATGCGCAGCAGTTCAGAGATGTTGAACAATCTTCACACTCACTCCCCCAACAATTCACTCGACTACATTGATGCACCAGGAACCTCTGCGTAGACCTTCATTCCCGGTGCTTCTTCATACATAGAAGGCGGACATACAAAAGTTAATCGCTGAAGTCCGCGGCTCTATGTCCAAAGGCGCTCCTGGAAACGCAAATCGTTGCTGGCATAGAATATCGAATCTAATTATTCTAGTAATTATTGAAACCTAATTTAAAGCAGATTTCCGTTATTAGGGAGAAAGGCCGTTTACAGATTAAAAAGAGTGTTGAATTATTGAACATATTAAATTATTAATTGAATTATTATTTGGGTTAATAATTATCTTGTGTCATTCAACCTGGTCGTTCGCACGCGAGCCATTGCCCTACTGGTTGGTAACCTTTCCGTTGAATAGCAAACACTGTTTTCTGGACAGAAATAACGCTATAGAGACCCTCGGCAGCCGTAACGATGAGATTGAAGCCTAATTAAGAGAGAAACCCAGGAAAGTTGCCAAGAAACAGGTTCGAACAAGACATATTTTAGTTCGTTCTCAAAGCTATCCTTGCTTCCCTATTTGCTTGCAGACCACTTGTTTGTTAATTTGTCTCAGAGGATCGACATCAGAAAAAGAAAAACTATAAAAAAAAAAAACTGCTCGTTTCTGGGGTTTTCTTTCTTTATTGTCTGTTTTGGTGCCTGGCTTGTAAATTGATTACGCTATGGATGAAGAAGCATCATTGATGGGGCTGTTTTCGGAGAAAGATGTCGTCCAGCCATTGTTTAGAGCTTCAGAATCATCCGGCCTGAAAGATTGTCTTGAAATTCTAATCGCAGCTTCAAGAACTGGTGATGGCCGATCAGACCTTGCTTCTAAGAATAGTATTCTCCCCGCTGTCCTCGAGCTTAGTCGATTACTTCCTTACCCTTCTGCTCGTCAATACCTCTCACTCACTCTCAAGCTCCTGAGAAACCTATGTGCTGGAGAAATTGTCGTGCAGGAGTCCTTTATTGTGCTCAATGGAGTTGCCATTGTTTCCTCCATCCTGAGGTCTGTAAGGGTAGGGCTCACCGGTCCGGATCATGGGGTCATCCGTGTGGGATTGCAGGTTTTGGCGAATATCTCTTTGGCTGGAGAGGAACATCAACGAGCTATTTGGCATCAGTCCTTTCCCAATGAGTTTGCCGAACTTGCAATGGTCCGTAGTCGGGAGACTTGTGATCCTCTGTGTATGATTATCTATACTTGTGTTGATGGAAGCCCTGGCCTGATTGCTGAGCTTTGTGGAGATCAAGGGTTGCGTGTAGTTGCCGAAATTGTAAGGACGGTGTCTGTAGGTAAATTCTGGTTCATTGTATGTTGTGCATTGTTTCATCTTTTTTGGCTACATTATGCTTATGGTTGTTTTCTGGATTGTTTTTATTCCAGTTGGTTTTGGAGAAGATTGGCTGAAGTTGCTTCTTTCAAGGATCTGTTTGGAGGAAAGTCCCTTTTCTCCACTATTCTCCATATTATTTTGTTATCCCGATTCTCAAAATATTGAAGATGCTAACTTGAGCAGCTGCCATTGCTTTTCATCAGAACAAGCATGTATCTTGAGTATTCTATCAATAATCTTGGGTGAACGAATTGGTGAAATAACTATTTCAAATGATTTTGCACTATGTGTTTTTGGAATATTCAAGAAAGCTGTTGGAGCTTTAAGGTATGACTTGAGAGGCAAAACTGGCCTTCCGACTGGATCTGCTACTGTTGATGCTCTTGGGTACTCGCTCACAATTCTAAAGGACATATGTGCCTGTGATGGTCATGTCAGCATTGAGGATGATTTAGGGGATGCAGTTGATACACTTGTGTCATCTGGGCTTCTCGAATTGCTTTTAGGCTTACTCCGTGAACTTGAGCCTCCCACTATAATCAGGAAAGCCATGAAGAAGAATGATAACCAAGAAGCTGCTGTTTCCTCCTCGCCTAAATTATGCCCTTATAAGGGATTCCGGAGAGATATTGTTGCAGTCATTGGAAATTGTGCATACCGAAGAAAGCATGTGCAGGATGAGATTAGGGAGAAGAACGGGATTTTTCTGCTGTTACAACAGTGTGTTACAGACGAAGACAACCCTTTTCTACGGGAGTGGGGCATATGGGCTGTAAGGAATGTATTGGAAGGGAACACAGAAAATCAGCAGATTGTTGCTGAATTGGAGATTCAAGGATCCGTTGATGTGCCTGAAATTGCTGACCTTGGCCTCAGGGTGCAGGTGGATCATAAAAATAGGCGTGCAAAGCTTGTAAATGTCCCATGAAGATTTCAATCCATATAATCATAAGATTGGCATTGATTATGCATTTGTTGGACTTGCATTGATCGTGCACTTCTTTGAGCACATGATAGATTATTTGGCGTCTGTTTCCAGAGGAGTCTTATCTGACCACGGTATCCTCTTGCGCTTTCTGGGTTTGGCACGGCATGTCAACTTTCAACAGGAAAACTTGCTCGTTCCTCATGGGCATAGGACTCTTTGGTTAAGGTTTTAGCGAAGAATATACATTTGGGTTTTTGATAGGTCAAAATTTTAGCTGTTATATTGATGTGTGGCAATTACTTGTTCTTCTTGTCATCAAAATAGAGCAAAGTAAATAAAGGTATTATAATTTAACATGGCAGCGGTTTTTTTTTGGTTGCCAAAATCATTCTTGTGTTTAGTTGTATTGTAACCATATAGTTTCTCCACTTTCAACACAAGTTCTGCCTCTGGATCTCCTTTTATTCTTTTCCAATTTCAGTGACCAACTCTTTAATTTACCATAAGGCATTCAAGGCAGAATGTTAGAATTCATATTCAGTCGGATAGAAAGAGCAAAACCTCTTTTGATCAAACAGAATCCTTGCTGGGAGATGTGCAATGGTTATGTTGAGGCTCTTGAGTCGATGTTTTCATCAAATTGTCAACCGCCTGTATTAAACTACCACTTTGAATTGTCTGCAGTTGATGACAATGAAAAATAAAAAAAATGAAAAAGCAGTTCTTTAAACCGATAATAAATCAATAATCCAAGAACAAAGAGGAGTTAAACCTCGTTATTACGTTTTATGTAACGTTTACTCGGCATTGCCAGAATATTGGACTTACCGTTTTGCACCGATTGAAAGTTAGTAAGAGTTCGAATTTTGTTTTAGTGTTTGAGAATATCATAATTACAACAGAAGAAAAACATGGGAGGGAACTGAATGAGGTAACTTCTAAGGCCAGAATTGAGTTCTGCCTGGTCTGAACTGAAAACGATTGAAATTTGTCATCTCCATCAGGAGTTTCCAGGAACAATGTCAATGACTACTGCCAAGTTACTGCTATGGGACTTCTAACCTTATATTTCCCCGACATCCAAACTATGGACCCAAAAGAGGAGCGGCCTATGGCCTCTCTTCCTCCCAACCCAACAAAAGTCACGGTGTAACTCTGTTGCTCTCCCAGCTTCTCAAATCTCAAAGTTTTGGGCTTTGCTATCACTGACACTCCGTTGGGCTCAGAAATTTGCACAATGTAAGTGCTCGAAGGGGTCCCAACATTGGTCACGGTTCTCTTGTACGTCAAGGTATTCCTTTTAGCATTGCTCTGAAAGATCACTACAAAAGAAGGGAAATTCAGGTCCCCGGGCTGCAGGGCTGGCTCTTTAGGACAGGTGAAATTCTTTCTTGATACCATAGTTACTTGGGAAGACGTGTAGTTTAGGCTACACAAATAGTTTATATAGTCCGCTGTGGTAATGTCGTATGTTAGTCCCGGATGAGAAGCACTTTCTGGGTCTACATGGCCTGAACCGAAACTAAAAGGTATAGCTGATGCGGAGTTTTTGGATGCTACATCTGCAATTGGAGATTTTCTGTTATCTGTGGTGTGCGCCGTTGTCATTAGTGTTGATTTTATTGCTGCTGGTGACCAATCTTTGTGGGCTGACTTGAGCAATGCAGCAAGGCCACTGACATGAGGACAAGACATTGAAGTGCCTGAATTTACATCGAACAGCACTCTTCTCTTGTCACTTTGGAGCAAGGATGGGCTAGTCATAGGTGGCCAAGCGGCTAATATGTTGACTCCTGGTGTGGTGACATCTGGTTTGATTATGTCAGTTCCAGCTGAATTAGGCCCTCGGGATGAAAAGGCAGCCATCATTGGCGCTGGATCACCATAAAACGTCCCCTTGAAAGCAATTGAAGCAGTTAGCTTTGCAGTTGAGTTCACATACAATTTGATAGCTTTGCCTGCCGAGGCTCCTAAAGAAGTAGCAGGCAATATGTGGGGGTCAGCAAGAAGCTAATCGCCTTGACGTTCCGTGTTGATTAGTAACATTCCTGCTCCCCCTGCCAATTTCACTTGCTCTCCCTTCTGCGTTCGGCTATTTATTCCTCTCTCGCACACAACAATTTTGCCCTTCACTAGCTTTTTGTTGAGTGAGCCACTGACGCAGTACTTGGCTCTTCGGCTACCCACAGTTTCTCCATACACGAGTGCCAATTGCTCGGTAGCCTTGCCACGATACAGTGACGATCCTCTAAAAGTTTGTCCATTACCAAGCTTGACAGTTGCTGGAAAGCTTCGATCAGTGTAGCTAGCAACAACAGTAGTGATCCATGGTACAGTGGAGCTAGACGGGCCAGAATTTCCAGCCGAGCAAGAAACAAAAACACCTTTTTGGATTGCCCCAAATGAGGCTATAGCAAGGTTGTCAGTATAATAAGGCCTGGGAAAATGTCCCAGAGAGACTGACAATACATCGATCCCATCTGCAACAGCTTGGTCTATAGCTGCAATTCATTGGCACAGCCCAACGACCAGCAGACTTTATAAGCTGCAATTCTCGCCGCGTACCTCATTCTAGCAGCCGAACCCTTTGCAAAGCCAAAAATGCTTGCGTGTCCTACAAGGTTGCCGCCAGCAGTTGATGCAGTGTGGGTTCCATGGCCTTGGGTTTCATTGACGCTTCCCAGAGCGGCCTCACAGCCTTTGGAAAAGGATCTTGCACCAATAAGCTTCTTGATGCAATTTGATGGTGAAAACTTTGTGCCATTTTCACAGATGCCTTTCCATCTAGAGGGTACTTCAGACATGCCCGAGTCCTGGAAACTCAAATGTTCAGGCCAGATTCCGGTATCGATGATGCCAATTATAACATCTGAAGTTTTCATTGCTCCAGAGTCCTTTTCCATTCTGCAGTCCGAGAAACTGATGAGAGTGTGTGGTGTGGAGAGATGGCATTTCGTCTGGAATGGCAGAGAGAAAACCATCAATTTTGCTCAAGGCTTTGACTTGCTTGGTGGGGAGCTTCGCTGCAAAGCCAGAAAGGGCTGTTTCATAGACATAAAGGAGCTGAGGAGCAGTCATTTCTCCTTCGTTTTCTTCCCGACCCTCAGACGAGGGATTGGAGATGGAATTGATCACTGATTCATACTATTGTTTGGAGTTTCCAGGAGAAGGAAGCCGGGCTGGGATCTTACTTCCGTCCATGTGAATTATGTACGTCTGTCTTTCCACTAGAGCATTTTGTTTTGCAGCCATGAAGAGTAGGGAGAGAAAGGATATCCTGAAGATCATTCTGTCTGTAAATTCCAACAAGGAGGACAACATAAGCAAGAGAAAGAAGTCAAATAAAGCTGAATGTTGGCCTATCTATTGTGCATTGCTGCATACAGAGAGAAGTCTTTGAACGAGGAAACATATCGCATCACATTCACCATCTAGCTCAATTATGAAGTGCTCTTTTTTTTTTTAAAATTTTTTTATGCTTATTACCAACAAAACAGGTGAATACCAGAAGGCTATGCCAATGCAATCTTGTACTAGAAATCGAATCTGACTATAGCCTAAAGTCTGCTACATACACATGCCACACAATGCTGTAGTTAATAACCTGGACTTTAAATAAAGAAGGGCTACTAATTACAAGCACTCATGGGGCAGGTGGCAAAGAACGTTCTGAAAATACCTTTCTCCATGCCTTAAGCCAAGAGGAGACAACAAATGTGTTGGATGGAAAATGATCGACCTCATAGAGTACCCTATATAGCAAATTAAAGATGACTAGTAACTTAGAATTGACACTTTGAACACATCATGCTCATTATGCATCATAATGAAAGTACACTGCACTTTCTCATCCCTTACTTGACGATGCACACCATCAATATAATATAACTTGATAAAGTTGTGCGTCGAATAGATATCTCCACAAGCGAGTTAAGGATGGATTGTGGGACAGGCCTAAACCAAGGGAGCAGGTTTTTTACCACAGCAGTCTAATACAGATGGTGGTGGGCAAATTTGTTGGTTTCAAGCTCAAAGATTCTGGTATGACTTTAGTGGTTTGGTGGCAGAAAATAGCATCTTAGCAACTCAGCAATGATAGCAAGCAAGTTAGAAACAAAAGGAATGAAGATAGATATCAAAAGATAGCTCTCCAACACTTTTTCAATATACAATTACTTTATTATATATGAAATAATGTTAATAATTATAAAATTTGAAAAGTAGTTGTTAAATTTAATAATTTTTACAAGTTAAATTTCAATTTGAAATTCAAAAAGCTTTAATCATTACAAAGTTAAAATTATAGAGTATTTATACAAGAATAATTGCTTTAACAAAAAGCTACCTTTTCAACCAAAAGAAAAACAAAAATTTTTGGTGGTTAGTTACACTAGCTAGGGCTCCATTAGGCCTTTAACCAACATAACATACTTTTGAATTTTCTAGAGACTTCAAACAACAATTGTAGCAATCAATCTAGGAGAGCTAAATGGACACACCATCAGGACCTTCACTCTTCCTTAGTGTTATAATTTTGCATTCTTAAAGTTCTCTTAGCTCCTTAAAATTAGGCCTATGTAGGTCTTTGGTTAAAATATCTACAATTTAATCCTTGGAGCTGTAATAAACTAGATTTACTTCACCATCTTCTTAAGTTTCTCCAATGAAGTGAAGTTTGATTTTGATGCATCTTGTCCTTTCATACATAATTAGATTTCTTGAAATAGTAATGGGGGATTGATTATCATAAAAAATTGGGATTACGTCTATTTGTTCTAGTTTTAAATCAATCAACACTTTTTTGATCCATTTAACCTAATTTACTGTAAAAGAGGTTGCTATATACTCAACTTATGTAGTGGACTGAGTTATAATTGGCTATTTTCTTGATTTTTAATTAAAGACACTTAACCTTAAGGAAAAAAACATTTTTAGAAGTACTTTTCATGTTATTAAGTGATCTTATCCAATCATTATATATGTATTTAATAAGTTTCAATTCATTATTGCTTTTGAACACAACTCATTTTAGGAGTTCTTTTGATGTATTTCAAAACTCTTTTGCCTATTTTAAGATGAGTTTCTTTAGGTGAATGCATAAACCTAAATAATAAACTTATGAAGTACATGATGTTTGGTTTGATGGTTAATAAGTATATCAAGCAACCTATAAAGCTTTTGTAATTGTTTTCATCTATCTCAGGGCTACCATATTCCTTTTGGAGCTTGTTTCCAAGTGTCAGAGGAGTTACAGAGGCCTTATAATTAATTATATGAAACCTTTAAAGCATTTGTTTAGTATAGTTTTCTTATTTTATAAAGACCCTTCGCTGAGATTGGTAGACTTA
Source organism: Bruguiera gymnorhiza (assembly GCA_020883675.1). Lineage (NCBI taxonomy): Eukaryota > Viridiplantae > Streptophyta > Magnoliopsida > Malpighiales > Rhizophoraceae > Bruguiera > Bruguiera gymnorhiza. Next base: position 2,424,743 of record JAIRCJ010000136.1, on the reverse strand, counting down.
TAAGCCAAGAAAGTAATACATCTTGTTAAGATCAGTTATTTCAAATTGGTTTTTTATGTCATCTTTAAATTAAATTACCAATTTGATATTACTTTCAATGACCATAAGGTCATCAACATAGAGTGAAATATAGAGTAAGTCAGGTCATTTTTCTCTAATATAGAGAGTAGCATTATCATGACTTCCATTGAAGTTAAGTCTGAGCAAATACTTGTGTATTTTGGTGAACTAGGCTTTTAGTGCCTATTTGAGGCCATAAAAAGCTTTTTTTAGTAGTTGAACTGTCTTTCTTTTCTTTTTTTTTTTAACCCTTAAGATTAATCAATGTAAATCACTTTTTAAAGTATACCATTTAGGAAAGTAGATTTGACATCCAATTAATATACAAATCAACCCTTTTGTGCTACTATAACAAGTAACAGCTTAATAGTATCTAACCTAACAATAAGTTCATAAGTTTCTATATAATCCACATTAGGTTGTTATGTAAATTCTTTTGCCACGAGTCTGACCTTTAGTTTGTTTATAGATTTATCAACATTGAATTTGGTTATATAGGTCTGTTTGACTACAACTGCCTTTTTGTTTCTAGGTTTAGGAATCAAGATCCATTTATCATTTTTACAGATAAAATCTATCTTTTCTTACACTGCTTTCCTCTATTCTTCTTACTGTGATGCTTCCTAATAGGTTGAGGGCTTAAGTATAACCTTATTGCATCTTTTATAGATGTCTACAATACTTCTGGTTCCCTTAACAAAATGCTCATGAATGTCTTTTTCTTTAAAAGAATATAGTTTTTATAGTTAAAGACCATTTGAAGTTTAATCCTTATTTAACTAAACCTCAGATCCTAATTTCACCTTTTGTTCTAATGAAATTTGAGACCTCTGTGGATAAAAATTTTATTAGAGTTAAAATTATAGATTTTGTAATTTATTGAAGTGTTGGAGTAACCAATAAAGGTTATAAGGGTAGCTTTGTAGCCTAACTTAGTTTTTAATTTCAAGTATATGTGTATAACATAAGCAACTAAATACTTTTAAGTGGCTTAAAGAGGACTTACTATCAAACCATGCTTCAAATAAAGTTAAATTTGACAGAGATTTGGTTATAAGTCTATTAAACAAATAAATAAAAGTTGCACTAGTTTCTGCCTAAAATCTTTTAAGTAAATCCTTCCCTGTCATCAAGCACCTTATCATCTTAATTATGGTTTTATTCTTCCTTTCATAAATTTCATTTTATTAGGTTGAATAAGGTGTAGTCAATTGTTATTGTATTTTAGTAGTTATATAGATTGCCTTAAATAAGTTTGAGACATATTCAAAGCCATTATCTATTCTAATGGTTTTAATCATACTTTTAAATTACTTTTCAACACATGTTTTAGACTTTTGGAATATGACTGCTAATTCATTTGAATTAAGAATGTATATCTAGCAAGACCTGCAAAAGTCATCAACAAAAATGATATAATATATACTACCATTTAGTGAATCAATTCTTATAGGTTTATAGAGATTTAAGTGAATTAATTGCAACTTATTATTGGCTCTAAAGAATTGAGCTAAAGAGAATGAAAGTCTGGATTACTTCCTTAATTGACAAGTCCTGCACATATGGTTAGATTGAGCTATCACAGATAAATCATGAGCCAACTCTTTTCTTTGCAACTTTTGAATGCTGGTATAATGAAAATGACCAAGCCTTTTCTGCCATAAAATAGAATTTTCAAAGGTAACATACAACGCAATATTTTAAATCTTTTTGGTATTTAAATGGAAACTCTTTCCATTCATGGGCACATAAACCAATTAAGCTTTTAATGTAATCATGAATAGTACATGTTTTATCTCTAAACATGAAAGAAAAGTTCTTTTTTAAAATTGGCTAACACTTAATATGATTTCACTAATATTAGGTACAAATAAAACATTTAAAATAAACTTAATTCTTCTATTAGTTTAAACAACAATAATGCCTTTTCTTTGAACATCCAAGAATTCACTATTAGCAATCATTACTTTGGTCTTAAAAGTTTGATTAAGGAACTTAAAAACCTTAGGTATTGGTGATATATGATTGGTGTAACCATTGCCTATTAATTAGAATCCATGGTCTTTCATATTAATGCTAAAAGTAGCCATAAACAAGTGCTGTCTAGGTAGCTAATCTTCATTAATGGCTTTAACTTCCTATTTGGACTGATGAGGTTTTTGCTGAGCAAATTTTTCTTTGTTCTTACATTTTTTTTTTCTGAATGTCCCTTTTTACTACAGACTTTACAAATTAAATTTAGTTTTCTTCAACAAAATTTGGACAAATGATTGGTCCTTTTGGAGAATATTGCCTCTTGCCAGTAGGTTTAGATGCCTTAATTTCTTTATTGGATTGTTTACCACCATTTTTCTTTTTTGGTTGACTTTTCTGCTTGAGAGAAGCTTGTAGGGCCCCTTCCACTAACTATTCTTGTCTCATGAGCCATCTTTGCTCCTAAACTTAGAGAATACTTATCAATTCTTTTAAAGAGATAGTATTTAGGTCTTTAGAGTCTTCCAAAAAGTATATCTTAATTTCAAACCACTTTAAAATGTTTGCAAGGACCTTTTGAACTACATTTGTATCGAGAAAATCATCCCCTAATACTTTGATTTGATTAACAATTTTGACAACCTATCATTGTATTCTTTCAAAGTATTAGCCTCCTTTATTCTTAATAATTCAAATTCTCTTATAAAATTAAGTAATTACATTGTTCTTATTTTAGAGTTGCCACCATACTCTTTTTTTAACCTGTTTGAAGCTTTTTTTGTAGTTTTATAAGCCATGATTACATTGAAGATGGTCTCTATAACAACTATATGGATGCAAATCAATGTCTTGTTTTGCTTTGAAACTTGTCCACTTTGGTATTTCAATTGAGCTATGGTTAGGCTGGTTAGTAAAGGAGCAGGCTCAACTCTTTTCTTAATGACCTCTTACAGATTATATGCTCTCAGGTAGGCCTTTATTATGACTATCCATTATATATAATTTTCTCTAATAAATTTGGGAGAAGAAAGTGGAGAAAAACTTGTTGAAGCCATACAGGACCAATAAGGATTAGCTCTTTGGTGTTTGTTCTCTCTCACAAGTGTTTACACATTCATTGCCTCTCAACAACAAGTAAAACAAGGGTCTTTTGGCTCTATACTACTTATATTGGTTTTAAACTTAAAGATTTTAGTATAACTTTATTGGTTTTGTGGCAAAAAATAGCATCACAACAATGATAACAAGCAAGTTATAAACAAAAGGAATGAAGATGGATACCAAAAGATGGCTCTCCACCATTTTTATATTATATAATTGCTTCATTATATATGAAGTAATTTCAATAATTACAAAATTTGAAAAGTAATTAGTAAATTTAATAATTTTTATAAATTAAATTTCAATTTGAAATTCAAAAAACTGCAATTATTATAAGGTTAAAATTATAAAGTCTTTACAGAAGGATAGTTGCCTTAACAATAAGCTACCTTTTCAACCAAAAGAAAAACAAAAAATTCTGGTGGCTAGGTACATATGCAACAAACATAATAGACTTTTGAATTTTTTAGAGACTTCAAACAGCAACTGTAGAAACCAATCCGGGGGAGCAAAATGGCAGCACCAACAGGACTTTCAAAATTGGATGAACTGAATTAGTTTTGATGGACCAGCGATATGGAACTTTTTCCTCCCTTGCATTTATGATTGGAGTGAATTGTCCTAATGGCCAAATTCTGACCACAGCAGTCCAATAAAGATGGCGGTGGGCTAATTGGATGAACTGAACTAGCTTTGATGGACAGGCAAAATGGAACTTTTTTTCTGCTTTGTATTTATGAGTGGAGTCGACTCACATTATGGGGTGAATGTCCTAATGGCCACATTCTAAACACAGCAGTCCAATACAGACGGCGGTGGGCAAATTGGATGAACTGAATTAGTTTTGATGGACTGGAAAAATGGAACTTTTTTTCTGCCTCGTATTTATGATTGGAGTTGACTCACATTATGGGGGGAATGTCCTAATCGCCACATTCAATTGGTGCTTTAACCAAGTATTATGCATTCTAACAATATTCAAACATCACATGATTTGCCACTCTCGTAGATGTTGAAAAATGCATAGCTTGGACATATAAGGAAAACTCACAAAAGAGTGAAAAGGAACCAGAATTGAAATATGGAAGACTGAATATTTTCAATCATGGTCACCCGCAAAATGACATGCTAGTTAGTTGGCGGCTGAATGATGAAAATGGATTTGGGAGGTCGAAAATAAAGCATCATTGTCGCCCACTAGTTATTGTCTGGGTTTGGGCTTTCTCCCTGTGTTTCGTGCCTTGCTTTGCTTTCTCCCCGAGGTAAATGGGCACGTTGGTGGCACTAACAGAAATTCAGCTTTGAGCTATTGTTAGTTACAGAGAACAAATGACCCATCTTCTTTTGAGCCCCCCTTTTAAGTTAGTCATGCGGTGCCTCAAAAATAAATCGAACTGGCTGCGCCCACTCCCTCTTTCCCCACCCTCTTTTCTTTTCTTTTCTTTTTTAAATTTCCTTCTTCTTCTGAGTTTGCTTGGCAAGCCAGCCATAGCATAATTATGAAGATGCATATCACGGAAGACAGGAGAATTGACACAAATGCTACGACAATTGATAATTAAAATCAAATACTAAGTTTTCAATAAGTGTTAATTTTCTTTTATTTTCTCGGTATTTTATTTTTTTGTATTTATCCTTTTAATTTTTATTTTACTTTTTGGTTTTCTGAAGTGTGTTACATCAATAATTTTACCAAAAACATAAGAAAAACAAAGATTGGAACCTATGAACAGTCAATTAACTATATAGATGCAGCGAATGGGCAATGTTGGCCATACAATTCAAAGAGAGAGACAAAAAAGGAAAGGAAAAAATTTACACAGCGAAAACTATTGTAATCAAGGCAGGGGATCGGCTACAGCTATCCCGAGTTGTGGCTGCCCGGTGTCATCCGCGGGCGCAATCCTTTGAGCGGCGAGCATTAGTCTCCTTGCAGCTATGTATTCGATTACCGCACCAGTGGCACACGAGAAAAAACATAAGAAAAGAAGTACGATGAAGATGACATCAGCGAGGGCTCGTGTTTCGGCTACCATCAAATCATAAATGGATAAAGGAATCGCAAAAAGCATGCTGAAGGCAAAGAGAAAGAACGCAGAAGCCTTATCGAGCTTATAATTAATTGAATCATTTTCCGCCATGTCACACGGACTGAGTTATAGAGACTCTCTGGTAAGTTGTTATAAATATTCAAAAAAGCAAAAAAAAAAAAGAAAAAAAAAGGAAATTGATCAGACAAGAAGAAATAGTTACAGGAACCAGATGATAGTTTCTTTGTTTAAACGGAGGAAAATCAGTTCGTGGGGTCGACGAGTAATTTTTGGGGGTTGCATGCGTGGTCTGGTATTAGTTGCAGAGACATTAACTTGCATGGGAAGAGCCAGCCTGGAGCTTGGCAATGGCTGCTTCCCTGTGGATATTGGGAAGTCCCCAATTTAGCAAATATGTTAAAAGAGATCATGATACGTTGAAACAACTCCCAAAATCCGTTTTGGAGCTAGCAAATCCAACCTCCTGAGGCCGACTCCGCTGTGTCTTTTTTAGTGTTAGTTTATACTTGAATTCTTGCACAAAATATGTAAAACGGGATGGACGACCTGTGGGTCAATCCACACATAAATGGTACCGGACTGTATCAGTTGGGCAGACAACTTCTGCTTCGTAATTTAAGCAAGACATGACTCGTTCTGAGCACGAATTTAAGAATGATATGACTTATTCTTACCTCCTCCCTATTTTTAGTTATATCATTAAATATTAATATAATATTTTTTATTTTTTTATTAAAATTAAAAAAATTTACCGGCTAAAATTTATATGTTAATTTATATAATTCAAATATAATTAGACTATTAAAATAAAAATATGATATATTATTATCAAGTAAAAAAATAAATTAATTAAAAGATCTAAATTAAAATTTAAATTTTATTAATAAGTTTTATATAAAATTATTTTTTTTAATTTTCATTTAAATTATATATGTATATATATGTATTTATTTATAAATTTATTTTTTTATAAATATTAAACTTATATAAAATTAACAAGTAAACGCAATACAGTATGAAATTATATACTTGGGCATATAAACTACGTTAGATTTATTATTTAAATGTTTAAACACGGCATGATATAAGAGAACATAAAAAATAAATGAATTATCCCTCGATACGGCACAAAAGAACAAATGAATTATCCCTCAACACAACACAACACAATTAGAAAAATAAATAAATTATCTTTTGGCATGATACGAAACAATTGGAATTAAAAAAATAAAAAATAATTGTACTTGACACGATACATCTCATTTCAAAAGTTTATTCTGTATTGCAACCCATCTTGATGAAAAATAAATTTAAGTAATTAAATATATAATAATAAAATTTTAAATTTATTAATATTAAAATTAAATAAATAAAAAATTTGTATTTATTTCCAATAATAATGAGTTGGTGAGTATCTCTTATTAAATGCTGAACTATTTTCCCCGCCGGCAGCTTCTTGCCAGAGGCAAGCCAATCCAGATTATTATGGCACGTGAAAAACATCGATATGATTACCTGAGCTAAAATTTTCTTTTAGTTTTTCGTTTTTTCTTTATTATAAAGAATGCTGGAAGGATTATTAAAAAATAATAATAATAATAAAATCATTAACAATCGAACACCAATAAAAAAATTTAGAATAAGCTGAAATTAGGCGTCACCCAACGACTCGGAGTCAAAAGAGGGCGACAACCCTATTGAAGTCAAGTCTAAGTAGAAACTCAAGTATTTTGGTGTGTTATACTCTTGGTACTTGTTTCGAGGCCATAAATAACTTTTTTTAATAAGAAACCTTTGTTCTTCTCACCCTTTATTTTCAAACCCCTTAGGTTAATTAATGTAGATCTCTTTTTAATAAAATCCATGTATCATTTTTACATATAAAATCTATCTTTTCTTGCATTGTTTTCCTTCATTCTTTTTGTTGGAATGCTTTCTGATTGGTTAAAGGCTTAAGTATAACCTCGTTGCATCTTTTATAGATGTCTACAATACTTTTACTTCCTTGAACAAGATGATCATGAATGTCTTTTACTTTAGAATAATATAATTTTTGTATTTAAGGACCATTTGAAGTTTAATTATTCTTTGATTGAACCTCATATCTCAATTCCACCTTTTACTCTTATGAAATTTAAGACCTCTATAGATAGAAATTTTACCAGAGTTGAAATTATAAATCTTGTAATTTATTAGAGTGTTAGAGTAACTAACAAAGATTACAAGGTAGCTTTGTAATCTTAGTTCTTTTAATTTTAGGTATATATGCATAATATATGCAACTAAATACTTTTAAGTGGTTTAGAGAGGGTTTACTGTCATACTATACTTTAAATAAGTTGAATTTGATAGAGATTTGCTTAGAACTCTATTAAGCAAATAGACAGAAGTTGCACTAGTTTTTGCCGATAATCTTTTAAGCAAATCCTTCTTTGTCATTAAGCACCTTATCATTTTAATTATGATTATATTCTTCCTTTTACAAATCCCATTTTATTGGGTTAGATAAGGTGCAGTCAATTGTTGTTATATTCCAATAGCTTTATAGATTGTCTTCAATGAGTTTGAGACATATTTAAAGCCATTATCTATTTTATTTTAATGGCTTTAATCATGCTTTCAAATTGCTTCTCAACTCATATTTTAAACTTTTAAAATATGGCTGCCAATTCATTTGAATTTAAGATGTATATTCAATAAAACTTATAGAAGTCATCATAAAAAATGATATAATATGTGTGACCATTTAGTGAATTAATTCTTATAAGCCTACAAAGATCTAAATGAATCAACTATAACTTCTCTTTGGCTCTAAAGAATTGAGTCGAAGAGAATAGAACTCTAGACTACTTCCTTAATTGACAGATCTTGCATATATAGTTAAATTAAACTACAACAAGTAGATTATAAGCCAGCTCCTTTCTCTACAACTTTTGAATGATAGCATAATGAAAATGGCCAAGCATTTTGTGTTGTAAAATAGAACTTTCAAAGATAACATATAAGACAATATTTTGAATTTTCTCAGTATCTAAATTGAAACTCTTTCTATTCATGGGCACACGGACCGATTAAGCTTCTAGTGTGATCATATATAGTACAAGTTTTATATTTAAACATGACAGAATAGTTCTTTTCTAAAAATTAACCAACACTTAATAGGTTTTAACTGATATTAAGTTCAAATAAAATATTTGAAATAAATTTAATATTTGTATTAGTTGAAAAAGTAATAGTATCTTTTCTTTGGATATCTCAGAACTCACAATTGCTAATCATTACTTTGGTCTTAAAAATTTGATTGAAGACCTTAAAACCCTTAGGTGTTGGTAACATATAGTTGATGCAGCCATTGTCTACCAACCAAACTCTAAGTTCTTTCATGTTGTTGCCAAAAGTACCCATAAACAAGTGCTCTTGAGGGAGTTAATTTTCATTAGTAGCTTCAGCTTCTTGTTTGGATTAATGAAGTTTTGCTGAGAGAATTTTTCCTTATTTTATAATTTTTTTTAATCTCCCTTTTTGCTACAAACTTTACAAATTAAGTTTGGTTTTTTCCAATAAAATTTGGACAAATGATTGGTCCTTTTACAATACTCGCATTAAGAATATTGCCTCCTGCTAGTAGGTTTAGACGCCTTTACTTCTTTATTAGATTGCTTACCACTATTTCTCTTTTTTGGTTGACTCTTTTGCTTAAGAGAAGCTTGTAGGGCCCTTTCCACTGACTATTCTTGTCTTAAGAGTCTTTTCTGCTCCTAAACTTGGAGAGCACGTATCACTTCTCTCAAAGAGATAGTATTTAGCTCTTTGGAGTCTTCCAGAGAGTATATCTTAGTTTCAAACCTCTTTGGAATGCTTGGAAGGGCCTTTTGAACTACATTTTTATCAAGGAAATCCTCCCCTAATACTTTAATTTCATTAACAACTTTTAACAACCTATTACTATATTCTTTTAAAGTGTTAGCCTCTTTCATTCTTAATAACTCAAATTTTCTCATAAGATTGAGTAACAATACTGTTATTGTTTTAGGGTTGTCACCATACTTTTCTTTCAACCTATCCTAAGCTTTTTTTGTAGTTGCATTGATCTCTGTGACAATTATATGGATGCAAGTCAATGACTTGTTTTGCTTGAAGACTTACTCATTATAATATTTCAATTGAGCTATAGTTGGGTTGGTTGGTAAAGGAGCAGGCTCAGCTATCTTCTCAGTGACCTCCCACATATCAAATGCTCTCAGGTGGGCTTGCAGATTAAATGTTAATTTACAATCTAAAAAACTACAATCATTACAAGGTTAAAATTGTAAAGTCTTTATACAAGGATAATTGTCTCGACAAGAAGTTACCTTTTCAACCAAAAGAAAAACAAAAACTTTTGGTGGTTAGGTACACATGCAATAACTTCATTAGGCCTTCAACCAACATAACTGGCTTTTGAATTTTTTTAGATACTTTAGACAGCAATTGTAGCAACCAAATCGGGAGAGCAGAATGGCAGCACCAATAGGACTTTCAGAATTGGATGAACTGAATCAGTTTGAAGGACTAGTGAAATGCAACTTTTTCCTGCCTTTTATTTATGATTGGAGTTGACTCACATTATGGGGTGAATATCCTAATGGCCACATTCTAACCACAGCAGTCCATACAGATGGTGGGCTAATTGGATGAACTGAACTAGTTTTGATGGACTGGTCGAATGCAACTTTTTTTCTGCCTTGTATTTATGATTGGAGTTGACTCACATTATGGGGTGAATGTCCTAATGGCCACATTCTAAACACAGCAGTCCAATACAGATGGCGGTGGGCAAATTGGATGAACTGAATTAGTTTTGATGGACTGGCAAAATGGAACTTTTTTTCTGCCTCGTATTTATGATTGGGGTTGACTCACATTATTGGGTGAATGTCCTAATCGCCACATTCAATTGGTGCTTTAGCCGTGTTATGTATTCTAACAATATTCAAACATCACATGATTTGCCACTCTCGTAGATGTTGAAAAATGCATAGCTTGGACATATAAAGAAAACTCACAAAAGAGTGGAAAGGAACCAGAATTGAAATATGGAAGACTGAATATTTTCAATCATGGTCACCCGCAAAATGACATGCTAGTTAGTTGGCGGCTGAATGATGAAAATGGACTTGAGAGGTCGAAAATAAAGCATCATTGTCGCCCATTAGTTATTGTCTGGGTTTGGGCTTTCTCCCCGTGTTTCGTGCCTTGCTTTGCTTTCTCCCCGAGGTAAATGAGCACGTTGGTGGCACTAACAGAAATTCAGCTTTGCACAATGGGACCGAGCTATTGTTAGTTACAGAGAACAAATGACCCATCTTCTTTTGAGGCCCCTTTTAAGTTAGTCATGCGGTGCCTCAAAAATAAATCAAACTGGCTGCGCCCACTCCCCCTTTCCCCACCCTCTTTTCTTTTTAAAATTTCTTTCTTCTTTTACGTTTGCTTGGCAAGCCAGCCATAGCATATCATGGAAGACAGGAGAATTGACGCAAATGCTACGACAATTGATAATTGAAATCGAATATTAAGTTTTCAACAAGTGTTAATTTTCTTTTGTTTTCTCGGTATTTTATTTTTCGTATTTACCCTTTTAATTTTCATTTGTTTTTATGTTTTTGGAGGTGTGTTACATCAATAATTTTACCAAAAACATAAGAAAAACAAAGACAGTCAATTAACTATATAGATGTAGCAAATGGGCAATGTTCGCCATACAACAGAAGCAAGGTATAGGGAGAGATTATGATCCATATATTTACCTCAATCAAGAAACTTAGTAAAGTGTTGTGATAAAAGCTCAACCATTTGTTTTAGAGTTTCATTATCCTCCCAAATGTTGTTAAACTGCTCCTTGAGCCTGCATATCACCTCCTCTCACTCAGCTACCATGGTTTGATTTGTCATTGTCATGGATTTTGTCTTCCTAGCTAGCTTTTACTCTTGATGGCCACTAAATTGAAAACTCTGATACCAACTTGTCAGGATCTAGATTCCAAAAGTAGTTATTGTTTCGAGAGAGAAAGGGATTTTGGGAAGGAATTCAGAAAGATCTAGATAAGGTAGAGAGAAAAGGGTCGAAGAGAGAGAAGCAAATTAAATATATGTTACTTAATCAACAAACTATCCATCCAATCCTATTTATACATATAGTCGTGTTTATTGTTTGAAAAGCCTTTAATGAAATAAGGCATTTTGGCTTATATCATACAATGCCAGCTTTTGATTTGTACCTAATCCAATGACTTTTAATTATAGACTATTGTAATTCGTTACAATAGAATTAATGAACAAATCAAACAAGAATTTGTCTGGAGAACAAGGGTTGCATGTAGTAGCTGAAATTGTAAGGACATTATTAGTAGGTAAATTCTAGTTTATTGTATATTGTGTGTTGTTTCATCTTTTCTGGCTACATTGTGCTTATGGTTGTCTTCTGGATTGTTTTAATTCCAATTGGTTTTGGGGAAGATTGGCTCAAGTTGCTTCTCTCGAGGATTTGTCTAGAGGAAAGTCACTTTTCTCCCTTGTTCTCCATATCATTTTGTCATCTTGATTCTCAGAATATTGAAGATGTTAACTTTGAGCAGCAACACTTGCTTTTCATCGGAACAAATATGTATTTTGAGTATTTTTTTTAATAATCTTGGGTGAATGAATTGGTGAAATAACTATTTCAAAGGGTTTTGTGTCATGTGTTTTTGGAATATTCATGAATTTTGCTCCTCTGCCATAATAGGAGCTCAAATTTTGGTGAGAAGAACTTGAACATAAAGTTGGAATTTCAGCTTAACTGCAAAATTGCAACACCATGATACTCTATCACTCCCTCTTGGTGATGTTGTTGCTTCTCTTTGCTTCTCCAGGTTTCTTGCTGGCAAGTTTCGTAAACAGCTCCTCCTTCAATTTTAGGTGGATTAGTCATTAAATGTGTTTAACTCATATAAAGTCCTTAAGTTTACTGGTTTCTGAAACTAAACTTCAAATATTTTTGGCTTGTCTAGATATTTCAAGTTTTCTAGTTTTAAGACTCGTTTTTAACAAGTGTTTGGCTTCTCTATTTCTCCTCTTGAAGTTATAAAGAATATTTAAAATTGAGTTCATTAGTTTTTTCTCTGCCTGAATTCACAATGGAAGGTTTTCAACTATTTCAAATAGATTATAGTTTAAGGATAAAAGAAGTTTTTGTTGTCTCTAATTACCTAAGAAATATAGAACTTAGAAATTGCAAAAGTTATTTACTGGTTTTACTTTGGTTTGGTGGAAGACACTTTTGGTTTTACACCTCTAACTCAAATATTTAAGTTACTTTTTTTCAGTTTTTGAAATTGTTGGTCATTCGGGTGCAACACTATTCTAATACCACTTTGTTAGTTTTGATGAATGAAAAATAATGAGTATTTATGTGGCATAAATGCTGTAAGGTTGTAGAAGCAAAAATTGTAACAAAAATTTTGAATGCTTACTAGAAAAATAACAAAGCAACTTGTTTTAAAAAATTGCAATAAAAAAAAGAATATCAAGATGAATTCTTTTTTTTTTTTATTAATTACAAAAATCTTCTTATATAAAGATATTTTAGAAATTTAAATATAAATTTTAAAATTTAAAAAATTAATAATTTTTATAATTTTATTTTAAACATCTAATTTCTCTAATATCTATTGATTATTATCATAACTAAAAATTGAGTCATAGAGAAAAAAAGTTGAGCACTCACAATTCTAAAGGACATATGCGCCTGGATGGTCAGGCCGGCATTGGAGATGATTTATAGGATGCAGTTGATACACTTGTGTCACCTGGACTTCTCGAATTATTTTTAGGCTTGCTCCGTGAACTTGAGCCTCCCACTGTAATCAGGAAAGCCATGAAGAAGAACGATAACCAAGAAGCTGCTGTTACCTGCTCCCCATCCTTTATGCCCTCATAAAGGATTCCAGAGAGACATTGTTGAGGTCATTGGAAATTGTGCATACCGAAGAAAGTACGTGGAGGATGAGATAGGAAGAAGAACGGGATTTTTCTACTGTTGCAACAGTGTGTTACGGCCGAAGACAACCCTTTTCTACGGGAGTGGGGCATATGGGCTGCAAGGAATGTATTGGAAGGGAACACAGGAAATCAGCAGATTGTTGCTGAATTGGAGATTCAAGGATCTGTTGACGTGCCTGAAATTGCTGACCTTGGCCTGAGGGTGCAGGTGGATCACAATAATAGGCGTGCGAAGCTTGTAAAAGTCCTGTGAAGATTTCAATCCGCAGAATTATGCCATTGGCAATAATTATGCACTTGTTCGACTTGCATCGATCATGTACTTCTTCGAGCCCATGATACATTATTTGGCTTCTGTTTCCAGAGGAGTTTTCCTGGTGGCGTTGATCTTTCTGAGTTTGGCATGGCAAGTCAACTTAACTCTCAACAGGGAAACTAGCTAGTTGCTCATAGGCAGGGGATTCTCTGGTCAAGATTTTAGCTTAGTATATGCATTTTTGTTTTTGATAGGTCAAAAATTTTAGCTGTTATATTGATATGTGGTGATTACTTGTTTTTCTTGTTATCAAAATAGAGCAAAGTAAATAAAGGTATTATAATTTAACATCGTAGCGTCATTTTTTTGTTAGCGAATGTATTGTAACCATATAGTTTCTCCACTTTCATCACAAGTTCTGCCCCTGTATCTCCTTTTATTCTTGCCCAATTTCAGTGACCAGCTCTTTAATTCACCGTAAGGAATTCAAGGCAGAATGTTAGAATTCATATTCAGTCGGATATAAAGAGCAAAACCTTTTTTGATTAAACAGAATCCTTGCTGGGAGATGTGCAATGGTTATGTTGAGGCTTTTGAGTCGATGCTTTCGTCAAATTCTCAACCGCCTGTATTAAACTACCACTTTGAATTGTCTGCAGTTGATGACAATAAAAAATTTAAAAAATGAAAAAGCAGTTCTTTAAACCGATAATAAATCAATAATCCAAGAATAAAGAGGAGTTCATCGTCTTTATTACGTTCTATGTAAACTTCACTTGGCTTTGCCAGAATATTGGACTCGCCGTTTTGCACCGATTGAAAGTTATAATAGCTTAAATTTTGTTTTAAAAAGAAAAACATGGGAGGGAAATGAATGAGGTAACTTCTAAGACCAGAATTGAGTTCTGCCTGGCCTGAACTGAAAACAATTCAAATTTACCATCTCCATCAGGAGTTTCCAGGAACAACGTCAAAGACTACTGCCAAGTTACTGCTATGGGACTTCTAACCTTATATTTTCCCGACATCCAAACTATGGACCCAAAAGAGGAGCTGCCTATGGCCTCTCTTCCTCCCAACCCAATAAAAGTCACAGTGTAACTCTGTTGCTCTCCCAGCTTCTCAAATCTCAAAGTTTTGGGCTTTGCTATCACTGACACTCCGTTGGGCTCCGAAATTTGCACAATGTAAGTGCTCGAAGGGGTCCCAACATTGGTCACGGTTCTCTTGTAGGTCAAGTTATTCCTTGTAGCATTGCCCTGGAAGATTACTGCAAAAGAAGGGTAATTCAGGTCCCCAGGCTGCAGGGCCGGCTCTTTAGGACAGGTGAAATTCTTTCTTGATACTATAGTTACTTGGGAAGACGTGTAGTTTAGGCTACACAAATAGTTTATATAGTCCTCTGTGGTAATGTCGTATATTAGTCCCGGATGAGAAGCACTTTCTGGGTCTACATGGCCTGAACCGAAACTAAAAGGTATAGCTGATGCGGAGTTTTTGGATGCTACATCTGCAATTGGAGATTTTCTGTTATCTGTGGTGTGCGCCGTTGTCATTAGTGCTGATTTTATTGCTGCTGGTGACCAATCTTTGTGGGCTGACTTGAGCAATGCAGCAAGGCCACTGACATGAGGACAAGACATTGAAGTGCCTGAAATTACATCGAACAGCACTCTTCTCTTGTCACTTTGGAGCAAGGATGGGCTAATCATAGGTGGCCAGGCGGCTAATATGTTGACTCCTGGTGCAGTGACATCTGGTTTGATCATGTCAGGTCCAGCCGAATTAGGCCCTCGGGATGAAAAGGCAGCCATCATTGGTGCTGGATCACCATAAAACGTCCCCTTGAAAGCAATTGAAGCAGTTGGCTTTGCAGTTGAGTTCACATACATTTTGATAGCTTTACCTGCCGAGGCTCCTAAAGAAGTAGCAGGTAATATGTGGGGGTCAGCAAGAAGCTCATCGCCTTGACGTTCAGTGTTGATTAGTAGCATTCCTGCTCCCCCTGCCAATTTCACTTGCTCTCCCTTCTGCGTTCGGCTATTTATTCCTCTCTCGCACACAACAATTTTGCCCTTCACTAGCTTTTTGTTGAGTGAGCCACTGACGCAGTACTTGGCCCCTTGGCTACCCACAGTTTCTCCATACACGAGTGCCAATTGCTCGGTAGCCTTGCCACGATACAGTGACGATCCTCTAAAAGTTTGTCCATTACCAAGCTTGACAGTTGCTGGAAAGCTTCGATCAGTGTAGCTAGCAGCAACAGTAGTGATCCATGGTGCAGCGTTGGTGACAGTGGAGCTAGACGGGCCAGAATTTCCAGCCGAGCAAGAAACAAAAACACCTTTTTGGATTGCCCCAAATGAGGCTATAGCGATGTTGTCAGTATAATAAGGCCTGGGAAAACCTCCCAGAGAGAGTGACAACACATCGACCCCATCAGCAACAGCTTGGTCTATCGCAGCCAATAGATCACTGTTGACACAACCCAACGACCAGCATACTTTATAAGCTGCAATTCTCGCTGTGAACCTCATTCCAGCAGCTGAACCGTTTGCAAAGCCAAAAATGCTTGCCTTTCCTACAAGGTTGCCGCCAGCAGTTGATGCAGTGTGGGTTCCATGGCCTTGGGCGTCCCGAGGGGATCTGTAATCAACAGTTCCGTTGACTCTTCCCACAGTGGCCTCATAACCTTTGAAAAAGGCTCTTGCACCAATAAGCTTCTTGTTGCAATTTGATGGTGAAAACTTTGTGCCATTTTCGCAGATGCCTTTCCATTTAGACGGTACATCAGACATGCCCGAGTCCTGGAAACTCAAATGTTCAGGCCAAATTCCAGTGTCAAGGACGCCAATTATAACATCTGAAGCTAAGTTTTCATTGCTCCAGAGTCCTTTTCCACTCTGCAGCCCGAGAAACTGAGGAGAGTGTGTGGTGTGAAGAGATAGCATTTCGTCTGGAATGGCAGAGAGAAAACCATCAATTTTGGTCAAGGTTTTGACTTGCTCGGTGGAGAGCTTTGCTGCAAAACCCGAAAGAGCTGTTTCATAGACGTAAAGGAGCTGAGGAACAATCATTTCTCCTTCGTTTTCTTCTCCTTGACATTGAGACGAGGAATGGGTGATGGAATTGATCACCGATTCATACCATTGTTTGGAGTTTCCGGTAGAACGAAGCCAGGTTGGAATCTTACTTCCGTCCACGTGAATTATGTATGTCTGTCTTTCCACTAGAGCATTTTGTTTTACAGCCATGAAGAGCAGCGAGAGAAAGGATATCCTGAAGATCATTCTGGCTGTAAATTCCAACAAGGAGAATCATAAGCAAGAAAAAGAATTCAAATAAAGCTGAAAGTTGCTCTATTTATTGTGCATTGCTCCATACGGAGAGAAGTCGTTGAACGAGGAAACATATCATTCACTATCTAGCTCAATTATGAAGTGCTTTTTTCGATTTTTTTTTTTTCTATGCCTATTACCAATAAAACAGGCGAACACCAGCAGGCTACGCCAATGCAATCTTGTAATATAAATCAAAACTTACTATAACTTAAAGTCCGCTACACAGACGCGCACACAATGCTGTAGTTAATAACCTGGACTTTCAAAAAAGAATGGCTAATAATTTCGGGCACTCATGGGGCAGGTGGCAAAGAACGTTCAAAGAATACCTTTCTCCATGCCTTTAAGCCAAGAGGTGACAACAAATGTGTCGGATGGAAAATGATCGACCTCATAGAGTACCCTATATAGCAAATTAAAGATGACTGGTAACTTAGAATTGACACTTTGAGCACATCATGCTCATTATGTATCATAATGAAAGTACACTGCACTTTCTCATCCCTTTCTCGAAGGTGCACGCCATCAATGAAATACAACTAGATAACGTTGTGAGTAGAATAGAGATCTCCACGGGCGAGTTAGGGATGGATTGTGGGATGGGTCTAAACCAAGGTAGCAGGATTTTAACCAGAGCAGTCCAATACAGATGGTGCTGGGCAAATTGGATGAACTAAATTAGTTTTGATGGACCAGCAAAATGGAACGTTTTTTCTGCCTGGTATTTGTGGTTGGAGTTGACTCACATTACGGGGTGAATGTCCTAAGAGCGCCACATTCAATTGGTGCTTTTAGCCAAGGATCATGCATTCTAACAATATTAAAAAATCAAATGATTTGGCACTCTTGTAGATGTTGGAAAATGCATAGCTTGGCCATATAAAGAAAACTCACAAAAGAGTGGAAAGGAACCAGAATTGAAACATGGAAGACTGAATATTTTCAATCGTGGTTCCCCGCGAAAAGACATGCTAGTTGGTTGGTCGCTTACGGGTGACAATGGCTTTGGGGTAGAAAATAATGTTGAGGAAATGCGGGAGTTCAAAAAAAAAAAAAAATGAAATTTAAATAAATAATAAATTTATAAATTTAATATTATATTTTAATTTAAAATTTTAAAATATTAAATTTATATTTTTTTATTTATATATTATTTATTTTTATATATAAGATTTTTTTAATCATACAACTACAACTTACAAGAGAGTCTATATAAGGCTAATAATTATGTGCCACGGCCATTGCTGATGACTCAGTCCGTGTGACAAGGAGGAAATCGATCCGATTAATTATAAGCTCAATGATAATGTTTCAGCGTTCTTTCCCTTTGCCTTCAGCATGCTTTTTGCGATTCCTGCATCCATTTATGATTTGATAGTAGCCGAAGCACGAGCCCTCGCTGATGTCATCTTCATCGTACTTCTTTTCTTATGTATTTTCTCGTGTGCCACTGGTCCGGTAATCGAATACATGGCTGCACGGAGACTAACACTCGCTGCTCAAAGGATTGCACCCGGGGATGGCACCGGGCTGCCACAACTCGGTATAGCTGTAGCCGATCCCCTCCCCTGCCTTAATTACGACAGCTTTTGCTGTGTTATTTATTTCTCTTTGAATTGTATGGCCAACATTGCCCATTTGCTGCATCTATATAGTTAATTGACTGTTCGTAGGTTCCAATCTTTGTTTTTCTTATGTTTCTGGTAAAATTATTGATGTAAGATACTTCTGAAAATAAAGAACAAATGAAAATTAAAAGGATAAATAGAAAAAAATAAAACACCGAGACAACAACAAACAAAAAAAAAAAAAGAACACTCGTCGATTTCAATTATCAATAGTGGCAGTACTTGCGTCGATTTTCTCTTCTTCTTCCATGATATGCATCTTTATAATTATGCTATGGCTGGCTTGCCAAGCAAACTTGAAAAAGTGGGAGTGGGCCAAGAGAGTTTGATTTATTTTTAAGGCACCCCATGACTAAACTTTAAAGGGACTCAAAAGAAGATGGGTCACTTGTTCCCCGCAACTCATAATGGCTCGGTCCCATTATGCAAAAGCTGAATTCCTGTTAGTGGAACCGACGTGCCCCATTTCCCTTGGAGAGAAAGCAAAGCAAGGCCCGAAACACACGGAGAATGCCCAAACCCAGACAATAACTAATGGGCCACAATGATAAAAAGAATCTCATGCTGAAAAATTTTAAAAAAAAAAAAAATTGTTATTTTAATTTTTTTATTTTTTATTTTCTCAATTCTGAACTCTCGCGTCCCCAACAACAAGAACCGACAGATGGTGGTTTCTTGGCTTAAATGGAGGAAAATCAGTTCATGGGGTCGACGAGCAATTTTGGGTGTTGCACGCGTGGTCTGGTATTAGCTGCAGAGACATTAACTTGCATGGGAGGAGCCGGCCTGGAGCTTGGCAATGGCTGCTTCCCCTGTGGATATTGGGAAGTCCCCAATTTAGCAAATATGTCGAGGAGATCACGATACATCGAAACAACTCCCAAATTCCGTTTTGGAGCTAGCAAATCCAACATTGATTTCAAACGGAAAAAATAGAAAATTCTGCATTTCAGAAAAATTTAACTTGTTTCCATTTAAATTGGATCGATTGGGGGTTACTTGTGTAATCGAAAAAATGTCGTACTTACTGAGATATGATGAGCCGAAGTTTGGTGCCTTCGCAACAGAGAAAAATAAGGACGAAAGCCCCAATAGGCAATAGCAAATGATACTTCCCAATATATATCTCTTTTCTTATGACTATTTGAGGTATTGATGACCAAGAAAAAGGCTCAAATGTATTAAGGGAATTAATTACTAGTGAAATATGTATATCAAATAAATTTTCATAAATAATAATAATATATTATATAATGATTTTTTTTTAATTTAATAATAAGTCACTCAAGTTGAAATTTTTAAAGATTGTTATCAAAATTTATTTGTCAATTTATTAACTGATTTTAAAAATCAAACTTAACAAAAAAATCAATTTAATTTTAATTCACAAAAAAAAAAAGTTGACTCAAAAGTTTTAAATTCATTTAAAAAATTATATTATAATTGAATAGTAAATATAGATAAATTCACCCAAAAACGTATTTTATAAATTATCTATTTTCCAAATTTTCATCTCAAATAAATTCATGGCCTGATTTTACACATGACAACAGTCACTATGTATTACACAAGCATAAATCCAAAGAAGCTGCGCGAGATCTTTGTTCCTTTAATCTTTATTACATATTCACCCAAAACCATGTATTTTGAAAATTCCCAAAAAGCATCACATTAAACAAATTCAAAGTGTGCCTTTTCTTTTGTTTTTCGAGACAATCGAAGTGTGTTTAATTAATTTATAATAACATCAACAAGATATTTTATTAAAACATGATAAATATTTTACACAAGCATAACATCTCTATACTTGCCTGTAATTAATTTCTAATGCAATAAAAATGTTGGAGTAGTGCTAAAAATTAAATTAAAGCGAATTCCACTCCTGTGGTCGGAAAACGACAATGGGACTTCTTACGACGTTGCGACAGCTCTTCCATACAAGCGAACCCGACAAAACTTGTGCAGAACTCGACATGGGATTTGCCTTAACAACAACCTCGAAGCTTCGTTTCTGCAATGCTCTAGTGAAGTTCAGGCTCGTGGGTGTCACCTTGACTTGCACTCCTCTGGGGGCCTCAACGATGGCTTTGTAGACGGAAGGAAACGGACGGACGTTGGTAACCCTCCTCCGGAAAACGCCCACCGTCGGCTCTTTGTCGCTTCTCACGCTTAGTTGCATGGTGGGGTAATTAAGAGCATCGTACCCGAGTCCCCGACGCAATGAGGAACAGTTTACGGACTTGGAACCCACCAATGGAGCTAAGGAAGAACCAGTGTTGCCTTCATGACATAGGAATTGGATGTACGACATGTCGTCCATGTCATAGACTAAGCCAGGGCTTCTAGCTCTGGTTGGATTTATTTGACCAGCACCGTAGGCAAATTCTGCGTCATTATTAACTCTCCGACTCATGGGTTTCGCTTGATAAAGATAGGAAAAAAGTTTTAGACCGTAATATTAATAATCTTGCGTAGTTGGTTTTGAAATACAGATAGTGGGAATTTTGTGTATTATAATTTTGTTACCTGTGGTGAGGATGGCAGATTTGATTGCTGCAGGTGTCCAATCCGGGTGAAATGACTTTACATAGGCGGCTACTCCTGCAACATGGGGGCAAGCCATGGAAGTGCCAGACATGAGTGTAAATTGTGAGAATTGAGTGTCCCCTTTTCTCCCAGTGAGCGACTTCAATGGGGTGTAAGATGCTAAAATGTCAATGCCAGGTGCTGCAACATCAGGCTGTAATATCATTGTCAATCAGACAACATGTTTTGTTTTAGTTGGTAAATGGAAAGTCAAGTGAAAGCCGTATGTGGAATTGCATCTTGTCATTTGCATTCAATACCTTGAGGACATGCTGCGATCCTGGATTTGGACCCCGGGATGAAAATGAAGCAATAAACGGAGCTGGGATATCTAATTGTTGGGATCTGTGTATTATTCCTGATGGCGATCTGCATTGCACGGTAAAAATCATTCAAATACACAGTGTCCCACACCTGGCAGACGTCTGATGAGTGTTCTTGAGACAGCTTATCAGACTAGTTCCAACACATAAAGACGCTGAATTTAAAATTAGGCACGAATATCATGTTTCAGGCATTACCAAGATATAGGGACTGCTATTACCTTGTGGAATGTATGTAATCGTAGATGGTGTCGCCGTCAGTGGCACTAACCATGGTCCCTGGTGCCATGAAAATTTGAGCAGCATCAAGAAATAGCTCACTCTCAATAATGGTGCCTATCCCTCTAATTCCTTTGACAACAGAATCAGCACCCCACAATCCTAGCTGGCAGAGAACAATCTTTCCCTTCACCTTGTTTGGATCCAATGAGCCATCAAGACAATATCTGCAATGGGAGCAGATGTCAATACTTTCTAAATTGTTCATTTCATGGTTGGTTAGTGAAGAGTTAATTAGTACCTTGCATTTGTCTCGCTTTCATTGTTTATGGCTGCATCGGCTCCATTAACCAGCGGGTATAGCTTCTTTGGTTCAAACGTGCTCACCCCAATTCCCTGTGTTACATTGCGGGCGAAAACCAGTTACTTCACCAGTTACAAATAGATTTTCTACCTAGAATAAATTGATTTTGATCGTTATAGGCTAAAACTCTGGAATTCATGATACTATGCACAAAACTAGATGCTAGATCAAAATTCTTTTGATCATTTTACCAAGCTACCAAATAAATCAGATGAAGAGCTTACTGAGATATTCTTGCCATTTCCCAACTCAACTTTACTCCTAAACGTCCTGTTAATGCCACTAGCCGCCACAGTCAAGAGCCAGGGTGCGTGGTTCAACACACCACCTAGAGTTGGCCCATCATTCCCAGCAGAGGCCACAGTAATAATACCATGCTTCATAGCGTGAAAGGCACCTATGGCTAATGCATCTGATGCATAAGAACCACTAATTCCTCCAATAGATATTGATATAACATCAACACCATCATGGATAGCAGCATCAAATGCGGCAAGTATGTCCATATCTGCACAACCCGAACTGGCCCAACAAACTTTGTACATGGCCACTCTGGCAGAGGGCACTGCCCCCCTTGCAGTACCTTTGGCTAGCCCAAATAGACTTGCATCTAGAACTCGATTCCCGGCTGCTGTTGATGATGTGTGTGTCCCATGTCCATCCACATCAACTGGAGATAAGATATCATTGGGGTCTGGATTTCCATCCGCCTTAAAGTATCTAGCTCCTATAATTTTGCTGCAAGACCAGCGAGTATGGAGAAAAAGAAAGATCTCTGAGGCCATCTTAACGACTATTTCCAGATAAACTGTTAAGTAGAAATAAATGTTTAGTTATTTGTTATTGTTTCTTGAAATATGGAACTTGTATTACCCTTCCAATACAGAGGTTCAAATTGCGGAGATTCACATGAGTGGCACATAACACGAACTTACAATCATGCCTAATCATGTTTTCAAATTAACTTTTTAAAATATCCCTTGTGTTCATTGATTGTTGCTTCAGAACAGGAATGCAGAATCGTCTGTATCATGTTGGCCTCTCTATTAATGTAAGCATAAATAATTTTGGCTGGACATTTCAGCTAGGCTATTAAGCTTTCCGCATTGAAATTGAACAAGACCCCTGAAAATGATCTGGTTGTGTCATATTTTCACATTTCTGCATCCAATGACAGCACTCATAATTGAAAATTTCTTCTTTCAGCTTTCAGGGGACATAAATGCTAATTTGGAGCATATGAATGGAAGAACAATTTACTTGTTACATCCTGAGAATTTTGCAAATCGGCCGCAAGTGCCTTTCCATTTTTTGGGCGGAGGACCAAAGCCTGTGTCCTCGAAGCTCTCGGACTGTGGGGTGATCCCTGGAACACCCATAGACACATTTGTTTGCACAAGAAATTTGTTCCTTTTTATACTTACAAAATCAAAACTCAGCACAAAAAAGCTGCAAACCTGTGTCCATTAGACCAACAACAATGTTTCTCTCCACTTTCAAATGCCTTTTTGCTGTCTTAGGTAGCCCAACAAAGTCCCATGATTTCGTCGTGTGTAGCTTGTGATACCGATTTTGGAACACAGACAAAACACAGTCCAGGCCTAAACATTCAGACCAAGTCACCCACAAGCTTACGAGCTCCAACTGAAAAATGGAAACCACACGTAAATAAGAAGGAAACACACGCATGTGGATTGTTTTACATACCTGATAACTTCTTGGCTTCAGCTTTGGACAGCTTTGCCGCAAATGCATTAAAGCTCTTTGTGTAGCTATATACGATGGATTCCTTGGCATCCTGATTACTGTTCACACAAGAACATGGTAAGTTTAAGTCAGAGAAGATATAAAGTCCCATTTACATGCTATCCCATCATAATATGTTGGAGTAAACATACTTCCTCCTGACGGTTGCAAGGATATCAACATGTGTTTGTGCTGTAGAAACATTGTCTGTCGGAAGATTTCCAAGATAAGCAATGTAAAATTCCTGTTCATCGATCAAGGATTACCATAACTACCTGAGAAACAAACGAAAATATCATATAGTGAAGGACCACACACCTTTTGTTCGTCTACATTTGCAGCAGCCGGACAGCTCAGGATAAAAAATAAAGCATTTAGAAGAAGGGACGAATGGAAAGTTCTCTGTCTCGACATGATGGCGGGGCTACCAGTACTTGGCATACCTTTCTGTTGAACCATATGTATTTGATGCAGACTTGTTGTATTAATAGCATCAATAGGGACATGAAATAGAAAACTTTTACTTAAGGTGTCTGTTTGAGTACGCTGCCAGTTTTATGTTATCCTTTTTTTTTTTTCTTTCCTTTTATCTGTCTTCTCCTAATTTGTTTTTGCTTGGAAAAACCAGGAAAGAAAGATAAGAAGGCCTTCTGGTTGCCTCCTTCCCTGGTCGATGTCGTGGATAGCTTAAGGTTGTTCATTTGTTGTGGTCCGTGACAAGAAGTCAGCTCAACCCGTAGCTCACAAAATGGTGACCTTGTGTGATCGATCAACTTATCTGTCACCCACACACACACACGCATGAGATTAAGTGATTAATATGAGAAAAATTGGAATTATCTCTGACCAAAGTTTGTGATTTTATGCCATGCTAGGATATAATCGATTAAATGGAAATATACTCTCAAATGGTCATCGTCATATCTAGAGGAGAATTTGCTTGACAACAAAGAGCCAATAACTTCAACAAGTCAAGAACCCTTTTTTACTTGAATTCCAATTCAAGCAGGTAAAGAATTGGTCCTAGCTTAAAGTTTTATAAAGAGGGAGCTTGATGGCTTTAACTTGGAAAAACTTACATCCATCTAGAACAAGGATGTCTACAGTTGAACTTAACATAGGGATTTTATGCTCACTTATGTAGGGAGAAATTTTGCAGAGAAGATGTTAACGTATTATAGAAGTTATATGGAGGCATCAAAGATATGTAACCGCATGGTACTTGTTCATTGTATTTTAATATTTCAATATATGAGCTAGTACATATATGTGTGTATCACAATCACACAAATATAATGTCGGTCATGTCCATGTAATGAAACTGTTAATTAAATTAAGATGACTAACATAGCTACTCATAATCTTTGTAAAATTATGAACTTAAAAAATAGAGTTTTATTAAAGAGAAACAAATGTGAAATTAGATCTAAATATATTATAATTTTAGTTATAATTGACATTTCTTTTTATATATAATAATTAAATACAACTAATAATTATAACATATCAATATTTATATTTATATCTATTTCTTCAGTCTTTTTAATATTTTTATAAAATAAAACATTTTTCTTAATTTCTATCTTTTGGGAGGTTCAAACGTTTGTAATTCTTAATTAGGTGATTGAGCTTTGTTTAACAAACTTTGAGATAAACAATGTAAAGGTGCCTTATGCACTATAGGTATATTTTGTGTTCGTCCTCTAGTAGAAAATGTAATAAATACTTTATTTTTTTGAATTGTCTTATTTGGTTGTTTTTGCTGGCCAGTGTGATTAATTCCTTTAATAATTTTTACTAAAATTTCATAATGTACCCATTATAGTCTTTGGCAATTAACTTTATCTTATTTTTCATAATTTTACCACTTTCATCAAGTTTATTTCTAAAAGCCCACTTGGTTCCTTTGATAAGATTATTACTAGGTCTTAGTACTAAAATCTAGATCTTATTTTTGTCAAACTAATTGAACTCATCCTCCATTACATGCACCGAAAACTGGTTAACTAATTCATCATCTACATGTGTTGGTTTTATTTGTGAAACAAGTACTACAATACTTGTATTCCTAGATATAGACCAAGTTTTCAAAGAATCATAAAAGGTACTCATAATTTGATCCTAAAATTCCTTTCTAACATGTTTTAATTCTTTTGGAACTCATTGAATAACATTGTCAAGATTGTCATCCTTTAAAAGATTTGACTTAGTGACTTTAAATTGTTCACTTTATTCCATTTAAACATCACTAAAATGTTATTGATTCCTTGATAATTCATTTTCCTTATCTAAGTTTTTGTTTGTACTTATAAGGTCATCTAAATATTCTTCTCTAAGAGGGAAGCGATTAATTTCATCAAATGCAATATACATAGACTTTTTTTATAACAAAAGACTTTTTATTGAACATCTTGTATGCTTTAGTATTAAAAGAATATCCCAAGAAGTTACCTTCATTTGCTTTAAAATTAAACTTACCTAAGTCACCTTTTGTATTTAGAATATAACACTAGCAACCAAAGACACATAAGAAGTTTATTCTATACTTTCTCTTATTCCACAATTCCTAAGGGGTCTTTACAAGAATTGAATGAATGAAAATTTTATTGGACACATAATAAGTAGTATGGATTGCTTATACCCAAAAGTGTTAAAGAAGACTATACTTAATTAACATAGTTCTAGTCATTTCCTGTAATGTTCAATTCTTCCTTTTAGTTGCTTTATTTTGTTGTTAAGTTCTTGGAGTTAAAAAGTTATAAGAGATACCTTGAGAATTGAAAAATTCTTAAAACCTTTATTCTCAAATTCATGGCTATGATTACTTCTAATTGAAGTGACATAGTACCCCTTTTTATTTTAAACCTACTTACAAAATCTTTTAAAGGTCTTTTAAGTACTTATCCTTGTGAGTTAAGAATGTAACTCATGCAAACCTACCGTAGTCATTTACAATGACATGCATATATGACTTACCTGTTAAGGATGAAACACAGGTAGGACCAAATAAGTCCATATGTAATAACTGCAAGGTAGATACTACCTTTTTGCTTTTAAAGGAGCTTTTATTTTACTTACTCATTTGGCATGCATAACATACCTTATCCTTCTTAAATTTTACTTTTGCAAGACCTTCTACAAGGTTGTGTTGGTTAAACCATGATAGTTGTTTCATCATTTATGATTCTTCACTAACAGATGCAAAACACTTAACATCTTGTTTACCTAAAGTATGCAAATTAATAATAAACATATTTTTCGACCACTTAGAGACAACTAAAGGATTATTTGTTTTGGAATGAGCAATATGATAGACATTTTACTTAAATGATATCATACAACTACTGTCACATAATTAATTAATACTCAATAAATTAAACTTAAGTTCCTTGATAAGTGAAGCATTGTCAATCATTAAGGATTTTCCCTTACTTATTTTACCAATACTAATAATCTTACTTCTAGCATTGTCTCCAAGTATTATTATTTTGCCATTAATTTTCTTAAGGAAAATAAAACTTTTATGATTCATTATCAAGTGTTTAAAGTAATCACCATCTAGAAATCATTCATCTTTTTTCATGTTACTCTTGAAATATACCTATAAACAATTTATCTAGATTTAGGTACCTAAATTCTTTGGAGTCCTTAAGTATAAATTTTGGCATGTTAACACCTATATAAGGATAACCATCTAGGTTTTATCTTAAATTGCATAAATATTATTTGTGACCATAATCAACATAGAAATAGTATCTAACATGATCTATAACATGGTATCTTTATGCATAAAAAGCATATTTATCATGATCATGCCATCATTTATGAGAATGTATATACCTATGAAATACTTTAGACTTTTGCATATGCCTTGTGTATATATATGCATACTAATATGATACTTTTTTACCATGATATGATGTATAAGTATTTTTATACGTTATGA
Organism: Bruguiera gymnorhiza; assembly: GCA_020883675.1. Classification (NCBI taxonomy): domain Eukaryota; kingdom Viridiplantae; phylum Streptophyta; class Magnoliopsida; order Malpighiales; family Rhizophoraceae; genus Bruguiera; species Bruguiera gymnorhiza. Next base: position 2,397,129 of record JAIRCJ010000136.1, on the reverse strand, counting down.
TATTAGATGCTTGTGCATATATGTGAAAATGAGTTGTCTTACCTTAAGAAGTTGTAGGTTAACATGCTTAAGATGTAACTTAAACCACTTTCCTCACCTTGAAACCTTTGAAAGTCAAGTATCATGCCCAATTTGTCTTTACTTTTAGCAAACTTAGAGTGAGACTCTTAAAGTTTAAAAACTTTTTTTTTAAGATAAATATTATTATCCAATAGTTTCGTGAGTCTTTCTCTATTGTAGACATTGTTCAGTTCATTATTTTACTGACTAAGTGACTTAATCTAATTTTTTAGAGAAGCATTCTTTACTTGTAAGGAAGAAATCTAACTCTTTAAGGATCTAACTTTATACTTCACAAAGACATTCTCAACATGAAAACCCTTGTTCTTAATAGTCAGGTCTTTGAGTTTCTTATCTATGCAATTTAGAGTCTCATACAATTCATCAATAAAAATCTTATTATCATTAAAAGTATCATAATTAAAATTTACCTTATCCTTTATAACCATAAATTTTAAGTTAACTCTAAAATCATTTTCTAAATCACTTGGGTTATCCTAAGTAGTTTTGAGGGCTTTCTTTACTGGCTTTATTTCCTTCTTCTTATTTGGAGGATAGTTATGAGCAATGTGACTAGGTTTGTTACAACTATAACAAATGATATCATCCTTATCTCGATTACTTTAAATGATCTCTTTTCACTTTATTTCTTTTTTTTTTTCTAAAGTTATATAATCCTTTTGGTTATCATTTTCCTTGAGAGAGGAAGTTTTAAAAGCAACTCTTTTCTTCTTTTTTTTTTTTAATCACTTTCTTGGTAAAGGTCATCTCATAAGTCAATAGAAATCCTATCAACTCATCCAAGTCTAAGGTATTTAGGTCTTTAAATTCAATAATTGCAATTGTTTTAGAGTTCCAAGACTCTATAAGTGATCTTAATATCTTTTATATAAGATCACTTGTCTCAGTCTCCTTCCTGAGGTTGTTAGGTCGATTAATTATGTTGGTAAATCTTGTGTACATCTCCAAGATTGTCTCATCACTCTTCATGTTAAAGAGCTTATATTCTTGAGGTCGTTAGCATGTTACATGCATTTACATTGTAAAACAATTTTAAGGTATACCAAATTAATGTGAAGAATGCATTCCTCAATAAATACATTATGAAGAAATTCTATATTGATCAACCTCTTGGCTTTAAGAGTAAAGAATTCCCTAACTATATTTACAAGCTTACAAAAGTTTTATATAGGTTAAAGCAAGTGCCAAAGGCTTAGAATGTAAAGTTAAGTTCCTCTTTAGTTGAAAAAAGTTACACTAAAGGTAAAGTTGACATTACTATTTTAACCAAATCTGAAGGTAAGGATTTCATGATTGTTCAAATTTATATTGATCACATCATATCTGGTATTACTAATAAGATATTATGTAAGAATTTTAGTAATGTCATGGAAACATAATTTCAAATGAGTTTAATGAGATAATTAAACTTCAAATCAACCAAATAAATGATGGAATTTCCATTAACCAAGTTAAGTATACAAGGAGACTATTAAAGAAGTTTGGTAAATATGATTATAAATCTTATCACACTTTAATGACCACCTCTACAAAGTTAGAAAATGATGTAAATGGCTAAGTTATGGATGAAAAACAATAGAAAGGTATGATTAGTAGTTTTATTTATCTTAGTACTAGTATACTAGACTTGATATTTGTTGTTTACTTAAATGTAAGATTTCAACCTAACCTAAGAGAGTCAAACCTAGTTGCCCTTAAAAGAGTACTTAAAATGTGAAAGGAATCATAAGTTTAGGAATTTGGTATTATAAAGGATCAAACTTTAACTTGGTTACTTAGACTTAGACTTTGTAAGAGATAAGATTAAAAAGAAGATTATCTTTGATGCATCTCAATTCTTTGGTTGAGCCTTGGTCTCATGGTACAATATAAAGGAAAGTTTAGCTGCTCTTTCTACAAATAAAGTAGAGTATATAGTAATAAAAGCTTATTATACTTAATTGCTTTGGATGAAACAAATTTTAAAGAACTTTAGGTTGCACTACTCTCATATGCCTATCAAGTGTGATAATACAAGTGCAATCAATATGAAAAAGAACTTCATACACCATACTTGGACCAAAGATATTGACTTAAGAAACCATTTCATTAGGGATCATGTGTTTAGAAAAGATATGCCTTTGGAGTTTGTGAACATTAAAGATCAATTAACCAATATCTTTACCAAACTATTAAATGACAATAGGTTTGTAATTATTAGAGAGAAATTAGACACGATTAAGTCAGATTGATCTCTCAATTATGTGATTATTATGATTTGATATGTTTTTATATGTTTTAAGACATGATTGTTTGTGTTGCATGATTGTTTGAACATGCTATACTTGAAATGTGAAAATTAGTCTATGTTATCTAAGTACGATCGATCAATTAGATTAGAAATGTAAGTCAATTGATATGAATGGACATGTTATGCTTGAAATGCAAAATTCTCTCTTTTCAAAATCCACTTACCTTTTTAAAACTTAAACCCTAGATTTATAAATCCAAATGCAATTAATCTTTAAAAGGATTAATCTCACTCTATTTAAGTCCATGACACTTAAATATGCAACACATTTGAAGAAAAATAAGCTAAATATGAAAAAAAAAATTAACTTTGATTTTTATAAGGACATACAATGTTGTTACCATTCCTCTCTCTCCTACAACATTACTAGCAACCTCCACTCTAAGGTTGAAAGTCATTACTATTACCAGCATCCACCTTATCACCAACTTTAGGATATCTCATAAATAAACCTTTTAGTTTGAATGATTTTGATTACATGCATTGGAAGCACATAATACATGTTTATTTACAATCCATTGGTTTTGAGTTGGGCAATGATGATGTAATTGAGATTCCAGTTGAGTTTCAAGATTACGTGAAGGAAACAAAAGATAGCTTTACCTCTATCTTTAGATTACTAAAGAAAAAAGGTCCATTTGAAAAGAGTTCTAGGAAGAAAAAGTAACGAAATCTTGACTCTAGAGACTACTTAAGTTCATTTTACTAATGCTATAAGGGAAAAAAGAGATGAGTGATTGATGAGATTTTAATTGATTGCTCACTTTGCTATTGAATTTTAGATTTGATTTCACTCATTTAGCCCCCATCAAACCTTTGAACTTTTAATTTCTAGATGGTTATATTATAATATGTTACTTTGCTATGTATGGATATTGTTTGCTTTGTCATCTATGACTTTTTAATGTTTGCTTTGATATTACGTCTTTAACATTACTTGAATGTTCATTCATATTTAGTTTTTTTTTTATTAATCATTATCTTATTGCTTTGATTTCATTAATAAAGGGAAAAGTATACATTCAAAGGGAGTTATTGTATTTTTTCTTGTTCACCTTTTACTTATTAATTAATTATGGTTGTCATCATAAAAAATGAGGAGCTTGTTGAGAATTATTAAGTTTGTTATGATCTAAGTAAAGATCATTAAAATCAATGTGATCATATGTTATATTTTATTACTCTACTTTTAATGTGTTTCTTATACTTAATTGATATGATTATTTATTAAAAAAGTATTATATCTATTTAGATAATTATTATCTTGATTCATACTTATCATGAAAAGATCTTGTTTTTTGTCAAATACCTATTTATAAAAAGGTATCAAATGAGATCTTAAATGATCTCAATTAAAGATAAAAAGAATCATGAAGATTCAAAGTTAGTAGAAATTTGGTATTAGTTGACTTATGGTATCAACCAATCAATTGGCAGATAAAAGAAGAAAAGTAAAAAGAAACAGAAAATCTAAGTCAATTGATTGGATTAATACATATGATTAATTATACATTAAATAAGATACAAAGAGAAAAGAAATAAAAAATTTGGATAAGTTAACTAAATTAGTACTTATAGTTGACCTTACACTAATGAAGTTGAGAAGAGAAAAGTTAGAGAGATTTAGGCTAATTGATTTGACTAGTGGTTATAATAAATTAGGGTTCCCTCAACAGTTAAAAGTCTCAACATTATAGAAGTTGTAGAGATTTCAAGTTGGTTAACTTAACCAACAGTTGCAGTCAACTAATAGACTGAATAAGTTTAAAAAGTAAAAGTATGAAAAGGTTACAAAGATTTTGAGCTAGTTAACTAGTTTAAGTACTACAATCGATTTATATCTCAAAAAGAGTTTCTTATTTTGAAAATTGAATTTCTTTATAGAAAAAATAACCTCCAATAACTAGTTTGTTATGTTTGTCTATAAAAAGAGTTGTAAAACTCTTTTATGAGTAAAGCTAGAGACAAAGAAGAATTATTCATTATATTTATCTAGTAAAACGAGAAAAGTGATCATTAGAGTGAGATTAAAAGTTAAGAGTAAAAAGTTGAGATTATAAAAAGAGTAGAAATATGCAAATTAAGATTATGAAAAAGAGTAAGAGTGTTTTAATCAAAAGCAATAAAGTATGAGTCTTTAAGGAATAGACATAGACTCTTAGTTTGAATTGAACTATTATAAATCATTATACATGTTCTCTCTTATCTTATTTCTTTACTTTTAACTATTTGTATTACTTATTTGTTATTTGTTATTTGTTTATTATTAGTTATCTTTCTATAAATATTTGGAGTTAGGATTTAGTGCGAAATGAATGATTAAATCAAATAAACTTAATTCACCCTCCCTTTTAGACTATCCTAATGACTAACATATTGGTACCAAGAGAAACCTTTTTTAGCTAAATGACTTTTAGACTACTATATGTATGATAGTTCTCCTTTTGATGAAAAATAAAGAATATATGAAAATATATTGTTTATAAATAAAACAATTATAAATAATATATGAATTTTTGAAGAATTTGATTTTAATAGTGCAAACTTTTGTGAAGGAATTTACCTTAAGAAGAATGACATTTAATAAACGATATGAAATAATTTTTTTATTTTTAATAGAGCCCAATTTTTTATTCAATAAAAACAAACTCTTAAATGATTAATTTAGGAAAAGTGTAAATAATACTTAGACGTTTATTGCCATACTTAAAGGATATTGGTTTGGCAATTAAGAGCAAATAACATCAGGAACCCTTTTAATTTCCTTAAATTCCAATTCAAGTAAGTCAACCTTGTCAATAAATATGAAAAGGAATTAGTGATGACTTAAAATATTATAAATAGGTGGTTTAATCCCTTCATCAATGATGAAGAAGTTGGTTATTGGACTCTAAATTAATACTAGGGAGCATTGGCCCTAGCTTACCATAAAGGAATAAAATCCAAAATTAGGGGTAGTTTTCTAATTTTGGTAATTTTGGGGGGACTATGGTGTAATGGCTCCCCTAAGGTTCAAAAAAACAAAGAAAAATACACGAAAATTTTCTAAAACCATATATTGCTTGATAATTTTCTATTATATTAATTTATTCTTTGATTTGGGATTTGTTAATTAGTTGCATAATTCTTAAGATGCTAAAATATTGTTGCAATGGCTAAAACTATGTTGTAGATAATTGATACGTTCTAAAATCAGGAATTATTACTATTTCAATTTCTAGAATTTTTATTTTTATCATTATGATTTTCTTTTGAATAAGAGGATAATTTGCCTTTATTCATAACTAAACAACATGAAATTGACTAATTATTTGAGTTGTTATATTAAGTCAAAGGCTTGAGATCTATAAGTCAAAAGTTTTAGTTTTGTGCTACCAACTTGGTCCAAACTTCTATGTTGACCATATTTGGAAGATAAAACTCAAAGTAGATCCCCCGAAAACTACTCCTCTTGGAACAACATATTTACAAAAACATATTTCTTTTAGAAAGTTTTTTTTTCTTTTTTTTTTAACTAGAAATTTTATTAACCTTTTGATTTATGAAAAAAAAATCATGTTAGACAATTACATGAATACTTAAAATTTTATTAAATTGATAAAACACCACAAAATAATTAAGAAGCATATATAATAATCTGGATATTATATTTTTATATAATAACAAACTGTTAATTCTATTCAAAAAGTAAAATTATAATGAATTGGATTTAACTAATATGACTTTTACTATAATTTTAATTAACTCCTAATTTAGATTAACTCAAACATTCCCCCTTAATTTTAATTCAGTAATATTTTCAATCTCAACATCTATTTTAACTTGATAAGTGTTTTATACTTTAACAACTTTTTTTTTCAAACTTGTTCTTTGACTTCTTCTTAATCTTGAAGACCTACTTCACATCAATAATTTTTTAACTTCATGAAATATTAGTAAACTCTTAGACATTATTCTTCTCAATTATCTTGATTTCTTTATTCATAGTATTCACCTACTATATTTCTTTAATTACATCATCAAATGACAAAAGTTCATAATATGCAAATATAGCAAAATGAACCAAATTTCCACCATTATAAGTAATATTATTAGGAATTACCTCATAATTTAACAATTTAACTAATTATAGATGATTTCTCCTTGGTCTTTCATTTTCCTAAGGAGTTTATGGTATAAGATTTTGAACAACAAATGGTGAAACTTCCCTATTAGTATTAGGGATTACAGTTTGAGTTTCCTTTTCTCCCAAAATAACAACTAGATGTCATTCAGAGTTATTATACTCCTTGGCATTCAAATTCCAAGTTTCATCTTTTGCAAAGATCATATATTTATTCACAATTACCTTTTCTGTCACTAGATTAAACAACTTATATCTTCTTTTATATAACTAAGAAAGATTGTCTTCACACCTTAATCATCTACTTTTGTCCTTATTTTTGCTAAAATATGAGAATACGTAATAGAACCAAACATTTTAAAGTACCTCACACCATGTTTAAAACTAATTCATACTTCTTCAAGAGTAGCATTATGAATACTTATTGTTAGAAATCTATTTAACAAGTAAATGAAATAGAAAATAACTTATACTTAAAAAAAAAAAACAAAAAGGTACTCCTTTGGCCTTTAATAAGATTCTCGATATATTCATAATTAATCTGTTCTTATTTTCGTTAACTACATTATGTTATGGGGTATAAAAAATCATAACTTCATATTTTATTCTTTTTGTTTTATAATACTCTTTTGAATTTATTAGAAATATACTCACAACCTTTATCAATTTATAAAATTTTAATATAATACCCGATTAATCTTTCAACATAAGCTTTAAATTTTATAAAACAATTAAACACCTCAAACTTCCTTTACATATAATAAACTCATGTCTACATAGCAAAATTATTAATAAAAATAAGAAAATATCTATTGTTGTTATTTGATGAAACACTTATTAAACAATAAACATCAAAATCAATTAGTTAAAATAATTGTCTTGCATAGCAAATTTTTATTATAAAAAATTATTTGCTCTATTTTGTAAAAATACATATTTCACAAATCTAATTTATATGATATATTTTAAGTAAACCTATCACTATGTTTCTATTTGAAAGCAATTTCAAATTGCAAAAACTCAAATTATTAAAACAAAGATGTTATAACCAAGACTTATATTTTAAAATGGCACTAAAACAAATATAAATATTAGTGATAATATTAACTCGAAATACTAAAAATGAGAATGACATTAATTAAAAGAAATATGAAAATGACAATTCTCTATATAAAAGAATTTTATTTCCGTAAGGAAAAATGAATAAGATTTCCTTTTACCAAACATTAAGAATGAAAATCACGCATTCCTATTTCTATTCCTTAATAAAACTACCCTCGACCAAACGTTTCCTTAAAACAATAAGTTATTCTTGGGTGTACCTACCTAGTTTGCCAAGAACCTTTTAAGGGGATGGACTTCACTTGCAAAAGTAAAACTTCATGCTCTATCTCATGAGAACTAGCCCATGATGAACTAAGGCCTAAGTTTTTTCCCAAAATAATACTCAAATTGCATGTGTGTGTGTGCGAAAGAGAGAGAGAGAGAGAGAGAGAGAGAGAGAGAGAGAGGAGGAGGAGGAGGAGGATGGAGCCCGTCTTTTAGAGGAAGGAGCCTTTATATCCAGCGAGGTTGGTATTTTGCTTTTAGTTCGGTAGGCATATCCTATTAAGGAGCTGACATCCAACAAGGCAGAACCTCTCCTAGCGTTTTGCTCTGGCAGGAAAGACATTAAGGATTATTGTTACACATCATGTATGATTTTTTTATTTTTTATTTTTTCTGTGGAGATTATACAATAGGTAATTTTTTTTATTATTTTTATAAATCTCATACATCTTTCGTAAGATGAAAACCTTAGACGTCTAAGATAGATGTCTAGGTACTGACTTGTTTCTTTTAAGATAAAAATTCAGGTCATTGAGCGGCAAATTAAGTCTTTATGATTAATTAAGAGATTTTAAGCTCTTAATCCAAGTGTTATATTTTACAAGAAAATGATCAAGTTTCTTCCTATTTATATTTGGGGATCCATCAGAATTAGTTCACAAATGAAAAATGTTTTACAAGAGATTGGAAGGCTATGTAATAAATACCACATTAATACATTTTTCGGTCCATACAATGAATTCACTTATGCAAGTCATAAATGCATCTTAGGCATACAGTACTACCAGATTAATTGCACATTTAGTGGTATACGCAGTGGAGGTATGTCTATTTGTCATGGCATGTTTGACCGTCAGGAGTGGATCGAGGAAAATTCGTGGCATGAGAGATACTTATAAGATGGAAACGATGCACAGCTTCTAGTTTTTTACAACTTTCATTCTTTATTTACGAGAAAAACCAAGTTTTTATGTTCATCCTTCTTTTTTGCTGTCATCTCATTATTCATATTTATTAATAATGTTCAAATTCTTAAAGATAGGAAATAGGGAAGAAAGAAAAAATTATGGGAAGAATAGAAAGGGACTTGGGCAGAAAAAGAAAAGTTGTGGAAAAAAAAAAGGGGCAAAACAAAAGAATTTTATGACAGTAACTTTTGGCACAGTTACCCCACTCGTCCTAAGGTGGATCCGCCTACGTTCATGGTCCAACTACCAAGCAATTTAATTTTTTCGCTAAGCAACTGCTAAGAAATTTAATTAAATTCTCATCAGGGTATCCCTCGTTCTAAAATCAAAACTAAATGTTGTCATACGACTTTTTTTTTTTCCCCTCCGTGTGATTGGGTGCTTGTTACCTCGCATGAGACAACAATTTGCTGTCCTCTATACTTACCACTCCATGGAAATGCATCTTTCCTAGTTTCTTTTTTTTTTTTCCAATAAAATAAAAAAAGTACCCATGTTCTAGTGAGCTGAGTCTTATAGATTGAAGTCATGGAGGAGTGAACTTTATGGTCTCCAATCAAGGTGATCAGCCATTCTTACAACAGTATAAAATTAGACAATATTTGATTTTACTGAACATTTTGACAATAATTCAAACTCATAATTTGCATGATATGAACGAAACTTTTAACCACTAGACCACAACAAGCCGTGGTATCCTTTATAATTTCATTATTTGCGTTTTCCAATTGTCTTCAAAAGTTTATTCTTTCCTTCAAGAACAATCCTTACATAGGGTTGGTGCGCCAAAATTGACTGCCTTGCCGGTCCACGAATTTGTTACACACAATGCCGACCTTCGATCGACATTGTAGAAGGATAGGCTCCTCACCTAACCTTAAAGATAGCGAATAGTTAGGATATATGCTAGGTATCCTGTTATCATGTGCTCGTGTGTTACTGTTATCCACACACAGATATAATATTATATACTTGAGTGTAATGAAAAAACCAATATTATACTTGTGAAATGTAGACCCAAGGTGCCGGACTTGAAATTTGAGATAACTAATGTTCTCTAACTGATGTTTATTCATTTGGAAGCATAATTATTAGTTTAAGCTTTTGTGTTGGTGTACCATGTTAACCACCTTGTTATTAAAACATAATTACTAATACTCCATTAATATGTAAAACACCTTGCACTCTCTGTTTAATCTTTGTGATACAAATATTCTCGAGTTAACTTGCATGTCAAGTAGACTACATCTTTCCCAAAACAAACTTATATCTATTATAGGAAAATCCAAATGGATCGGAAAACAAGGAAATTATAAGAGAAAACTTACCTTCGGTCTTCGGAAAGTCAAGTCTAGAGGGATTGAGGGATTATGAGGGCAGTGATGAGACAACGAGATTTTTATTTGCTAGCACAAGAGTGGTGGGGGAGGTTTCGTGGTGGGTGGTTGATGACAATTTATATGAGCGGTTAACAATGAAGCAAGCCATTGTGGTGCCCTTCTCAAGACAGTGGCGGGGATTAGAAGGATTGGTGGTGGAGATGGATTTAAAATGTGTGCTTGGCTTGGATGACTAAAAAAAATAGAAGACCGTGGCAGTATGTGTCTATGTTCATAACCCGTCTAATACTATGGAGGAGCAAGGAATTGTGGTTACTTTGGCTCGAAGGAAGAAAGCGAGAGAAATCATGTTGTGGATTGATTAGCCAAGATGAAGTGAGGTGAACAGTGGCAGATTCAGAATTGGTGGCTGGAAAAATATCCAAGGCTGCAGACCAGCTTCGGTATCAGCATCATTAACTAACGCATCAAGCTAAGTTGAGTATAAATTATTTAAATTAAAATCAAATAATTTTATACAAATTTACTCATTATAAACAGAATTTGTAATATTTTTATAAAAAAATAACTCATTCAATTTTATAATATTAACAGAAATAATTAAAATTATAAGAATATTGTATTATAACTAAAATTAAAATGATGAGAATGACTATTTTAATAAAACTAATTAATAAAAGAATGAAAATATTTAATTTTAATATATAATTGTAAATATAGAATTATAATTTGAAAGTAATGACTATTTTAATAAAACTAATTAATAAAAGAATGAAAATATTTAATTTTAATATATAATTGTAAATATAGAATTATAATTTGAAAGTAAATAACGAATCCTACTTAACATACTAAATGAGTTTTCTAGTAAATTTGTATGAGTTATTTACGGATTTAAATAAGTAAAATTTATTTTTATTTAAATTGAACTCTTAAACGGGTTTTAAAATTCAATATTATTTGTTTACATAGGTAAACAAAAATAAATTGCACTTTTATGGATATATATTTTATTTTTAATGTTTGATAGAAAGATAAACAAGATGGTTTAAAAATAAAAGGCATAACAAACAATTTATGGATATTAATAAAGAAAAGATTAAAAAATTGAGTTTAGAAAATTTTTGTACCTCATAACTTTTTACCTAATATAAAATTCTTTTTATCTTCAATTTTTAAATTAATTTGGGGAAATTTTATATTTCGGTGGGAGCAAAGTTACTTTTTATTAGGATAACTTCAAACTTTTCATATCAAATCCTAATTTTAGAAAATCTGGTGGGGCAAGTCAAAATGTGGCTTCCCTACTAGAGGTGTGTAGGAGAGTTATGTAAATGGGTGAGAGAAGGATGAAGATAAAGATTTTTGTACAATGATGAGTCCTGGGCTAATGGTTCAAGTAGGTTAAGAGCTGAAAACAGAGGGTCCTAAAATAAAGTAAATTAGGGCCAGAAGTGCTTCCCAATGTTAGCACTTATATATCTAACTCAGTATAGACCTTGAGCGAGTATGGAGTAGGGCTTAGCATTACTTGAGGTGGCTTATCAAGAACTACCCTTGTTAAACAGAAAAGGCATAACTCATCTCTTGAAAAGCACTTGGTCTTTGAGGAAGAAGTCGAAAAGTTAATACAAGTGGACTTTATTCGGAAAGTGTTGTGCCTATAGTGGTTGGCTAATATAGTGATGGGAAAAAAACAAAACGAAAAATGACACATACGGGTGCACTTCACCAATCTAAACAAAAGCATGCCTAAATGACACATATATCTTGAATTGGGGCATCCTGGATTCCTAAGTGAGAGGAAGTTTTATACCCTTATAGGACTTCACAAACAAAGCGCAACGAGATCTTTTGAGAGTGGCTATTTGTTCTTACATGCCTTTGAGTTGTTGAACTAACTAATTATACTGTTAGGGAGCAATGCCACAATTTGAATTCAACAATCTTTTCCTTGCGAGGTCTTTAAACACAGCGTCGCAAAGACAGGGGAATGACTACATGATTCGTGTTGACAATTGAGAGACATTGGGGATGACCTGGATGGGTACCTCCTCAAGCCCATGTAAGAGAGTTGTCGGTTAACCTTACCTCGACGTTAAGGTGACGACTTCCCCAGCTCCTCACTACAGGGTCTGAACAACCCTCTACTTTTTTTTTTTGTCAAGGTGTTTATGCGGTCTTGACTCGCTCACCCTCCGCTCATGGGGTGTTAATCACCCTCACTACATGGTCCCTACAGTTTGATGCCCTGCATAGGGCCTTGACTCACTTCCCATTTTTAGATGAGAAAATTATATCTAATGTACCAAGTCTCAAGGATAATTCTACTTCACATACTATATATTCTTAAAAATTACAGAAAGCATACTATGACTAACGACTATTAGTAAATAGAGACAAAACTTGCGAAAGGATCTTATTACCTTTTTATGTAAAGTAAAAAGATGCAATGAGTCTAAACAACCCCGAAAATCACATACTCGCCTCTTTCTCCGCTTCCTCTCTCATCACTAGACAATCTTCTTCTTATTCATTGGTTTGTTGACAACCGTTGCGATTGCTCCTTTTTCATCACATCGATCTCTGACAACTATTTGTTTTTTTTTTTTTTTTGGAAAAAAATCAAAATCTTTGCTTTTTCTAGATTTGCTTTGACAGTCTTGAGATTTGGTTAAACGATACCTCGATGACGGTGGCAGTGGTAAAAAGCACAAAAGAAGAACTTAGGGAAATAAAAAGGGAAGGTGGGTGAGAGCAAGGCAAAGAAATAGAGGCAGGAGAAATGAATTTAGCCACCGTGCAGTGATTTTAAGAAATGACTCTTTGGCGTGACATTCATTCTTTTTTATTGTGTCAATCTCTGCATTTAAGGCTTTAATTGGGCCAATCACTTGCCTTCTTTCATCGAGGATTCTCACCTCTTAAAGATGTCATGATGATGACAGTCATGCTTTCTGCAACCAGACCGATGCCTAAAGGCCATTCCAACAGCTTGGAAGATTGATAGCGAGAACAGTGTGGCTTGGAAGGTCCATTTTAATTAGTCGACGAGAAATCTCGCATTTATTTTGATGAGGTGATCGAACCAACCATCTTCGATTGTTCGTCTAACATATTTCTTGCCTTTTGACCCTAGTGACAAATGTGTTGGTCCTTTCATCAATTTCTTTCTTCTTTTAATTGATATAATCTTCTTTTTTTTTTTTTTTTGCTTGACAAGGGCATTTTGGCTAGTTTGACCATTTTAAATAGCATTCCTGTAATAAAAACTAGTTTTACTAACATTTACAAAACAATAAATGTTTGTTATTGCACTTTGAAACTCAGTGTTTTTGTTTTTTTTGTTTAATGTTTAAAAATGTGGTATTTAAAATGTAATCATCTCATAAACTTAGTATGTTAGATGTAATTCTCTCCATTTTGGACGTATTCTAGGCAGGGACAAATCTATAATAAATCTTGAGGGGGGCAAATTTTATAAATGGGGCAAAAACAATTAATGAACCAACTTTTAAAATATCATAACAAAGTTGGGATTCGAACCTAGGACTTGAGGGGAGGCAAAATGTTACCCGTCACTACACCAAATGAAAAACTTAGAAATGTATATTTATTACACCAGGCGAATGATGATTTTGAAAAATAGCACATACACTCCAATTAAATGGAGTGTTAGGGACATAGAGATTTTGAATGATGCTGATGCAGTTCCTTTCTTTATCTTAAAATAAAAGCGATGTTGATGTGGTTCCTTGATATGTACATATCAAGCAACAGAAAGGCCTAAAAAAGGAAGTTTGTGTTTCAATAGTTTACCCTGGCACTTGGTGATCGTAACTTTCTGTTGTCAGTCATCTGGTTTATGCTGTTGTAAATGCTCTTCAAATGACTCATTTTACTCATTTTATCATACTTCTGTTATAGTTACATAGGCTAAACAAGGATGATCTACTGAAATCGCCTTATCTATCTCTTCTTTCCAATGGCTTACAGAGTGGTGTACTTGATTATATGTAAACTTGTAAATTTTAGTTTAGATCACATATTAGTATTCATTTTATGGTTTTATAGTGGATGAACGACTTACATCATACCTAGGTAAAATTAGACTTGTATTAGGTATTGCAGGGCAATCGTTGAGCTTTGGACTTTGACACTGCTATCCTTTTCTGTTGATAAATGTATAGTTCTATTAGGGCTATAAAATTTTTTTTTTTTTTAAATGGTTCTTTAGTATAAAAATATTTTGCTATTTAGGAGGTTTAATTTATAAAATTTAAGTTCTTTTTAATAGCTTTTTGCTACTCTTAGGGATTGTTGCATTTCCATGCATTCCTCACTCTTAGCCTCATGGTGTTGTGCTTTAATTGAATTCTAAACTTTGAGGAAAAGAAAAGATGCATGGAAAAGTATCCATACTCCATGGTTTGAACTTTGAATCAATGACTTTCTTGTTGTTTCACTTATAAAAGAGCGGAAATCCTTCAAAGAGTGTTGCCAATGGGCCTGCTGGATGGTATTGAAGAATTACAGAAAACTCAGGTCCACCTTTTGCAATGCAATGTGAAGCTCACCAGTATTCTACAGCAATGTGACGTGAGAAACTTGTCTGATGCCAATTCCATCTCAAAGTACATCGAAGCGTCACTTTGCAAATCCACAGGATCCACTGCCACCATTATCTTTACTTGCTTCACTGTTTGACCTATTGTGTAAAGGTAACAAATGGGCAAGTTGAGTTGAATTTAAATATGAGTTACTTAAAATATCAAGTTTTTTTGTGTTTCACCTACTTCAAATTTTAAAAATATTGAACCTTGAGTTCCTTAAACTTCAACTTAATTGAGTTTTGAGTTTTTAGGGTCTTAAATATGGTTTTGCATTTTTCGAGTTCTGGATTTGAATTGTTGAGTTTTAGGTTACTTGAATTTTGATTCATTCAAATTTGAGTTGTTTTGCTTTTAGGTTATTTTAGTTACAAGGATTTCAAAATTATAGCTCTTGATTTTCTTACAACTTGGATTCAGTCGCATCGAGTTACCAAGTTTGTTCTAGTTACCAATTTAGATTGCACCCCTCCCTCCCCTCCAACTCCCATCTGGATCCGTCCTTAATCTTAGGATTTGAATTCCCGTGGCATTTTTGGCATATGAGATAAACATAATATTAATTCTAAACAATTTTTATAAAGTAATTTTATATTTTTAAAGTTTTTTATTTAAATTATTTTATATCAATTGTCATATCATTAATTTTGAATATTGATTATACAGAATTTTAAAAAAATTAAATATTTATGACTCAATTAAAAAAAAAACTCTTTAAAAATTTAAGATTAGTTTAGAAATTCAAATATGTTAAATGTGTGTATTTCTATTAATTTATATGTATTTTATATGGTTAATATACAAAATTAACAATTTAATTATTTTTATTTAAAGTTATTTTAAATAGAAATGATACACAAATGTATAAGGATGAAATAAAAAAGAATTAAAAAGTATAGAATTACATTGTAAAAATTAAAAAGATTTAAGATTAATTTTAAACTTATCCCGTTTTGCATACACATCTTAAATTGAAGTCGTTTTCTCAGTTTGGACCAAATACTAGATTTTTGTTATGATGTTTCATTGGCCTCTGGCCCTTCTCTTTAATTTATGTTACCAGCTATTCGAAGTACTTGGAAAAGTACCCCAAAAAAAAAGAAAAAAATCCAAGACAAACAGCAGATGTGAACTCAGAATTTGCGTAGTACCATCTGAGAACTGACAAAAGCGCCGAGGAAGAACCAAACGAGGGGGTGCTCAACGCTCTTTTTTAACTCATCCTTTCACTATTTGAATCCTGTTAACCTCGTGCCTGGGCAATTATGACAGGTGGGGTTCCTTTTAATTGGGGGCCCAATACTGAAAATAAAATGGATGGCCGATTTTAACAGGACCACGTTCCATGCTAAATACGCTGACTATTGGATAATTGGAATAGCCGGTCAGGCTTTTTTTAAAATAAGTTTAGTAAGGAAGTAAAATGAAAAAGAAGAGAAAAGGACACCGGAAAAGCCCCACGAATAGATGCTGGTCCTACCCCACAACCCTTCTCTGAAATTGGATATTTTAAGAATTAAATTTTTTTTTTTTTTTTACAACAACTAGTTTTTTAAGAATTAAAGTAATTTTTTCACCCCACAAAATTATGCTAACTAATATTTCTGTTCTTACACACATCTAGGAATCAGTTGGCCACGAATCTGAATGAAAAACCTCTGTATGGTTTACATTCACTTTTGTATGGTCTAGTTTAGTCAAATCCACCTAGAGCTTATTCAATAGTCAATCCAGTTAGTAAGACGAGAAACTTTTCTTCTTGTCAATGCTTGTGGGAAGCAATTCAAAAATAAAAACATGAGTACATCAAGCCGATATAAGGAATACATCTTCAGAATTACTTTAAAAAAAAAAAAAGAGTTATACTTTAATCAATACGCAAATTAGTTCGACATTGTAAAAAAGAAGAAGAAGAAGAAGAAAAATCTTCTAGAGCCCTGTCCTTTCTAGCTAGTGTTACTGTAGAGGTAGCATGAGAATTTGCATCTCTATTAGTCGGTGAGATCCACTCATTTCTCACAATTAAAAACATCTTCCCTTCCAATCCAACTTACAAAGTTGGAGATTTTATTGGTAACAAAGATGTTTTTGATTGAAAAGAGGAACAGAGTTGGACCCGACGTATACTAAAAATAGTATTAAAGTCCACATAAGCCGCACCCTAACCAAAAGTAATTAGCCTTATTGAACACACACACACACACACACACACACACACACACACACACACACACACACACACACACACGTACACTCATTTGAATTAAAACTCATATTTTGTGAAATGGATTTCAACTTCAGTCTCTCGAGAACTTTGTTTTTGGTCATTAACTGAGAGTTTGTTTGGCTATGATGTCATATTTTTGTTTTTTATTTCTTATATTTGATATTTTAATTTTACTATTCATTATTTATTTTATAATATTTACTTTTTATTTTTATTTTTTGTGTGAATAGTTTTTTTCTTTTTAGAATTAGTACCAATATATGATGTATCAATAATAAATCAATAAAATATGTTATATTTCAACCTTAAATAAAAATTAAAAATATCACATATTGTCATAAAAGTTTTTACTTTGTATAATAAAGGTTCATAATAATAAATTTATAATTTTTACAAGTTATAATGATAATACTTTTGACATAAATATTAATACTAACTATTATATTGCTACCATAAGGTTTATACAATTTCATTTTAAATTTAATTTATTTGAAATAATTAATATTGAGTAATAATAATTATCTCATGAGTTTCTAAAGTATTATTTTTGTTATTTTTTCTAATATCAACATTCTCATTAATATATATATATATATATTTTTTCAATTATTTTTATATTTTAATAAAATTATGAAGTACATAACAAATAAAGATAAAATATTTGTACTTTTAAACTCATATATATTATAAAGGAAACAATCAAAAATTTTATTTTTAATACATTGAAGTATCTTTTAATTATATTATGTAACAATAAATTCATATAATTAAATAATTATTCTTAACTTTAAAATCTTCACCCCTATACGTAGTTAATGATAATGTTCCTTATTATAAAAGTAAGAAGATAAGAAATAAAAATAAATAACAATAAGATTTTCTCAAGATAACCTATATTACAATAACGATAAATTCACAATTTAAATATTTCAATGATGAACAAATAGAATTAAGTAACTTCATAATATTTGTCCCAAAATTCAAAATTATAAAATTTAAATAAAAAATATAAAAATCTATATTCTTATATTTTTTAATATACAAATACATGAGAAAAAATTAAAGAAAATATTAAATTTGATTAAATTACTATTTTTCTCATTAAAATTCAAAATTTTTAGAGATTTAATTTATTTTTTTTAACAAAACATGAAGAAAGAAAAGAAGATAAAGAAAAACTCTAAAATAATCGGTTGAGGGACAAAATTAAATTTGAAACAAAAAGTAATAGAGAATAAGTTTTTGGTGGAGTGATAAACTTAAATTTTTTAGTTTGTTGTTATGAAAATAAGAAATTAAGTGACAAATATAAAAAAAATAGAGAAGTGAGAGAAAATAAATATTTAATTGTATTTTCATATTGATATTTGTGAATTTTTGATTTTTTTTATAAATATAATAGTAAAAAACATCAAAAAGTCTTTTTTTGTGTGTGTGCTTGTTGAGAAGAAAAAGTGTTTGTAGTTTTTAAATAAAAAAATATAAATCATACAATTTTTATTTTTTTTTAAAAAAAAACTGAAAAAACTCTAAGTTAATCTAATTGGTTGCCTTATTGGAATATATAGAAAATCGAAATCACACAATTATGACTGCAAGTACAAAAGGTAAATTTAACCCAGTATTCTTTAATAAGTATAAATATGTGGAGAAATAAATTTAATAAGATATGTGAAAATTGACCGTGAACACAATTACTAGACTAAGTGCCACTGAACGAATCCTCTGGGTCGACTACAGCTTCACTTTTGAGTTAGAAAATTCATGTGTCTGTGTGTATAGGTTTTCGGCCAGTTTATGCGTCAATTAAAACTGAACTTTTCCTATCGGTCCAATGTACACTTTTCTTATCGGCTTCATGTATTAAATCGATTAATAATTTAATAATTATTACGAAAAATAACAAATAAATAAATAAAATAAAATAGCCCGAAGACTCATGGGGCTCCCTTGGACACCTCATCATCTCATGTCCATCTCCCAGTTTGGACGGAGCGAGCCTAAACAAGGAATCCCCGTAGAGAAAACCTAAGCAAGTCTGCTGGATTGACACATAAAAAATCCACAAGCCCCTTTACAAGTGTCGGCTCGAAACGTGCGAAAATAGATCAGGCGCCCGCGGTATCGAACCACAGAATTGAGCATTCTCGAATAATTAATTAATGGTATGTACTTCGAATTAATAAAGACTTCCAAGCCAAGCTGTCATCTTCTTTTTCCATTTTCTATTTTCCACCTCCGAGAAGAACAAACAACCTATGTTAATTCTTGGAGTTCGAGCGTAGGCTCATGGTCCGTGCTTGTTTCTGCCTCGACGATCAATCCCCCCTCTTCCGAGAGAGCATCGTAACCTTTATGAGATATGGGATAATTTAGGTTTCATCCTACGTATAATTCAAGATGGCCTCAAGAATTGCGTAATGAGTCCCAAAAATAAATAAATAAATAAACAAATAAAATAAAATAATTTATTTATTATATGGAACTATATTTTTTGCCTTATAAAAAAAAAGAAAAATTTTAATTGACGCTGAATAAAACTCTTTTTTACATAAATATAGACTCTCCTAACTAAATTAAATCTCTCGAGATTAGTTCGCTAGAAACTCTGACTATGGACCAGGATTGCCCACTATGTTTATGTTACTCCGTTACTTGATTGAGTTAACTCGAACCAACTCAAGCACCGGACTGCCCAGCAAGAGAATCAATCGCGTTTCAGGATTGTGCACGGTTCGATTAAAATCGAACCCTAAAAATTATGGTTCGGTTTTAGTTAACCAAATTTAATAAAAAAAATTAAAATTTATATTCTAAATGTAAAAACTATATATATATATATTTGATGTATTTTTTTAAGAGAAACTTATAATGATCATTATAATTGAGATAAATAAGCAATTATTTAAACTATAATAATATTTTATTAATATTTATTTATTATTAAAATTAGTATTAATAATATTTTTTACCCATTATTAAAATGAAAAAAATAAAAAATAGAATTTCGTTTAGTTCAATTAATTATAATTTTTAATGTAAAAATCAAAACTAAACTAAAAATGTTAGTTTTTGTTTAGTTCTATTAATTAATTATAAAATTAATTTAATTAACTAAAAATTTGTTTTTGTTTAATTTAATTTTGTCAGTTAATTAAAAATTTTAATTTTTTAAAATATCCCTATCGCATTCTACTGGCACTTAAAAGTCTATCATAAGTACTGCAGCGGTAATAAGAAACATGTTTTGCCACATTTAAAAGTTAATAAAAATAAAAAAAATATTTAAGTAAATTTAAGAGTAATAAATTTAATTAAATATAATTAATTTATATATAATATATAATATATATATATATATATATATTAATTATATTTATTTGATTTTATTATTTTTAAATCTACTTAATAACCTTCTAAAAGGTTAATGTAGCATTAAAAATACTCGAGACTTTCTCATGCCCTAAGTTTGTGACTCTCTCTCTCTCTGTGCAGTCGCTTCTCCCACTAACCCTTAATTGGATATTTATTGATTTATTTATCAGAGTACTAGATTACTAGCCAACACTCTTTGACCTTTTCTATCTCGTAGGTATCCAGCTCGTTGAGTCCGAGACTCGTCATATTGAATCTAACCTCTTAAAAGTTCTTATGCCTAAACTAACTAACATGTGATCCCAAGCAAGGGTGACAACAGGTTACGTCGGGTGTGGAGCTTTGCTAAAATCTCATACCCGAACCCGAAACTCAATCTGTACTCAAGCCTGAACCCAAATGAGTCAAGTAATTGGTGATTTGATTCTTATACCTGTATTTGCGGGTTATCGGATACACTTGGCCGGGTTGGAATTCGTTGAATTTTAGGGGAATAAAAAAAAAAACCCGTTAAAAGGAAAAATAATACCTATGCATGGACCAGCTGGGTAAGAGGCTTTAAAGGTCGTGGCCGAGAAAGTTAAGGGCTTAATTACATATATGTTAATATAAATAATATTTTATGAGAAAATTTAGGTAAATATAAAAATAATAAATTGAACTATATAAAAATAATTTTTATACAAAAATTTTTATATTTAATTGAGTCCATTATTTTTATATCCACTTAATTGAATTTATATTTTGGATACAATTTTTTTAATTTTTTTATTTATAATGCTTTCGTAAGTGCCTCTCATGTCATTGTCGAGGTGTTTAGGTTTAGGTTTCGAATTAGAGTATGCGTATCACAAAGTCTGTCCGTGCCCATAAAAAATAATCTGATTTTTATCCGCACCTGACGTCAGAACTCGTTTAACGGGTTAAAATCCATACTCCTCGGTTCGGTACCATATTATGGATTCCTTTTAGCCGTCCCTAATTCCTTTTTTTTTTTTTTTTTTTGGGCCACCGTCCTTAATTCCAAGCCTCAAAATTTAGGTTACAAAATAAAAATTACACCCACTTTATTAATCAGAACAATCGTTAAGATCTACATAACATGGAAATTCCAAGGAGGAGAGGAGAATAGTGTGTGTACTAGATGGTAGACAAGTAGATCTGGTGTGTCCAAACACCCATATCCGGCGCAATACGAGAGAGAGAGAGAGAGGTGGGGGGGGGGGAGGAGTGTCAGGGCATCCAATAGGATGGGAAGAAGAAAAGGGACATTGCCAAAATTTATAGCAGAATAGTATATGGCCCCCCTCCCCTATCTCTCCACGTGAATTGTGAAACAAGGCATTATCAAATCGCTTGGTGGGCTTTGACGAGGAGAAAGGTCATGAGTAGACCCTTGATGCGTTTTCATTTTCTCATTGGTTCGCTTCCAACCTTTATACGGACGATGTTGACATCTATCTAATGATGTACCATTTTATGCCCTCCACCTCTCTTTCTTATTTATTATTTTGCCCGATATATATGCCTCTTTCTACCTATTTACCTCTTGCTGATTGAATAGCCAGAAGCAGCCTATTTTCTACCGTTTCCTTTTTCAACCAAAAAGAAAAAAAAAAAACACAGGCCCATCAAACCGGAAATTAAGTTGGAAAAGAAAAGGCCAAATTGAAGACCAGGTTTTCAACTCTATCTATCTCACCAATCAATAGTCCTTCTTTTTTATTTCCCTTTTTCGACCTATTTTGCCCTTTTGATATATTTTATGCTTTTAGTCTTTCTCATGGGTTTTACCAAAACAAGCAAAACGATGAGGTTTTCGTTCCCAGGATATAATAATAGTGATAGTGGCATAACTTTTGTTTCTTTATATGGGTGGGTTTTCAGAAGCTTTCGTAAAGCGAGAATACTAATGAATAAGGAAAGTTGTGTCTTGTGGGTGCTAGCTGCTTTGGCTCTGACTAAAAGAAGCAAGTGGGAATCAATCAATTGTACGGAAACAAATAACATCTCTCTCTCTCTCTCTCTCTCTCTCTCTCTCTCTCTCTATCTGCCTGCAACATCTTTCTTGCTTTGGTCCTTGTCTTCTCTCAGAAGTCTATGGTTTCTTAAGTTGTGTTTCCTCTTCTGGTATCTATATATATCTTTTCTTCTTCATCACAGGCTCCCAGGGGCGTTGCCTATTTAGCAAGAACCCACTTTGACTGCTTTCCGTTTCCAAGAAAATCCTTCTCCTTTTTCCTTCTTGAAAGCTATATGTGAATTGAATTTGAGAAATTTTCTTGTGTTCTGCATTATTTTTTCTGAAGCTATATACAACCACGAGGACTTATCTCTTCATCTTTCTTTCTGACTTTTGATCCTCAGATTTTTCTCTCTGCCTACCTTGTTATTGTCCTACTCTCCACCAAAGCTCTACTGGTTTTTGCCAATTTTGTAAGCATCTTTCCTTAGAAATCTTAGATTAGCGTGGAGTTTTGAAAACTTTTGCTTCTGCGGTGGGGTTTTCTAATTTTTGTTGAGAAATCTTAGATTTTTCTCAGTTCCTCACTTAGAAAACCTTTCTGGGTGTAGCCTATTTGGCAAGAATTTCTCAACTTTCCTTTGGAGCTAAACCTTTTCCTTCTGTCTTTCTGAATTTTTTGGCTTTTGGTTCAACAAGTTGATTAAGTTGACTTCTTTGCCTTGGTATTCATTGAGCCGAGTCCGTATTGACTTGTATAGGGGTTAGAGAGATGGTGAGAGGAAAGACTCAAATGAGACGCATAGAGAACGCAACTAGCAGGCAAGTTACCTTCTCCAAGAGGCGAAATGGGCTGCTAAAGAAGGCCTTTGAGCTATCAGTTCTATGCGATGCCGAAGTTGCCCTCATTGTCATCTCTCCAAGAGGGAAGCTCTATGAATTCTCAAGCTCCAGGTACTACCTTCACAATTACATGTCTTTTTCTCTTTCAAATTATAGCTTATGCTCTTTCTGGGACAATCGAAACTGTTTTGTTTTTTTGTAGTGATTTCATGAACTAATATTAAATTTCATGTTTATGCGCGTAAGCTAGTTAGGGTTATGTGCATGGTATCCTGGTATCCTTCTATACACTCACACTGAACACAGAGATATCAGGCTGACACATGCCAACATCCACCAGATCACTTCATCATCAGAAATCGTGAACATGGTTGCTCAGATCTTCTAGAGTTTTCTTGCCGATCCCTTTTAACTTGTAGAGATTCTTATTGTGATTCCTTTGATCTTGTTTATGTTTTTTCTCTCATAGGCTACATTCACTATTGAGGCATCTAATTAAAAGCTAATAAATTCAACTTAAATTCCAATTTCTGTGAAATACTACGATTGTGTGGAAAACAGTGTTATAAGAACCTAATTGGGAAGTAATTATCATAGGACGAAATAAAATTATTTTATTAATCAAGCACTCGCATAGATTTCCTATTGTAGCCTAGGGCTTGGAGTCCAATCCGAATGTCGGTATGTGCTGCTTACTAGGAGTGTCCATAGGCTGTAGTAAGACCTAGCATTCAAGTGATTTCACTGTGTTTTAAAGGTAACGTTAGGGGGCTGTTGCCCCCTTAAAACAAAGAGAGTTGTGACCCCCCCCCTGTGTTAAGGGTCTGTAGTCCCCTACTTGCAGTGACATGCTATGAATTCACTAGAATTTGGGTTGTAACTAACATGTTGGAATAAGTAATTTTTGTTCTAGTTCTATGTGTATATATAGAAAGGGAATAGAAGTTTGACAATTGATGGTCTAAATTTTAAGCTGCATTCCTTAAACTTTTGTATCAAAATCTGGTTACCATGTGTCATTATCATGGAAAATAACCTTGCAGAATATTTAATGTCTTATAAATACACTTATTGACATGGTGAGATGCTACTCCTTAGATATATACATATTTTTCACTCTGATGCACTTATAGGTCCTATAATTGCATCATTTTCATTACACTGGTATAAAATGATACAGTTGTACATATGCCCCATTTTTGCCACAATCGTTCCATTTTAATTGGCTGATTTTGCTTGTGCTTACTTTACCGTATGATATCGGACAACTCCTCCTTTTATCTCTGTCAGTTGTTTAGGGACATCTCACAACTTGCTTCAGGCATTGCCTTTTCAGTATGAGAGTAATATTGCTTCAGGCATTGTCTTTTCAGTATGAGAGTAATAATCCTGCACATGTTAAAACGTTCGTCCTTTGCAAAAATAGCAAACTGTTTATTGATGACATGTTTCCTGGATAGCAATAATGGAAGGTAAAAGAAAGGAAGTGAATTTTTATTAAAATTTCTTTAGGCATATTATTCCACTACTTTTTATTTTTTTTGATAAGTGATTTAAATTTTATTGAGAATGCAATTACAATGAACCTAAAGGATTGTTCAACGAAGATGAGCACCAAGATAGTGTAAGTACTTTTTAAAACGAAATGTTAAGAACATCTCTATAGACTATCTAGAAAATGATTAAATTAATGTATTGTCAATAAGAAAGATGACTTTGCCCCAATAATGGAAGAACACAAGAATTTGTTAAAGGATTTAGCAAGTATTTCTGGACTTGTTCTTAAACACTTTTTTTTTAAAAGCTGATGCTTAATTATGGATGTTCTAACCAGCTATGTAGTTTATCAAGTACCTAGAGCCAGTCCACCTTCTTGTAGTTGTACCCTTCAAAATGCTTGATCATTTTCTTTCCTTGTTGGGCTCTTGTTGGCTTTTGTGTTTGATAAAAAACACTAGAATGAGGAAGTATTGTAGGAAAGCAAACCATTGTATAAAATCTTGTTAGAAAATCTCAATCATAAAGCCTAGTGACTAAAATAAGACTGAAGACTAACTGAAATAACCATATTCTCTACACTGCTCTATTTTATTGGGTTTCAAAATTAATTCCAACACTCCTTCCACTTTTCAAAAGTTTTGTATTGCAGACGCTTTATCTTTGATCCATTCAATCTTCATAACTCTGATCAGTAGGGTTTTGTAGGAAACACAACAACAACAATCATGGGGTTCTCTTTCTGCTTGGTACTCAAGTTCATGATATGATTCCATTAATTCTGCTATTCTTCGACTCTTCCTGTGTTATTATGTTTCTTCAATTTTCCAACTTGAGAGAAAGTCTAGATATAGAATAGATTTAAATCATAAACCTGCCCAATTTTTCACTCTTTTTTCTTTAATTGTGTACCCCTCTTTTTTTCTTTTCTTTTTTTTTCCCACTCAAAGATAACATAGAAAAGCTAATTTACAAAGTGTACATTGACTAAAGATTAAAATTTCAAATATCCAGAACCTCAACTGTTGAAGATTTCTGAAAATTCATCCAATTTTTTAGGCTGTTGTTTTTGTTATGAATAAAGATTACTATATATAAATTTAAAAAGTAATGTGGATGTGCATAAACAATAGAGTAACTATTTAATTTATAAATGAATGGCCACTACTAGTATAGATATACAAAGAAGCTGTTTAAAGTATGTTGCCAAAGGAAGATTCAAAACCTCAGGCCAAACCAACACATCAGTTAATCATCATTTCCCATATGGCAATGTAAGTAAGGTTGAAAGTTCTTCCCATACATACACTTGAACTACTTGCTTACCATTTCTCAATCTATTCTCGAAAACTCTGCTATTCCTTTCCTTTGAATCGAGCTTCCTCTACTGTATAGCCAATATCTTTTTCCAGGCAAATCATATGGTCGAAAGTTCACTTCTTCCCAGATCTCTGACTGTTGGGAGCAGGAGAATCAGTAACCGTAAATCCCCACTTATATGGTAGGGAGGATGGGCCATCAATGTTCGTAAGAAATTCCACATTTGCCCATGAAAAGTAAACTGCCACTAAGAAAACTTGTTTAGGAAGTTAGGGGGTAAGGTTTCGGTTTCTTGCTGCCAATCATAAAAAGGCGGAGATCTTTAAAGGAATGAATTTCGCCCGTATGATTTGAGTAGAGAAAGCTCTTAGTTATGCAATAAAGGAAGCTTGCCTTAGACTGAAATAGAAGCTTTGAACGACGAAAATTTTTTAAAGCCGAAACATTGTAACACAATTTATCAACTGTTCTATTTAAAAGATTATTTCAAAGTCAATGAACTAACTTCTCTATACTTGCTGTAGGAATGGTTTTATTTCTTCTCAGTTCTAACTTGTATCCTACATTTCAAGACATCTCATTTCACCTATAAAAACATAGTTGGAAACATTATAAACAAAGAAAAAAGCTAAGTGAAGGTACATGGTAAGCATAAGAAATATAGACAAATTATATATCTTTTGATGTCACAAATAAATGAAATTAAAAGCAGAAAAATTATTTTGATGTTCTTATATAGTAACTATGCATCCCAATAAATGTGGTGGCCTAGTGATGCTATATGGCAAAGGAGGCCGAGTTTTCATGTCACCTTCCTGATAGATAAGGACTCCCACAATTAGAGTAATAGTCATATTTGATGGTCAATTGTTTTAAAAGAAAACATTCACCTCTAATTTATATGTTTATTTTCATTGCACTTTGAGATAAAAAGTTTTTCAAGCAGAAAAATTATTTTGATATTCTTAGATAGTAACTATGTACCCCAATAAATGTGGTGGCCTAGTGCTGCTATATGGCAAAGGAGGTTGAGTTTTCATGTCACCTTCCTGATAGATAAGGATTCCAACAATTAGAGTAATAGTCATATTTGATGGTCAATTGTCTTAAAAGAAAACATTCACCTCCAATTTATATGTTTATTTTCATTGCACTTTGAGATAAAAGGTTTTTTACTTGGAATATCAATATCCAAATCTCAACTATTTTAGATCTTTTAACATGTTGTCCAGTAACTCTCATCTGTCATTAGTTTTAAGCTAATGTTTTTCATGCAAATATATGCATCTCCAATTTTGCCTCTTTACTTATTCATTTATTTATCTTGTTTTGCATTCGAGATAGAACACTCTCCTATATTTTGAGCATAGCAAAAATATACAAAGCATCCCTGATTGTAGAGCCCTAGAGGAGCTAGTTACTAACCTAAGCATTTTTCTTGTAGTTAAATGGAAATATCAAAATTATTTGTTTTTATCCAATGATTTCTCAGAATTTAAAGCTATTACTCAGCAGGTTTGCAACGTTAAGAATAAGTGATAGTTAGTTTCATAAAATTATATCATTTTGAACTTTTAGACTTGGGAGTAAAGTATTATTTACAGGAGTTTAAGTTTTAAAATCTTAAGAAATAATAAAATAACAGTAAATAACTTATCAAAAATAAAATAAAATAATAATAAATATTTAAACAATAACTTGATAAAAATAATTTATAAATAATTTAGATAAATAAATAATTTAGATAAATTTAAAGTTGATTGTGTTGAACAACACTCAAATATTGAAGTCATGAAACCATATTTCATTGTCTTATATGTAACTTAATTGTTCTATTTTACATGGTTCAATAATGTTTTCTATATATGTCTAAGTTCAGTGGATCTTTATAATTTTTCCTCTCCATCTCTATTCCTTTTCTTTTAGGCGAAGAAAATGTAATAAATTAGCAAGTTAGGAGTGGGTAGTCAGTGAGGGAGGTTGGGGTTTCTCATTAAGGCCTCATGTCTTTGTTGTTCTTTGTTTTGTTTTGTTTTTGTTTTTTTTTTTATATCAAATGAATTTGTTGTTATGGCACTACTTGATTCCAAGTAAAGCTTTGGAGCGTTTAGTTCAGCTGAGATTTAGCTTTAAGACTATGTTACAGATAAGTAGTTTTCCACTGGACTTAGTGGGAACATGCAAACATTTAAGAGTTTACCACTATATTGGGGAAAAAAATGTGGTGGAAGAAGACTTTTGTTATGCTGGGATGAAGAAAATAATTGGGAATGAAGGAAAATACGAAGAATGAGGTGAAATTACCAATAAGTATCATTAAATTTCTATATCACAAAAAAGAAAAAGATGCTTGTGATTTTCCCAAGCCTTGTTCTCCTTTCATCTTCCCACTTTTTGAAGGAAAAATTTTTGATGATTTATGGGGCAGAATTTTCACCACGCGTTCTCTTATCTTTTCTAACATCTTCCAGACGAGAGTTCTACAATCACCAAATTTTCCTAAGTTCTTTCCTACCTCTTCTTCATCCAAGCAAGAGAGTTCTCTGGGGATGTTTTCATATGCAACTTGATATTTTAGTTTTAACGTTAATTGCACTGATATTGCGTCTGAATGCAGAACCCCTTGGAGCAAGTCTTAACTTAAGATTTTAGTTTGCACTTGGCATTTTACTAACGATAGATTGAGACTGGGTGATGGGGTCTACAAAGTATATATATTTGTTTAAGAGAAGTCCACAAAATTTTTAGATCTATTGAAGTTTATTAATTGCTATGTTTTGGATTGCAGCTTGCAGGAGACAGTTGAACGTTATAGGAGGCACATGAAGGACACTCAGACCACCAAGAAGTTAACTGAAGAAAACATGCAGGTGAGATCTCTGTTCCTATCCAAGAAGCAGACAATGTAATGCACGTTTCATGGAATATTCTGTTTCTTGCTGCTTGTCGATCTGTGAAATGATCTGGCCATGGCTCTTTTTGGGTGGTCTTTTACTTGCTGGAAATGTTATTTCGAGGTATGGTCTTTATAACAATATACCGGATGGATGACATATTCATTGTTTGAGAATAGGGCACCTTATCCTTGGTATTAGAACCGAAACTTCAGTAAAGTTTGGTTGACCTACTAACTCAATTATAGTGACATCTGTTTTCTAACATTTTGATTTTGGCCATCCCTGGCTGCCAAGGTATATTATGGTACTGAAATCAATTTCTTACGTGTGTCAACTCAAAATGGCAGGATTTGAAGGCTGAAGCAGCAAACATGATGAAGAAGATTGAGCTTCTTGAAGTTACAAAACGGTTCTAAGGCCTATTCCATACCTAATTTTATACCTGAATTCATTTTCACCGAAGGACCCTTGGAGCTAATTTTTTGAAATGTTACCAGGAAACTACTCGGAGAAGGTTTAGGATCAAGCACCATTGAAGAATTACAGCAGCTAGAGCAACAGTTGGAGAAGAGTGTAAGCAACGTTAGGGCTAGAAAGGTTAGTTACAGACTTACATTTGTCACCATTTTATTTGCCTAATATCACATCCCACTGAATGGCTAACATGCTTATTTCCCTCTTGTGAACAGAACCAGGTCTTCAAAGAACAGATTGAGGAACTAAAAGAAAAGGTAATTGACAACTAAATTACATGCACACCCCAGTGAAATCTTGCACCCATTTTGATACTAATAACTCTGAAAAGACATGAAAAGTATAAGCTATTTTTGTTTCAAGAACTTCGAAGGAGAGGAGCTTGTTGAGGATTGAACCTCAAATTTTTCCGTTTGTATCACTAGACTTGGAAACCAAACTGTAGTTTTTGTCTACTGCGTCACTTGATTGCTAACTTTCTGTGTTTGTGTTGCATGAATATGTCAGGAGAAAGCATTGAAAGCTGAAAATGCAAGGCTGTCTGAAGGGGTGAAGGTTTGATTTTCAATTTCATTATTGCTTATATCCAATGATTATGATTGTTGTGCATCATTTTGTTTAGATACCTGGTGAGAAAATACGAGTACTAGTTTTGATGTAACGGTAAAGTTTCACACGGCGAGGTTAATCCCACCGAAACAGCCAATAAGATGCCTACCAAAGTGCCATTGAGTTGCATGATAATTTGTCGTGGAATTTTTGTTGATGTTTCAGATTCGACCCCATCTTTCGAGGCACGCATTTCCATCTTTTCTTTCTTTCTCTCTCTCTCTCCCCTCCTTGGTGGAGAGGGAAGAAGAGAATTTGGAATCTTTATCAATTTCTTGGATCTTAGTGTTGTAAGTTCTCCAAAACATATTTCACGGTGGAAACCTCTTCAATTTTTTCTTTGGTGTGTGTTTTTGCACTTGTGCTTGCATATATACTTTTAAATGGAGACAGATCTCACTAAATTAAAGCTGGTAAATAGCGATCAAATACTTCTTTTCAGTGTGGCCTCCAACCATGGCAAGTCTCGGAAGATCAGGGGAATAATCTTCCCAACGAAGAAGGGAGTCCGGTCTCAGATGTGGAGACTGAACTGTTCATTGGCCCACCAGAAACAAGATCAAAGCGCATCCCTCTGCGAAACTGATCGGTGGTCTTTAGGGATGTGAGAAAAGATCATACATCCCTTATGTTTTCCGTTCATCTCGGTATATATTATGTAATATATAGTTGCTCCATTGAATGTATTGCATCCGCGCAAGCAATAATAAGAGGGCAACTGTTGTGTAAGGAACAGGCTTTAGCGAAGAAACGCCGTGAACTTCATTAACTGGAAAAGAAGGATCCTTGGATGATTGTATGTTTCGTTTTGCGTTGCTTGTTATGAGAGATTTACACACCCTTATGTACCGCACATAGAAGCAAGCTTGGAAATAATAAACTGGGGGGAAAAGGCATAATACACATAGGCGTATTCTATCGTAAATGCAGGTGCTGATCTTCCCAAGAACCACCGAGTGCAGGTGCTGCACTTGGAAGTGAAAAGCACTGCTCGATGGGTCTACGTAGAAAGGAAAAGATGAAAAAGAGCATAGTCACGTTGATTGTATCGCTTGCAAACATGCTAAAGAGCGAGGGCGGATGCACGCAAAAGAAAAACGTAAAACCGACTAATCTGGACACTGTCCGTGGATGCGATGGAATTTCCCAATAGCTCCTCCTGGCAAGAGGGTCAGGTGACCCAAAAATAACACCTACATGGAAGTACCAACGATCAACCACGGGAGGTAATGTGTGCCGGCTTCTTAAGCATTCCCTCTGGTGAGCTGTGCAGGCATTGCCCCTCTCTGCCAGCAACTGTAATAGCACCACAGAAATTGGCGAGGAGTCGAGAATGCCCCAACCTTCCATTCATGCCGCAATAAGAATCTAAATTTCATGAGCATACTATTTTATAAGAGATTAGTTAGAGAGCCAAGAAAATACGAAGTAATTAATCAGAATTTTTCCTTGTTTATTTTATTTTTTTGAAGTAGTTAATCAGAATTGCTGAAAAATCCTTAATCCAACTTGTATCTTCTTAGCATACATCCATGTGGTGGTCCTTTACTTTTTTAATACATAATCCTTTGACGTAAAAATTTGAAACAAATTTCTAACACGAGTTATCTTGTCTTACCAAAGACGATAATTGTTGTATTATTTAAGTTTTGCTTGTTGAAACATCGAATTTAGCCTAATTTATAAAATTTGAAGGATGATGACATATTTCAAACGGGCATTAAATGGCCATTTGATTATTGTTGAAGTTTAGATGGAGAAAATAGCTTAATTGGCTGGCAACAACAACGTACAATCATAAATAAGCTCAATAATTGTTCGCTAGTATTACTAGTAAATGCAAAGCCTGTGGTTACCAAAATTGCAAAGGGGAAAATGTATGGGGACCGAGATTTTAGACGCATGAGTACCGGAGATGGTGTGGAGTTGCCATTTCAGCATAAATGTGGAGAAAACATGGCAACTGACCTTGAAGAAAAGCAAAAAGGCCGGAAAAACAACCTAATAAAAAAGTTCCACTCTCTCTCTCTCTACAACGTTTCACCAGTTTTCTCTAAAATGTTGCCCTCTCATTTTATAAGAAATTTCCCTTTAAGTGACATTTCTTACCTTACTTAGTTTCCTGCATGGATCACATAACGTTATGTTTTTGTAAGTTTTGAGATAATAGAGAATACAAAGGAAAGAAAAATCTTGGTGAGCTTGAAAATGGCTATTACAATCAATGTGGGAAGGATATGGTGGGATGTTGTTGTGGTAGTTAATTCTGGAGACGTGAGCAACTTAAAACTAAGTTATCGTAGCTCTTGTAACATTCATTTAACATGTTATTATTTGCAGATTTTCATTTAGAATTCAAAGAGGACTCTAGACAGAACTTCGTGGTATAAAACCCACAAACTCAAACTTCTCTCTACAATCTTTCTTGGAAGAACAATAATTTCTCATAACAAATGATGGAAACTTTTAAGGCACATTAACATCTTCATTTTGGTTGATTTTTATGGTTATAATTCATTGAAAAAGGATTCGAGTAAGCAAAACAAGTTTCCTGCAGAACTTTCGCCCATTTTTAGTGAACAGATCTGACTTATCACATATTTAAAATAACCCATAAACTTTCAAGATCTCAACTCTTTTATTAATGTTTCTTAAAAGCTGTGTTTTGCCACAAGAGTTTTCAATTCTTTTTTCTTTTTTTTTTTCCCTCAGGATTGATCAAGAGAATATATTATTTTATAAATGAGGCTAATATAGTTATATTAGAATATATTATATTATTTTCCAAAATATATACGTATCCATTATTGCAATGTGAAATACAATAGCGAACATATATATATATAGATATATATATAGATATAATACTAAACTATGACATACTTGTTCTTCAAAACAGTATTGCGAGCAATCCAACTGATCTCTTAAATGGTTGAATGTTCATATCACTTACACATGATACTAAAAGAACCTAATTTAAGGATAAAGGACTGAAAGTATAATAGACCATAAACTGATGGCAATAGATGCATTCATGGTAATGGACCAGAAAAAAAAAATAAAAAATATTACCTTATATATCAGGCAACAATTTTGCATATATGTGCCAACAATAGGCACTTCGAATGATTATGATTATCTAAGATGCATGTATTGAATTGAGATTAAGCATCCTAACCAAATTTCCAACATGGGTTACTTGTCTTACCAAAGATGATAATTGTTGTATTCTTTAAGGATTTAAGGATTGGTCAGTATCACCATGTATATCATTCAAGTGAAAAATGCATTTAAAAATTGAAGGGCGATTTGAGGAAGGGGAGCAGACATCTCAGGACAAGTGAAGAGAAAGGGATGAGATTGAATGAACTGTACATCCAAAAATGCCGACAACGTCTTCGCCACTCCTAAATTAAATTTAATGAATAATTAGCAATGTCAAGGTATTTTCTTAAAGATATAAGCCAAATAAAAGTTAGAAAAGGTTAAGGACCTTACCAACCTCCCACAATTTTGGATTTTTATATTTTATAAATATAGAAATTTTGCCACCTCAAAAAAATTTTTTAATTAGTATTGTAGCAAGCTACCATTGATATTAGATTAGATTAGATAAGAGAAAAAAAGGGAGTTTTTTTTTTTTTTCATGAACACAACAAATTACTCAAACTGCTCTTTAGTAATAATTTCAAAGAGATGAATCTTAAAAAAAGTATTTTGTAAAAGAGATAATGAGGTTTTGGAGACAATTCAATCGGTTCATAACTCATATGGGGGCAAGAGGGATGAAAAAAGTAAGATTTAAATTCTATCTCTCTCTCTCTCACTCTCTCTTTTTTTTTCTTTTAATACAAAATCAATGAATTAATTGTTCTAAATTGTCAGTAGTTTGATAATAATAATTTTGTTTTACTACTGTTTATGATGACCGACTTGAGGTGATCAATGGGTTGAATTTGAATTGAGCTTGCTTTGGGCCGCTCCCCGAAGAACCAGAGCCCATCTTCTTCGTAAATGGCGGGTCCTCCTGTTGAGGGTCACTCAAGACTGCTACACCTCAAAGATCAAGAATTTAACAGCCCAGTTACGTCCGTTACCTGTACTGAAGAAATTACGTTGATTATTAACAAAATTCAGTTCGAAGCGCACACCGGGAAGATTCCTTGTCGACATGGCTGGAATGGCTGAAGCACACAAAAGACACGGAGGTAGACCGATCCACCCTCCTCCTCCTCCTCCTCCTCCTCCTCCCCAGCCCGTCGATCGCGAAAAGGTTCCCTTTTGTTTGTTTTTTTCTTGACTTTCTATGGTTACAAAGCTTAGGGGGAAAAAAAAAAGAATGTTAATTTGAGGCTAGAGCTTAAATTATAGGGTTTGTAACGAAGCCTAACTGTATGCTTTTACTTTCTTTGCCTTTGATTTCATGGGCAATTGTATTTGTATCAGTCTTTGTTTTCATATGCTGATATGGGATTTTCATTTTTGTTTGCCCCGATTGGAAATGCAGACATGTCCTTTGTTGCTGCGTGTTTTCACCAAGGTGTGTTCATCTTGCTGAGCTCTTTTCCGGAATAGTAGTTCTTTTGTCTAATATTTCAATAATGAATATGGGAGGTTTGGCCACCCCCATATATTTCAACTGTAGAACACTACTTAACTAAGTTCAGAACATTACCGTGAACTCCTCCTGTGGTATCAGCAGACAAATAGTTTTTTCAATTGCTTTCAGGTCTCAAACCATATAATGGACTCTCCCTTCCACACATAATCTATGCCTAAATGCTGAATGGTGATTTTTATGTCTTTGTTTTTTTTTTATTTTTTTATTTTTTTCTTTCTCCTTCAGATAGGCGGTCATCATAGCAATGAAGATTTTGCGGTGAGAGGCAAGGAGCCTAAGGACGAGGTTCAAATCTACACATGGAAAGATGCTACTCTTCGAGAGTTAACTGATCTGGTATGCTGAAATTAGTTCTATCATTATTGTTTTACATTTTAAATGAGAATACAATAAGCTCAAGAGCATTTAGAAGATATAGAGAGTTTTGGAAGTTGGAACTTTGAGGCCGTTGAGTAGTGTCTTGCTGGTTCTATAAGGCTTGAGAAGCTAGGGAGACTCTTTCAAGCATCATCAGCACTTAGGTTGGATCGCAGTTCATGATTTAGAGCCAACGATTTTATTTGACTGAACAGCAATGATGTTTCCTGCCCCTGAATCTGTTGGCCATATACCATACTTCCATATTTTGCTCTGTGATAAGCCTTTTTAATTTTTCACATAATTAATACATGTCTTTAACAGGTTAAAGAGGTGGCTCCAGCAGCACAGAGAAGAGAGGCAAGACTCTCCTTTGCTTTTGTATATCCTGCTAAAAGTGGCCGCTTTGTTGTACGGGAGGTAAGTCTTTCACCTTCCTCTCTTTTTATGCATCATATGTAAAGAGAATGATTTTCAACTAAGTACTTCTGTCTGTAGAGTTTGTCAACCTTCCTCTTAATTTGGGCATCCATTGGATGCATGATTGACATTAACTTCAGGCACTTGTCTTGGTACCATGTCAAACTCATTTCTGCATGCTATCTCGGTTTGTTCAGGTCATCTAGTTCTATAATTAGCTTTGCTTTATTTGTTTCACGAAGGTGGGGAAGACTTATTCAAACAGAATTGGGAAATTAGATGACATCAAAACATTGGCTGAGCTTCGCTTTGAGGTAAAGCAGGTTTCTTTTCTTTAGCAGCACATATTGTATCTTAATCACCTTGAAACCTATCACTCTACGGAGTTGTAACTTGCGTAGATCGGAGATTACTTGGATGTGGCTATTCTGTAGAGAGCACAT
This sequence comes from Bruguiera gymnorhiza, assembly GCA_020883675.1. Classification (NCBI taxonomy): domain Eukaryota; kingdom Viridiplantae; phylum Streptophyta; class Magnoliopsida; order Malpighiales; family Rhizophoraceae; genus Bruguiera; species Bruguiera gymnorhiza. The sequence goes on along the minus strand of JAIRCJ010000136.1, from coordinate 2,361,342 downwards.
TGGAGATTACCTGCGCGCTGCAGTTTCTACAGATAAGCTTTGTAGTCTTATAGTTGCTTTGCACATTACTAGGCCCTTCTGGGAGAGGTCGTTCTATGTCTGGGGAATGTGAGATGATCCAGAAGATTATCATGCAGTATGAATGTTCAATCAGACATTTGATTCAATAAATGCCAATGTTGTTCTTACAAATAAATTTCCTTTGATAAAATCAAAACAAACAAAAATCCATGCAGAGCCGGAGAGGTGGGAGAACTTTAAGGAGCACAATGCCGGCTGCCCCGTTTTTCATGATACGCATATGAAAAGCTATTTATCTGATCTCCATTTTCCAATAAATTCAATTAGATTAGACCGACTGGTTTGCAACTGGCAAGATGACAACTACTGATGTAATAACGCAACGTGCTTGGTCCTTAATTTTCCCGACGGTTAGACACTGGTGTCCATTTGCAAGAGGGGACGAATTAAAGCATCCTCTTATGTCTCATGCTGGTCCAGCACTTTGTATCTCGCAAAAGAAGCATCCCGACGTATTCTAATACTTAAAATTTTGAAAAATTTATATCTAAGGTACCCTGTTTTTGTAATTCTTCAGATATTAAAAGACCATTGTTGCACTGTTACCCATGATATTGGAATTGTTGCTTAGCAGGTGCAAATTCGTACCAAAAAAATATATATATATATATAAAAAAAAAAAAAACGTTGATTCAACCATTAATTCGCTCCTCATTTTCTTCAACTGCCCTTAAACACCTTCCCCTTCTCTCACCCGAAATAGAAAAGTTGCATTGGCAATGGACGCATAGATAATTGCATACTCGAGCCTAGAGAATGGATGTTGACAAATGCAAAATTATGAAAGCAACCCTGCATAGTACCCAATTAATTTTAGTGACGTTAAATAAAATTCTTCCTGTAAGCACCAAGCACGTTCCCTTCCAATGGAGTTCTTGGCTTTCTGCTAACGCTGTTCTGTAACATTTGCAACGCACACAACATCCCTACCATGCTCAGCTGTGAAGATGAGATTCTTTAACTGAACCCTTGCAGCGCTTACCTAGGGAAAAAGGAACTGGAAACACAATTACAAATACAAACAATTATATGCCCAAGAAAAAAAAAAAAAAAAAAAAGACAGTCGAAGCAACTATTGATCCAAGTTTCCAACCAGCTGCAATTGCAAATTTTGGCTTTCTTCCTGATTTCAAATTAGGTCTCCATCTGAAAGTCCCACTGTCTGAAAGTACCACCAAAATCTATGTTCCTTGTTTAGATAATTATATTAGCCCATCAGGAAGCTCCATTCTAAACATAGATTTTTGTGGGACTTTTCAATTGTAGACTTTCATTTATTTTAGGTGATATCTTAGCGTGATAGTCTTTGCAGAGTTGTATTAGATATTGCTCATGTTTAGAATCCACAACAAAAGCCAAAGTCTCTCTCTACCTAGTGCCTATATATAGTGGCAAAATTATCGTATTCTTACTATTTTGCCCTTCTTTCCAAACTCTTCCACTAACAACCTTTCCTCTCAAATTAACGAAATCCCTACATTATCGTCCCCCGTATATCTTCCCCACCTCCACTGTTGGAGATCACTCATTCCAAAACTAACATGTTCCTAAAACTTAGTAAGAAGAGCCAATTCTCTTCTCTTATTTATGGAGAGTGTATTTTGAATTAGTAATACTCTTAAGTCAGTTTTTCATACATAAACAAGAAACTAAACTTGAATAACAACTAAAAACTAAAATACAAAATTAAAAATAAACAAAATTTATGTAAAAAACTCTAAATCAAGGAAAAATTATAAGTAAAAAAAAAGTTCGTTGACTTAAAAGAAAAGTACAAAGATATTATTTTTAAATAACTTATTTACCCTATAAAATACATATATATTTATATAGTCATACAAAAAACCCTAAGCCCACATAGTGAGCTTTTTGGACTAGATTGAACAAAATTTGTATTATCAAATTCTAACAATCTCCACCTTAACACTAAATCCAATATAAAGAGAGTCTATTCTCTTAACTTATTTATAGAAGATGTTTTTTGAGTTGGTAATACTCTTAAGTTAGTTTCTCAAGCAAAAACTAGAAACTAAAGTCGAATAACAAGTAAAAGCAAAAATATAAAATTAAAACTATACAAAATTTACGTAAAAAAACTCTAAATTAAGAAAAAATTATAGATATATAAAAGTAAATTCATTAACTTAAAGGATTTATAAAGATATTATTTTTAAATAACTTATTTACTTTATAAAATACATCTATATTTATATTATTGTACAAAAAATCCTAAGTACAAATAACGAATTCTGTGAATTAGATTAAACAGAATTTGTATTATCAAATTCTAACAATCTCCACCTTAACATTAATTCCAATATAAGAAATAAACTCTAATTTTCAACAAAAACTCCTTCCTTTTTACAAAAGTCCTAAAGAGTATAATTCAACAAGAAGTACTAACCAAGTCCAAATAGTGTTGAAATAAGACAACTAGAAGAAACTTGATTAAAATATCAACAAAATTATCATGTGTACTAACTTTGCTAATAATAATATTATCATGAGCAATAACATCTTGCACAAAATGATATCACACATCAAAATTCTTTGTCTTTTTATGAAACATCTAATTTTTAGTGAGGAAAATAACACTAACTATTATAATAAATAGTGATAGTATACAGGTCTTTACTGAATTCACCAAGTAGTCCTTTCAACCAAATAACTTCCTTAAAAATTTTAGTAAATGTCATATACTCAACCTCAATGATAGACAATGCAATTATAGTATACAAAGTAACTTTCCAACTAATAGTACAACCACCAATAGTAAAAATATACCTAATACACAAATTACAATATAAGGAATAAACTTTAATTTTCAATAAAAACTCCTGTTTTATAAAAGCCCTAAGAAGTATAATTGAACAAGAAACACTAACTAAGTCCAAATAATGTTGAAACCTGACAACTAGAAGAAACTTAGTCAAAATATCAATAGGATTATCATGTGTACTAACTCTGTTAACAACAATATTACCACGAGTAATGACATATTGCACAAAATAATACCACACATCAATATTCTTTTGTCTTTTCATGAAACATCTAGTTTTTAGTAAGGAAAATAACACTCTGGCTATTACAATAAATAGTGGTAATACCTAGGTCTTCATTGAGTTCACGAAATAATCCCTTCAACCAAATAACTTTCTTAAAAATTTTAGTGATAGAAATATACTCAATTTCAGTAGTAGATAATGCAATTGTAATATGCAAGTAGCTTTCCAACTAATAGTATAATCACTAATAATAAAAACATACCAAGTAAGTTATTTTCTCTTATCAAGGTCTTTAGCAAAATTAGAATCAATATATCCAATAATCTTATCTCTAATTCTCCTAAATTGCAAGCAAATATTAATAATACCACGTAATTATTTGAAAATCCACTAAATTGCTTTTCATTGCTTTTTACTAGGGTTTGTAATGTACCAACTGACTACAATAACAACATATAATAAATCTCAGTGTGTATAAAATATAACATACATGAGAGATCTGATTGCACTAAAGTATAGTACTCATGACATATAATCAGCTTCATCATCTAATTATGGAGATAAAATAGATAAAAGTTTAAAATGTGTAGTTAATGTAATATTAACAGGTTTTCCATTTTGCATATTAAACCTATAAAGAACTTTTCTAATGCACCCTTTCTAACTTAAGCATAGTTTCCCTGCCTTTTTATCTCTCAAAATTTCCATGTCAAATATCTTTCGAACTATTCTTAGGTCTTTCATCTTAAATTTCTTACTAAGTTGAGGTTTGACATTTCTTATTTCTTTTTTATCATTGACTGCTCTCAACATATAAGAGTAGATATACAGATGACCCATCATTATACATCTTAAAGTAGGCATAACTATCATAATTGCATTTTTTGAAATTATGAATGGTCATAAATAAGTCAAACCTCTTATATCATTACTTGGGTGGTTGTTTCAAGCCATAAAGAAACTCTTTCATCTCTTCTTGGATAGGAACCAAGAATACCTCTTTTACTCAGTTCAATTATCTCATTTTTACTCATATGTCCCAGACATGTATCTTATAGTTTGGTAACATCTTCATTCAACAAAGGACTATCGATTATCACATCACTTATAACTATAGAACCCTGCAAGATATATAACTCAACAAAATTTTTATGTCCTTCCATAATAATAAAAGCACTTTTACTAATCTTTGGGACTCTGCCTTCACCAATGTACTTATATCCATTTGAATCAAAAGCACTTAAAGAGATAAGATTATGCTTTAAACATAAAACATGTCTTACATCTCCAAATGTCCTAACAACACCATTAAACATCTTAATTCAGATTATTCTAATACCAATTATCTTATAAGTTGTATTATTTCCTAGCAACACATCACCCTTAGACATTATCTCATATGTTGAAAACTAGTTTTGATTAGGACACATATGAAACATACAACCAGAACCAATAATCCAATCCTCGTAAGGTTTGTATTTGTGATTAGAAATAATTAGAAATTCTCCATCATTAGAGACATCTTCCGAAAAATCTTCTGCAACACTAATTGTACAAGAGCTTTCTGTTTTTTTTTTTTTCTTTCTAATTAGCAATAACTTTTTTATTCTTATTATGCAACTTATAACATTCAGTTTTGGTGTGTTCCTTTTTCTTACAATAGTTATAAGTCTTGTTTCTTTTTTTTTTTTTCTGTTATTTCTATTTGTTTCTTCCATCACCACTAGAATTTCTCTATTATGACCTTGTTCGAACAACAAGAATTTTTGCTTGAACTTTAGACCTAATTACAATTTATTTAATTTTCTCTTTAAAGAAAAGTGCATTATATGTTTATTTAGAGTTAAAGTATTATGATTACATAAAATAGTATATCTAAAAGTCGAATATGAATAAAGTAGTGAACACAACATAATCAATGTTAAATCTTCTTTACATACTTAATCTTCATATTCTTTAAATCAAATACTATTTCTTTAAAAATAGTTAAGTTGTCTTTAATAAAGGTACCTTCTATCATATTATAATAGTACAATCATTGTTTAAAATGTATCTTATTAGTCAAAATTTTTCATAATACGTAACTATTTTAATCTCAACCATAATGCAACAATTGATTTCTCCTTTAAAACATCCCATAGAATTTAATTAGACAAATATGGATGAATTTGAGATGAGACCTTTTAATCCCTACTTTTTTTTTTTTCCTTTGGTGACAAAGATGAAAGCATTTTGTCAAACCCTAATAATGCATCATCTGAATCCAACTGTGTAAGCATAGCTTACATCTTAACCTACCATAGCAAAAATTTGGTGTTGTAATCCAAAATTAGAATTTTGTACTTCATAACTGCCATTACAGATATAAAGTCTAGTATTGCTCTAATACCAATTTGAAACCATAAATGAAATTTGAATAATAACAAAAAAAAAACATAAAATTAAAAGCATATATAATTTATGTGACAAACCTCAAATTGTGGAAAAACTATGGATAAAGATAAGAAAATTCACTAACTCAAAAGGAGTACAAAAAGATTATTTTTAAGTAACTGATTTACCTTAACAAAAAAAATAAATAAATAAAATAATATATATATATATATATAAGTGTACAAAAAACCTTAAACCCAAATATAACTAGTTCGTACCGTGAGCTCTTCGAACTAAACTTAATAGAATTTGAGTCACCGAACTCTCACACTGACAATCCTTCATAAGTTGCCTACTTGATAAGAAATTTGTGTCCAACAAATTAATGCAAAAGTCTAGCTCCCAATCATCACCTTCTTTCTAAGATCAAGCCTTAAGTACCATGCTTCTAACACAAATAATAGGGACATTCTTGTTAGACATTTCTTGGTTCCAAAATTGAGTCCTAGTAGCTTTATGTTATGTTTGGCCTCCTTTGTACCAAAAAAAAAAAAAAAGGTAAAGCCTTGAGCTTCGAGGACTTAACCAATTTGGATCAGTGAGGAAGGGTGATCCTATGTACCATTTATTACATTTCATGCTCAAAATTCCACTAGCAGGATTGCAAGCCAAAACCCAAATTGGAATGTAACTTATTGGCATAAAAATTGACTATTGATCGCATCTTAAAATATTAATGATCGTGATGAATCAAGAAATGTATTAATGTTAATTAATACAAAGCTTAAAAAGAAATGTTAATTGCAACTCTAAGACTACAAAGCTTCCTTATAGAAACTATTGCGTGCAAGTAATCTCCAATGTGCTCTACGCAAGTTACAAATAAGTAGAGTGATAGATTTCAACATGATTACGATACAACACGTGCTGCCAAAATAAGAAACATGCTTTACCTTAAAGCGAAGCTAAACCAGTGCTTTGACATCATCTAATTTCTCAATTTTCTTTGAATAAGTCTGCCCCACCGTCTTGAAACAAATAAAGCAAAGCTAATTATAGGTCTAGATGACGTCAACAAGCTCATATTGCAAGCAGAAATGAGTTCAACATTGTACAAAGACTAATGCTTGAAGTTAATGTCAATCATCCAATGAATGCCCAAAAACAGAGGAGGGTTGATAAACTCTACACATAGAAGTACTTGGTCGAAAACCGTTTTGTTTTATGCATGAAAAGAGAGGAAGGTGAAAGGCTTACCTCCCGCACAACAAAGCGGCCACTTTTAGCAGCATATACAAAAGCAAAGGAGAGTCAGGCCTCTCTTCTCCATGCTGCTAAAGCCACCTCCTTGACCTGTGAAAGACGTGTACTAGTTGCGTGAAAAATTTAAAAGGCTTATTGCGGAGCAAAATATGGAAGTATCGTACATGACCAACAGATTCAGGGGGCAAGCAACATCGTTACTCTTCAGTCGAATAAAATCACTGAGTCTAAATCACGAAATGCGATCCAACCTAATTGCTGATGATGCTTGAAATAGTCTCCCTATCTTCTCAAGCCTTATATAACCAAGGCACTACTCAATAGCCTCAAATTTTCAATTTCTTCCAAAACTAATCTTCTAAGTGCTCTTGAACCTATTGTATTCTCATTTAAAGTATAAACCAATAATGATAGAACTAATTTCAGCATACCGGATTAGTTAACGCTTGAAAAGCGGCATCTTTCCATGAGTCGATTTGAACCTCGTCCTTAGGCTCCTTGCCTTTCACTCCAAAATCTTCATTACCATGATGACCGCCTATCTGAAGGAGAAAACAAAAATAAAGACATAAATTAGGTGTGGAAGGGAAAGTCCGTTATAAAGTTTTAGACATGAAAACAATTGCAGAAACTATTTGTCTGTTGATACCACAGGAGGAGTTCACAACAATGTTCTAAACTTAGTTAAGTTGTGTTCTACAGTTGAAATATATGGGGTGGCCAATCCTTCCATATTCATTATTAAACGATTAGACAAAAGAACTACTATTCCGGAAAAGAGCTCAGTAAAATGAACACACCTTGGTGAAAACCCGCGGCAACAAAGAACATCTCTGCATTTCCAATCGGGGCGAACAAAAATGAAAATCCCGTATCAGTATATTAAAACGAAGACTGATACAAATACAATTGTCCATGCAATCAAAGGCAAAGAAAGTAAAAGTATAAAGTTAGGCTTGGTCCTTCATTTGTCCAACGGTTAGATATCGTTGTCCATTTTGAAGGAAACAAGAAGTTCGGTTAGAGAAGATGAGAAACACAGCACATTTGCGGAAATCAGGTTTTAGGATCCAGGAAAATTCAAATTCTTCACTGTCTATCCTCCTTTTTATGGAGGTTTTTCACTCTTACAATATGAGTACAATCATTATACAAACCATAGCTAGCTTTTCTTAATCAAAACAAGAAGTAAAGAGAGTTAAGGAAGCAACTTGTTTTTGGATTACAACAGGTCAAGTCTACAAGAACAAAAAAGCTAACGGTTCCCACTAATATACATGGCTAACTAACTTAGTTAATCCTTGACCTTTTCCTTGGATTTTAACAATACACAAGCAACTAGATATAATAGAACCATAACAAGTCTTTGAGCTTTATCTTAATGACTTTCTCTGCTAGTACTCAGCTTGCACCGCAACAAAAAGATTCCACTTTTTAAATTTTAGTTGAAGCTTGAACAACAAAGAAACTAGGTTTTCTAACACATTTGCAGAAGGAGCCGAATTAAAGCATCCTCTTATATCTCATATGCGAATCCAGCATTTTGTGTGTATGTATCTAACAAAAGAAGCATGCCAACGGATTCTAATAGTTAAAATTTTGGAAAATTTGTATTTAACATTCCCTATTTTGGTGATATGCAACAATTCAAATTTAACGAAAAACATTCTATGAATAATAATTGTTGGTAAAACTTAATGAAAATAGTATAAAGATACATCTATCCCTTTCTTATAATAAAATTTATAGTGTTCCAAAGAACTAGCTCTAAAAATTAATAAAAAGTAAAAGAAAATACCTATAATAATTTATTTAAATAAAATTTTTAATAACAATACCACTATTAAAAAGTTAATGTAATAAATATTTCAATCTTGAAATTTAGCTCCAAAATTATTCTATTTTCATCTTAATAAGTTAAGAGTAATTTATTTTTTTATAATATTTATAATAATAATTTCTATAATTATTTCAATCTTTTGAACAAAATATATTAATTATTACAAAATTCAAATACCAATGTATTTTTTGTTATATTTGAAAATGTATTGTGTAAATTGCTACCGAACCAAAATAGGATATGTTAACGTAAATTTTTCTAATATTTTAGACATCATTTTGGAAGTCTTCATTATTCTTTGTCATATAGCGCATACTGACTGCTTAAAAATATATCAGAAAAGGGGCTACTTTTGCATAATTAGTACTAGGGTGAAATTTATAATAAGAAATTTATCAAACTTTTGTTTGGGATTCTATATTTTTAATATAGGGTGATGTTATGTTATGGCCAATACATGAATATGAGTGATGTGATCTAGTGATAAAGTTATAAATACTTTTTATTTATTTTAGATTTAACATTCAAATCCTATTTCATACTAATAAAAACAAACGTACAGGCAATAAAAATATGGTGTGATATAATTGAAAAAAAAATATAATATGCATTTGAATAAGTCATAATTCCGTTTAGTAAAAATTGAATCCAAAAATTGCGTTATAAGGAGTTGATTGACATCCGAAACCGTTGACATGAGATTTCTTTTTTTGTTCCACGGAAAAATTCAAATACTAATGGATTGGAAAGATGATGTTTTCTTTCTTGGATTAACAATGCCAGTGAATAGGAACTTCCTTTTACCCCGTCAGCTGTTTACAACTGCGTCATGCACCACCTTCCCATGCATCGCAGGAAGGCTAAATGCAAGAGGCGCAAAATGGCTTTTGGATTGGGGTCCATAGTGCGTCCGTGAGTTGATTGCCAGACAGTTCAATCCAACTCAACTGAGCCGGGACCCCATAAAGGCCCACCCAACAGTCCCATCATATCTGACATGGCAATTATTTTTTTAAAAAAAATAAACTCAAAAATAAAATTATATATCAATTATTATATTTATAAAATACGATTACAATTATTTTTTATTATAAAATATAAATAATTTATTAATATTAAATTTTAATAGTAATAAAGTTAAAATTTTATCATTGTGTGAAGATTTAAATTTATATATATACATTAAATGAGCAATCAAGTTACCAGTTTCGGGTGATATCGGCATGGCAGGTTCAACCTCATTAGAATTAATAAAAGAAATTATCCACTAATTTAGTGATTTAAATGGCCAAGAAGCGAACGAGAACGTTTGCACTTACGGGCAAGCAGAATTGACTATTTGGGCACGCTTCGAGTATTCTACTCTGCGCTGGATCACACACCGACTAGATGTGAACACGACGCGTCGGCTTTTGCTCTTAATAAACAAACAACTTGCAGGATATATACACATAAATTTAATTTCGAGGAGGAGGATTTTTAAGGGCCTATCATTGTCGTCGTACGCAACGCCAGAAGGAGGAGGAGGAGGAGGAGGAGGAGGAAAAGAAAAACAAAGCAAGAGGAAAGAAAGGGAGACTGAAGTGAGAAGAGAAACTAAAAAGCTCGGGAAGATCCAGAGAATGCTGTTCCGGATGTAATCTCTCTCTCTCTCTCTCTCTCTCTCTCTCTATCTCGCGCTTGCTTGCTTTCTTGTTAACAAGAAACGGCATTTTAGATAGCGCACACAGAAAATTTCTTGTTTTCATTTGTGTTGTTTGGCTGCATTTCCGCCATTGATATGCTTCCGTTTGTACTTTTGCCAAGTTGTGCGTTGCCCCGTAGAATGGACCGTTGGATTTCGCTAGATCTTTTCTCAAATTCAACTCTCAATTCTCGTTCTTCGTCCTCTTCTGTCTCTCTTTCTTCAATCTTATGCCGTTTCTGGTTTTGGTTTTAGGTCCCGATTTTAGGTTTTTGGTCGGCAATGGCGTTGAGGCGCGGTGCGGGTGTCCACAGGTACCGAGGCGGTGGATCTTGGCTGCCGATTGCATTCCTCATTTTCTTCTCGGTTCTTGCGCCGTTGATTTTCTTTGTCGGTCGAGGGCTCTACGCCAGCGCTCCGATTGGTTAGTTCTTTGTGCTTTGATTTTCGCTTTTTAACCGTTGCCGTTCATGGTAAAGCAGATCTCATGGCCGCTTCGGTTTTTGGGTTATTTTAGGGGCTGTTTGGTGTGGTGCTTATATTATTGTAAAATATTAGCTCCGAAATGAGCAGGACTGGTTTAATAATTTCTTCTTCTTATGGAAAAGAATGGAAAGCTTGAATTTCAGTTCTATTTGCCGTTGTATTGTCTTTTCCTCCATGGCATTGAATTGCTTAGCTAATGATTTCCGTTTGGTTATTTACTGGATTCTACCCCGTGTTTCCATGATGCCTACGTTATGCTGCTTGAAAAGGACATTTTCTTTGCTTTGTTTCAAATAGTTCACGCATGGCAGCATCTTTAACCAGCCAGTACTCGATTGAAGAAGGGCCTGAGTTTGTCTATTACTTTTTTTCCTCTGTAAAATTTTCAAGAGGTCTACACTATGAAATTGGGGGCTGGTCTGGTGCTGGGCTAAAACAGTTTCAGACTGTGTTAGATAGGAACAGTTTTGACATTGATGATGTGTTGTTGCTAGACACCCTGACGTGAGTTGTTGCCAGAAATGACTCGTGTATTTCAAATTGTGACAAAAGAGCTGTAACATCTCTGGAGTTTCCTCTCTCATTTTAGACATGAATCTGAGTTTCTAATGTTGTGATACTTTTGGCCCTTCTGTTGGCCACCTTCTCTGTGGAATCTATTCCAAATTGTATTTATGCATTGAAAAAGTAAATAAATTAATGTAACAGGGGCCTTTCAATATGTGCATAAGAAACAGCTTACATTCTCTCTCTCTCTCACTCTCGAACACATACACACATGCAAAGACATGCTCAAAAGGTCATAACCACAATTTGCTTAATATGTTAACTTGATCAAACTTCATTTTCTTGCTTTCCATGGTCTGTGATCCTGAAGAAGTAAAAGTGTATTGATCATAAAAATGTGGCATCCTTCAAGTGATGATCATATATCTGAATGTATTTTGTGCTCTCTAATTGTAGCATGTCTGGGTCTTTTTTTAAAGATGATTAATTCCTTTCATGCAGATCAAGCTATTGATCTTGTGGGTTCCAATAATCAGGTATGTCCTTCATACTCTTGCCTTTTTCTTTGTCACATCTTAGAATATGATTCTTCCTGCTCCTTTTGTCAGTTAAAAAAAATGATTTGATGGCCCAGGGTTTGGATTGGAGAGAGCGGCAGGCCCTGCAACATGTTAAAACCCTTTTCTCAAAAGAGGCAAGTTCAAATTAGATGATAAATGTCTTGCACTTGATATTTACTTTTACAATTATATGATGCCCTTATTATACCAATCTTTAGGTCATTGATGTTATCACATCTAGCACAGCTGATCTGGGTCCTCTAAGTCTTGATTCTTTTAGAAAGAACAATTTGTCTGCTTCATGGAAGGTTATTGACCTAGAGACTAGAGTTGAGAACAATGCAATGTCTGAGGTAAGGATGATTTCTATACTTTTATGATCCAGATGAATGCTACAGTGCCTTGTTTCCTTTTTTCATGCAGTTTTATGTCAACTTGTAGCTTCTTGTTATTGATTGTTTTGCATTGTCAATTCTTTCAAAGCCAAACCAAACAGCTAAAGTAGTCAAGCAAGAAGCACCTGCAGGCAAAAATGACTTGTCTGGTGGTAATATTCTTCTGAGTGATCAAATTGTTTGGTTCTTTCTGTTTTTTCAATCTGATTTTCGTTTGTTTTGCTTTGTAGATGATCATGCTCAATCCACCAGCACACCTGCAAAACTTGTTCGGAGGGTACCCATCATTCTTGCATTATTTTGTGGTTGTTTTTTATATTGCACCCCTGAAAGTGTTGATGGTCTGTAAAATTTGATAATAGTCAACTGGAAGACAGTGAAGTCCTTATGACAGTAACACTCTGTATACGTTATGCATAGAGAGCTTTCTCTGATGTTCGTGTTATTTCATTGAGAGATCATGCAGCAACTGAGGGAGAAAAGACGTGAAAAGCGCGCAGCAGACTTGGTGCGGCCAGAAGACGAAGCTACAATAAAACTTGAAAATGCAGCTATTGAAAGGTCAAAATCAGTTGATTCTGCAATTCTGGGCAAATACAATATATGGAGGAAAGAAAATGAGAATGACAATGCTGATTCAACAGTGCGCTTAATGCGAGATCAGATGATAATGGCAAGGGTATATATAACCATTGCAAAGATGAAGAACAAGCTTGATTTGCTGCAAGAACTTCAGACTCGGCTGAAAGAGAGTCAGCGTACCCTGGGAGAGGTGACAGCGGATTCCGATCTACATCACAGGTGCCACAATTATGGGTTTTACAGTCATTTTGTTCTAAAATTTGGATTTATCCCTGCTTTCCTTGTTGATGGTGATGGAAATTTTTCACAAGGTTATAATTTATTTACAAAATCCATGTTTAGTGCACCTGAGAAAATCAAAGCCATGGGCCAAGTGCTTTCAAAAGCAAAAGAGCATTTGTACGATTGCAAGTTGGTAACTGGAAAGCTCAGAGCCATGCTTCAAACAGCAGATGAGCAAGTGAGGAGCTTGAAAAAGCAGAGCACATTCCTGAGTCAGTTAGCTGCCAAAACAATTCCAAATGCAATCCACTGCCTGTCAATGCGCCTCACAATAGAATATCATATCCTTCCACCAGAGAAGAGAAAGTTTCCCAGGAGCGAGAACTTGGAAAATCCAGATCTGTACCATTATGCCCTTTTCTCTGACAATGTCTTAGCAGCTTCAGTAGTTGTCAACTCAACAGTAATGAATGCCAAGGTGATTTGGACTTTTCTATTTTGTGGCTTGCTGCACTTTCCTGACATTGGGGAACAATAATCATCTCTTATCTTAATTTTTTTTTTTTTTTTTTTGGATGGAGCAAAAATTCAATTCCAAGTTTGTCACTAATTCTCTTAAATTCTCTTTCAAGTTGCCTGATCTGTTTCTTGATGTTATTGCAGGATCCTTCCAAACATGTGTTCCATCTTGTGACTGATAAACTTAACTTTGGCGCAATGAACATGTGGTTTCTATCAAACCCTCCTGGAAAAGCCACCATCCATGTTGAAAATGTGGATGAATTTAAGTGGCTTAACTCATCCTACTGCCCAGTTCTGCGGCAACTCGAATCTTCAACCATGAAAGAGTATTACTTCAAGGCTAATCATCCAACTTCAACTGGCTCTTCTAATCTGAAGTATCGGAACCCAAAGTATCTTTCAATGCTTAACCACCTAAGGTTCTATCTCCCAGAAGTCTATCCCAAGTTGGGTAAGATTCTGTTTCTAGATGATGACATTGTTGTCCAGAAAGATTTGACCAGATTGTGGTCGGTGGACCTACATGGAAAAGTTAATGGGGCTGTGGAAACATGTGGTGAAAGCTTTCACCGATTTGATAAGTACCTTAACTTTTCAAATCCTCACATTGCAAGAAACTTTGATCCAAATGCCTGTGGGTGGGCATATGGGATGAATGTTTTTGATCTCAAGGAGTGGAAGAAGAAGGATATTACAGGCATATATCACAAATGGCAAAACATGGTGAGTCTTGAAACCCGTATATGTTTCATGTGTTTTGCAATGTCTAAATTAAGATGTTATTTTGGGTGTTCACCGACTGATTGCAACATTAGTACACAGCTCATCTGTGGTTTTCCCACAAATTCTTGTGGATATTATCCTGTATTAGATAGTCAGAAGAACCTTCCCTAATTCTTATCAATTTGTTGGATTGCCAGAATGAAGATAGGATACTTTGGAAGCTTGGAACATTGCCTCCGGGATTGATCACATTTTATAATCTGACATATCCACTAGAGAAGTCATGGCATGTGCTTGGCTTGGGTTATAATCCAAGCATTGATCGGTCAGAGATTGAAAATGCGGCGGTCATCCACTATAATGGCAACATGAAGCCATGGCTGGAGTTATCAATGACAAAGTATCGTCCTTACTGGACTCGTTATATAAAGTATGATCATCCATACCTTCGCACCTGCAAGTTGAGTGAATGAACAGAGTGAATTGTCACAGGGTACCGGTGATTGCCTCTCTCTCTCTCTCTCTCTCTCTCTCTGTCTCTTTCTCTCTGCATTGAATGCCAGTTGTTTGATTGCTACGAAAGAAGGGGAAAGTGGTTGAATTTTCGGGGCTGCATTTCCCCGTCCACATTGTTTATTCTTCTGTGTAATTCTTTTAAATTGTTTAGGCCAGCCACCTGGATTCACTGGAAGCTAGGCAACCAATTCTAATGCAATATTGACCCGTAAAAATTCAACAATGCTTCTCCCCCCCACCTTCTATTCTTTAATTTGTCTCATTGCATCATCTTTAGGGATTAGGGTTTTCGTTGGAAACAAGTTCATGTTCAGTAAGAGCTCATATAAACATTAATGTCAGTATTCTTTCCAATCGTGGCTGGCAAGGATTTGCTATCTAGCTCTAGACGATTTGTCAACTAATATTGAGTCATTTTCTTCAGACAAGATATCAAACCATACAGGATGGTTTGTCAACTAAACGTTTTCTTGTTGCTCGGTTCAACTCAACTAGGCCTCGCTTTGTAAAAGATGCACCGCCCGCCGTGCTTCCCCCTTTTCCCTCTTTTGAGCAAGCTTCGTCATTTTATTCTACCAATATCTGAGCCTAAAGCAATGTTTGTATCCCAAAAATATGGCTTCTTTTACGGTGATTCGATATGTAATGGTCTGATTCAAACCTCGAAGATTAGGCGTTTGCATACTTTAGCATGAATTCATTAATTATGCAAAAGGCCATCTAGATGGGTTTTCAGCAAGTCTTAGTTGGATCCGGAACAAAATTCTGGGCAACAAAGGCTGAAGACAAACAATTGGGAGGAGCTAAATTGCAAGGTATCATTTATAGCGTGGTAAACAAGTGTCATTTATGGTTAACTACAACTTTCTGGGGGTTTATTTATTTTGCACGGTGATGAACTTAAGTTTGTAGTTGAAGTGCATATCAAGGTTCGAATCTTGGAGTTGTTAGTGCAACTAATTTTATATTTGGGTTATTTACTCATTAGGATCAACCCATCAAAGATGAAGGTTCTTCAAACTCTTTTTTTTTCTTCTCTTAAAAAGAAATTCCTGTGCTTCCAATTTTATGTATATGAATTCGTATTGGCTCCAATTTGTGGGAATCTCTCTCTCACATACACATGCGCACGCACTCACATCCCATGGGAAAAGGAAGAAATATTTTTTTTTCCATGTTATCATGATCAGGTGGTATTACATGTCAACCAATGCATATTGGGTAAGCTCATTGCTTTAATTTGATGAAAGACAACTCATCTATATCAAGGAATCAAACTTTGACAAACAAAGTGAGAAATATATCTACTTTCCTAATTAGGTTAGCCCTTGGAACAATGGAATTTGCTTATATAACACCGAAATGCTTTCAATTTAGATGGTTTTAAAATACTATACTTCTATTCTAATTCTCTTATTTGGGGCGATCCTTAGTGCGCTTCCCTTTGACTGTTTTGTCTGTCTTCCAAACCCGACCGGAAGTGGCACCACCTCTGCTACCCAATCCCCTGATACGGTTGACCGTCTATGGTCCCATTTTGAACTCAAATTTCCTCAGCATAATTAGAAAACCCACACGGACAAAGCGAGTAGGGGTTTGATATGTTTGGATAAAACCTTGCAAAAATAGGCGGTCCATTTCGGGAATCTTTTGTTCAGGTGCAATACTAAGAAGTCTACGTTCGTAGGATCATATCGAAATTATACAGCTTTAAGGGAATCTTGTGCTCCAACGTTTTTTTTTTTTTTTTGTCTCATTGAGTCAGACTTGTGGCATTTCATTCATCCTTTCGCACCATCGTCCATCTTGAATAACCGGACTTAGTTTGTTAAAAATCTGACTTGACTCAATTTGCATTAACTAAAAAAGTCAGATTTGTTAAAAATAAGGGAGCCCAAATTTCAAGAGCATCAATGTCAGGGTCTGAGCAAGCAACATATCAAGGAATATTTTCACATAAAATTTTTGTCTGAAACTTTAAGACTTAAAAAAGTAAAGATGTGATGTTCAAAACCCATAAAATATTACTTGCTAATATCTTCTAACGATGACTTTCATTATCGGGTCTAAGCTTATGCATTCTTCAACGATGGTAGTATCAGAGTAGACAATTCGATTTTCAACTTCACTAGGACAACGAGTGTTTGACAACCGTTGACCCTTCCCCGTGAAAGGAACAAAATGAAGATGCATGCACTCCCAATAAAAAGATCAAGTGGAGCACAGTGTAAGCACGATAAAAGAGGCTAGTAAGCAGCTCTTGCTACATTGAAGAAGAACAAATTTAAATGTGAAAAGAAAAACTCACACTTAAGAGAAAACCATAGTTACAGAATATAGAAAGGGATCACTAGAGGGTGTGAGCAAACAATATCTGATAGGCTTCTAACACTATTTTGTTATTCAAAATGTTAAAGTATTAGACTATAAAGTTATTTACTTGTTCATCCTCTTTTGTTTTTTTTTTTAACGTGAGACTTTTTAGTCATGTTAACTCATCACTTGATCTTCAACAATAATCCATAATATTTAACACCAAAAATCACAATAAGTTGAACTCAAACTAACTTGGAATTTAATTAACTCAAAACCTAATTAACTTGAACTTGAAAAACTCAAAACTGAAAAATACAAACCTAAAACTCAAAAAATCCAAGATTTGAAAAGCAAAAATCTAATATATCTAAAACATGTTGAATTTGAAATTCAATATATTAGAAAATTTTATCTACTTCAAATTCAATAACATGAGATTTTTAATTAATCTGATTAAAGTTGTTCATTTGCCATTTGTAGGTAACAACTTTATACTGGTCAATAAAATAATTAAAAATTTAAGTTGTTGATGTAGTCAAATTTTTTATAAATTCAATTGTTAAGTTACCACATTCCTTCCTTGATGTATACATGAAAATTTTGGGGAAAATCAAATAAGGAAGTGAAGTGGATTGATAATTAGCTTCGAGTTTAATAATTTAGTAGAGGACACAATAATTAGGGAGAGAGGTTAAAGAATAGAGAAAATCGTATTAAGAGAGAAAAGGGATTAAAGCTATTAGGATTAATTTAAATTTAGTTACATAACTCATATCTCATTTTTCTCTTAAATTGATGACTTATTACCTATTTTATTTTGTTATAACTTTTAGAATGGCAAAAAAAAAAAAAAAACAATTACACTAAAAATAAATGCTCTCCTCGTTGCCAAGCTAGTTATCATAAGAATAGACGTGAACGAAAGAGAGACTTACCATATTTATAGAAATTTGCAATTAAATGTGAGGACAACGTGATTTGAACATAATATCTCTTGATCATAAATATTTTGACATATTAAAAAATCATTCAACTTAAAATTTTAAACTATTAAATGAAATCAGGAACAAATTATATATTAAACTCTAGTACTAATATTTTTATATGTCCTTTCTAGCAGTTACTCCTTATTTTAGCATTATGCCTCAACTTAAAGACAAGATGAGTAGTTACTTATGTAGTTTTGCTAATAAGACTTCTGAGAGTTAGGGTTTAGTCCCTTGGTTTAAGAGATCCATGTGTTAGCAAAAATCCTAAAGGGAGCAAAAATAAAAAGGATATATTAATCATTTAATGGTATAAATAACAATTTTATTTCTTTTTTTTTTTCAAGAAAAAGAAATTATTAATGGCTTTTGATGTCTTATTAAGATTAGCTAAAATTAAGTACACAAAAAAACTTACCACCTACCTATTGTCATAAGGTTTAGCAATCTTACGTTAGGAATAATATATGTATTTATTGAATGAAAACACAGCAAGAATGATGATTTAAAATTTTGATTCTTAAGAATAGATCAATCACTTATTAAATATAATTACAACTTAACTTACGAAATAGAATAACTAACAGAGTAATTTTTAATTCTTCTTCTCTTTTAGGGCTATCAATAGGTTGTTGCAAACCACCACTATACAAGTGTTCAACCTCTAATGATAATCCACATGGACAATAAGGAAAGAAGTCTCACCATCTAAAACTTTTTTAAGGAAAGGGGGAAAAAGAAAAGGAGGAGAGGTTAGTAACTTTAATGTGTTAGACATGCAGTATATATAAGATATTTATAAGGATTATAATTTTAAAACCCACTTTAGGTGATTTATGTTAATTTTTAATACATTACACTTTAGCTCTTATATTTTTAAATATCATATATTTTACCTTACAAATTTTTCAAACCTTTCAATTAAGTTTAGCTTGATCTCCATTTTATATTTTCTCAATTGTATTTATGTATATGACTTATTAAGATCCTAATATATTAATAACAAATATAAATTATAATCTTAAGTAATTAGATAAATTAAACTCCTTTAATTTATCATTAATTATTTAATTAATTAATTCATATTTATAAATCAAGATTGATATTTAACCACATATTGTGACTACCTAACTGTTAAAACTATTAAAGTGGTTTGACTAATCTCTTTAATGCATAGTCTCTTAATGTAATTCAATCATTTTGTCATACTAATATTTTAATTAGATATAGAGTATAAAATTAGTATTTACTCTATATTGTCTAATTCTATTAGTTTCTAAACTTTCATATGATCATTAATTCTATGAATGAGATCATAACTACTAATAAATCATCATTCCACCTTGCACAAAGATTTCATAAATCAAGACCCATTAAGAACAAATAAAACATTCTCTCATGATTACTTTAAAGTAATGAATCCTTTATTAATCACTTAATTATCTCTATATAATTTATGATATGTCTAACTTCACCCTTATAAATGATTTTTTATTAGGACAACCTAGAAGTAAGATCAAAGTATACCAATTCTTATATGAAATATCATAGTGATTTTAAATATAAAGATCACTTACACGATTATTATATGAGAAATTTTTAAAATATATAAGTAATGTTCTATTTTAAAATTCATATAGCAAATCAATTCAATGAACTTATTTAACTAACAACCATCCACATGTTTATTTAGCTTCATACTTTAGTTTATGAGATCAACTACTTTTTTCATAAGAAAGAAATATAATATACACTAGTCTCACAACTCCATCAATGTTTAGTCTTGATGGCGCATCAACTAGAAATTTTTAAGAATAATACTTTGATATAATAGGTATTTCATAATTATAATTATTTATACAAAATGTATTTATTCCATGGACTTTATTTTTAAAATTTATCAATGACTATATTATTATATAAATAATATTAAAGACAAAAAATACTTTTGATTAATATATAATATACATGAAAATTTATTCATAATAGTAATCAATACATTAGCTACTATAACATACACTAACATCTTAAACTTTGATGTAAGATTTACTTATACAAATAAAGTGCATGCTTTTAAAATGTTGATGGTTCTTGTGCATGATTAAGAGGTATCAATTGACCAATTCCCTATGGATATAAAGTAGCACTTTGCATCTTATAGTCAATTAGTTAGGATTGTTGGTGGATTTGATTAAAGTATAAACAAGGTTAACAAACACTTATAATTTTGCAATAACCTAAAAACTAAAGCAACAGAGCAGAAGAAAAGAGAAAGTGAATAAGTAAGAAGAATATGACCAAAGAGCATATTTTTTATTATAAATCTTTTTGTAATAAACTTACAAGGTTTATTACATAGGTATAACATAACCATGCCTCTTTGGACAAACATTTGTACTTATAATAGTAATATATCCAAAACAAGTAAACACCAACTTTTACAAATTTTAGTTAAAAACTTGCTTAAGGGAATTAGACTAAAGATGTTCCATACTTAGCTCCACAATAAGCTTACAATATGACTTCAAAACAAGAAAATAAGCGTTGGAAGATTGTTGAAGAACATTCAATTTTTGCTTTGAAATTTAAAGTAGAACATTTGTTTCCAAAGTTCTAATATTTAAAATCAATCTTCTTTAATGATCCTTATTATTGAACCTTTTCATTCTAAGCCTTTTCCTTAAAAAATTAAACTTAGATTTAGGTAATGTCTTAGTAAAGATATTAACCAACTAAATTTTACAATCACAATAAACCAATTGGACTTTTCCTTTTTCTTGAGTTTCTTTACAAAAGTCAAGTTTAGTCTTGAAGTGTTTTATTTTACCATAGTGTACTGAATTTTTAGATATTACTAATGTGACTAATGTTCACAATAGATTATAGGTGGTTTAATAATAACTTGATGCAAACTTGACAACATCTTCTATAGTCAAATAGCTTGATTTATATTAGTTAAAATTACAACATGCTTTTCTTTTAATATTGATTATGTTATGATGGATTGTTTTATAAAATTCCAACAAAAGTCACTTAAACTAAGAGAAAAACAATATCGTAAAGTGTTTTTCATATTCTCAACAGAACCAACCCATTTATTGCCAATATAGTCATAAAGTTTTAACACTTTAGTCTTCTTAAACATGACTACTAATCTAGTTGTTCCTTTAATGTACCTCAAAATTCTCTTTACAGTCTTGTAATGCAACTCATTAAAAACATGCATAAACCTTGACAATAAACTAGTTCAGTGCATTAAGTTAGGTTTAAAAGACGTTGAGTACAATAAACATTCAATAATGCTTCCATAAAGCCCTTCATTGATCTTTTCTACCCCATCATTCTTTACTAACTTCTAATTCAACATATGCAATGTTGGCATAGGTTTATAAGCTTATGTTTTGAACTTTTTTAAGCCCTGTTTTGCATACTTTACTTGGCTAATGAAAATACCAAGTTCTTACAATTCAAGCTTAAGGAAAAAAGACAATTGTTCCATATCAATCATCTCAAATACCAATTATATTGCCTCTTTGAACTTTAAAATAGATTTAGCACAACTCTTTTTGTGCCAAAAAGATCATCAACATAAAAAAAAAGACTAGCAAAATCTAACCTTTTTTTGCTTTAATGGTGTAGATTATTTTTTACTTTTAGCAAACCTTTGTAATAAGTAGTGATTAATTCTACTAAACTAGGGGTCTTATAACCTATTTAAGATTATACAAAGCCTCTTTAAACTTGTAAACCTTTTTCTTTTATCCTTTCATAACCTAGCCTTCAAATTGCTTTACATAGATCTCCTTTTGTAATATTCTATAGAGGAATGCATATTTAACATCAAAATGATAAATAATTTAGCTCTTTTATGCAGCAAGGGCTAAAATAGGCTTAATACTATTAAGCCTAGTTATTGGTGTAAAAGTATCTGAATAGTCCACTCCAAATTGCTGAGAATAACTCTGCGTAACTAGTTTTTCCTTTAACTTATTCATAGAACCATTAACATTCAATGTGGTCCTATAAACCCACTTAACTCCAACCATATTCTTATTTTCAATCATCTCCACTAAAATCCAAGTTTATTATTTTTTTCATAACATAAATCTCATCTTGTATTACTTATCTTTAGCTAGGAGAAGAAAAAACTTTTATAAGAGATATGTAAAAGGCCTAGGCAAGAAGAAAAAGCTTTTAGCATAATAACATTATTTCCCCATGTATATTAGCAAGTTTAATTCTTTTCAATAACAGAAATCTCTTTTTACATTACTTGTCTTTAGTTTAAAGAAGAAGAAGATTTTGTAAGAGATCTCTAATAGACTTTGAGAAGAAGAGGAAGAAGCTTTTAATACAACATAACTCCCCCCATCAATGTTAAGATCCTTTAAGTCTTCCAAAGAAGAAATCTTACTCTTTTATTTTCAAGCAAATAGACCAAAATTTTTTCTATAATCCTTTTATCCATAAGCTCTTCTCTAAGCAGTTTGATCTAATTAACTACCACCATGAGTTAATTAGTAAACTCTTTGACTATCTCAAATTCTTTCATCTTTAAAGAGACAAACTTTTTTCTTAAGTTCAAAAGTTGAATATGTCAAGTTTTATCACTACATTGGAATTCGTCCTTAAGCTTGTCCCAAGCCTATTTAGTTGCTTTACATGTCATAATCTTTACAAAAATTACATCAACAACAATTGAGTGAATCATTGACAAAACTTTGAATGCTTTAGCACTTTTTTTAATATGGTATGTGATCTGAGTCAAAGTGAGATTGTTTGAAAGTGGTGGAACTTTTCCTCCTATCTTAGCAAACTTTCAAAGATCAAATCCTCTTAGTTATGACTTCATTTTCACTATCCAAATATGATAGTTTTCTCTAAAAAAAAAGAATGGAAGGCTTGGAAGTTGATAAGGAGTTGGTAGACAAGATCTTAAGGTATTTACAATCTTTTGGTGGAATGTACTTTGTTGATTTTATCTCACAAGTATTTAACACTCACCTATAGTCCCTTTTAAACCAATAAATACTCTGATATCACTAAAAGCTTTTGAAAAATAGATTGTGCAGTTAACACAAAGATGCAAGATTTAGAAATTGATGGTCTAGAAACTGCAACAAACAATGGCAAAGAACTGTTAGTTTTGTTTGTTTGGTGTTACAACTGTTTCTAATGGGGTATTAGAAAAAATTAAGGGAGAGATTAAGACAAAAGGATTGGGGATAAAGAATTTTAACTCGCTTGATTTTTCACATTGTCATTAGCTCCAACTCATATTTATATAAGAGAGATTGGTTTTGAAACTTTCTACATATATTTCTTAGATCCCGATTAATCAAATTAAAAGATTTTTAAATATCCTTATATCTAGAGATTTACAAAAAGTAACTTGACTAGAGTTTAGATTAACCAAAGCTAGTTAATCCTTATTCAAAATCAAAATTCATATGACAAGGAAGTTGCTAGAGACTTATAGAAACAAGTAGAAAAATGGAGAAGCTATGACATCCAACGAGTTTCCACTTAAGCTAAATCAGATTTTTGTACTGTTTAAGACAGATTTTCTTCTGTGAATCTTTTAAACGGACTTTTGCACGAAAAGCAAAGACAGTCGAGGCACCAGAGAACTTGGTGGTGGCTAAGAGATAGAAAGACATAAATATCTATAGAAGGAAGATGCTACATCTGGAGCCCATTCAATTTTTATTCCTTCAGTTTGGTACTTTACACAATTCGATCCATCACCAACATGATAACAGCTATAATTACAGAGACCTGGCCTATCTTTTGGTGTTACTGTTTCCTTTTCCTTGTAGATCCACTTTTAGCATCTAATCACTATCTGCTAGCACTTGATGCTCCCTTTTTTTTTTTTTTTTCACTTTTGGCTTTAATTGACACCAATTGAGATTCGAACTTGAGACTTTCAGTCCTAAAAATGACTCCAATACTATTAGATTAAAACTCATTGGTGCAATTGATGCTCTTTGCTGTCAGCCAGCTTGTGAAGACTTCTAGCGTCTCTGTGTCGGCCCTGTAATGTTGCTGCGTGAATTCTAGCAAACTTGGCCAGGTGAAGTCCGGATATCTCCTTGGATTTTTGGGGTCAACCAATATACCTGGTGGTTTCACCACCTTGTCCATTCCGGGACATAGGAAAAAGGCAAGGGATTTCCTCACAGTTCTATTATTTACCACCGCTCTGTGCAAGCAACTCTTGAAAATGCAATTTGATAGAGCCTGAATGATAATAAAATTAACATTATGACATTAGAAATAAACTAGCAATCACCAACATTCAGTTGATTCAAGGGGCATGTTGATTCTTAACTTCTTGTTTAAGCCCAATCCATCAAAAACTGATGAGGTTAACTACTAAGTGACGCGACATGTGTCATAGATCAATAATTTTTCCTCTGAGTTTTTTTTTTTCTCTAAATTCACGAGTAAGATCTTAATTAACATAAGAGGTTTGGATTGCAAAATACATCATTTCATTTAGTTAAAAAGCCTTTAAAATGAATCGTTCAGTATCTCTATTATTCAAAAGAGATAATACTCGAGTAGGAAAAGCAGTTGATATACTTGTCAAAAGGATTAAAATGCTTTAATAGAAACGTTAGAGATCCCAAATTCTGGAGCACCCTCTACAAGTGCAAACAATTGTGTATTTGGACTTTCAATCTAGAATTTTAGCTCGCAGTCCAAATTGTTCCTTAAATTGGCTTGTTTTCAGGGAATAGTCATGCTACTTGACGGCAGAGTCGCTCACCATTAGATTAGATTAGTGATATACGATTGCCAATGCAAAGGTACGATGTCAGGTATCAATGAATGATGATCTTACCATAAACGTGTCACCGATGTTGACAACGAATGCGTCTGGCTGAGGATTGACGTAGCGCCATTTTCCATCGACAAACACTTGGAGGCCACTAACTTGATCTTGGTGGAGGATTGTCAAGGATGTTGGATCGCAGTGAGGCCCCGTTCCCAGAGTTAAATCAGGTTGTTGACAAGGAGGATAGTAATTTAATCTCATTATGGAATCATTTCCTTCAAAGAACTCCCTGAAATAGTCCCTGCCAACTCCTAGGCTTGCCCCCAAAAGCTCCATGATTGCAAGAGAAAGGTTGCTCATGGCTTCACAATAATCTTGGTACACCTTCCTACGCCAAACAACGTTAGAAGTAGTAAATATGTTGGCCAAGTTTGTGTTATATAGCATATATGTCTTCATTGAAATAGATTTTTTTTTTTTTGTCTTTATCTTTTCTGTTTTTGGCTCACCCGAATTCTCTGAAATCCTCTCCCATTACGTGCAAGAAGTATTCTTGGACAATGTTCGAGGAGGAGGGATTGCCAGCACAATATCGAAAAGAAAGCGTTTCCTTCCATGGGAGTTTGGACGAGAACCTGCCAACGAAGCTATTGGCATATCCACAGGGTTTGCCTATTTTTCTTTGTGCTTTTTGCTTCTCTTTGAGTTGCATGCCAAAGAACATGTCCATGTACTCGTGAGCCTTAGCTATGAGCCTCGAATCGACTCCATGATCGACAACCAGAAAGAAACCGTGTTTCTTGCATGCCTCATTTACCAGTCGACAGGCCTTTGAAACTGCAGAAGGGTCTCCAAAGGAAAAGCTTGCCAACTCAATAGGAGGAATTGCAAGTTCTGGGGTATCAAGGCATGGTTTCTCACGGTCCGGCCAAATGAACGGAGTGGGAATGTTGGATTGGCATTGAAGAACGGCCGCGTCAAAAACTAGAGCTTGTTGCTCGACTGGAGAGTTTTCTGTTTTGCGTTGAAGATCGTCAGGAAGAGGAGGAGGAGGAGGCAGAGACATGTTTGGAATGCAAGGAACCAATCAATTGGAAGAAATTAAAATGTGTTACTTTGCTCTTTTTTTTCTTTTTTTTTTTTGTTTTTTTGGCTCCTAGGAATTGGAACTTGTAGGAAGTGTCTTTTCTTGGTTGTGGGGGGAGGGGGGGCTAATAGGTAGGTTGATTGATCGTGAGAAGACAATAGAAGGGTGGAGTTAGTTTAATAAGGAGTTGGAAAGGAAGAGGAGAGAAAAGCCAAGGCCGTTCTTCGAGGTGGCGGCATGCATTAACAAGTAGCGCGCAGGAATCTTATGGTTTCCTTCCAAACTCTTGCGTCACTCCATGCTCTCCATTCACCTTCCTGTGTGGCAGTCTCATACTTTGTCCTCATTTATCTACAATTTAACAGAAACTTATAATGACTCTTCCTAGCTGCAGCCAATGATGTTAATAGCTCTAACGAAAATAAAAATGATATTAATATAATAGCAGAGGTGGTAATTGAAAGTGTAGGTGAAAAACCGGTACCATATATGTATGTTATGCCATCAAAAAGATGTATGTACGATTAATATATACATATATAAATATTTATTTATTTATTTAAAAAGAAGGAAAATGCAGACATGCAGAAAGAAAAAGGAAAAAGTTATTTTTACCCGGAAAAAAAATTGTGGAGAACCTTGTTGAGAAAGAAGGTTCTCTTCATCATCAGATGCCAACTACACAAACAAATAGATGCTAGGCTGCTAGCTGAGTTTATATATGTTTAGTGTAACTAAAACTGCCTACTGCTTAACAAGGCTGTGCTTTTCTCGGGATCCATTCTTTGTCTAATGCATTCCATGCGAGCAAAGGCTGAACTACATGTAGCCCTCACAAGCCTATGAAAATTCATATGTTATCTCCAAAATATTGGTTAAATTTCTTTAAAATATCCATTTGGCCCCGCCAAATTCTTTTTAATCTCGTACTTTTACTTTGTTTTCATATATATCCTAAATTTCCCTTCACATCTGGCCCAAATATATAGAATCCGTAATTCTCAACTTTCTAGTTTTGCACCCCACGTGTTTATTTGTCTGTCGGGACAATGACAAACAATTGCCAAGAAAAAAATGGCAGACAGTACAAGAACCCAGTCGCGAAGTCCCCCACTGGCCCGAGTGCAATGAGGCTACTTATAAGAGAAAATGAAGAAGCTCTCTCTCTCTAAAGCAATAAATTTAACACATTTAGACATAAATTTATATTATATTATTATAATTATTAAATATATATTTATAATTTTATTATTAATTGTAATTGTATACGAAAATATTAAAAATATAAAATTAACAACAACAATAATAATAATAATATGATGCGAACTTATATATGAGATGTGTATGTAATATTTTGAAATCAATAATGGATGTGTGGTACACAATTAAAGGGCGTGCATAGTTGTATTTCTTCATTAGAAAATGCTTTTTATATAATTAATATATTTTATATAAGGAGTGACACTTAACATATTTTTTTCATGGAACATACAATATTAATGGTTCTTTTTTTTTTTTACTTTTTTGTCTTTTGCTTTGGTAGGTTGTAAAAGCGTGAAGAATACGATGATTTGATCTCGTTATATGTGAAATGTGAATGATCTATTTACAGAATTTGTTATTAATAACATTTTCCTTCTTTATAAATGTTATCTAATCACATTCCGTGCAAAAGACTTACTAGATACAATTCCATTAAACCTTTTCTCTTTTTTCTTCTTTCTCTTTTCCAATAGATTACAGAAGAGAATTCCAAAGCCTAGATGTCCTCTTCATGAAAAGAGTCGGCCAGCAAGTAACTGAGTTATTGTCCTTTTTTCTTCTTCCCATCATGTGAGGAATTTGCTGTCATAGTGGCTGTCCTAATTTCCTAAACAATAATACAGAGTGGCAATTATTGCAACAGTCCAGATCTATTCAGACTCTACTTAGAACTTCATTTTAGAGCATATGCGACAATCAATATTTTCTGAAGGGTTGCTCAAAGGAATCCCTCAAATAGAGAAATTTAAGTTACGAATTTTGTTTGGCATGAGGGATGTTCAATATTGATGGACGCAGAATGAGAATGGTGGCTTAGATTTTACGCATAGATCTATTTTTGTGATTGTTGATGAGTTATTGAACCTAAGCCAAAATATTTGCATTGATTGTCACATGTCATCAAATAAATATCCTACGCACGGACTCATATTCGAGTACAAATACAATGTTTCATCAGCCGGTGGATGGATAAGGCACAAAGAAATTCCAGGATCCCTGTGGAAACATTCATGAAGTTGCTGGTAGATAGTCAAATAGAAATGAGAATGACCCATCAAGTCTACTCTTTCCCCGTGGCTATATTCCACATATATCATCTCAGTCTCGAAAATTGGAATGGGGCTTGAGATGGAAAAATGGCAACCTTTTGGATGTCATCGTAAAGTGATCGACAAGATTTTGTCGACGGGTAGCTAGACAGGTTTCCTTTAGATTCCCATGCCATAAAAGCAATCTCATTGAAGTCCATCTATGTAACAATGGTCTAGACCCACATAATGCCGAGTACATTGCAGTATTGTTGAGTCACGGTAATATATCCACACGAGTTCTTCCTGAAGTATCAGGAGGATTTTTGTTGAAATCGCTAAAAAAAAAATTCAATATGAACCTAGTTCATTAACGCGGAGAGGAATCCAACTTATAAAATCGTCTCATATTCGTTGAAGTGATGCAATAGTAAAATAATTCATGAAATCCAAAACATGTTTATCAAAGTTTCTTGGAGGGCCTAGGTAGCAGACGTATTAGGAAAGGAGATATATTAGGAAAGCACCATGGATGTAAAGCTGGCGGCTTCCAGAATATATCTAAAGTGAGTGTGGAATTCGATGAGATTCAATGTGTTATACAACTCCCGAAAATACATATAAAATTGCAATATGGTAATAACATACTCTTCTTTTTGTATTTATTTTTTTGGTTCAGAAAGTTTGGTGCCGATGCACAAATCTTACATGATTTGCTGCTTTGTTGGTACTCCTCCCCTTGAAAGGGGCAGTACACCTAGTCATTTGCCGGGCCGGCCGCTTCCCACTGCTCGGCATTTACATGTACACCGCGTCTGTCTGCTCTTTCAACTCGGAAGAAGACCGTATGGAGTAGCTTGATCTTTCTCATTTTTTTCTGAAGTGGTGAGAGGGTGTTATCGAGAACAGTAATCAAATGTACAAAGTGTTTAATTTCTAGTTCAATGAATGATCGAGGATATTGATGTTTTGTTCTAATATATTGAAATTTCTCTTATTAAAACCTAGCTTTATTTTCTATGGCATCTTAGTTAGGTAATTAATATCATAGCTAGACAAGTGTGCATATATCTTTCTCCCCATAATTTAATGTGCTTAAACACCCCCCAAGAGCAGTTAGGAAAAATTTCAGGAAAAGGCATATTCGTATTTTTCCAAAAACAAAAGGCAAAAATAAAAAAAATGAAAGTTTAATACTAATGTGTATACGATCAACCACGTAACCGTCGCACTTTTTTTAATTACTTAATTCAGTAGAACGTGCGAGCAAGATGCGAAGTGGGATTGCAAAAATGTTTCTTGCAGATGAGAATTTGATGCTTCATTTGCTAGCTTTATGCATACATATAAGTTCGACATGATAAATTCTCGACTTTATTTTTTTATTTTTTTTATTTTTTTGGGGGGGGGGGGGTTTGATCAACTGATAAATTCTCAGCTTATCAGTGCGTTGTTGGAGTTTTTTAATGCTCCTTTTTCGGGTAGTGGGTTTCCACGCGACTAGAGCTGTAACCCAATAAATTAGTCACTCAGGGCATTTAAAGGCGGAGGTGAGGCCAACGTTGCATATACCAGCCATCAATCATCCACAGGAGCTGCGGCAGGTGCAGGGGATCCTTCGTGTCTCATTCTCAGTCCAATCGATGAATTTCATTTCTTTTGCTCTTCAGTAATAATTGAGTAATGAATTTGAAATTTGTACGTTATGCAGTGTTGTTGTTGTTATCCACTCTTCTCTAAGAAAATGTCTAATCATCTAAAAATTATTTTTCATGACATATTTTAATAACTAAAATTTTATATTTTTACTTTTAAAATTTAAAATTATATAATTTAAAAAAATAGAAATTAATTTTATTATATAACTCACAATTTAATAATTTTTTTATTAATAAAAAAATTTAAAAATTAAAAATCTAAATCATTCTTAAATTCAAACCATTGAATGAAACAGAAGAAAATTATATGGGAGAATAAGGTTGCACTTTGCCGTATAACTTATGATTTAAAAAGTTTTTTAATGGATATATATATATATAAAAAAAAGAAATTTCCTGGTAAATGAGAGAAAAACCTATATAATTGCTAGAAATCAAATATCGAGAGAGAGAGAGAGAAAGAAAAAAAAAAAAAAACGTCTTTTGAAAAAATGTAGTAGCAAAAGCATAAAAGGAAAAGGCAATGAGGACCACACATAGAGATAATTAACCTTTTTTTAATTTTCAGACATTATTTTAGGCATCTATATTCCATAAATGGGAACATACATACAATTAATTAACTATTTTGCATACAGACAGACGATATGTATCTCTCTAGAAAAGGGAATCAAATCTCAAGATAAGTAACGATGACCGATGCACCCATTGAAACGAAAGAACATGTAAAAACGAAAGAAACAACAAATCCAAGCACATCCCTTAGCCAATTCCACCAAGTAAATTAAAAAGGCCATGTTTTTGCTAAACGTCCCCCCCCCCCACCCCTGCACTCTCTCTCTCTCTCTCTCTCTCTCTCTCTCTCTCTCTCTCTCTCTCTAATGGCTATCCAATATAATGAAATTTTAAACTCGCGCAATGGCAAGTATTGATTCCCACCTAAACTACTTTTGTTAGCTTCCACAAGTCGGTCCAGCGAGTGCCGTTGGGGCCTTGGATGTCGAGAGATCCGCTAGCCTGCTAGATTCGATTTCTAGTGAATTATAATTAAGATCCTTTGATCTGCTGTCTCTTTTCCTTTCTCTTTTTTTTTTTCTTTTTTTTTACATTAATAAATTTATTAAAAGATAAATT
The DNA here is from genome assembly GCA_020883675.1 of Bruguiera gymnorhiza. Taxonomy (NCBI): domain Eukaryota; kingdom Viridiplantae; phylum Streptophyta; class Magnoliopsida; order Malpighiales; family Rhizophoraceae; genus Bruguiera; species Bruguiera gymnorhiza. The sequence continues at coordinate 2,330,327 of JAIRCJ010000136.1, read as the reverse complement.
ACACAATAACATAATTTTTTTTTATTTTCGTGAATTTTATTTTTTAAATTAAAATTACAGATTTTAAAAATAAAATTATAAATTTTTAACTACTAAAATTTCTTTAAATAATTCTGATTTATTATCTAATTAATTTTCTGGTCCCTTCCAAACCAACATCATCCACCTTCCACCACTCATCTTTTGCATTTGGCGGCTTGTTATCATAGTTTAATCTTAGTGAAAATATATGGACACTCTCTAAATTATAGGGCTTTTCTTCGATTAGAGCATAATCCGTTTAAATGGAAAAAAAAAAAAAATTGACATAAACCAAGATTTGCAACAAGACAGATCTAGATTACTAACATATTTTCGCAAAATTTATTGCACAATTACAGTTCTCAGTGTTTTTAATTCGAATAATAATAACATGTCATTTGAATTTTTATTTTTTTTGAGGGGTATAAATCAAACTTATTAGAATTTGGGTATTTATTTATCAAAATTTGCGGAGTTAAAAGGAGGATATCGTCAAAGATTAGTTCGTTGATTTGATTAACATGCTTTCACCTATATAGCTAAGTGATTAAGAATTGCTAATACCAACTTACAGTGTAATTATTCAACAGACTGGATTTGTACACGAAATAGACTCTGTGCAATAGTTTCTCATAGAATAGTTCTGCGTTTCGACGTATATAGCTAAGTGATTTTTCGACGTATGCTCTTATAGTGTTTTGCTGAGATGATCCTTACCTTTGCCGTGTTCACTTGGCAGAATCGGCCTAGTTTATTTAAGACAGAAACATGAAAATTGATGATGTAGCGCATGATCCTGAGCATTGATAAGTGATTTGAACCAACATACTTTCTACTTTCCATATTTTAAATATTAATAAATTTAAAATTTGATATTATAATTTTAAAATAAATTTTTATTTATTAAAAAATAAATGTTAGTAAAAAACACTCAAATTCAAACTAATGTTAAAAACCAAAAAAAAAAAAGAAAACATACGTTAAATAATTACTAAAATCTCAGGTGGAGTAATTTGTAAATAAATTAGGTATATTTAATTGCCATTTTATAAATAGTCGTACAAATGAAAAGTTTGTCACCAACAATGGATGAATCGAGGATCTTATATGAAAATTTTATTATTCAAATCAAAGTATCCATAATCTATTTACTCTTATGTTTTACAAAAAATGTTGAACTTTTTTTGGCTTTGGCTGCAATGCATCCATTAGATCTGTCTTGCCATGTAACAATGCCACCCGTCTACACACAACGAAATAATGAGTGCCCCAAGGAACACCCATCGATTGAGGATATAAACTTACAAATTAGTGTTTAAACAACTAGATTAGCAGGTAGAGATTTTTGAAATATGAGAGAATACTCGTTTTTGCATAATTTATGACCCCATGAACCAGATAGACCCCAGAAAAAACACGACATATCCAGCTAAAGACCCAAGGCAGTACTCGCGGCAGCTCCCCACAAAATAATTTACCACCCATAGTCTAGACCATAGAATCTTTGAACATCATGCCGCGTATGGATGGACTGCTCAGTAAACAACATTCATATCAACAACTCAGCACATTAGAGCTTCACCTAGAGCAGCAGGAAAGGTTTTAGTTTCTGGGAGAGAGAGAGAGAGAGAGAGAGAGTCATTATTGATGTTGTAGCTTGGGCTTCCAAGGGCTCGGTTTAGCAAATTTCGGTGAGCTATGACAGCCTGTAAACCAAAATTGTTAAACACGAAAGTTCTCACCGTAAATAAGAAATTTTACACGGGAATATAACAAATTAAGCAACACCCTTATGAGCCCGACACTTGAACCGAACGCGATAGGGATTCCGTTTTACAAGCTGAGAATAATTTAAGTCTCAATTACATCTACTATATACCACTCCAGGCAGAAATTAGTCAACCTGGAACATAAGGTTCAAAGAGCATTACACATGGATTCGGGTCATACTGCATAATATCTGCAGCACGTTCAAACTCCTCCCTCAAAACCCTTATGGTGTACTTATCCACCACTCTACCCAGGTCATGCGATATCTCAAAGGGATCCTCTATGCATATCAGATGACGGTCATTTCCAATCCTTCTTGTCCAGTCCTTCTCCCTTTTGCTGTGAAAAACAGAGTAGTGGGAAAAGTCAGTCAATTGCGGTAAGCTCTTGGCAGATGTTTTATATGTACCAAGTCACTCCTAACTGTCGAGAGGTTTATCATTATAAATAGACAATCCATGTAATTCCAAATCATAAGAAATGTCCATTCAACCACCAAAGAGGGACACTTGATAACTGGTCCTAAAATCCTCTATTTGGAAATGAGCTCTTGCTATATACTGAATTCCACAGGGAAAGAAATTTTCAAATTTCTTTTATCTGAACCTCATAAACGTGATGACAATGCCACATAACCAGTACATAACTCTTAATCAAAAAGGGTTCAAATTTTGCTAATAACTTTCGTTTAAAGATGAAGGACAATCAACGATTTTGCTTTTGAGGGCTCACAATTATGCAAACAGAACTTGTGTGGAAGAACATGTATACGTCACCTAATTATGCTTCCTGTGCGAATGGATATGACATCATTTGCATAATCATGCCAATATGCCCAATAATTGAAAAATGCCCACACCAGATGAGCGATTGTTTCCTTGTTATTGGATCCAAAACCACGAAGTTTTTCAACTTGATCAAAATAAGAGCATTCAACTTCATCTACAGTGACAGAATAGGTCCGATCCATTCTCTGAAAATGGGAAAGCAAGGCAGGAAAATAAGGAGCAATCCAGAATGATATAACTGAGACATCAAGTTTATGCAAGGCAAAGAAATTGCACTTCAAGCAGAAAACAAGTCTGTAGCCGGTCACAACAGTACAGCAAGAATGTTGGACCACATCCTCTTTGCCAACACCAACAAGGCCAACAGACGTGTTTGCTAACATCAAAAAACATAGCCAATAGCTAGAGTCTCAAACTGCACTATGAAAAACAGAACTTAAAAGCAGAAAGAGTTTTACTTTTCACGATCTGGACAGTGTTTTGGACGAAGAAAAAAAAAAGATTCATCATTCATATATAACCTCTGTAAACAAAATTAAAATTTGGAGTTAATAAGGTTCCCAAGATTCATTGCACCAAACCACCATCAATGCATTGAAAACATATCCAATGTATACTTCATAAATTCAACTTGGGGAAATAAGTATCCAGAACAAACAGCAATGCAATGATAGGTGGTTAAAAGGAAATAAAAGCAGAGAAGATATTGTGCAATATTGCAAAATCTCATTCAAACATTGAAAAACCCACAGTGTTGTCTAACATCTCCATCAATACATCCAGATTAACTAAGCATGATCAAATAAAGACCTGTAAGCATGGAAGAATAGCAGGTCTGCGCAGCTGCAAAAAGTGGATGCACATTAAAACATACCTGAAAAGAAAGGAGATTTATGAAAATACATCTTTAAAGCATAGCAGACTGGAGATCATGACATTGCAACGTTTAGGAACAAAGATATAAACAGCTAACTCACGCATAGCTAGAAAGTGTTCCTTGGTAAGTTTCATTAACTCCTCTTGACTTGGCCCAATGTTTTACTATAAAAGCCAACTGCCGTAATCTGGCATCAATTTCTCCATAATCTCGAAGAAGTTTGGTATTTACGACAGCCAAAATATTGTTTATGCATATATCACATGAGATTCCAGTTGCAGGATCCATAAGCTTTACTATGGGAACCCTAGCCCGTGTCAATGCCTGCAAAAACAATTCAGATTAGACATGAAGAAAAGCGGCACATAAAACCTCAATCAAGAAGCAAGTTGATTTCATGAGAAATAACCCCTTAATATTGCATAAAATACAAGAACATATCAACAAATGCAAAGGATAACGTGTAACTACTACTAGTTGTTCTATGAGGTGCCTACATGTGAAGCACATATCCTCTCATGTTTCCTATCTTATTATCATTTTCTAGCACAGTATATATCATAGGAATATGAGTGCTATGTCTGGCCCAAAAAAAGGGAACAGGACAGATTTTGGAAAGCAAATAAAGCAAACTGTTTATGGCAAGAATCTCATAGTGGCTCAAGACTTGTGCAAACATGAAGCTCATTCCAAAGATGACGTGAACTATAAAGTCTGAACGCTTCATATTATCAGATTTTGAAATGTGCCTACTTGGGAATAAAATTATTGAAGTTACCAACAGGTATAAAGGCTGATGCTACCATTTTGACAAGAGAATGATTGAAAACAAGGGAGCCATGTCCACTACTGAAATGAGAAATGAACATGGATATACAACACTCACTGGATAAACAAGTATAAAGAAAGAATGAGTTTAAAACAAGTAATCTAATAATAACAGAGATTATTCACACGGATGTGACACTTAAATTTTTTATAATAATTTCCCCACAAAATTTCCAGTAAAAACCAAATTACTTAACAATCCTTTAATCACCTTGTCAAATGATTTTGGTTCTACTTTCTAACCCCAGCCATAATGAATATATCTTGAAAGACCCAGCATAATAGGCAAGTATGTCAAAAACTCTAAGGAAGATATTTTCTGGGATAAACATCATTTCTCTTCCATAAACAAAATTTGGACAAAACTTGTTAGCTTTCTATGATTGAATCAACACAGAAGTCCAACTATGGTATCAATGCATTCTACGTACGCAAAAATGAAATTGTCCAATAGATCATATTTAGCACACAATTTTAACCTCTCAAGCCACTTAAGTTTATGCTTATAGAGCCTTTTGCTCATGTTCCACCTGCAAACAATGGCTGATTGCCATATTCGTAGATCAACCAAGAGAATATCCTTAATGATCACCTCTAGGTCTGGAAATCAACATATGGCATCATACACTGACTTTTGAGCACGAAATAAATGTATCCCGATAAATATGAAACACCAGACATAATAACTTGTTGACTCCTCAAATTTACCTTTTTAAGTTCACCTACCATACAGACAACACTTCATCATCATTCATTAAAGCCACTTGCTCTTTTTGCCTTTCACTACAATTTGGAGTACTCCAGACAACACACAACACTAGTTTTCATTCCCACTAGGCCAAATAAACCATCAATCAAGACATTAGCACTGCAATAAGCTACAAATGATTACTTCTGAAGAAACCATACTAGCACTTAATTAAGGCATTGCACTTGGATTTCTGTTTATAGCAAAGGTCATAAGTGTTATTTGCATTCAAGAGGCTTTCACATTTTAGGGTTTATATGTACTCTTTAATATAAAAGAAGCAGCTACTCACAAAGTCAAAACTCTTATCCTACTGATCCATTTAATATATTTCAGGCTTAAGCAAGCAACCAGAAAATGAGATGACACTGAATTGGGTGCTAAATTCATTCACATAGGCATAGCCAAAAGCTAAGAGCACAAGAATTCACACAATATGTAATGGTTTCAGTAAAAACCAAATACACAAAGACTATTCTGCTCTGCCTGCTGACAAATTACCATACAAGCTGAAAAAATGAAACCAATTTTTTTCCTTCATCTATTTGAAAGAATTTCAATTGCGCAACCAATGAGCTCTAGCTCACTAGCACTGGAGTTATCTCTAGGACTGAAAGTCTTGAGTTCAAACTCTAGTCAAAGCCAATTGAAAAAAACAAAAAAACAAAAAGAAAAGACATTTCAATTATGCACTTAGTGCAACTGTATAGACAGTTGCAGTTACGTCCTGCTAAGCAAAACTTTACTGTCTTAATTTTGAATTGATCTACTTCACAAAAGCTAAAAGCAATCCAGTTCACCTGCACATTCTGGAGGTTATCTGATTGCAAGATATCTGCTAACTTTAACAAGAACTCAGATTTATCAATATCTGTGTCCTCTATTGCAAGGCAAACATCAATATCACTCTTTGAAACCCCAAATGAATTGGCACATGATCCATAAAGATATAGATGTGCTTCAGCCCACTCCTTTCTAACTATTTTCTCCAGCATCGTCAACAATTGCTTCTGCTTTGCCTTTTCCTCATCCAAAGGTATCAGTGACTCATAAATTGCAAGAAAATGAGTGTTCAGTCTTTCTATGTCCCTGGGACATTCCAACAGCCTTTTCACCATTCTCTTCCTTTGGCTGAGCATCTGTTGGCCTCTGTTATCTGATCTGGACTCCTGAACATAGATCCCAAAAAAGAATCTTACTTCTGATGTATATTGCTCTACAAAAGGAAATAAACACAAAAAATCATATGCTTCTCAGGAATGGCTAATCTTCCTATGCGGCCAGAGTTTCACTTTCACTAAGAACAGCAACAGTGATCTTTGTTACTACTTGTACTCAATTTACAGATGGAAAGTGATTACCAAAGAAGTGTATAAAGCGTTCGCATCAAGACTCAAGTACAGCATGCAACACTTGAAGCATTAGCTTTGGGTTCAACATTGGATACTCTGAAAATGTCTACCACAGGAACATCCAAAAAAGATGTGATTAGACAGCAAAATATCTGACCTTCTCACGAAAATGACGATTTAGCTTCTTTTTCTCTTTCTTGTCGTCAGATTCAGGTCCAATCAATTGAGAATCACCAAGTTCGTCCATTTCACAATCATCATCTTTCCCATCTTCAACAATCTCAGCGTGCAAATTCAAGAAAGATTCTTCAATATCAGACACGGAAACCGAACGAAGATTACTGCCTGCTGGTGGGCCTGGGCGATCAAGCTGCTCAGCAAGCCCTAATCCAAGGGAGCCATCGCCACTCTTTAGTCTCTCATCGTCTCTATTTGATAATGCATTTCTGCTACTCAATTCACTGTGATTCCCCTTTTCCTTACTAACATTATAGTGGTTTATTTCTCTCCTTCTATTCACTTGGTCCCAGTTACCTCCTCCCCTGGGTTTATTCGAAAACCCTGGAGGTGGAGTTTGAGTTTCCGGCGACCTGTAATTGGGCCCAAGATGCTGTTTCCCCCAGCTGCCGGCCTTTCCTCTCATGTCCCGCTCACGAAAATCGAAACTTCTGGAATTCGAGTCCGCCTGTAGATCAAACTGCCGATTCCTATCCAATCCATTGAAGCTTCTGACCCCTAACCCAACTTCCTGCTTCGAATTTACATTTACTAATCCATCGGTAGTATGATTATCATTCGAGAACGAGCCGAACTGTAGCTTCCGCTCCGCCTGCTGCTTCTGCTGAATAAGATTGTGAATTGCAATGTTACTTGACAACCCTAACCTCTGACGATCATCGCTGTGCACCGATGGTTGATTTCCTGGAAAGTGATTTCCTTGAAATTGACTTCCAGGAGAAGGCCAAGGGTTTCGGGGAAGCCCTAAGTAACCAGGAGGGAAAGCAGAAGGGGACAGATTGTGGGGCCAAAGTGGGGAGACAAAATCGTGGCCGTTGGATGCCCATAGTGGCGGCCTGATGGGAACGCTCGGCCCCACAGCCGCGACCGCTGGATCAAGACTGAGAGATTGTTGCTGTTGTTGTTGCTGTTGTTGTTGCTGATGATGCTGTGGACGCTGTTGGCGTGGTGGTGGAGCAAGAAGAGAAGGGGCTCCTCCAGAGAGTGATTGAGAGTGTGGTGGTAGGGATGCTTGTGACTGATGATGGTTAGGCCTTTGAAGCAAAGAGAGTAGGAATTCGCCTCCACTCTCCGCCGGCTGCATCGGCGGCGCGTCGCCGCCACCGCCAGCCATATGATTATTGGGTTTCGCCGAGGTTTTAGACTCTAGCGACTGCCCGACGGAGCGAAGGTTCGTCCCTTGCTAATCAAGTCAGTATATATTTATTAAATAAAATAAAATTTATAATAATTAAATTTAAAAGAAAAAAAAAACAAGAAGAAGAAGAAGAAAAAACTTCAAGTGTATGCACTCGTACAGAGAGGCCTCTCTCTAGCACAAGATTCTTTCCTTGACCCTAGAATCACAACCGTCCGATGCAAACATCACGACGTTTTGGCCTGATACATTGTCGTTTCGGTCATAGTGGAGAGCAAATTGACCATTCGGAGCGCACGTGATTTCTCGTAAACAATTACTTTTCCAATCAAAAGGGATTCCTTCTTCGGGAAGCAGGACCATTGTTTTCGAGTCAAGATCGGTAACCCTAGTGCAGATACTGTTTTTCTTTTTATCTTTTTTATCGGTAACCCATTGCTGATCAGTTTGCATGGTCATTGTTGCCACTATTATCACTACTCGTTTTACCTTTACAGCCTGTTTTCTTTTTATTTATTTATTTTTTTTGTTTGTCTGAAGAAAAAATTACGTAATCCAATGCAAATAAAAGAGAGAAACGAAGTCAACAGAATTCAAATATTATTCTTTTCTTTGGCATTAAGTTCATAGATTAGTTATTATAAACAATCGATTTACCATTTGTTTTCTTAGGAACCCCTGAAGATAATTTCTATGAGTTAGTAATAAAATCTTTAATCCCACTCAATTATACTCAAAAACACCTTTTATTGCCCCATTCTGGAGGGATGCTTTATTCCTTCAGCAAATATGTTAGTCTCTTGTATCTTACATATACTCCATCAAAATCTAATCTATTTTTTTTTAATTATATTAGTATTTTAATTTAATTATAAATATTATTATTGAGATACATATTAATTATTTTTTTAATTTATTAATTATTATATACTTAAACTTTTTATTAATTTAAATATTAAAATATTTATACTGAATTGAAATTAATATTTTATAATTTTATTTTGTTTTTTTTCAAATTTAAATGTGGTATCTTTTTTAATCTAACTCAAAATTTAATCCTTGACCATTACATTTCCACCCTATCAAAATTCACCTCGATCACTTTGTATTAAACTAATCATAAATAATTGTGGAGTTATTTCTTAACCATAACATAATTGGTAAATTGAACCTCTCAAATGATCATAGGGTTTGGTTGGTTGACACATCAACTTAAAATGATACAAAAGATGGGATTTTCTTAATTTAACTCTTCTTCACTCAATGTCAAATGTGACACACACACACACACACACACACATATATAGAATTAAAATAATTAAATTTCAAGAGAAAAAAAAAAGGAAAAACATTGTATAAATGTTTTGGTTTATGAATCCGAATAAAGAAGGCAACAAGTACTGCGAAAGGCTTATGAATTTTTCAAACACATAATGTACGGCAGCAGGGGGAGAACCGGTGGTGGTCTGACGGTGGTATCTGGCGTCTCCAGCGAGGATCTTCGTTAACTTTGGTTCCTTCATCGGATTCCACCATCAGATGGCATCAAAAGCATTGCAAGAGAGTTCGTTTTTCGTTTTTTATTTATTTTTTTTGGCTTTTTTCTTCTTTAAAATTTGTGAATTATACTGATACAAAATAAAATTAAGCTGAAAATAATTATAAGGGTATTTTAGTTATAATTTTAAGTCATTATAATGACATTGTTGTTATTAAATCAAATTTTGACTAATGAACACTTAACCGGGTCTGTTTTTTTGATACCACAACGATAGTATAATATGTTATTTTATAATTTTTGATATGTTGGTATGTATTTTATAATTAAGATGCAAAATTAATATGCTAGATGTGTAAGTTTCCCGAAAGAATTGTGCTACTTTGGTTGGTGCTTGGTGGTCCAATCCCTTACCCAAGAAAATGTATTGAAAAAGAACTCCTAATTTGTTCGGTTAGCTTGTCACAACCTAATAATTAACAACTAATAAATAAGTATTTGAAAATGAAAATGCAAGGCGCCCGACGCTGTAGTACGACTCATAGGATTAAATTTATGATATATATTAGCATACTTTTAAAATTTGTTTAGTCAGTTACAACTTACACGGTTCATTTTGATGACAACAATAGGCGTTTTTCTGGGTTATTTTCTTCTCAGAAGGCCTTCCAGTCCGAGCGAAATTCGAATTCAAGGGTTCGGCTTCTCACTGTCTCAAACGACGTCACATGGAGTCCTAATTTTACCTTGTCGTCGGCTGCAGCTATTGTTCCTAAATGGACGACCACTGGAACAACTATGGTCTAAGCCTGCCATGCCATTAATTAACTTTGCAATTGGGTTGATTGGTTAACCTACCAAACCGTCATTAAAATGTTGTTCCAATTTTGAACCCCAGCGCAGCAAATTTCAGTAGTTCTGTTATTCTGTCAGTGAAGTAAAATACCTTTCAACTAGGACTGCCCCCTGACTTGGCAGTCAAATGTTATAATCGAATTTGTAAATTTTGTCGCTGACAACGGCGAATCTCAACAAAGTGTTATATAATAGGACATAATTCTGTTGACTAGAAAAAGTATGTGATTTATCTGTGAAACTTGAGAGTAAAAATAACATTTTACAGGAACATGCCAAAAGCACAATCCCAGAGGAGACAGAGGCCTACAGGGGGGGGGGAAGGGGTAAAGATTCCAAGTTTGGATTAGAATAAAAGATATGGTATGCAAGTTTTATGTTTTATGGAGCTGAATAAATTTTGACGATAAGAAAAAAGAAACTGATACAACGGAGCAATTAAAGTCCAGCTGCCAATATGTCTGCTTCTACATCTCGTGAGGCTGGAATCGTCCGCTCTCAGAACTCATCAGTACTCATCAGCCCTGAAATCATCCCCAAATTCAAGAGCTAATAAACTTAGACACGGCCTTAGTCCATTCGCGGGTTGCGTCAGGATCGGAAGGATTTGCTGAGTCGCAGCTAATAAACCAGGGTAGATAAGCTTATCTTCTCTTCGTGGCTTGCGCGCAGACCTGAAAGATTTGCTAAGTTGGAGGATACGATAAGGCTGTTTGAAGTCAATCAATTGCCCCTGCATTAAAGAAGATGTTGCCCAGCTGTTGCAGCTCGATTTGCAGGAAAATTTTGTTCAATTTTGTAGCATAGACTAAACAAATAATGCAGAAAATCATCAAGAATATCTACTTTGTGACAACCACAGCTTCACCAGGTAATTACATATGCATAGACTAAACAATTACCTTATTTTGTACACCTTTGGAGATGGAGCACAACCAATAACAAGCTCGATTTGTAGAAAGAAAGGAAATGGACAAACAATGTCAAGCACAGGAAGCAAAATAAATCTTCTAAATCTGAATCAGTATGGAATCCTAGCAACAGACCAAATTCATGTGCTTCAGTCAAATAACTACAGTGGCTTGGCTCCTCCATTTTCTTGAGTGCCATTGACTGGAGTGGTGGAGCCACTTCTCTTGCTGGACTGCCCGGTAATGGTCCTGCCCATAAACTTTCCTGCTTTGCTCAGCCCGCTGCCAACAGCTCCTAGACCACTTCCAACAAAACCTACCCCAGCACCTACGCCACTTCCCACAATCCCAACACCAGCACCAATGCCAGTTCCAACAAGACCAACACCAGCACCAATACCAGTGCCCACCAGTGACGCAGCTCCATCAAGTGCATCCATTGTGCTACCAATAACTCCTGCTTCTTTCAGTTTCTTTCTTTCTTCTATGATCTTCTTCTCTGCTTCTAAAGCTGCCAGCTGCTCCTCCTTGTTATATTCATGATACAAGACCTGCAAGTCAAGGCAGATACATGCTCTGTTCAAGATGCACCAATAAAGGGACACAGGCCAAGAAAAAGAAGGGCAAAAGGCCCCACAGTTTGCAAAAGAAGATGACATAACAAAACAAAGGACAGACAGACGGTGAACTTCTCTATAACATTAAATGATAACAACTCAGAACTCATATATAAAAGGTGAAGTGGGAACCTATGTAATCTCTCAACATCCAAAAAAAGAAAAACAGGAAAAATTTCTACCTTGATTGTAAGAGTTCCTCTATCCTTCTTATCCTTAACCTTCAACATATCAAGTGATGGGAGCAGTCTCAACTCCATCTCCTTCCCAGTTTCAGCCTGAAGATCAATTAAAGGTAATTTTGCTATTCCCAATCTCTTATCTTGCCCAATATCCTTGTCAAAAACCTGTTAAAAAGAGAGTCAGCAGAGAGAGGATAACAACGTCAACACCCATCACAAGGAGAGAGGAGGCAATTCCCATGCATATTGGCTTCAAGACAATTGACAACTGTGCCCAGAAAACCAAAAGATTTTCACAAAAAAAAAAAAACAAAAAATGAAAAGAGATATCAAACATGCATACTTGCATGGGCAGAGTGCAACATTAAATAAAAAAAAAAATTTAAAAAGCAAAAAACAATACATGTAGTTGGGTGTATGCCAGGTTGATTTGAGTTGCACGAGATTCATGTAAAACATGGGTAAGAAGTCCTGTGCACCACCCAGACACTTGGATACACTAGCCCAATCACCCCCACTCCGAAAAACAGAGAAAGATGGAAAGGAGGACAGCATAAATAGCAGTTACCAAAATAGATATCTGATAAGTCCAAGCTAGGACATCATATATGATTCTGTCAACATAGAGGCTCCACCGGAATGTACAAAACAATCATATCATGGAAATTGAGGATAGCAAAAGGAGGAAAGCATAAATAGCAGATAACAAAATAGATATCTGATATGTCCAAGCTAGGACATCATATATGGTTGTGTCAACATAGAGGCTCCACCAGAACGTACAAAATGATCATATCATGGAAACTGAGGATAGCATACAAAAGGACAATGAGAACAAACAATTTCCAACCTCAAGAATAAGTGATTGTGTCTCCTTGTCTTCAGCAATCAACTCAAATGTCTGGTTCCAAACAGGATTCAGGTTGTTCTCAACAACTTGTGATTTAACCTTGAACATTGGTCGAATATGTAAAACCACATAAGGATCAGATTTTCCAATCATTTCCATGTTCTTCAAATCATTTGCTTTCACTACTGTCACCATGAGCTTTCCTTGAGGTTTGAGCTCAAGGTCACTGCATCAACCCCACCAACCACCACGCCCAAAAAGGAAAAAAAGAACATGAGGGTGGTAAATAGTTATGTGAACTGTCATCCAACTAGAAAGAGCAATTAAAACCTTATGACAGTAAGATAATTGGATGTTAGTTAATGATTCAGTAGACATCATGAAGGAAAAATTGGTGCCATTCAGTTAAAAAACATAGTGTCAAAGAGAGCAAAAACATAGAGCATGAAAATGCTGAAACATTCAGAAATCACTTGGAGAGAAGGGGACGAGATATTCCACAAGTATTATCTAAACATTTCAAACTCCATTCAGTATTAAGCCCACTGCAATTAATAACCATTACACTACCAACTGTTTGGTAGCTTCATACAAAGATGATGAGAGAAATTGTTACCTCGTATCAACAGGTACACCACCAATTGGAACAACAATCCTGTGAGGCCACTGAAGCATATCTGTGACTATTGAATCCACCGTGTCCTATCAAATGTGGTGTAAATAGCAGAATAAGTAAGAATACTAAGTGAATGTAGAAAGAAAATAATTAGGAAAGAAAAATAAAGAAGGAAAAAACTTACATCTATCATATCTGAGAGTCCAGGAATGGCTGATAAGCTTCCACCGACAGCTTTCAGAACATAGTCAATTTTAGGCTTTGGCTAACAGATGCCAAAAAAAAAAAATTCAGTTATTTCTCAAAAGGATGCAACTGCTAATAAAGGCAACAATCACTTGGTTGATGCACTGCTAATACACATATTGAACTTGAGTAAAATCAAATACAAGTTAGACAATTTCTGTACTACAATGATACAAATATCAATCACAGATCATTGAACACCAATGAATTCTTTAAACTAAGCTCAAAACAGCAACATTTCATGAAAGGGAACCAATGCAGCAAAATAATACACTCACGATGATGTAAAACTAGTTTGCCCATTGCCCACCTTCCAAAGGTGAAACATATAGAACCAGTTTGAGTTGTTATAGATTATAAATTTTCTTGCTAAAAGAGAAAGGTATCTCCTGCACATGAAGATCCCTGCTTTGTGAGGGTTGGGGAAGGGTCGTTTATCAAACCAAGAGAGAAGACCAAACCAAAATTGCGAAGACAAATCTGTCATACTTGCATTGAAGGTGCACAATCAATAACTGGCTACAACAATGGCCTCTAAGCTGAAATGTCCTTAAAGATCACCAAAGACAATAGGTACGCAGGGGATAAGCAAAATTCACCAAATGAGTTGAAAAATATATAACTTCCTATCAACTCTATAAGGAAATGGATGGCACAAAACATCCATGCAAATCAATGGATGTGATCTTAGTCTATCATTTCTATGTCTACTTCTGCAAAATCACCCTAACTACCATATGCATGTTCCTCAAATAAGAAATTGTTTTGTACAAATCCACAGATGCAAACTGTCCATTACGAAAAGTTAGAACATAGACATAAGGCTCAAAATTCATATAGCATTGCAGCAACACCGACCAGATATCAGAAAACAGTCTGAAACCTTCAGGACCTACCTCAGAAAGCAGCGCAACAACAACAGCAGAGATGCAGGGTATCTCTTCAGCAAGTTGGAAGATAACACGGATGACAGTGTAAACTTCAAGGTTTTTCAACTGAGCATATTTCACCATGGAATTGGTCACACAATACTGGAGGAAAAATTGAATTGAAATATCATAAAAACATCACTGTGCCAACCTGAATGGGTATGGAAGCAACAAGAGCAGCCTCAACACCTAGAATAATGCTTGGATCACCACACCATCGGAAATCAATATCCATAATGATTTGACCTTTCTTGAGACTCTGAACCCGAATACCTGCATTGATTAAGTTAATAAAGCAGGAATACATAGTCAACAAGAAATGTAGAATAATGCCAAAAGAAATGTGATTGGAAGTACAACTAGAGAGTGAAAAAGGAAATGCATCTAAATGAACAACATTCTAGAAAATAGGGATTGTCGCTGAGTTGCATTGAAGGAAATTACAAAGATACACGTAAACATGTGTGCAAGACAGGGAAACTGACTATTTTCTTATACCTTCAATCTTGGGTGACACATTCCCCAGAGAGAATTTATTAAACTTCAATGATGTAATTCCAGGGGGTCGATAGTCTTCCAAAAGAGGTTCAACAGATTCTTTGATAACCATTGTAGCTGCCTGCAAACAAGGACATCCACCAATCTTGAGCTTAATACAAAACATCTCTCACAAGCTTGTTACAGTTTTCCAAAATCTTTGATATACATTATACATTATGCTCCTTTAGAAGACAGTGATACATAATTGTCATCCTTTCCTGTCATTCCTTAATTATAACATCCATAAAAACAAAATAAGGGGAACAAAAGAAAAAAAAAATGCTTGAGGACATCAAATACTAAACCATATCATTTTCCTAATACAAACAAAAGTAACCATAAAGCAGAGAAGAAATGCTCCTAAGGTTGACCAACCAGAGTACACTTGCAGAATTTATATTAGCTGCAGTAAATAGACTGTTCTACATGACAAGATTAACAAGAAGCTTACATCCGCGATAAATGGCCATAATTTGCTCAATTGCTTGTTCAGCCATTTCACCTGCAAAAGGAAATCAAAATACAAAAGATCAAGCCAGCCAAACAGCTAAAGAAAATTCAATAGGAACCTAGATCTGGAATTTAAGATCAATTGCCATGGTCGATAACACCTCTCCTTATGTAGCAAGGAGATTTGGGATTACAGGCTAACAAGTCCAGTGTAAAATGCTTCCCAAGGATTCAAAACAGTTCCTATACGAAGGCTAGGAATTATGTTAGATAAAACTTTCTATTAGGTGAAACAGATTGATGCCTCAAAAAATAGCTAATAGCTAATAGCTTAAAACTGTAGATCATCTTGTTCCCTGTCCAAATATAGAGATGGTAGAAACTAAGAAATTCAAAGTTGTACAAGAACTGATTTTTACAGTCTCATAAACCATCTAAAATATCAAAATTTTGATTAAGTAGAAAAAAAAAAAAAAAAAACAAAAACAAAAACCAACCTGTTCGAAGACAGGGAAGGATATCCATTCTGGAAAATTGTCACCACATATTTTCTTCAAGTCATCTCTGTTGAGGGACCCAAGGAGTTTTATATCAGCTGCCTGCAGAAGAAACAAGAAAGTCATGATAGTGAATACAGTCAATCTCAGTTTTGATCAGTGACATCCTTTGCTAGACCAGATAACCATTCAGTTCACCATAGTTGAATCACTTAAACTACCACACTTCACCAGCAGTTCAATCCAAGAATGCTAGCCTGTAGATTTAAACCAGCCTTTCCTGTACCACTTTGTTAGGAGGGAAACAAATATAAGTACAATCGAAAGATATCTAACAACAGCAAAACAACAACAACAACAACAACAAAGCATAAATCCCAAATTTAATCGGTCAGTTACACAAATCTTTTCTCGTCATTCCGTTCTAATTTGCACTAAATTTTAACCACAACTAAAATTTAAAAAAAAAAAACAGAAAAAAGGAAAAATTAAAAGGACAGATTATGCTTTCCCAATTAACCCATGTTAAAGCAAAGTTATTTCGGACTGATATCTCAACACAGGCTAAAGTGAACAGCTCGAAGGACTCCAATTATTTCCAATTCACAGGAGATAAATTGTCTTGAGCGGGCCTTTAACTAATCAACACACGCACCTTTGCAACTCGCTTAGTGCTTCGGTAACCCATCATCTGCTTCCATCCCGCCATTAGGGCGATCCCAAAGATCACCCCCAAAAGTACCCCAGAAATCAGCCCCATTCTCTCAGAATTCCAAACAGAAATTCCTTTCTGACGGAAGCACAAAACAGAACAAATAAAATAATAATAAATAAAATAAAATAATTCAAACCGTGACTCTTGAAAATCCCATCCCCCCCCCCCCAAAATCAAAATAAAAAACCGAAATATTGCTGATCGGCCAGTAAGCTAAGAATAAATGCACAGAGAGAGAGAGAGAGAGAGAATTACAGTGAAATTCAGTAATTCGAAGACGAAGATGAGAAACAGAATACGGATAACGAACAATTTGGGATCCGAAACTATCAGTTACTAATATTTATTATTATTATTTGTGTTGTCATCTCTCTCAAGAAATATCGGTTTCTCCGGCTTTAAAAGTCTCTATCCGACTGTGGGGGATGGTGCAGTTGTGGGCATGTCCTCCACGAGATTGGAAATCTAAAATATAAAAAAATATTTAAAAAAAAACAAAACAGAAATTTCAAAAAGAACAACTGAAAATGCATTGAATTCAAGGTCAAGTTACAGGTGGGCAGGCCGGAGCCAGCTGAACCTAGAAGCCACACCAATTTAATGAACTTTCTCCCTCGCATTCAATTCCCCCCTCTGTTTATTATTTTCACCAAAAATAAAAATAAAAATAAAAATAAAAATAACCTCTCTGTTTTGCTGTTTTTTTATTTATAAATAATTAGATAACAATTCATAAAAATAATATAATAAAAATAAAAAATATAAATTAATTATATCTAACTTAATTTTATAAATAGATATAATATAATGTTAAAAATTTATTATTTTACTCTTTATATATATATATATATATATATATATATATATTAGTAACGTAATAACATTTTTTTTTCATTGTGAAAAGTATCATTTGATCCCTAGATTTACACAGTTTTTGAATAGGAAAAATCTAGATAGATATCCAAGTAATAGACTTAATAAACATAAATAATTTTTATATTATATTTAAAATATTTTATATTACATTATATTTCATATTTATTATATATAATATGTGTTGTATATACTATTTAAAAAAAACTTTTGTATTTATTAAAATTTACTACTTTTATATTCATTTAATCAAACTCTTTTAAATTAGATTTACTTGATCTGTATTTTTTTAAAAAATAAACCATTTTCCATATGTATCGACAGTAATTTTGCCATTCTTGATTAGTTCGCCATTAATTATGGGTCACATAGGTTGCTTGCCGGTTAGGAGAGTGTTCATTGTTTGATTAATCGAAGCGAGCAACCATAATTGTTTCCCAACCGAAACTTCTGATTATGCGAAATTAAAAATTATTTCCGAAACAAAAATTCCATTAATGGAATTTTGGTTAATTGAAAGTTTTTGTACGATTTTAGTTGACTGATTGAATTTAATAAAAATCTTTAAAATTTTAATCTAAATTTAACAAAATATTTTTGATTTAGTTTTTTAAAAAATTATCATAATTATTATATAAAAGATAAATAAATAATTATTTAAAATATAATAATACTTTATTAACATTTATTTGTTATTAATAATATTTTTTTTCAATTATTGGAATAAAATCTCTCTCTCTCTCTCTCTCTCTCTCTCTCTCTATATATATATATATATATATAATAGAATTTCAATTCATTTTAGTTAATTATAATTTATTAATATTAAAACTTAAAATCAAAGTAAAAATTTTAAATTTTATTTAATTCAATTAATTAATTATAAAATCCATTCAATTGAGTTTTATCAGTTAACTAAATTTTTTTATTTTTTCAAATATTCTTGATGTTAGTTACTTGGTTCTTACTCAAATACTATATCATTATTTCTTAATAACGTTATATTTTTCTAAAAAACTTTAATAAAATAAGAAAATGGAAAAAATGTAAAACAAATGTGAAGAATTCAATTAAAATTTATAAATTCAAAAATAAATCCGAAAATTTGAGCAAAATCTGAAATTCAAAGCAATCAAAATTTTTAGAAAAATTAAAATTTTCAACAAAAGCCAAAATTTAAAAAAAAAAAAAAGAAGAGAGAAAGAAAGAAAGAGTTACAAGCGAGGGAGAGCTATAGAGAGAGAAAGAGCAAAATTTATAGATATATATTTTTTGAATTTTTGGATTTCTTTTTGAAATTGTTCATTTTTTTTATAAAAATTTTGATTTCTTCTGAATTTTAGATTTTTTTTTATTTTTTGGATTTATTTTTGAATTTATAAATACCTTTTGAATTCTTCTAATTTTTTTTACATTTTTTGGTGACTTAACATTTGAGTGAAAATTCAATGACTAATATAACACGTCTAGTGATATACTTAACGATAAATTAATGAAAAAGTGTTCATAAAAAAAAAGTAAATGGTCTACTTTAAATAATAAAAAATAAAATAGACATAATTTTAAAAATGTATAAACATGGACGGTCAAATTATATTTTTTGTATATATTTTTTTTTCTTTGGTTTTGTTTATGGCTAATAGGATGGATGCTCGATTCAATAATAAGGCCTTCTGCCTTTATTGGCTGCTTTTGTTTGGGTATGTGGACTTTGGATTTTTCTTTCCTTAGTTGTCTTAACTTTGACCACCTCCTCTTTTCCTATCGTGAAAGTCCACAAAGTATAAATAATACCAACCCTTCTTTCTGCAGCGACCGTATATACCACAACTAACGCACTAGATTTCAACGTTTTTAGTCTCCGTATTAAAATCAGAGAAGGATTCTGCTTAAAGCTGATGAAAATAGTTACATGATGTTTGACCAAAACAAAAAAAAAAAAAAGAAAAAGAAAAAAAAGTTACATGATGTACCAAAAGAAAAAAGAGAGATGCTTTTAAGGCCAGTCGGTTATTGAACAATGGCCCGTATTTAAAAAAACAAAAAAGCAGAACAGAAATAAGGTTTAGTAACAAAAAATCATGTACCCTACCCATTTAATTTGCCGTATTTATCTCACTTTCATTAAGAAAATAATCTTCTAATTGAAATTAATTCTGGGAATATAAATTATTATTCAATTTTATTTTGGGGTTTGTACTTCAGTTTTTATCACTACGAAATTCACATTAAAGTTTGAGTTTGTTTTTTACAAGTTCAAAATATTTATCGTAATTCATCCAAAAGATCAAAAAAGAATCAAGCTAACCTGCTGGAAGACTACAAGTGCGCATGGATTCGCTAAACAGTGATGAAAACAGGCCAAAAGAAAAAACTTTATACATTTAATAAAAAAGGAAAAGAAAAATTTTATCCTTTTCCTCCCTTGCACTAGACATAGGCATTGCAATAAAAAAAATAGAAAAAGAAGTCAAAGTTGTACAGGTGAAGTTATTGCCCAATATACAAAATAAAATAAAAAATAAAAAATCTATTGCGCTATACTGAGAGTCTGGGAACCATTAATGCAATTGTGGGGCATGTTTTTTCAGCACGTCGTCGTTATTTATTTATTTTTACAAGATAAGTGAATAGGAAAAACAGCATCTTAACCTACACTTGAACCTAGTTGTCGGTTCATATTCATAATGGATGACACGTAAACTAGAATGATAGAAATTATTTCCAAAAATTATAATTTAATTAATAATTTAATGTGTATATATACGTTTTTTATATTAATTTAAATTTAAATTTTTATATTATTCTTTGTCTTTAAATATAAAATAAAAAATATTTAAATTTTAATAATTTTAAATAATAAAATCTTACTCTCAATATATATATTATTGTTTATTTCTAAAAAAAAAAGAAAAAGAAAAATTGATAGAAACAATCAGTAAACCGATTAAAGAACATGACCATCCGTGGAAAAGAGCATGCTTACACCTCTATCCAAGCACATTAAATCTTCATTTTGCCGACAAGCCAATTTAAATAAAGGGAGAAAGTAAAAATACGCTCCAAATTCTCCACCCGCCGCCGCTAGAAAAGAACGGCACTGGCAACAGTAAGGACAAGCGCGAACGCAAGCCGCAGCGCATCCCCACGACCCTTGGACCCGGCATTCTCCTGCGTATCCGACCCTCCGCTGATGGTAATTGGCGGCGACTGAGCCGAGTCGGGCCCAGGAGGCTCGATGTACGGCGGCGGCGGTGGCTGATTTAGGCTAGGCGGCAGGCCGAGGCCGTGATTCACGGACATCTCGAAGGCCATGCCGTGCTGGCACTGAAATCCGCCGTCAATGTCTGAGAAGTAGTAATTTGGGCCCACGATTGTCAACGGAACAGCAACGGTCAACGCTTCGCCGAACGCGGAGTTGCCAGCGGCGTAAATGAAGGTATCGGTATCCGACGCGTCGTCGGTTACGCAGCTCCTGAAAGTGGTCTCATTGTAAGTCTGGATCACCGTTTGGTTCGAGCTGGTCTTAAAAACTGCACGCATCATGTTCACGAGATTAAAGTGATTCGGATTTCTATCGAAAATCGATTATAAGTAGTAGCATCGATTGAGGCTTACTAAGGAAGTCTCCGAGATTAAAAGTTTGTGCGGCGGCCCAAGCGGTGTAGTTTGTGGCGGAGGTGTTGGTGGTGGAGTTGAACAGCCAGCCGGCGCCGCCTCCGACGGTGTAGTTGTTGTACCCCGTGGGTGGGGCCTGCGATGTGGCCGTGGTGATCAGGAGCGCCGTGACCGGTAGATACAGAAGGGCAGTTGTTGTCATGACTATCCCGCGCCGTACGATCCGTCGATGATGTGGTGAGGTTCTGTGGGGATTTGCCTGAATTTGAGAAATGGGGAATACTAGAGTGCGTCCAATTAATCTGATGGCAGAGCTGGTTTCCGCGTTTAAAAAATATATGATTTGTAATAAAATTGATAAACTATATAATAATTATGTAAAAATATATAATAAGTGTAATTGTAAATAATATGATAATTATTTTATATTTTATATGTTTTAAATATATATATATATATATATAAATAAAATTACATATAAAGTCTACATATCTTGTCGTGTTGCATTAATGTCTCTGGCCTCCCTGTTTTTTAGGTATTAGAATTCCTTAAATAGGAACACGGTTTTGCAAGGAACTGAGGTGTTCGAGATCGTGGATGTAGAAGTGGAAAGAGAGAGAGAGAGAGAGAGAGAGAGAGAGAGAGAGAGAGAGAGAAGGAGTTCCATCTTTTATGACGTGGGCCATGTGAATGTCGGCTGCACTGAATCTCTCTTTTTTCAGTCTGGTTTTGTCGATAATTTTATAATTTTATGAATTATAATTTCATAAAATTTAAAATAAAAATTTATTGTAGAATTAAAAATTTTTCTTATTTAGTTAAACTAATTGAATTTTTAAGTTCTATAAATATAATCTTAAAATATAATAAATAATAAGATTGAACAAAAGAATATAACAAAATTAGACAATTGAATTTTAAGACTAAGCTAATTAATCAAATTTTCGGAAGATGTTCTTCGGATGAAACAGAAAGATACGCAGAAGCTAAGATAAGCTCGAAAATAACTTTTTCTTTTTTCCTGATTTCTTTTATTTATACAAAAGGTTTATTATAACATACAAACTTTCTAATGTGAGAGCCTACTCCACCACACACTTATTAAAGTAAATTTTAATAAAAGAACTTTTAAAATCATCGGCTACTCGCTTTATTATTATTTTTTTTTCAGTTCAAATGAATTATGAGAATTTTGCATTATATTATTTCTATATCTTCTTTATATTAGAGGATGGAGACTGTCATTTTTTTTCCAGCGTTTCTTTGAGAATAGATTACATCGAGTCTATTATTATTATTATTATTAAAAATTTAAGAAATAATTTTTTAAAAAATTAAAAATTATTCTTTCCTTTTCTTCTTACATATATAGATCCAATGATAATTTTATTTTTTAATTTAATTATATTATCAAGACTGACAAAAAAGTAATACTCTTATTTTTGAGATATTATAATTTTTTGTTGTTATTATAAGAACTTATTAACTCACATAAAAAATACATATAAATTTCTATATACTGACACGATTCAAATTCTTCTGAAGCCATAAGACTAGGGTTAAACAATTCTATATGATTATTTGTAACAAAGATAAGGGACCCAATCTCTTTCATGATTTCTTGTTGGGAGTTGCAGAGTGAGTTTGTGTGATAGACCGAGAAATTTTTCTTGTTTTCCAAAATCACACTTTCATTGACAGATTCAAATTTAATGTATGAATTATGTCTTGATATTAAGATAGAAGATTTTAACATGATGCATGTTTCTGAAAATTTGATTATTATTTATAGAATTCATTATAAGATTGTGAGTATTGTAGGTGTAAGATAGATCTTAGCTGAAAATGAAATAATAACTTTATATGTTACTAATAAGTTAAAATTAAATATTTATGATACCAAAAACAATAGTACGAGATCATTAAGCCACTTGAATAATGAATCTTAGAAGAGGATACAAAACCTGTTAAATAAAGGGCAAAACAATTAAAAGAAGTTACTGAATATATGTGGAGATTCAATTTTTGTTCATAGCCAATATATACACCTTAATTTAGGTAACAAGAAGAGACTATTAAACTAATATTCGGTATCATCAATACTCTTTGTCAATATTAGAACGAGAACACTTCAAAATAAATAAATAAATAAAAGGGCAAACAATCATATCGGTCGATTTTAATATAAAATTGATTTTCTTCTTTAACCTTCTGCTTAGGTAGTCTTAAGCAATGAGAATCAATAACATAGTTTTATAGACCATCGGTATCACAATTTGCAAAGTCTAATCAATCATAATCATGAATACCCCCTTAAATGAGATATCATAATTAGATGCTTATTATGACTTTAATGAAAGCCAACAAGAATTAATATAATCGTTACATATAAGAAATTGGCTTAATAGCCTTTTTTATTAATCGTCAATGTCGTAAATTCTTATGTTATCAAGTTTGTCTTTTCTCTTCCATCTGAAAAAAATTCTCTGTAATAAGATGCCTGGAGTGCTCCTCTGTTCGCGGAAAAAGAGTTGTCACCCTACCGACAATGCGTGAATGTAAGTACTTCGGTCGTATTGGGCCTAAGGTTTTGGTTCTGGGTCCATTAACCCGATCCATTAAAGAAATATAATATAGCTCACAAAGAAAAAGTTAAAAAACAAGTGTAAATTAACTAGCTAACGAGCAGCGCCGTTCTGCAGCCGATACTGCCCACCAGCCGGTCGGCGACGGAGAAGGGCGATTGATTTCGGGGAGAGAGAGAGAGAGAGAGATGGGAGGGAAAGGAAGGAGGAGGAGAGAGAGGAACTATAGGGCGGCGCATGGAGGCAACAGTCGTCTTCCGCCGCCACCTGACGCCTCCAAAGCCGACGCTCTTCCCTCCAAACTCCGCCGGATAATGTCCCTTGCTTCAAATTCTCTCCCTCAAAATACCTCCCTCTCTGGTCCCCTCTCTCTCTCTCTCTCTCACACACATGCCTACCTAGTCTATTATATACACATTTGTTACTTATGGCGTTTTGTGATTTTTATTTTAGGCGCTGCTGGACCTTCAAAGTCCGTTGAAGAGCGGAGGAAACGAGGAGACGGCGATGCTCAGAAACTGCAGGTTAGTTATTTTTCTTTTTGGGGTTAGGGTTCTTTAGCTTCGATTGTTTTACTTTTATTGCTTCGTTTTTCAGTTATATTGAACGTTTATTATTACCAACTCCGCTCATGCCAGGAAAGGAATTTTAGCAATCCATGAAATTGCGAAATTTCCATACTACAAACATAATTAACTTGTTTTTGATTCGTCTAATCTCAATGATATTGGTGCCTGGCTGCTGTTTGTTGATTTCTCTGTAAACTGAATTGTGAGTCTGGTTAATGACATACACAGAGACGCCGTCATCCTGCAGAGGATGCAGTTATATCAGAAGCTACGGAGGTGAAGGATGGAGGGGATGATGGACATCTCATTGATTCTCGACCCACAGATAACAATCATGAAATGATGCGTGGCAGTGGAGACGATAAGGTAAAGAGAAAAAGGAAGAGAGGAGATGATAAGGGAAAGAAAAAAAGAAAGAGACAGCAAGTAGAAGACCTTCGGTTTGAATCAATAGCAGGGAAGACAACAACCAGTGTGAAAAAGCGTGAGCACAGGAAAAAGTAAGCATCTTTATCAAATCTGCCTTTAGTTACTGTAAAAATTTTGTAGCCCCATTATCACGACCACGAATAAGTAGAAATTAATTTCATTTCTTGAACTGCTTGATCATGTAATCCAGTTAGAAAAAAGTGAAGACTGGTCAACTAAGCTGTCCTAATTTTGGAAATTGTTTTTGTTCAATGAAGGAGCTGTATTTTTACCCTATGGACATCTCCTTTTGTGTGTTTTTTGGCTTGTGGCAGAACATTCTGCTGCTTATTACATTTTCCTTTACTGAGTGCTATAGGCTTGAGGTCAAAATTGTTCCTGGCTTTCCCCACTGCCAATGCAGATAGGAAAAAAAGGGGAAAACATGGGTTGGAGCATTGTTTGATGGTTTGATGTTGTGGCATGTATGTCCTAAAATTGGTCTCTACAGAAACTCTAAGCTTGTCCTACACATTGCCAAGGAACCCATTGGAAAATGTTTCTCTATGCTGAACAGTGTGTCATGAAGACTCAAATTGCTTTACAAATTCTCTCTGTGCTTGCTACTATACAGGCTCTAGGGTTCTGTTGGATTGCTGTTTGTATCTATATGGATATCGGGAAACAATTGTGATCAGGGTTTTAATTTATGCAGGTATTTGGAAGCAAGGAAGAAGAAACACAAAAAATCTGAGGCAGAGGATATGAACTTTCCTGGACATGAGCAGGTTAAATTTGGTGACGTGGTCCAAGCTCCACCAAAGCTGATTGCACTTCCCAAGGTAGCTCCTTTTTATTCACTGTGTCAGATGTCAGTGTGCTTTGTTGTTCAAAATCCTTTTATTTGCTATGTATCCCATGTCGATGTGCTTTGTAGATCAAGAAGGATCTGTTTTTATGAATTTTGTAGGCATTGAAAAATGTCCAAGATGCTTCCAAAGAGAGGCTTCGTTTACAGGCGATTGAAGCCTATAGGAATCGCAAAGGATGGAAATCAAGGCCTGGTCTTCATCTTCCGTCTCCTCTGAATACCATGCCATCTTTGTAATTAATCAAGACGAACATGTTGATCTTGTTGTGAATGTGCACAATGCCATTTTTGTAGGACTGATGTGGCTCATTTGAGGTGCTTGAGGCCCTAGTATTGTACCTCATGAATGCATAAACTCACCAATTTTCCTTGATTTTAGAGAACTTCATTTATCATGGTTACACTTTCCACTTGGATGGGCAATATCATACAATCAGAATAATGTGAAATGTATAAAGTAGAACGGCATACCATATATCATCCACCTTTGTACCTAATTATACAATAGAGCCTGCTTTACCAATTTCCTTCTTACCTTTGTGCCTAATTCTACAATAGGAAACCAAATGTGTTACCTATCAGTGGAAGGCAGGGACATGGAGGCCTACATTCTTCAATTCCTGCTTGTTAACGGGCAGGGCCTTGAAATTATCTTGATTGAAATTTGCTTATATGCTTGTCAGACAGCTTCAATTTAAAATTGGCAGAAGAAATAGGGAGAGACTTAGTATATTCGGCATGGATATAAGGTGGTGGCGTATGGAGGTGAGAGCACAGATATGTTTTAGATGTTGCAGCAGGTCTGGGGGAATGTTGCGAGTCTGAAGTGAAGAAATAGCTTGAGGTCTAGTGAAGGACACGGTGGGTATCAGTTTTGGGCTTGGGACTCTGGTTATAAGACTCGAGCTTCGGACTACTGTTGCAACTAAATTGGCAAGCAAATCTCCGCCAAAGTTGCAAGAATATATTGAAATTAAAAATGGTGCCTTTCTGTCAAGTTAAACACTAATATCCTTTTTGATACAAGAGAAGACGGTAGACCATGTTGATTTCCTCGGACTTCAACAATTTAACTTATTCGACCAGGGTATTTGAATCTTCTCGTTGTTAAAGATGACAACCCAAAAGTGAACTATGCAAGAGGAGCGTTGCAAGTTGCAACCCCTTTTTTTCGTTATTTTTTAACATCAAAGACTGGTTCACTCAATCACCTGACTTGCTTGACAAACTCAAATTTACGTTGTTCGTGGAATGGCGCGTACCTGAAGACCTTCACGCATGTGGGGAAAGAACATAGTTCTATAAGTTACTTTTGTCGACTCGTCGGCCAATTTGTAGCGGAAGAAGCGAACGAGGGCCATTGTTGCTATATCTTTCATTTGTCGATCAGCAAAGTCTTTTCCTAAGCACATTCGAGGCCCGGCCTGCAATTGACACCACAATCAAAAATTGAATTGTGAAGCTATTGCATGCATTTATCTGGTGAGCGTAACACCGAAGAAAGTGTACGGACATGCAAGGACGCGAATTTGAACGACGATTCGGGTCTAAAAATTCCATTGTCGAGCCATCTTTCTGGTCGAAAGGTAAGACATTCTGCCCATAGCATATAGGACATGTAACAGATTCCATCCATCTCCCTTTTTCACTCTAAAGCCATCAGGTAGAATATCATCTGCTTCCGCGCGTCTTCCACTCTTAAAAGTACCCCCCCCCCCACAAAAAAAAAAAAAAAACAAAATTGCAAACCGAATGAGATATTAAAGAGCTATGTTAGCCTAAATGATCATCAACAGTGAAGGACAAGAGAAGATGCAAGCAGTCAGTATGTATACGGCATCAATAATGAATCTATTTGTTACTTGTTGAATCTTTATTTTATCTGTCCTGAACATTTTACATTCATTTACTTTCCTCACTTTGACTGTATCTATTTTCCTTTTTATCTCCGTATACTAAAAATAGGAAAGCATGACCGAGACTCACTGCCAGTGAAAATTGCAACAAATCCTATAAGTCTATATTTAATTTATTAAACACTATCGGAAGTTTGAATTAATAACCTTTAGCATGATAATAAACGACTTCCTAATCACCCCTAGGGTGGTTTTCAGTTTTTATGTTTCGTATCATATCTTGTGACATATACAACTCACACTAGTCTAGTTTCGCCCGTTTTACTTTTTTCTAGTATTAATTATAATTTAAATGACCACACATTAGGTTGAGCCCGTATAGAAAATGCTGCAATCCAAGGCCATCCAAAGCCCATCCTCAATGAAAACTGAGCTATTGACAACCGATAAGAATAATGATCAATTCAATCGATGAAAAGTAAGATTGATAATAATTAAAAAAGTAACACTTTAATGAAAATTTGAATTAATAACTTTTAGTATGATAATAAATGACTTATTAACCACACATTCTGTGGTTTTCAGTTTCTATATTTGTTATCATATTTTTCAAAATATACAGCTCACACGCTAGTTTAGTTTAACCTGTCTCACTTTTTGTAGTATTAATTATAATTTAAAAAAACCACACATTAAGTTGAGCCTATATACAAAATACTGCAATTCAAAGCCCATTCCCAGTGTCTAACAATTTATAGACCGTTTCAAGATTCAAGAGCATGTGACGCTCAAGATATTGAGAGTTCCTCTCATTTATCATAACATCAGGCTAGTAAATTAGCTCATGAAGAGATATTTTAAGCTTTGACTTAGATGCAAGTGTTTATCCAGGTATGTGCTGTGATGGTGAAAGCAATACTCTGTTCAGAGACCATAGATGCTGTTAATTAACATGCCTTTTATTTTAAAACAATACAATACAATTATTTACTATTAATTTAATAATTACTCAACATAATATTTGACATAGTATTTAAATTTGAATATCATAATTCACTTAAAAGATACATTCCTCCTCCTCGATTAAAAGGAATACAGTTTTATCAAAGTTTACTGCTACTAGCATGGATAGTTTATATATAAGTGTAGAATTCATTTTCCAGCAATACAGAGCAGTGAAGATTGAAACTTATTATTTGCTTCGAACACCTTAAATAAATTTTCACAACCTTGTTCTTGGAATTGCACGGACATGGAGCCCCTCCTCAATGTGAAGCGTGAACATAGTCTTGTAAGATACATTTTTCGTGTCGACGGCCAATTGGAAGCGAAAGAATCGAAGAAGGGCCATTGAAACTATCTTCATCTGTCGGTAAGCAAAGTCCTTTCCCAGGCAAATTCGAGGACCAGCCTATAAGTGAAAGCGCAAATCAAGTATGTAAATGTCATAGCTGTACGTATGGATGCCATTTGAACAATTATTAATGCACATACATGAAATGCTACGAATTTGAAGGGTGATTCCGGTTGAAAAATCCCATTGTTGAGCCATCTTTCGGGTCGAAAATCCCCGGCATCCTCTCCCCAGATATCAGGCATCCTGCCCATGGCATAGGCCAAGTAGTTTACGTCATCTCCCTTTTTCACTCTAAAGCCGTCAGGAAGTGTGTCATCCATTTCTGCACATCTCCCATCCTTGGAATATACAATGAAAGCATGTTACCAGTGTATACGAAGAGCTATTAAATAGGTTAAGAATAAAGAATACATTTTTACACGATCTATGTCAAAATACCAAACTAGAGAAAAGTAGTTTACCACAGGAACTGCAGGGTAAAGCCTCAATGTCTCCGTTAATGTTGCATGGAGATAATGCATTTGTTCAAGTGTTGTGTCAGTTAATTTTGCAACAAAATCTTCTATATCAACTTCGTCACCTTGACAATCTGTGACATCTCTCACTACTTGGGCCACTTTCTCCTGGATTTGCGGATTCTTGCAGAGGACATAGAAGAACCACGAAAGAGTATTTGCACTAGTATCTTTACCAGCGATGATAAAGTTTAGAATAATGTCTCTTAGATATCGGTCATTCATTTGCTCTGGATCCTTCTTGCTCTCCACCAAAAATCTTGACAGTATGTCCTCCTTGGCATTCTTAAAAGTATGGAAAATATTTGTCAGTTTTATTAACTAAATGACAATTAAGATATACTTTCTGTCCTTGAGAGAAGGTATTGAAAACCCAAATGATCTGTGCAAATATAGCATATTGAAAGTACTACTCACGCAATATTGTTGATCCTCTAGTAATTTTCGCTTGGTGGTGATGAGCGAGTTCGCGAAGTCATTAATGACCTTGACATTCCTCTTAATGGAAGCTTCGGAGCCAATGTTGAAGTACCTTTTGACTTTCCAGAATGGATCAACAAAACGTCCATAAGTCAATGCATTGACATCATCAAAGGCCCTCATGAACGCAGTTCCCTCTTCACTTGCTCCCTCCAAGCAATTTAGTTCCACTCCGAACCCAACTTTGAATATGGAATCTAAAGTGCATCTCATCAGTATGTCCTACCAAAAGCAAAAGAATCAATAGAAACTTGGCCGATAAGTTTGTGGTGATTGTATAAGATTTTGATTTTTTCATTTTTTTGTACTCATGATTTTTTAAGACGATCTTGACCAAAAAATAGGAATCTGTCCATGTATTTTATGCTCAACGAGACAGTCTGACCCAGTCTCATTAACTCTATACGTCATAGAAATTATCTAAAAGTAGAAAAATATTGGCTGGAACCCAATCATACGAATTTGACCTAAATAAGATGGATTCCAAAACAATTTGACCTAAATCTCATATGACCCGTTTATTCGCCCTCTCAAACATTCCCCCAGAACGTGGGGTCCCCACAATTGTTGTTGTTTCCACGGAACTGGACCTTAATACAAGGTCAAATTCAATGGATAAGTTGCAGTTTCAAAGTCCACACAAAATCTCCAAACACTCGGCGCATTTTAGTCCCAGGTGATTAACTAATTAGGCAATATTCAGTGCATTTTGGCAAGGTAATTAACTAATCAAGCAGTTATTATCATTGAATTGGTATGATTAAGAAAAAGAAAAATGAAAAAGCTGAGCCAATTAACCAACAAAAAAATGAAAAAGAAAAAGGCAGTATACCCACTTGCATATCAAAAGCCCGATCTTCAACAGCGATCCGCGAGACAACTCTGACAAGTTTAGCAGCGTTTTGTCTGAAAACAGCGCAGCTAAAGTCTCTAAGAACTCTGGTGGAGAACTCAAAGCTGGCAAGCTTCCTCTGCTGCCTCCACTTTTCTCCATCAGACGTGAAGATCCCATCACCAAAAAGATCGCCCATAATACTTTGAACATACTTTCCTCTGGAATATTTGTCGAAACGGGTCTTCAGAAAGTGCTCAACGTTTCGTGGGTCAGCTGTGTACAATTCGCTATGGTCCAGGGCAAGAAGCCGGTAGGTCTTAGTTGTCTTGACAACTTCGGTGTGGTGGTCATAGAGCCTCTTGAAGTATAACAATTGGCCAAATACTGTGCCGCGCAGTGGCGGATAATTGGGGTCATTGATTGGTTTCCCTGTGTAGATTCTGAGTACGAGATACAAAATGGTTATGAGGACAAAGAGCACTGGGGTTGCTGCGAAGAATAGTATGGTGGATAGGATGTCCATTTTCTCGATGACACTTTGTGATATTGTCAACAGCAATAAGTAGGAACCGCAAGCTACGCCAATGGACGTGGTGTAGCCGTGTGGTTTAGCTTGAGTGGTCAACTTTTAATCCCAACATCTAAGAACTATACTTTGATGCCGGGGTCGGAAGACAAAAATATATTAAGGAGACATGGGGTCAGTTTCTTTCCACGCAGCAATGAAAGTGAGATTAATTAAGACGCTTGTTTTGTGTTTTTCCTTTTTCTGTGTACTGCCATTGCTCTGCACCAAGTATAATGTGACATAAGAATATAAGTAAGGGACAAAAAGTCCGCTTCCCCCCCAGCTCATCGTCCGTTAAAAGTTAAAACCCCATTTTATTTTCCTAATGGAATCCCTCCTTTTCTCCGTTCACTGCACATATTAAGCAATAAATTGCAGACAAAAATTTTGTTTCAATCAACATGGATGTGCTGACCAGCGCTCTATGAACGAAAGAAGACAGGCTAGTTGGCTAGGTCAAATGTACTGCTTATTAATAAATAAATAATCATAGAGTTTAGACCAAAACGCAATTGGACTTCTATTTTTTGTTTTACAGGTGTCCATACAAACGGATAATCAAAATACCATGAAAAAGAAAATAAAACAAAATTGCAAAGAAAATCAATACAGAAAATGAAACTAAATTACTAAAGTGTAGATAGTAAACTCAAGTTAGACGTGATGGGTGAAGCTATTATTATGGTGGTTTAATTGCATGGTTCGAGCTGTGATATGGTAGTCTATGGAGGGGACATTTCTGGGTAAGAGATTCAGTTTTTACGATGGAAGACGTTAGATGTGCAAACATCTCTTTATTATCCGTGAATGGTTGGTTGTTGTTGTAGTGGTTTGGGGGATGCAGTGGCGCAGAGTAGGAAAATTGGCTCCAATGGCTTTTGGTTTGGAGTTATGCTGAGAGGGGGAGTTTGATATTGTTTCAATTGGAGCAGTAACGGTAGCGTTAAACGAATCCCATGAACATATATTGCCAAGTCAATCTGCCGCTTCTACTTAAGTTCAGTAGGTCCAAGTCTAAGAACTTAATCAAATTGTTACATCAACAGAACAACAATAGAAATCTCTGCCCCCAAATCGATATTTGCATGACTTCAAAAGCAAACTAAACATTGCATATCGAACAGAAATCGCCAAAATAAGGACGAAAATAACTTGACAATTATCTTCCATTTTCCTGCAGAGACAGCACTTGAGGAGTATGTTTGTAGAAAGGATTAGCATTTACTTGTTTGTCCAGTAATACTGAAGCAGTCCCGTGTCCCAAATTTTTTATAAAAAAAAAAAGAGCAACTCCAAAATGTGCCATAGAACAATACCAATTTAAGCTATTGATCAAGACCATGGTGTGATCTATGCATTTATTGGACAAAATCTTCTAAGGATCATTCGGCTTCTTGCTTGTTTTGCTTGCGTATGAAATTTTTAGGGATGGTGCTGTAATGGCATGGGAAAAATAACAGCCATCCGACCCTCCTGCCACCCTTTCAGATTCTATCAACAAACCTGCCTTACATCTATACCGTGCATCGGCCTTTTGCAGTCAACTGACCAGAAATTTCTGAGTTAGAACCAAACAAATAAATAGGAATGCTGTACATCCAAGCAATCCCACTTGTGCTATGGCAGTCTTGGGCGAGGACATTTCTGGGTAAGAGATTTAGTTGTCGCAATGGAGTCAAGGGATTCTTTCATTTTTAGGGAGGGGATGGGAGATGTGCAAACATCTCCTTCTTCATGAATAGTTGGTCGTTGCCTTGGTTGTTTAGGGGATGTGTTGGAGCAGAGTCGCAGAATTGGCTCGAATGGCTTTTGGTTTGGAGTTGTGGTGAGTAGGGACATTTTGTTTATCATTTCAATTGGAGCAATAATGTTAGTCTCCATCGGACAGCTGGAATGATCAAGTCTTTATACCATGAACATAATTGCCTAGTCAATTTGCCAATTCAATTGGAGCAATATTGTTGATCATAATCACCAATTATTATTTTTGTCTTTAATATTTATTTTTATAAAATATTAAATTAAAAATAATATTAAAAGAATTTTTTTTTTAGATGAGCATATCAACATTTTTTTCTTCTTATTTAAATCTAATTATTATTTTAAGAGTATTTTTTATAACCTAGTATATTATAATAATGTATATAAAAAATAAAATTATTTTTCAAAACTATATATTTATACTTTTTAAATCAATATTTTTTATATTTATTTCTTTTAAATTTATTTATTTATGAATTTTTTTTGTGAACATGAGCAACCCTTTGTAAACAATAATCCTCCCACCAAAGAGCACCCTCATTTTCAAGTAGTATTTCAGCATCATGTCCATTATTGTCTTTACAAGCTGCTTCGAGCATCAGACCAGCACACACAGCACTCTTGGGTCCGATGGAGCGAGCGTCGTTCCTTTGGCTTCTTTCATTGTTTCTGAATGTTCCGCCAGATCATCCCCAAACCTTTTCTCGACCCGATTCGCGAGAAGGAAGTGGAACCTTCCTGTATAAGGGGTTCCGGTACCCCTGAAGATTTGGGACGTGACATTAGTTGTTTATGATGTCCTGCAAGCGTCTTAGCAGGCTGAGAACCAGTAACCTGCGACTTGACACACGTATATTTGGGTGCAAAGCAGTGCCCTCGGAGGAGAAAAAACGGAGTTGGTGAACCCCAGAAAACTTAGAACCCTTCGAAGCCAATAGTTGAATGAGAGCCATAGTCGATCTCTGTTTTGGTTGCTACTTCAAAAAGGGAAGAATTCAGAGTAAAAAAGGGGGCTAATTTAATTATTTTTGTCTTCTCTTCGTTTCGGTTTCTTACTTGTCAGTCAAGAAATATACTCCCAGTCATGTTTTGATCCGGACAATTTACTCGCTGCGGAATGCTTTACTGTGACAATACCGTGAGCACGTAGCATTGAATGGCAGGCTTGCATCCAATTTCAGCGAATGCCATGAAATTATGAAGTTCTGTTTTTGTTTTTGTTTAAGAAATATTCCTCTTAGTGTCCATTTCCTTCCTTCCTTGGAGGATCTAGATGAGTTTTAGGGTTTTTTTTTTTTAATTGAAAAATAATTTATTTATAAAAAATATTATTAATAAAAATTTGCATAAAAAAATAAATTATTTTTTATTATTTGATTGTACTGTTAAACATATATATGTATTTTTTTTAATTTTAATTATTACAAAACAAAATAGAATAATAAAATTGAATATTTTGATACAAATTAATTATTTTGTTGATTTTACTGATTGATTACACCTTTTTAATTTATTAAATATGAAAAAAAAATTAAAAACATATTTTATGAAAAACAAACGAAAAAAAAAACACTTATAAATATTGAATTCTACTCGATAGATATTGGTCACCCAATGAAAATGAGCAAACTAAAAATTGATTTAATGTTTGATATGAAATTTTACCAAACGCAATAAACGCTGGCCAAATCCAACTTAACTTCAGGATTACCACAAAAAAAGAAAAAATTAATTTCATGTTTATACATAAGAAAACAATAATAGTAATAATAATGATACTTAGGTTAATTTAGCTGTTGAGTATTAAATTTAATAAAGGTGCCGTGTAGTCGAGTCAAAATTGCAACTATTTTTTGAAGACTGGATGGAGCCGAAACGGTGCGTTTAGGCACGGGCGGAGAAATAAGATATTTCAATTTCATAGCGCGCTGAAATTCAAGACTTGCCCTCGTTTAGAGCGAGAGAGAGAGAGAGAGAGGGAGAGAGAGGGAGAGAGAGAGAGAGAGAGATCAAATTTCAAACCTGTGGGATTGCAGTTGCGGCGAGCAAAATGAGATCTGTAGGCGGAGAAGAAGAGAGTGCGAAGAGGGAGTGGTGCTTGAAGGACTTCGAGATCGGAAAGCCACTCGGTAAAGGAAAGTTCGGGAGAGTCTACGTCGCTAGAGAAGTCAAGGTATCTCTATCTCTATTCATCGCCCTTTGAATCAAAACGACACTCCATCATCATCGGAACACGCTTGGATTTCCTGAACTTGTGGTTTTTCAATTCAGGTCTATGATTTCTATTTTATTTTATTTTATTTATTTATTTTTATTTTTTTTGGGTGGGGGGGTTGTTCAGAGTAAGTATGTAGTGGCATTGAAGGTGCTGTTCAAGGAACAGATAGAGAAGTATAGGATTCATCATCAATTAAGGAGAGAGATGGAGATCCAGACGAGTCTTCGCCATCCAAACATTTTGCGCCTCTATGGTTGGTTTCACGATGAAGAACGCATATTCTTGATACTTGAGTATGCTCATGGAGGCGAGCTTTATAGGGAGCTCAGGAAAAATGGTCATCTCAGTGAGAAGCAAGCTGCCACGGTAAATGTTGTTACCTAGCCCCTCCCCTCCCCTCCCTCCCTCCCTCCCTTTCTTGCTCTGCCTGTTTTTGTGTGGCCCCCCCTGATAATGTTTCTGTCCTTTGAATTTCAGTACATTGCCAGTCTCACCAATGCATTGGCGTACTGTCATAAAAAGGATGTGATTCACAGGGATATCAAACCAGAAAATTTGTTGCTCGATCACGGGGTATGCTTTTGTTTTGTAGTGATTCGAGGGCGTTTCTCTCTCGCGTTGTAGTGCAATTTTTGCGAGTAATGCAAGTTATTTTTTCACCTTCTTCAGATCAAATTCAAGGCCAGAGTTTTATATATATATTTATTCATTTGATGCAGCCAAAAATTGGGCTTGCTTTTGTTTGATATAACTGGTCCTATTTTCTGAGTATCAATCAATTTAAGACAGGTATTAGTTTTGTACAATTATAAAAGATGATTTATAAACTTAGTAAACAGTGTTATTGCTGCATCTCTACAATTATACACTCACTGCATTTTGGCATCCACTATCTACATGGATAGGTAACTTTTTTTTTTTTAATTATTTTTGCAGTATGCTTTTGTGCTTAACAAACTGTTTAAAATTATCAGACTGGCTGTGGTCTGCCGATTGGATATGCCCTCGTACGCTTAAACATTATCACAATGTCTTGTGCATGGTGACTGTTAGCTCGTATATTTTCAATCAGAAAATTGTGATTGGAATTTGACAAATTGTGCATGCCTATGAACAAAACAACAATTCTTTGTACTTGCTAATGCTTGTGGATTTTGTTTACCTGATAAGAAACTGATGTAAACTCGGTTTGGCTGCAAAGTGATCTTATGAGTCTGTAGTTTGATGTGATAGGTAGATGTGAAATCAGAGTATCATTTTTATCCAACATTGTAGCCATTTAAATTTTTCTAGGGACGGCTGAAAATTGCGGACTTTGGGTGGTCTGTGCAATCAAGGGGCAAAAGACACACCATGTGTGGGACTTTGGACTATCTAGCACCAGAAATGGTGGAGAATAAAGCACATGATTATGCAGTTGACAACTGGACTTTGGGTATACTTTGTTTTGAGTTCCTGTATGGAGCCCCTCCATTTGAGGCTGAGAGCCAAAGTGATACTTTCAGAAGGTTTTGAAAATTATATGTCAACTGCTAAGCATTATTTACCATAATTAAGGTGTTCCATGAATCATAAAGATGAACTGGATTGCATGGTGCAGAATCATGAAGCTTGATTTGAGTTTCCCTTCCACACCATCAGTCTCTGCAGAAGCCAAAAACCTCATCAGCCAGGTAAGTTTCTGCATCAATTTTTCCACTCTTTTCTGATATTGAAGAGGATTTTGCGATATTCAATGAAATTTTTGGACATGTAACTTGCAATTCTCCGCAGCTTCTGGTGAAGGATCCTTCGAAGAGGCTCTCTCTACAGAAGATCATGGAACACCCTTGGATAATGAAGAATTCTGATCCTATGGCTACCTGCACCAATTAGCATTGGCTAACATTTTCTGTGCTGCTGATCACTTTGGTATCGTATATTGTGTTTTCATGTTTGGGGAAAGTGAATTTGCTTTTAGGCTCATGATTGTCTACAAGAGGAATGGTTTTCTCCTCTCGGGAACATAAACCAGGGGTCGTGATTACATGCTAAACAGCTTAGTTTCCCTGCTTCTTTGTTTATCTAGGTCTGAAGATGTAGAACTGAAAACAAATTTGATAATTACCTAAATAGTTTGATTCTGCAGCTGCGCTTTGTGTTGATTGGATATCTAGATCAACTATTAGCTGATCCATAAGGAAACAATATATATATATATATATATTGGTTGTATCTTAAATTATAGTTTTTTGACAATACTCCAGTGTTCACATTTCGTAATGAGGGTTCCAGAGCGGCAGAGACAATGCAAATCCTGCTGCCGCCAGGAAGGAGCAAAAGAACCATTGCTGATATGTTTGTTCTTTGGTTGCTGTGCTGCGCAGCCCGTGCAGGTACTGATGACCTAATTTTCCAAAGCCAGTTCAACATAGATCCAACAAAACTAGCCAGTTATCTGAGGAGAAAAAAATAGAGGAAAAGAATCCATTTGACAAGTTTATGCATTGCAAATGTGAAATAGGTTGCTTGGATCATCAAATGAGTAAGAACCTTTATGGAGTTGTGTAAAACTTGGCATTGTTTTCTTGCAATTGTCAGATGGAAACAGAATATTTGGCTTGATACAATCATTAAGCAATGCCTTCTGGCTGTTTGCATGAATATGCAGCTCCTTCATGCAAGACTACAGAATGATTAGAACTATTATTTTGCTTTCTCCTTTGTGTTCTATTTTTACAATTCAGCTTTTCTTCTATCCTAGCTAGAACTTGCAGCAAGAGTTCGTCTTTAACTAAAAGATATCCAAAATATCCCAGCGACACTCCTTCCCCCTCAATATTCATTATGCTGGGTGCTGGGCTTTCAAATGGGAATGGTTAAATATGCATTACCCAATCTATAGGATCTCTTCTAGCCAGGTCACTTTATGGTGCATAGGCTGAAATTGAATTTTATCAAAA
This sequence comes from Bruguiera gymnorhiza, assembly GCA_020883675.1. NCBI lineage: Eukaryota > Viridiplantae > Streptophyta > Magnoliopsida > Malpighiales > Rhizophoraceae > Bruguiera > Bruguiera gymnorhiza. The sequence goes on along the minus strand of JAIRCJ010000136.1, from coordinate 2,292,206 downwards.
AGCTATCGGACAATTCGAGGTGCTTAATCATTGGATTTTTATGCACGGGCAATCTTCCTGCTTTCCCGTTAGCAATTTTTATGCATTCATTGCTAAACCTATTGTGAATTCACGCTATTACAGATAACCACATGGCTAGGCCATATGAACACTTTGGGGATGCAGGTAAGTCATAATTAGATGTGAAACATTTTTCCAATGAAAAAAAAAAAAAACTGAAACCTTTTTCATTCAGGTGCTCACTAGGATCTCACAGCACCAAATATACGTATGAAAGGGGTTATAATTACAAGTAATCTCTTCTACTTTCTTTTCAGCTTATGGAGAGGTCGATTCCATCTTTGTATTGGACAAGGAACATACCCACAACAAAAGCCCCTATGATCGTTTTTCTGGGGCAAGATACCAGGGAGGTCATACAATGATCTCCAAATCATTACGACAGCTGGGAAGAAAGGTTCCTAGCTTCACAGGAGACAACCGTGGGGTCCCTAATGGTGTTATCATTGTTCATGCTGGATGTGCTTACATCATCATTGACCATGAATTTAGGGCTTGTACACATTGAGATTGAGAATGTTTTGTTTGAATTTGTGATATCCACTGTGTCAGAGGACACTTGAGGATGGCCATGAGAGTCACTAGATACATTAGGAGTGGAAGTGGGAGAAACAGAAGGTTGGGAAGCTTCGACATGCTTCTTTGCCCCTCTATGCATGTGCGTTGCACAATACTTTGGTTTGGAAGAACATCGCTCCAGCAGCGCCACCTCTTCCCATCTGTTCTTCTACACCTCCCTGGTTCAGGCTCTGGGTCACTTCGACGAAAGCACGGATCCCTGCAGGCTTGAACTGAGAACAATAGAAACAGAGAAATGTAACAAACTTCAATTCACATAACACAGGCAATCCATCTCAAATCAGCATAAGCAGTTTTCCTCCTTCAAGGTCCAAGTCTAGGTAGCAAACTGGACTTCTGCTAGTTCAATTGTTTATCATTCTAAAACAGGATGATTTCTTCAGCAACAATAACAAAACTGTTGGTTGGCCTCCCAATAAATCACAGCTCACAATCTTGCCGGAAAGAGTGGAAAAAAAACGAAACCAGAGACTAAAAGTTATGCACCTTAAAGGCAACTCTCATACTCCAATGCCTAAACACCACCTTCCATTCCAAAACATAGCATCCTGTTTTTGGAAGGAAGTAAACCAGAGACTAACTGTTAGGGATTCTGGGTACATGTGATTTAGAAAATACCAACAGTAGCAAGTGAATGGCCATCCTGTAATTGGTAAGGATGGTGCTTTGGTAATTTCCAAAACCAGTATAAATTCATGACGGTTTTCATCGACCATGTAATCTGAATCTTATTGTAAATTCATGTCAGAAGTTGTCTTCTGTCGTACCTGGAAGAACACTCTTTGGGGAGGATTCTAAACCTGCGTCAGTAGCACCATTTTTGTTGTCACTTCTGCTGGTTTTGTCGAGTATGCTCTTGGACTGAGCAGAGTTTGGGCAATTGCCATTCCCGACACCAATGTCATGGCTGTTTACGTTGAATTTGCTGCCATTGCTACTGTTTTTAATGATTACCTTGGCAATGGTGGTTTCCTTGTGAATAGCACTGGTGATGTTGGCTGCACTTCTCTTGCCAACAAGAGCACCAGTTATCATGGTGATACTAGTGCCGTTTTGGCCAGTGGCCATACCCGGGGATTTGATGTCAAAGCTGCTACTAAATAAAGGTGGTGGGGATTTTATGGCTCACATTACTATAATCTGAAGGTCAGGTCTGGAGCCAGGGACTAGTGGGATCTATGTTGGAAACTTTGGCGTTTGATTTCTCGAAATTCCGGCTTGCATCGTTGACACTTAGGACCTCTATGCATGTGCTGCTCACAATACTTCTGATCAGGAACTACCTTTTGACCACACCTCCTCTATTTCTTCCCATCAGTCCTTTTGCACCTCCGTGGTTCTTCTGGGTCCATCATATCATACGCCGAAGGACTGCATTGTACCACTGAAAGCAAGAAAGCATGGAAGATTGAAAGACGGATCAACTTTGGAGCTTTCACTAAAAAAGACCGTTCAGTTAAACTCAAACTCACAACAAAAAAAAAAAAAAAAGAAATCCAAAATAGCATTATTTGACCCCAAATTTAAAGTCAGTAATCCATCCAACGAGCAATTGAACATGCGAAGACACAATAATCATCTTAGTTAAGATCAGAAAACAAAGGACTCGAAACAATTCGTTGAAGCATTTTTCCAATATAATTATCCGTTTAGACCCGCAATAATTAACCGCACAAACCCACAAATAACGGTTCAGCCAAAAAACATCATGCTCAACTTCAAAATCAGACAACTATATTCAATAATAAAACAGAAAGCTACAAGTTTAAACGACGTCGCGTAATATAGAATTAGAAAGGCGAGGTCAGGGTTCGGCGTCTCGCGGCTTCCTTGCTGATTAACGAGGCAGGGAGCCAGTAGACGCGCACCGCAAACAGCAGAGATGGTGAGTGTTTCGTTCTCTTCTTGGCGTAAGTAAAACTCCTCTTGTTTGGCTGCTAATTTCTACCCCAAAACTCGTACTGAAGACGTTTCTCTTTGGCTTCTGCACTTGACAGTCAGTTACTCTTCACACCAATCTTGGCGATATCAAGTGCGAGATCTTCTGCGACGAGGTCTCCAAAACTTCCGAGGTCCGGTCCGCTCCCCCCCCCCTCTCTCTCTCTCTCTCTCTCTCTCTCTCTCTCTATATATATATATATATATATATATATATATAGAGATAGATAGATAGATTGATATCATTTCTTGGGTTTGACTGTAAGAATTTTCTTGGAAGGCGGAAAGTGGTGATTGGAGCTGATGGGGAGCCAAAGGTGCTTTATAGAAATTTTAAGAAACGCGTTTGACGGAGTTTTTATCTATGATTGTTGTTTAAGGAGAATCATCATCATCATCATCATCATTATTATTATTGTTAAGCTGAATTTGCTTATTCTGTTGCCCTTGGGTGGGTTGTGGGATGGAAGGAGGGAGTTATGAATGAAATTCTTAATATCTCGGTGATTATGCTTTGTCTTGGATACAGAACTTTTTGGCGCTATGTGCCAGTGGCTATTACGATGGAACCGTCTTCCATCGAAACATAAAGGGTTTTATGATACAAGGGGGAGACCCAACTGGCACTGGCAAAGGGGGCACCAGTATCTGGGGCAAGAAGTTCAATGACGAAATAAGAGAGTCTCTTAAGGTAACTTTTGTTCGAGATCTGAACTTTGTGCCCTTCTTGGACTGCAAATTTTGTGCCATTTCTTTGATACCTGACTTCAATGCCACTCTTAAAACTGATTTCAACCTTGATTCTTTATATTCTGGAAATCTACCTGGAAACATCTTCTCCTGCACTTTTGGGGTTTTTGTTTTTTTTTTTCACTCCCGTTTCTTTCAAGACAGTGTTGTCTCAATCATAAAATCCATTAGGCAGATTTCGGCCTTTACTTGAGGAGCTGATAATTCAATGTTAGCGACTTCTGTGTGGAGGCCTAATTGTCTATGGCCTTCATTGCTTGATGCATTATTATAAGATAGTGGAATGATGTAGAGGACTATTGGCTTAACTGTACTCAAGCAAGTATTTTCATCAGACTGCCTACAAAATTATTGATTAATGTCAGGGCTTGTGATAGCTATAGAAGGTTTGGTTTTCGCCTTCTGCATATTACATTGTTGCTAATAAGTTGTCTATATACAACTTGGCATATTATTTCCATTAGTGGGGTGCTAATGACTTTGAGCCATTATTTTCACTCTTTTCCAGCATAATGCTAGGGGCATATTGTCGATGGCCAATAGTGGGCCTAACACTAATGGAAGCCAGTTTTTCTTAACTTATGCAAAGCAACCTCATCTCAATGGATTGTACACCATTTTCGGCAGAGTAATTCATGGGTTTGAAGTCCTTGATCTCATGGAAAAGGTATGTAATGTTATCTATTGTCAATAATTATTTCCTTTTTTCTTGACCCTAAAATAACCTTAAGGTCACTGGTTCAAGTCATGGAAACAACTTTTATGTAAAAGCAGCCATAATGTACATTGACCCTTCCTAGACTCCATGATGTGGAAGTCTCAGGCACTGCCTGACTCTGACATAACTAATAAGTGAGTGAATGTTTGCATATAGAGTTGGATGGAATAGATATGGATATTTGATTTCTTGTACTAGAGCCAAAGGGCAGTGCTCTCTCATATATGTGCCTGTGTAAACATCTTTTTATAAGTATGTGCTTTGTTGTTATGTTGTCTTTACCTCTTTAATTGTCCGGTTGAATATGTTTGTGGTAGTAATACAAAGCAAGAGATTATCAATTGAGGTATTATTTTGTTCAAGATCACGATTGATCTGATAAGTATATGTCATTGCATAAAGGTCTCTACTGGCAAGAATTTGGTTTGTCCATTTCCTCGCCTGATATTGTTAACCGTTTTTTTTTTTTTTGTTTGGCTATTTCACAGACTCCAACAGGACCAGGGGATCGACCTCTTGCAGAGATACGTATCAATCGCGTGACAATACATGCTAACCCTCTTGCTGGCTAGCTGCATCTTGGAAAGTCTGGTTGGATCATATATTGTGACATGATAATTGGCGTGCTTGTAATATTAGTTTAGGTCTATCTCTTTGAACCTTAATATTGGTACCACCTACATAAAACACAAACAGCTATGGCTAACCGGAAAGACAATTGACGTCACTTGAAGTTATAACATTTATGGCTATGCCAGGTGAAAGTTCTGTGGCAAAACTTTGACAATATTTGGGGGATATAACATTTAAAATTTACTTTTTGACAGAGCATGTGGATTGGCGGGAGAGTAAGGCATTGTGATCCATATGAGATTTATCATCTAAAGTTATCTTGTGAATGAGTTTTTCTGCTTCAGTGTCGCAGTCATTGCCCGATAAATTGGCCTGTGCTATGCGTTTTGATGTGTCTTTACCGTTTGGAAGACAGATGAAATTTGATAAGCAATTCAAACCATCACTTAGGGCCTAGTTTGGCCTTGTTTTGTTATTCTGGAAGGTGGAAGCTGATCAGGGAATGTTTCCAGTAAACGAAGGATAGCCTTTAATTTGGTAAACAAGTCAACGTTATTGGACAGAATTGTTCACCGATTATTTATTCAAATGCTTAAAAACTTGGAAAATTCACGAGACGTTGGAAAGGGTAAAAAATTCCTTGGGTCACTACCCCACATATATGTGGTTCACAAAGACTGGAGAAATAGAATGGTAACTTTGTCGAGTACAGGCCCACAGAGGGATTCGTCACTCCCAATCCTGATGGTAAGGAGCTGAAGAACGTATTCTCGTCCTAACTGAAATACCTTGAACTTGTGTAATTCACGGTCTTTAGTCGGAATTGCCGTTTCTTCGGAGGTTAAACGGAACTTGAAAAGGTTTTTCCGCTGCAGCGAATGCGTCAACTATCATGGAACCAAGGCAGCCGTGCCTTGATTACTTTCCAACAGTGACTGTAAGACCATAGACCTTTTCGGGAACAATTCTTATTGTATAGGCAATGACACTTTTCCTATGGGCAACAAGCTCCATGGCAGAACCAAAAGGTTCCCGAGTCTTCTCGACAGCTTTACTTGATTAAATGATTCGGCCAGGAAGTGCAGATGTGAGATCTTCATGCCTTGATGGAAACAGGACACCATTTGGTTGCATTTACAAGATGACGAGGACCAACCTCAACCTCCATGGCAGAACCAAAAAGTTCCCCGGTCTTCTCGACAGCTCTACTCGATTAAATGATTCAGCCAGAAGTGCAGATGCAAGATCTTCATGCCTTGATGGAAGCAGGAGACCATTTGGTTGCATTTACAAGAAGACGAGGACCAACCTCAAATCCAAAATCCCTTACCAAGTCCTGGACAAGAAAGCATCTATCACACTGATCAGAATTAGTCGACCGTGCCCTCAAAATCAGAAACGATCGCTGTCCAGGGCAGAATTATCAACAGTCAAGCCAAACGGCCTTAAAAAAAAATAAAAGCCAAGGATAGGTCACCAGGCAAGAAAATTAGCATAATTACGATTAAGCAAAGGCATAGTACGGGTTTATAAGCAAAAGCAAGAATGTTACCCTTTTTCACACGCACATCCATACCAAGTACCGCACAATCATTATCCGCAAGCAGGGTCTTCGAAATCCAGATTATGGAGACTGGGCTCAGAATTGTAAATGTGTCACCTTTCATTATCGATGCACCATTGTCTGCACAACAGGTGCCAGGCCTTCACAGGGAAAAGGGATAGGGATAGGATCACTTCGTCGAGCCAGGACAGAGCTGTCGTCCTGGAGAAAAGGGAAAAGAAGAGAATAAAAATATTCATTGACAGGATAAAAAAAAAAAAAAACAGTGAGTGGATACCTACCAAGCCGTTCAATGGTAGTGTCTATAAACCAGAAACGTCCAGCCAAATAGTTTTGCATCTTGAAAGCCTTCTTCCTGTATTTAAAACAGACTATCATCTGCAAATAGGATCAGTATGTTAGAAAGGCCTCACTCCTCAGTAAGCTTGCAAAACAGATTAAAATTGCAAACATGCGATAATCAAGAGCAGAGAAGAAACACATGCCTGAGAAATGAGTGGAAACGTCCTCAACATCCAATCGATAACGGCCCTCCCACTGAACCTTACGGCCATCAATCTTAATATTTGGGATGTGGGCAATCTTAGGCCAATCTGTGCCCTGATTATTTCCGCATAGCTCTGTCAAATTGGGACAGTCTCTAATTCGTAGTATTTGTAAAGAGGTAAGGCAATGTAGCCCATGAGATAGAGACTTAAGGTTTGGGCAATTTCTGAGACACAACTCTCTAATAGAATTGAGACTCTGCAGCCACCCTTCAGGCAGAGATTCAAGGTCCTCATTTCTCCCAATATCTAGTTTCTTCAATTTGAATAGCGGATGGGAGGAGGCAGAGGAGGGGGAAGATGAAGAAGAAGTAGAAGTAGCAACAGCAGCAGTAGTGGAGATATGTACCTTCATCCCTACGGTCCGCTCTAGTAATTTTGTGCTGGCATCCCGTAAAGACAACGTTTCATCAAGTGTAGGAAACAGTGGCATTGAAGCCAACTTTGGGCAATCACGGATCTTCAAAATAGAGAGACAAGGAAATTGGAGGAGATCAGCCGTTGCCAGGCTAGTTGTTGCATCATCAATCTTCTTCCACCATCCCCTAAGATTTGGACATTTCTCTAGCTCGAGAGTCTTCAGGGATGGGAAGAAAGTCGATTTTCCTTCTTTTCCTCTTTCACCGCCAAAACAATTGTCTCCGGTGCAATCTATGTATTCTAAGTCGGGAAATAAATTAATACGCAAATGTTTGAGAGAGTGGATTAAGTGTAAAGATGGCAATTGCTTGCATCTTCGGCAACAAAATAGAGTAACACTCAACAGATTTGGGAGGGAAGAAAACCAATTTGGGAACTTTACACCACGGTAGCAATGAATTTCTAATGTTTTAACATTTGGGGGTGGCTGGAGGCTTTCCAATGACACTTCATCATAGTCAGCATCTCCCCAGTTGCCACCACTTGATCTATCCCAACTTAAACTCAATGATTCAAGGTGCTGCTTCTCTGTTAAGTTAGCGGCCTCACATTCTGATTTATGACTTTTAAGGTGATGCAAGTTTTCAATTGCTAGGCGTCCTCTCAAGTTGTTAAGTCTCTTTAATACATCCAGGCCACCAATCTGCTTACGCTTGGACACAGGAATATCTTCTTTTGCCACTACAAAATATGTCAAGGTCTGAAGGGAAGTCAATTGTCCAATCCCTCTTGGCATATGGGTCAAACTATCGCAACCATAACAATCAAGATGCTTAAGCTTAAGCAGTCTTTCAATATCGTTTGGTAGTTCCTTGAGTGCATGACAGCCAGCAAGTTTGAGCACTTCCAAATTTTGCAGCTTAGTAACAGTGTCTGGAAGTAGCCTGATTCCAGAGGAGGAAAAATCAAGATACCGCAAATGTTTTAGCTTTTTAATGGAAGCAGGTATTTCCTCACCCAATGTCATTCGTAAATCAAGTACTCGCAATTTCCTTAAATTTTTAAAAATGGCTTCACATGTTGAACTTTCCAATGTTTTATCATAGCTCCAGCTGTTTTGTACTGGCAAGAGAAAGGTTCGCAGCCCTTTGGCAGCAAGTAAGTTGTTTGTGATCTTCCATGTTGAATCTACGTTAAAATCAAATGAGATATGACGGGTTTTTTTACTGACATTTTCAACATTTGACTTTGATATAATGATCTCGGACCCCGACACTGAGGCTGCTAGATCATGCATTAGATCGTGCATTTTACATCTAACCATTGCACCATCCCTACTGAATTCAACTTCTTGAAAAAAGGACCTCCACAATAAATCTTTGAAAAACTCAAGGCCAACCTCTTCAAGACATTGACTCGGATTGGATGATTGAATAAATCCTTGTGCAATCCAAAGATGAATCAATGTTTCCACCTTAATCTCGTAATCTTTAGGAAATATGCTACAATATGCAAAACAATGCTTTAAATGTGGGGGAAGATGGTGATAGCTTAATCGTAGTGTCGGGAGAATATCATTTTCTTTTTGGGAAATTGTTGAAAGTTCATTTTCCATGAAGGGCAACCATTCAGTTTTTGGTTCTTTAAAATACAGTATGCTTGCTATTGTCTTTATTGCAAGAGGAACTCCAGCACATTTCCTCACAATCTCTTTCCCAACTCTTACAGTGTCCAGGTTTTTCGGTTCTTGTCCTTTAAACACTACTTGCACGAACAGAGACCAAGACTCGTCTAAAGACAGGCCTTGCAAAACATAAGGTGGAATTTTGCTAGTTACCATTGCAACCGTTGTGGCACGCGTTGTTACTATTATCCTACTTCCAGTTGCGCCACACATCAAGAGTTTTTGTAACTCGAACCATTTCTTAGGGTCGTCATTCCAAATATCATCTAAAACGAGCAAGTACTTCTTGCCATCAATTTCTTTTCTAAGTTGACCTTGCAATTGATCCAACTCAAGGTCCTTAGGTTTCCTATTGGTCGCGGACTTTATGACTTTTTGTACTATAGCTTCGACATCAAAGACTTCAGCGACACAGACCCACATTCTCAAATGAAAATTGTCCTTCACCCTATCATCGTTGTAAACAAATTGGGCAAGTGTGGTCTTTCCTAAACCTCCAATTCCAACAATTGGGACAACTAAAACATTCTCCTCAGCATTGGGTTCTAGTAAAATCTCTAAAATTGCCACTTTATCTTTGTCTCTACCAATAACTTCTCCTTCACCTACAAAGGAGTGAGTTTGGTCCCTTCCTTTACCAATTAACCTTGTCTCAGCCATGCGCCTAGCAAACTGAAACTTTTGACCATCGTCTGAAATGGCATCTAATTCCTTCCTAATTTCCTTTATCTTTTGGCCCATCTTGAAGCCATAAGCAATGCTATTGGAGCGTGAAAAGAAAAGGCTTACCTCTTTCGTCAGTCTGCCGCCACCCCTTACCTGTCGCTGCAAAGCTTCGGTGGAGAAGTCGTCCAGCAAGTCGTCTGCATCGTACATGACTTCTTTCAGCTTTGCAAGCCAGTCTTTGATTTGGTGATCCTCTGCTTGGCGTTCTTCTGCATCAAGAAGCACGGCTTGGATGGCGGAAACTGTGTTCTTGAGTTTCTCTATCTCATTGTTGAGACCCCACCAAAGTCCAATCTTTTCTGCAGCCCCAGATGCCAGAGTTTTTATGATTTCCCCTGCAATATGATACAGAATTGCTTCTGCCATCCTTCTTGAAAAATAAAGGAAAGAAAAAACGAGTTGCTTGCTGCTGAGGACAAGCGAGTATTGTGGCTAAGCGAAAAACACAATCTTTGGAGGTAATTAAGAAGCTGTTTGTTATGATAGTTGATGCGGTGGATGACATTAATTTGTGCAGAGTATTTATATGCAGTTGCGTCCTTCGAAATGGGATGGATTTAAAATTAAAAAAAAAATATATATATATATATTGTTATCTGCATTTCCCGAGGGGGAAATGACCGTTAAACCCGACATCTACTCCATTGGTTTGGCACATGACCGTTGGATTATATCATATTAAATAGATCCGAGCATATGACCGTTGAGCGGAAGCCTGTAATACTGAGTAATTTGCATTATTCATTGCTAAATTTAATATTTATTTTAATATTTATTATTAAAATTTAATTTAATTACTCTATTATTCTATTAGATGAAAAATTAAGAATATTTTATACATTAAAAATATATTTTATATTATTAAATTTATTTTTATTTAATTATGTGTTCATATTATAAAATTATTTATATTATTTTAAATTAAATATTACATTTGATAATGCTGATAATTTTTAAAAATGAAAAAATTTTTCCTTATACTTTCTTGATTTTAGGATTTAGAAGTTTTAATGGGGTAAATTTTTTTATTAATAATTGAGTAAAGTTAAAAATTTTATAATCTTTTAACTATTTTTTCATTATTATTATACAATATAATTTAAAATAATTTAATAAATTTTAGTATATAAAAATATAATTAAATAAAATAAATGTAATGAATTTAATTATATAAAAAATATTTTTAGTAGATAAATTTATTAACTTTTTATTTAATAGAGTAAAAACTAATTAAATTAAAATAAAATAAGGAGTTAGGTTTTATGTGTGTCAATCTGTACGGCATTTAGTCGATTTTACATGTGAAGATGACTAAATAAACCTTGTAGAGTTTGAGAAAATCAACAGAAATCATGTAATAAGCAAGTAAGTGAATTGAAAGTACTAGAAGAAGAGAGAGAGTACAAAAGAGTTTTACAAATGAGTTTGTATTGAGAGAAAAAATTTGTACTTACAATATAAACTCTCTTGTAAAGTTTTCTTGTATTTTCTCTCTCTTCCTCTAACACTTTTAATTCACTCACTTGCCTCTCTTAATTCTCTCAAACTCTCCAAAATAATAAAAATAAAAATAATTAATAAATTGAGTGATAAATTATGTAATTCATTTTAAAATAATGTCAATAGATAAAATATCAACAAAAAAAAGAACATGATTAAGCAAAATAAATTAGTCAAATTATAATTTGGAGTTGATCAAGAGTTTCAGACTAATAATTTCTTAAGTATACCACTCAACAAAATTAGAGAAAAACCCGTTATAAGTCTATACATATTATTTTTTTTAATGTAATTTACATGATTTATTATTTATCTTATTATTTTTTATTATTTAATTTTAATTTATTGTAATCAAATTACTTAAATTTAATTTAATTTTAATTTAATAATTTTATCACTATACTAAATAAATAGTTATAAAATTAATTTGTTAAAAAAATATATTTTTATATAATTAAATTTATTGTATTTATTTTTATTTAATTAATATGTTTATATATTAAAATTATTTATTTTATTTTAAATTATACAATGTAACAATAATGACAATAATTTAAAACGGAAAACCAAGAAGATATGCTTGTGTTTATATGTTTTTTCTTAGCATTCTTTTGATAGGTTCGGCAGGGGCTTTTCAGCCACAACCGTATATAAAATTTGAGAAACTACGATCTCATTCAGGTAAATGTGATCTAATGTTTGAGATCTTAATGCCATACAACCTCCTTATTTTTTAGTATTCTAAATGAAGCCTGAAATAATGTGTAAACTGCGAATTTGTTGCAGGGAGACACTACTTCGGGTATTTCACAACTGAGATGATAAAGTGTTGTTTGCCAATCAGCAAGAACAACCGAAAGCAACGCAAAGGACTTCAGAAGATGAGGAGAATTTGGAGAACACGTCAGTGGATATTGACCTGAATGTAAATGGTGACGTATTTGGCACCCTTTCCCAGCAACAAGAATTAACTGTATATCAAAACAAATAAAGTTCAAAGGCTTGAATTTTTCAATTCAGCTCATATATAGCAGAAAAATCAAGCTATAACTTCTGGCTTCAGATGTCACTAAGAAAACATGAGTGTGACATCTGTAGCCGGGGAGAAGAATTTACAAGCGATGACAAGGACGGCTTTGGTTCAGAATATTGATGGTGTGGTACATCACTTGTTCTGGAAGGAGATATACTAGGGACAGAGCGAGATATTGAAACCCACCCTTTAGTTGGGGACGCAATACAACTTGAACGTTAAACCCATGCATGTGAAGGTTTTTAGCAGATTCGGAGGGATGCTTCGTGTCTTTCCTGGAAAAATGGTCTTCTTGAGAAGCAAAAATGCCATGGAAGGGCCAGGAGACACAATCAAAATAGCCGACTTTTTAGCCTCTGAAGCCATTGAAAGCCGGGCTCACAACACTCTCTTTCTGTTCATGGTGACAATGAGTCTCTTAGAAGTAGCGACAGTGGTGAAAGTAGTGGTGCTGATATTAACCTTTCAGGTGTCCTGGTGGCTGAGAGTCGAATTACACCATCTGCAGTCACCAGATGAAATTTTGAATATCAAGCATTAACTGAGATGATTGGAATGATTGCAACTGGTATGAAAGAAGAGCTTGGTGGTATTGTGGGTGATAATTGTCAGGGGAACCAGAAAGAGAGTTCTACGCCAAACTCAGATACAGTGTCGTTCCGATTGAGATAAAGCTAATGACGAATACGCCGAAGGCGTGTCGATTTCAGATCCAGAGGCCCAAGTAAGTCATTGGTCAACCTGATTGGGCCCAAGAACGTGATGACGCAATGGATGAAGATGATAAAGGCACACAAGAAAATTTCCTTGGATGGTTAGTCTGGTAATTCAAAAATGAAATTAGCAATTTTGTTGGGTTTACACAGTATGGAAGATAGCTGTAAATGGAAGATAAACACAACCCCTCTGTGCATCCTCTATCCCTAGCCCAATAATAGATTCCTCCATATCTGGCTTTTTTTTCCTAAGTGATAATTGGGGCAATGTAACTAAATCCCCAATATGGGTTTTCTTTAAGAAAAAATTGCATAAACATAATCAATTAAATGTATCTTATAAGTATACATATTATATATTTTAAATTTTTTAATTTATAATTGCAAATAAAGATCACAAATATATATTAATAACAAAAATAATATAATATAAATTTATATTTAGAATTACGAGTGTAAAAAAGTTTTATTTATTTTGCAATATCAGCTCCTTAGCATGCCTGTTGCGTCATTCTTTAAAGAGGTGTCATTCATGAGATTTTCATTTTGGCTCGTATTTGTTAGCTTGGGAATGATGGAATATCGTGGCTAATGTCTCTTCCAACGTTGATTTGGGTGTATGGTCCGGTGGTAGTGCCACTGTGGTTCCCCTCCATCTTTACCCAAAGGAGCTTTTGTCCATTGATAGAACGATTGTTATGACCGCTCTCATCCTCAGCCCCCACCTTATGGTTGGAGCCGTGTCATGCGTGCGGGTCGCGGGATCGCGAAGAAGTGCTGTTTAATTGATCTTGTCAGTAGTTATATGATATATGCATAAGTATGAAGTAATTCAAAACCGTAAAATTGTCAGTACATTCGCCACCCGACGAGCACAACTCAGTGGGTCAACTTCCACTTGCCATTTGTGCTCTACCGTTCGCGGGAGGCATTATCATGGATCCAAAAATCAGTCCAAATGGTGACGCCAACACTCCCTGAAAGAAAGCCACGTCCCCTCCCCTCCCCTCCCTGTATGCTATCCCCGTCGATATTCATACAGGTTATAATTGCGCCCCTCTGTGGATGACACGATATATCCAGAAAATGAATGATGATGAGGCCGAACACTAAAAATCCAAAGGTCTAATGCATTGGACAGTAGAAGATTTGGGACCTATAGCATAGAGGCGGAATATTCATGGATTAACAATTTGAATTCGGCAGAATGGGCAGTGATGGAGACTTGGACCGTATTTAATACCATGCCATGCCATGCCACATTGTAATTGGATTGGTGATGAGTGCTCCAACAGTCATCCTTCCCTCTAATCGTTTTTTTTTCTTTTTTTTTTTTTCAAATTTAATGTGGGATTCCGTGAAAACCCCAACAACCATTATGCCCCTCAATCTCGTTGTTTCTCTCTCTCTCTCTCTCTTTTTTTTTAAAAAAAATTTAATTTTCTTATAGTTGTTGTCAAGCCCCCTGCAATTTTCTTTTCTAAGTTAACTGGCTAATTTTATTCCCAAATTACCCTCCTGTTAACGATAAATTACAAATTTAAGAACAACCACTCTCCTACGGCCCTCCCCTCGCTCTTGTCTCCCCAACGTCGTCCGTACGAAATTCAATAAGGCGGAGCCCGGTTCGGAGTCTTCTTCCTCCGGTTCATCAAATTGAACGATATCTCGGTTATCCGCGGGAATATCGGCCGATGGAGGCAATCTCAGTTGTAGCGATGGAGGCAAGTGCCCTGCAATCAACCCCCCACGGCACCCGCCTCAACCAGAAGATGTTCGGGGTCGGACCGGCCGGTTCAAGGTCCGAGTCTTGGGGTAAACTCGCCGAGAGGCCAGACCTGATGATGAGATCAAGGTTGCAGGAGGGTGTACCTGCGGATTCTCTTGGCCACTTCATCCGTGTGCTTTTCTTTCTTTGTTGGTGTGATCGATTTCAACTGTGCAGAATTATTGGCAATTCCTAAGGTCATTGAACTGACGCATCAAATGACAGATTGAAGAATATATCTTTCATTTTAAAATTTGATTCACGTATTGTCCTCTAGTGTTAACAAAAAAAAAAGGAGTTGCAATTTGTATCTTGGTTATATTATAATTTTATCACGGCTAATTAGTTAAAAAAATAATTTTATTTATTATATTTAAATATTTTTATAATTATATATTTTTTAAAAAATTTAGTACATATATTAATTAAATTCAATTTATATTAAAAAGAATTTATTAATTATTTTCACATAACAAATAAAATTTTATATAACTGTATTATTGAAATTGTTAATATATCATTAATTTAATTTTTTTGAAAAACAATTAATGAAAAATAAAAGCTTCAAAACATTACCATTATATTTTTTTTTTCATCTTTTGAATATTGAATAAACTATTTCCTTTTAGTATAATGATCTTTTTATAATATTATTAATTATAATAAAAATATAAATTAATAATTTATAAAATAATTAAAATTTTTTATACATCAATACAAATAAATAAATAAAATATATATATATATATATTTATCAAATCTTATTAGGAGGTATTCTATAATTTATCAAAATATTATTTAAAATAGAGAATTTACTAAATATTAAAAATAAGAAAGAAAATATATAATTATGATATTTTGAAATTTTTTTATTTTTTGAAAAAAAATAAACTAATATTATCATGATACGATATTAATATAAAATTTTATCTATTATGTAATATCAATTAACTAAAATTTTTTAATATAAATTAAATTTAATTAATAAAATTAACATATTAAGTAAATTTAAAAATAAAATTAATTATAAATATATTTAATTATAATAAATAAAATTACTTTTTTATTCAAATAATTTAATAAAATAAAAAATTACTAAACAATTTAATCTCATTATTTGAGTTTAATTTTCTTTTAAAACTCTTCATCCCTATGTTTTGTTTCCTATAAAAATTTTATTTTTTAAATAAAATCTGAAATCTGAACTTGATTTATCCAAAAAGAAAAAAAGAAAACTAACTAATTTTAATTCCTCAATTCGCCCATTTGATTTTTATCTCAACTTCTTACTGTTTGGTTAGCTCACGATAGAATTCATTTAAACTTTTAATTGATTATTTTCTTCCGAGCGTTTTTTTTTAAATTTTTTTTAAAACTATATCCAAACGTTCCTCCTGAAAGCAGGGCCAAATTATCTTCCACACCCCCCCCCCCAAAAAAAAAGAAAAAAAAAACTCTCTTCTGTTAGTGTTACGATCAAGGACTTCTTTCTAATGCGAAATATAGAGAAGACAGTGTTGGTTACAGGAGTTGGGGGTGATCAGGCTATGACGTCATAAAAGCACCGAATTTATTGAAAAAATTTATAATAATAAAAAAAAAAAAACTTGGTTTGGAATCTGTGTGTGTTGGATGACATATCTGTATACACCCAATTAAAAGAGCACTTTAATTGTCCCACTTCTCCTACTCCAATTGGAGCGGGGAAGATGCATGGCTGGAACAATTCTGAAAATGTAGTTTATGCTGTTGATTACCGAGTTGTACACAATATCCAATTACAATTGGACAATTTTGAAAATGTAGTGAATTTTATTCTGTTTTTTGACTAGCTTCACATGTATAGCAAATTGCAGAAACTAGAAGAAAGTTGGGGGGGGGCGGGCAACTGGACGAGTGTGGTCCCATTGTTCATCAACTAGCCGAACCATTTACTTTTACAAGGTGATGGAGGCAATTCGGACTTCTGATTTCTCGCCTTTATCGCGCACAAACAAACAAATGACTGCTGTAAATACAAACATGTTTGATGAGTCCCGGACTAATGGTGGGTCGGACGAAACCGTTGCTAAACAAGAAAAGAGACATGGGGGCTGGAATAAGAATTGTGCTGGATAGCCTACATACTTGTACCAAGAGGCTGGAGAAGTGATTCCAAGACTCCGGCCCGGAGGGAGAGCACTGAGCCAGAAGTAGACTTCGAGGTGAAAAACCTGCAAAAGGGCATTACTATAATGCATGAACGTGAATACAGTAATACAGATATAATACAGTATAACTATGTAAATACAAAAATACATAAATTTTTAAAAAATTAAAATATGAGTACAATAAAAACACAGCTGTATATATATATATATATACACACACAAAAATTTAATAATTTTAATATTCTTTAAATTTATAATTTAGAATAATTATTTTTTATTTTACATTATAATTAATATTTTTATTAAGAAATTTAAAAAATATATTATTAATATATGGAATATAATATTTAAAAAATTATAACTTAAAATAGTCAATATAATTAATAGAATAAAAAATTTTATTTTTTAATATAAATTATTTATTAAAAAATTATTATATATATAATTTTAAAAATATATATATATATATATTAAATATGAGTATTAAAAGTATTTGAAATATAGATTAAGAGTATTTGATATATTAATTAAAAGTAATTGATACTTATATTTTATTTTATTTTATTATTAAATATATTTTAAAGTGTTCAACATATATCAAAAAAATATTTGAAAAATATCGTATATATTTTAAAAGTGTTTCTATTTTATAGATATATTAGGCTGAGCTCTTATTAATCATATTTGAAGTTTGAACAAAGGAAGCAATGTCATAGAATACTAAAAGTTTAGCAAATTATATTTTGTTAAATGACATGACACGTGGTTGTGTAAGATCCAGCAAGTTTAGTCAAAAGCAAATAATCGAATACAAGATGGCCAGGAGGCATACAAAATCAGGTGCAATTTTTCACCATGGATGCTAATGCAGTTAGCATAAATACCCAGTTCACTTCAGGGTTGGCAGCCTAACAACTAGCCAATTATGAATCCAGGCCAACTAGCAACTAGGGGACCATGTGAAGTGGCTCAGATGAGGTTGGACCAAAAACCCCTACCATATCAATCCATCATCATCATAATGATACCATTTTGTGGATGAGTGACTGGTGATGATGACAATAAGGAAGAAGAAGAAGAAGAGGAGGAGGGGAAGAAGATGAGGCCAAAAATGGGTTTCACTTTCGAAATAAATGAGCATGGGCATTGGCACTCAATTACCCCTAGAAAATGGCCAAAAGAAGAACCTAACCCACATGGACTACACTTCAACTTCTTCCTCACTCACCAATTACATTTGCTCGACCCGTCTCTTCTCTTCCAATTTCCAATCCTCCCATCATTTTTTTTCTTAACCTTTGGTTCCTTCCCGTTGCTGGCCCACACTGAATACCAAGACATTTTTTCTCTATAGGCGAGTCTCCAATAAGTCTCTTTCCCCTCCCTTTTCTAGCTCTTTTCTGGCGTGAACCTAATTAAGTTTTATTTTATTTTTGGCTCTCGTGCAGATGGTACCATAAGCCCGTCTATATCAAGTCTCTCTCTACAGTCCATTTTTTTTAATATATATTATGAATTCTAACTCACGTTTTATGTGAATTTGAAAAGGTTGAGATTTGAATTCTCAATTCTCTCAAGGGTTTTTGCTTTTGTGGCCAACTAGGTCAGAATAGTTGATTATCTTAAATTTAACGTTAATTTTTTTTAATTTTCAATTAATTGACTACGACTAATTATTAAATTTGAGACCTTCAACTATAAAGATAATTCTAATATCAGTAGATTAAAACTTATGGGTATATTAGACTTTTTTAACGTGACATGATCCCAAGAATAGAGTCTTGATCAGTCAGGTGGGTTAAGGTTGATTGATAAGGAATGATTTTTCTCTCTAATAACTGAGGTTATGGATACAGCATGCATTATGTTAAATTCACTAAACAGCATTCGGTCAAAAACACACGATCATTACCGCAAAATGAATAAGGAATTGTCTTTTGCTATTCTAGTCTAGCCTTAAAATTTGAATTTTGGAAAAATAATATATAGAATGCATTCACGTTGCCCTCTCCCTAAGCCAACCCTTGGCGTCATTAACAATACCATAGATTTACAATAATGCATAGATAATAGGACAAGTCGTTATATAACTATCAAGAGAATTGAAGCAGAGGTATTATGGCCTGTCAATGTTAGACTTATTTAGCACTTTCACTTTTTTTTTTTTTTTGGACACTTTGGGTCATGCACTACAAATTAAAATATTGTCTTTGTTATTTCTTTTTTTTTTTTTTTGAAAAAAGAAAAAAGTTGACTTTCTAACCATTCCTTAGAAAACAATTCATCTATTAAATTTGGAATGAATGACTCAAATTTCACATTGGGAATTTTCGCACGAGCTTTTAGTGCACTTTGGGTTGCGTGTGTGTTTTCAGTTAATGAGTGTGCATAAGCAAAAAGAGGTTAAATATATATATATATATATATATATATATATATAGGGCTTTTGATTGTTTTGAATTTGGAGAGTTGATGATTAAATTAAGAGAAATTGAGTTTAAGACGTAAGGAATTCCTTGCGAAAAAGTAGACAATAGTGCTTTGAGGCCTAAGCAAATCATCTTTGTCTAATGTCTATCTGTAATGGGTAAATTTTAAGCCTGGTTTCAAAAACTGTTTTCTTTTTTTTCTTTTTTCCCTTTCTTAATAATTGTCTAATGTCCATCCGCATAAGGTAAAGTTTCAGCATTTGTTTGATAGGTGAAAGCCTAAGGTTAATCTAAGTTGTGAGGTTGTGGAGTTTCTTTACTACTTGACGAACCACTTGGATTAATTGAAGTTTGTGAGGCTAGTAGTAGCGATTGGAATTGATCTGTAAACATTGCTTAGCACGAGAACATAATCAGAGCATACTGTGAAAAAATATGTTGGCGAAAAAGCTAGTATGTAAGCTTTAATTGCACGGTTACAGACTATCTTTTTTTTCAAAGTGCTGATTATGTTCTTGAGCGAAGAAGCTATATGCAGAGATCAATTCCAATTGCTAGCACAAACAAACCCCATTTAAGCTCTAAACATTTATAAAGACAAACTCTCAGAGAGATTCGTAATTAAGAAGAGCATGGTTCCTCGTCGTATGTTGCACTTATTCTGGTACTGCAGAGGCACTGCAACGGCAAATTTACGTTTACAGTGTCAGCTCTTGACCATGCCGCATCGTGGATACTGCAATGCCATCGTAGTGGTACTGTAACCATTACAGAGTACGATGCCCCACAATTCCCCAATTAAGAATTTCAACTTTTGAATTTGGTTATAAATGAGTTATTGCATTATCAAAATCGTCAATATGAATCTTAGGAAATGAGTTTGATTCATAGATATAAATATATGGTGTAGGCCTCCACTTATAAGCATACAAGAAGAATGCTCAAGTTCAATTTTTATTGTTAAAATTATAAAAATGCCTTGAGCATGTCTATGCCGTGTCCTAGCCATATCTGGAACGTGACAAAGACATGTTCAAGTATATGGTGGATGTTCCTGCTCAATGTGGTGGGCTTTCCCATTATGTTGCATAACTAAGGGCAATCTATCTTGTATTCTTCTAGTATTTCCTTTTATCCTATTAAAAGATCAGACATTGGAGGTGGAGGTGGGAGCTGGACGGCGTTCTGATACGTGTTCTATACAATTGACGTAAATTTGAATCTCTGCTTCGTTACTCTTCCCTTCATTAAAATATGTTTTTGGTTGTCCTCCTTAAAACTAAGTTTAAGAAATTTTGGTTAAAATGTGTATGTTGAGTTTGCGATTCGTCAATCACTGTAATCGGCTGTTGCAGAGTCTCACTTGGGTTTATTAATACTTAAATGGTAGATTTTCTGTGGGGAAGAAGTTTAAAAGGATCGTAACATTTAATAATTAATATTTTTATAATATAAATTTTTTTATAAAAATAAATAAATAAAATATGAACCATCCAAATTTTCATTTCTTTATACTTTTTAAGAGTCACATCTTAAAATTTACCAATTTAATGTAGTCAAAATAAATATATACATTATATTATTATATTATTATAATTATTAGATATATATTTATAATTTTAATATTAATGTCATTATGTATTGAAAGAGTAAAAATATAAAATTAATAATTATTATAGTACAACTGGATTGGCATCTTGAATCGCGTCTATATAACTTCAGATCTAACAGTAAGCAGCCAATAATTTTAATTTACCATCTTTTGGGAACTACGGGGCTTATGGGGTAACTGGCTAAAATTTGAAAGCTTCCATTGTTTTTTTATCAAGTTTTGCCTTGAACATATACTTAAAATGGCTGAATTGACAACATGATAAAGCATTATTTGCTAAATCAGGATCTGGACCTCTCTAGCAACTAGAAAATTCAATGTTCAGAAACAAAAAAAAAAAAAAGAAGAAGAAGAAGACGACGAAGAAGGCCAACATATTGAAACTGTAGGTTGAACTTTAAAAGATGACCTTGCATGGTTGCGATGGTCCTGTTCTGTGTGCCACCAAGTCCTACACACCCCAGATGCATCCGGCTTAATTTTAGACTTTCAGATGACACAGTAATCAAAAGCCGCGGAAATCAAAAAGAGCCAACGAAATAAGAGAGGCCCTTTTTTTCTATTCAACATCCTGAAGCATTCCCTCCTCTATTGCTGCCCCTTGTAATCATGACTCCTCATGCCATCATTACCATGAAAAGCCCCTCTCTTTTGCTTTCATATCCAGAGAGATACACAAGCATGATGCCCCATCTATATAACTTACATCCTGTTATCTTTGTATTTGCACATATCTCCTATATCAGCTCCAAAACACCCTATATCTTTCATCACTCTCCCTTTCCTTTAGGCTTTTGGGTAATTCCTTGATATAACAGGATCCCAAACAACATTAAAAAAAAAAGAAAGAAAGAAAGAAAGAAAGAAAGGAAGAAAATTCCTTCCTCTCTATCCCATAGGAATAGGTATACTTTAGAGGGGAACAAAAATGTGCTTGAAACCTTCAAATTTAAGCTCACGCATCTCCTTTTATATTTGCAATCAACAGCCATCAAAAGGGAAAAACGCTGGATATTGCCGGCCAAACGGGTTTTGGTTCCTCACAGCTTATTAACCCTCATTTTCTCGTGTTTTCGTCTTAATTTCTCTCAAAATATTCAGTTTGTGTGCTGCTGTTGCTCGCAGGAGGAGAAGGCGATCTTCAAATCAAGTGAAGGTAAAGAAGCTTGCAATTATAAGGGCACAGATGGAAATCAAAAACTTAGAATTGTACATGGAGAACAAAAGCATCATAGAAGAGAATGAAAAGCTGAGGAAGCTAGCTTATCTTCTCCGTCAAGAGAACCAAGCCTTGTTATCTCAGCTCCAAAGGAAGTAAAAGTACTGTGCAATCTCTACTTCTCTAGCAGCACGCTGCTTGCCTCACAACGAAAGGGTCAATTAACCAGCAGCAGCAGCCATTGATAGGACGTGTATCTACACACACACACACACACACACACACACACGCATGTATATAGAAGCAGAACAAGCTGCAGCTATAGAACAACGAAGAATGTCTTCTTCCTCTGATCTTGTTTCCCCCTTTCATTTCCTTAGTTTCTCTGTTTCCCTTTTTAAGTTCAGTCATTCCTTCTTCTTCTTCTTCTTCGTCTTTCTGGTTTTTCGACTAATAAGCTTGTTTGTTATACTTTGGACTGGAGTACAAGGAACCGCAAGTGTCGTATTCATGTACCGTGTGAGATGAAATCTTGGCGAGATTATAATAGAAAGCATAGAACCTAAAATAATATAACTTATTACATGTTTGTTATATTATTTTGATAAAAAAAATATGATATTGTTATTCTATATTTATGAATAAGTACTATCTTATTTATTTTTATATGTTAAATTATTTAATCATAAATTAGGTCTAATTTTCAAAGTATAAAGGCTTGTAATTAAAGTTTCTTTTCTTTACTCTCATCTTTGTCCCGCTCGTTGTTGTCATTACTGTTGTTCCATTTCCCATAATCACCATTTTCGTTGTCATTCTCTCTTTCTCTCTCCATCTCTTTCTTTTATTTATGTTCCTTTTTTTCTCTTTTATTTCTTTTATTTTTATCTCTCTTTCTCTTTCTAACTACTTTTTTTTTTCTATTTCTATTTTTTTATATATTTTTTTCTATCTTCTATCTCTTTATCACTTTTTCTTTTTTTTTTCATCCTTCTGTCTCTTTCTCACACTCTTTATTATTTCTTTCTTTCATATTCTTTTTCTTTCTTTTTTAATCTCTTTGAAAAATAAAAAAGAGAGATAATTTTTTATATTTTCAAAAATTAAAAAAGAAAGATTGAAAAGAGAGATATAAAAAGAGAGAGAGAGACGAAAGAGAGACATAAAAAAAAAAGAAATTAAAGAGA
Organism: Bruguiera gymnorhiza; assembly: GCA_020883675.1. Classification (NCBI taxonomy): domain Eukaryota; kingdom Viridiplantae; phylum Streptophyta; class Magnoliopsida; order Malpighiales; family Rhizophoraceae; genus Bruguiera; species Bruguiera gymnorhiza. The sequence continues at coordinate 2,269,155 of JAIRCJ010000136.1, read as the reverse complement.
AAGAAATAAATATAAAAAATGATGAAAAAGAAAGAAGAAAATAATAGAGAGAAAAAAGAGATAAAAAGAGAAAATTAAAAATAGAGAGAGAGGAAGAAATTAAAAAAAAAACAGAGAGAGAAAAATATTGAGAGATTGAAGAAAAAAATATAAATGTAAAACACAAAAAGAGATAAGAATGGAGAAGAGAAAAAAAAACAAAAAAGAGAAATGAAGAGAGGGAAATAAATAAAAAAAATGAGTAAAAGAGAGATAAACATATAAGAAATAAAACAGAGTTAAGTATGGAGATATTAAAAATAAAAAAAAAATAGATGAAAAGTAGGAGAAAAAAGAAAGATGAAAAGAAAAATGAGTAAACAAATAAAAGGAAGATTTAAGAAAAAGAAAAAAAAAGAAAAAGAGAGATGAAAGAGGGAGTAAGTGAAAGATGGTCTTCTTTATTGTTAATTTATTCAATACTTTTTTAACAAATTTTTTTAATAATTATAATGATATTATTAATATTCAAACATAGTTTAAATGTAAGGTAGACTAATTATTTGTATTATCATATATTATTCTATCTTATACTACCTCCCCACATATGAACCACTGCTTATTAAACCAACCTTACATCCATCAACAACTAAATAACAGCACAAGTATGCGCTCCTTCGGTGCATATTTGACCATTAAAAGCATTTTATCTAGCCATCCATCTTCGCACGGACGTGTTTTTTTTTTTTCGGTGTTTTCTCTCTATCTCTATATATTTTTTCGATCCAGTAAATGCGGAGATAGCCGGCCTCGTCTACTAGTTTATTGGCCCACATGTAACCTCTGTTCACGTAAGAGCCTAACAAACAAGAATCACAAAGCAACTTCTTTTTTAAATGATTAGATTACATAGTAAATACGAGCCTTTTTGAATACTTAGAAAGGTGCATGTTGATCATCACATAATAAACTTGAGTCCGTTGAGTATAAAATATGGCAAATCCTAAGACTTTAAACGTAAAGTAGCTGGACTTGGGAGTTGACGAGGTGGGCATTCCTCCGTTTACAAATAATGTTCCATGCCCCCTTTCACATATCGAAGGCATACTGGGTGTTAGTAGCCCGATTATGCACACACATTTGAGCAGACTTTTCCAGTAGTTTTGTCAGCCTTCCAAGAGGTTCGTTGATTTTTTGGGAATTTTGTCCACTGATTCGAGTACAACATTATTTCAACGCAGCAAGAGCAAAAAGAATCTATTTTTTCAAGCAGCTAAACCCACCAAACATTATTGACAATCGGAAATAAAGTAAGAAAAATGGGAAATACACCATGAAGATTCAAACATGTCATCTCAACAAGCACACAGCAAAGTCTTGGAGGTGGCAAAACTAACTAGTACCTACCTACCAATATGAAATCATCGTCGTCGAGAACCTGAACATCTTCTTCTCCTACGAAATTTTGCCGCCCAATTTCTTTCACCAAATTCACAAACTCTACCCTCTTTGCCCTGGGAAGAGGCACATATGGTAGCCTAAAAACTGGCCTGATCACCCCAAGCTGAGTGAGAGCCGTGTTCAACCCTATAGGGTTTGGCTCCTGGAAAAGCCACTCAATGAGAGGCATGAGATTTGAGTTCAAGGCAGGGTTGTTTCCCCCAAACATGAGTTTTCGCATCAAACCCGGGACTAAGTTGCTGGCAACAGATATTACCCCAGTAGCACCATGATTCCATCTCGCATCATGACACTGATCATCATTCCCACCCCAGACCACAATTCCATTGTTTGTATACTGTTCAACTCGGTCATTCCCCATACACTCCTTTACACCAGCTAGATTAGGACTTTTTGCAATGGCGTGTATCACAGATGGGGGAATATCTTGGCCAGTTCGTGATGGTACATTGTAAATAATTGTAGGTCCCATTGGTAACACACTATCAAAATGAGAAATCAAGCCATCCATTGAGGTTTTGCCATAGTAAGGGTTGATGTGAAGGGCAGCATGCATTCCGACTGCAAAACCTTGTTCTGTGGCATGAATTGCTTCCCCTGTGGAGTTGCTCCCAGTGTTCCCAATCACCTTGACTGAACCACCAAAACAATTAACTGTGTGACCTATAAGCATTATGTGTTCATCCCAACTCATTAGCTGGCCCTCACCAGTCGTGCCACCAACAATCACACCTTCGACACCATTAACTATTTGCATATTTATCAGGGCATCATATGCTTCAAGATCAAATCTACCATCAGGTAAATATGGGGTTTTGATGGCTGTTATTAATCTAAGAGATATTATATCCTCTGATGATGTCCTGCGAGCATTTAACAAGCACACATACTTATTTGGCATCAAACAAAAGAAGGCTGGATTCTTTTATACTTAAGAGCATTACTTTCCAATTCTTGCACCCATGGTCAGACAAAAATGTGATGTCAACAATGTACAAATCACTCAGAAAATAGCGCCAGATTTGTCAACTATATTTGCAAGTCTTTGCACATATCAGCCATGTGGAAACAAAAAAATGCACAAATTTGCTTACTGCCACTGCAATATAAAATCTATTAAACACCAAGATACCCTCTGATACAACTGAGGTGATAAAAATCAGCTGCTGCAAGTTAAGGGATATGATAACTTGACTTTTTACGAATCTCAACAACAAAATCAAGATGTTAGGTCATCCTTATTTCCTTAACTAGCTTAGGAAACCTATTAGCCTCTTTTAGTAGTGCAACATTATCATCCATTCATAAATATAATTGCAAGTGCTACATTTCAACAATGGAATAAGGTCTCAAGATCTCCAAAATAACATTCATATAAAAAATATTTGGTATGTCACCCATGATTTTATTGCCGAAGTAGATGGTACCTTGCTCTATGCTGCTACCACGTTAATGCAGAATTTTGTTTCACAAATGTTAGCCTGTTTCTCTATGATTGAAGCTAACTCTGTTTCAAGAGCCATTGCTTTTTCAAATGGATTCCTCTAGTTAGATAAACTATTTGCTAGTTTCAACTTATACTTGTCAGGTTACTAATATAATCTTGAGGGCATTAGTTGCAATGATCAGTAGAATGAATAATATGCGCCCTACTCATTACAGGAGGAACTACCTTCCTTGCCCAGTATTTCAGTGGACTCCATGTCATAATTATCTATATCACAAACTGGAAAGTAACATCCCACAATATGAATAGCTGAATTATTGCTCACTGCTGAGGTACACCATTTTCAGCTGCCTTACTTATTAGTAAGATTTACCAATTGATCCACACACACACACAAGAATAGAAAAAAGAAAAAAAGAAAAAAAAAACAATAGCAGAATGACCAACATATTGGAGGAAATGCATCATCACGAAGAAAATAATCTTAATAAGTTACCGATTTTTAACTTCAAAACTGCGCATTGGGAGGTGGAAGTTGGGAATTACAGCCGATTGTGGGGGCCTCCATGTTGCACTCCTGTTTCAGAAAAAATTGGGAAACCACCATTATTGAACCCAGTAAAAGAAGTAATTGCAATATCGATTGGCAACCCTTTACTCTTAAACTGTTGAGAAAAAAAAAAAAAAAACTAAGCAGGCAACTTATCCAAGAATTTAGAATTTGGTTGATTTACTCCTAGAATATGAAACTAGCACTCAAAAGAGTATTCCCAGATTTTTGCTTCCAGCAAAAGATCCCAGCGGATCAATCAATCTACAACACCACTTCGCCAATATAAACTTAAACATCCCATTCATTGATACTGAGTTTTTTATTCCCATTAAATATTGACACTATCAGCTTCATACTGAACCACATATAAGATATGACGCATTAAAATTGATTCGCAAGATTTTATCTTTCTTTTTTTCTTTTCGTGAGAAAAAAGCGTGTGTAACTAAAAAGTGGAAACAATAAAATACGGGGAACGAGATTGACCTTCTGCAGCGATCACCCGAACTAGGACGACGAACCTGCAGAGCAGTCTCTCTACACCATGCGCTGGAGCCCCTTAATGCAGTCATCCGTAACGCTCAAAAACAAAAAACAATAAATAAAAAAAAAACCCTAAAACCGCTCAAGTTCTTTTGAGTTCCTTATCTCACACTATGTTATTTCAGCTAATGATGGTCCTACTAGTAGTCGAAACGGTAACGGCGATACTCGTGGTGGAGATCGGTCGGCCAGAGAAACAGCAGGGGACGGCGGAGCTGTGGCGGTGGCGAGCGGCCATGGTTTCAAAATCCGTTCAAAGAGATCGGCAGACGGCCTAAGGGGAAGGTGGGGCGGTGAGGGCGTTTGTTTCGATCTTTGATTTTTTTGGGGTCTGCTTATTCTAGGGTTATGGATTAACACTGTATTTATTGGGTGACAGCTGTGAACATGTTTCGATGTGACTTAGTTGAACTTAAGTACGAACTAATTCTTCCATTGGCTTTTATATAGGCCGGCTCTTAGGAAGTAGTAATGGTCGTGAAACGTTATTGGAGCCTTTTAAGAAAGCCAGTAAGGAAGCGTAGATGTTCAACAGTGGCGCAAGCCTTCCAACATTAGCCTCGGATTGCAGAGGTTTGCTTTGTTTTTCGTCTGTCATTACACTGTGTTATCTAGAAATCAGGAGCTAGAAACGCGAGTTCCTGCTTTCTTGCTGGAGACCATACCAGTATGGTCTTTGATGCTATTCATTTGAAATGAAAATTCAACCTCCGCACATGTTAGTGTTGAGACTGAGCCGGGTTCAAAATGCTGGGTCTTTCAGTTCATGCATTTCAATTTTCTAGGTCGTCGAGCTCACTGATAAGCGGTAGTGATATATCAAGTCGTTACACTAAAATTACTCATAATCGAAGTAAATCATCTTTGAGAGATACTTTATTAGACTCACCCTTTACTCTTCATTTATTCAATGTTTCGCCCCTCAAATCATTTTCGGGACATTAGAGTGCCACCAATCTTGTCTCATCATTTTAGAGATTAATGAAATTTGATTTATGTTATCGAAATTTTTTAAATTTTGAAAATATGATTATATATATTATAAGTTAAGATTAATTTAAATGTTTGTCATAAATAATGATATTATTATTTTAATGTTAATTATATTTTTAATATTTTATTTATTTATTTATCTTTTTTGTTTACAAACAATTAGTTTAAGAAATTTTTGATATAGACATATAATATAATTTTAGATGTGTTAATGCTATAAAGAATAGGATTAAGATTTAGAAAAAGAAATATGTGATACTTTTGACGAATATCCATTATGTTGAAATAATTTTGAAAATTAGATACTTTTTGGGTAAATTTATTTGTATCAAAATATTTTTAAAATATTAAAAATTTATATAATTTTTATTATTATTAGTTAAAAATTAAAAAAAATTAAGAGATTCTTAAAAAATTTTAAATTAGAGTTATTTTCAAATTTATTTTTAAAATTTTAAATAAAATTTTTTTAAAAAAATAAAAAATAGATAAATTTGATCAAAATCGATCAAAGTTAATCAAAACCAGTGTGATAGGGCTTGAAAAAAAAAAAAAAAACAGTCGATGATTCAAATTTTAGATACAACCTTAACTCTCAAGGTAGCTATGCAAAAGCAATGATCATGTGGAACCACTTTTTGATTTTTTTTATTTTCATTTTTATTAAATGGACAAAGTTACTTTTCTCTTTTACTTTTCTAGATGGGCTTTTCTTGTTGGGTCTAACGCAAATAAAAGGTTTAGCTTTTTTTCCTTCCCGTTAGCTTTTTTCTTTTCTTTTCCGGAGTCCTTTTTTTTTTTTATAATATTTTTTTGGCTTCCTTCATTTTCTTTTGGTTTCTACCCCGCCGGGGGTCTCTTTTTTCTGTTCTTAGTTCCAAAACACCGTCTCTCTTTCTCTAGACCACTCCCTCCTCCACTTATCCTTTTTTACTTCTTTGTTTTGAAACTCTCTAAATATGAATTTCAAGTTTAATTTTTGGTACAGATGTCAAGATTTGTCCATAAAAATTATGATTTCTGTTGAGTGTTTGGAATAGATTAATGGTAAAGAGAGAGAAGAGCTGTTGCCGGCGATGAAGCCTTAGCAGCCTTAGATCGGTGCGTTGAGAATGTGGATGAATATAGATCAACTCAAAAAGAGTAGATTGATGGGGGACTTCAATGGCGACAACACCAGAAATGACACGTGCATCGAAAAAGGGTAGTGGAAGTAGCACGAGTTTAGCCGGAAAACGAAGCTTCTCCCATGCTTCGACTGGCATGCGGAGATCGTAGATAGATAGCTCAGCTTAAGAGAAGTTGATTGATCAGGGGCTTGAACAATGACAACCACCAAAAGTGACGCGTGTGTCGGGGGAAGGTAGTGGGTTTTTGTATCTATCCACACATTTCCAGGCTACTTTCTGACGTGTGACCAACGAAAACATGCAGATCTGCAAACAATGACCTTGGCGATGGTGCCAATGAGCATCCGGAAACCACTTCGGGGTAAGTTATAGCCTTGAGGTGCTTATTTTGTCTCTTTTACTTTTTCTTTTTTTTTTCGTTATTAATTCCCTATTTTTGGTACTCTCTTATTGCTATTGTGTGCAAAATGGGTTTTGGATTTTTTATTTCTTTTCTCTAAAAAAAAAAAACTAGAAAATGTTTGTATGATGGTGAGGATTTGACATGAAATTAGGACATTTTTTGAACAAATTGGTATTGCAGGATTCAGTCCTAGTTGAGTCTCGAGGGTAAGAAATATATTAGGTCAATTTGGCCCTATTTGACTAAGTCGCTGATGGGTATGAATTTAATTGTAACAAACGGAAAGTTTTCTGAAATTAAGTTGTATGGTGATGGTAATAACTATTTTGGCAAGATGAGCAATTTTTTCCTCTCTTATTATGACTTTAGGTATTATTTTTTTTTACTTCTTATGTGATAGTTTATGATAGTAATTGTTTACCAACCAACTTGTTTATGAGCTCTAAGTAATGTATGAATGTGTTTATAATTAGTTCTTATTTGTTTTTGAAATTATGTCAATCAATGAATCTTAAGTGTACTTTTTATTGTATTTGGATACTCTTCATGTGCCTATATGTTTTTTTTTTAAATCTTTATAAAGAAAATAATTCTTTTTATAACTTTTTTAAGTGGTTAAGAGTTATCATATGATTAGATAATTGAAAATAAATTTCTTCATCATTACTTTTTTATTATTAGTTATTTGAATATAAGTATAAAAAGTTAATTAATATTTTTTATTAATTAGAGATAATTTGGTAAAGTCTTTACCTTGATTTAGTCACATTTTAATTTATTAATATTTATTTAAGAATTACTGATTTTAAGGATTTATATATCAAATAAAATTTTCTAAAAGATGGACATAGAGATTTATAAAAATAACAAACCATTAGTATAGTGATAAGTTACTAGTATAGTGTTTTAATGGAGGTTAAAAAGAAATGAGAAAAAAATAGATTGTAAATTATTAAGATAAGTTGACCCATTATATTTTTAATTATAAAAAGTAAATTATATTTAATTTAAATTTAAAATTCACTCGGCAATGTAAATAAATTAGTATTATTATTATTATTATTTTAACTAAATAGATGAGTAAAATAAGATCTTAAATCTAGCAATTTTTAAAATACATTGATAACGAGGAAAAATTTTTGAATATACTAAATTTCGTTTTGATAACAATCAATTAACTTAAATTTACTCCTATTGAATTTAAACTTGAGAAACATTAGTTGAAAAAAATTAAAATTGATTTGAATTATTGTCCTAATTAATTTAGAAATTCTTTAGACATAAATTTGAATTAGAGTGATCAAATGAAATTAAAATTAAATAATAGATTGCATTTAAGTTTTTAATTATAATTACTACTTATAGTTAATTTGTAGTCTTTTAAGAAAATCATACTTATTAACATTCTTAAAATTTAATTTAAATTTATTAACATTTTTAAGATTAAAGAAAAAAATCATCACATAAACTCATTTGATTTAAAAATTCTTAAGAATTAATGAGTTTTTTTTTCTCAAATTTATCAATATAAATATAAATATAGATAGATATGGGACTGAACACAAATAAAAAGGGAAAAAAATTACATATTCAACTTTCAAAATTCAGTTTTCTGAAGCATCCAAAATGAACACACTATTAATATTAAAATTATTTATACTTGATATGAGACAAAGTCTAGCTTCTTTTTTTTTTTTTTTCAAGTTTTTAAACAAGATAAAGGAAATCACATGTCATTAATACTAAACTGATTAGTTTGTATTGATGAAAATGTTTTTACTCAATCACAGGGCACTTCTAATGGACATCATTTGACATGTGTATAAATTTGTATTTGAAATGAAATATGCGCTGGCAATCCTTCGCTCTAAAGATTAGTCATTAGTGACCAGCGGCCTGGACCTTCAACAGATCTCCTGATTCCTAAAATAAACCGAACTGTATGGATTGATGGGCTGGCCCAATTTCCAAAGCCTATCCGCTCTTCAACAAGGTTCATAACCCCAATTTTTATATATTTTTATTTAATTTAAAAAAAAACATTCATCACTAAAATATTATTAAATCTAAATAATTTTTTTTCATACTCAATTTTAAAATTAACAAATTTAAAATTTAATATTATAATTTCAACATAAATTCTTATTATTTAGAATAAAAAAATTTACATTTAAAACCACTAAATCACTAATCAAATTATTATTTTGCATAAAATTACTGTCTTAAATAGTTCAAAGAATCTAAATATATTAATCATGACGAATCACATTGATTGATATTTTGGCAAAGTAAATAGCACGGTCCACTTCATTATAAATCATCTCCAAGCATGCATAAGAGATAACAAACGGAAAGAAAATTTAATTATATCTGTTAATAAATTCTAATTTTTATTATAATCAAATTTTCATCGTTATAAAATTCTTTCCCAGTGTTTTTGGGCCATACTATTTTATTCATTAAGAATTAATGAATATATATATATATAACAGTTAAGCTTCAGTTACAAATAAAGAGTCTGCCTGTTTGGAGCTAATGTTATCCAATCAAGAATCAAAGTTTGATGGTACATTATTGGTATTTTTTCAAGATTGTTACGCTTATGTGCAGATTCAAAGTTTGATAGTGCATTAATGGTATTTTTTCAAGATTGTTACGCTTATGTACAGAGATAACGCTGGCCTCCCTTCTTGACTCATTCTCTCTCCATATACCCACATGGTGCTGGTGCTAGTGACAGTTTCCGAATTTAAAGAGAGGGAGAGAGAGTATAACGCTTGAGTTGGTGTGCGTTTTGTCCCGGTTGTTGTGGTTGCATTTACTTGGAAGCGTAGCTAAGCTGCCTCGGAAATGAGCTTTTTGTTTTTTTTGGTTTTATTTTTTTAGGGCAGCGCACGGGTAACCCAGTACCCAATGTTCATCTCTACAGTCAGGGCTTCCATATATAATGCTCAAAAAAAACAAAAAAAAAACTCTATAGCCATTATCCTATCAGAAATATATTTTGAAAAAAAAAAAAAACAAAGGAGAAAACAAACAAAATAATTGAGTTGTTGGTGGTGGATCATGGCCTGTTGAATAATAATGGAGCAGGCAATGACACACTGGTTGTGGGAAAGCTGAAGCTTGATGAGCTGGTTGAGGCAGATATGGTCTTCTCTGAGGTTGCAGTAAATTAGTTTCTGATAGAATTAATGGCATAATTTCAAGTCCTTTTAAGATTGATGAGGGCTTTGATATCACTTTGAGTAGCTTGATTAGGTCAGTCAGATTAATGAGGGTCAAAGTGAGAAAGTAGTAAGGGGGAAACAAAAAAAATATAGAGTTTTTGTTCTCCAATCTTCTGGTTTTTTCTTTCATTCCAGTAGGAACAAGAGCTTGGTTTATATACTAAGACTTTACAAAAATTTTGAGTATATGTATGCCATTTTTGGCCATACAAGTTAACTAGGGTAGAGTTGCCTAGGTTAATGCATTGCTCAACTATTACACAAGCTTTTGCACAATATGTACCTCATATTAAGAGGCTTCCAAAATTTTCTTGGACCTGACCTTCAAATTCATGCTGACTGATTGCTGGACTCGGTTTGTAAACCTCTACTTCAGCAGACTCCGTGACAATTTCGAGCACATAAGCTGAGTTTTGACAGGTAAAAAAAAGGGGGGATAGAAAAAGAATCCAAATTTATACCTGTAGAACTTAGAAGAAGAAGGAAATAAAGAAAAAAAAACAAAAAGAAGTAAAACATACGGTTTAATTTCTACTTTGAACGTTACTATTCAGTAAGGAGGGCGACCGGTGCTCCAGTAGTCCTCAGCCGGCAATCGCATAGAATTTAGCGGGTTCTGTGGCAATCCTTCAAAGTTTGATGCGTTTGGATCTTCCATTATCTGCTGCTGCTCAGCAAATCCCGCCGGAGACGCTAGCGATGCACTCCCCGACGGCACTGGTGGCGGCTGCGACTCATCCTCCTCTAACGGCAGCCTTTCATAGGCAGCATTACTAAAAGAAGCCGCCACAATCGCCACCCGCCCAGATGCCAGAAGTGGGCCCGCCACGCTGCCCCCAACCACCCGGCCCTGACCACCAGCTAAATATATGCTCAGCCCGGATGCACCCGGTGGAGCCGGAGGCGGCAAGAACGAACCCGAAAGCGATAATATCTCGAACCCTCCGTGCAAAGTTACCACAGCGCCTGGCGCACCCGGCTGCCGAAGAGTGACATTAGTCACCGTCCCCGTTCCGCTCAAGATGCAGAACCCTCTTTGCCTCCGTTTTGCAAAAGCCGAGACACTCTCCACGATATCGCAGCCATTGGCAATTTCCATTATGTGAGATCCAAGGGCATGGGCGCTGTCTCTGGCGATTATAATCGGCGGTTTGGGCTTTTTCTTGGACCCGAGAGGTCGGCCTCGGGGCCGTCTGGTGTGCTGTCCTTCTCCATCAGCGGAGTCTGCTCGGGCTAGTTCTTTCCCTTCGACAGCGGCGGTAGCAGTAGCGGCGGTGACTTCGTCGTGTTCCGGCTTTCGGCGGAAACTGAGACTGCCGTTGACGCTCTGCTCTTCTTCGGAATTGTGTTGCTGCTGGGGTTGAAATTGATGGTGGGGCTGCAGATGGGGATAGCTGGCGCGAAAAGGACGTGGAAAAGGACGACCCTGGGCTGTTACTGGATTCATTTCTTCGTGTTCTTCGAATTGAAAAACCTTAATTCCCTCTCTCTCGCTCTCTCTCTCTCTCTCTCGCTCTCTCTCTCTCTCTCTCGGAGCCGGCGCCACAGGCATACGAAGCCAAAGGTCTAGGTCTGGGTGTCACCTACTTATTAATCAAACTTCTCTTCAAGTAATACGGAGTGTCGTTTTTTAAAATACGTAAATATAAGTTTAAATTTTAGTATCGTAATTTTAAATATGAAAAAAAAAAAAAAAAAAATCACCCACTAACTTCAGACACCACCCGAGCAGCAATCTGGATGTATCCTTTCCGCTTCTCCCCCCTTCTTCCTTCTAATATCACTGCATGTATCATTCTCTGTGCCTAACCAAAAGCGCGTCAACAATATACTTCCAACTGGAAAGTCTTTTTTTTGTTGGAATCCTTCTCCACCAACTCCGCCTCTCCAGTCTAATAACACTCCATAGAACAACATCTTTTCAAACCCGTAAAAACAGAAAGAGACAAAAAAAAAAAAACGCTGAATCACCGATCCTTTTCAAAACACCGAAACGCAAGCTATTCCAATCTCAAACCTAATTTTATTCATTTAAGACTGTAAGTCAAACTTATTGTAATCGGTAAAGGTAGAGAGAGCTGACTGCAAACATAGTACCAACTTGTAAGAGAGATTGAAGTTTTACCACAGCACGAGCATTAATTATTATTTTGAATAAATAAAAATTCACAGGGGACTCTAACAAAACGAGATAAGTTTTCAAAAAATCTGAAATTTTTAATAATTTTTGTAATTGAGTCTTCTTCTTCTTCTTCTTCTTCTTTTTTGAATTTTCAAATTAATCTTTAATATCACCACTGGGCGGACATGTAAACGTTGCATTCATTTTTGCCCCGGCGGGGGGGGGGTGTTGGGGAATGAAATTGAAGGATCGCAGCCGTCGGTTACAGTCAGAAAATAAAGACAACTCGGTCAACAAATGAGGTCGGCAGACTTTGCAGGAGGATGTCAAGGTACTGTTGGATTCTGTCCGTCGGCACGAAGCCTGAAGGCGTCCAACTCATGTGCACGTGCAATGCCGTGGCATATAAAAAATCGCCGTGCCGATGATGATATATTTCTTCTATTTTGGCTCACGGATTGGCATTTTTTCTTCTCTATCTCTTTTTTTCTCTTTTTATTACGAAGATTAATCTTATACTTATTTTGTCTTTTTCTTGGTTTAAATTCCGATTTTGATGACTATATATTACAAATATTAATCTTCAAATCAATTGAAATAAAAAAAAAAGTATAAGACTAAAATAAAATTTTAAAAATGTAAAATTATATTAAAAAATTAGAATTAATTTCAGATTTAAATTAAAAAACATATTATAATTTAACTCTTTTTTAGGATAGTTAAATTAACTTAATCCCAAATAAAAAAATTAAATGACAGACAATTCACTAAAATATAAAATTATGTATTTATTATTTAAAATAATAATTTGATTAATAATTTGTTATATTTTTTTATATTAATTTAAAATTTAATTTTCATATTAACCCTTATCTTGACAAAAAATAAATCAAGGTGGTTTGAGGTGCAATTATAAAATTTTAAATTCATTGATATTTAAGTTAAATATGATAAAAATTTTATTGAAATTTAATAATATTTAAATAATAATTTTTTTATAAAAATTAAATAATAAATAATAAATATTTTTAATCATAATATATAAATATAATAATTAATATACACAAAATATATGTCTTTTTTTAAAAAAGATATTATGAATTTGCTAGTAAACATTTAAGTCCATAGGCATGCACAAGTGTAGTTGGGTTTTGACTGCATCGTTTTATGGTTCTTTGTGCAATTGAATCACAAACCAAGGCATAAGGGCTTAAATGAGAAGAAATGGAAGCGTGGGTGGTGCTGACACAACAACAGCCAACAGATAGAGAGACTGACTGACAATTTGAAGGAAGAAAACCCTAGCACGAGCGGCATTTCTGTGCAAATGAAATGAAGGGAAGGGGATTGATTGGCAAGCCATTTATGCTTCCAAGAGTGAAATAGTGGAGGGGGAAAGAGAGAGAGAGAGAGAGGAGAGCCAGAGCGAGATGTATGCGGCAGTCTCAGCAGTCTGCAATTCTCTTCCAGAGGCTACCCACAAAGCACAACTGCAAATATTGCGAGACAGTTGTTATTTACATGTCGAAAAAAAATTTTACAAATGTACAAAATATTTTTTGTGGGGCTCATTTTTACATTTTGTTGTGCCTGTATAAAGTCTGTTTATTTGTGTAAATAAGAATTGCCCAAGTCGCAAACTAGGGCTGTCGACTCCACTGCCATCACAATCAACTCACGGGCCTGAATCAAATTGAATGTAATGAAACCCCATTTGATGCATTGAATGTGCTCCCATTTCCCATTCTGCCAACTAGTTACCATTCGGAATGACCCCAGCTTTTTCTGTTTTTTTGAAAGAAAACAAAAGAAAAAAAAAAAAAGAAAAAAGAAAAGAAAGGAGGTCCATCGTCAGCTTATTTGTCCGCATGAATATATCGCTTTATTATAGTTTCAAACAGTAGAAATTATTATGCTATCTTGTGCCAATTTGTTATGCCCGTCCAATGTAGAATTTGGTCCGTATATTGCTCTGAACCACCAAGGATCAAGTCCCGGTGTTGCTAGCATGTGTTGTTTTAATGTTTTTTTTTTTATAAAAATATTAATTTAAATTTTGTTATTATTATTTATTTTTAAACATAAAATTAAAATTTATACTAAAATATAATATAAATTTTAAATTTATTAATATTTAAATTAAATAAAAAATTACATGAATTTAATAGAATTCGAATAATAAATTTTTTTATTAAAAATTTGAATAAAAATAATAATAGATGATTTAATTTTAATATATACATATAATAATTAATATTTTTATTATATTTTTTATGTATAAAAAAAAAATCAAGTTTCATGACTCGCGAGAGAAAGATGCAAAAAGGGTAAGTTCTTGGCATTGTATGGTAGAATTTAATTTTTGAACCTCTGAGGTGAGGTGTTTCTGCTTTTCCAACTTGCCGTTGCCTTGAATTTATCGTCCATTGATTAATTGAGTTTCATTATTCATGCGTCTAACACATCTGTACAAATTGTACTTAAAATCTTAAGTTTATAAAATTTTTAATATTATGTCTAAAAATTTGTTAACTCAAAAACTAAATTGTGGGGTAAATTTTAAATGTAGATGATATGCTAAGTTTTTCTAAAGAAATCTCTCAGGCTCGATCCTGCCCTTGATACATAAAACAAGTAAAGAAACGAAACTTAACATATTGAATATGTGTAGGCCAGAGATTTTACACCGACAAGTCTGTTTCTTTTTTTGGCCATTGACAAGTCTCTTTCTCAGCCGAATATAGACGTGAAAATGCAGATGGCCACAATACAAGCATCTTGTCTTTTTCTTATAAGAAGTCAACTCCTGCCCCCACCACTTCCGTGAACCCCTCCAGGCCCGGAAAATCCTGGATTGCCTTGCCAAACAGTGACATGTATGGCGACCATTCTAATTGCACTTCCTCCACCGTTTATTTTTCAATTTCTTAGTTCGGCACACATACTAGGTATGACTTAACCGCAATTGCAAATTGGACATATAAGCATACTCGAATCTTGATTCCATTTTCATGATGAAATTGGCGTTTAATATGAATCATTCTTTGATCTCGCAAGACAGCTTAAAGTTCTAAATAGGACGATTTGTTTAACATTGTGAACGCCAATTTGATGGCGGGAGATATGGAAGCAAGCCTCCTGGAAAACATAAAGATGTCGAATTGGGTGAGAGAATGTCAAAGGAAAGTATTCAAGAAAGACAGGGTCGTCCCCTTAGAAGAAAATGAGAGCAAAAGGAGAAAAATTTGTAGCGGCATTTGTGCCAATGCCACAGCCAATATGCTAGTGCTTATGAAAATTAAATCTCTTTTCATTAAACAAATCAGAACCCCACTATCCTGTCCAGACAGAACAATTATCTTAGCAAAGCAATTGCATAATGAGTATGGACCACATCAAGAAAAGACACCATCGCTTCCACGTGAAAAAGCACCCATCTCTTTGAATATAGCATAAGATTTCATGTTCTCGCTCTCTTAGAAGCCACCTTTCACCCAAAGTGGCTTGGAGTTTGTCGCACCCATTCCCTGTCCTCCATGGAAGAGGGTCAATTCAAAGCTTTCATTCTTGAGTTATTTAACCAAAGTCACCTAAAACTTTGACAATAATTTAGAGACTAGATAGCCGACCATACGTAGGTTTCCCATGTGATCGACTGCGATCTCTCTTTTGAATTCATTTTGGGTCATCCCTCACCCGTCTAATGTGGCCTCTTTCAAGCATGAACACTAGGGCAAGTGGTACCATAATGTCAACAGCTTTTTGTCGAACTCGATTGTTGGTTGGAAGTTCCGAACCAAGCCTCTTTATGCAAGTGAATACTGGCCGAATTGTTCCCTATATGCCCTTTTGTGCAACCACTTAAATTATTCTATATTGCGTAGAATGGGAGCGTGAAAAAATGATACCAAAAAAGTTTTTGGAATTCAGAGAAATAAAAACTTTTAAAAGGGTATTTTTATTGTTAAATTATTTAAATAAATTTTATTAATAATTTAACTCTTAAATTTAAATGAAAAAATACTCAATCTAACCAAATAAAAAATTAAAATAAAAGAAAATTCAGTTCACATATATTTTAAATAATTTAGTTAAAATTAATAATTAATTTAATATTTTAGAAAACAAATAAATAAATTATAAAATAAAAATTATAATATAATTTGTAAGATAATAAAGAATAATTTTCATAACATATCTTATATCGAGCTGCTTAATTTAAAAAAAAATGTCCTTGAATTGAAAATAAAAAATTGATGTCCTTTATTCCACAAGAAGAAGAATTTTGAGTATATTAATATCTTGCATTTGTTTCTTTCTAAATGAATATTTATTAAATAAATATTTATTATATTAATAATTGTCATTGATTTATAACTAAATTTCTTAATTTCAATAAAATCAATAAAATTTAATACAAGAAGTAAATAATTTACAAGATTATAAAGTTTGTGAATTAGAGGCTCATCCTCTAACTTGGTATAATTTTACTATTGATTAAATGATCACTTAATACATATAATTATAATCTTTACTAATCACAAAACATTAATTTACTTAGTCATAATATCATCAATGATCAATATTTTCTCTTTTTTGTGAACAATCCCCCTTTTATTAATAATTTGATTCATCTTCTTTAAATCAAGAATTGATATTTGACTAATAATATCTTTGTGAGGTAAGTTCATAATTTTAATAAAAATAAAATAAAAGTTGAATTGTCTTTCAGTCATATCTAAGATCTCATCAAATATATTATTACTATAAAACTTAAATATTAATAAATTTTTTATATTTATTTATAAATAAATTTTTTACTTATTGAATTAAAATCAATAATATTCACCATTTTAGAGTTTGAAATATGTAAAAGTTTTTCGTCTTCACAAATATTATTATATTCAAAATAAATACCAATTTATGCTAATAATCTCACAAAATCTTTAATGAAAAAATTTTCTTCAAAGATTGTAATATCTTTGAAATAAAAAATGTGTTTAAGAGTAACATCTTAAATACAAAATATATGGTATTTATATTCTTGTAAAATTACTTTAAATAGGGTTTTTGATATTCATTATTGGAGAGATTGTTTTGGACTCCATAAGACAATATCAACATAAGTACACAAGTTAAACCTGTATTGATACTACCTAAAGTGAGATAAAAGCAAATAAAATATTAAATGATATCAAGTAAGTTAAATTTAAACTTTGATACTAACTAACACAAAATAGAAGTACAAAAAGAGAATAAAAAATACCAATATTTAATTAAACTTTTAAAATAATTTCTTAAATTTATTAAAAAAGATAATAACTCTTAAAAAATTATTGATAATTTATTTGAATAAATTTTACTAATAATTTATTATAATATTAAAATTATTTTAGTTCTTAAATTTATATGTATATTTATAGTTAAAATTATTTAACTAATTAGAAAAATACTTTAGATTAAAAATAATATATTTAATAATTAATTAAAAAAACTACCTAAATAAAATATTAAAATAAAAAAACAATTCTATTCACATACTTTTTAAATAATTTAATTAAAATTTATATTAAATTTAAATACTATAAAATGAGTAAATAACTTACAAACTAAGAATAATAATATAATTTATAAAATAAAAAATAATAATTCTATAACATATTCTACATCATCACTTTACCAGTTGCATTTTGTTTGCAATAGCCTATTATCAAGTAAAAAATTGGTTTCAATCCTCTTTGACAAGTCATCCTTTAAGCAAGGCCAAGATCACGATCGTACAATATATTGGTCAAACAGCCTTGATCACGATTAATTTTTATAATTGGAATATATAGTAATCAAATTTGTATTAAGTGATGCAGTTGAGTTGTTATATTTTGACAAGTGGTTTTACGCACGCCCACTTCACTCATATGCTAGATTGAACCCTCATTTGGTAATGAAGAAGTTTATAAACATTGTAAGTCAAAATATGTTTTTTAAGTTAACATGAGATTTCATATCTTTTTAACATTAACAAATTCATCAAAATCCATGAGCCCATCACCATCGTTGTTGACCCCCTTTATCATGAGCTTGTAATCTCGCAGGCTGCTCTTATCAAAATTAAGGTTAATCAGAAAGTTCTGCAATCCTTCGGCCCGGCTTAGTCCATCTTTATCCAGATTAAATATGAGAAATGTGTCCTTAAGACATTCTTCTTCTTCATCACAATCACTAAGTTTTCCATCACTGTCAATGAATTTGTCCAAGACAATAAACCCATCTTCGTCGCAATCCATTTCTTTTACCATTGCCTCAGCTTCCCTCGTAGCCTTTGATTTTTCATAGCCAAGACACGAAAGCACTTCACTTTACTCGCAGGGAGAAATCTCGCTATAACCATTCGTGTCGATCACTTTGAAAACTTGTTTCAATTGTTTGGAAACTTTCATGGCCGCAAAAGATGCAATTGACAAATCAAAACTGGAAGGCAATGTCTTGTTCCTTATTCTGTTGCACCTCCTCCTGACCTTTTGCGAACAATGCTCATGCAAGTTCTGATACAGTCCAACATGGTCTACGTTTTACATTTTTGTTATGTGTGTGTTTGTGTTAGTGAGTGGGAGAGAGAGAGAGAGAGAGGAAGAGAGAGGTGATGGCAGGAACCATAATGATCATGGTCATATCTATAGGAGAAAAGAGATGCCGGCCAGTGGATAAAGATGCAAATTTTCCATCTTTGTGTGACTAATTGTTTGGGTACAAAGGCCAAACATAAATACCATACAAGACTTTAATTTTGGATCTTGGAATGTTGATTAAAGTGTAGGCATGAAGAGAAAGAGACTAAGAGAAAAAATGTTTCTTTGTTGAAAAATAATTTATTTATAGAAAATATTTATTATTTTTTATAAAAAATAAATTATTTTTATGATTTAATTATATTATTAAACAATATTTTTTTGTATTTAGCGTACTTATAAAAAAATTGTGAATTTTTTTTTAAAATAGAGCAAATAACTCTTTTTAATTTTGTTAAACATGCAACACAAAAAGAAAAATTATTTCAATATTTTGTAATATATGCATCATAAAGAATAAATTTTAGCGAGTTAAGTTCTTTTTCGTACTCATCTTCACCTTAAACTATTAAAATAAATTTAGGATTAAATTATAATGAATAAAATTCCAATATAAAAAATTAAAACCTGTCATCTAGTTGGGGTCAATAAAATTAAAGAAACGACACCATCATCATTACCAACACTTAAGGTCAGACCCTCTAAATTATAATTCTTTATGAGTTTAACAAATAAATTGGACTAGTAAGATTTAACATGATCACTAACCAATTTTGCAATCTTTTTAATAGTAACGGAGATATTATCTAGAAGAATGATTTTTGGCTCAAATGGGGATAGAATATTAAAGAAACACTTGACTTTAGTGTTATAGAGTAAAATTAAAATAATAGAGTCAACAATTTTGAAACAAATAAATTGTTATTATAAATAAAAATATTTAAAAAAATCTTTAATTAATTATTTGTAAGATAAAACAAAATTTTAATATTAAACGACAAAGAAGAAAAACTTACCATAACAATGATAAAGTTAGCCTGTGATCAATGACCAGTGAGCACTGATAGCGAGAGTAATAATAGAGTTGATCAGTAACTGAAAAAACTAACCATAATTTAAAACTGACCCTCTCTCCAACTCGCATTCTCTCACTCACATCCGTCACCATACCTATAAAAAATAACTTCTCTTGATTTTTTTGTAAAAAGGTTATTATTTTTCATTAATTTTACTTTACAGTTATTTTCTATTAACATCTTTTCAATTTACCGAATACAAAAATAAAATGAAAAAAAAAAATTTACCAAAGAAAATTTTATCGCAAGGAAACGGACAGGAAATCCTGTTGGCAACGGATTCCGGCTATAAAAATCTAGAAAAAGGGCCGGCATATTTCACCTTCACCCGCGTCGCGTCCTGGAATATCCATACGCTTATTTTTATATTTTGCTGTTTCGCGTTCTGGCTACCAGAGGAGATGCCATCCAAGTTCATTTTTGTCTCCCCAGCGGAAGCGAGGGACATAACCAATTCAATCGTGAAACCGAGTCACTCCGGGGCTGTAACCGCATCCTTGTATGAGGTCAACTGCTCAGCACCTGCAACTTGAATTAAAAAAAAAATGACAGATAGTTATCAGAAGGTAGATCAGGTCTCCCACACAACATGGCATCAGACCGAACCTATGAATACTTGTGCTCATATTTTCTCACTTCGACATAACATTTTACATTACATGGGTAATTGTTACTAGACTCGGGTGTTTAACATGTAAACTCAGGCCATGTAATGATTTTTCAATAGTAATGCAATGATATAAGTCAGCCTGGCAGAGAACTCCTTGGAGCTAAGGGTAGCGACTATTGTTTTGGATTTTCCAAGTCTAGATCAATGTTAGGATGCATCAGATCCTTGCCCCCAAAGATGACAATGCACCAAAGGATAGAATAGACAAAGTCTGATGTTCTTAACATCATAAACGAGGACGTAACAGTGTATAAAAAAGGATGTAACAGTGCATGAACCTCTATGCTGTAGAGTTAAGACAAGTCAGATATAAACATATTTTTAATATACGTATCGTGAGCCAAAATTCATATCTTGCTCTACAAGGATAGTCTTGCGTAATCAGAAAGCCAACCACATGAAATTCGATTTCATCGAACAGAGGATCCAAGTACAATCTGTCTAATAGCTACACCATCAGGAATCACACCCTCCGCACAGAAAAGGCTACAAAAGTTCATAATCAACCATAACGCAACTTACATTAACTCGCTATGATGGGATGGCAACTGCTGTAAGGTATTTACGGAAGACAATTGCATCTTCAAAACGTCCAAAAAGGATAAAAGCAGCGTCAATGGGAGTCCCGTTCACAAGTCTTGGCATTGTGGATAATCAATGCAAAGCATACCATTAAATGGAGAGGTTTCTACCTTACATGTTGAAGAAAATAACTTTTTACAGGAAATTATTTTTCAGACACTCATCTCTCAAAAAAAGAAGAATATTTTGCGAGCATAAAACATGAAAACGCCAGATGATATCTATAGATTCTGAAAGACCAAAAAGGAGATGCAATGCTCCATAATAACCCATGTAAGATTCAAAAGGCACCAGCTAATCAGAGTACCAGTTGCTATCTCTTGGCTACTATTGATCTACATCTCCAATCAGAATTATAAAATATCAAAGCTGAAGCAAACAAAAAAACTAAGAGAATCAGATAATGTATGGCACATTCCAAAATTTAGTCCAACCTTACCAATATCAACAAGATTGAAGAGAAAACAGGACCCACCAATGAGCTGAGCATATCACTGAGAACCACCTGGACCTCATTTGAACCATGCTCGCTACCAATCCCCAAGCTTGATAATGGCGGAAGAATCAGATAACTTATGACACATTCCAAAATCTAGTCCAACCTTGTCAAGATAAACAAGATCCAAGTAAAATAGGACCAGCTGAGCATATCAGGGGTGAGCTACCTAACCTCATTTGAACCATGCTCGCTGCCAAATCATGCTTGATAGTGGGGGGAAGAATGACAAATTCCAAAATTTAGCCCAACATTACAAGCTTAACGAGGTTGAAGAAAAATAGGGCCCACTGATGAACTGAGCATATTGCTGAGACCTACCTGGACCTCATTTGAACCATGCTCATAAGGGAAGATTCAAGTCAAGTTCTTCTCGAATGCAGTCTCTCGCTGAGTACATATAACCACGAGAGTTGCCACAATAAGAGGGGCACGTGCAGCCAATTCCCTACGCTTCATGGAGCCTGAACGAATCAGCCAATGATACTGCCCACTGGAGGGAGATTCAGGTGTTTGTCCAGAATGGGCACTTTCAATGTAAAATTGTAATACCTCCTGGCAGAGGTTGACAAGACAGGATTCCACTTCAGCCTCATCATAATTTGAAGGCTGATCTAGCACAAGATTTTGTAAAAATGTGAGACAGATTTGATAAGACTCATTCTCCAGGCGCAGCAATGGCAGGTCTTGTACTCGGATCATGAGGACAAACTCCTGCAGATTTGAACGTAAAATGGTATTATTGTTGACCTTGTGTGCATGGGATGCGGCATCATGTAAAGCTTCAAAGAGAAATATAATATTTTTCGATGAAAGGTGAGATCGGAACGTGCTGTAGATTTCCACTATAGCCTGTTAGATGAAAAATGAGTGTTACAAGTACATGTTTTTCTGAAAATGCATAACCAAACATATGCAGGTGTAAAGGAACTCAAATAAAACAGCACATGGTCAACATATAGATTAAGGTTTCTCTGCACGAAATAAAAAAAAGAGAGAGAGAACGCACCTGAATCAATGGGAGTTGATGTGTAGTCTTTGCATCAGACAGAGAAGCACAAAGATGGCGTGTCGTCAATCTATCTGAATCATCCTCAGGTGTGCCAACTCCACCAGACTCTTCATTATTTTTCTCAGTAAACGAATGTCTATGGCTAAACTCCGTAAGATCCCCACTAATAATGTAAGAGAAATCAGGAAGGGTTGCATTGGCTGCCTCTTTTAATGACAAAACCTACCCACTTCTCTTCTGAAAACAGATCACCGGCGTTGCTCATCAAACGGACAAATGCTGCAATAGCAATCCCAGCAAGACTTTGGCGAGGACGCCGAGTGAAGCTAACAAGAAGTACCAATAACTTCCTCAAAAGTGAATTGACTGTGTTATAAAACTTGACAAACAGATCAACAACCAATTGCAGGGCCAACATGCTCGTCTCATAGAGCCATGCATCTTAATCAACATCTCCTGCATCACTATTGATGTCCTTCCCAGAAGGGTCACCCTCAGTAGGATCAATAGCATGCCGCGCATAATCAAATATTGGAAAGAGGATGGACTCAAACATTCGTTCCCATAAAGGTAGAGAGAAAAGGTGACGTGATTTCATAAAGTTTGAAACAGCGCTTGCAAGGCACTCTTTCTAGTTTCAGGCCTAGGATCAAAGCTGAGTTATGATAGACCTGAGCAACGGAATGCATATAATTGAAGGGTAAGAATGTGCTACATAAGATGAAGATATGTTCATTAAAAGAAAAATGTTACAATGAAGCCCTAAAAATATAGCTAAAAATGCTTTGCAAAAAGATAACAACCTGCTTATGCAGTTTTCCTCACCTCCCAACAAAGGAAACCGGAAATAGAGATGATCTTCTTTACCTGTGATCTCTCCATTATCTTGTTTTCCATCTCCACTTCGACATGAAGATGGA
Source organism: Bruguiera gymnorhiza (assembly GCA_020883675.1). Classification (NCBI taxonomy): domain Eukaryota; kingdom Viridiplantae; phylum Streptophyta; class Magnoliopsida; order Malpighiales; family Rhizophoraceae; genus Bruguiera; species Bruguiera gymnorhiza. Next base: position 2,245,972 of record JAIRCJ010000136.1, on the reverse strand, counting down.
GAAATTTTTCCGGAGGCTTCCTCGTCGTTGTTCCTTGAGGAGGATCCAAGGTCTCCTTCTGCAAGTTTAGTGGCACAGAACCGAAGAAAGGCAATTGCATAGAGGCTAATGTCTTTGTTGAACTGACTATTGGTGAACGCAATTAGGCAATTTACACAATCTGTAAAGGTGGTTGTTTCGGTCTCAGTAATGTACAAGAAATAATCACAAATAATCTCCTTCATTATTTCAATGGACAAAAGAACAATGTTTTTGTGGTCGTCATATGCTGCTGTTGTGAAAACCTGCAGTAGTACTCATGTCGTTAACAACGTAACGGGGCACAATGGCACAAAACATCAAATCAAAAACAAATGTTAAGACCATCGACTATAACTTTTAGATTAATTTTATTACAGAGGGAGCAAATAAATAGGCATAGAAGATTACCATAAACATGCTCTTCCACCTTGATTTAACATTATTGACACACGATAAAACCATCTGTGAGATGCATCTGATGATCAGTTCCCTGATTTCAACAGCACTACTCTTACGCATAACAATGACAAAAGGCTTCATAAATTCATTCCGGAAGTTGTAGTTAGCCAACTCTTCTCGCTCTAAAAATTTCATAGACAATTGACTCAAAGATTCCATAGCAAATATTGCAATTGACAGGTTTTCAGAACAACCAATGGACACAAAGAAATCAGAAAGCACATTCCAGATGCTTGACCATACAAGCCTGATGCAGTTCATGTTATAGTGCCTGCCAAAGGAAATCAAATCAAGTAAACTGTGAAATAATGGCAACAGAAGCAGATACATATCCAAAAATCACGGGAAAGTAAAATAAACATGAAAGGCACAAGAAAAGAAAGATACGTGGGATAATACATACGCAATCTCAACAATCTTTGTGAGGCTAAAAACCGTGGGTCAGACGCAGATCGCAGCTCCTCCATAGAATCTTACAAAGAGCCTTGACAAAGTCAATGATTGCTTCACTGTTCAATTTCTCACTCCCTGGGAATATGCGGATCATTTCAGTGCTGCCAACTTGTTCTAACATGTTTAAGTTAAAAACTAAATTGTTCACCTGTTCAGATGTGACAGCCCCAGAAGTATTGCTACCAACACCTGCACTATCATATGAACCCCTCATCACAGCAGAAACTGCAAACTGCATCCTCCCAGGACCCTTCTTTTTCAAAACCTGAAGAATGGTTGGCTCAGCCTGTTTTCCCTTTTCAGACTCACCGTGGGGGAAGGAAAAAAAAGTTGAGCATCTGGAGAAGCACCCTCTCCCAAGAGATGCAAATGTTCATAGCGTGAGACGCATGTCAAAATATGCTCCCAAGGTTCTTGCAGATAATTCCCGTCTTCATCTGCAATTGCAACTATTGTCTGTCAATATTGTGAATCCAAACTCAGAGTTAGATCCACATGTAAATGGATACTGATGGAAAACTATAATGTACTTCATATGTTTCTGCTATAAACTTGTTATTGTTCCTCCATGATCAATGCTAGAGAGGAGTTCAGGATTACACTTCCAAGAATGAATAATAGCTACTAATCTCTAAATGTTTTTCTCACTGTTTCCAAAAAATTGATTATTGTCACAAACAAACCATTTGTCTAAACTAAAGCATTCCTCTTGTCCATGAAATTCAAGTCTCAATTGCCGATCATTCTCAAGACATTACGCTAAGTCGACAACAGAACACTAAAGATTTGAATATTTAGCCATTTTATTGTTTTAAGTACCCATAAACATGATTAAATTTCATCGATTTTTCAGCAGCACAAGCAAACTAATCAAGACATACTAAATGAATAAACTTAGATAATGGTTACCACGTATATACGCAATAGACTGAAACACCCATGTTATAACCAACCTACTTTCTCTAATTGTTTGCTATATTTTAGAAAGAAACGCCTCTATGTGAAAACATTGGTAAGGTTGCATAGATTTGAACATTCTCCAGATCCCACAGTGTGGGAGGCTCATGCACAGGGACACCCTTTTTAGCATGTTCTGGGATATTGTACTTTCCATCTTAACAGAATCCCTTCGTTAAAAAATTCAGGATATAGTGGAATCACATAATGATACCCACTTCTGTTTCATCCATGAGAGATTTGGAAGGGAAGAAACAACCTTGATGGCATCTGTATTTTTCTGCTTGATATCAGCAGGAGAGTGAAGGGAAGTAAACTATGCTAGTGAAGTCACAAAAGCATCTCTATGAGTCTTCATGGACACTACAGCAGTCACATGAATAGTGCAACGAAAACCTTCAAGACAGAGCTATAACAATTTCATCATCACTTTGATCAAGAGGAACACTGAAGGCAGCCAACATAGGAGCCCAGCATACCTCAGTCATGAACATAAGAATCACCACATCCGTTGCCGCATAGTAAACTGACCTACAAATTGCAACACCAACATAGATCAATGAGAACTAAATAGCATGATACCTTGAGATTGGAATTCTATTTTCAAGGAAAACGGAATAAAATAAGAAAGATAGGTGTTGCCAGGAAAGATATCATTCAAAAAATTTTCTTGTCTTTCTTGTGCGCTGTTAGGACCACATTTGCTCACAGCTAAACATAAAGTTCCCAATATTTCCGAGGAAGAAGCAATAAATTCTTGGAATTAGGAAAACAAATATGCTTACTCAGATTTGCGAGCTTTTTCTCTAAATTGTTCCTGCATGTGCCCGATAAGATCATCACTGGTCTCCATATGCTTTCTTCACCCCGCTTATCAATCACAATATTCAGGATGCCATCCAATCCCAAAATTTTGCTCGAATTTATGGACGACCTTTGTTGAAGATCTAAATCATCTTCTTTCATTTTGATCTCATTTCCTGTAATCCATTCAAACAATGATTTCAGGTACTCCTGGGGTAGATCCTTTCCATCATCAATGCCACGATTGTTTCTTACAAAATCATCAGCTGGCATCTGATTTTTCTTTTGTTTTTTTAAATGGAGTTATAAAGAATAATGTTTGACGTATTCGATAGGATAAAATGTAAACATATCAACACACCTTGTTCTTCACCATGGGATTGTGAGCATCAGTATTGAGCATTATAGAGAGTAAGCGAGGACATTGGCTGTGTCGGCACCGGCAAAAACTTTTGAATTACATTTGCAAATAATGCTCAGCAAACTTCTCCATGATGCGGTCACTTTTCTGTGCCTCACCAGGTAACCTAAAACCCTGTAAAAAGGCCCTGATAGCCCCATCAAACTCCATGCCTTGAAAGTCATAAGAGTCCACGTAGGCATGCATGACTTTCAGTGGTAACTCTACTCTTTCTCCTAGATAATCACCAATCAAAGTCTTGCTCAAACCAGATGCATTGTTGAGAAAAACTGCTATCTCGTGCGGTGAGTTGCCCACTTTACTTGCATTGATAAGGAATTCAATCCCTTTCTTGGGTTTCCTATTAAAAGAGGTGTACCTTCCTGCCGCAAGTTGTTCATTAAATTTCCCTGGGCAAAAGCCATGCATACAAATGGAAAGACAACAGATCTGCATGCAATCCAAACTTTCCATTAATAGTATCTGAAGTTCCAACTTGTAAGCTCGTCTTTGCTCAATAGTGGAAACATTAGAAGACTCTGTGGAAGCTTCAGAATGCGAATCTGAACCTTCAACAAGCTCATCCACACTGCCATTGGCCAGGGGAAGCCTTCCAGATCCAGGACTGCTCTCAGCTGCATCAACTTTCCTAGAAGAGAGGGGATCTGGAATACGCAACTGCATGTTCATCCAGTCACCCATGGATTTCAAAGTTGCCACTGAACACTTCATAGCTTCATGTTTCATAGTGATCTCCTGAGGAGGCAACAGTGTAGAGGTTGTACCAGGAGGAACACCTTGTGTGGTTTTAAGAAGTCCATTGACCATTCTGAAAGAATCCAAAGAGATCCTTAAAAGAACATAAAACTGGAAGTATCATCGTTACTTTTGATCATGTAAAACAAGATCTTAAATCTACGGGAAGAAAAAAACATACCTCTCAAATATGTTTGATGAATTGACATCACAATCATAGTTAATAAAGATATCGACAAGGATCTGAGAGTCAACACAGAGCTTGTCTAGAAACCGAAGCACTGTCATCTTCTGTTGAAAATTGGGCTGTGCAACATCTTCCAGAACTCTCAGAATAATCATAGGAAAAAATACTCCAATCTCTGCTTTCAAATCAGCCCTAAATCTTGACACCAGACTAATGAAAATGGAGTAAGAGAAGTGGAAAACAATCGTGGGAATTGAAGCACTGTTCTTTAACAGCGACAAACACATGTATTGCTTAATGGCACCCAAAATCCTGTTTCAACATAGGTGTGAACAGCATATCAAAAATTCAGGTGCCTGAATATGGGTAGACTCAAAAAAATGGCATCTCAATACGCGAGACTTCCACATTGTATAGAGTCCGGAAAGGGGTTCGATGTAGGCGAACATACCCCTATTTTTACAGAAAAGCTATTTAGAATATAAAAATCCAGATGACTACAGAAGAAAGGAGAACAGTTCTACAATCTAAACAGAAGACACATGACAACAATGAGTCAATAATACCAAAATTTTCGCAACAAGGTCCTTCTATTTTTTTCAGGGTTACTCATCTCAACTTAGCTTACCAATACAATCACGCAAAATGACCAAACAAAACAGAAACGCAGGTTATATCATGGTAGCTTCAGAGAAACAGAAGAGAAATAACCCAATGGATGGCAAACTAGCCAATTAGAGGCATAATTGCCTCCCTCCAATAAAATTCAACAGCCAAAAATATGATATCACTAAACCTGCCAAAACGTTACACCACTGCTTCCATGGCTTCCACACAACGAAAGGACAAACAATTATCTGTTTCGCATAGAATCACTGACACTAGGAGTCGAAACTGCACCAATATTATTACCCATAAAACAAACAACTTCCGAATCCCTGGAATCCCTAATTCCTGCCCCTGTCTTGACGGGGTCAGGTTGGTTTCATGCCATCCTTACGTGTTGATAACTTATATTTTTGCATGTCATAAGAAAAGTTGATAATGATGGTAATAAAACTTGTAGGGCAAACCATGATGCTTTTGCTGGGACTTATTGCCCTTTTTGTTCATTTTCTTTTCTTCTTTTTGGCAGTTTATTTTCCTTTTGTGCTCAAAAAAGTTATTGTAAAAGAAAAGTCGGCTGTATAAATGGAATTTAAATTTATCATCAATAGTGATTGCTCTCTTTTAACTTTGACCTTTGGATGCAAATTTGTTGCGGGGGAAAACATACCGATTTTGTACCTACTATTATTATTAAATGATAAAATAACTGATTTAGACATTTAATTTATATTAATATATTATATTAATAAAATTATTTTTATATTTTATAATTTTTATTTTTAAAATAAATATTATGTAAATAATATTGAAATTTTTCTTACTTAATTTAAAATTCTAAAAAAATATTAATGTTTAGTAAATAGTAAAAAAAAATATATATATATATATATAATATTTAAAATATTTTATAAGTATTAATATTAATGAAAATTTGAAGTGAAAAAAGTATTATTTAAGAGTTATTAAAAAATATTATATTTATATAAATATTCATAAAATAAAGATACAATTTTAATTTATGTAATAGGTAAAAAAATAATAAAGTAGTACAAATTTGTTTTTTTTTAATTATTCTATATTAATTATTTTTAACATTAAAAAGTGAAAAGTATTCAAAGGGTAATAATAAGCTACTTTTCAAAGTAAAATTAAACTGAAATATTGAAAAATTTATTAAACATCTTTAGGGTTATTATTGATAGTTAATCAATAAACAACATCACCTTAAGTTAATATGATAAAAAGGAAATATAATAAACTAGAAGTATAGTATTTAGTATATGGAAAAACACTAGATTAAAACTCATTTAATACACTTATTATCCAAAGGCTTCATATGGCAGTTTTACTTTAATATCTTAAATTCTCTTTATATATTTTCTTTTTGTTCCTTCTCCACTATTCACCACAACTTTGATCTTTTCTTTTAATTTTCATAACCCCTTGTACCAAAGGCACACACATTGGAAAACCAATATATCAAAACTTTCTTAAATTAAATCTATTCACTTTTAACCCTTCCTATAAGCTTAGGTTGTAATTACCTATCTCTTTTGGTAAAATTAATAAGAAGGAAATGAAGTTACAATGAGAAGCGAAGGGTTAAAGGTGTTGATGTTAATCCATATTAAGAAATAGTTAGAGTTATAATAAAAGTCAATTTAATTGAATTTTATTTCAATTAAATGTCTATTAACATATATATGTATATAAAGACATAATGTAGTTCTCTTATTAAAGTGTAGCATTTTATCAAATTAATAAAGTAAAAAATTATCATATAATTAATTAACACTGATATCAGAGTTATTACAATTTAACATAAAGCAATGTCTTAGCATTGAGAGAGAGAGAGAGAAAGGAATTGTATAGATACTCCTTGCAGAACTTAATCATAAGCTAGGTAATAACTATTGGTTCTTTCCTATTTCGCTTTGTGTGTCATATTTTCTTACTCTTCTCATGTGTTATTTAGCTAATTTTCATTTATTTCATCATTAAAGCCAATAATAAGCATACACACATGGTTAATTATTTAATTGTTGTCTAAGAACTATTTACGCATTAGAAAATGATACACTTAAAGCCTCATAAGAGTCTTAGCTCCTAATCCATATTCAAGCTTAATGTGTATTATGGAAAGAGTTAAAATTGGATGTTTGGGACATATATGAGAGCTTGGAGTTTAGTAAGTACACTTATTTCTTATTTTGGAACTATAACTAAATGTTTGTATATTAGAACTAGCCAAAAAACTATTCAACAAAGTGTAACTATGCATATAAGAATTACATTGAAATTACAAAGTGTTAGGTCCACAACATATTTGGGAAAGAAATTAGGGATTGGGTTGAAAAGAAGAAAAATCCAAAAAGGAGAGAAAAAATTGATTTTAGAGAGAGAAATGAGTTTTTGAATTTTTGTTAATTGCCTCTTTTACAACTAAAAAATGCTACTTATAATAGTAGACCTATTAGACAACATCAACCATTGACTTACAAAAGTGCACCATTTCATTTATAGAGTTTACCATTCTTTAATGATAATTATGCTAACAACGTTCATCATTACCATAAATTAATGGTCATGATGAAAGTCATGAAACAACATTATTAAATTACAACATAACAAACAAAAATTCAAGCATGACCACCTTAGTTTCCCAAATCCAGACTACTAAGAGTCTAATCCATCTTATTACAAGCTTGACAAGTTGCTACCTCATCAACTAAGCCTTGTCCTTAAGGTTAAAAGTGAAGAAATTAGGTAACAATAAAAGTCCTATCGTCTTAGATAGCATTAACAAGAAAAAGGTTAGATCACTGAACTAGTACTTACATGATAGCTTAGTCATGCCTCTTCACCATATGTCTATCTAGGATGGCCACTAGTTTTATAAAGAGTTATCCATCCTATACCACTAATGGCAATTGGGGCATGAATTAACTTGGTTGTCCCACGGAGCATTTCTACAAGGATACATGAAAGATAAGGTGAATAGAAGAGTTAGTAGGTAATTCCAACTTATATGTAACCTGGCTAATCTGAGCTATAATAAGGAACATAATACTTAGAAGCTAACTTTAAGTTCTTGTGAAGGGCAATTGAGGTTTGATGATAGGGTTCAAGTTTTAAATACACCTAATCCTTAACAGAAAAAACTCATTTTGAACTATTCTTATTTATAAATTGCTTCATTCTATGGTATGCCTAAAATAGTTGCTCTTTCAATAAGCCAATCATATGTTGCCTCTTTTGGAGTTAGGACTCCACAATAGTCACCTTAGTCTCAGAGATTAGAAGTTCAATCAAATAAGGTAAGGTATAGTCATGTAATGTTTGAAATAGAGTCATCCCTAATAAGGTATGAAAAGTGCGATCATAACAATATTTTGTTAGATAAAACCACTTACACCACTAAAAGGTTCATGAAAGGTCATGTAGTATAGATATGTCTCCAAACACTAATTAAGCCTCTTAAATTGACCATCAAACTATGAATTATAGACTGTGCTAAAATGTAATTGTATCCTTAATAGTTGAAAGTGCTTTACCAAAAAAGACTAATAAAGATCTTATCTCTATCTGAGACAATGGAGTGAGGCATGTTATGCAATTTAAAAACCTATTCTATAAAGGCCTCAACAACTATATTAGCAGTAAGAGGGTGATTGAGGGTAACAAAGTGGTTATATTTACTAAAACGATCTATGACTACTAGAATAACCTTTTTGCCCTCGGATTTAATAGGCCTTCAATAAAGTGTAGACTTATGTCCCTCTAGGCTTGGGTAGGAATTGATAAGGGTTATAGGAGACCTAGGCATTTGACTTGTTCACTTTTGCATCTATGACAAGTATCACACTATTAGATCAATACTTGGACATCTTTCTTTATGTCAAGCCAATGGAAACAATGTTTAAGCCTACGATAAGTAGCCATGAGACCAAAGCGTCTATCCCAAATGACCCATGAAACTTACGCAACATCTATTGTCTTGAGTCTTTATGAGTTCTAATATGAATTTTATCTTTATAACTGATGATCCCTTTGTAAAAGGTGAAAGGAGGGTTAAAGTTAGCAGAAAGGCTTAGGGAAGGAATTAGTTCAACAACTAAGGGATATGCATCATAGCTAGCAATGACTTTAATCAACCTTTTTGGAACTTGGGCAAAAAGGGCATGACAAGATGCTACACTCAGTTGATTAAATACTTCTCTTCTGGATAAAGCATCAGCTACCTTATTATCCACTCTCTTTTTATATATTATAATCCAATGCCAAAAGTTTAGTTACTCTCTTAAGCTAAATGTATGTATATAAGTAATTGTTACTACAACAGGAACTTTAAACTTTCATGGTTTGTCTTAATAACGAAATGGTATCCCTCTATATAATATCTCCACTTTGTCACAGCTATCAAGATTGCCAATAACTTTTTCTCACAATGTCTCCACTGTAATCTAATCCTAGAAGTTTAGTTACTCCTTTGAGCTAAATGTATGTATGTAATTACTATTGCAATAAGAACTTTGAGCTTTCATGGTTTGTCTTAATAATGAAATGATGTCCTTCTACATAATGTATCCACTTTTTCATAGCCATTTGGATTGCCAACAAGTCTTTCTCATAGATAAAAAGCCCCAAATGCTTGTCATGTAACTTCTTGTTGAGGTATGTTATAGGTTTATTTCCTTGTATCAATACAACACCAAGCCATATTCCATATACATCAACCTCTATCACAAAGGGCCTAGAGAAATTTAATATAGCCAACACAGGGGCTGACACCATAGTTTGTTTAAGTTTATTAAAGGCTTCGTCAGAAGCTACATTCCATATAAAATTATTTTGCTTCAATAACTTAGTTAAAGGCCTATTAATAACTTAATAATCCTTCACAAATTTTTTATAATAACCAGTAAGCCTTAAGAATCCTCTTAAAAATTTAAGAGATGTATGTATTTGCCAATTAACTATAGCAGCCACTTTACTGGGGTCAGTAGACATACCCTGAGTAGAAATGATATGCTCTAGGAACATTTAAACATCTTGGCATATAATCTTTCCTCCCTAAACATTTGCAATACTTGTGTCAAATGTGATACATGAACTTAGGATCCTAAGTTCAATCCTGAAAGTTTACCCATGTATTCTCCACTCAAAATTAATGATTTTCTCCTTACTAATCACCTTGCATCCATCTCTCACTGTGATTAGAAAAGGGTGTGTAGGTAATAATGTACAAGTTAAATCCTTCACCAAAATGGTGTTTAAGAAGCCGTGAGTGCCCCCTAAATTAATCAATATCATCATTATCTTATTCCTTACTTGACCTCGCACATTATGTTATTGAGACCTAAGGAACCAATCATTGCATAAATGAAGATAAACCTTTGATCTATAATGGCCTCTTTTGATTCCACATCGTGATCTTCCTTACTTACTTCTTCTTTGGCTAATTCTTCTCTCCACAATCCCTTTTTTAAGGCATTTAACATGTTTTTCCTAGCACATTAATGTCCTAAAAAGTATATATCACCACATTTCTAACATTGATTTGACCTTTTTAGACCATCAGCATAGACCTTCTTATCAGTTCTAATTGATATATTGATAGAGTTTCTAATTATTAAGTCTTGTTGTTTATTAATTCCCAGAGTGTTTCCCCCCTTATTAAACTATCCCTATCTCCTTTCTCTCAGCTATATGGAACTAGGATAATTTCCCATTAAGTTACTTTAATTCTCCTGGCACCAAGACTACTCTAAAAAACTCCTTTTTACATAGGTTTGCTAGGCCTACCATTATTAGATATCACTTCTTTATGCAATTTAGATAGCTTATAAAGATAACTCAATGACTTGGGTTTTCACATTTTCATTGCAAATCTAATTAAATCATTTAATCCATTTATATAACTCAACATGAAATATTCTTTAGTAAGATAAGGATTGACACTCTTTATCAACGCCTTCAACTCCCTAAATCTTTCTTAATACTCATGTAAGGAACCATTTTGAGCAATCTTATTAAATTCTTGAATTACATCTGAAAACTTACTAGTCTTAAACCACACATATAAGTCATCTACGAATCTCTCCTATGTGACATCATTTTAATATGCTAACTAGCCTTCAATCCATAACTTTGTTTGTTCCCTTAGATATAGTGCCACAATCTTCATCTTATTCTCCTCTGGTACATTGCAAATAAGAAAGTATATGTTATATTTTAAGATCTATTTTTTAGGACTAGTACCCTCAAAGTAAGGTAAAGAAACCTTAGGGCTCCAATTTAAGTTAACTTCCATAAATCTAAGCTTCTTTAACCCTAAGCTACCCCTTGGCTTTACAAACTCCTTCAATAATGTAGAATACGCATTTGGTCATAGGGGTTACTCAATCCTGTTAAGGGTACAAAATAGGCAATATACGACAACTCATTTGACTTACCTCGATCTAGATATCCTATGAATCATTGTGAGAGTAACTTCACAATATGCTTAAGAAAAGCATTATCTTCATGTAAACAATTGTACCATTCCTCTAGCCGTCTTATTGTTTCCTTCTTCTTTGCTACCATTGTCAAATCCACAGTCACCCTTGCTTTAGTTTTCTTAACCAATTTGAATCAAGAACCTTCCATAAGATTGAACACTCTAATACCAACTTATCAAGTCCACAATAGATTTGGGAAAGAAATTAGGGATTGGGTTAAGAAGAAGAATAATCCAAAGAGGAGAGAGAGAGAAAGAGAGAAAGAAAGAAAGAAAGAGAGAATTACTTTTAAAGAGAGACATTAGTTTTTGATTTTTTGTTAATTACCTCTTTTACAATTGATAGATACTACTTATAGCATGTGATCTTATTAGACAACATCAACCACTAACCTACAAACACACCATTTCATTTACAGAATTTACCACCCTTTAACGATAACTATACTAATGGCATTTATCATTCCCATAAATTGATGGTTATAATGAAAGTCATGAAATGGTGTTATTGAATTACAACAAAACAAACAAAATTCAAACAAGACTGCCCTAACTTCCTAAGTCCATATTGCTAAGGGCCTAATTCATCTTAGTTCAAGCTTGACACAAAGTTAGCTGGATACAGGAGAACTTGGTTTAAAGGAAACTTTTACACTATGGATTGTTGGTCTATATGTACTAGAGACCATGGTAAACAGTGTGCACACTATACTTATTATTATATGGGTCACCTTGGCAAATGAATGTAATCATCTTTTAACCATGACAAGGTTTTGATCATGTTGAATGACTAATTATATATAAAGTTTTTTTTTTTTTGTCTCTTGATTTGTCAATTGCCCAATTCTCTTTTTATATATGATATTGACAATTACTTAACCTGTGATTTAGGTATTACACCTAAACTCACTTAACTATTATATATGTTTGTAGTTTATCCGTCTTAGTATGATTAGTATAATCTTTCTATCATATTATGCATATTAGAATTTTTTTTTCTCCTTTTATCTCTTATTTTCTTTTCAATAAAAAAAAGTCACACTTCACTTATAGTTCTATAGGTTACTTTCATCATAATTGAAACTTTTATGATTTTAAATGCTCTGTTAAGTATTGAGATTTCTCACTTTAAATTTAGTATTGTTTTTGTCATCTTATTGTTTAAGTTGTAATCTTATTATTTTATTGTATTAGATCGAACACATGGTTTGCATATATTCTAGGGTGGGTTCTTCATCTAAAATAATTATAGGATTCTCAGATATTGTGTTGAGACATTTAAACAAATTGGATTTGTGAAAGTTTTTGGATATCAATTCAAATGTAAACTATAGACTAAATATTTTCTTAAACGACTTGTTACTTAGTTATATATGAAATACCTATTAATCTTCCTCCATTACTTTTTTTTTTAATAGCTATAAATAATTGTATTTATGTCATTCTTTTTTGGATGTCCTCCTCCATTACTTAACTAGAGCCAAAAAGATATTCTTAAAATTATTTGTCTGATTGATCTCTAAAAATAAAAAGTGTTCACCCTTCGATTAATTAAGGTGCAACAATCTACATGGAATGGCAAGTCAACCTTTTTTTTATTAATTTTTTTAATACATACATGATTACTTATAATGTTAGTTTGAAATATATCTCAAAATAGGAGGCAACCATAATACATTAGTTATTAGAAAAATGTATCAAAATGTGAACTAATTGTTACAAGGAAATTGAGAAAACATGCAAATTTTCCCTAACAATACCTTTGCCCTCCTTACATTTTTTTTTTTTGGATAAGAAATTAGGACTAAAGGAAAATGAAGGGAAAGAAAATAAGAGAAGTGAAAATTGGCAGAGATGAAAATATTTCATCCTATTTGTGTTTAGAAAAGATTAATGTGAGAAAAAATAACTAAGTTTTTTTTTTTATTTTTTGGAAAAAGTGGAAAGTAAGAGGAAAGAAAATAATATTTATTACAATTTCAAGTTTACACTTATACTAAAATTGATGAGTGTTAATAAAAAAAATAAATATAGATAAATTAATTATTTTATTAATCACATAGAAACCAATAATTTCCCTCCCCAAATTGGCAGCAATAAATTTGGTAGGTAAAGAGAAAAAATTTCATCTCTTTTATTGTTCAAACATTTGTCAAATACAAGTATAACTTTCCCCTTTATTTTTCTTTCCCCCTCCCATTTGTCTTTTCCCAAACACAACGCTAGTGTGATTAATGGTTATTAACACAAGACCAAAAAAATGTTAGCTAAAGAATCCATTGTTTGGGGCTAGAAAATGAAGAGGATAAACCAGTATTATTGGTTGCCGCATGTTTGAATTGGGACTAAAAATATATCTAATAATCTATTTTGGTGATCAATTAATTAACGCAATATAAAGTCTAATTGCCTAGATTTCAATTTAAGTTTAAGATTTCAAAGACAGTTGGGGGCCAAGGCCCCTTGGCCTTCCCTCGTTTTCGTCTTACCCATCAATCCAATATTGAATTTCACTAGCATCAACACAAATTGAATATTGAATAAGGAACATACGAAAAAATGGGAAAATTAAAACAGCAATCACATGTCTAACTACTTTCCCACTGTGATAGTTAATAATAAGATGAAGATACTTAAGCTCCCTGGCTAGTATCCAAATGCTTTTCCGCGAATTGTATTTGTAGGTCAGTCTCACTTGGAGATAGATGGTGACGGCAAAGCATCGCTACATGGCATAGAACCCAACGGTGAAGATCCATGTCTTTGTAGGAGTTCGTGTACCAACGCTTGAAGATCACCGCCGCTGCTAGTTGCCACTGGACTGCTACTGCCTCCAAATTGATGTGGGTCCATTTGTCGCTGATGCGTGGCCCATGAGGCGGCCGGTTGCACCGTTGCATCAAATAGCGAGGATAAATCATGTGTACAATGTATGGAAGAGGCTGGTGGTAGATCGGCTACTGAGAGAGGATGTGGACTCAGCAGCATCGGCACAGCCGGTGGAGGGGGTGGCGGAGGCGGCGGTGATGGAATTTCTAGTGTTGCTAGATGAGCTTGCAAATATGAGAGCTCTGCTTGTAAATTCACCACCTGCATAGACATTTTAACCAAAAACAAAAACATTTACGTTACCCTAGACCGCAAAGCACACGCAAATACAAGCATTTCGTGTTACCCTTCATGGTTAAATCATCCAAAATAAACCATAGATTTGAGTATCTTGTAATTAACGAAGCCAACCCAACACAGACTGACCACGTTAGATTAATAAGACAAGCCACATCAATCAAGTATAAAAGGGTAAAATAAGGAACGACTTAAATTTTAAAAGCTGATGATCTAGGCAAGTTTGAGGCTTTCTTGTCCAAGTTAGCATTAAAAAAATGATCGAAATGTGTGCCTGAGAACATGGTGTTGCGAACAAATGAAGTTTTGTTTTGACGATGGAATATTAGATTGTGTTGATTATTGAACATACTTCTTTAGAATTATTTCCATAGGAAAGCGGGAAGACGAGTTTGGCCGTTGAAAGTGGTGCATTATTAATGTATGTTCACGAGCGGCTATCAAAGAGTACATGTTTTGGCCGTATATAAATACATATAGCCATATACACGCAAATGTTTCAATTACCATGGACCGTGGGAATAATTAATGGGTACAATGGCCATTAGTATTAAGTGTAATTGATTCATGGCCATTAATTATTTAAAACAAAATCCAGGGTACGAATACGATATGCATCTAGCAGAGGGAAAAACGAAGGATGCAATGCGACTCAACAAAGTAAATACATGCAATTCCAAACTTGATTTTAATCAAATGAACAACACTTCCCGCACCCGAATGTTGTGTTAATCAAAAGGGAAATTAGAAAGCTAGAAATAAAAATTATTTGTGTCGTCAGTTTATGGAAGCAACGAGTATAATTACTTTGTATCAATGTCATATGACGTAATTGACCCAATACAGGCATTGCTTCCAAGAACAAGAAAACCGACCATCTCCTTAATAACAGCAAAACTCGCGATTTTCACACCCAAAAAAAAAAAAAAAAAAAAAGGTACAAACCTTTCTCTATACCATTCTCGTAACCGCCGGTGTGCGAGTAGGTAACGAAAATACTTCCTTGATTTCGGTAAATCACAAAATACCAACCAACCATTATAGCACAAAAAAACAAAGAATCAGAAATTGCTTTCTCACTTGGAAGCAGCTATTTATATGCAACCCAATTGACACCTAACAACTTGAAACCGGAAGCTTATAATTGTCATTGTTTGACCCTTAAAAATTATTGATATTTTCATTAGGTGATAAAATTTAGTGTTTGATAAGAATAGTTGATAGACGTTGAACAACAGTTTGTGATTGTGTAACAATTGAAACAAACACCACTCTTCCGTGTTTATATATAAGAGCAAACTCACATCTACCCTTCTTGCAACGATTAAGCAGTGGACCAAATAGATATAATTTATTTTATTCCGAATCTGAAACGTGAAAAAGCCCAAAACTCAATCCTATCAAAGAAATGTATGTCAATGCAGGGTTTGAACGGGCCAAAACAACTAATGTTACCTTACCAACAACAACACTTGCTAAAAGGGTTATCGAGAAATTGAGCGGAAAATAGGGAAAGTTGAAAAACAGACAAAATTAATTTCATGGACGGACTTAATAATTATGTCGTTGCGGGTAACCAAAACCAAATCCCGAAAAGAAACAAATGAAGCAAGTCTTACTTATATCTATACTTTCAGTACAATTAAAGGTGACAATCTTCAATAAGAAAGGGGTCATTTCGGTTAATTACCTGCTGCTGAAGGGAAAAGATGTGAGCTACGCAGCCATAGACTGGATCTCTTAGGCGAGCCTGAGCCTCGTAACAAACAGTTACCACTGCATCAGGCCGCTTGTGAACAGGAATATTTAACAGAAGCTTTGAAACATTGCTTGCACCAAAAACTCTGTGCACCGCTGCAAAATGGGCCGCGCCTTGCTCCGAGTCGAAATAAGGCGCAAATATGCACCCTGCCACGCACTTCCTCCTTAAGAACTTGCACGCACCACAAGGCCCCCCGCCGCCGCTGCCGCTACTACTGCTTCCACCACTCCCACCACCACCGCCACCCCCACCCCCACCGCTTGTGGAAGCACTTACTGTTCCACTCATGCCCCCCCCTCTTTTTTTTTTTTAAATTACAGTACAAAAGGCATATATTATGTCACATAATTAGGGTTTGATCTGGGAAGAAAATTCAGGGTACTTGAAAGAGGAGGAGAAGAAGGGGGAGTTGGTCTAGGGTTTGGTTTGGTGGGTGTTGGTTTTTCTTGTTTTTCTGTACTTCTGGTATTTTAATGGGGGGGGGGGTTTAAAACGCTCGATGAAGTCTTTAAAGCCACGCGTTGGAGCAAAGCAACCCCAACACATTTAGCTGCTTGCGTGAAGCAAACATGCGATAAGCCTTAGCTTATATATTCCCAACTGTCCTTTTTATTCATTTTTCTTCCTTCCTCTCCTGAATTTTAACTAACAAATTTCATGCTTTCAATCTCATCTTCTGATCACCCTCTTTTCTCTCCCCCAACCCAGCCCCCCAGAAGTTTCCTTCTTCCCTTCCCTCTACATATAGTTGTTTATAATTGTCTCGATGTCTATTTTTATTTGTTGCCTTTTAGCTGTATGTATCTGAATGTGGGTTGTAAATAAAAAAGCAGATATCAGAAGTTGAAACGTGTCATTGAGGTCTGTCTATATTCGTTACTGCGCGGTTTAAGCTGCGTAGAGGGCAAAAGACGCCAAGTACTCCCCCCCCCCTCTCTCTCTCTCTCTCTCTCTCTCTCTATCTTAACTTGATAATGACTCAGCTATCTATCTAGTTTTTCTACTTTGTTTATGCAACACAACAATAAGCATTTTCCTCAAGGCAAAAGCCATTGGCCGGCTTTTAGAATGCCCAAAGGTTTTATTTCCAGCTCGTAATTTGTATATGCAATATGCATATTTCCGATATTAAAGTACCTGGTGATTGATAGGTTTTAATTAATATGTACTGTAAAAATGGTGATGGAATTTACCGTACCCCATCCAATTAATTGTCAAGTTGCGAACCAATTAATAGGTAAGGTTTTATGCCATGAGAACAAAGTCTCACATCACCCAAACGGACCTCGACTTGGCAAATTGCCTGACAATAATTAAATTCATTTGAGTACTCCTTACAAAGTTGGTGTGATGTGCTCACAATGCTTGCAGACCTGAAATTGGTGATAAGGAATTTGAATATGATGACAACAAATTGAAAATGGAAATGATAATTTTTGCAACATTATTGTTAGATGATCATGCTCGAGTTATGTATACATGAATGCAATTTGGAAATCTTTTTGTTCTTCATTGATCTTAAGATCAATTGCTATTAAACTCTTGAGGAATTCATTTTTCTCGTCGTAACTTCTAAAGAACTATTGATGATTTGGAATAATCGGCATGTGCTGGCCAAAACCCGAATGGTCAAATCCCAAGTTGGGCGTTCAAAGCACGGGAGGGAGCCAACCGAATATGAGACTGACACGTATTAGTCGGTGGCTGTGAACGTAACCGCCGGGTACAATATGACCCCATACTCAAGGTAGGTCCCACACGCCCTTCTCTTGTAATAAAAGTAACGTCCTTGCTCCCTCCGGATTCCATTAAAAATAAACTAAATTATAAACTAAAAGGTTTTTCGATGTAATAAACAGGTATAAATTTGTTCTATATTAGGAGCGTTTATCTTCGCAAGAAAAATAAAATATTTTTGTAAGATAGATATAAAAATTAAATACAAGATTGAATGCATGTCAATATTATTAAATTTCAATTATTAATTATAATTAATTTATTATTTATTAAAAAATTATAAATATCAATTAATAATTAAATTTTAGTTATGTGCGTTTATATTTAACTTTTTATGTTTAAGTTTACCGTCGGTGTTTTTTTTTTTTTTTTGAAAATAAAAATAAAGAATGGAAATTAGTAAAATCAGCAACAGTCCGTAACGGCGCGTCACCGCGCGCCGTCCGGCTCTTGTCTAATCCGCGTGTTGTGAAGAGGAAGGCGTTCAAATTGACCGGCACGTGTCGTGGCAGCTTTACGTTGTAACAGTTTCAAAAGACGACAAATGTTTCTTTTCTTTTGTATTTTTCACCACTTTTTCTTTCTTTTTTTCTTTTTGGGGGTTTTGCTTTTTGTTAATTCTGTTCTGCACCACTTGTGTCTCCATCTCTCTCACTCTCTCTCTCTCTCTCTCTCTCTCTCTCTTTTTGGCTTTCCCTCTACCCTCACTAATTGAATACCGGATGTGTGCATTTGTTCTACCACAAGAAGCAAAAAGAAAATGGTCCATCTAATTTGAAATATTCTGTCCCCTCCCCACTTTATAAAATCGTGCACGGCATTCCAAAATCGAGTGCTTAAGAATAATTCTTGACGAGACAACAATAATGAAATTAATATCCGTGATGGTTACATTTTTCATTATTTGCAGATTTATGTATGGATCAAGTATATTGAAATGAGATTCATCGTTCATGTTTGAGACATTATTTAAAATCCACAGGCAGTCTAGGGCAAGGCAAGGCATTACAGCGTGGAAGATTTCCATGTTACCGTTTTCTTTCTTTTTTTTTTTTTGGGGGGGGGGTGAGGTTCATTGAGTTCTTCACTTACACAAAACAACATAATTTTCTTATTTCCCATGATCCTACACTGTCCTCGAATCTAATACATCCAATATAGATTTTTAGGGTTTGATTTCGTCCAACTTGGTGGGATTAGCAACAATGAAATTAACTTGGCCAGTTAAGAACATGTGCGAGCTTGAAAAAAAAAATGAGAACATGTGCCGCAATCCTTTGTTGGGACAGAAAAGAACAAATGCCACAATTGAAAACGGTCATAAAGCAAGCTAACCATTCCCTCAGCACCTTAAATTAATCCATTTAATATATATTTTTACCAAGCTACCCCCTTTTTTTTTCTAGTTAGATTAGGAGAAAGATATTCGTTTATCAGTAAAGTATGAAATTCAAATTCCCAGTTAAAATTAAGTGATATAAAGATATACCTAATAATTTCGAATTACCACTTATTGAATTTACGTTAATGTTATTTTATTTTGAAACATAAGCATAAATAATTGCTTCTCGTGATGGAACTGTCTCAAATATATGATAATGACTCAATTATGAAATGATTAGGAGTTTAACCGTAATTTCATACTCGTAACCTTACCAAATCCTTCTACAGCATGCCATTTGTCAGCTTCTTTGTTTGTTTGTTTTTTTTTTTTTTTATGTTTTTCTTGTTGGGTTGGTATTAATGCCTAGAGAGACTGTTTATATGGTGACTTCTAAATGGACAGAGAAGAAGATAAAGGGAAAAAAGCTTTCCGGAAATCTCATCTTTTTCTCAATTGATTTGGTACCATTGTAAAAGCTCCTTTAGGCCAGTCCATTCTGCAAGATCTCCACTTTCGCTGTTATGGTTATCACATTTTGGCATTGCCGTTGCGGCCTAAGTATTAGCAAATCGCTGAGAGAGTCCAACACAGATTTCAGCAGGTACACACACACACGCACAAATATATAATAGTTTCCGTTGTCAATAATTTCAATATTATCAGGCTGTATGAAGTCTGAGCAACAACTTCCCTACAGGAGTTGAAAAAAACCCATTTGCCGGGCGACATGTCCAAAAAGAATACATTTTATTTCGCTAGGTTCTCAATAATGTCCTTGAAATCTTAATCATTTTGAAGTGATGCCCCATGCTGGGGTTTGCCTACACTTTTATACTAACAAAAAACGTAGCTCCATCACTGCTCATAATACACATAGATTAATATTAGGATCCCACCAATTTTTGGACTCGTGTGGTCAACACCTAGGGATCACGCATGCAGAATACTATATAGTTATTGACATTTGCTTTGCGAATTTTCTGGTGAAACATATGTGTTATTTATTACAGGATGTCACCTTAAAATATGGGAAGCAGCTGTTAAGTTCCATAATTAATTAGTTCAGAGACTTCAGAGAAGAAAAAGAAGGGCATGTATTAGAGGAGTCAAAGAAAGATTTTGGACCAACACAATCATGAGGTCCATGAATTTCCTCCATCACTCTGAAGTCATCTTAGTCAGAGTCTCTAGTTAGAACATGATAAAGCTTACTATTCCCTGGAACGTAGCGATCATGTTGCATGTAATTTTGAAGCATATGCATTATGTTGTGTACACAAAGTCAGGATCGAATCTCAATGCCTTGTGATAAAATTTAAAAAAAAAAAAAATTCTGCAACTCCTTTCTTCTTCTTCTTCTTCTTCTTCTTCTTTTCTTTTTGAACTTCTGATATAAAATCAAGGCAACGGCTTACAGACTTCTTCACTACAAATTTAGCTCTCGATCATTGTGATAATCTTTAGTTGGTTTCCCACGACAAAACCATCTCGACAAGCAATAAATCCTAAATGACCGGAATGATCTATAAATACATGGTTAATTACTCAGAATATACCGTGATGGTCGGGAATACTAATTGTAGCTAAACTAGTACTAATTTATTATAGATGCGTGGCATGTATATAATTGATTGGATTTTTCTCAAAGCGACAATGTACGTCTAGCTATTGTCAATAGATTCAACCGTGGGGTAGACCCGCCCCACACAGCTGGAGGAGGACAAAATACAGGATTTAGGGATCTGGGTTAGAACTCTAAAGTCAGTTCAGAACTTACAAATCCATCATAAAATCTAAGCGACTAGTTTGAATTGGTTTTCAAAACTTACAAATTGCTAGTACACGGTCTTAAAGACATTGTTCTTTTTTTTTATTATTTTATTATTTTTTTCACCAAGACCTGCCTTTTTTCCTTACAATGTGACAAACAATCTATTGCCACAGCCAAGTCCACAGAAAACTATTTTTGACTTTTCCGCCTAGTTATTCTTCGGATGTTGTCATGCTGAGAAAGAAAGAGAGAGAGAGAGAGAGGGCCTTATGTCGATATCAATGAGGCTCTGTGGGCCTTTCGAATTCGATAGGATCTGTTTATCTCATCGCGTAGGAGTCATTGATCCAGGAGAAGGGTCCTGTGTCCTTCTACATACCTTTTTCTCTATGAATGAATAATCAAGAGAGCACTTCCATTTATTACTGAGAGAGCTCTAAGGGAAGAAAGAAGGTCAAGGGTGGAAGAAAATTCGTTTGCCTGTTTTCTTGGCTGACTTAGTCTTGATCTCTTGCTTCTATTCTCCCCATATACAAACCTCTGTGTCCATAATTGCAAAGCTTTTCTTCAGCGAGACCAAGTCCTATAGATGAAAACCTTTTCTTTTTCTATCAGAGGAAGAGCACCTCTAACTGGATCCATTTCAAGAAGAGGGACATTGTTTATTGTGTTTGTCTTGATTTGTTATTAAGTTGTAGAATAGTGGATATGTACCACCGCTCGTTCTGGCTATGGGTTCATATCTTCATTGGGGAGTTCGGTAAGATTAAAACTATGGTTTGGTGGAGTTTAATTGTTCTGTAAATTTAATAATTAAAAAATTCGTTTCATGAAATCTATGAATTCAAATTTCCTTCAAAACATTCGATAAGATTAAATAAATATACTTTTAACTTTACTTAATTCGCTGTCCACTGACAGTTTGTTGGAATACAAAATGTGCTGAGAATAGAGAATGAAAATAAGTAGAAAATCATGTTTTATTTAAAATTTAAAAATTATTTAACTGAAAAAAAAAAAAAAAGATTTGATAATGTGAACAAAAACCATCTGGATGCAAGATTTTCTCACCAAATTGGTCAGGCCGGCTTTTTGTGACCCAGAAAAAGTTTGTCTCGAAATTTGCTCTATTTTCTTTTCCATTTACTTTCTAAACAGAGGAAAGTGAAATTCTACCCGATTTTCTTTCTACTTTTTTTTTTTTCTTCACATCTTTCTCTCAATCCCAACACAAGTTAAAACTCAATAAGCTATAACATTATTAAATTCAAAAAAGTTTGAAAGACACCTGAAATGAATACCAAATGAGCACTAACTCATCATAATTTTTAGTCACAATTAATTATCATATATAAAATGTCACTTATAATTAATAATTTTAATAAATTGATATTATTTTATATATTTTTGTGTATTTCTATAACTCTATTAAATTATAAGATTATAAAATGGATTAAGGAGCTGAGATTGACTTAGTTGAGAGGATGAATTTTAGATTATGCTCGATGTCTCAAATTAAAATGTCTTTAGAAACAAGTGATGAGAACTGCCATGGTAACACTGTTGTCGTCGACAGAAAAGCATGATAGAAACGGGATCCGCACATGCAGTCGTCCGTGTCCAACTACAACTAATAATGTTTGTTGAGAAATATAATAAGTATAAGAGGCTAATAAAATATTTTATTATTGTTAATTTCATATGAATTAATATTAAGTATAAATTTTAATGAAAATAAATAACTATTGTTATTATAATTCATAATAATTGTATTATTATAATTTATAATGATTAACAACGGATATATAATAATTAATTTAATAATTATATAATGACTAATTTAGTAATTATAAAATAATTAATTTTAAAAATATGATAATTAATTTTTAAAAATACAATAATTTACAAGAAATGTTGGGAACATCTTCTTTTTTTTTTCTTTTTTTCCTGATCTGCTGGAAGTTTGATTTCCTTATTATTAAGTCCATGATATTTGTCATTAGCAGGCAAAAGGATATTCTAATTTGCATGCTCGTAACTAAGTATCCCCACTGATGACAGCTCCTGGTTACAATCACGTATCCTTAATTACATAATAATACCCGAATTGAAATTTCTAATGCTTCCTCACCCGTAATTTTAAATGTTTTCAAAATATTTATCTTAATCAATTCACAGCACATAATAGACGGCTCTGGCAGTTGAACGAAACTGTTCTCAAGTGCTCCCAAATTTTCATGGAGAATTGAGCCGATGATGTGTGAAACATGGCCAGGCTACTTCCTGCGCCAATGTTGTGAAAAGCCCATAAAGCAACATTTCTCCTGGGTTGTTCCGGACAGAGCAGCCCTTGGGCCTATCATCCTTGATTGTCGGCTAAGATCCAACTCTGGATATGACTGGTCAGTCTCATTGTCCATGCCGGACAGAAATATGGAGCAGCTCCAGGGGTGGTGCTGCTTGTCAATGAATGTCGTCCATATTTGGAGGAATCTCCAGTAGTTACGAATGGTCTCCGTGGTGGGGTTGGGTTTTGTGGGGGGTGGGAAATAATGAAGGTAAAAGGTAGTGGGAATGGAAGGTCAGGTTCTTGTGACCATTGATTTCTCCGTACCTCCATCTCCAAACAATGTTTAACAGAGTTACAAAGAAATCTGTATCTTGCAACCCAAAAGGCCATGTTTCATGATCATAGGATATTAACTCGAGAAATGTATGGCAAACTAGATTTTAGTGTTCCAAGTAAAACAATCATATCTTATTATTACCTTCAAAGCGATGTTATTCCGTTATTTTTATGGTGCTCCTGAATTGGCTTTCTTCCACCAGAAACAATGGCCATAAAACCATATGGCATCAAGCAATCACAGCACGCGCATTTCAAAGGAAAAGGAATAGGCATCGCAAAATAAAGGCCCTATAAAGACATTAAACCATAATTTGTTAAAGCTTATATTAGTGTCTCTTGAGAGCTTGAACGCTGAAGCAACAAGTTCACATAGGGAGAAGCATATCATAAACCCTGGACTTGCCAATTGAACTCACGGGGAAAACCATACACTTATATATTACGAATATTCTACTTTTAAAATTTAATTTATAGAATAATTTAAAATTTCAAATTGAATGATTTTTTCAATAGGACGAAAACCATTATGACCAACAAGGATTGAGTTAAAATCACACTTACATTGTCTTAAATTTTTAGATTAGTTTAAATTGTTATTTAACACTTGTTCGTTTAAATGGCTGAGTGTTTTTTTTATAAAAGCACAATGATCAGAACAACTTTTTAGGGACATAAAAAATTGTTAGAATGTAATTCTCACCGAATAAAAAAAGAGAAAACGTTGAAATCTTTTATTTTTGAAACTTGGGTTTTCCTGCTAAAATAGCAAGCTGTACAGCTAAGACAGTAAATTATGCAATCGGGAATAAAAGAATGTGAAATTAAATGTCATTATACATTTTAATAACATGTTTTACATTCTATCTTGTCCATTATGCATTTTTGTTAATTTTGTTGTATATTTATTGATTTTTTTGGTACAAGACCTTTAAAAATAATAATAATAATAATAATATGAGTCTGGTTAGGCTCTAACTAGAATCCCCAACTGTGTACTTAGAGGGAAGCACCCTAATGCTATCGCGTTATGTGATGTTGCCATCTCACATAAAATGGAAACATGTTTGAAGGCCAAAAATAAAATTGAAACGTGTGGTTTTGCCATAATGGTGGTTAAAAATCACAATCAACATTATATCTATTCTGAATTCCAATACAAATGCACTGGTGGTATGATCTTTGCATTTGAGTAGTCTAAATGTTCCAGCTTTATGAACTGCTGATGGTGGAGATTCAATAATTAGTCGTAATCCATGAATACAAAACATAACAAAAAACTTTAAAAATAATAATTTAGTAACAATGCAGCCAGAGCAACCGAAAGCATAAGAAGCCGTCGTTGGTTGAAAAGGCTTGATGTCTCCTTAAGCGTGCTAGATCTCAAAAGAAAGGTTTGATGTCTCGGTAAGCGTGCTAGGACAAAAGAAACCGAGAGCAAGGTGGTTCAATTTGTTATATTTGATAATAAGAGCTTCAATTTAACTGTTGTATTGATATACTTATTTTTAACTAATACCCATGTTCCTACACGACTTCTTTTATGAGATCTTTCTTTCTGTTGTGATGTCCGATTAGTACTGAGATTGTTTTTAATCAAAAATTAGTTATTTTTAATGAAAATATTGTTATTATTACCTCTAAATTGTTTAGAAAAAAAAAACCCTGTTGTAATCTTATTATTTTGACAATGAAAATTTTATCGGAATTGGGTGCCATGATTTTGACCCTTACACTGAAGGGTTTTTTTCATGTGAATTGGGCGTGTTCTTTTAGTATTGATTTATTATTTTGTTGTTCTATATATTTATTTAATTATACAAAGAGAAAAAATGATTGACATGAGAGAATTCCATTTTCCAATTAACTGCATATCTTATTCAAACAATTCCCTGTTCAACCCATCTTGTCTTACATTTTCAACAGCAGCGCCAATCTTTCTACTCCTCAGGACAAATGAGGTGCCATCGTAATCCACAGTGCAAATGATTCCTCCTCGTTCGAAAGTGACGACATTACCATGCATATTGGGAGCAGCTCAATGCATGGCAGTGTTGAGCTCCGTACAAACGGCAACGAGTGTGAGACGTTAGACTTTGTGTGTATCAAGTCGTTTCATGCATGAACTTACCAATTTCCTACGGGCTACTGTAACATACAAAGTGATAACGTATAGCCTTCGTGTGATCCGCAAACCAAGCTTTACCATATTGCCTGCCTGTAAGATGGTCTAGTCCGTATGATGATTTGAACGAGGAAGCATTGTTTATTGAGGAAGCCGCAACTTTGTTTGCACCGTGTTAAATAATCATATAAATATTCATAATTTTAGTAATAGTCTATGGCTGCATATATCTAATTATTTAATTTTTATTTAAATATTTAATTTTTAAATTTATAACGAATTTGAATTAATTTTAATACACACTAAACTAAATTGAAATGGTCGTGTATGCACCGACAATGACTCTTTTTGGTAGTGGATGAATTAATCTAAACACCAAGATTTGTAGTGTGAATCGCGGACAATCAAACATTACAATTCAAACGTTACAATCCCATGGCAGTAAAAGAATCTTGCCCATTTAACACGCACGCAAAAAAAAAAAAAAAAAAAAAGAATTATTGCCCATTTCACCAAAAAGAAAAAGAAATCTTGCCCCACCTTATTTTTGTTTACACTAGATAGGCTAAAGACGGGGATGAGATTTTTATTTTCTTTTTTTCTCGTAAAAAATGAAAAAGTAAGATGATATCTCGTGCAATGCTGTCAGGAGAGGATTGCGACTTACATCGTTGAGATTAGGATTTTTCTTTTATTAAATATTTCGACAATAATACAAAATCCGTAATTTTTAATATGACAATTAAGGAATTTATTTATTAATAAATCATAATCTTTGGTGGTGACAAGATTTTTAATTTGAATGTACCATTGTTGTTCCGATCACTAGTACGGCCCACACTAGAATCTAGTGGGCATGTGCCAGGCAGTGAACCGGAACAACCCTAACCCCTCCCCCGACAGATGAAGTCAGTAGTAGCCTATTGGCTGCCTCACTCGCACATGGTGGAGTAGAAGACCTAGGCTCAACACACCAGCCGATGAGACTTTTGCAGGTTTTAAATGCTTGAAACTTGGAAAGGCACGGGGAATTGGCTCACCCAATACCCTTTACAGAAGTACTAATCTGGCTTACAGCTGTGAACAGCCCATTTTGGCGAGAATAACGCTATGCCCCCATCAAGCTACAACATTTAGTCAATCCACATGTTGGAAACGCTTGGAAAGTCCAACACATGGTCATTGTCACCGATCTTCGCATACTCAAATCTATCGATTAAAATTACGACAACATCTTAGTATCTTAGCAGTATTATTATTATTATTATTATTATTATTATTATTATTATTAAGGTCGAGAGAAAATGAAGGTCCGAGACTTCTGCTTTGTTCATCAAAAGGTTGACAAAAGAAATTCTTTTCTCCAGAAGAGAGAGAGAGAGGGAGAAGAAAATGAAGGTGTCCCTGTCACCTGTGAGAAACTGGTTTCTCACTGGTACGAAACTATCTAATTCTAAACAGTTTTCCAGGAAAAAAAATAATAATAATAAGAAGCTAATTTTATTCCAATCCACGGGTGCGGAGAACATTACCACAAAGAAAAAAGGTGAAAAGTTTCTGCCTACATAAGATGGCACCGAAGGAACCAAGCAGATGCCAACCGAATCATCAGTTTCTGGACCTCGACTCGCCTAGGAAATATCAGTGGGCTGTAGACCTACCCACTTTTTCTTTATTAAAAAAAAAAAAAAGTTTAGGATTAGATGATTTAGCTATGAACTACTCAAAATGTAGGTTCCTGAATAATAATAATAATAATAATAATAACTTTGACCTTTCTTTATTTTCAAAATTTTAATTTTTGTTTAAATAACAAGTTATACTTTTAAGATAACAAAATGTATAATTAAATAAATATATATAATTAAATACTATTAAATGTTTTTATAATTTGTTGTAAATTATATGTTATTTATTAATTTAATTATACATTTATTAATTTTTGATAAAAAAAGATCTTGAAATCTTCGCAAAAAAAATTAATGTAAATTTGGTTGAACTTTGACCACCTATTAAAATCCTTTTTCTTTTTCAGTTGTAAAATTCAATCAATATTTCCACTTCATGTCTGCCAATTTATAATAATTACTTTAAACTAAATTACACAACAATGCTGAACCAATGCAGCAGTTTCAGACCATCTTAAAGACAAAATTAACTTTGCAACACTAATTAAGGTACATGGGAGATAAAAAAAAAAATGGACTAATAATATTTTTTTTTGGCCACAAATAGATGAATTTCTTAGTAAAAAATTTATTTTATTGTCTATTTAGATTTATATGTATATTAATAAATATTATTACATTGTGATTATCCTTTAATTTTTGAATGTTTTGGTTTCTTATTTCATTGTAAGTACAGATGACACACACTTGCTTTCTAAATATCGTATTTATGTGGGAATAAATTTATAATTGGGTCAATATCTTTTGATTAGTTTATAAATAGATTAGTATCTATAAAATAGTCTAAAGAGAGGCAGTAGCATTAAAAAAGTTGGAAATTCAGTCAATTTTCTGCATTTTGTTAGCATAGTCGTTAAATAATGATGTGTCATCTTATGTAGCAGTTGATATTGTGAGGACCGCTTAATACAAAGATTTTTTTTTTTCTGATAATATGGAAAATTTGTTGACGTTGCGGTTTATCGGTAGATCAACAACCTTAAACTTCAACGCAAAAAAAATTGAAATTTTTTTCAAAAAATCCAAGACATTTTTAAAAAATTCTGAAAAATTCAAAAATGAATCCAAAAAATCACAAAATTTCAAAAATTCAAGACAAATTTAGGAATCAATGAAACTCATTTTTTTAAATCCCAAAAATTTCTTAAATGTTAAGAAAAATTCAAAAGAAAATTAAAAAGAAACTAAAATGCATTTTGAAGTTTGTTAAAATTCAAAAAATATCTTAAAATTTTTAAACATTTCTAAAAAAAATCTCAAAATTCAAAGGAAAAAAATCTAAAATTTTAATAAAATTTGAACTCAAAAGAATTCCAAAAAGTGAAAAAAAAACATAAAAATCTAGAAATATTTAAAGAATGAAAAATAAATTAAAAATTTTAAAAATTGGTAGGTTGTAAAAAAATTAAAAAATAAAAATTCCTCCCTTTCTCTCTCTCTCTATCTTTCTCTTTTGTTCTCTTTTTTTCTCTTTATCCTTTTCTTTTTATTTTTTTCCTCTTTTTCTTCCTATCCCTCTTTTTACGAATAGCCGATTGATAAAAAAGAAAGTGGCTTTTTCCTTTTTGCAGTGATCAATCATTAAAAAGAAAATTAAAGTAAGAGAAACTCACCAAAATAAAGATAATTGCAATGCTATTCAGAGAAGAAAATAAAATTTGAAACTATGAACAAAAAAAAAGATTTAAGAAAGAAAAAAAAGACCTGCCTAAGAAGGAATTTAAATTTGAATAAAAAATGCAAGGAAAGAAAGAACTAAAGAGAGAGTCTCGAAATTTTAAAAAGTGAGGAATTTTTGAATTTATGAGAATTTACAAAATTTCTAAAGTTTAGAATCTTTTTACATTTTTGTTTTTAAATTACTTTTGGATTTGTATATAATTTTTACATTTTTAAATTTTTTTGAAATTCAAATTTATTAAATGTTGGTATTTTTTTTTTAGATTTTCAGTTCCATTGAATTTTTAAAATTTTTTGATTTTTCAGAATTTTCTAAAAATTTTCACAATTTTTTTAAATTGTAAGAAACTTCAAAATGTTTTTTTGTATCTCTTTTTAATATTTTTTAAATTTTTAATCAATTTTTTTGGATTTCTTGTTGAAAATTTTGAGATTTTTATTGAAATTTGAAATGTTGCTTTGAATTTTCCTAATTTTATAAATTTTCTGGATTTATTTTTTAACTTTCTGAATCGTTCGTTTTGGATTTATAACTTTTTAATTTTTTTCAATATTTTCGGATTTTTATATTTTTGGAATTCTTTTGGAGTTCAGATTTTACTAAATTTTTAGATTTTTTTTATGCCTTTTGGTTTCTTCGAATTTTCAGAATTCTTTTGAGTTTTCAAAATTTTTTAAAATTGTTCATATTTTTCTTAGTTCAAAGAAACTTGAATATGCTTTTTAGTTTCTTTTTAATTTTTATTTTTTTGGATTTAGTTTGGAATTTTTCAAATTTTTTGGAATGGTTTAAATTTTTTTTTTAAATTTTTGGTTCAAACTCACTATTCCGTCAATAGACTACCAAGTCAACAATTTTTTTCCATATTATCAAAATGTTATTAACTTAATTATAAATTTATCCCTGCTAGTGTGCCACGTTGAGGACTAATTGTTTTTATCACAAGTCCATTGACGCTATGCTAATTTTAATACCAAAGTCAAAGTCCACATTTTAAATTCATCTCTTTTTTTCTTTTTTTTTTTTAAGATGCTTTATCCCCCCCCAAAAAAAAAAAAGTTTCTCAAATCAGAAAAAAAGAACCCATCTTTTAACAGTTAAAAACAAAAGACTCAGGTCCAAAACACAAATACAACAACGGTCACATCGCACAGTGGCTGTGATTTTTAAAAAGAAAACGGAAACAAACAGACGAGGAAAAAAAAACAAAAAAGAACCCCGCCAAAGGGCACAGTGGCTGTTTTGCAATTTATTGAGATTACGAGGGGCATATGTTTATTAGATGTACTACATACATTCCAAGAATTGGTTGAAAAAGTAGGTCGGCGGCAAAGGAAATTGGTCGGTCCTCCACCGCTGTCTTTTGCTGCTTTAAAATTAAAATTTAAAAATTAAAAAAAAAACAATGAAACGTACAAAATAATTAATAAAGTTTTCTTTATTCAAAAAAGAAAGGAAAAAAGAAAAAAGAAAAAGCCAATTGCTTTTTTTTTTTTCTTCCTTTTATATCACGCGCACTTTTTCTTTGAAATTACAGTTTTAGCCACCATTTACTTTCAAATTTTAAATTAATCAAATTCTCCTCACGGACGTGAAATTTCCCTCAAATGCAAAATATTTTGGTTTTCGAATTTTGAAATATATATTCCGACCGTAATGTTAATTTTGATTTCTATTTTATTTCCGCTTTCTTGAACCAAAAAGTGGTTGATGTTCGGACAAAGAAAGCCGGCCAGCTGTTTTCCCGACATCTGGAGAGTGACAACCGGAAGTTTCGCTTTCTCGAGGGATCATTTTTCTTACCAAACAAACAACTCCTTGTTCTTTTTCTTTGTAAACATATTTCTTCTTCTTCTTCTTCTTCTTCTTGTTTTTTTTTTCTTTTTTTTCGTTCTTAAAAGTTTCTTTTGGGTGTTTTGGCTGTTGTGCGTGCGAGTGAAATAGAGATAGAAACTGCAAAAATACACTTTCTTCTGAGCGCAGAAAATGTGAAAAGCTGTTAGTCACAGCTGTTCCAGTTAAAGCTTCGAAAGTGCTTCCTGGAGTCTGGGGACTGGCAGTACCAGGTCACGGTCTTCTAAATTACAGGGTTTTTTTTTTTTCTTCTCTCTGAGAAATAGTCATTTTTTAACAGTCCTTTGTTAACACGGACAAGTTTCTGGCTTTTGAGTATTTTGGATACTCTTCATCGTGGGTTTAAGTTCGAGTTGGAGGTTCTGATCTTCAAGGATTTGTGTTTTTTTTTTTTTTCAAATGAGAATTTGATCTTTAGTACATGGACTGAAATGCGTGAGTAAAAAGGTAGTTTTCTGAATTTATACTTGAATTCATAAGAAGTTTTCTTTCCCTTTTTCTGTTACATTTTTCTTTTTTCCATTTGTTGTTTGGTGATTTGAAAGACAAGCTAATTTTTCGGGTGAAGATATGAATAGGTAGGGATTGAATTTTATGTAGCTGGGCTGTAGGTTTTACTATTTCTTTATTTTCTTGGAAATGCTTGAATTTTAGTGAAATAGGTAGCTTTAGTAGCAGCTTTTGTTATTGAAACAATTATATACTAATTTTGATTTCTATTTTTTTATTGTTCTTTTTCTTTTGCAAAAACATTCTTTGATACAGATTCTAGATTTGGATTCTTGGAGAGAGAGAGAGAGTTTTTGTGTTTGTAGTGTGTAGTACTTTCGGGTTTTTGCATGGAAACAAGAGAGGGTTTGAGTTCAGGAGTTACTGTGATAGGAGCGGAAGCTCCATCGACTTATCATGTTGTGCCAAGGACTGAAACCTCCAGCCAGATTTCTGGATCACCAGCAGTGGGTGTAAGCGTGTCACCGGCTGGCGTGGGATTAACTGGAACGATAGAAAAGAAGAAGAGAGGCAGGCCGCGGAAATATGGACCAGATGGTACAGTGGCCGGACCATTGTGGCCAATGCCTATATCTTCTTCGGGCTCACCGGGACTCTCTGCTGGAAAGCCAAGCAAGCTATGGCCAAGGAGTTTGGAGAAGAAGAACAAGAAAATGGGAATGGAAAATTCAGGTATCTTTTGCTCTTCTGACGCCAGTTCTTTGACAATTCATGCTTGCTGCTTTGTTTTGGTTGTGGTCCTTTGTTTATTAAAAAATTACTTGCAGTGATGGTTCTGATTCCAAGTGGTCTTTAAGTTTAGCCTTTTAACTGCGCACTTGCAGTTTTGGAATCCCTTTCATGGATTGATTTCGATAATTGGAAGTTGATGTTGGAACAATTCTTTTATCAAGTCTCTTAAGGCTTAATGATGGAAAACAAATTGGACCTTTGTTTTGAGATAGCTTTTGTCTAGATTTGGAGTCTTGCTGGTTACGCATAAAAGTTTTTTTTTTGGGGGGGGGCTTCAAGAATCTTCCCTTTCTGAGGATTTAGTAGTTCACTAGATGAAGATTATTGGATTTGACGTACATATTGTGTACGTGCTTGCCATTTTCTTGTTCAGCTTAGAGCTCTTTATTATTCTGTTTTAGATGCATGTTTTATCTTCCTGCCATGGTACTTGAAGGCTAACATGTTTACAGTTGCCAATTTCTTCTTGTCCTTCTGTTAGTAAATTATAAGGAGACAGCATTGCAGGCTTTACTCTAGCCAGCAAAGGTAGTCATTGTGTCTAGTTTGGTATGGTGATCTGCACTGGACCCCGGATACTTGATCCCTAATCACTCGAATATGGCTGAACGTTGATCTAGAAATACAATGGTTCCAAGTCCTTCCTTTTTGTCCACGTATAGATCCTTTGTGGCACTTCTTTTATTCATTAGTTGGCCTTGTAATTTAGTTTCTTCTTCAATAAATTCTGCTTCATAGCTTGATGCCAGGTTATGAAACCCAACTTTATTTTAAATCAGAACATGATAGACATAATGACTGATTTCATTAGTCCGGTGCTTGGCATGAATTGAAATCATTAGTTGCAGAATTGACAACCTTAGATTGCAAAATCACCAGAAATTTTACCAAGTTGGGAACTGGAAATTCACTATAAGTTAGCTGAAGAGAGTTTATGTGAGTCTATTTTGGAAAATTGATTGTACTCGGAAAATAATTTGTTGCAAAAGTACCTGATTACTCTGAAAAAGTTAATGTACAATCAGGAGTACACTATAATTGCTTATGCTAATATGAGTATTCATATGTTTCTCTACTAGCAGAATGTTATTAGTTTACTAGGTCAAAATACTAATTTTCCTGCTTAATCATGCTTCTTGAATTTTATTTTGTAGGTGACTGGGCTGCTGGCTCTGTTGGTACAAATTTTACCCCCCATGTCATCATTGTCAATGCAGGCGAGGTATGTAGACTTGATTAAAGTAAGACAAATAGTTTTACTTGATAAAAAAGGGACAAATAATTGAATGTCACATGTCAAATCTAAAACTCTACTCCATAGCTATGCTGAATGGGGATTCAAGTTTTTGCATTTGTTGGTGTAGGTGTCTGTGTTGTTGAGAAAACCCATGGAACTGGCGCTTTAATCTATGTTAATAGGGAAAATGTTAACAAAAATATTCATCATAAACAGCTTTTAAGAGAGACAACCAGTTACAGTGTGGATATTCTTTTGGCTGTGACCTTAGAATTTGTGTTGTTGCAGAACAGTTGTCTTGATAAACCCAGAAGGGTTGAATGAAGTTCCTTTAATGGAAATTTGTTTCTCCTGCCAAACTTCAAACTCATGTGTATTACTTGTATTCTGCAGGATGGAGAAATTGCAGCATTTCAAAATTTTCATTATGTTTTGTAGCTTCAGATTTAATTTTGGATGAACTTGTGTTGGGAACTTGTACTTGATCACTTTTTTTTTTGGTTCATTTTTGGCTATAGGATGTTACTATGAAGGTTATATCATTTTCACAACAAGGACCTCGGGCAATCTGTATCCTATGTGCTAACGGAGTAATTTCAAATGTTATGCTTAGACAACCTGATTCTTCTGGGGGTACTTTGACATATGAGGTCTGCCATGTTACAACATCATGAGAAATATTTATACTCATTTATTGCCTGCAAATTTTGATGCAATTTACAATGTTACAGCGCCATGAGAAGTATTTAATTCTATGCTTTTTGGGCATCGCATGCAACCTTGGAGCTATGTACTATTTGCCAAATCTAGGATGTTTTAAGCTGTCAGTGTCCCATTAAGTGTCATGAATTGGGGTGGGTGCTATACATAACAGAGTGTGTGTTAATTTGAAACCTATTTCTAGAAATGATTGCTTAAATTGGGGACTTTTCTTTTTTTTTTTTTGATGTGCAAAAAATATTGTTTGACATTGAATTTATTGGTATTGAAAAAGGTTAGCTCAACTTAATAGAAACCTCAGTGACCATTCGGGTATTGCTTGCATCATTCTGTTAAGAGTGGTTTCATATAGTGAGCTGCTAGATGTTCATACTTCTGCTAGAAACTGTTTGTAACAGATGAGCATGTGGTGGCATACATTATCGATATGTACTTGGTCATGGTTATCGTTGTAACATTATATTGCAAACATAATTAAGAAATTGCTATGGAGTAGTGCAGCATCCAATGAAACGTAGTCAAAGGCCTGTTGCGTAACTTCTCTCAATTTAACAGGGTCGCTTTGAAATACTTTCCTTGTCTGGATCATTCATGCCTACTGAAACTCAAGGAGCAAGAAGTAGATCAGGTGGTATGAGCGTCTCTTTAGCAAGCCCTGATGGTCGTGTTGTTGGGGGAAGTGTTGCTGGACTGCTTTTGGCCGCTAGTCCTGTGGAGGTAAGCCCATCTGAAACTTTTATATTGAGTACAAGGATGAACTGAAATAAGTTTTTTCTTTTTTTTCAATTAATTAGCTCTGATTAAAACTCAAATTCAGAAACATTCAGTCCTAAAGATGAATCTAGTACCAGTGACAAAATAAGTTTGTGTTTTGTGAGAAAGCTATTTATTTTGGCTCTGCCTGGGCTTTTCCAGTTCCACTTGGTGTTGGGTTAGGCTTGGTATTTTATTGTTCTATTCAAGCGTTGCATGCCCCACTCTGCACTTTTCTGGGCCTGGCAAAATAAGAGATGAAAAAGGGCCCAAATTGGGCTTGGAGCACTGATGTTATTGTTTTCTGATCAGGTTGTGGTGGGCAGTTTCTTACCGGGAAATCAGCATGACCAAAAAATAAAGAAGCTGAAGACGGGCTCACTGCCAGCTACTGTGGGAGAAGTTCCCGTCGGTGCTTCTGTCATAACTGCTCCTGGTGCAGGAGGAGAGGAGATTACGGGTGGACTCGTGGGTGGACAAGGCCAACAAAATTCCCCCTCCTTTTGGAGAGAAAACTGGGCCACCATTCCATCCGTGCAAGATGCAAGAAAGTCTGGAACAGACATTAACATATCATTGCCAGAAGGTTGATTTCATCTTCTCCAATCAAGCATCTCAAGGCCTCTAACTGACTTTACTGATTTCCCCGGGCAATCCACGTTGGCTCGCCGGGCTCCTCTTGTCAAATTTTATGTAGTGCTTATATGTTAATGTAGGATCAACTGGTGTGTCGGGCAGGACGTAGGCTGCAAGCAATCGAAAATATCAGATTTATAGGCACATTGTTGTTGTAGACATCGTAGTGACAATAATTTTTGGATGTAGACATCGTGAGTGTTCTTCTGAATATTAAATCCTTTTTAAGTCCCAGTAACAAATGAAATTTGACCATATTTTATGGCATATAAGAAGAAACGAATTTTTTTTATTTATTTATTTCAAAAAGGGAACTGATTAATGTAACTGATGGCAGGAGGTGCTAGCTTATCGAAACTTGGTAGATATGTCTGAATTTTTACCGGTGATGACCGTGTCTATCGTATATTACATAACATCAATCGATGTAAAGCTGGAGGAGAGTGCTACTTCATCTCTTTGGATTCCTGTCTTTATTTATGTGGGAGGTAAAAAGCAGTTGCTTGACACTAAATACTCATATAT
This sequence comes from Bruguiera gymnorhiza, assembly GCA_020883675.1. NCBI lineage: Eukaryota > Viridiplantae > Streptophyta > Magnoliopsida > Malpighiales > Rhizophoraceae > Bruguiera > Bruguiera gymnorhiza. The sequence continues at coordinate 2,209,960 of JAIRCJ010000136.1, read as the reverse complement.
ATATATATATATATATATATATAGGTGTAGAGATGTTGCAGACCGGTAGACCTAATAATTTCTCAAAATTTAACTAACATAAATAGTTAATTTGGATGGTTGACTTCAACAAAAGTTGGACAAGGCAGCGATGATTTCACTTAAATATTGTAGTTACTGAAACTAGGACACAGCTCTTCCATTTGTCCAAAGCTAAAAAAAAAAAAGCAAACGCTGCCAAGTGTTGAAGATTGTCAATGATTCCCGTTTTTATCTCTATCCGGTTGTGGAGAACCCTCGTCAAATTGCACCGTTCTGATCTAATGCAAAGGAGATCATTCAATATCATGTTTATTAAAAATCATAAATTTGATTTTTTATCGACACATTTAACGAAATGATATTATAGATATCATCTTTTTATTTTTATTTTTTGACTAAAAAATAATGTGAATTCTTGCAGTCAGATATATTAATTTGTATAATTAAATTAAGATATAATTAATTTACGTATTTTCTTTTGGTGGTGATATGTTTAGCTAAGCTTTTTTCAATTTAAAATGTCACATACGCATGTTCCCCCGAAACGACTTCGTTTCTTGTCTGTCTGCTGGCCGGGCTTTCCAAGTATTCGTTGCTTCTTGCCAAAGACACGGGAGAACCAAACCGACGCTGCAAACTTGTTTAGTTCACCCAGCCTAAGCTGTCTGATCGTCAATTTTTCTGCAACACGCCATGGCCAAGCGAAAACCCAACTGGTCTCCTTACGATAACAATGGAGGGTAATCCATCCATCTTCTTCTCTCTTCTCTCTCTCTGTTTTTTTTTTTTATGCGATTTTTGTTTTACGTGTGTGAACATTATGTTGATCGTTTCGCTTGATTTGCAGAACCTGCGTTGCGATTGCCGGAGCAGAGTGCTGTGTAATAGCTTCGGATACTCGAATGTCCACGGGCTACAGCATTCTGTCCCGCGATTACTCCAAAATCTGTAAGCTGTATGGGATTTGTGTCCGCGATTCTCGTTTTTCGTTTACTCCTTTTTTTTTTGTTTTTTTTTTCTTTTCTTTAGTGAGTTTGGTCGGTCGGTTGGTTTATGGGCATTCTTTTTTGTTGTTGTTGGGGTATTCGCGGTACTTGAGGGGGAAATTGGGAATCTGGGGTTTGATCTAATAGGTTATTCTTGGGTGTCATGGAGCAATTTTCATTTCTGGGTCTGTGTAGGCCGGTGGGTTGACGAATGTCGTTTAGAATGCGGCTAAATTTTTGTTTTTTTTTTTTTTTTTTAATTTAGAGACTAGTTTGATGGAAATCACTTTCAAACCCCTTATTTTCCACAATTACTAGATTGTTGGTGTTCTCATCAAGTGCTGAATGTGTTCTGGGGGCACCATTGCTTACCAGTCAACCAGTGGATCATTTCCTTTGTTTGCTAAGACTCTGTCTTTATGTATTGTTTTTGTCTGTCTGTTTGTTTGTTTTGTTTGCTAAGACTCAGTCTTTGTTGTCTTCAGAGTGGACAAGGCCATAATGGCTTCTTCTGGTTTTCAAGCTGATGTAAAAGCCCTGCAGAAGGTTTTGGCATCTAAGCACTTGGTACGTTTTCGGAAAATCTAAGCTGATTGTTAACTTTTATTGGAGAATTTCTCATATCAAAAGTTATTTGAAGTGACTACCCTTAACTACATATTTGTGCTTTATCTTATTACTGCCATCTCTTTAGACTATGTTACTTTCCAATAATTAGACAATTGTTATGACACTGGTACCATCATTTGTCGATGTTTTTAAAATTCAGATCTACCAACATCAACACAGCAAGCAGATGACCTGCCCTGCAATGGCTCAACTACTCTCCAATACCCTCTACTACAAATGCTTCTTTCCTTATTATGCTTTTAATGTCTTGGGTGGCCTTGATAATGCAGGTAAATTAATTGAAGTCAAAAGAGGCATTTACAAGCTTGTCCCCACCCCTCCGTTCAGCAACACCCACCCAACCCCCCCTCTCCCAAAACTGCAGGGCATCTATTATGAGTTGATTTTTTTTTTTTTGAAACTTAGGAAAGGGCTGTGTATACACTTACGATGCTGTCGGTTAATATGAGAGGGTTGGATACAGTGCCCAGGGTTCTGGTTCCACACTCATAATGCCCTTCCTGGACAACCAATTGAAGTCACCCAGCCCCCTCTTATTACCTGCCCAGGCTTTTTGTCTTGACTTACATTCTTTGTTACTAGCAATTTTCGAAACAATTTCATCTTACCTACATTGAAATCTTATTTGTCTGTGCAGGATGCAGTGACCCCACTTTCAGAACTGGAAGCAATTGATTTGGTTAAAACTGTTTTTGCATCTGCAACTGAGAGAGATATATACACAGCAAGTTTGCATTCACTTTTGCAGCTTCACAATCAGATATCTTCTTTCTATTTGTAGCTTCTGATGCAAGGAAAGATAAAAGATACTACTCTACCAGTTGCACAGGAGATCAACAATCACACATACTCAAGCAATTGCCTGTTGGGGGGAGGGGGTGTGCAGGACAAAGAGGGAGCATTAATTCGCTTGGTTATTGTAAATCTATTGTCTATGTTGTTCATTTATATTGTTCTTGTCAACATCTTATATTTGTGATGCAGGGAGACAAGCTTGAAATTGTCATCCTGAATGCTGATGGTGCTCACCGTGAATATATCGAACTCAGAAAAGATTGATCCATTCAAACACATATTGCTAAAGCTGGAGGAGTTTGGAATTGCATTACGTGCCCATGGTGGCCGGCTGATGTGAGGCATGTGATGTTACGGTTGTTTCAGGGTGTCGGCACATTGATTACAGTATAATCAGGCAACTAAATCGGCTCGATGTCCTTATTAATGAACATTGTAGTGTTTACATATCATATTTCCAGTCCATCTACAGGTGATCTTCTGAGTTTCTTTTCTTTATATCATTAAACCAAGCGTGCTGACAAAATTGATATATATATATTACACCAATTAATGAAAGTACATCCAAACTATGGGATTTCATGTCATCGTAAGGCCTAATTGTATTTATCACTAAAAAGAACATAATTGTGCTTGGTCTACCTTTATTTAACCTAGCTCGTGAAAGGAAATTCTGCGAGTCCGTTTGAATCGGTCGGTCACGGGACAATTAGAAGTCCTGACCTTGAAATTAGAAGCCCTCTTCTATGGCTTGACAAGAGGGTTCCGGTGCATTGACTATGTTGGTATCATCTGTTGAAAGCATGAAATTGCAAGAACTGCTCTTTTTTGTTATTCTTTGGTTTGAATTTTGAAAACAATTGGAGGAACTAGAATAGTTGTTGAGCTTGTTTTTACATCCGAGCTTGGAATCTATCTTTTCTAACTTCAAATTCTGCGTGGTTGAAAAGGATGACAAGTTTTCCAATATATTTGGCGGATTCACCGCCGCCACAGCTATGCCAGACTAATGTTTAAGGTATATCTCTAAAAATGAGTTTGGAGAAAATAGGCCTTCCCAATAAATTTGGCACACTTCCTCATGGGTTTACTGTTTAGCTCGACTAAGCCCCAGTATTCATACAATATATATATCCAAAGCCCAAAAAACGAAAAACAAAGAAAGAAAGAAACTTTGCCCTTAGTAATACTTGGCCCCGTATCTTGAACATGCCTAACAGAGTGTTGACACTTTTTAACTATTAATTAAACCGACATTATGTGACACATTCATGTGTTTTTTAAGAAGGGATCCTCCCTAACAACACAGGGTTTGCTGTTGTTGTTGTTGTTGTTGTTGTTTTCCTCAACGAATACAACGTTGGTATTGATAACCCTACATTATTGCTTCTCAAATACGTCATCTATATTCATAATCAAAACCTCGAGTACCAAAACATTGAAACGTCTGTTCAAAATAACAAAAGAAGAAGGAAAACATTAAAACTCGGACAAACACGGGCCACTTTAATAATTTGCCTTTTTTCTTTTTTTGTATTCATCAAAAGATGGTGAGTGCTCGCCTAATTCTCTCTTTTCTATGGATTAAAAAAAAAAAAAAAAGAAATAATAACAAAAACTACCCATTAAAACATACTCTCGCTAAGTCAATTTCTAAGAAAGGGATTTAATGACCGTAAAAGAAGTGTCAGATATGCGCACGGAAAATCTGGTCGAGTGTCCTAACTTCACTAAATGTTCTTACGGAAAAAGTGACTTCTCTAAAACAATGAGCCAACTGATCGTCCCAAAACTCGTTGAAGTGGAGTTAGACAATTCCCCACAAAAAAAAAAAAAAAAGTGACATTAAGATGAGAATAAAAATTTATAAGTTAATACCAATTTAAATGTCTTCAACTAGTAACAATGCACCACCACCTTCCTAAATTTCGAAATAATCTATATATATATATAATAAAAGTCTCCTTCAGCGTGAATAATTCCATCACGGTGACCTTCAGTAGAGTCCCAAACCAAACTTCCAACACTAATTTGTCTAAAATTATCCCAATAAAATAGTCGCCATTAGTATTCAACTTAAACTAGTTTAACAGGTTGGCGGGACCTCTCAAGATACTAATTGCTCATTACTCATCATCCCACCCCCCCCCCCTTTTTTTTTTTTTGGTTTCTTCTAATGCAAAAAGTTGCACATATCAAGTATGTTGGCCATAATACAAGTAAATTAAAATTAAAAATTATTTATTCATATTTTTATTTAAATTTTTTATAATAAAAATTTATTATTTAAATAAATTATCTTTACATTTAATGTTAATATAAATAAATTTTAAATTAACAGTTAAAAGTCCTCCATTAATTCAGACTTTCTAGATGCGAAGAGGACTGAATAAGGCAAGACTCAGGACTCGAAGACTCGAGAGAGGTAAGTCATAAGAGTAGTTGTTGTCTTGTTTCAAACACCTGCACCAATACAAACACGGCATATTTTTCTCGATAATTCAGACTTTTATTTATCACATCCCATCTCTCTTATCATTTACTGACAAGATTATTAAAAAAAAGAAGAAGAAAAAACACTATAAATTCCTTTCAGTCTCTCCCTGAACCCACGTTCATTCCACCCTGAATTCGGAATCCCATAAACCCTAGATTCACATTTCACTGACAAAGATCCATTCTTTTGTCGGACTCACGTATCTTTTAATGCATTGATCATCTTCTGATCCACCTAAGACTATCCCCAGCTGAATCCCAATAACGTTTTACGGCAAAACGTCGCAGAATATAGAATACACCTTGGGTTGGGTTGGGTTGGGTTCTTTTAACTTGTCGAACTTTTTCTTTTCTCTTTCTTTCTTCTTTTCCTTTTCTGTTTGATTACATAGTATGCATAGATCTGGGGCTGCCATGGCTTGGAATGTCTTCAAGTTCTGCACGGCTCTCCGCGGGTTGGGCTCCATCATGATCCTCGCGGTGCTCGGGGTCGTGGGTGTCACCTACTACGCTGTCGTTTTGACCAACTATGGCCCCGCTTTGTACGGAAGTGGCCTTGATTGTGTCATTGCTCTTGCTGTTCTGACCCCATTTCATTTTCTGGTAAGATCGATCATCTCTCTTATTTATTTTATTTTTCCAGGTTTTTCTTACCTTCCAATCGTCTTTCCGGTTTGTTCTTTTTCTCTTTATTCTTGGACTGTTTCTTAGTTTGAAGATTTTCTGGCACGGTCTAATATTTTTGTGGGTTATTAAAGAAACATCTGGAGGTTGTTTTTGGTAGATGTTGACTGTTTCTTAATTTGAAGATTTGTTGGCAGAGTCTAATATTTTTGTGGGTTATTAAAGAATATATCTGGAGGTTGTTCTTGGTAGAAGTTGACTTTTTTTTTTTGGTTTAGAAATTTGAGATTTACGCTAGAAAGGGTCCTCCCGTAATGCCTTATGTTAAAGAAATTAATTTCACATTTCTTACTTGCAATACCGCTGAAACATATTTGTTTAAGGCAAAAGTCTCTACTTAAAGTGGAAACTCAAAACTGAACATGGAAATTTTGGTTTGAATTTGAAGCTGGTGATGTTATTGTGGAGTTACTTTTCTGTTGTGTTAACTGATCCGGGTAGTGTGCCTCCGAATTGGAGGCCTGCAAGTGATGAGGAGAGGGGAGAGTCAGATCCTTCAAATGGGTCAGAGTTCTGCAGTTTGCAGACTGACTCATCAAATCAGATTATCCGGTACTGCCGGAAGTGCAACCAGCCGAAACCACCTCGTTGCCATCATTGTTCTGTTTGTAAGTTTCAATAATGATTCATACAAAGCTATAAACTGTTGTTCTGTTAATTATTCCTCTCATCAGATAAGAGACTTTTGCTGATTTGGTTTGTTCAGGTGGGAGGTGTGTGCTGAAGATGGATCATCATTGTGTCTGGGTTGTTAATTGTGTTGGGGCTTTAAACTATAAGTATTTCCTTCTATTTTTGGTAAGTCTGTTTTGACATCTATTCCCATATTCTTCTCTTTTTTGTTTTTTATCTTTGTGTGAGGCGTACTTGTATCTATGATTGGGATAGTGTTTCCTGTTTCATATACATTTTCATTAAAAATTGTGAGTTTATCATTTGATCAATCAATGAATCTCCTAGTCCATGTGAAAGCTGTTTTTTCACGATGTAAATTGGCTTCTTCTTCTTCTTCTTCATCTTCTTAGTAAATAGCTTCTTCATGGTAAAATATGTTGGCCAGATAACTTGTTAGCATGTGGTGAGTTGGGAATTTAAGTACATGTGCTCATGGTGCATTCGTGTATTTCAAACATATAACCTGCCTAGAAATGTGTTACTTAGACGATGCAGAGAAGGTCCCTGTTACCGTCCGATTCCAAAATTCATCGATGACTGGTAACAAAAAGTTGTTATTGCTTTGTACACTTGAGCAGATGTGTCCAAATGTTTGTCTTACAAAGATCTATTTAATTTTCTGGGAATCTCACTAACTGTAATTTTTAACATCAATGCAGTTCTATACATTTCTTGAGACAAGTCTAGTGACTTTGTCACTATTGCCACATTTCATTGCATTCTTTAGTGATGGAGAAATTCCTGGAACTCCGGGGACCCTTGCAACAACATTTCTTTCTTTTGGTAAGATATTCTTGGCCCAACTGTAACTAACTAACTTAATCATTAACTCCTATTCGTTTATATAATTGTTGTTGCATTCTCACAGTTCTGAATCTGGCATTTGCACTGAGTGTTATGGGATTTCTTATAATGCACATATCACTGGTGGCTGCTAATACCACAACCATTGAGGTATTTTATTTTGCCTAGCTTTGTATACTTCATTAGGTGTCCTGCATTCTTAACTTTTGTTTTTTGGTTACCCTAAGTCAAGCTTCTGTAGCTTGCTTTTTGGATGTGATGGAAGAGAGTGCGTCTAAAGGAGTCTTCAATACGATGATAACATTGGTTGCCTAGGGCATTTGACATACATAAACCCAATGTGGTGAGGGGTGTAAATTTCACTGGACATCGCAGTTTTCCATGGGATCAATTTGCTCATGAACTTTTATGTTTTTTAATGTTTATCTGTCGTGGATGTCTAAGTAGAGTTTCTAAATAAAATCATTTAGGGCTTAATGCCATATCTTTTTGGAATGTTCTGCTGATTGGTCTGTTGTTGTCTTGTCATTAGGCATATGAGAAGAAGACCACACCAAAATGGCGATATGATCTTGGTCGAAAGAGGAACTTTGAACAGGTCCTTATCTTTTCTTTTCCATATTGTTGCCATTGTGGGTGTTCAGAAACTTTGTATGAGTTGTTCAGAATTTCCATTTATGACTGCAAATGACTATTTTACAAAACAGAGAACTCTTTTATTTGCATGACGTAGTTCAGGGGTTTTCTCCTGAATTTGTTCTAGCCAGACTAGAATAACCTCAGGCAACAGGTCTTGAAAATTTGGAACTTTCAGTCTACTTAATTGCCCATATTCTTTGTACCATGTACTTTTACTTTGTTTGATTAATAATCTGAGTTACAGGACTATGATGTGGTAGTTGCCTTAACCAAAACAAGCAAGTAGTTATTAGTGGTGAAATGACTAATTTTTTCTGTCCCAACGGAGAATTTTCGTATGCAACTGGAATTTTTGCTTTGCCAGTGTGTCATGGACTATAACATTCCTTCGCGAGCGTTCAGCTGCTATATTTTTCTCTTCTCATTCTGTATTTTGTTGTGAGCTTTGCATACCACGAATTGGCAATGTAGATTCTCATAGCATATTGTGTTTCAGGTGTTTGGTGCAGATAAGCGATACTGGTTCGTTCCAGCTTATTCAGAAGAAGATATACGGCGTATGCCTGCGCTTCAAGGTCTTGAATATCCATCAAAGCCTGACCTTGATTCCCAGGAGTTTTAAGAACCAGTTGTGCGACATTTAGCAGAATCGGGATTCCTTTTGTACGGCACGTAAGAGCCCCTCATAAGAAGTGCCATTGCATCCTAAGCTGTAAACAAGTTGCACAACTAATTTGGGTTCCAAATAATTCATTATTTTGTAAATTTGAGAGAGAGAGAAAGATTCAAGGAGCCAATAATGGGGAGTAATGTCTAGGGGAGGATGCCGTGATGGGGCTGAAGCCAACTTCTTGTTCCTGCTACTGGGGTTTTGGGAACAGTCAAATGAGGAATGCAACCTTGCTCATGTGATATACCAAGATGATGTTCTTGTAGGTTTTCTTGTACCATTGAATGAATTATAGAGATTAGTCTTTGCTTGTATACCTGGTAGAGACCCTTGTTGATACGTTGGAAAAGTGGAAATGATCGTGAATGGTTCTTTTGGTTTGCTTTTCCGAGACAAGGAATGCCAATTTTCTATCCCATTTTCTTTTCCTTTCTCTTCTCTCCATCATCTTTCAGTCAATCCAGACATAATGTTGCCTTGTAGTATCTGGCTATCGTTAAATGTAAAAAAGAACATGACTTATAAATCAATGATAGAATTATGGACGTGGGTTGATGCAACTCTATCACCGCTGTACATTTTTGTATTTAGATCAACAATCAATTAATCATACTAAATCATAAGTGTGTGCTTAATAGATGCTATGGTGCAATAATAATTTAAATTTTAATTTATATATGAACAAATTTTGTTTGATATATATATTTTTAAAAAATATATAATTATCATATATATATATATATATATATATATATATATATATAAGATAAATAAATAATTATTTAAAATATAATAATAGTTTATTAATATTTATTTGTTATTAATAATTGATTTATTATTTTTTATTATTAAGATTGAAAAACATAATAATATTTTAATTTGATTGGTTGATTATGATTTTTTTAATACTAAAAGTTGAAATCAAATAAAAAATTTTAACTTTCATTAAATTTAATTAATTAATTATAAGAGATTAATTCGATATATTCAATTTAATTTTTTTAGTTAATTAAAATTTATGATATTTTTGACACCCCTAATGCGATCTCAACCACCAATTTAAATAACTTAAAAAGAAGGGAAAAGGTGAATGAAAGGAGGCCCTTTGTTCAAATAAATAAAAAATAAAATTTAAAATTTAAAAATAGGTGTGAAGCTAAAATTGGGACCCGAATGTTCTAGGCTACGGAAGAATGTAGACTGGGGTACGTGTCGCATCCTCATTATTTCACTCCAAATTTAAATGCAAATATCGTGCCTCGAAAGGAAAGGCCATTCTGGTTTCTGGAAACTTCCCAGGCGCGCCGATTGATCGGCAGAACTAATTTTCCGGTAAGTCTCCGAGACTTTCTTGTCCGTTTTCCGATCATTTACTCGGCAGCCAAACGCAACGCAGTTGACAGAACCGGAAAGCGACTAACCGCTTCGTTTGATCGACGATTAACGCTGGTTTGTGAGTTAACATTTTGGATTACGTTTGTTAGAAACTTTTGCTCTGACGAGGAGGCGTAAAGCTTCGGCTATGTTTATGTTCTGCGAAATGAAATGGATTTCAAGAATTCGATTTCTGGACGTTTGAAGGAATTGAGTGTGTTCATTTTAAATCTTTCTTGCCTTCTTGATATTTCTGTCTTAATAAGAAGTTTCTTGCTGATCGATTTTCCGAGTAGGAGTTACGAGAATCCGACTTCTTGACGATACGGGCTGAAGCTGTGTTTTTGTTTTGTTTTGTTTTTTTTTTTGAAGATGATTTAAGATACAGGCCTGTTGTTTTTATGTTGATTTCTAGTGTTTGACATGTTGGCAGCACGTAGAGAATGCCGAGGGAAAGAGAAGGTAGAAGTGATTTCTTTGGTGTGGGTGATCCTTTTGCTCATTTTCGGGGCTCTCGTATGATGCCCAGCCTGTTTGGAGGCCGAGATCCATTCGATGACCCGTTCTTTACTCGGCCATTTGATAGCATTTTTGAATCCCGTCGGCCTGAACCTAGGAATTCTGCAACTGGCGATGTATTTCACAGTGATAGAACAAAGGGGTTAGTAATAGAAGAAGTGACCTCAGATGGTGATGGAGGAGAAGAACTGCATACTGCAGACGAGAAGATTAACCGTCAAAATCATACTGGCTCAAACAAAGAACCATCTGTTGAGCATCCCGATGATGATTCTTACGGTAGACAAACTTCATATCTACTTTTGTTATTCTAACTTGTTATGATGATGTGTGCATGATATTGACAATTGTGCTGGATGCAGCAGAACGGAAAAGCAAGGATGTGAATTGCACGAATGATTATAATAGGATACAAGGAGCAGAACCACAGGCACATAGTTTCAAATTTCAGACCTGCAAAGTCACATATGGTGGTGTAGATGGCGCCTATTACACCTCTACGAGAAGCAGAAGGGCAGGCTCTGATGGAGTGAGTAGCCTTTTGCTGGGAAAGTTTCTATTGTTTCCTATTCCTTCGTATTATAATTTTATGGTTATGTTCCAGGTGGTGATTGAGGAGAGCAAAGAAGCTGATAAGACAAAAGGTCAAGCAACACATCGTATCTCAAGAGGAATACACGATAAGGTGATTACTGTTAGGCACTTTTGAATTTGTGGTACCCCTGCGGTGATTGATTTGACACTGTTTTGCCTCCTGCAGGGCCATTCTGTTACAAGGAAGCTCAATTCCGATGGAAAGGTTGACACCATGCAGACTTTACACAACTTAAATGAAGGTTTTTTCCTTCTTCCTGTAATTATTTAGATTTTCACATCATTTAATTGTAGGACTAATTTTTAATATTTTCAAGATCAACTTCCGGGTTTTGAAGAAGCATGGAATGGCAATGCCAAAGGAAAGCTACGTGGCTGGAATGATCAGTTCAGCACTCATGGAGCTGCAGGTAATTATTGCTTGCTTGCCTTTTGGGATTTTGTGTGCTTTGGATCTTGTGTTTATTTTTGGTTTGAATGATGACCCTTTGACTACATGAGATGATTATTTGTTGGATCTTTATGGTCTGCTTCTCGTTGTATGCTAAGGTCTTCTTTTGCTATTGACTAATTATATTTGGTCTGTGTATTTCTTGCTTAGAACAATTAGGACCTTTGTGCCATTTGTATAATGACTGATTCTTGAAAACATCAGTGTATTCTGAGTGCATTTCTAATACTCTAGCTATGATTGACGATGATAATGTAGCTTCTAGCAGCAGTGGACAGAAGCCTGGGGCAACTTGGGGTGGTCGGGCACTTCCATCTTCTGAACAAGACCGGTATATTGGAGGAAGGGGATTTGACTCTGAACCTAGGATTTATCCTTCCAGTGGAAGAATCAAGAACGTTGTTAGGATCAACATAGAATAAGTATGCGATACTTTTTGAATGTAGCTCCTGCATCCTAGGAATCATAAAAGTGTAACATAATGGGGTGTTTGTTTTGTCCGAGTGCTACGTTATGGCCAAATTGATGGAATTGTTGTTTGTCTATTGGGATGCTGTATTTGCAGTTAATGGCTTATTTGGTTTATGGTGGGATGTGTGAGTCTTCGTTTCCAACTTATACTTCAATTTAGCGTGCAAAAGAAATCAAAAATCATATTGAAGTACCTGTTCATGGCTCTGTTTTGTTTTATTTTCCAGTCATCTAACCCCACACCTCTTGGGCATTTCATGGTCGTAATTTTTTTAGAAGGGCGTGTTCTAATCATAGCGGCTTCATTGAGGGTGTTGTTCCCGGCCTTGAGATCAATGTAACAAGATCTGCGCATTTGAAATAGAGAAGATGTCCCAGTGATAATTGTGAATGCAATGTCTATTTGTGGTCTCCATCAGTTACTAAAAATTTCTAACTTATAACCATGACAAGATAATATGTGAACGAATGCTTGGGAATTAGAGATACCTTCCTTAGAATTTTACTTATACAAAGTTTTATTATAATAGACAAATTTTTTGATTTAAGTAAATTTTAATAGAAGTGACTGTTAATCTTGTTGGTTATTCCTGTTAAGTTTTCAACTTCATTGTTTCTTTATAATTCATACATACAGATCTTCATCCTCATTTTCTGTCTTTTTCATTTTGGAGGATGGATGTCACTCGTTCTTGGGTATGGACTGCATTAAGTTTTTAAGACACTTTGCTAGTGTAGTATTAGCCGATTGAGGCGGAATTATCTGTCTGGGTTCTACTTGCAATGATTTTTTTCCCACCATTGAATCATTACCCTGCTGCACAATTACGGAACATTTGTTTATCTTTCTCCCATGATATTAACTGCTCTTCCATGGATCTCATTATTTCATCTTACAATTTACGAAGTGTGATAGAATATTGTAAGTAACAACTTCAGACTTTGGTTGTACAGATTTCTCTTGGCAAAATTCTTCTTCAAATATTTCCTCCCCAACTCTTTTAGGTAAAGTGCTACCTTAATTACAATTGAAATCAACAAGTACAAATACATACAGAGGTTTAAATATGTTAAACAAGCATATATGGAGAATAAAGACGGAGAAAATGAGGGGAAGCACTTACAAATTATAACTATTATTCCACCGAAAAAGGAGCGCTCCGAGGTGCTTACAGATGGAAGAGAAAAGGCACAGTCAACACGGATGGAGTTCAAAGTTAGAGGTGCACGGCTCTTCCTCCGGACCGCTACTTACTTGCACAAAATTCTATAGTAACAATCATTTTTTTTTTTTAACTTAAAGGCTTCTTATGTCATGAAACACTCATAAAAAAAAAACTAAATTTTAATAGAAGTGGCTTTCAATTTTGTTGGTTATTCTCCTAGATTCTTCAACTTGGATTGTTTCTTTACAGTTTATATGGATCATGAGAATCTTTGACGATTAAATAAATAAAAATATGAAGAGGGTTTAGATATGTCAGAGGGATAAATTCATTATTTTGTGTGAATGAGAGTTTAATTTATTTATGTATTGTTGAATTGATTAAAATAAGTAAAATTTAATTGTGATATAATAGATGTAGTAAGGTCATTGCCTTAAAAATATGATATAGGTTCTTGTCTATTGGAGTGAATCCAAAGGAGAGGGTTCCTGAAATTCTCATAGGCCCGATGATGCTTGTGTGGGCCTAATATTTAAGCCTCTTGGGCTCATCTTAGAGTGGTCTTTAGTCGATTATGGATCTCCTTATTAAATACTAATGTTGTTTCATGAAAAATCTATTAGTAATAAGTTTATTTATTGATTTTTTATTTTTTTGAAAAGATATATGGATACATGTTTGTCAATTGAGCATATTTATTTTTGAGACACTTATAAATTTCTTTAGATAATTTTTCGACTTTTTCCCTTTTTAGAAAAAGTGCTAATAGATGAACTAGAACTAGTTAATGCATTACTTAGCTTTGTTGGCATTATGACTTTTTTAGATCTCACTCGTACCTTTCTAAGAATTCTTAAGTAGGAAAATTTTGTAAAGAATTAAATGTTCCTTTTATAAATTCAATGTTAAAATAAAAAATTAATAAAATTCATTATGGTATGGTATAAATATGCTTTGAAACTATATTCTTTACATCCTTTATAAGTATATTTTTTACTATTTTACAATATATTTTCATAAAAAAATTTTAATTTAATAAATTAGTTTTAAAATTTTTAACACATAAAATTATTAATAAATTTTTTTAACAATAGAGTAATTAAGTTGAACTCCTTTTTATATTCTAAATGTAAATTGTATTCAATTTTCTCGATATCATGAAGTCTATTTTATAGTTAGATTTTATATCCAATTTAAAAAATATTCTAACTTCTCAAAATCTATTTAATAGATTTCTTTTATTAGTTTAAGGATATTTAATCAATCTTAATATTTTGTGTAAAAACTTATAATTAATATTTAATTTTAGAACACTTCATTTAAACTTAACTACATTATCAACATAAAATATAAAGCAATTCCTTGAACTTGAGCTTTTTCCAACAAGTTCCGTTTTAAAGCAATTCTTCTATTTCTTTTTTTTCTTTTTTTTTTTTGGGTACTTTGAACCATGTCTATTGGTCTTACTTTTGTGGAGGTTTAGCTTTCTTGAAAAGTAAGCTAATACGGTAATTTAATAACATGTCTTTTTTTTTTATTATTCTCAAAACACATTTAGGATTTTAGCACATATGATTTTCTTGATTTCTCTCAATATTTCCAGTATTTTCTTTTACTTAACAAGAGATTATAGTTTGCAATTATATACTTATAAGCAATTTCACTAATTAGAGAGAAAAAAAATTCTTTTCTTTTATTTTTTTTAAATTACACTTATCACTTTATATTGAAATTTAATAATAATTTTAAAATTAATAAATTTTTTATTTATTTTAACGCATATTCTCTTACCATTATGTTGTATAATATATGCAAAAATGAGTTCCTTAAATTAACTTCTAACAATTGGCTATTGGCTTTTAATCATGCTGAAAGGATCTAAGCATAAATTATCATTACAAATAATTGCACATGATGACTTTTATCGAATAATAAGCTTACTTTTATTAAGATTATCTAACATTTTAATTGTTTTAAGTAATACTAAGAGGGTACTAATTTTCATTAACATAATTTATATATACTTCACAATCAATAAAAATAATAATTGAGAATCTTTATTCTTTATTTATTACTATTATTATATTTATATGCTATTTATAAATAATAACTTTATTAATTAAATTAAATTAGTAAAATAAAAATTACTAATTTTTTTAAAGAATTTCTTTTAATTAAGGTGGTATCTTATTCTTTTTTTTTCCTTTTCTTAAAAAATTAATTTCTAAAATAATTACTTTATTTTAAGTATTTAATTTCTACTTTAAACTCTTGAATTGTAAGTTTTTTTCTTTTTTTCCCAACTAGAGACTTTTACTCTTTGAATAATACTTTGTAAACTATATCTTTCATCCAAAGCAGCAAAACGCTACTTCTTCAATTTATATTTAATAGGTAATAATCCTACCATGCAACTAAATAGCCGAAGAGAAAAACCTTTATTAATACGCATAAAAGGCTTAATGTATAGACTAAAAACTAATAAAATGTACATATTAAATATTAGAAGCAATTTTTAAAGTGTATTGGTAAATCCATAAATGATATTTCCTTTATAAATATGCTATGATTGATAGATAAAAATGAGTCTTTAAAAAATATATATACAATGATCATATACATATATATATATTAGTTAAAAGAGAAAAATTTTTTAAAAAAAATGTCTTGTTCCATGTAAAAAAAGACTAGCATGATTCATAATTCACGTGCAACTCACGTAACAAAAAGACTAGTGTTACTTAACATAAAGAAAATGGAAATACGGTATTAGAATGGTGCAACACATTAGCAATCCATTGGTGCAAATGCGAGCTAAAATACCCTAACCAGCTTTGCACGAACCCCATGATGGGTTCAAGAATGCTAACTGGGGCAACTAAGGCTATTTTATTTTTTCAGCAAATCATTCAAAAAAGAAGTTGCAGAATAATTCAACAAGGGAAATCTGCTTCCCATAATGTGTTATGCCCACGCAACTGATTTCTACATTTATATCAAACGAGGCCTTAGTCCAACGTTGGAAATGGTGGTGCACCTTATCCCTAGCATTTACAACAGCAGAAAGGGCTCATTGAAAGGTCAGGCATGACTAATTATTTCGATCTAGCATCATCAGTAACATCAATGAGCAAGTTATGTGCCACTAGATCTAGAACTTCTGTTTAAGTACATGACGCAGTTGGACTTTCCGACCTTCCTTTCTTGCCTCCAAGAGCTTTGCCTTTAAACTGTACTTCTGTGCTCCCCGGGGCCATTCGATGCACCCTTTCATTCCTCGAGTTAAGTGGGGATATCCAGAGTCAGGTGAACTCCACTGATCCACCAGAACCCGAGGACTGAGTCCACCTTTGCCTGACCCCTGATCTGGGGATAAAATTCCCCCATTAGATTTCCTTCCATTTGAAAGCCTGCCATTTATTTCATCCACCGAGATTACCTTGTAGTTATCCCCGTCATTTGGGCATGATCTCCAAAGCCTTGCAATGGATGAGACCTTCTTGCCATGCTTTGTTTGCACATTGCAGAGTTCACTGATTTCAGTAATTGGGGTGTCGTTAAAACCATTTTCTTCCAATTCTGTTCCACTCCCCGAGACATTACTGTCCCGGTGATTCTTATTGACAGATGGGGCACTCTCGTCTGGTGAGTAACTTGAGCCCTGATCATCAAGACGGCTCACAGTTTCCCAGCCACTCTCATCTTCCTCTATATCACCATACTGGTCAACAAATGCATTAAAATTTCTGTGACCATTCTTGTCAATGAGATTGCCTTCAGGACTCACAGTGTGAATTTTTGAGGCATGGCTCGCAGGACTGTAGGCTATACACGGATCAATCTCCCTTTCATTGGGCTCACCGCGATTAACATCTTCCAGAATAGAGAATATATTATCTGAGTTGGGGGGCTCATACATGAATTCCTTCATTTCCTGAGTATTCACTGAGGCAGTAGCCTGCACAAGCAATTCTGCTTGTTTCATTTCCTTCAATTCTGACTCAGCATTTCTTGACCTCATAAAAGATTCTAAATCAGCGATAAGCTTGTTCATCTGAGAATACTTCTCTTCAAGTGCCACCTTTGCATCAACCAACTTCATTTGAACACGTTCTTCACGCCAGACCTCAGCCATCTGCAACATCTTCCTTTCCTCATCCACTTCCTGCTGAAGTTTCATTGAATCCCTTTTTAAAGCTTCAACCTCAGCTTTATCTTCTCCAATTTCCTTAGCAAGCTCATCACATACTTCCTCAAGCAATTCTCTTGCCTTCCTTTCCTTTTCACAATCCTGCATGTATCTCTTGGCTAATACTTTTGTGTCAGCCAGCTCATTAATCAATTTGGAGTTCATTATCTCCAATCTTTGACAATTTTTCCTTTCACGGTTCAACTCAGTTTTAACATCATCAATAAATGCTCGGATTTTCTCATGCTCTCTGCTCCTCCAGGCAGCCTTTTCCTCACTAACTTTCTTTAAGAAATGTTCCAATTTCTTTTTTAAGGAATTTCGTTCAGTCTCAAGCTCTTGAATGTGTGCTTGAGCCTGCTCTAGTTCAGCTTCAAGTGCAGGGACCACAGATCTAGCACTCACTTGTTGATTGAGACGCTTCATGTGGCTGTAAATTTGACATGCCTCATCTGATGTTCCCAAGCAGACAGGATCCCACTTAGTTGCACTCTCCATTGCAAGATTGGAAAACTGAAATGAAGGCTCCACCTGAAATAGGCAACAGGACTACAATTAGATATATAAATGGGGCTAGGAGAGAAAACAAGAAGACAGGGAGGGGAGCAGTGGTGAGAGAGGGATGGGAAATGCATGGGAACGGGCTATCATGTGATTGAACCATAACTGTGGAATTATGGAACACAAATGTCAAAACATAACAAAGCATCTACATCAAATTTTAAAGCTAATCAAATTTTATGCTTGAAGTATGAAAATCATGTTGCATATCAGAGAATCAGAACCGAAAACACGTTCTGCAACTCTTATGGATTCCTATATGGTTGAAGAATAGCCATAAATGACAGATTATTTGGATATCAGCAGCTCAATTTCATTGCGCTCACCATGGCCAAAACAGCTACTTTTGTCTATGGAATAGAATTTACATTATTTTTTTTTTTTGCTAACACAGCAATACGATAGGGGAAGTTTAAGTTTCAGGAATATCAATGCTTTTGTTGAAAAGAGGTTGAAAAAGCAAATAAGAAAATTATATTCAAATAATAACACCCAAACTGCAGGACATTGCAACAAAAGTTATACTGATAATCCCTAGTAGCAAGCATGTGGAGATTAAGCATGACTTTGAAACTTTTCAGAGCAGAAATGCTAAACTAGACACAAAATAAACCTCGAATCTGGCCTTCGTACTTGGATATAGGTGCTTATGCAGAACAGAGTAAGCAACTTTGTGCATAAGGAATATGAATAAAGGATTACAACAAAAGATTCCTACAAAAGAAAATATGACACAGGGATAAAGCATCCAATGGTTTTTTTGCCAAAACATGCATGCCAGGTGAGCAAGATGACAGCCAAAATAGTCATACTTCAGTGCCCTTTTGAACCACCACTTACTAGTGTCCACATAACAGGTCACCTCTGACTAACAAATTTAGTTACAGAATTTTGGGAACCAACATACCTTACATAAAAATCTTTTTTTCATGTCAGAGACAGAAGCAGGGCACTCTGGCAGATCCTTTGCTTCATATTTTCCATTGTGACGAGGTACAAATGCAACTGCCACATGATGAGCACCAGACTGCAGAAATGAACACAACAAACTTAGTCAGAGTTTCTAAATTCCACTGATTAGGTTACACATGGTTAAAGCATCACCTAATAATCAACTTCCTGATAAACTCACTCCTAACTTTGAGTAACAACTAGATTTTCAAAAGCTATATGATTCATATACCACAAATAAAATGATTAGTCATCTACAAGCAATCTAAAGCAAAGCAAGGCCCAATTTTAAAACTTAATACGCTAAACAACCAAGGCCCAAAGGTTAGCGAAAGCAAAGCATGGAGGCCCTAGATACAATCAAATACATATACCAACTTGAAATATCAAAGCCAACCTTGCAAAAGGTCCTGAAATTAAATCCAAACTGTGAGGGAGAGATGTCATGGTTACCAATATTATCAGTCAAGTCCTACAAACCTCATTTCTTGACTAATTGTTCAACTACAAGCTTACTCCTCTTTTTTTTTTTGGGGGGGGGGGTGCGGGAGGTGAGGGAGGGTGGTGGTGATATTCATTTTGATGTTAAGAGACACAAATTAATTCCAGGAATAATTAACAAACCATTACAATCAGAATCATAATCATGAGTTAAGAAGCTCAAAGTTAAACTTCAAAACTAAGCAATATACCCAATCATAGAAATAAACTACTGTTCAATCAAATCATATTCAACACACCTTAACCAAATAATCAAACCCATTCAGCCAGATCCCATATACTCATTCCTATTGGGGAAAATGTATGGAGAACCCCTCCCGCCCCCCCGGCCCAAAAAAAATTCTTATTTATCCATTCACTCATTTATCTCTATTATCACAACTAACAGATCTTTCAAAAACATAGTGGAACTAAAAGAAAAAAAAAGGATAGAACATAAAATCACCTGAAGACCTAACGGAGCCCTCCTCCTCCTCTCCCCGCATCCAGCTGCCACCGTCGTCTCCGGCGCCAGCTGCAACCGCCACAACCCAGCTGCAATCTTCCTGGCCGACACCGTCCGCGCGCTTTTCCGGAGAGCTCCCCGGCTACCAGTCTCAGGGTTCTCCCCGTCTTCTTCAGCGCCGGCATTGGGCTCTCTATCCTCAATCTTCCATTTCAAAAACGGCGTCTCGGGCCGGCTCCGCCTCCCAGTTGGGGCTCCGGATTTCCTCAACCGGCTCAGGCTCGGGTTTCGGGCCCTGCGCCGAGGCCTGGGGGAAGAAGGACGCTTGGGATCTGGGTCAGGTTGCCGCAAGTGTGGGTTTAGGGGTTTGGAAGATACGGTGTTTCCCGGAAACGTCGCCGTGAAATTCGGGTTTCCGGTGACCTTCATCGCCCTTGGTCTTGGGGACAACAACGATAGGCCATTTAGACACAAACTAACAACGACGAGCTACACAGCTGCGGACATAGAAGAGAAGAGAGAGACAGGAAGCTCCTCTTCCTACGTTATGTGTTGTTGTGTGTGCTTTGTGCGCTACTGCGTGCGTGTGTGTGTGTGTGTGTCTGTCTGAAATGAAAAGGCACAGAGAGAGAGAGAGAGAGAGAGAGATATGGATACGTAGACACATGAAGACTGATAAACAAAGAGGCTTTTTACCCAAAAAAAAAAAAAAAACAAAACAAAAGGCCACATAATTTATCAAATTTAAAATTTAATTGTATATTTTATTTATAATTTTTAAAAATTTAAAAACCGCATTTTAGAATATTTGAATTCAACGAAAATTGTTGCTAAAAGAATTTAAACTCGAATTACATTTGTAGAGACACTGAAAATTTTATCAGTAAACTCCCACACAGCAACTCATAACTTAAAGGTTCGACTAGATGCACACAAATCCCTCAAAACAATATGTTAATACCATAGAAAAAAGTATCCTGTTGGGATTTATAAAAAATATCGCAAGTTATAAGATAAATTAAATACTTTATAATTTCATAATATATTAATATTGAACATAATAGCATAGTAAATATTAATTTGTTGACATTAAAAAATGCATTCTTATTATTATTAATAATATAGTAAATATCTATACGATACATAAATTTATTTTATTTATTAAAGATTATATTTTATTATATTTTATAAAAAATAGATTATTAGTATATTTTAAAATAATAAAAAATAAATTTGAGATTCTTTTGAGAAAATAAATAAAAAAAAGAAAAGACTTAAATTATTGTTTTTTCAAAGTAAATTTAGAATATTTTTTTCTTGAGAAAAAAATAAAAATTTATGATTTTTTTAGAAATTATTTTCTTTAAAAAAATATTTTAGTGTAGTTTTTTTCTTTCTTTTTCTTTTATGAAACTTTAAGAGTAAATTTTGTTTTTAAAAAAAAATTGGTAAATTTGAGAGTTTTTTTTTTTTGAGTAATATTATTTTAAAAAAAATGAGAATTTAATAATATTTCTTTTTTTACCTATTATTTTTTAAAATACTATAATTGTGAAAATTTAATTACAATTAATATAAAATTTTATGAATTAATAAAATTTTTATTTAATTACAATTAAATATATATTAATTAATTCATAAAACTTTACTTTTAAATCTTCATAACTATAATATATTTGAATATCTTCAAATTAAATTGTCACATAAATAATATCCTAATATTTTCTTATTTTAGATATTTACATATAAATATAGATCATATCAAAGGTTAAAATTTTCCTATGTAAATAAATTTTATACAACATAAAAGAAAGGTCATGCTAGGAAAGATATTAAATATTAATATAATTTTAATTATTTTTAATATTAATTACGTTATTATTATAAAAAAATAAAAATTAGATTAACTTGGATACTTACTATTTTTAAGTTCACACGAGTATAATTGAGTCTAAAAAGACTTCTCTCAAGCGGTAAAAATAATCCTCGAATGGCACTCTATTTTGCTTTTGCTTTATATAGGAATTAAATGGGATAAAACTGTATACGTGGCATTGTTTAATTTGGGCGACGTTACAAACTTGGGTTGCTTTGAGTCAGTCTTCTTTGCATACTTGTAACGTATTTTTCGACTCACCAAATATTTAAACAAAAAAAAAATTAAATTTAAAATTTTATTTGAAATGAATGACCATACTTTTTATTGGACCACAATGTTAAGCTGTGAAAAAAAAATAAAAAAAAATATATATATATATATATATATATGTTATAATTTTAATTTTATTATTATACTAAAATTGATAAATATTAGCTAAAAATTAATAGAAATAAATAGATTATTTTATTAATCGAATAAGGGAATTTTTCTTTTCAAAATTAGTAGAAATAAATTTGGTGAATCAGAAAAAAAAAAAGAAAAAAAGAATTTCTATATCATTTTCTTCAAAATTTTCAAGTATAACCCAAAATTTTTTTTCTTTTTTATTTCCACCTCCCCCCATTTTTGCTTCTCTTAAACACAACAACACGTTGTGAGAGTTTGAGATCTATTTTATCTGTCGTGTCTTGTAATTTTCGTACGAGCATTCAAGGTTTTGAGACAGATACAGCTTTTTATGCGTGTGCTGTGCAGACAGAGACGCTGTAGACTGGCATATTTTAAGCTCGTGGTCCCGAAGCGTTGTCGTTTCCGTCTCTTGATTCTCTGTTCTTGTATTTTTGTTTCGAAGGGGCCTCTCGAATTGCGGTTTATTTATTTATTTATTTATTATTGGAATGTCAAAATAAAAGAAAACTGGGATCCTTGCTTTAACCCTTTTTCATTTGTTATATTTAGTCTGCCAAAGAGTGGAAAAACACGGAAAATAAAAAAGAAAAGAAAAACATCGTAATCAAAGAGATCTTTTGGAAATAAACAATTCCATTCCTTTTGGTTTTTTACTTTTTTTTTTAAAGTGAATTTTGGTGTAATAATAAGATTATTTTGTTGTAATAACAAATCACATATTCATTTTACAAAAATATTTTTTTAAAAATAATAATAATAAGATATTTAACTCCTCCTTAAACTCGACAATACAATTGAAATTTTCTCGTGTATATGGCTTCTTTTCTCACTTGTCTACATCCTAATTTGCAAGGACTTAAAAATAGAGTTCTTATTTTAAAACGAATTCAAAGAAAAGCTAGATGAACTGTAAGAATTGTCATATATCGTCCAAATTGTAGAATTTACCATGCAATCTTAAAACTAAAACCATTTTTCAGAGACTTTGTTATTTGGAAAAAATAAAACTATTTTGTTATTTTGCTAGATTAACTTACATTTTCTTGTTCAAAAATTTTATAGTACTTACCATCTCGTCTAATAGTTGCAGAAAAAGAAATAAAAAAAAGTAAGTGTGAAAATTACCTTTGAAATTATTGTGCTACGAATAAATCTTGAAATGACCCCTGGTATGTCTACTTTTCGCCTCATACATTCAAAATAACTTAGGAGCATAGAATTGCATGTAAAACATAATTTTATTCATATTTATGCAAGAACAATTAAGTATAAAATAATTTTAATGATATATTTTAAAATTTTATATTTTTTTACATAATTAGAAAAAGTGCATACCTTAATCTATTTAGAATAATCTTTGATGTGAAAAGTTAATGAAGTATAATTTTTCTCTTTTAGTTCTTCTTTTGATGATAGAAAGAACACAAAACATTTTTTAACTAAAATTTGTATTTTGTAAAACTATGTTTTAACGTTAAAGAGTAGAAAAAGGACTAGACTCCTATATATAAACTTGTTAGCTTTCCATCAAAATTTATCAAGAGTCATAATTCTTAACTTATAAAGAGTTGTATTTTTTTTTCGTTAATTAATAGGATTTAAGCATTTAATTTTGGTATTAAATCATTTATAACTTTATCAAATGAAATAATGTTCGATAAAAATACTCTTGAGTATCATGTGAAACATTATATGTCTTACATTCTTTCACTCAGTGCACATGATGTGACTTTTACGATTTAATAAGAAGAGAATAATGTGCACAAATATTATATTTAACCCTCTCTTACATTAGCTATAAAATTATATCATTATTAAGTTAAAAGATTTCTCACTAACCCAACTAATCACATGCAATGCGGATTATTATACTTTTGCATCGTTAGAAACAGATATATTAACTTGCCTTTTTTGCTTATTTTTGGTTATAAGGAGACCAAAATGTTAAGAAAAAGAGAATCAAATCACTAAAGAATTAAAAGTTTTAATAAGAATATTCTAATCAATTGTACAAAAAAACACAAGATACGCTGTCCCTTGTTTCGAAATATTCTAGTTTTGCTAGTTTTGAGACATGGGGTTTGGCGGGGGGAACGGGGCAGGGGTTCCAACCTTACCACACATAAAATCCTTAACCTAGAATTTAGGTTTGTCCAAGAAGTTGAATAAGATGCCACGGGGCTCTGCTCTCCCGTGGCGCTTGGGGTTCGAATCTTAGGACAAAGTTCATGGAGTTTGTTCTTGAAATTTCTTGGTCCCTGGGTAGATGACATTCCTTTGACCAGACCATGAAGATGGTAAGATTTAGATCGTTCTGTGTTTTTGGTCCAATGGATCATGGACATTGATGAAAACGTTTGTTATTCTGCACATTAATATAGAAATTACCTGCCTTTTGCACTAATTTTCAGCTTCCACGTTAAACCATTATGAAATTTTCATGTATGCCTTAGAGAAAGTATGCGTATTCAAGAACCCTATATTACAAGTGAATGTGACCCATTGAGCAATAATTGAGCACATAATGCCATTTAGATTATGAGTGGTAGCCATTCAATCTTTCCTTTGCTTTTCTTTTTTTTTTTTTTTCTTTTTTGTTTTTGTTCTTCTTTTTTATGGGAATGATGCAACAACCTTTATTGGAGATTGAGTGAAGTGGACTTTTTTTTTTTTGCCAAATTGTATTGGAAGCCCTAGGCCCAAAAATTCTATGAGAAAAAAGCCGAGGCATAAACAGTTAGAAATTTCCTAATATATTAATCTCTGCAATTTTCAATACAATCTTAATCATCCCCAGGTATCTCCCCAAGCCCCCAATATTCAAGCAATTTAGATAATATTACATATAAATTTCATTTTGCATTTAAAATTGTGTTTCTAGAAAAATAAGAAAAGGATACAAAAGAGAAAACTAGAGGACATAAATACTGGGGTTATTATTGTTTGTGACTTCTCCACAGATCTATTCTCTGGCATTTCTTCTGCATTATTTAGTTCAAAGGGAGAAAAAAAAAAGAAAAAAAGCATCCGAGGGAAATTCAATGTGGAACATAAATGGTTGGGGTGTGCCGGAATGCAATTTATGCTTTTTTGCAAGGCGACAGAAATGTAAATGTACTCACATGGGCTTGGCGCTGTAAACTGCATGGCCTAGCTTGATGATTTGTGAGCCGAAGATTATTATCATTATTATTCTTATTATTGTCTTCACCAACACAGTCTTTGTTTTTTTTTTGTTTTTTTATTTTTTTTTATTTTTAAGATCTAATGTTGCAGTATTTTATTCTAAACACCCATATTTAGACTTGACTACAAAAGGGGTACGGCAAAAACTCTTTTTTTCTTTGTTGTTTTTTTTTGTTTTTTTGTTTTGTTTTGTTTTTTTGTTTTTGTTTTTGGGGGATTCCTTAAAAATAAGGTAAAACTCTCTTTGAAGGATTTGTTTCTCGCGGCCACCCAATTGGCAGGCAGCTTTGGTCTTGCTGTCACATGCGGGCCCCATGTTATCTTGCTTCGCCTAACGAAGCCAGAGTGGGCCCCTACATCTATTGGGCCTCCGTGGACATAATATTAAGTTAAATTTATTTCACCAAAAAAAAATATAATATTAAATTAAATTTAACCTTTTTTTTTTTCTTCATACATAATTTTACTTATAAAGAAATATATTCTACAATCTTCAGAGCAAGAAGTTTGTTGCTTCCACAATTATATATCTTTAAACATTTGCTAATTTTATTAAATATTTTAATATAAACTCAAATTTAAAATTTTATTAGATACAACTAAATTTTTTAATCACTAAATTATCATGATTAATAATCAATCTAATTTTAATAGCTAACTTATGTTGAGGATTGAACTAAAAGCCAGACGTAGATCCCATGATACAACAATTCAACAAACCACAAGGGAATGACCACCCCTTTATTATTATTATTATGTACAAGGGTATGGAAATGAATTTGATGGAGTCAAACATGGATTGACATGCCCAGATATTAATTAACTTAAATAGAAATGATAATGTTTAAGGAAAATACCTAAGTATAAGGTTATTAACTTTGTATGTTTTGTGATTCCTTAAAGACGTGCGAATCATTGAACATATCATCAATTTGTGGAACAGTTCATACAAGAACGTAAAAGTAAATAAGTTAATAGATATACCTACGAACGTCTTGGCTAATATACTTCTGAATTCATGAACAAAATGCTCTTTGCTGATTATTTAAATTAAATTTGAACGGGCAATTATGCATCCATAAGGTAATGAATTTTAAATTCATCATTGTATATTTTCAGGCGTAGACTGGCATTATTGACTTCAATTTGTGGTGCAGTAGAGAGAACTAGTCTCTATGCAATTTGTTCCTTGCCAACAATTGCAGAATCTTGTGCTAGAATTGCTGGACTCTCAAATTACAAAAAAAAAGGGGGGGGTGGATTTTTAACAAAGCTAATAAAGCAACTGGAGGAGCTTCGCCAGTATTCAGGGATCTCAATCAGGATGGAAGACGGGCCACTTTCACTCCTCCTTGTTGGATTAAAAGATGGGCTGCTTTCACCTTCGGTTTGTTCCCTTCTGATTGCAACCTTCAGTTTCAATAGCAGTAGGACCAATTCTCTTATGCTCAAGCCGGCCCATACTTAAATAGGATGATTGTACGTTTGGAGCCCACGCTCCAAGCAAGTGATTCTTACTGAACAGTATAATTCTCAAACATTGATTACATCATACGTGACATGACAAAGGAAGCCAGTCAAAAATGGATAATAATCAACTTGTTTCAGGTTCATTCATGTTCCCAAAGCCAAAATATTTTAAAGCGAAACCCCAAAACTCAATTTCCCAATTTGAATTCTCATTGTCACGCCTTACAAGTGCAAAAGGAAAGCGACATGCGACTTATTTCAAGCCATTGTTTCATTAAATTCCTTATTCCCTGCTTTACACGTGCAATTAATAAAGATTGAGAAGGGGTCAGTCATCGAAAGGTGGCTGGTGGCTGATGCAAACTTTCCAACCTCAAGGAGCCTGATAACGAGAATTAAGACTTTTTCTCCTTCTTTTTTTCGGATAAACCTCAATGAAACAAGGTATGTTTAAGGGTCTAATTATGAATCAATAGTTGCTCGAACGGCTGCTATGATTTTGACAATTCCAAGAAAGTCAAGCTAACCATCTTATTACAAGGACGACAGAGGTTTAGTCAGACAAAAATGATCAGAAACTAGACATGGCCGACTAGGTAATTGGGAGTTCCATTTATTAGTCCAATTGACTGGTCAATTCAACAATTAAAGGCAAATCATGTTTATTACCGATCATACTAACAACCAATCCTTCAGGTTACGTAGCAGCCCAGTCTTAGGCATTGAATCCACGTTTCCGAATTAAAGGTCTCACTTTTCACTGGGGTTGATCCCCTCACTTCTCCGGCCCCCTCTTTGTTCATGGCATATATGCCTTTTTTTTTTCGGTCAAATCTTCCTTTAAATATAATATGAAATGATGAAAATAAATTCGTCTAACTGATTTTAATGATATTTGAAATTAAATATTTATTATTGTCTTTGTTCAAATACAATACGATGTATAAAAGAACAAGCGTCCCACTAATTAAATAAAGCCTTTTATCATGGTAACTTACTTCTACCGCCAAGAGCAATCTAGCAAACCATTCCCATAATATGGGTACTAGAACTAATTGACCCTTTTGACATGAAAACTTGTCTCATAGTTATGTGAAGAGCTTTCGTTTAAAAAAAAAAAAAAAAAAAAACTACGGGGACGATGCACCAAAATGGTTTGTCCAAACCTAAAGACGGATCGCCACGTGTAAAGAGCCTACCCGAGTTGGTGAAGGGTGAAATCAGCAAGACCTAAGCAGGGATTTTGGATCTTTTTGACGCGTTGTGTGGCATCTCTTTGCAGGCTTCAGTGGTAGCATGTGGGGTTGTGAATGGGCGGTTCGTGAACGTGAAAGCTTGTTGGTTAGGAACACGGACTCGTCAACCGTCCTAAAAAATGTGAGGCTTGAATAAAAAAAAGCAACCGTTTTCTTTTCTTTTCGTTTTTTCTTTTTCTTTTTCCTTTTTTAAGCATAATCATAATATAGAAATCTCGAACTCTCATGTCAAGTACACCTACTCTCCAAGTCCATTGCCGTCTAAGAGGTGACAATACAGTAAAGTGACGTAAATGTATATACATTATTGTATTTTCGAAGTGTTACGTGAGGTGAGTTTTATTACACATTTATCGATAGATGCCCGAAAATATATGACTGACCAACAGTCCGCATATATAATTGCATGCAAATATAACAGAACTCCGAGCCTAAACACCACGTAAATCCTTATCACGAGTAGTCAAAATTAAAATGCAATACGCCGTTCATCCTATCAAGTCAGCCAAAGCGCCGCCATAGATTCATTTCACAGCTGCTGAGGGCGGAGATAGAAAAGGGAGCCCCAGTGGGTGGCTCCCTAATCCCATTAGGCACGAAGTGTTTATGAATTTAAAACTTGGCAAAACTCCATAAAAGGTTAGGTGTTACTTTGGTAATCTTTTTGTTTGTTTTTTTTTTTCTATTTAGTCTTCAAAATCCAAGAATCGGGGGGGCCTGGTCTATGCGGAGGGAATCGTATACAGAGAGTGGAGTAAAGATTATCATAATTGGAAGATGATTAGTATTAATATTCCATGCTGTAACCGCATTGTTGCGTAAATGTATCTAAGATTCCTTTGGATAATTCGTGTTCACACTTGAAGATGCCCCTCTTGTACGGAGTTCACATCTACAATCCCAACTCTAGCCTTGGATTCGTGGGTGGCTGCCTGCCTGCCTGCCTGCCTGCCGTGGCTACTCAAGTAAGTGTATTTTATTAGCTTTGTAATTTCGAAGTCCATGCCTCTCTTTGCTTAATGTTCCATAAATTATGACCTTTGTAATACAAGGGGTAGTTTTGCAAACAGAGATTTTATTTATTTATTTATTTGTACAAAAATAGAATTTTGTACCTTGAAATTAAGAAAACTTAGGGTGAATTTTTATCTTTTTTTTCTTTAATGTTGGAAAAGGCTATATCTTAGATATTTTACGTATATAAGATTAAACCTACTTATTTGATCTATAAGTAAAGATAAATAGTTAGTGTCAGCTAAAACCTTTGAAAAAGCAAAAAAAAAAAAAAAAAATTCCTTATAATTTAGCTGGCTTCTAAACTGTCAAATCACAACTAACAACACCAATTTGTTGTTTATAATTAATTGCATACATGCATTCTTCTAGGATTTGTTAACAGAATCTCGTGAACTTTCTTGCATTGACATATAGCATTTCATTTTAAACACAAATCATTAATAAACAGTGACTTATCACCAAAGAGAAATATATGAACATTAAATGAAATTCATATCCCAAGATGTATATATACACTTTTTTTTTTTCCATTCTTGGTGCAGCCAAGCCAGCACCATGACTGACTACATCTATTGTAGTAGATAGGGCCATTTGGTGGTCCTCACATCCACTTTCAATTGAAAAAGGCTATGAGATCAACACCAATAGTCCGCCATGTCAGCCACATGAGGTCCTACGTGGCAGCAATGTTAGGTATGACTCTCTCTTTTTCTCTCTTGCCAACCCCATCTCTTTATATATATATATATATATATATATATAAAGCACGTCTCTCCTTCCCCCAAAACCTCACCGTCTCTAGCCTTTAATCCAAAAATAAAAGGGCGGCCATCAAGGGATACAGAAAAAAAAAAGAAAAAAGAAAAATGGGAAATTGTCTGCGGCACGAATCACAGACGCATTGGTCCGGCGAAGAATGGGAGTCGTCACCGGTGCCGGAGGAGTATTTTGGTAGCAATACAAGATATGGCTTAAAGGAGAAGGCCACGGACGTGGAACGAGAGGAGCTTCTTGGACAACACAATAATGGTGGTTTGAGTTTAACGTCTTCAACAACAAAACCCGCTACAGAAGTGAAGATCAAGATTACGAAGAAGCAGCTGCAGGAATTGTTGGGGAGGACTGACATGAAAGGCTTGTCGGTGCAACAAGCTCTCGCCCAGTTGATCGACGTCAGCGATGGGTTTGAGGCGCATCAGGGGTCGTGGAGGCCTAATCTACAGAGCATTCCCGAGTGATCATCTTGATCAGCCGATGGAGTTGGCTTTGCTCCCATGTTCCTCAATGGTGTGTCCTTTGTTTTCTTTTTGTAAACATGGTTTTGCTTTTCTAGGGAATAGGTGCGGGGAAAAGGTTGGAGTCATGAAAGCTCTGAACATTGTGTTTGTGCATACAAGGAAAATCAAATTCTTAGTTTTCAGAAAAGAAAAAAAAAAACAAAAAAAAAATCTTAATTTCTTCTCTATTTCTGTGGATCAATCAGTTGGCAAAAACATAGTATATTAGAATGATGTTTGAGTAGCTGGAGTAGGTTACTTGTTTTTATTAAATTCGATTCCCCCCCCCACCCCTTCAATTTTTCGTTTCAGAACAATTTTCTTATTTTTTTTGGTTAGTTCAGAAAATTTTCTTATTTTTCCCATTTGGTTTCTTTTCCTTCCCCCCACTGTGATTCCATGGTTCCAAGTTAATGAATTTCTGGAGAAGATAATAGATGGCAAGTTAGAAGTCCGCCGCTGAGTTGCACAATCAACTCGTGGACCTTTTCAACGACAATCCATCTATGATAAAGATAGACACGTCCGGTGCTGGTCATTTTCATTCAACCACTAAGTTAAGAAAGTAAATTCTCCGTAAATATTGGCTGAGGAATGAACAGATTAATTTTTTTTATTTATTTTTTTAAAAAATAATTTGTGAAATTATGAAATAGTAAAAATAATTTTCATTATTCATAAATTTTACACTTTTTTCTTTTAAATTCAATATTTTTAATTGAAAATTTAATTATTTGAGTGTTGGCTTAAAATATTGACTACATTACTTGTACCTGCAAACAATTACAAGTACATACCAAAGCGATCACCGGGTCACAAAAACAACCTCGATCATCCATGTATACATAAAAATATATAAAAAAAAAATAACAAAATATAAAAAATGAAACCAACTGCGGCAACTTGTAAAGTCACAGTCGCACTCAATTTGGATCCACGTCATCAAAAGATTGCGGGCTATGTCGGCGACTTAGAGGCGACCACATCAAAATAGGGTGCCGCAGACAATGACATGTTTCAAACAACGTCTGCGCAGTCGAAGGCCATTTCATTCTTCGCCCGGTCGCCTGTTGCTGGTCGTAGAATGGAACATAGCAGACGTGTAAGCTTGAACCAAAAATAAAAAATAAAAAAAATAAAATAAATAATATATATATATATATATATATATATATATATATATATATATAAAACAAAGAATGTAAAAGCAGGAACAGGCACTTGGATCTAATTAGCCTATTAGCATATTTTATATTTCTTAATTTTTTTATATATATCTAT
The DNA here is from genome assembly GCA_020883675.1 of Bruguiera gymnorhiza. Taxonomy (NCBI): domain Eukaryota; kingdom Viridiplantae; phylum Streptophyta; class Magnoliopsida; order Malpighiales; family Rhizophoraceae; genus Bruguiera; species Bruguiera gymnorhiza. Next base: position 2,178,561 of record JAIRCJ010000136.1, on the reverse strand, counting down.
AAATTATATAACTGTCTTCTTATATTATATATATATAATATACTGTCTCGAATTAGGGTCCAAAGCAAGCTAATTAATAAAAAATATGGGCGGGGCGATCCGAAAAATGGGGTGTCGCGGCTCTAGGCGGCCGAAACGTTTCAAAAATCCCAAGCTCTCGCGCCAATGTCTTCCAATTTTCACTTCAAAACTCTCTCTCTCTCTCCCGCTCTCTCTCGTGATCGCTCCATGGCCGACATCGAACCCCCATCGTTCTCTCTCGGGCTGGAACTTGACTTTGACCCGGATCCCCGAGTACCCGCTCCGGGGCAATCAGAAGAACGACATTCGACATTGAATCCAGCTCCGGGTCCGAGCTGCAGTACACCCTTGGACGACGCCGACGATGAAGAGGAAGAAGAAGAAAAATGGGACGAATTAGCGGGCGAAGTGGTTATGGACTCGGAAACCGAGGAGAGTCCCAAGTCTCGGCCCGACCCGCCTCGGGCCCTCAAGCGCTTAAGGCGGGTCCCCGCAAGTTTGGAGCCGAGAGCGAAAAAGGGTGGCCAGCAGCCCGTATGTCGGGATAGCGGCGATGAGGAGATTGAGCAGTTCTCTTCACAGGAAGAGTTTGTTGCAGGTAAATAATCCTATAGATTCTGAAATGATTTTGTGCAGCTTTGGTTTCTCTCTCTGTTTTTTTTCTTTTTTCTTTTTGTGTAAAATTTTCAAGTGGGTTTGCCAATTTATTTATTTATTTATTTTTAAATAATCAAGGTTTTGATTGCGCTCAATTCAGGGAAATTTATAGCAAATTAATAGAAGAATTAATGTTTAAAAAAAAAGAACTTTTTTTTGGTGGTTGGTGGTGAGGTGTGTTGATATATGGAAGTCGGTGGTAATGTTGGGGATTATGTAGAAAAACCCAAAAAAAAATGTAGGGTTTTGGGAAAATCTTGAAGTAGTGTTTTCTTTTTTGAGGGGAGAAAAAGTAATGTGAGGGAAAAATAAATGAGAGGGGCTTTTGCAAATGCTTTAAGGGATTGGTGAAAACTCATGAGTTGGGGATTTGTTTGTACAATTGTACTGATAAACTTGGACCAATGTGTTTTGGGTGTGCTCAAGATGTTGATATCTAAAACTCAATATAGGTCATCAGTTGTATTTTTGGATTAATGTTTGCATTGTTCTGAGCTGTTCTTTTAATTACAGATGCACGCCCAGCAACACAGCTCAATTCTGTAAGTAGTAGTAGTTCAAAAGTCCCTCTGCGTGGATGTGGGGTTTTTACCACTCAAGCATCGATCCAGGGGAAGGCAAAGAGTAAGAAAGTTGCACCAAAGCCGACAGCTTCACCTAGTTTGGAGATGGGTCGCAGTGGGTTTATGTTTCCAAAATTAACTGTCAGTCCTCTTCGAAGGTTTCAGTTGATTGATTCTGATTCTGAGGAGCCTTCCAGCACCGAAGATGTAAGCAGGAAAGCTCAAAAAAATGAATCCAGCTCAAAGGTACTGCATTCCACTGAAAGGGAACCAAGTAGAAAATTATCCGCAGAAAAGGATCAAAATGCATATGAGAAGCCTGAAACAGATTTATGGAAGGATTTCCATCCAATAAAGAGTTTTCACATTTCAACTCCTGTTCTGGATGAGGTTTGTGAAGAATATTTCCAGTCTGCTCGAGATAAGAAAGCATCAGCTCAAAAAGTAGGGCACAGTCAACATGCAAGCAGAAGCATAGACTATCGTCAAGATGCAAACAACGCACCAGACATTGAGCAATGCTGGAATTTGGCTGACCCTCTTCCTCCTGCTCATTATTACTTCTTTCATGATGATCCCAGGATCCAAAAGTTAGTCCGCAGCCGCTTACCCAACTTTGCCCCATTGGGCATTGTTTACAGCAGTGGAAATCGGCAGCCTAGTGGATCGGTTATTGATTACATGTAATCTGCTGAACATCCCCTTAATTATTTGTTTGTATGCGTATCATCATTCATGTTAACATGCGGTTATCTTTTAGGAGCCAATATAATGCAAAAGCTTCAAAAAGGGAAGGAAATCAGAGAGATAACGGCAAGAAAGTAACAAGAAGAGTGAGAAATAAATCGAATAAGTCAAATGCTAGTGAAGTCTCACATTCTGCTGAAGGCTGGGTGGATCCCAAAAGAAGTGTTGCCATTCCAAAGAATGCTGGAAAAAGACGAATTACTGCAAATGGTCAAGATGCTGGTCATTGGTATACATCTCCAGAGGGAAGGAAGGTATGCTAAACTCTTATATTGTGAAATGCACACATTCTTTCGTCAATTACATTTCTGTTGCCACTAGCCGGTTGATAGCAGATTCCATTTGCTTATATTAAGTACGTGCCCCCCTCGCCCCCCCCCCCCAAAAAAAAAGACCCCCACTGCTGTGTGTCATTTAACATTTTAGCTCACTTTTGAAGTATTCTTTTGTTTAGATGCATATGTAATGTCTCTTAATCCTCTCCAGGTTTATGTCTCTAGAAATGGGCAGGAGTTTACAGGCCAAATTGCCTACAGACAGTACAGAAGAGTAAGTCCGCAAAGCAACTGTTTACAACTTAGGACGTTAGTAAAGATCTCATGTTGTGTATTTTGGGTTCTCTTCAGACTTTACTCTTAACGCTTATGTGATTTTCGTTTTTGTCCGCAGGAAAGTGGAGGATTTAGCAGGTCAAAAAAGAAGACCGATTCTAAGAGGAAAAAAGGCTGAAATCCCTGGTTTTACTCGGGAGCTCCTTATGACAACGTAGATTTTAATGTGCAATAGAGAATAGTTCTTTTATAGATACTCGTTGATGCGATTGTGCGTTGTAAGCGAAAATTGTGGTGGGTTTTTGAGCTTAGCATGGTTCCGGCAATAAAGTCCATTTACTTTCCAATTTCCTATTCATCCGAGAAAAACAACCTAGTCTATTCTTGAGACTCCCGGGCCTGAGCTTCAGATTAAGTCATAGATAACATCATCTGGAGTTACTTGCAATTGCAAATAGAAAAATGATGGACAAAAGGGATTGCAACGAAAAGGGAAACAGTAACACTGATATGGAGCACACACACTGTTGCTATTAAGCATGGAAAAGTCAAGTTTGTAGTTTTGTTCTGTACGTTGGCGGTGTTGTCCAAACGGTGCTTATCTTCATCACCCCGTCTCTCTGCCTATCCTATGTAAGAAATTTCGGATTACCAAAAAGCACATTTAAAAATCAGAAAAAAAAAAAAGAATGTAACACTGATACTAGATTTTGTCTAAAGCTTATCGTCTAAGAAAGAGTTTAATTCAAAGGCTTAAGCTGTAAGGTGAATTGTTTCTTGATATCTAAAATTGTATAATTTAGCCATCCATAATTCTGAATAAAAACTGTGAATTAAAGCGAATTTTTCTGAGGTCCTTAATGCCTTGGAAGTTGAAACTGGTATTTGCTGGTTCCCTTCTCAGGCTCTATGGTCTTCTGAATTTTGGGGGGAAGCCTTCCTTTCCAGTACAGTCTTGTATGCCCTGGAATCCATGAAATGCCAAGTTACCACCAAGAATACATTACTAATCATCAGAACATGAAGCAACAAAATCTTGCCCCACTGTCAGCAGGGTAGCTTCTCAACTATGTCTTCATTTGTAAAACAGGAATAACAATCAGCAATCTGCAATCTAAATTAAAGGCAGAAGAACAGTACAAGTTTAGATCCTCTGTTTTGCTTTTGATCTCCCTTGACCATAATACTGGGTCAATGTTTTTAGGTAAGGACTCTTGTTGTCGGGTTTTCTCTCTTAGCCACTCCTCAGCTTTATTGCACTCGCGAATGATCTGAAACAAGCCAAGTCACAATATTGCCATAAAACATTCAGAATTGCATGTCTAGTCATAGTAGTTACCAGGACTCATTTCCTTCTCTTACCAGTTCCCTGACCTTCGGTTTGAGAGAATCTGCAGACTTGCGATACTCTACTATGGAATTTAACAAATCTCTAGTAGCTTGCACTCTTGCTTCTTCATCTTTGTATCGATTCTCAATAGGATCCAGCAACTATTTCAGCCAAGGACCAAAAGAAGTTCATAAGTTAAAAGGAGTCGAGAAAGACCTAGGAACAAAAAATAGAAAACCCAGCCTTGAGATCTAGGGAAAATTTTCATACCTTTTTAAGATCCTGCAGTTTTGAGGTGTAAGCATTCTCTGTTTCATCATCACCGTCCTCATAAAGCCACTCCTCTGTCACCTGTAGGCTCCTGGAAATTCCCTCTCTCTCCTTATCACTGGCAAAGCTCCGATATGTATTGAAAAGCTATCCACATGCATACCATCGTTTCTTGAAGTCAGGATAATTTTGAACAATTCTGAAGCCAAAGGCTTTACCAACCTTAATTCATTAAAGGACTCCAGCATAGGATGCAATCTCATGATACTTCATTATTTAGTCTAGGTCAGTAGCAAAGTAGCATATTTCCTTTCAAGTTTAACAGTTTATAGTTAACAAGTCCAATTAGCTTAACAGCACAAGTCCCAGCTTATCTGTGTTCTATGAATCAATGGTAAGTTTGCCATATGGTATACGATACAATACCATATGCAAGTCAACTTTAATGTCTAATTACCCAAGCAGAGAAAAGGAAGCGGAGCCATGGACAAAGATAGGAAGAAGCAACCTATGCTATATCACAAACTTCAGGCGTCACCTTATTTCGCATTTCATAAACATAAGACTCCAAGGCATTTTTCTGGTCTTTGGTCTGCTCCACATCTCTGTCCTGCTGGGCCAGCCAATGTTCCTTCTCTCGGGCTTCTGAAAGCTCAGCCACAGTCATTCCACCATAAATGCTCTCACTAACTGGTATCTCAAGCCTCCGGTTGGCTTTTTCATTGGCCTGCATGAAAGAATTTAGTCTCTGTTAATTCCACTTGTACTCCATCTTTACACTTATTTGTCTCACATGTATAAATTTGAGAATTAACCGATCCATATTCAAACCTTACTTCATTTAACCAATACCAATGCCTAACAAATAAACAAATATGCAACAAAAGATATGCACAAATGATCAATTCTACAAGGAACACACCAGAGTATCTGATGATTCAGGACTCATACTGGTATTATCCTCTTGACCATTTGCATCCAGCATTGACGAATCCAAAGAAGAGTCAGCCTCTGTTCTATCCATTTCTAGATCTGCATTACTGCTTCTCAGAGTGTCATCTGAGTTGTCTTCTACCAACTGAAGCCACAGGAAACACAATGTGTAAGAAATCTTTGGAAACTAGGATACTGAGGAGGCACCAAGGAAAAGAGAGTTTTATTTTACCATAGCTGACACAACAGTGACAATTCCATGAAGGTTTATCTGAACTTTGACTTTAACCCTAGCCTTGTTACTGTGGGATTGAAAAGGACCAATCTGTATAAGCAATTTATCATCAGTAAGACCATGTTCCCGTTACAGAAGATACATCTAATAGGATCCAGCATTGATCTCCATGACAAATTAAAACCAAGTAAAAAATAAATAAATAAATTTCCTGCAAACAAAAATAAGAAGCAACTATCAAGCTATAAATTAGTGCCTGCTATACTATTCATAAATGTACATTAGCATTTGTAGTAGTTTTCTCACACTGCTTAACATAGGTGCTTTAAACAAATTAAATTCCACTTCATACTCCACATCCAATAGCAAGTGCGTATCTCATCATTAATCCGTTCATGTTGAAGAACAACACCAGATGCAGGCATCTTGCAGTTTTGCTGACAAACTAGAGTTTGTTATTTCTAACTCTTAAAATGGAGCTTTTTCTCCATTCAGGTTTCAACAAAAACATTCGCATGACTAATAATAGATGCTTAAACAAATCTTATAATCTGTAAAAGCAATGCATGCTATCTGCTCATGACAAATTACCATACGAGAACAGCTGCAACACCTGTATCTATCCATTTAAAATGATCTGCTGTGTATAAGTCCACATATTCAGTTACACCACTCATTTCCCTACTCAGGTAGAAGGCACCCCACATCCAGGGGTGTGGAATGAAATGGGGATGTGACAACAATATGCTTAAATGCCAATGTCATTCAATAAAGATGATTTCTTATGCAGATCCAGTTCATCAGATAGACCACTAAATATTGACCTGTTAAGTTGTGAATTCACGGTAGAAGCCCCATGTCTTAGTAGCAGAATCTAAGTTGCCAAAGGTTAATCAGCAAACCCAATCTTATGTTAAAAGTCAATCCTTAAAACATGATGTGGAACTTTTCAGTCAAACACAAGCTCAACTGCTTAATTAAGCTTACTGTGAATGAACCAATTTTTGAAGATACACAAGGGGGCAGTTCTTCCAGATTGACATAGAATGCCTCCAAATGAAATAAAGTGCTTCGTTGAAAGGTCAAAATTTTGATACTTGGAATAGGTTGGCCTCTGGGAAAGAGTATGCCATTTGACTTGGTGCTAACAGGGCCTTCATCTGATGAGAATCCAATGGAGAAAGGAAAAGCATCTTGAACCTGCATAGTATGCACATTGATAATAAGTTCACTTGCATATAAGAGTGCACAAGACAGGAGAGAATGTGCAGCAAGTTACATTAATTGCATTCTATAGGAAACCCTGGGAAAGTGAAGTGGGAAGAGAGAACTGGGAGAGCGTTTTGAAATGATTCAATCTAAGATGTAAGGAGACTGCATATTGTATCAAATAAACAAGAGCTGCTGGGGGGGGATTGTATGACAATCATTCTAAGCATTATTCGTAGCTTGATTGTTCAAACAATAAATATATCCAACAAGCAATGTGCCTCTTGACTGGACAATTTTACACAATTCAAAAGTACAAACCTCATATTCTCTGACTTGAAAAACTGGACTAAGCATTGCACATTGAAGAGCACATCCACGTGCCACACATTCGCTTGCATTTAGTGTCCGGCTAGATTCTAGTCCAAATAAGGAAGCCAACAATTTCATCAGAGCAGGCATCCTAGACCCCGATCCAACAAGTTCAACAGAGTGGAGCTTCCCAACGGACAACCCTGCATCAGCTACAGCTTTTCTACAAGGAACACTAATCCTCTCAAGCAGGCCTGACACCAGCCTCTCAAATTCCTCCCTCTTGATATAACCTTTAACATCTTTCTCATCCATCAGGCACTCAATATTTAAGGGTGCCTCTGCATTTGCACTCAAAACCTTCTTCAACTTCTCACATGCTGCCCTTAACCTAATACAAGCACGGACATTAGAATACACATCTATTTTATACCGCTCCTTGAACTGCTCTGCAAAATAATTGAACAAAATCTCATCAAAGTCCCTCCCTCCCAAGCTGCTGTCAAATGCGTGAGACAGTACCCTCATACGTCCAGCCTGGAAAGATACAACAGACACCTGTGTATCACAGTGACCTATATCAATAAAGGCGACATAAGTTGGTCCCCCATTGGAGAAATCTGTTTTATATATCCCATAACTAAGTGCAGTTGCAGTACAGTCATGCATCAATCTCAGAGGCTTCAAACCAGCAATTGCTGCAGCATTCAAATATGCTCGTCTCTGCAAATCAGTGAAATAGGATGGGATCCCAATCACACAATCTGCAATAGGCATTTCCAAATTTTTCTCTGTTATCTCTTTCAAATGTGAAAAGATCATTGCCATAACCTGAACTGCAGTAAATGTATGTGTTTTAACCAGGTAATTCAAGTGAATCAGAATGCCACCATCCTGTCCCTCAGAAGTTGTGAAAGGTAACATTTTTAGCTCATTTTGGACCTCAGGATCCTTGAAATTACGCCCTATCAATCTCTTCACTTGAGATATTGTGGATTTTGGGTTCATCGTGGCAGATGCAGCACCAGCAGACCCAAGAAATCGCTGTTTCTCCCCAAAACATACCACAGCTGGGGTTTCACGTTTAGACTCATTGTTCAATAACACATCAATACCGCGTTGCTTCACTGCGGCAATAACACAGTTTTCATTACCAATATCAAACCCAACCACAGTCATTTTAATCCCAAGTACTGTAACGGCACAAACTCTCAAGGAAACAACTGAATTCTGTCCACTTCTTCTCCTTGTCCTCCAAACGACAGATTCGAGCACTTACCAAAAGAAGGAAAAAAAGGCTTGAAAATTCCTAGGAATCCCGTAAATTTTCACTGTTGATACTGCAAGTGAATTACAAAAATGGGAATCAATACTAGAGAGGAACACGGATACTGCTGGCTAAAAAAGCATTTCTTTAAACATTAAACATGTAAACTAAAATGCACCCTACTTGGTACTCCAGAGAAATTGCAAGACCAGGAAAGAAGCATCAAATTTCGAACTTTAGACACCAATGATCCAAAAAAAAAAAAAAAAACACTAACACGATATTTCAGAGAGCCTTTACAGCATTTGACTCCAAAAAGGTGACCCTTTTCCAAGCTAATTTAATCAACACAACAAGACCCAGAAGACAAAAAGCTTTGACTTCCTTCCCCATTCCGTCATTACTTCCTTCCCCATTCCGTCATTTTGTCAGCAGCCAAACCAAAAAAAAGTAGGGTACCCCAAACCAACAACATACAAAAAGGCCCACATAAAAGATAGACAGGACCACAGTACCTGAAACCATAAACTCTTGTTTCCGAAGAGGAAGCTACAGAAAATTGGCAATGGAAAGCCACGAATGGAAAGGAAAATGACAGTTGACGATGAGGAGACATAGCCGCCGCAAGGAAAATTTTCGGACACCCACGTGACGCTGATAGAAATTCATTAATCTTTGGGGACCTTTTTGGAGATAACTATTTTTTGAAACTGTGCCGTTTGGGCCTTTTCTTAATTTTATGGAAATTGTTGCTTACCTTCCAATTTCCAACCAAATTCTAAAAAAACTTAAAACTTTTTTATCCAATATTTTTATTTGTGATGTAGTTTTTTTTTTTCCAATGATTTATACTTAATAATTAATTATTGATAATTAGGAAGATTTCAAGAGAAAATCTGGCTTGCTAATTACAACGTAACATTATAGTTCTCAATTTTTAGCCCATATATCCTTTTTTTTTTTTTTGGGTTATAATATATGGTTTTCAAAGGAAACATGTTTCCAATTTCCACTGAAAACATAGTTCTCATCAGACAAACAAAAGATTACCGAACAATAAGTCAATTCTTTTCATTGTAAATTCCGAAACTGTTGACAAAACCATAGTGATTGGAAGAAGGGCCTCGCCTTCTGGCCCGTCTGCAGGAATGATCATTTCAGCACCTTTGTTTGCAAGAAAAATTACCTTGCAATGATATCTGTTGCTTTACTAAGAAATGACATTTTATTTTCTGAATATGATTGAATTGTGTACTTAATTGAAACATACGATTTTGGGGTAAATTACATCCAGTATGTTATCAATAAATGGCATTTATGGTTGGTGACAAGAAATATTTTCTGTTGAGCAGCCGTTGGTTAGAGCTAATAGTCTTTATCATAAAAATATCACGAAAATTGGCAACAAAAGAGGAAGGAAAAAGAAAAAGACCCGAGTGTCTAAAACTGAGTTCTAGCATCTGGGAGTGCAATGCATTCTGGGTCAAAGTTAAAATGAGGTGAGAAGAAACCACCAAAGCCCTAACTTAAAGGCTCTAGAGATCTTATATTGAGACAACGAGTCGATTTACGAGTCATTAATCACAATAAGGGGCTAATGGTCAAGTTAGGATCTCTTAAAAATTCTTATCATAAATTTTATATTTTGCGTTTAGTTCAACTTTTTCTCCTAACCAAAAAAAAAAAAAAAAAAGAAGTCCTCTGATCAGTCTCATTGTGTCATTAAACTACTTAATGGATCTGTAAATAAGCTCAAATCACTTAATTAAAAGGTAAAAGTCTCACTACCATCTCAACATTTTCTTAGATTTTCTGTGCTCCCCCGTATTGACTTGATTGTCAGAATGCTAATGCCGAAAACTCTCCCCGGTGCTCGGCTGTGTATTCTCTTGCAGGTCTCAAGCCGGATGTCCTCATTGGAAAACCCCCCGTCATAAGGATACACAGAGTTCCATCATAATGAAAGCCACAACTTTCATGCATGCCACGGACGTCAGGAGATGCATAATTAAATGCTATTTCTTAGTCACCATGAAGAAATGGAGAAGCATTCAGTACCCAATTTACATTTTTCTTTGGGAGACCTTATTCTCTAACATCCACTAAGTTGATAATTCTGAGAAGAGTAGGTGGGGCAACTGATCTCCGAGTTTCCAGCCACTAGCTCTCACAATCCATCACGTTTGCATCCATTTGCCAATGACAATGTCGATTTGAGCTGCCATACGATGTAGACTATAAACTTACAATATCAGGATGGAGGAGTAATGGGAGGAGCTGAAGATTGTTTGCTTTATACCATTCACTGTATTCATATTTACAAATGTGGAAAAATTTTTTCAGTTCTATAGCAAGAACAAAACTTGGATTCAGTTTCCTATTCGAATCTGCATAAACTTGGTTTCATATCTTTATAAATTTTTATAATTCAATTCTCAAATTTTGGATATTTTTATTTAAATTTAATATCTTTTAAATTCATTTAAAATTAATTTTTTTGATGCAACATGACCATAATTAATTTCCAACAAAGATTGATGCAAGAACTCGAAAATGGAATTTACCTTGAACATGGCCAAAATGAGCACAAATCAACGTGCAGTGCCTATTATACTCCTTTCCCACACAAATACACCGGAGTTCTCAATATCTTGATGTGATAGAACCTGCGACTCCAATGACTTCTTCCCAAGAACATTTGACACCATCACCAGTAGAGTTTGACATGCATGGCGTTCTTCCATCTTCTCCATTTCACTCGGATCAGATGAAAGATCCTTCCACGGTTGATCAAATGACCTGCATAAGAAATACAAGTAAAAATCAAATTCTATAAAACAAGAAAAATAAAGTCCACAAAAGAATTGAGACAGAACCAAGTGAACAGATGTTCCAAATCCAAGATAACTGCAACATTTTACCAAAGTAAAAATCTTCCCATGAATTAACTCCCATGTGTTTGCACAAACATTTAGCAAAGTCTAGAAATTTTTTCCCCCTTGAGTTAGATTCCAAAAAGGATTAGTCCAAACGGCCATAGGGTTCATGAGTATGAGAATAGACCATTAGGTGTAATTCCAAGACTTGAACATGAGAATAGACCATTAGGTGTAATTCCAAGACTTGAACATAGGTGAATATGCATTGTTGACCGTTAGAACATCAGCTCAATGCAACACTCACACATCAGAGAAAATAGGGAGAACCCAAAAAAAATTAAAAAACAAAAAAGCCTCAAGGAAGTTTATATTACCATCTCCAAGCAGGATTAACTTCAGACGGGCAACGGATTTTTGACCAAAGTGACCTCATGATAGTCCCATCACTGGTTGTAAAATCTGACACATAAATCATGGAAGTTAATGAAAGTGTGCTAGTTCTAGAAAAACAGACTGGAAAGCTCGTTTACAACTTACCATATGCAATCATGGAGTAGGGAAAAAAAAAAACGAAAGGATAAACCAAGAACCAAAAAAGAGCTAGAAACCTGGAAATTTGGAGACACTGGGGAGGAGTAGAACACATAGTGCAGACACAGCTGAAGGAAGCACTCGACAATTCACACCAAGAAGCTGTTGCAGGTGGAGGATTGTAGCAGCTAAAAGCTCTTGACAATTGGATCTACACTCCGTGTCTTCTCCACGTTCTTTTCCCATATACTCTAGTAAGGAGTTTAAAGTTTTTGAGCTCCCTATTTTTGAAAATTTGGCGTCTAAATCACTAGGCTTTGAATAAAGCTTTCCAAGAATTGCAGAGGCAACCAGCCAACGCAAAAGTTTTGATTTCAAAGACTCCTCAGGTTGTGCATCTTCTGCATTGATAATGGGTCTGGCATGTGATCCTTTCAGGTGCAGGATTTGTCCAGAGTCAAACTTCAGAGCAGTAGAAACTGACCACAAAAGGAAATCTGAAAGCTTTTCTTGATTCTGCAAAACAAGTTGAACAGGCAGAAGAATAAGGTAAAAGACACTGATTTAGCATCTTCATGTAGATAAGTCTAAATCAAAAATGAAGAAATGGTAATTTTGCCAAACAATTAACTTACTAAGTTTTTGTTTTTTAAAAAGAAAAAACATCTTGTTAGACCATTTCTGAGGGAGACTTCCAACAAATGCCATATTGGCATAATTTTTACTGCTTTTGTTTTGTTTCCTGCTGGTTCTCTTTTAAATTGAAAACAGTACTTAATGGTCATAAGCCACATTTCTACAATTTGCCCTTCATTTAGGAGCTGCCTAAGTGCAACTGATTGCATGGGCATGTATATCTGATATAGATAAATGTCTGTGCACAGGAAGAGAGAGAGACCGTGTGAAAAATATCAACTGGGGGTATGCTCATAAGTATGGCTTTAAGCCCAGACACTGCATTAGCACCAGATCTTCCAGTACTGTGTAGATCAAAAGCCTTATAAATTTGGAACAAACCCTCAAATGACAGGGTATAATGTGGTTGATATATTTTCCTTTTCTGTGATGTCTTCAAAGTTGAGGCAAGTATATGTACAACTGAATTAATCAATGCAACATTATCCTTCATCAACTTCAGATCACCAACTAAAAGCTTGTGCAGATGGGATGTGAGTTCCATTAATTGCTCAAGAGCATGGTTTTGTAACCATTCAATGATGTTTCTGGATGAAACAACATCAGCAACAACCTGAATCAAAATTAAAAAAAGAACAAAAAAAATCACCACACTAGCAAATATATTGTGCAAAAAACAATATAGATGGATACAAGCTTGTATAGACTTCAATGCTGGCAGGCTATCCATTAATGTATGATCTTTCTAGCCAACGTTATATTAAGGTTGTAACTTTTTATTGCCCACACTTTTCCATTTTGGGGGGGCAGGGCCTGCACATGGGGAGGGGAATAGATCTCAACAGTCTATGCTCCAGCAACATATAACATTGTTACTTTATGAAGAAGTTAGCCTTGACAAAATAGCAGCAAGGGGTGAAATTTCCAATTAAAAACTGTAACGGTCACAACGAATTTAACATTAATCACCCGGTTTGACAAAAGAAATTACCATCTTGATCATCTGGAATTAAAATTCGCAGGATAAAAGAGAGGTCCACAGAAGACATGCAACAAGACAGTACCTCTGTGACTACAACCAATTGCTGTGTTGAAAACATATTTTCGTCATTATTTAGCATCCCAGTGCTGATTGAGATGACAGATGACAACCACGAGAAGAGGCCACAGCGTTCAACCAGATAATAGGCCATCTTAGGCAGTTTAACAGCCTTCTTAACAGTCTGCAAAGCAAATAGGAATAACTTTATGATAAGAAAAAGCAAGATGTTGAGCAACAGTGTCAAATGGGTTGATCCAATAAACCCAAATTATCAAGCAGAAGCATAATTAATATATCTGCACGTAAAGCTGCAAAAACCATAACATTATAAACGTATGTTCATAATGGTAATGGAAATGGAATTCTATGCAATGATTCCTTCCATGATATGATTTACCACCACTTAATCACATATACTACCCCAAACATCTGACTGCATTTTCCGACTGAAATGGACACACATATTTATAGACTTCGTAAGGATTTTTTTTCCTCAAATAGGAGGAAAAAAAAAAAAACCACCTTGGGATAATAATTAAGCAACAAATGGATGAAGCATACTAGAAAACATTAGCTGGGGAACAAGTCCAATGGAGGCTAGTTCATTAACTGGCAATTAGCAAACTAGAACTGGGAGACAAGATTGCTGTTTTGGCTATATACTGAGAGTACCATAAATGTGCCATTAGGTACAGCTGAAAGGCTATGAAGGGTAGACTATGATTGAATTGGAACTATAAAATGCAGAGAACCATACCAGCTGGCACACAGAAAATTTAAGAGTTTCTTTGATTTGATTAAAGTGAAATTTGTTCTTATGCCTTTTGGAACAAACACATGTTTCATTTCCAATAATCATTTCAACTTTGAAACATGGTCAAAACGATAAATGTATTGTTTTTTAAATCCTTCTCTTAGGAAACTGAGGAGTAGGAAACTCAAATTTGACATTTGGAAGGACATTTTGATATGCTAGTTTTGCATGTGTTAAACCATCAACAAGGTAACAGGTGTTTTTTTCCCAAAATTCAAATTGCAGCTACTGCATAAATTAACAAGAACTTCCACTAGTCAATCATATTTATAGAAAGGTAAGAATTTACTAGTTTAATTTCTAGAATTCATTAATTACCTGAAGAATTAGTTCCTTCAATCCATTATCTGAAAGATAAGAAGCATAAAAACTTAAAATAGCCTCCATGATAGAATTTTTGATAAATATCTGAGTATCATCATCCAAATTCAGCCCTGTGAACACTAGTCGAAGCATCCACAGCCTTTCTGTTCTGAAGTTAACAGAGCTACTCTGGAGTAGAAGGTTAAACAATGGTATGGACTGCCAAATCAATTAGAGAAAAAGAAACAACATTGGTCACATAAAAGCGATTGATAGGTATAAACAAAGTAGACATAGGGCAAGTTATGAACCAGAGAAATAAGGCATACAAATGGGGGGGGGGGAATTATAAGACTTACCTTCATTTTCACCCTATTAGAGTGCATCAAATGCTTACTTAAGGTTGTATAATGGTCATGTGAAGGATCCAACAATACAAAAGATGACTCTGCAGCAAAAAGGGCTATAACTGAAGGAATTCTCTGCCATGGCTCTTCTATTCCATTTTGAATATATGTCAATAGAAGGCGAAGCCGCATTGTATCCTTTTTCTTTTGGCACTTCTGCAATAAACAGTTGAGTGACAATTAAACAAAATTGGCAATTAAAGAAGAATCAGGCACCAAAACCAGCAGGGATGCATTGTATGGCTTAACATCATCAATGCCTAGACCTTGTTAAAAAAATAACTAGATAATCTGTAGCACATGTACAAATGTCCAGGTGCTCTATTTACAGAATGTGAAAATCCTTGGGTTTTGGTTGCAAAGAATCCAATAATCATGACATTGGGTTCAGAAATGAACCTCCAAAACCAATCAAGGCCAAGTATAGGTTATAGAGAGTCATTTTGATTTGATAACAGTGCAGATGAATGCACGGATATTGACTCCACATAAACATGCAGACACACAGGCTAGCCTATGTTCATGCATACACATTCTACCAATTGCACATCACTTGCATGGATACATGTGCCACAAGCAAGAAATATGATAGATTACAGCATTACCTCAAGTGTATTCTTATATCTACCAAGAGCTTCATAGCCCAATTTTCTCATCTCAACATCAGGTGAAGACATGCTAATAAATGAAAGTGCAAGAAGGCCTAAGCCAGCAAACTCTGCGGCTTCAACATAACCCTTTGATAATGTATGAATTGAGAAGCGCAATATGAAGACAGGATCATATTGTTGCACATCATCAACATGAGAATTTTGTCTCTGCATACAGAACAATTGATTAAAAATACTACACAGAAATAAGAGCCACAAGAAGAGACAGGAATTGAAATGTCAAATAGATTAACATGCTACAGCAATAAAGGTTACACCTCATAAATGTCCCCTAAATTATGTTGCTGACGAGCATTCATAGATAGAGGTCCATCACTGACAGTTCTATCATAGGGAAAATGTAGAACTGTTCTGATACACATCTTTGGGTCAACGGGAAAGTTTTCTCTAAATTGACTTCTTCTTTGTTCTTCCAATGCTTCTATATCAGCCATAGATGTTTTCTGATCCAACACCCTTTCTTGTCTTACCTTTAGGAGAGCACTTCCCCAAAGGTAATCCATTTCAGCAACATCTTCGGAGATTGATCTATCAATGGACTCAATTTCACGCATCACATTGTACATCTCCAAGTCAACTTCAGTAAGTGTTGCACCATAGGAAGACAAAAGCAATAAATATAACTCTTTAAGATTTATGCCAGTATATTTTCCAAAATCAGAACCACTCTCATTGATCGTTAGGTGGAGGAGTACTCTGAGTAACTTGACAGTTTCCAACTGCTTCATCTCCATGTCAGTCCTTTGCAGTTTGCTCTTGCCTTCTGGACAAGGGATAACAACTGATCTAAGAATACTGGACACAGGCCTAACAAAAGCACCAGTCTCAAAACTATGTGATTTGGAGATGCTGCAGACAGTACAGGCAAACTGAGAATGTGAAAGCAACAGCTGAAGACAGAAAATGCATGAAAATTTTCCTTCTGATAGCAAAGTGAGGATAGTTTGAAGAAATTCCAATGTTGTTGGATCCTCAAACCGATAAAGAAGAGATGATCTCATCAATTGCTCGAGGAAAGGAATTGACTGGAATCGGATAAGACCATCATGCATCTTTGTAATTAATTCAAGAATAGTTCTCAAAATGAACAGTTCCAAGTATCGGTAAAGCAGCAAACAACCAAAGTTCTCTTCATTTTTGTGACAATCTGAGACAAGAGGGAATTTCTTAACTATGCATTGCCATGTACCTACCAAAATTTTCATAAAATGAATTCTTGACTGATCCTCTTTAATAGAAAGCCTTTGCAAACAAATAGCCTCCAACTTCTCATCCGTTTCTTTTGGCAGGGAGAGAACCTGATCATCCTTCCCAAATAATAACATTTGACAGAATGATATTTTTGCAATAACTCTGTTCATAAGGTTTAGTGTCTTGTTAACGGAACAAAATTCCATCTCACCAGAATCACAATCTAGCAGCTCATCATTTCCACAAGAAGAGGAAATAATAGAATCAAACAGCTTCAATCGCTCCTTCATTCTCAAGTCTCCAGTTAAGGCAAAATGGTATCGCAACATATGAATGGCCTTTCCAAGTAGACTATTGTCCACAAGACTAACAAGCTCTTGAACAGATGATGGCAGAAGCTCACCGAAATTTTCCTGAAATATTATTTTAGACACAAAGCTCTTCCAATGACAGAAACTGTTTAACAGCATTTTAGAATAAAGGGCTGGAATGACTGTAAAATGCATGTAATGCTGCTTTTCTAAAGTCATGAATATAGAATTCAAATAGGACAAAGAAGGTGGTAGAAGCATCAGAAGTTTCTCATCTGAAAAAGCCGAGGCAAACTTGTATCCTACATTCTTTCCCTCATGATGACAATCTTTCTTTAAAATCTCCAAATATAAGTGTCCAAACACTGAACAATGCAGGGTGCTCAACTCAACAAGAAGAAACAAGAGGCTGGCTTTTGTCATGGTTGTCCTGTAAATGCAGTGAGATAGAATATGTATGGGAGTGCTCAAGATAATCCTTGAAAATACCAAACTTAGCGGGTGGAGAATGCCTTGTTGCATTTGTTTCTGTCTGTAGATAGCATTAACAGCCTTTTGCAAACAATTATATGCAGAATCCACCTCAAATTTAGTAGCAAACTTACATACATCAAGATACACTTCCTCAACAAGATTAATGTCAAAATTCTTCTCTTCCATTTTCCAATAAAAAGGCACTCTCTTTGCCATAGGCTGCAGCAAATAATTAGACAAGTTATTGAAAGCATCACCAGCAATACAAAATCCAACTGAGAGAAGTGATACCCTGTAGGATTCCTGATCTGTCAAGCAATTCACATCAACTATACCAAATACATAATGCACTACCTCAAGAAGCTTGAATGGGGATATATACTGAATCAAAGCATGCAGAGCGCATAATGTTGGGAGAAGGGGTGACAAGACTTTAGTTCTAATGCATAAATCAAGCTTCTCCTTTAATACCAGAGTTAGCCTCTGGATAAAGATGTTGAAAATCTTCACAAGTTGACTACTAGCATTATCCTCAACACCGGGAACAGAATATTGCCCACTGGATGAAGACAATAAGTTGTCAAAGGTCATTGTCAACAAATCCAAGACAAGACGATCTATCCTGTGAACTCCCGACCTGGAAGCACTAGCAAAAGCCTCCAAACTGTCCACAAAGTCCACCTCATTAACCTCACCAAAGCTCAAAGGGCAGGCTAAAGATTTTATGACTGCAGGATGAGAGAATATGGTCTTAGCGACTTCTTGAATATTCCCAGCAGAAAGATGAAAGTTGGCACTTGTGGGAGGTTCTGAATCAGACTTCAAAGCAAATAATTGAGTAAGCACATTCTTCACAAGAGCATAGCAAATTTCAAAACATTGACCGAGTTCATCCCATGATTTAAATCCACAACTTGATTGAATCTGATAAAACCAAAAAAGAACAAGATGCAAATAGTAAATGAGGCAATCATTTGTTGCCTCAGATATTTTTGCCAAAAGCAAGTCTTTAACTTTCAAAGGCTCCACCATATGGGGAAAGCTAGTGCATATAATTGCTGGGAATAGCACATGGAAAGGTACCCTCCTCAGAAATAGGCTAAATGCAGCAGTAGCTACGGACTCGCCAATGTCAAGATCTGCATTAGGCATAATCTCTTCAGTCAAGTCATCATCCTTTCTGCCTTGAGAACTGCTTATAGAAGCAGCCATTTCTAGACCAGAAAAGAAAATGTTAGGCCATGACTTTGCAATACTATTAAGAAAATGTTGCTCAAGAAACATTATTGATGCTAAGAATGAGACAGGAACTTGGAGTTGCTGAGACATTGTCATAACAAGTGGAAAATTTTCCAATAACCCATCAGATGTTGTACATGTCATTGCGGAACAAAAGGCTTTTGTCACTCCGGTCATGCCATGATCATAATTGCACTCCATATGTTTTTTCACTTCACCAAGTGTACTTGTAAAAGAATAATCAGCAGCTATGTTTTTGTGCATGATGGGGAAAACGTGGGCAGTTTCTTGATTTAATATGCTCTCAGCAAACATCAATAAATGTTTCACTGGCCTCCACTCACAATACAAATCTATAGAGTTTTCAGCTGAGAAAAAATGGTCCTGAAGCCCCTCAAGCATAACTGATCTAATCAAAGCGGATAGTAGACCAGCATCTTCCTGGAAATGTGTGTCAATTAGTCACATCAAGCAAAAATAGCTTGAGTTGTAAGCTAAAGGGCATAAATTATACCTGAGTTTGTAACAAATACTTCAATGTACTGCACACATACAATGATATCATTGACTTCTCAGCTAATGTAAAGGTCCCAGATTCAGATTTCAGTACCCTTACACACTTCTGCAAGACACAAATGAAGAGAGGACTGAAATCAGGTGATGCATCTGCAAGAAAATCATGAGAATATCAATAAAAGAATCCCTTTAAATTCCAAAAAATAAATTCCAATTCATTCTATAGATCTGCCAAAGAGAAAGACAGAGCAGGATGGCTCTCCAGTATTGATAAGTCCAGCAGGAAATTAAATTCTAGACAATTCTTCCTGCTGAAAGAGCACAAATATACAATAGCTTGACTTTGGATGGGGATATTCAATTCACAATGACAGAACACAGATATAAGGTAATGACAAGAAAGCATGACTGCCAATTACCTTTAAATTTCTCCAACCGGGAGGAATGATTCCTAATAATATCCCAATATTTGAATAAATTATTTGCAACAGTAGAAACGGCATCACATAGAAATGAGATGACAACTGGTGACAAGCACAACAGTATTTCAATTTCTTGAGCCTCAACAGAAGATTTAACTACATCGTAGCCAGGTATGAATAATAGCCAGGCAACAGTTTCATGTAAATTGTTGTCAAAAGAACCAGTAGTAGACATAGCTGCTCGTGCCAAATTATAGGCTTGAGCCTTTATGTCACCAATTGGTGAAAAGACTAACAAGTTAATAAAAGGCTGCAGATGCTTATACATGTGTGGTGGGGTTCTAAGCACAATTCCACTGGTTGGAGACCATCTGATGTACTCAGCCAGAAGAGAAAGTAGAGAACTCTGGAGATTAGGTGGTAAAGCTAAAGGATTGCTGAGAAAACTCATGAAAAAATCAAATGACCCCTCCAACATGCCCGGCAATCTCAGCTGCAAATGATGAATTAAGACAACAATGAAGATACAAGACAAATAACCTCATTCGTTAACTGCCACATGTTAACATCAAATTACAGCTAAAAGTTCATGGATTGGATATACACAATGCAGTGCAAAAAAACACATTCGAGAAGAAGCCTATAATAATGAAATGGTAATAAAAAATTACAGATGAAGATCTAGAATATGTGAAGATGAGCCCTTAATATTTCTAGGAAATCCAGAGCATATATCCAAAAATTGGAGGTTGCAGTAGGAATGATCCCATCTCAAATAACTGTGGCACAAAAAGTTAAGGAAATAAATTTCAATTTATACACCTAATTACTTGGCTGCCAATAGGTAGCATCAAGATTGTTGGTACTAGATAGTGAAAAAAAAAAAAAAAAAAAGAAAGCCTAGAAGAGCTGAAAGTAAATACCTCGAATCACTAGAAAAAAGGGGATAATCTACAGAAGCTATGTTTGAAGTAAACAGGCATCAGTTTTGTTGCTTCTAAATATGCTCCACACAACCCATACTCAGAGTTCAAACAAAAAATATGATTCATGCTACAACATTAAAAATTGGGTATGAAAAACAACACCACATTGCTGAACCAAACTAATCCTCCTGAGAAAGTACTCTCTTTCTGCATGTGGATAAGCAAAAGAGAGCTTAAACTTACAAGATAAATTCTGAGAGCATCAAGCAGTTTTGTGTGGAAGAATATCTCAGCATCCTTTAGTGTAGTAACATGCAAGTCAGAATCCCAAATATCTGACATAATAATGGAAGCATCTGTTACATCGTCAACCTCATCTATTGTTTGTGTGCACACAACATTTTCACTATCCCCATGCAAATCATTTTCCATAGCTGAACTCATCCCACCCACAACAATATCTGTATTCTCATTAATAATGTTTTTTTTCAACTTTTTACAATAACCATGAAAATTCTGTTTATCCGCTGGCCGTTTCAAGCATAACTGATCAGTTCTGGTATGGCTACTTAATGTAGAAAGTAAATTCAACAAAACTTGTGGATCAGGAAGCCGGGTACAAATTTCATTCTGGATTTCCTGCTTCAGATATGTCCATCTTTGTGTCCTCAGCTTCCCCAAACAAAAAAAGTCTATAGCCCTGAGGAAGGAATCCAACAACTTCAATGTTTCCAAAAGAAGCCTTAGTGTTCCATTCTTCACCAGAAACTCTGAATGAAGCAATCCCTTATTGATTACTGATCGACTGAATGGACGGGGGGATATGCAATTCACAATACTCTGCACATTCTCAGCATCGAAGGAAGGAGGATCATGGTACTGAGAATTTAGGAAATCAAAAGGTTGGCCTAGATTCACTGAGGCAACCAGATTTGCCACCAGAGAAATAGTTGCAAACCTGCAAGTACTTCAGTTTCCTTGCTTATGAACAGAAGCAAACTAAAAACCATAAAAATAGGTAAAGAAAAAAGAAACAGTAGGCAATAAAATAAGGCTTTACAGAGAATGCAGAATTAAGAGAAATCTGACCAGGCAGGTGATGCATAATCTTCAAGGTTGTAAGGGAACTCCTCCAAATATGACGAGCCAAAGGATGGCCTTCCCTTAACAATAACTAAGAGCAAGTCCCTGTGGTATTTAACCTCTGTTGCTTTCAACTTCTTCATAAGTGTCAGGAGTCTCTTTGGGTTACCTCTCAATGGATTTGGCTCTCTCTTCAAATCTGGCATCAATCCGTTGCAAGGATCATTGCACACCATAACTAGTACATCATGTGCCAACTTTGCTGCAGGTACACTGTTATCCATTCCTGAAATGCCAACTAACTGTTCCAAAGTAACACTCCCAAAAAGAACGCTCCTAAGACCTGGGGGCACCAGTGACTGTTCTGTAAGAACCCTATCCCGTAACATGGACAGAACATAAGCAATGGTCTCCTCATCATCATTCCCAAGACCACGAAGGACGCCAGAATACATTTCTTTCTGCTGTAAGATCCATCTCAATAGCCCTGGTTTCCCCACCTCCAAAAAGGACATTGCAAATCCAACAAATGCCTTTCTGGTGGAGTACTTCATTTTCTTGCCATTCTGCCTCTGCCTATATTCTGCAAGCTTAGAAAACCCTTGGATTTTGAAATTAAAATTCTTAGCAACCTCAGAAGCCAACCCCGAACCACGCCTAACAAGCGAAGCCATTAGCAAAAGAGCCACATTTTGGCATTTTCCTTCTTTACCATTCAGGATTTTATAGAGATCCTCCAACTTTTCTTCAATAAGTGATCGAGCAAACTTGTCAAGAACCCTGCTTATAGCATTTCTCTCTTTATCATTTGGGTTATATTTTCCATCAGGATGGCTAAGAATCGCAGAAATTAATGACAGGATATGTGAAATGCCCGGTTTCCCCTGTCGAAGCTTCCAAGCAGACATAAGTTCTGAGAAGTTTGAAGACATCTGTACATACTGACGGAGAAACTGGCTGCCAGAGTCTCCCTTAAGCAACTTAATAAACTCCTTTTTAGCATCTGAACATAGCTTAATCTCAATGGAATTGATCTTATGCAACAATTCTCTTAACTTAGCTTCGTGGTTCACTTCAAATATCAGTTGTGGAACTTCCTCTCGCTCAACTTCACTATAATCATCTTCCATCATAGCTGCAGTTAAACAATGAAACATCATATATAACTAATGAATATAATGATAAAACAAATAATTATACGGTTCCAAATTTATGCTTCATATTCCGGTAGCTTTTTTAGTCACATAGAATTCAAAATTTAGAACTTTTCACTTCGAAATTTTTGACAGAAAGTTTCATCAAAACAAAAATATAAGAATTTCGTTCTTCCTGCAGTTATGAGCATCCAAACAGTAAGGAAGTAGTGATGACAGATGCATATAGCAAATAATGTACCTGGGTCATCGGAGGCTGAGCTCGAGTCCCCCATCGGAGAGAGTTAAGCAATAAAGTTTGCACCTTTATGGGTTCTTTGTGTCTGTTTACTGTGTCCAGGGTAGTTTTTAGAGAAGAAGGGTTTAGGGTTTAAGAACGCTGGCTGGGGAAGAAGGGCAGCGTTTGATGATGAGAAGGCCCTGCTTTATGTGTTATGCCAAGGGCACACAGTTGTCTAGACAGGACCTATTTTTTTAAACCTTTTTTATTTTTTTTAACCGCCAAAAAAAAAAAATCCAAGTTCTTACGGTGGGTATTATGAGTTGTCTCGTGCTTATTCCACCTTATAGAAAAAATAAAAGGAAAAAAATAAATAAATGTATATATGTTTTATGAATAAATCTTACAATATAGTGACATTAATAGACTTGGATGTATGAAGGTTTCATTTAGTTTACCTATTATTGATTATAATTATTGATTGTTGATTGTTGATAAATAAAATAAAATAATATTATTTGATTGGATTGAGATTATTTATTGTAATAAATTATTAAAATAATTAATTAGAATTTTTATTTTATAAAAAAAAGAAAAAATAAATATTTAAGTACTTAAAGTATTATTATTGATAATATTTAAATTTAATACTATTTATCAATTAATGTCATGTTAGTAAGTAAAAATTATATTTTTATTAGTTTTTTTTTCACATCAGTTATTAAGATAAAACCCCAATTTTAGCAATCTTTGAGGAAACTTAATCTTGTCCTAACTCAGTGCTTGAGACTTTTTTTTTTTTTTTAATTTAGTTAAGGTTACTGTTTTAGGTTTAGTTGTGTAGTTCTTGGGGGTTAAAGATGTGTAATTGAAAAGTTCAGTTCTTTAACACTTTTACTCTCTTGTTCTTCTTCTTCTTATTTATTATTATTATTTTTAACTCGGCCGCTAAACATGGCTGAAGGTTTTGTGGGTCTAATTTTGTTAGATTGAAGTTTTTTTTTTTTTCACATGTAATGATCTTTCTAATCGGTTTATGTGTTTGTTGTTTTAGGGACTCTGGAATTGCTGTGGTTGGAACGACACCATAGGAGGTCTAGTGTTTTTACTCTCTTGGTAGCCATAATTGGGTTGCAACTGCCCTTTTATATTTGCTTTTGATCAGTCTTTTTTATTCTTCCTCGGTTGCTTGTTATAGTTGTTAGCTTTTGCTGAAGATTTCGGGCTTGATATTTTGTATGAAATGAATTTGTAAGCTCACAACAATGCAGTGATACTATTCTACGTCGAGCACCTTTTGCTATTCTTTGCGTTGTGGATGGTAGTCTGAGTCAAATTTTTGCCGGAATCGCTTCCTTCTTTGGCCCCACAGAGGAATCTAAATCATTTGCCTTGCTGGGGACTTCATTGCTGGAAAAGCATTCGCTATATTAAGCTTTGCTAGCGATTAGCTTTCGGCTCACTGGACGCTTTCTTCTCATAGTGTAAAGGGATTATTGCAAGTTTGACCAAGACAGTGACAGTGTAGGTTTGTAGGAAGGATAACGCAGGTTTCTGAATTTTTGCGTAGCATAAGATACAAATTTAAACCTGAAAAATGGAATGGTCTTTCTTCGCTAACTATGATCAATAAGCCCAATACTCAAATACTCGGAAATAGAATCCTGCACATGGGCTGCAATATTGTGCGTAATTGGTTGAGAAGTTACAAACTCTCCAAAGTCAGATCAACATAGTACCTCATGTCTGGTATTTTTATGGCTGCTCTGCTTTTGGGTGCGCTGCGCATATTTGGATGTGTTTTTGTGTGAGCGCAACACAGCTTTGAGGGTATATATATATATATGCATATTTTTTTCTTTCTTTCTTTCTTTAAGGAAAAGGAAGAAAGAGGAGGCCGTGTGATAGTTTTATGACACGGAAGAAGACTGGCTGATAATGTTAGGACCATTTTTACACTCGATACACTTTGCTTAAGAATCTTAACCATACCATGCAAGCAAAAAAAATTCAGAACTTGTTCGTGTTTAGTGAAGTTTTCCCATCCTGACCCTTCATGAAAGTGATAATATGGATTACGGATTTTCCTCAATTTGAGCTAGGAATCTGGAGCACTCTTGGATAGAAGTCTTAGGCATTCATTTTATAGACAGCAGTATCTGGCAAACCCGTTATACCACAAGGACACAAGTCTTTGCGAATGCCGAGACGCTCCCAGAATAGTTCCTCCAACACACCTCACCAACAATTTAATACCAAGACAACAGTACAAAACTCGAGGTCCACATACCAAGCAGTACTAGAAACTACCAGTCAACACCAGAAGCTTGTAACAGATTAGGACGATCCTCTTTCAATCCAGCAGCAGAAATAGATCACTGGGCAAAGCATAAAAGCGTGTTACACACAGGAACACCAAGAAAAGCATGATCACTTGCGTAGCAAACTGTAAACAAACTGGAAGGGACAAACATTTAAAGATCGGAGTCAATTGAATAGGATTCCCACTATAAAAAGCAACAGAAAAACTGACAGCAAGCAGGAAAATGATGCGTCCTCAAATATGGTGAAGGTGTAAATTGCTCTTTCCAGTTAATAGATGTTCCATTGTTAAGCTAATCATGTTTAACTTACATGCTGTTGCTGTTGATATGTTCCTGCCTGTTGGTAAGCTCCTGGCTGCTGATAAGCTCCAGGCTGCTGATAAGCTCCAGGCTGCTGGTAGTTCCCATATCCAGGATAGCCTCCATAATACATATTAGGGTCTTGGGGAGCTGCTGCATATCCATATGCATCATGTCCTTGAGTATATCCATAATATCCACCACTCCACTGGCTTTGATCAGGTTGGGACTACAGAAAATCCATTATGCATACTTCTCAGTCAGGAAAACACATGGGAGCTGAAACAGAAAAAAACAACTCAAAAATTCAGGGCACCCAGTAAACCTGTTTGCTTGCTGGAGTGCGCCCCCATGAGAGTCTAATACTCTGGCCTGCCAACTGGGTTCCATTCAAGTTCAGTAGTGCTTGCT
Organism: Bruguiera gymnorhiza; assembly: GCA_020883675.1. Classification (NCBI taxonomy): domain Eukaryota; kingdom Viridiplantae; phylum Streptophyta; class Magnoliopsida; order Malpighiales; family Rhizophoraceae; genus Bruguiera; species Bruguiera gymnorhiza. Next base: position 2,152,612 of record JAIRCJ010000136.1, on the reverse strand, counting down.
CTGCACAAGTTCTGAAATTGTATCCAACACACATAAAAAACTGACTTGAGAAACAAGAGAATGAAACACTGAATACCAGCTTTTAGGGTAAAATATATTCAACTTACCGATTTGCAAACTGAACAAACCCACAACGCTTGCCAGGAGGTATTTTCACATGCAATAGCTCACCATATTTACTAAACATGGTTCTCAAAACGTCGTCTGTAATGCTCGGTTCTAAGGCCCCAACAAAAATCTGCAACCAGGGAAGTACTAAGTACTTTGCATAGCAATAAAAACTTATGTCAATAGCAAACAAAACTACCCACAGTTGTGTTATTGGGATCATTTTCGCCTTGATTTCCTTGAGCAACATCATACATAGCTGCAAATGACAAATACAAGTGAACTAAAAGAAAACAAACAAAACTGAAAACACAGTCAAACAAACATTGTAGCAGATAAGAGTGATAGAAAATCAAAGGGCCAAAGGGGTAATGACCATGGAGGAACCAAGCTAAAAAGGAAAGACGAACCAAACAATAACAGTTCCAAGAGACTCATTCTACAATCAATTTAACTTCATAATAAGCATGCAGATCATTGTAACATAATCCATCAATCACTTTAATGTTCCTCTTAAATGACCAAAACATGCAAGGATAACTTGTCTGGTAGAGTTTAATCTACAACACTAATGCCACTACACAAAAAAATTGGTAAAAGATTAAAATAAAGAATCAGGCAATAAATAAAACAAAAATAACATATCATATATGCAATAATAACTTGAAGGAAGACATCCCCACACTTTGTAGGGGCCTATTGGCTGTCAATAATAGGACTGCTTCACAACAAAATGAAAATAACTTAAATAAAGTGGATACAATATTTAAGAATTTTCTTGGAGGATAAAAGCCTAAGAATTTGTAGGGACCTATTGACTATCAACATTCAGAACAATTCATTAAGTTTTTTCTTTCAAAAAAAAAAAAAAAGATTAACCATCCAATAAGACTTTGTCATTCAGATGGGAATGGACTCCTGCATAGACCCAAAGGCCACCTATCAAAAACCAATGGCAACACTGGGCTTTTTTGCTTTGAATTAAATTTAATTGAGCTTGCCATTGGCAAGAGTAATAATTTAATCTACACCTTGTGTTTCTTGACAGACCATTGTGTAATGTTTGGCAGAAAGGGTGAAAACCATTTGATAGACAGAAGGCACCCAAGATTTGAAAGGCCTCAACTAATGCATGTTTGCAAAAGGTGGGATCTTCAATGGTGGCTCTCAGAAGAGAATAAATAATGACCAATTGCACATAAACATCCCATGATCAGCAGTTGCTTCAAGCGGTCATCAGCGTTTTTCATCAGCACTCAGGCTATGTGCTTCCCCACGAAGTAGAATCATAAATGAAAAATTTAATGATAAGCATGCACATCATCATAACATAATCTATCAATCACGTTTAACGTTCCTTTTAAACTACAAAAACATGCAAGGACGACTGGTTTGGCAAGAGTTTAATCCACAACACTAATGACACTACACAAACAAATTGGTAAAAGATTGCAATAAAGAATCAGGTAATAAATGAAACCCCCAAAAAATAAAAAAATCAAAATGCACTTCTGAGTAAAATTTTATGTGTAGCGTTGAAATAAAACCAGTTTATTAACCAATCATCCCACGACAGGAGCAGGAGATATCTCTATTCGCAGGACACTTAATAGAACAATGAAAGGAGTCTACAACAATAATAACTGCTTCACTCCAAAAATACAATAACCTAATGAAATCACAGTCACATATCATATATGCATGCATAACTTGAAGGAAGAAATCCCCACTCTTTGTAGGGGCCTATTGGCAGTCAATAATAGCACTGCTTCACCAAAAAATGAAAATAACTTCAATAAAGTGGATACAATATGTAAGAATTTTCTTTAGGATGAAAGCAAGCCTCACAGTTTGTTGGGACCTTTTGACTATCAACATTCAGAACAATTCATTAAGTCTTTTCTTTCAAAAAAAAGAAAGGATAACTATCCAATAAGAATTTGTCATTCAGATGGGAAATGGCCTCCCGCATAGACCCAAAGGCCACATATCAAAAATCAATGGCAACACTTGGCTTTTTTGCTTTAAATTAAATTTAATCAAGCTTGCCATTGGCAAGACTAATAATTTAATCCACGCCTTGTGTTTCTCAACAGACCATTGTGTAGTGTTTGGCAGAAAGGGTGAAAACCATTTGATAGACAAGGCACTCATGATTTGAAAGGCCTCAACTAAGGCATGTTTGCAAAAGGTGGGATCTTCCATGGTGGTGACTGCTAGCACTTAACCATCTCATGATCAGCAGTTGCTTCACACGGTCATAAGCATTTTTAATCAGCACTCAGGGTGTACGCTTCCCCATGAAGCAGAATCATAAATGAAAAATTTAAAGAGCAGACAGTGACCATATATAAACAATGCAAGGAACCGAGACAGAAAAAAATAACAAAATGGTTCTTATCAATCAACATAAATTAAGGTTCTGCAAAGGAATTAAACCATCTTTGGGAAAAGAAGGAACAAATTAAACGAGAGTTGAACTCTTTGAATAAAGGGACTGTAAGAGTAATTGGTGAATGTAGGCAAATTGCCACAATCAAATTAAGTAAGCTTATGACATAAACAAAATGACTGACCTAAAATGAGGCCACGCATTTAAGTGGAATCATTTCAGCTGAATCAGTTGCAGGCCCCCCAAAATGAGAGCCTCTCGGTGTCCTGCTTTAAGACAACATGAGTTTTATATAAGTTTTTGCATGTTTTTAACTAAATTAAATGTGCCCAACTTTACAAAGGTAATTGCTGGAAGGAAATGACTTTCGAAGCTCCATCTATCCTCAAATGAGAAACTGAGAAAACTGAGCAATTAAGATCACTGTTTTCAGACACTATCACCCTGAGAAAAATACATACGTAATCCACAAATATTTAGCCTAACACTTCAATCCACCAAGAAAATCAAATACAATCACAGATGTAGCAAAAACCAAACAACAATTTGTATTTGCCAACAACATTATTGATGACATTCAAACAGAAACCCAAACGTTACAATTACCTATGAGACATACCTTTCTGATATTGCTGCGTTGCAGTTTTCTTAGTCGAAGCTGGTCCAATCCGCATGGGCCTAATAGAACAGTACTGTCCGTTCATTTCAACCATGGCACGCTGTTGTTCATTTTCATCACCAAACCTCACAAACCCATAACCCTTGGAACGTCCAGTGACCCTATCAGTCACAACTTTTGCACCTTTCACAGAAGAATAGATGTTCTTAAATGTTTCTTGCAGTAGGTAGTCGTTTACATCAGGAGACAAATCTCCAACAAAAATTGTATAATCAGGACCATCATCTTGTTGCCTTTCACCAGCAGCTAGTGTGGCCCAGTTCAACCGGAAACTTTGCTCAGCGTTGGGCATTGGTGTGCCATTGCAGGTCTGCAGGATCCTCTCTGCGGTTGCACGAGTTGCAAACTCGATGAACCCATAACCCTCAGGATAGCCTGTGACCTTATTGCGAATAACCTTAGCAGAAATGACCTGTAAGACACCATTTTCTGTTTAATCAGTAAAGCATGATTGACAAAACACCTAAACTGCGGTATCATGACTAAAATTCAATCATAAGTTACAATTGTAAATATTCCCAATTTAAGTCAGACAACAAGGTCTACCATCTATGCCACCTCAAGCAGAAGCCCGGTAAAGGCAAAGAGAGATTTATAACAGCTCCAAATTCCAACACATTCCCAATTTAAGTCAGACAACAAGGTCTACCATGTATGCCACCTCAAGCAGAAGCCCGGTAAAGGCAAAGAGAGATTCATAACAGCTCCAAATTCCAACACAACCAAACCAAAGCCATATGCCAATGAGTAATCATCAGTGTGTGCCCAAAAATTTAATTCCAATTCAAACATTTTGATTGAAAGAAAAAAAAAAAAAAGTCACCATTCCGCACAAATTTCTTTCCTGATAATGAATGCTCAAACAATGCAAATTTCAGTACACACGCCACAGAAACAAGTTCATCACTTGAAATGCAAATGCTTGAATGCATATCGGGCACCCGGAGACTTTTGTTTTTTATTTTTTTTAATTTCGTCTAACCCACGCGAATATATATCTTTCCAAAGAGAAAACGCAAACCCTAGAATTGGAATAAGAAAAATTTAAATCGAAGCAAACCAAAAACGATACGAGCAAAGAAGATGTAAAGGAAACTCTTAACGATGTACCTCTCCGGTAGCGGCGAAGATAGACCTGAGATAGCCTTCGTCCATCCACTGCTGCAAGCCCCCAATCCACAGCGACTTGATCTCATCCGGATCTCCGCCGCTCTGCAGCGGTACCGGCTGAGCCATGCCGTAATGTGTAGGCGGGGGCACGGGAGGCGGAGTCCACCCGGAAGGCGGTGGAAGCGGCTGCGACTGTTGCAGCGGCATCACCATCCACTGCTGCTGAGACGCCGGTGGCTGCTGGTACTGCTGCTGATCCTGCTGACGAGGAATCATTCCGGCTCCGGGCTGTTGTATCATGATGCGCTGGAAAATCAACGGCCAGATCTGGTTGGTTATACGTATAACCCAGAGCGAAGGGCAGAGTCCTTTAATGGTCCGGCTCAGATTCGAACTCGGAACGAGACGACTCGAACATCCGACCCGAAACGACCCGACTTTTTATTCTATTTTGATTGTGTAGAATATTGCGATAATACGAGCTGCTGGTTGGGCCGTTGAAGTTGGGCCATTTTGTTGTTGGGCCTGATTGGTAGCTGCGGACAATAGTCATTTGGGCTCATTTTCAGTTGAAATGGGCTCTGTTTCACAGTAATATGCTTTATGTGTTCTAAACGTAGGTATGAATAAATAAATAAATAAATAATAAATAAAAAGAAGAGGAAGAAAAAAAAAGAAACTCAGCTACTCCTATTCAATTCCACCTTAATTAACCCAAAATTATAGGGGTTATTATCTTAATTGTTCAACTCAACTTTGAATATTCTAAAAGTTCTTAGAATAAAATTAGAATTTTGTCTCTCTTCAAGGAAAAAAAAAAGGGAGAGAGTTGGGCTAAAATCAATTAAAATGATTTGAAAATATAAAATTCTAAATTATATAAAATTTGATGCATGATGTGACATTCAAGTAAAATTATGATGTGGCATGCATACCATAAGTTATATTTGGTTTAGATGGTGGATCACATTCACTAGTTTTTTTTTTTCCCAATTGTTTTTAGTTATTTTTGCCAAATACTATCAATTTTGACAATTATCAAGTATATTAAATTATATGTTATAAACTATTAGTCATCATAAATTCATTTATTAATTGTTAGTAAATAGGCAATTGATTGTTACTTCTTATTGAGCAATTGACTAATAAAGCATTTGAAAAACCCATCTATGTCAAATTTTAAGTTTCTATGTTCCACACGTTTGTTGTTTTTTTTTTTTTTTTTTTTTTTTGTGGTTCCCTAAAAATTTCAAACATGCATTGAATTTCTTGAAAGACAGGTCGAACTCAAAAAATAACTACAATGGTTATTGACGAGCTTGTTGGAATAACTACAACAGTCGAGCTTTTAGATAAGAAGATTTAAACTTGTGGGAAAACATTAGGTCTAAAATCAAATTATTGATGTATAAGAGGACAACTTAAAATAATTTAAGATTGAACCCAAATTATAATATAGTACCCAAAATAGATAGTTTATATATTTATTCAAAATAAAGTGCGTTGTGAGCAAGAGCCCTAAACAACCGAATGTCGGAATTGGGGTCAAAACCCTAGTCATATAAAAAATCGTGGTTGTAAAGGCCTATTCATATCTGAATTTGGGTCTAAAATGTAGCAGCCCTTGAGGCTCATTCGCCTGGAACGTATGGATTGCATCCATTTTTGACAGTAACAAGAAAATATTTTAATACTATTACTTGACCATAACTAATAATTTCTCAATTAATTCCTTACTCTTGGTATCAAAAAGCTTAGAAGCGTGGGACTTTTGAGTTACTTAAACGTACTTGCCTAAACATTAAATGAATATTATTATCTTAATATCTATTGTTCTCAGAAATTAAGACCATTGCTTATGTAAAGTGTATCACCCACAATGTGCTCAAGCACGTATCGCTCTTGTGTAAAAAAATTAATTTATTAGTCAAACGAAGGTAAAAATAAGTGCTAAATTGGGGTGTCAAGTTCTATGGGAGAAAGTAGATTGCTGCCAAACCTTATCAACTATTCCTACCTCAAGCTGGAATACAATAATAGAAAAGAGAAATCATTAGCAATTCCAAACTTTAGATTTGGTGGCCATTAACGTATAGTTTATAGTTCTTCACATCATTTTTTAGATGCTTAAAAAAAATATTATAAATAGATCAAAATTCTTCAAGAAAAAAAAAAAAAAGGTGATACTAAAGGGTTTGAATATTACCAAGAATGTCAAAAACATTATGTAAGTATAGTATGATGTCTTTGGAAAAATATATGCACGCGCCGTCTCTAACCATCATCGACACCTGGGACTAGTAGTAAGTGACGATCTACCGGATGAATCGGCGAACGACCTGAGGTAAAGCCATCCCTCATCGTCACCCACCCTGCCGACCGACGCCGTGCCGGCCCAAAACCGGTAACCGGTTGATGTGTTGGACGCTAAGCCGTCGAATGACACACTTCATGCACCGAAAGGGGGGTATGGTGCGGCGATGAGGGTTGCCTAGAAATCTAATATACCATCTGCGCCATCTCTTGCACGCACCCCATCTCCAACTATCATCAACAAATAAGACCAGCACTGGTCAGACTCAATGAGTGGCGATTTGCCCGATAATATCTTTCGCGCACCCATTGGAGGCCAACATCACCTTGTTGCCAACGGTGGCTTCGTCTCAGACGGTTTCAAAAATTAAGCAAAAATGCCATTTTTGAAGTTAATTTTCGACTTTTCACATTACAAGTCATCTCTAAAAGTTGTGATTGGAGTGTTTTTCTGAGCTCAATTTGTGAAAACCGGCCATCGAAATGACTTGCGTAAAGGGAAGAAGAGACTATTCGGGGGATTCTTTTTTTTTTTTTTTTTTTTGGGATAGAAAAAATTAAGGGAGTGTTTTGGAAGCCAAGGAAAAGTAAAAGAGAAAAAGAGAAAAAGAAAAAAAAAGAAAGCTGAGAAAAAGAAAAATATATAAAATTAAATTAAAAAAAAAAACACAGAATTTTTAGTATCAATACTAACTAGGGGATTTTTTTTAAGTCCATGAATCTGGTGGGGTTTGAATCCTCAATCCTAATTAATGTGAGAAGTTAGACGAGGTGATAGAAATTTTATATTAAGATGTGTCTCAAACCTAAAGTCTTTGGGTGATCACTTGGATAATAAGAGGCCGTGACATCTTAATTTCTTATTGCTCAAACTTCCCGTCCCCTCTTGTGTATTGGAGGAGAATAGGCGGTGTGCGTGCACAAAGGCTTGGTCTTTGTTTGGATTGTTAGAAATTCGTCGGAAAGAAATAAATGAGAAAGAGAAGAACATAAAAAAGAATTCTTTTTTTTTTTAATTGGTGAAAAAACTTAAAAGAAAATGGGACCCTTACGAGGGTCTTAACCAAAAAAGAACAAAATTGACCTCAACTTTTCCTTATTGTACACCAACCATCTGCCACCAACTAGGTAACTTTGTGTTTTTCTTTTCTTTTCTTTTCTTTTTTTTCGCCATTGTTTGCCTAACTAGCTGCCAAACCCACTAAAGTGACTTAAAAATTAGGCACAAACATTCACTTTTTTTTTTTAAATTTTATTTTTAAATAAGTAACAAGGAGTAAAATCAAAAGTTTATAAATCGTAAGGTACACAAATTTTCTTTTAACAATTAGATTAATTTTAAGGTCCAAAATAAAATATATCAAACCCCATACACAAATTTGCAATGAGGGCATAAAAACCATTTTCTTTTTTTTTTTCACAAATTTCTTTTACCAAGAAGTATTACGGTAGTAACGCTTTAGCAATGATGAACACAAAAGCATTTAGCAAGTTTAGTGTCAAGTCACTTTCAACAGTCAGTGCCGAGTCACTTTGTCGTGAGGGTTGTTTGGTGTCAAATCCTCTTCCTACTCAACTACAAAATCAAAGAAACTGTTTATGAATGAGCAATGAAGAACAGGAAAATTGAAGTGATGTATTGTACTATGCATTCCGTGCTGTAACATGAACGTTGCTTTTGTGGATATGCATAGGACAAAGGAGAGGCACGGGCTTAGACGTGGGGATTGCTGGATTATGTACACGTTGCAGATTCCCTTTACATCACGCTGCGTATATATATATATATATATATATATATATATATATATATATATATATATATGACAATGTAGACCAAAAACATCAATGCCTCTAGATTATGAAAACATCTCACATGTTTGTCGTCTTGGATTGCACAAATATGTTAGGTGGACGGATTCTTCAGAGAATACAATTAAATATATAGTATTTAACAATATTTCTATAAATAATATTTACTAATATTTAATTCAGACAGAAGACATCATTAATGACAAAATGGTTATTGAATTAGACAGGGTTCCACTTATTCCAACAACAAATTTACCACAAATGCCATTGTCTTTGCCTGCAAAATATTCAGTGAGCAAGGACAAACAAGTCATTTAAAGCTAGAAACATATCTACTTTTGCGAAAGTAAGCAGACCGCCATGAAATGGAATCTTTGTGTTGCTCCACCAATTATTTGTTGCGGGAAACAGTAACGAAGAAACTCTGTGATGGAGCAGACGATGGTCTTTACGGTTGTGGTTCTCATGACGGCATTCTTGTCGTCGGCCTCTGCATCTGTCTCGGCTGGATATGTTCGGCCCCCACCTCGCAAGACGCTCCATTTCCCGTGGAGTAAAAAGGCTTCTTCCAATCCCCAGCAGGTCCTCTTCACTTGGTCTAATTACTTAGTTGACATCTCATTTCGAATTTTTTGCTGTTGAATCATTCTACTTAGGATCATCTGATCTGGGTCTTTGCTTGTTTTCTTGGATTCGGTTGTTTTGATGCCAAATAGTTGCTTAAGGTAATAATAATGAAGAAGAAGAGAACAGAGAAGCGCCTTTTGGGTGGCGACAATGTTAATGGGATTTTTCCTTTTTCGGGTGGGGGGGGGTTCGGGGGTGGGGGTGGTGTGAGAAGAAAATTACTTGGTGAAGGAAGATTCATTCTGCAGGAAAATGGACGATCTTGTATGTTGGACTGCTCGTCTATTTGCAGTAAAAGAGTGGTGTTTTTGAGAAGCTGGTGATAGATAACGTTAATTGGATCTGTTCGAGTGATTTTAATAAGAGGATTTGCCGCAGTTAGTTATCCATATATGGAGATGGTTAGAGAGGTAGTTCCTGGTTAATTTCGCCTGGATTGATAATTTGATTTACCGTCAGTTTATGCTCGCCGATGGGATAGGCGTGACCAACTAATGTTAACATTCTTGATGATGAGTCCTTCTTATGTTTTTCCTCCAAATCTCCGCAAGTTTCCGGACTCTTTATATTGGTATTTTGTAGTGCATTGAAACTCATGGCAGTGTGATCAAGGGGCCATAAGTTATTGGTATATTGGATTTATGTCCAATGCGAGGTTAGCATTTTAACGCATGTTGATTTGGTGGCATCTGCTGACTGACTGCCAAATTTTCCTTTAAGAGTCGTTTAGTATTACTTTGGTCGTCCTAAAATTTTTCTGGACCTTCAAAGTCTTCTCTGACAGCATTGGCTTAATAACTTTTCCATAAAATTGCCTGCTGCAGGTGCACATCTCTTTGGCTGGAGAAAATCACATGCGGGTCTCATGGATCACTGACAGTAAATCTTCTCCATCGACTGTTGAGTATGGAACTCTGCCTGGAAAATACAGTGATATATCCGAGGGAGAGAGCACATCATATAGTTACCTATTTTACAGATCTGGAAAGATACACCACACTGTTATTGGGCCTCTGGAACCTAATACTGTTTACTTCTATCAATGTGGAGGAGAAGGTCCCGAGTTCCATCTGAAAACCCCACCCGCTGAGTTTCCAGTTACCTTTGCTGTGGCAGGAGATTTAGGTCAGACTGGCTGGACTAAGTCAACACTGGCTCACATTGACCAATGTAAATATGACATGCATCTTCTTCCTGGAGACCTTTCTTATGCTGATTACATGCAGCACGGGTGGGACACATTTGGTGATCTGGTTCAGCCACTTGCCAGTGCAAGGCCATGGATGGTAACAGAAGGAAACCATGAAGAAGAAGGCATACCATTGCTTAAGGAGGGATTTGAAGCGTATAATTCTAGGTGGAAGATGCCATTTGAGGAGAGTGGATCAAGTTCAAATCTTTATTATTCTTTTGAAATTGCAGGGGCTCATATCATCATGCTCGGTTCGTATACTGATTATGATGAGTACTCAGATCAGTATAACTGGCTCAAGGTTAGAATTAGAGTGTCTCTTCATATAATGCAATCTCCTTCCTGATAAATTGTTCTTGTCTTTGTCACAAGTGCATTTTGTCATGAAAGCAGTGCAGATAAGCAACTCTACGCTTCCGTAGACTCCTCTTTTTCCCTTTGGTATAGAGAACAGGCATCACTATAGCCCACAGGTCCAGACCAAGTTAATATCTTGAGTAAAATTTCATGACAAGCCCCTTTTGACCATTTATGTTCACTCAGTGGTTCTGATACTTGGAGAGCAATATCTACAATGATATTAATTTAGGAGATCAACTAAAAATTAGATGTTGCTGACATCTGTGTCATTCAGAATTGAATAACATATTGTTGTGTGGATATCTTAGGTCAGACCAAATTAATTTTCTTTGCTAATTAGATCAATAGCTGGAGGGGAGAATTTGTTAAATTGTGTGTCCAAGAGTTGATATAATGATTTATTTGTCTTCTTCATCTGCAGGCTGATCTTGCAAAGGTGGACAGAAACAAGACTCCTTGGCTACTTGTGCTATTCCATGCACCATGGTATAATAGTAACAAAGCTCATCGAGGTGAGGGTGATGGAATGATGGCAGCTATGGAGCCATTGCTTTATGCAGCTAGTGTCGATATAGTGCTTGCTGGCCATGTGCATGCTTATGAACGCACGGTATGAAATTGCCTTTTTGCATTTTGTTTGCCTCAAACTTCATGGAAATTGGCTTATATTACGTGATACTCCATTTACAGGATCGTATATACAATGGGGGATTGGACCCTTGTGGTGCAGTCCATATAACTATTGGGGATGGAGGAAACAGAGAAGGCTTAGCCCACAAGTAAGTCCATGTCTTTGTCACGAAATGTTCAATGAACTGAGAAGAAAATCGCTTCAATATTTAGTCAGCCAAATTGAAACATTTCTGAAAGGATGTTCTAAAATTACATGTGTTGGGGAAGAAATTGGTACTTGTCATCATGCATTCTACCGAATATTTCAGATTTGTGAAGGATCCAAGTCCTTTGGAGACCAATAGGCTGTTTTTCTTTCTGTCTTTCGTTATGTACAAATCATTTGAAAAGTCTGAACTAGATTTGCACATTGCCTAGTTGAGTCTCTTGTCTTCAATTAGAATAAACTAACCAAGATAGGGAAGTAGTGTCCTTTATTACAAAGACAACAAAATAGCTTTCATAGTTATTGACTAAAAGATCAAATAAATTGCTTCAAAAGGAAAACTTCAGAAGAAAAGTTAGATAACTGAAGAAACAATATGTATGGTTAATATTTTAAGGTATGATAGCATCCTCTATTTCCATTGACAGGTACATAGAACCACAGCCAGAGTGGTCAGTCTTCAGGGAAGCAAGTTTTGGGCATGGAGAGCTCAAATTAGTAAATTCAACTCATTCCTTCTGGAGCTGGCACAGGAATGATGATGACGAGCCTGTGAGGTCCGATCAGGTCTGGATAACCTCTTTGATCAATTCAGGATGCATTGCTGAAAGAAGACATGAGCTTAGGAAGATTCTCATGGGACATTAGAATGGCTGTAGTGATCTCCAGTTCTTGCAAATGCTAGATTTGGTTGAAGCTCCTGTAGTGATCTTTCATTGTAAATATGCCTGAAGAACAATCTACCATAGCTATGGCCATCACATAGATGTTATCACTACCAGACTGCCTTGGTCCCTTCCATGTAGAAGAACTAAAGATGAGATTAAGCTCTCAGCTTAATTATGCTTGGTGCTAGTGCATATTTGAAGGTTTCCTAGTATATTATGCTGTAGCTTATATGCTTTTGCAGCATTCTGGCATTTGCTTGTTATCAAAGGCATTCAAGTGGGACAGCTTAGCATGATGCTTTTTCTCAAAAGACGACAGAATCTTGGTTTTCACGGAAATCCATGAATCATTCGTTCCTCAGAAGTGAGGAAAACGCACAAGAATCGTTATGGGCATATCCTGGCTGAGAATTTCCAATTGTTTCGGGCTTCCTCTAATATTCTTTTCCCTTTTTCCTGTTTTTATCCTTTCTTTTGGAATGAAAGATATACAGGATCCTCAAAAGCCTTATTGTTTAATCTGTGATTAAACTTGCGTTAGCAGCCCGCCAAAGAGGGAGTATATGTACCAAGCACGGAGGGGACATTTTCCCAGGTCCTTAATGAAAACTTATCCCATTATCTTTGATGACAGTTTACAAAACTTGTCCTTTTTCAAATTCTACACCTCATCTCAGATTTAGAAGAAATGGGAAAAGTGAGCATATTCCACGTCAAACTTTCCTTTCTTCACCCTGATGCATCGTGAGCTCAAGCCACCAATCGCAATTTTCCCTGGTTTGAACTGTTGTCTATGCACAGCACAGGTAAAAGTCGAATGTGCTGCAGTTGATATTAGGGAATCAAATGATATGAAGTTGATCCATTTGCAACTTTGCTGTCTCTGCTCAAGCCAACATAATCCAAATATAATCCATATTTTGCTTGGTCAAATTATGCATATGAATTTCCTGGTAGTAAAAAATAGGATAAGGCTCAATTACTTTATTAATGAATTTTCCATTAAACACAGACTGACATGTAATGAAGTTTAAATCATCTACGACTACAAGAACACAGAAACAAAAAAAAGGGGGGGGGGGCTAATAATCTGTGGCTTAACCGCCCAAGTAATTTCATCATAGAAATTAATGGAATGCATAGCACCAGGGGCAAACAATATCTGCAGCTGTCCCTATTTACAGATCCATCTAATCTACTGGATAATTACAGGTAGCAATCTTTTCAGTTTGTGAATTGTGACTGCAAATCTGTTCTGATGTACTCTAGAACTTTTTTTTTTTTTTTCTGCATATGCTTATTCGCTTAACAGCATAGGAGCACACTTGATATGAATATAATATGATGTAAAATAACTTGAACTGAGACCAAAGTGTACCTTTTCCAGATGAGAATGAAGAAAATGGAGCATCCAACTAATAAGCTGTACAAAAATGATTAAATCAGATCAACAATATTACTGCCAACGCAAGTGAGAGAGACATGAAGGAATTTACATAAAATTAATGAAAGGTGACCAGATTAGTCATCATGAAATGACAAGAAAATTGCTCTCTTGCATTAATAAAGTCAACAAAGGAACAAGAGATTCACCAGGAATTAGCTTCGAGATTAATCTCCTACAGTTACCTCAGAGTGCCAAAATTGAGTAGAACAGAGAGTCCTATAGAAGGTACAGCAGGAAGCAGAATGCTTATCCAGAGGAAATTGTGCTAAGTCTCTCATCTTTACATCGTCTTTGATCTGCAACCATGGACTCAAAAACATCCAAGAGATTACCCAACCCCTCAGTTTCATCACCTACTGCTTTCAGGGCATAAATGATACTCTCAATGGTGGACAAATAACCAGCCTTTGGTTGATGCCTGACATCACTATACAAGCTCAGTTTGTTTAAATCCAACTTCAGATGTGGCAGCAGGCTCAACCATGGATTTTCTTCATACATCCTCCTAGCCTTTGCCCATGTCCCATCCAAAACAATCAAACTCTTCACGTCAATGTGCATTGCCTCCAGCTCATCAACACCAACTGCTTTCTCGCTTGGAAATAGAACTACTGATCCAGGAGGAATCCCAAGTTCAAACTCTTCATACTCTTCCAAATCCAAACTCCTGCTTAATTGCCTTTTTTGCAATTTTTTAACAATAAATCCCTTTGCCAAAGCATCAACAGCTGCTTGAGAAGAGAAAATATTATCAAACTTTGCCCTCTTTTTCCAATGAATTTGAGGCATCCATTTACAGTTAAGATCATTGATTAATCCATACTTGCCAATAGTAGCAGTAACCACTGGTTCTTTAACAGCACGCAATAAATGTTTAACACCATCCTTGCCATCTAATGGAACTTCATTTGATGTAGATGGTACATCCATGTCAAATGAGCTTTCTCTACCGAAGCACTCATTGGTTCTGGACTCACATTTTTCAATTTTATCATCCAAAACTGAACCACAACTCGACAATAAGTTCAAATGTTGCACAGAAATAACATCTCCATTAGAATTATCAAGATTCCTGCTTTCTCCTTTTAAACACTTCCCATATGCTTCAAATTCACCAAGACCCTTATCTTCTCTACCAGAACCAAGCCCGCCAGTATCCTCAAATTCTCGTTTTGGGGTTTGGCTCACTTCCACCGCTCGATCAAAGCCTGAGCTTGCCCACCCAATTTGACCCTGATCCGATTCAAGGCCCGGTTCCAGCAACTGGATAACGAGCCGGGCATCGAACTTAACATCGGATACAGTAACCATGGTAACATTTCTGAGTCCTAATTTTGCAATCTTTGCAGAATTAAGAGGATGTTTTCTCTCTAAACTGTGCTGAAGAATGGTGACACGCACCTTGTTTTCGAGGCCCAGGTTCCGAAACCGAGTGCAGAGGCAGAGACGGATGGGTTTGGAGCAGAGCCCGCAAGTGGGTCGCTTGGAATTAGACTGGGTCGCCGCCATTTTCAGGGCTTTAGCAGGGTTTAAGCTTTGGTAGTGAAGGGGATAGAGCATTGAATACAGCCGATTGAATCGGGTCGGTAGAGGCATCCACCAAGGATACCGAACCCGCATCTATGTTGTGCTTTGGCTATACGGTTTGATTCTATTTGATTTTCCCGTAAAATTAAAATAAAGCCGCCCTTAAAATAAAATTATTACAAAAATGAGGCAATTGTTCTTAAATTAAATTTATCAAAAAAAAAAATCAGTTATAAAATTGCACCACAGCGCAAAATTTGATTTTTTTTTCAGATTTTCTTATTTTCTCTGACAAAAGGAAATGTTTTGTCAAATAAATTAATTTTATAGATGTTAGAGAGAGAAGTACACATGACATCTTTACAATTTTGTTCAGTTTTGGTGCAAATCTTAAAAGAGAGAGAGAGATTTTTATCTAAATTACATACAACTGATTCTATTTTGATTCAGTTCAAACTTTTAATTTTAATTTGATCTATTCTCTGTTCAATTTAATTTGATAACATAATTTTTTTTAAACAAAATTTATTTTTATATATATTAAATTTAAGGTAAATTTTAATTATTTTGAATCCAAGAGTGAACTTAATTATTCATCTACTCTCATCTCCTTGTCACAACATGAAACCAAAAAGGACAAAATTATCTTCAAACACTTGTAAGTTGCATCAACGTTCCACTTGTGTGTACAATTATACGCTTTGAATAGGTAGGATTCAGCCTAATTGTTTTCTCTGTGATTAAAACTTGCCTAAGGGATCCCCAAAATCAATCTACAAATGAAAATACAGTAATTGATTTCAACCTTTTATCAGTCTCATCGATTGGTTAGTGGAACCAAAAATGTTTCTCATAGCCAAAGGACATTACATTTTACAGATGGGATATTGGAAGCATATCTGGAACTTAAATGTCATGACTGATTCTAGACACCACAGCTAAAAAGGAGTGAACCTCAAATATCCGGAAATGAATGAATCAAACTGTGGAGTTCTATTTGCATCAGACCATGGAGTTCTATTTGCATCAGACCATGAGCATCATACAACAAGCTGCTATTTCCCAAATATGTAGACTAGCATCTGCAGTACCCATATTTGCAACCGATGAGAACTGACCTTCACTGTGGCAGCTTCCTCTGCTTTTCATTGTAAGGACTTCCAATGAATCAATTCAGCAATTTGGTGGCCTAGAGTACTTTGGAGGTAGTGATGGGCACCTTTCATTCATACGTGGGTAAGGATCTATAGTATTATACCCTGGTAATTCCATTCGATACTTCCCTTGAATTTGACAAAATGGAAGCTTCACATTATCCCCATCATTGCACCACTTTGGCAGTCGACTTGAGTTGTTCTCAAAAAAACTGAGCATGTAAGCATCTTTAATCTGTATTTTCAGCAATTACATCCATCAAATACTGTGTGCATTGTAGAGCACTTTTAAGAGGACTCTGTTTGAATTAGCATCAAATGATCACATTTAAATAAACCTCAACAATGACCATAACAACAACAATTTTTAAAAGCTGTCAGGAATGTGTCAAAAATCCACATGGTCAAGGACTGGAGGTGATTTCACATTCTCTTCTTGCGACCAAAATCAAGGAGATGACTGACCATTTAAAAATTGATTTTGGCTATGAGGAGGAAAAAATACTACTCATGCACAATCATGGCAACAGTCAGAGCTGAAAAAATAAGTGTGCTTTTTGAATATTTCCCACAGTTTTTTTATCATCTTCCCCACAAAGATATGGGGCAAGGGACTTTTGGGCGCTGGGGCAGGAGATCGGTCTCAAAGTGTGAGCACATGTGTTTACCCACGTTTACATACTGCAGATATTCAATCAGCATTGAAACACTAACCGTAAACTCAGTCACTTGAACAGTGCTAGCAATGGGATCAAATAGCCCTGCTTCCTTGTAAATTTCCAGCACAAATGCAATGCACGAGGTTGACTTCCCATCGGTATACACCCAGTCATCTTGTTCTGGGATTGTCAGCAGTTCACCAAAAGATGATCCACGCTTCTCTGTTTCTACCAAGACAGCAGGAAGATCAAGGCCCTGCAAGAAGCACAAAAAATAAAGTAAACAAAATAAATGGTACATACCATTTCAAAGTTGATCTGCATTCAATGTTCTGACTCCAAATACATACATGTATATAAAAGTGCATGTCTCTCTCTCTCTCTCTCTCTCTTTCCACCAAGAAGCCAATATTCAATAATTCAAGAGCCATCTAATCATCTTGGCTCCCTCGATAATATGGTCTGCAAGCCAAAAATTTGGCTTCATGCCTGGATCTGGCTTGAGTAATACATGCTGTAACAACTCGATTTCCACTTTAGCACTAACTTTACTAGGTAAAGATGCCAAGCTCCTCAGTTGCCAACCACTCAGACTTGACAGATAAACATAATCATTATCCAGCATAATGTTTCCATGGGCTATCATGATGGCATTATAGTAAGAATGGTGGACCCAAATTCTTGAGTACCTGAGTTCCGAGTCGCTTGTTTAAGGCTTCATTCCACAGGTTGGCAGCATATTTGGGTTGAATCTGATTCCACACTGTCATAACTGAAGCAACCTGTTGGAACCCAGAGCTAATTGTCAATGCAGTATTCTATGAGGGAATGACTTTCAGAAATCTTCACAATTTTCCCTTGGCTAATGCCAGTGAAGAAGATTCCTAAAAGAAAGAGTATTTTGACCACATTCAACCATGCTTTGACTCAATAGTATTGGTGGGATCCTAGCAAATTTCCAAATTCCCAACCCAAACTGTCAAGTACATGACTACTTAGGAAGATGTCTTTTATAACTCAAAAGTCATAGAAAACATTTTAGGCATTGCAAATGTCGCGATTGATTTTTTTTTTTTTTTATCCAGATAGAAAAAAGTAAATATTTAAGTTAGTAAGTTGTAATAGAATGCTTGTACCAAGAATAATGTTGTGGTCTATTCCAACTGTTTTAAAGATATAGATTGCGGAGCAATGTGGACACGGAATGAAAAAATGAACTCACATATTCAAAGTTTTGAGTCAAATACAAGAAAATAGCATCTGGAACAGATTTCACATATGCTTAAATATCTAGGATTCAAATATCTCACATAAATGTAATTTGAATCATAAGGTGTTGCTTGCACAATGCACAAGTGAGGTCCACAAATGGAGAAAGTCAAAGGTAAAGCCACAACAAACACAAATAGAAAACAGATTATTCAGAGGCGGACAGATTCTATACCAGATGTGCATCCAATGGCGGTGGATAGTTTCCATCTATGGTGTCTATCCAGCTAAATATCAGGTTGTGATATCCATAAGGCTTGCCATTCATGCTTAATGCATACTCCCATGCTGCAGTCTCATTGAATTTGGCTTGCATGTCAGGATGCAGAGGAAGCAATGCGATATGAGGGTTGGCATCATCCTTGTTCAATTCAAAATCCCACCATTCATCCCATGGTATGAGAGCAATAACATCTTCTCCCTACCAAATTAATTTTTGAAAGAAAATGGAAAAAGGAGGCAACAGTTATGCACTAAACCAAATTCATAATAACTACTAAAAAGTAAATAACAGTCACCAATTGCGCCTGTTTACTCAACTCCTAAAATTTACATGTTATCCCAGAAGAGTCAGCTCACTACCATTTAAGATGATAATATAATTACTTTCAACCATTTTGTTAAGCATTCATTGATCACTTGGCTCATTAGGTTTGGGCAAGCTTCTAGAATCAGTAGTCATAGAAATTTTGGATAAGATCTCCAGGGGATGGCAACAAAATTATTGCCTTTGTTGTTTCCATACAACAAAAGGCTTCTTTTGTTCCTTTATCAGATTAGAATAATGTTGGGAGAAAGGAAAACAATACGAAGTTTCCAGCAAAAGAGACAGTACAGAAAAAAGCAAACGTGCAAATATTGTACGTATATGAGGGTGTATGTTAGTGTTACATGTATTGATATTCACATGGAAATAAGATAGATTGGGTGCAAGTTGTGTCATTAGTTTATTTTGAAACTAACCACCCCATTTGACATACTTTGGTAGAAATTATGTCTATGGTCCAAGTGCAACTCAACAGGGCAGTTTTATAGTTGCAGCAGTAGTGCAACATAAAATGAAAGAAAAATAATTGAAGGTCATGCTCCATTGTTATGAAACAGGACCAACGTAATCGCCTTTAGATTTTATGTCAGGAGGGCACCACCAGCAAACATATCAACAAAATTGAAGTAAAATGATGCAACATATTTAAGCAAGAGGCAACCTTTGCAATTACCTGATCATTTTCATGTCCTGACTCACCAACCCATAATTTTCCTTCAGCATCCCTTAAGCAGACAGCAGAATGACCGGCATAGGCTCCACTGACCCACTTCTCCATAGTTTCAAAGCCACCCCACATACCACGGATTTTTGATAGTGCAAGGAAATCTCCAGAGTGAACATCATCAACACTGATGTTGGTAACCCAGGGTTGAGGACGTTCGTCAAATGTAGCCCCCATATGCTTCTTGAGGAAAGCAAGATTAGAACTCTCACCCCATCCAGTATTTGTAAACAAGGGAAAGACTTCCCACAGTGCTTTAAGTGTCCCCAGCATCCCTGCTTTCAACAGGAAAATTGAAATTCCCCTGTTTTTCACCTGATTTCATTGAAATGAGGAAACTCAAATATGAAAATCACAAACCACCTATAAATTCTTGGAATTCAAGAATAATGGGCATGATGACTCACATATTCGTACTCTGCTTTCCCTTCCCACTCTTTAAAGTCAAATGTATGCTCCCGGGATAAAAAATAATAATCCCATGTTACACGGTATGGAGTTGCAAAAATATAAAGATCTATACATGTCCAGCTGTGAGCCTTGCTAGCCTGAGCAAAACAGTAAAATGAAAAAATCGATACAATGACATCTGTTGGAAGTTGGATACAGAAAACAATGCAGGTGTACCAAAAGAAGCCAGTGAGCAGTAACGGAGTAAAACAAGTAAAGGACTATCTATCTCCACATTTAGATCTTTTAGATTGAGGTGATGATCTGCCCCCAACGATGAGTTACGGTACCCATAATCTCAATTACCAATTAGCGAATTTCTGGAGAAACAATTTTCACATACGTGGAACCAAATACACAACAGTACAAAATTTTGAAGTGGCCAAGTTGGATAACTCAATCACTAAGACTGCCAAAACGAAAAAGCAGTCTCATGTTTGTTTTCTTTCTAAGAAAGGAACAAGCAGGAAAAATCACATTAATACACGAAACAACTGGATTTGAGACACACTAGAGTACGAGTTCATCACTAAAATGCAAACAACCAATACCCAGATGGTAAATTCTTCATATTTCTCAAAGAACAACCGAACCCATATCAGTAAAGTAATACAAACCCCCTAAAGGCGATGCCTTTCATCATGTTTTTTTACCTTGATATGGAGGGTGCCACCACCAAACTGACTGCCACTCTTGTTGTTGAACTCCATCCAGGCCTTGTTCTTGTAAAAGCAAGAACCTTTCCACTCCACCGTTTCGTTTAGAGAAGAAGCAGCCCCCACGAACTGTGGCAAAAGATCCACGGCACGGTTGAGGTAATTGAGGATTGGCCATGAGACTTGCCTGGGCAACCAGGGCAGCACGTCCTGTGGGTGAAATGGGAATTCTACCGCAGCTTGTGTGGCAGCAGTGAACAGGAAGATAAACAGAGCCAGTGTTGCTACAGAGAAGCGTGGCTCCATGATTGGGTCAGGGTCAGAGACAAAGAATTCAGAGAGGGAGAGAGAGATCGAGACGGGGAGATCCTTTCTTTGTTCTTTCATAGGCTTGGCTGTCCCTTTCCTTTGCTCAATTCTATTTATCGTTCGTAGATGGATTATTAGACTCCAGAAAGAAAATGCAAAAAAAATTGAAAAACAAGAATTTTCGGATACATCAATGTTTAATGTTGTTTGTGTTTGCGTTTTGGTTGTCTGAAGATCCAACTTGTTTAATGATTTGCTAGGATTTTTATCAAACATTATTCTTTAAAGTATGCCTTTAAAATCATTAATTGTATACTTGATTATAAGAATAACTCATTTAGAAGAAATTAAAATTTTAATATATTATCTTAATTATTTATAAAACATGAATTTTAATTTTGATAAAGAATTATTATCAGTTAATCGTAATTATAAATTTTTAGTTGGTTTTCACTCTTTTTTTTATTTAGTTTCTGTATGGGTTGATAATTGATAATTATGTATTTATATATGTGCCATAAATAAATTAATTAATATACTATTAAAAATTTGTAATTTAATAGTTTAGGTAATATTTGTAATTATAAATTTGAATTTTTTTGTCAAAGTGATCGATAAGATTATAAAAACTAAATATTTAAATTAAAAAGTTAGTTAATATGATTTTTTTTTTGGATGAAAAATATGAAACTTTCTATAAAAGAATTTGGTTAAGAAAACAAGGAAAAAAGATAAAGTAAAAATGGAAAAGGGTCTCATTTTATGGTCTTGGATGGTCCAACCAATAGATTAATTTTTTAACAAAAAAAATAATTAATATTTTTTTTATCTTATATAAAAATAAATAAAATAAAATTCAAGAATACAAGTAATTTTTAATAAAATAATATAATTATATACAATTATTCTGTAAAAGAAATCAACAAAAATTAATCTAACTCACTGGTTCAACCATTCGATCAAACCGTCTAAATCAATCCTACCTGAACGGACCCATGATCGGTTCTCCAATTTTGTATTACTATGGTAGGTCGGGTCCAATTTTTAAAGCTAGAGGAGAAGTCATTACCCAAAAGGAGAAGAAGAGGAGAAAAGAGTTAAAAAAATAAATCTATACGTCGCCGTTCTGTGTTTTGGGAAAGAAGGAACCTTGCAGAGAAGGCGCCAGGCGCGGTCTTGGATTGCCACCATTTAACTCTATCTTCTTGCTTTCTCCACAACGGTCCGCTGCATTCAATTGCAAACAACAATTCACTCCTCTTTTTCGTAGCAATTCGCTCTTGTGTTTGTGGGTTTGGGTCATCGTTTTCTCTTGCTCTCCTCCTCGGAAGATCAAGAATACAGAGCACGTTTTGCTGCCATACCTCGTTGTCTTCCTTGATCTCCTTCTCAGAGGATCAAGAATACAGCGCATGCAAGCGGAGTCTTCTCGGGGGATAAAGAAACTGAATCTTGAGAAGTTTAACACCATGCAAGAAACCGACCCAAGAAAAGTTCCAATCTTTGGGACTCCAGGGCTGAGGTTTTACCCAACAGATTCAGAGTTAGTAGGGAAATATCTCCACAAGAAAATGGTTGGAGGACTAACCCCTGACGATGGCTTCTTTGTGAGGGACTGCGACTTATACGGCAAAGAAGAGCCCTGGGAGATATGGGAAAGGTTTGGGGGCCGGGAACTGACCCAAATTGAGGATCTTTTCTTCTTCACCCCTTTGAAAAAGAAGTCTGTCCGTGGTTGTAGGGTTGATCGCACAGTTGGGCCTAGTGGGGGCACATGGCTCTGTAAGAATTCGTCTGAGGAAATTGAAGCCTTTGGTCAGGATGGCCGCCGCCTTGTGGCTTACAAGAAGAGGTTCACTTACACAAACCCAAGGTCTGATCACAACGGCTGCTGGATAATTCATGAGTATTGCTGCCTGTGTCCGGACCACCCCCACAACAAGGATGCCAATGTTGTGCTCTGTCGGTTGAGGAAGAATCAGCCCGCTCCTGGTATCAAGGTTGCGAAATTGAAGAAAAGGCCAGCAGATAATGAGGGCAATCAAGATGAAAAGTCAGCCAAGAGTCGCAAGAATCCATCCAAAAGGAGAAAACTGAAAAACAGGAAGGAAGAAACAGAACCAATTATTGATGATTCCCAATTTCCAATACCTGATTCTGAGCACATTGAAGCCCACATGTACATTGAACCCAGCCGCCTGATGGTAGATAAGGATAAACCATGTTTTCCAGAAAACATGCCAATGGGATCTACATGGATGAATGGCACAGCCACTGAGGTGCTAGAGGAAGCAGCACCAGAAGCTGATGTGTTTTTTGTGGGGGAAACAGGAGTTCAACAAGAGGTTGGAGTTGGAGCAGAGATGGAAGGCGCTTTGGGACTTGAAGACCTGAATCTTGATGATTTTTCCGTGATGCCTCCATGCAACCTGCTGTCGGTTCTTATGAGATCAGACAACCTGCAAACTGCAGCTGATGGGAGTGATTTTGCTAGAACTTCATTTTTGGAACAGCAGTGTCCTGTGGTTCATGAGCAAGACCCGATTTCACCACTCGATGTAACTTTGCTACCAAAATTATTTTCTGAATCACAACAGGATCCTGGTGACAATTACTGTTTGGAGGACTCATTTGTTCAGGATCTGCTTCAAGAAATCCCTCCAGACTTCTCAAGCCAGGGAGACTGACTTTATTTTCAACATAATTTAGGTAAAGGTTTCCTAGGTTACAAAGGGCTGCCTGTTATGTATGGCCAATCTTTGCACTCAATTGTTGTTCTAATTTTGGGTATGGTAATCTTCTCTCTGAATTCAGTTTACATAAGCTTGAAATTGTTATTATTATAGCTCATAAACCAGTGGAAAAGGTCACATTGATGTTTTAGTAACTGAATTTTATTAATTTTCTATTATTCATATTTTTTTTGTATATATTATAGTAGTCAAAAGATTTATAATTTGTACGTATTTGAAAAAAAAAAAAAAAGATTTACACTATCTTCAGTGACTCCACTTAGTATAGCAATATAGAGCACCATTTGAGATGTTTTCATTTCTTAGATGTAACATACTAAATGATCATTTTCAACAGCCAATTTTTTCGCATTTTGATTCATTCATTTTATTGTTTGTGTTCACCCTTTACCACTCTCCATCCAATTTAATGTTAACAAACACATTTAGCAAGTTATGATATCCGAAGTCCTTATTGTATAAGTTCTCATTGTATCTTAACAAACTCAATTGTAACTGTAAAATGCTTTTTGATACTGTTTTAAAACGAAACTTGATAGTCTGAACTATCTTTCACAGAAGCAATCGCTGCCTCTTATTTATGTCATATGATTCAGCAGGCAACACGAACAGTTAACCAGGAGACCTGAGTTGAGTCCCTAAGTATGCAACTCTTACCTGGGCAGACGCTGCGCAATGCGTGCTAATTGCTGACAATGAGGGGTAAAATAATAGAATAAAAAAGGAAACTAAAATATGTGCCATGCTACCGAGAAGTAAAGTTAAATAATGAAATTGAATTTCTTCAGGAATATAAATTGGCACCTGGATTTGTTTGAGTTTCTCCAGATCTGACCACTCAAAGTAGTATCATGGGTAGTAATTTAGTTTGTTTTTCTCTGCATTGCCTTAAATTCAAGTCTTTTTACTATCGTCCATCCCTCAATAAACGTCGAGAAACGCTGAATAAATGAGAATTTATACCAAATAGATACTATTTGTATAGTAAATAAAAACCGATATCACAAGAATTATATATATATATATATATATATATATGTCATAATAGAAGGAGAGAAGAAAAGAAGATAAATTTCGTATAAACAGATGTAATTTCTTGGACATTTAAATCATATGGTCTCTCACTTATGGTTCACATGTTATGAAGAATGATAACATGAGTTGAAATAGCAATTCATTCATTAGAAAAAATGCCATAGCCTAGAGGAACTATTGTGTGTGTGTGTGTGTGTGTGTGTGTATTTGTTTTTTTAACAGAAGGATCTTAAGGAGTATATTTTAGCTCATTCAGGACTATAATTTCTAATTAATCGACACAATCACTTGGAAGAAAAATCCACGGGACATTTCACAACTAGACAAAAAAGTAAAGGAGGAAGGAGGAAATTTGATCACAACCTCAAACATGGCATCTCCACCCGTTTGCTCTTTGCGCGACCCTTTTACTCAATTGTGCGGCTGATAGCATTGCCGTGCACATCACACTCCAAAATGTTAGGCCAACTGACCACCACACATAAGACTTAACTTCAATGAATTACGACGACAGTGCATCCTCTGAACGCTATAAGAATACATACATTAAATAAAGCTAAACTTTCGTTTACAGAGCCAAGAATTTTGGAAGATATGTAATGGGATGAATGTATATTTATGGAATTTTCCCTCTTTTTTTATAGGCGTAATTCTCCTTGACGTGAGAAATCATCTTTGTTTTCCCATTTTTACAAACAAGGATTTATTAAGTTGATGGACAGGAAATTGAAAAAAAAAAAAAAAAGACATTAACTCGGGGTGCTAATTCATGCCTATTATACGAAGTCTACATCTCATTTCCGTTTGCAGTTTGATCATCAATACCAACCATACGTCAGTAATTGAATCTTGATCGGTACATGAAAATCATACATTATTTTGCCAACAAGACAAGCTCCTGAGATTAGATGACGATTTTGAACGCTTTTAATCAGATAAATGCGTCCTTATGGAGAGGCTAGGAGCTTGACTGATGGCCTGACGTGGATTCCCTTTTGAGGCACTAGCGTCTTCCATAACCCCACGACTGCAGTATCCGCACCACAACATTGGCTCTCTATAGTCTTCACAAGATCACCAACTTCACTTAGAGCCACATTTTCCACTGCTCTGAACTCAGCTTATATGCCCATAATATATAAAACGCTCTGGAATGGACTTCTCTCAGGCACTTCCTGCAAGTCTCAATGTCTATCTTGCCCCAACACAAATACCCTGCAATGGCCCTCAACCGTGTTGCCAAGTGCCATCTTCCCCACCGGGTAGTATGCGCAGCCACAACCACCACCACCGCTACCAACAATAAGCCCACCCCAATCAAGTTAGCTATTGCGCCACGTCATGTAGACCCACCAGCATTGGTCACACCACCGCTTAAGCCTCCTAGCCATGATGACCCCAGTTTGCAATCAACATGGGTTCACCGTGCATGGGTCGTAACTGGGTGCACCACTGTGCTCATTTCCCTGGCCAAGGCCGTGGTGGCCTCGGCTGACTCACATACTCGGCTTGAACCCATGTTAGCAGGCTACATCGGATACGTTTTGGCTGACCTGGGTTCGGGGGTCTATCACTGGGGTATTGACAACTATGGCGATGCATCGACACCAATTTTTGGTACCCAAATTGAAGCATTTCAAGGCCATCACAAGTGGCCATGGACCATCGCTAGGCGTCAGTTCGCAAACAACTTGCATGCCTTGGCTCGTGCAGTGACATTCTCTGTGCTTCCCATA
Organism: Bruguiera gymnorhiza; assembly: GCA_020883675.1. Taxonomy (NCBI): domain Eukaryota; kingdom Viridiplantae; phylum Streptophyta; class Magnoliopsida; order Malpighiales; family Rhizophoraceae; genus Bruguiera; species Bruguiera gymnorhiza. The sequence goes on along the minus strand of JAIRCJ010000136.1, from coordinate 2,126,247 downwards.
GATATTTTTTGCGATGACCCTGTTGTCCACGGCTTTGTTGGTGTGTGCTCTGGTTGCATTATGTTCAGCCAACAATTTCACGCTTGGGCTCATAGCACAAAGAGAAAGTTGCCAACTCCCGTGGTGGCGCTGCAGGACGCCGGATTTCTCGTGTCAAGATCACAACATGCTGCGCATCATCGTCCACCTTATAATAACAACTACTGCATAGTGAGCGGAGTTTGGAATAAACTCTTGGACAAGAATAAAGTCTTTGAGGCATTAGAGATGGCCTTGTACTTTAAGCTTGGGGTCCGACCCAGGTCCTGGAGCGATCCATGTTCTGACTGGATTGAAGAGGTTGAGCAACAATCACAAGCTGCAGTCCACTAATTCATTTTCTTACCTTTTAAAGCACAAATGTACTTCATTTCCACCATGACTGCCATGAGGATAGAGTTATTTGTAAAACAATCATGTGTGCCACATACTGGTTACAATGTTTTTTTTTTTTTTGGTAATTTTGCTTATTTGATTATTCTAGGATGATCTGCAGGCAAATGAAGCATTATATTTTTAGGCAAATAAACTATTACCAAGCAAACGTTGTGTACAAATTTCCTTCCCCAACTAGCTACCAGACACACAAGCACTCTATGTTGTGGTACAAGTACTATCATATAGCATGAACAAACTCCATGTTATACATCTGATCCTAGTGAAGATGAGATGGAAGACACACAAGGGAACCAGTAACGACGTCTGCCATCCCTATGGCCATCATCAATCATTGCAAGTCCTTCCTGCATCAGCCAAAAAAGAATTATAAGCCCCATGGATCCAGGATAGGAGGGATTGATGGTAACAAGGCAATTAGAATGAGATGGTCGAGTGATGATGGCAAAGTCTTACTTCTAATAAAGTATCAAGGGCATCAATAGCACGTCCAGATGTCCATGAAAGCCTTTCCTGTACTTCATCGACAGTCACAAAGCCTTGAGCCTATCAGAAAAGTGGAAATGCAATGAAAAATACTTATCATCCCTGACAAATGAAAACATTTCAGTGTATGAAAAAAATAAAAAACCTGAGCCAGCTCCAAAATTGCATTATGGTCTTTGTTCAATTCAGTTGGGACAGATCGAACAAGCTTCTTTTTTCCAAAAGAAATCACCTCAAAACCACTACCCAATATCTGATAAAATTCAAGCACAGATGTTACCAAGTATAAATTAATGATGAAAAGCCAAAAGACTAAGCAAAGATGCAAAGGTATATTGCTATATCGTGCACTTTGGAGTGTTGTTTATTTCTGCAGGTTGGAAAAAGCCACCCGTGTATGCTTAAAATATATGACATGCAAAGCATATGAAAAGATAATCTATCCTTCAATGCAACAAATTGATTGTAAGCAATCAAATTACTTGACTATCAGGCAAAGAAATTCTGCATGCCTCATCAAGAAATTGCAACTTGCAAGATGCATGCCCTTATATGAGGAAACACAGGGAATGCACCATCTGCCTTCCAGTCCCCACAAAACAATATTGAAAACAAAGAAGCAAAATGGCCTTGTCTCGTCACTCAAATAATTTCGTCCCTTAAGCAACCTACATCAACAACTTAACCAATACCATGATCTATATGATGTATTCGAATCCTCAATTACAAACCTTAAGCTTACTTATGGCACGCAAGCAGTCATCCTCGGATATGGCTTCACGATCACTTTTTCGTTTCTGACGGAGTAGAGTACAGAGTTCCTGCAAGTTGATTAAACCTCCATTATGAGGTCTTGTTGCCAAGCATATCTCGACAATTTGCACTCCTGCCTAGGCAAGTAAACAGATTCCAAATATTAATGTTTACAGCTTACATTATTGAATTACATGTCAGATGCTTGGGACTAAATAAGTTTATATTTCATAGGCTGTTAATTTATGAAGATGAGGAAAGCAGCCACAAGTATATGCAAATCTCACCACCATAAAATTAGTGACATTATAATTTTCTTTGAATTTGAGTAAATCATTAGACATTCAATCCTTAGCACAACTCAACTAGAGAAATGGCAAAATTATGGCTGTGAAGTCAGGTAATTAAAAACGCATGTTATAATTTAATGACGAGTATGCAGAACAGCGGTCCAACAATTTCAGCAGAGAGTAGATATACATGTACCTTGGGATAGCATAAAAAGTTGCATCTACAATTCAACAATATTTACTTATGCACTCAAGAATTTCCATAACCTCAAGAACTATTTTTCAATCTAGAAGAATCAGAATTCAAGGGAAAGCAGACAAACCAAGTTCATAGTAGAAGTCACCAATTCCCAGCAGCTCCACCCAAAATCCCTTATTCGAGGCCAAGGGATCCACTCCCACTTTAGCACACATCTCATGGAACTGTGCCCTGAAAGTAGGGTTCTTGCGAATATCGTTCTGCGGCAATACATAACAAGTTTCAACTGAATCATCTCATTGAAATCAAGCACTCAGTAACCAAATCATTCAAAATTGTTTTTTTCCTCATTAAACACATTGCTATTAGCACATTGGATCTAACCATTTCTGCTCATCGTGTGCACTTCACAAATCAAACAAAAATGCTCCCAACAATTTCCCATAAATCCATCAATCAAACCCATTTCCTTATCAGGGAAAAAAAAAAACAAACAGATTAAAAAAATTCAAATAATCATAACCAGCAAATGGGTCCAGCTTTTTTCTCTCTCGGGTCATGAGAATTCAACAATTCCACATAAATCAAACAGTGAAAACTATTTGCAAACCAGAAGCAAACACTAACAACAAACAAAACACTAACAACCGCACAAATCCTCAAAAAAAAAAAAAAAACACAAAAAAGAGCCAAAATTAGCAACTGGGTCTAGCTAAAATTGGTACAATGAAGCCTAAAAAACGGATCTTTTAACCATAATTGGGCTAAAAAGAACAAATAATGACAGGAAAGGACCTTGTGTTTTCGGGCGAATTCTTCCAGCTGGGATCTGAACGTGGCGAGCTGTTCTTTCATGAGATCGGTTCTGAGCTTGGCTACATTTTCTCCCAATAATCGGTATTGATCCTTCAAAAAAAAAAATAATCTCATTAAAAATTAGCAAAAATTTTGAATTTTTAAATCGCAAGAAGTAATCAAACGGGAAACGCAAATAAAACTATCAAAATTGAAGAAACAAACCCTAGCTGCTGCAGCCGTTTGTAAGCCCCCGATTCCAGCTCTCCTCCTCATCCTTCTTCTCTATTATTAAAAAATTTTAAAAAAAAAAACAGACTTAGATATATAGTTTTTCTTCTGGGAAAATCAGTTTTCCAAATTTTGTTTCAAAGGGTTTTGGCCAATCTGATGATCGCGGCAAAAACAGTTTCGGATTAACCACAGTTCTTACACCCGACCCACGGAGCTCGGACTTGGATCGCGGCAAAAACAGTCGTTGGTTTGAACTCGAGTCGAAATACTTTTTATAATATATATATATATGTATGTTTTATAGTTAACATAATTTTATGAATCCTCCACGTCCTTGTAAATATAAATATTTTTATTTATAACTATAAAAACACAATTATACTAAATTATATGATATTTTTTAATAATTATTTTTAACATAAAATATAAATTTATATTATGATATATTATAAATAAAATAATTTTTAAATTGAGTTAAAAATTTTAATATGATATTTTAAATATTTTAATTTTAAATTTAACCATTTCAATAATAAAATATTAAAAATATTATATATTATATTGAGTTCAATTATCAAATCACTTCAAATTAATAATTTAATTTAATTTTTTACGAAATTATAATTGATTTAGTTTGATCGTTTTATCAGAACCCTTTTTTTTTCTTTGGAGTAAATTAATAGACGAAGAACAGATGGACATGCCATGCATGTCCCCATCCAATTAAAGTGGCATTCCTGCTAAAGGGGGAGTGACAATGGCCTCCTTCCTAGTGTTTGCTAGCAACAACAAGCTTCGCAAGGAAATCTGCGTTGGAGTTGCCTTCGCGGAGGACATGTTTCATTTCCTAATTCCAAATTTCTACCACGAAGCCATTGAATAGCGTCCAAGAGCACCACCAAGAAGGATGAGCCCTATTATGAAGAATTCTAAACATCTTCAGCGCTTTAAGAGAGTCAGTTTCGAGAAAACCCCTTAAAACATAGGCCAGGCGCATCCCATAACTCACCACCATACTCGGCCTGACCAGTATTCTCACGTAAACTCCCATTTGTAGTTTTACACTCTAGCCAACTTGCAGCCAGGAACTCACAATCCCACTAGGCGTATGGGCTGTGTGCAATTCCTTCACCGAGCATAGGAAAACTATGGGCTGTGTATATACTGAGATAACCCAATGTTTGTTGAGAGCGCAAAAATGTTTGCAACCAATCCCCCACAGCAAGAGAGAAGAACACAACCCTCACTTCAACCTCTCCGCATTTGAAAGCAGTCTCTCTGCAAGATCCAACCGTTAAAAAGTGTTGAATTGTTTAGGAACCTTTAGTTTCCATATCCAAGCTCATTCTTGAGTAGTCCTATGTTGTTCAACTCTTCGGCATAGTCATATGTAATCCTCCCTGGCAAGGTAAATTCCATTTGGACTTGAAAGCCATGCGACTAAATCTGCCCCACTATCATTGAATGTCGTGGTGATGAGTTTATTGGTGTCTTTTTAATATATAACCCAAATGTCAAAATAATTAAAATATTAACTAAAAAATTGAAAAAAAAAACCAAGAAAAAGAGAAAAGAGCAAGAAAAATAGATCTGGAGAGAAAAAGAAAGATGATGCAGAGATTAGGTTTCTGAACGGTGGAGATTAGGTTGGAGATTAGGTTTTGAATATAGTAAGTCCTGTTTCTTTTTAATTTTTCTTAAATTTATACTCTAGGTAATTTTCTGTGTACAATTTTAATCAATTATATAATTAGAAGATTATGAAGATGATTTGTAATTCGATCAATCTAATTTTTGATCAGTAGCTGAAAGATACATAGATTTTTTTTATGAATAGTTGGGTTGGGTTTATGTAAACTATTTCTCAATTTTGATAACTTTATTCTTTTTCATCTGTGCCAAAATTGATAAATCGTATAAATAATTATTTACCCATGATTCGATTAAATTGAAATTTAAATAACTGGTAAGAGACATCTGGAGTTTATTTTGAATGGTTAGATTATTATTTTGAAATTTATTTATTGAATTATAATTGATAGCATGTAATTGATTTATTTTATTTAATTTATTAATTTTTTATTTAATTTAAATTAAATTTCAATTCAATATAATTGATATTGTCTATTTTTATTATACTTATTTAATTATAATAGAATAGATATTTGATTTGAAATATTTGTAATTTTCTCTTTTTTGATTTAAGGGGATTTTTAACCGTAAAATTAGTATATTTTTTTAAACGATTTATTTGTATTGTATTTATACTCGCCTGCGACAATGTCCCAGCACGTACGTGCGAGACAAACCGAGACAATCAAATACTTCACCTTTAAAGGAATAGGTGCAAACCTTAAGATGGTTCTCCTCTGGTAGAACAGATGGCGCCAGCCGGGATAATGGGGAATTAACTGCCCAACAGTCGTGCCAAAATGAGACTTGACTCCCCGATCCAATTCGAAACCCGAAGCCATCCTCCAACTCGGAAAAGCCTCTGAAAATGGCTTTCCAAATACACGGCGCTGCAAGGGAACTAGTCCACATCAGATTGGTGTTACTTAGGTATTTGCTCTGTATGATCGAGGTCCAAAGCTTGTTACTTTCCCCTAATAATTCCCAACTAAGCTTACCAAGCATAGCCGCATTATTGAGTCGTGCTTGCCGAAGCCCCAGACCTCTTTCTGCTTTCGGCTGACTAATGTCCTCCAAACTCACCATATTGAACATCTCCTTTCTCAACATCTGAGACCCAAATAAACCTGCGTGTGATCCTGTCCAACTCTTCACAAATTGAACTGAATAGTCAAGTAGTTTGCATAGTATAAAGTGGGATTCAAGCTGGACAGCTCTGAGCCAAAGTCACATGACCTGCCATATTAAGTAACTTGGCCTTCCAACTAGATAACCGACGGCGGACCCTTTGAGCTACTGAATTGTACCCTTTGGCACCCTTGAAGAAACAACTACTTCACTCAGAATTTTGCACACCATCCTGACTTGCTCAACCGTGGATTTAGAAAATAAAATAACGTCATCCGCAGAGAGTATATGAGATAGACGAAGCCCATTTCGAGCATATTTGATTGGATGCCAAATTTTCCACTCAACCTTACTCTGGATCAATGAAGAAAGACGCTCCATGCACAAAATACATAAATAAGGGGATAAATGATCATCTTGTCTGAGGCCTCGGCAAGGTGTCATACTAGGCAGCCCTTCTCCATTTCGTAAGATGGACAATTTAGTGCTCGACATCAACCCGATCATACGTTTTCTTTAAATCAATTTTGTAAGTCATAATTCCCTCGATACTTTTAGTTTGCTGTATCAAATTCATCACTTTTTTGGACAAAAATAATGTTATCAGAGGTACAACCACCGAGGATAAAACTACCCCGAAGAGGGCTAATGAGATCATCTAAGAAAGGACACAATCGATTAACCAAGATTTGGGTAGTCAGCTTAAAAATAACATTACATAGGTTGATCGGCCAGACTTGGTGGTCTGATCAGCGTTTTCATCCTTCGGAAGAAGACAAATAAGAGTCTCCGCAATAGATTTCCAGAAAAACACCAGCACGATAGGCGCGCTGCACTAGCTCCACAACATCACAGCCAATAGGATCTCACAGTCTTCTTAAGAAGATAGGCTGGAACCCATCTGGACGAGGGGCTTTATAGGCCTCGATAGACTTTAAAGCTGCAAACACTTCACTCTCGGGTTACAGGGGCTTCTAACGTGACATAATGGCCGACTTCAGCTTAGGACGCATGGGAGGAGGGAAAAAGCTGATAGTCTCTATAGTGTAAAAGAGTTGGTGAAAATGATTAAAGACTTCAGCTTTAATAGAGCGTAGGTCATAACACCAACTGTTATCCCTCAACGCAAGATCTCAATTTTATTATGCTTACGTCGTGCAATTAGAGATGCATGGAAGAAAGATGTGCTCTGATCCCCTAATTGCAACCATTGGACACAGAATTTTTGAAACCAAAGCATTTCTTCCTACTTCAGAAACAAGTTGTACTATGACAGCAATTATTGTTCCAGATTAATAGGGAAATCGTTGGATCATTGTTCTAAAGCTATCTGAATACCATTCAAACGGGCTTTAGTATGTCTCTTTCTTTTGAAAATGTTCCCAAAAGTGCGCCGACTAAGATATAATGCAGCTTGCTAGACGAATAATAAATTATCCTCTACTGGACACCCACCAATAAACCATGTCTACCATACCACATCACAAAAATCCAGGTGGGTCAACCAAGCCGCCGTAAACCTGAATGGTGGATTATCAAAAACTGGCAGGATAAGGTAATGATTCGAGAGCGTTTTAAGCAGATTTATCAGTGAAGTCTCAGGGAGTAATTCACACAAATTCTCCATGGCCAGGGCCCGATTGATCCTCTCCGAGATCACCACTCTGCCATGTTCCTTCTTGTGCCAAGTGAATGAAGGTCCCTTGAAGCCCCCTGGAACTAACGTTTTCAGCAAATTTTCAGACCCTGCTAAATCGGAAGCTGCCATCGTTCTTCTTTGCTTACTGAGTACATCATTAAAATCTCTTAACAAGAGCCAAGGAATAGATGATTGAGGAGCCAGTTCCTTCAAATGTTCCTAAAGAGCATCTCGGCGAGTTTGTAACGGTTTGGCAAAAATTGCAAAGCACCTCCAATCCATAACACCAAGTTGATAGACCATAAAATGGATATACTAAGTCCCTTTGGAAATTGAATGAATTTTAACTCTACGGAACTTCTAAAGTAATTAGATTCCACCTGCAAAGCCATTGGATCTACTAACTTGTGTGAGTCAAAGCCAAGGAACTTCCACTTATCCGGAACTATATCGAAAGGAATATGAGTTTCAAGAATAAAGACTATATCTGGTCCATAAGTGCGCTTAAGGTCAGCCGTATGTCTCATTGCATCCTCGTTACCTGCATCTCTAATATTCCAGGATAAGATTTTCAACATGCCATGATTAACCTGATTCATAGAATGAAATGAAGGGAAGTATAGAGGAACAATAATATCACTCATTGTCCATGTCCAAAATCACGGCCTCACATTTCATGTTACCAAAATCCTCCTGACTATGCAAAGAAAGGTCTCTGTGAATAGAGTCATCAAGAGGCCATGCTTTTTCTAGCATCGACAAGCTCCCTCAAATCTACTTCCCCTTCAGGCCAAAATCAAGAGGCTTCTGTTCAAATTGATCACCAGCATTGGTTGAAAAGCTAAACGGAGTTGGAGAAGTCGATGAAGCTGAAGAAATGTTCACAGAAAATCCCTTATGTTTCCCACCCGGCGGATGACTTCGATTCAGCGAAGGTGCATTCTGTTGGAGGGGCATCACTATCCTCGTCATCTGGGCTTGTGTTCCAGGGGACTTACGAGAAACGCCATTATTTTTGGGCTCCTAGTTTTTCCTGCCTGGGCCTCAGTCACAATTGCATCCAAACCAGGTCTCTTTATAAACCCCACAACCCTTTTTGGCGCTCACGTCAGTCTGTACTCGTCTTAAATTTTCCAGCCGGACTTCAGCAACCATATTAGAGCTACCCCAATCAGCAGAGTCCAACCCCCCCCCCCCCGGGAGCTATGCCCCTCAGCACGTGCCTCTTTCTTTAGTTTGTTTCATTAGCTTCTTCTATGTCTTTTTTTTTTTCACTTCTTAAATTTATAAATCTTTGCAAAATTCAATTTGCAATATATATATATTGGTTAGTTTCACCGTATTGCCTGATATAACTACACTTCTTAAGAGGGCTCATCTACCGCAAGATATGTATAACCAATAACTTAAAACAGTTGATTTATCGATTTTATGCCAAAAAGGGTAAAAGTTTGAATCCTACTTCCTTCATTTTCCTCTTTCATAGATGTGTTATGACTTTCCCTAAGACCGAATATATATATATATGCTATGTTGGTAAAAAATTTGGGGGTTTGTCATATGTGGACTTAAACTATAAATCATGTAATGGAATAACAGAACTGTGGTGCACTACCGTTTCGCATTTTTCTCTCACAAAAAGATTATCAAACATTCTGCCCTTTCTTTTCCATTTTTTTCCAGGCCAAACGCACGTAATCATCGGCATCATGGTCAAGAAGGAACTTCTATCTTGACTGCTTCTAAAGAGATGGATGTACCTTATAGGTACCTTGCATTAAACAAAATGCCGGGGGGCACAAGCGCTCTTGAACAAGAAGGATTACTTTACTTCCCTGGACACTGCTGCATAAGAAGTTTATACATTACAAAAATCTATAGCAAAGAGATGTGCACAAACTTGTAACTGGCTTGATTTTATCTGCTAAGATGGCCCATCAGCAATTTAGATCCTTGTTTGTGATAAATGTAAATGCTAAAGAGTACCAATGTTTTGGAGATCTTCTAATTGCGCCCCTTAAATCAAAATATTTTTACAGGGTTTTCTTGCACATGCATACGTCTGCCAGGCCATAGGCCAAAGATTCAAGAATTATGTATTCGATGCAGCTTTATCTTTTAATTTTCAGAATGTGAAGGGTTATATGCTGATTTCTGCTCAGCAACTACAAAACTTTTCGATAACAAATTCCTATTCATTTCTCAGTTACTCTGGCAACCTTGTTGGGTGTTCTTGTTTTGTCAGATAAGATAGGTCATCAAGCTGTGATCAGAAATTGAATCACTAATTATGCTGATATCCCAGTGGCTTCTTCTGGTATCAAAGAGAGAAAAGCAACAGGAAAGAAAGTGCAGAAGAGTTGAATGGCAATGCCTAAAATGAGGTTATCAAAAGATCCTGACGACAGCTTCAAAAATGAAGCCAACCCAGCACCAACAAACGATCCCACTGTTGAACCGAGGTTGTTTATTGACATAAAGAGAGCGAATAGTGTTCCTTCAATTCCTGGTGGGCATAACTGTCCAGATAAGATGAGGAATGGCATGAACCTGCAGACAGAAGGCAAGAAGAGTACAAGCGTGCATGCAAGTCAGGAAACATCAGATATTTATGCATGTGGTTTTAAGCACACTTTTACAAAAAAAAGTAAACAATTATGGTTAAAAGAAAAGGATTGATGAAATATGAATGTACTTGAATTGATTGACTGCATCAGTGAGGGCAGATCCACAGAGGACCAAGATCCTATCCGAGACACCATAAGCAAGACTCATTCGAGACACTAGAACCATATCCAGGAGGCTCAAGGAAGCCAAGCCAACATGTGACCACCTGCATCATCCATATAAGCCAGGATAAAGCAACAATAAAAAACCAAGTCTAAAAAGGAACTCTATTTGCCAAAAAATACACTTACAAGAGAATTGTCCGTAGCTTCATGTTCTTCAAGTACTGATTGTAAGTGAAAGTTCCAACCATGAGGCCAATCCATGAAACAACACGTGCAGTCCCCAAAAAGGATGCATCTAACTTCAAGAACTCTGTCTGGTAATAGAACATGACTGTTGAGAGGTTTGGAACAGTGACATGTGCTAAGAAGAACCATGCCATTGGTCTGGTCTTCCCCAAAACAGAGTAAAGGCAGAAGCAAATACAGTTAGAAAGCAAACTAACATGTAGAGTATAGCACACAATGTGACAGTACACGTGTAGATAAGAAGGTGCATGATAACAGCTAGATTGGCACCAATTGAAGAACAATAAAATGCTGCCTTGCACATTGACACACCCAGATATTTAATCATAAAGTTTGATAACCCCGTTTACAGAAGAATCTAGACCGTTTTACCATCATGTAACAGAGTGGAAATCACACTATTGAAGACCAAAAACAGCTAAACCACTAATGGTATTCATTATAGAGCTGAAACAACTGAATAAAAACCAGAAGATTGTTTTAGCAGTTACCTTAATATAATTGGTTGCCTAAAAGCACGCAATAAGCTGTGAATGGCTGCTTTCAGAGAGGAAAACCAATGTGATGCTAATAAAATGTCCTTCTTATTAATATGGGACTTTTCACTGATAGCAGCCCTCCTCTTGCCATTCTCTTGGCTCTTCTTTCTTCTTGAAGTACTTACATTGGACTTCTTTTTGAAGAATCTATCTTCATCCAACTTAGTATCATTCTCATTTATAAGGTGAGAGCTCCCTGAATTAGCAAATTCAGGTGAAACTTTATTGTCTATGGGATTCTCCCCGACCAAACCACATGATAATAGCTGTGTAGCCGGCAATACAGCGAAAAGAAAGAAAATTGTATCTATCTCTAAGTTGGGTAATGCATATCCTCCTAACAAACTGCCACATATTCCACCCAAAGCCATTGACATCCAGGATATGGACTGGAGATCTCCAGCAAATGAGGCCCTGTTTAACAGTAATTCATTGCAATTAGTAAGATGAATTAGCAGCACACACAGATCCAAAACAAAGGATCAAAATACAGCCTAACAGCGACAAGCACAGTATAGGGCTGGGTTGATTGTTGCATTCAACCAACCATTGTCATGGTAGATCCCAGTTCGACACAAAAATAAATCTCAACAAGTGTGCTAATCAGCCAGACCATATGCCCACTACATGTACATACCGTTCAATCCTTACTGCCTCAGCAATCATTGCATCAACCACAACATCTGCCATGGCAGAGCCCAGGTTTTGCAGTGTCAAGAAGATGATGAGGTGAAATCTGGAACTCCTCAATGTTGCATTTAGTCCTAAAACAGGCCATGGCACAAGACACAAAACTGATGCTATTACCAAGTATGGTATCCTTCTTCTTCCCTTAATGGGGATGCAATCAGACAAAATCCTGCATAGCAGATGCCACGTAAGGCTCCAGTAAAGAGACATGAAATAATGGGTTCTGGGGAAATAATACTATATGTCTACAAAGTTTTGCAATTTAAGTGCCAATAATGTGCAATTCCATGAAGACATTTGCCTTCTTTACAAACAAGCCTACACTTTATTCAAGGTGGCAGACCAAATATTTAATATATGATTATAACCATGGTATTCTTAAGATAGGCCTACATCATTTCCTACAAAAGTTCAGAGGTTAGATATCCAATTCTAGGTGAATACTATATCTCTATTTACATCTCCAAAAGAGAACACTGTGTTTTCATAAACTAATCAAAGAAAAAGGTCGACTTGCTTAATCAGAACCTGAATCAAGATGGAATACTTCATTTTAATTAGTCATAAAAATTGCCACAGAGGCAACACTTATTAGTGATTTGGTTTTGTACACAACAACAAATCTGTGGATCAGCAGTATACTATAATTGTAAGTACTATGTCCTGAAATAAAATGGACAAGGTGGTAAATCATGTCAAACAAAGGTCAATCAAATCTAACCCAAATTTATGGGGAGGAATGAGAGATGTTCTGGACATGAAGCCCAGCTAGACAGTAATTCTGGTTGGGAATTTTTTATGCTTTTACTCAGAAGAAACATACCCGTATAATGGCTTTATGCTCCAAGGGAAAAATGCCACTGAAGAAACAAATTGGGAGGCTGAGGGTGACAACATAAGTGTGTCTTTCAAATGGTAGGAAACTGCTGTCCATACAAAAGATCTGAAACCCTACAATCATATTGTAACGATGAAAGTTATAAGATAACCAAAATAGACAATATTAATGGGAAAACTGAAAAGCTGCTAATAATACTCCCAAGCTTCATGAACACGGATAAAAAATAGAAAAAAAAACAAATGCATCAAATGCTGAGGATTAATTGTCAACCATAGGAACTAGAATCTGCCAAGATAACAGAAGAGGCTGAGCCATTCACTACAACACAATGCTCAAGCCCAAGTCACACACAGGATTCATATCATTACTAGCGAAAAATAAGAGCACATATTGTTCTACACTTTCCGACGTGTCGATGATAGTCTATAGTGCAGACTATATTTAATGCTGAAAAGAAGAGGAACATAGTATGGTTGAGGTAGATATTGTGCCAAGAATAAGATGTATCAAGGTCTCCACAAGTTGAAACAGAAAAATAAGAAAACTTTTAACTGCAACATTAAAAATAGAAATTCATCACGAAATACAATGAACATAAGAATCCCAAACATACAGTGTCAGATAAATTTAAGCCTATCAACTAAATGGCATACAGAGTAGATTACTAACTACGACCAATTAGACCTTCTTTCCCCAATCTAAGCACACAAACAGAAACATTATACATGTCTTATTGAGAAAAAAAAAAAAAAGGAAAGTTGCCAAATGAGCTGTAATACCAAATTTTTAGAAGACAGGCAATATCACCATCAACTAGAATCTTGAAGACCACTAAATCAAAACCACAAAAATTCCAAGAAAAGCTATTCTAATAAACCCATAAATTAAAAAAAAAAGCAAAAAAATTTTTTTTCCCGTCCTTCCCTCTCACAAACAAATCTGTGTATGCGTGACAGAGAGAACCCATTACGGTATAACCCCAGAAGATAAACATAGAACATTCAGACATGACCAACCCCATATATTCATATTCCACAAATGATTGAAATAACCAAAAAAAAAAAAAACCCAGTTAAAAGAAAGAAAGAAAGAGAGGAAGGGAAACCTGAGTAAAATAAATCAAGCAAATAAGCCATAAAAACGAAGCCCCAAATGCTTTCCTCAGCTTTTTCAGCCATTCCATCATTTTCCAAACCCCAAATAACAATACAATCCCACCTCTCCTTCCTTCTCCTCCTGTTTTCTAACACAAAAGAATTAAAAAAAAAAAAACTTTCACTTCAATCTATACATACACATACACGCACACATGTATGTATATGTCTATGTAATGTAATTACGTGTGTTGCCTGATGTTATATTCTCCCAGATTCTCTTTTTGGTTTTTGTTCTTCTTCAACGGTTTTATGAACTTCTTTTTTGTGTTTGACTTAACTATCCAACTGCTTCAGGCCTCGAAAGCTAGAAAAAGCATCGCCCTTTCGGGGGCTTTTTCGTCATTGTATGCCGGTTCCATTGACGAGCCCGCAAGCCTCGACTCTTCGGACAAAACACGTCTTTTGGACCTACCAGATCTTGCCATGTCAGATTCTGGGGCCCACGAAGATGACAGTGTTAATTGTCGCGACGACACAACGACACGATCATCATGATTTGGCTAACGTGACGTGTCTGAATAAGCCGACCAGGCCGAACAGGCCCTAACATAACGTCTCTTTTTTTTTTTTGTTCTTTTTTTAATTTTTTTTTATTTTTCTTCTGTTGTCAATATAATCTGACTTAACTACTAAGATGTAACCTAATAAATTTTATGTTGCCGTTAAAATATATAAATAATTTTATTTTTGTAATTTTTTTAAATAAATTTATTTCCAAATTTGTTCATATTTTATGTTAATTCAAACATATTAAGATAATACATTCAATTTGATAATATAGACAAATTTTAACAATAAAATTTATTTATTATAAAAATATTTTATGATAATAAAATTTTTATATTTTAAAAATTAGGCTAAATTTGTTATAAATGAGGATCTACTTGCATATTAATTTTGGTTTTCCTTTTTGAGAAAATTAATAGTCACAATCATGTTTTTAATTAATTAATAAAATCAAAGTAAATCGAAGTAAAATTTTGATTCATTAAATTAAATTTTATAATTAATTAATTAAATTAATATAAGTTAACTTTTTTTTTGGATTTAATTATTGTTTTTAGATTAGGGATAATTAAAATAAAAAATAGAAATAATACTTTACATACTTCATATTTTTGTTAGAAAGAATTATACTAATAAAATTATACAATATGCTAAACACGTTAATATTTAATTAAATTAAAATATTATTTTATATAATTTTTAATTTTAATATTATTAATAATAAATAAATATTAATAAAATATTATTATATTTTAAATTTTTATTTATTTATTTTAGATATAATAATTATTATAAATTTCTTTATACCAAAATTCCTAGTCATATTCCTACATATAGTTTATAGCTTGGGTAAATGTTATCTTTTCTTCTGTGGCATTTGGATTGGCCTCATGTGCATTACTCTGTCGGACATGGCAAAAATGAAATAGAGGAAAATTTCTATTTTTGATTGGTTGAATTTGAAGTAAAACATGGGGTGGAAGCCAATTCTACACCTGTGCAGTCCGTAGGCAATTTTCCATTTTTCCGCAGTTTTTATAGTTTTATGGTCCTGTATATAGCCTTTGTTTGGGTAACCTTCTGACTATGTAACAAATTAGGTGACAGACCATACATTTTCATGGTCAAATTCATGAATAACAGTATCTTAAATCACTCTGCAAAGCTGTAAGTTAAGTCCATCAAACATGTTTATTTGGAAATTTAAGAACATATTTAAGGTAGAAGCTAACCAGTCTATTTTCCAGCATCTTTCTAGATGGAACAACTAGGATTTGTGGTGGAGGTGCACAAATAGCTATCCCATCTACATGCAGTAAGCCGGAAAATCGGCAGGGTGATAGACAAAAGGTCTGACTGTGTGAGAGTAACCTGATGGGCGATTATAACTGAACTTCACTCCTGCACTGCCCTTGCCAAGATGAGTGCAGTGCTCATGGAAGCTGCTGATAGGTCGTGCCAAACAAGCATCCCACCGGTCACTCTCTGGCATGGTCTCTGCCACTTTGTATATGCCTTTAGCATTTGTGAACGCTTGATAATTTAATACTTCCCCAGATTTTGTTATACAAAGAACCGCTACTTCGGCCCCTGGACAAGAAGAAAGAAAGTTGTCACATTTCAAGTTTTCCACATTATTGAATTATGATCGCCTATTAAAGCTCATTGTTGCTCCACAAATTTCAAGCTGTTAATATTTTTACTGCAGCTGATTCTCAACATCACAAGAACCAAGTCACTAAGAGATACTATAAATCCACTCAGCTTTGTGTGCTTGTTTGTAAGCACGCTTAATAACATCATAAGAATCAAGTCATTAACAAAATCAATAACCACAATACGACCTAGTTTCTAACAGCATATAACCAAGAATCTGTAGACAACAAAACAATCCCTTCCAGACACAGTGAAATGATTCAGGGTTCTTTTAAGCTCCAGTAGACAGGAAGAAAAATTTCTCTGAATCCTGATTGCTGAGGAGACCAGTAGGTAATATAGCACATTAGCTATTATGAGTAGGAGAGTACTGGGTGTATTAATAATTCAGATCAGTCTTAGAACCATGCGAAGCTGTTGCTTATATTGAACAAAGTTTGAATCACCTATTAAGCAGATTCTTTAAAAGCATCATCAAAGTATTTGCTCAAAATTCAAGAACAGGGGTCCAGAAAATGGAATAGAGCTCATTTTCTCAACAAGGTAGCTCCCAAACACTAAGCTAGAGTGGTAAATAAACTTCCCAGTTTTTGACACTGTATTTCCTTTTAAAAAGTTACCAACAAATTGTCCCCGTTTCTGAATCCAAAGAAGTTTCACCTTTCTACAAATGACTTCTGACATCAGGCATTTTTCTTCAGGCATAAGATCATATTATTTTCCACTACCAGTGACTTCGATTGAAAGTTCCACTGGGATTTTGTAAATAATGTGACACTGATTGCTAAATCAGATTATTTTAGCAATCAACTTGTTCATTCCTTTTCACCACCTAAGCATTAGGAAGGTCTGTCGAATACCATATATAAAAGCCTATAATGCATAGCACAACTTTTCCAAATCACTTTAAATTCATAATGATGTACAGCAACACCCTCATCAGTCACACCCAGAGAAGCATGATGCTATTAGTTAATAGAGATAGAGGGAAACTAGATCAACAAGTTCATAAACAACCCAGTAATAAATGTAAGGTAAAAAAAAAAAAAAAAAACCCTCTTTGAAAATTCACATTGGCAAATTAAGAATTGTTGCAGCTTGGCAACTAGTTCAGTAGATGTCACACACAAGTCTGGCATGATCTTAACCCATATAAGCATGCAAAGGAAGCACAGAGACAGCAGCATCCAAACTAGTAAAACTCCCACCCAAAAAATTACAAAGCATAACTTCATCATTCACTAACCATAATCTTAATCATGTTTATACTACAGCACTCATTGAAAACCTGATAATCACCCAGCAAGTCATCAATCTGGAAAAAGGAACAATTTTGATCACAAGTGTCCAGACACCCACTAAACCATTAAGAATTCCAAGCCAAAAGCCAAAAACCCATCACAGAAATTCGTCTAAAAAATACATACAACAAACACAATTCGCAATTATAGAGAGAGAGAGAGAGAGAGAGAGAGAGAGAGTAGAGAGAGACCTTCTAGAATATGGTCTTCAGGTCCAATAGAAGAATCGCCACACACATCGCAAACAACTCTTCCATGGATTTCACCAGTCCAGGCTTTGACACCACAAACAAAGATTGTCAACAGAAAAAGACACGACACTAGATTCCTTCCCTGCCACTCTGAATCCATAGCTGCTCTGACCGTGAAGGTTCCAAAAATGTCCCGCAGACAGGCAGATAGACAGATCAGAAGCCGAGTGATTTCTTGACTTAATTTGAATGGATTTGGATGTCTTTTGTCTGTTTGCAGGGTTCAACTCCGAATTTCCCTTATGTAGCCAGTCCTTATTGGTTGACTTTACCTACTAAAGGCGCGGTTAATTTGTATTTTTAGTAATTAAATTCATTATTTATTTTTATTTTAATTACAATAATTTTAATTTAATTATTATATTATTTTATTTAATAAAAATTTATGTCTTAAAAATATATATTTTTATATAATTAAATCAATCATTTAATAAATTGATAAAAATAAAATAAAATTTTTTAAATTAAAATTTTATGATTATTATTTTTTATTTAATAATCTGTCCATTTTGAAAATAATTCAATTAAAATATAATTTATTAACTAAAATAACCTTATACATTACACAATATCTAAAGTGTCACATGAAAAAAAATATATTTTTTATATATTTTTTATTTTTAAAAGAGTAAATTATATATATATATATATATATTAATTTTTAAAAATAATTTAAAATTTAATACAAATTTAAAAATTAAAAATTAAATTTATTTTTTAAAATCATGTAACTCATTGAATATCACATAGCGAATAATAATTTTTTTAATTATTAAATTATAATTCAAAATAAAGTTATTTTTAAGGTATATAAATTGTTAAAAAGAAAAAATTTACTAATTTTTATAAATTTTTTATTTTATTGTTAATTAAGTATTTTAATTATAAAAATTTAATTTGATTCTATTAATTAATATATTAATTGATAAATTTAATTATATAAAAAATATATTTTTAAAAATAAATTTTTATATAATAGAGTAAAATGATAATTAAATTAAAATAAATTTAAAATTAAGTAATTTAAATTTATAAAAAAATATAAATTATCCCGAAATACATTAGACACGCCGTTAAACAGTAAAAGAAAATATCGATTAATATATGTGTATATATTTATTTATTTATTATTATTTAAAAAAAAAAAGAAAATCTTGAAATCAAGTGCAATTTTGTTATCTTTCGGGACCAACCGTCAATTTCTTAATTAGAGTCTTCCATTAGCTTTCTCTCCTAGTCGCCGCCCTATCTCAGATTAAAGAGAGAGGCGGCAGCTCCATCCATCCAACACAAGTACGAGGTTATGTAGTTTCTACATACTTATATGACGTTTAGATAGTTGTCAATCAAGCCTGAGGTTTCCTCGTGCTAGAATATTTAGTTTTGGTGTTTGATTCTGAGTCTAGTTCCTGAAAGTTTGGAACTTTTGGTTTTATAGACAGGTGGTATATAATTTCTACGTGGGGTTTTGAAGTTTGTTAAGGTGCAGCGTCAGATTGCTGTCATTGATTCAGTTTATGTTCACTGTAAAGATAAACCCTTTTTTTTTTATGAATCAATTTGTCATTGTGTGTCTGTCATTAAGAAGTTTTGTTTGATCTAAGTTCGATGCTATTTGTTTTTCTAGACTTATGCGGTGCTGCATCCCTATGAAGAATGATCTTTAGATTTAAAAGTAGTGGTCTGATCATCCATTGATGACTTAATTAGTTCTGAGGGATGTGCTCCATTATTTTGGTTGGTTATATTTTGTATCAAATATTTCGCCAAAGAAACTTTGATTGTGAAAGTGTCGTTGATATCATTCCAGGTTCGTGTAGCTCATTCAAATATCTCACATGCTCTGCCCCTGGCCTTTCCAGCGAGGCCAATGTCTAGTTCTGAAATGATTTTCTTGATTATTCTGGTTATTCCTTTTTTTTTATGCCTGTTTTTATCGTGTCAGCTTGCTTTGTTAAGCTGTTGAGTCAAATGTTAGCTGCTTCTTTCTTGTCATACAAATGTTTCAGCCTCAGAGCAACTGACAAACAGGATTGTCTATGTGCAAATTGTGTGTTTTGGCAGTTTTAAATGGGTATTTCTTAAACTAAAGACTGTATGCTGGTATGTGGATTTTCATTCCTTGGAATCTTTCTCTTATGCAATTTTGTTTTCAAAATGATACTGGCATTATGAGCATCATTTAATGCCTGTCTCTGTGTCTGTTATGAATGATATGAAATTCTAAGGTATCGGGCTGACATTCATTGATGAGGTGATAATTATAAGGGATGTGCAAGTGGTCTAGGGATGTGGGTTTGAAGTTACTTGCATGTAGTTGGTAATAGACTAATCTTTGAATTTGATATTATCAGCCAGCACATGGAACTATGATATATTTTGGTGCGTTTTTGAGGGATTATTGTTGGTTAGCTGGAATTTCTGTGAGATCTTTTGATCTTCATGTCACGCTCCCCTCCCTGTGTCTCTGTTCCTCTGTTTCTTTCTTTGCTTTGGGCTTTGTGTTAATAGATTGTGTTTAAACTAGAGATTGGGAAATCAGGTGATGAATTTGGATGTAAATTTCTCATGACCATTGTCTGAGACACTTCATGTGTTGGTGCTCACTAAATCATCCAATACTTTTTTGGGTTTTTTCTCTGTATGATAAGACTTTACATTAGACAAAGAAAGAAATAATGCCACAAGAATTCAGTCATTTTTTATTTTTCAACCATTCACATTTAGTTTTCATGTTGTCTTATTTATATTACCCAGATTCTTGTGGATATTGATTTAGAAAGGGTTTGTTCATTGCTGTTCGTAAATGGTTGGACTCTCATATTAACCTGGCTTTCCAGGTTCAGATTGTTGTTTTGGTATGATCTTTTTCTGGATATACTATTGCTCTTTATCTGTTATCTGTACATATCTAACGTGGAAATACATGTAGACTGCCATATAGTTAGATTTGGCATTGAGTGGATGAGATTGAAGAACTATATCACATTCTGTAACATCACCAAGATCATTTTGCAAGTCAGGATGTCTTGGTTCCTGCATAAGCCTACATGTCTTCCTCTCGCTGACACAGTTGCCCCGTCTTTTAAGTTGTCTCACTTTAATGTTTTCTTGATTGTAGCATTACTTTGTTAGCATCTGCTTCTGCGACAACAATAACTGTATTAGGACCATTGCAATTAGCAGCTATGGGCATTTGAGAGGTTTCCACTTCTGGGACTGAAGCCTCTAATCGAATTAAACCTGGCAAATCTAGGGCAGCTAGATGGCAGAAGCTTAAGCAGAAAAGCAGCCTCCCACTTGTTGGATTGGTTCTCAAGCCTGCTGAAAATTTCCAGTGGCGATCTTGCGCTTGAATAATGAATAACTGGCAGCATTTATCCTTTTACAAAGACACTAAATGGGTAATCTTTGATAGCTCTAATGTCAACGAGGAGTTACGATCTGTTGCTCGGTGCTTGCAAGCTGATTGGAATGGACAGTAAGGAAAACTGTATGACAAATAGACTGGCAGTGCAGTTTGGTATGGATCAAAATCTGCCTGCTGACTTCTCTGGTATGCGCTCAAGTAAACAATTCAGATTTTTCACTGCGCTGAAATCCTTTGAGCCCTTGTGTTTCACTTGGGTTCTCAATTGTTGGAAAATTATCTAAATCTACGCATGATGGTGATATCCTGTAGCGAAAAAGAGGCTACAACAAAGCTAAATTTCACTCCTACTTGAAGCCAGAATTGCAGAAGGATAATTTCAGTGTCCTAGATCCATTGGGGAATTCTTAGGTCTAAATGAATGGTTCAAACAAGATGCAGTATTTGGTGGAGGAAACTACAAAATGGTCTCTGAAACACTAAAATCTGATTGAGAGGAGAGTTGTGCATCTCTACATCCTGATGGTCTTTCCGTGGTGGCGGCAATGGTGGTGGTGATGATCTTCCTCTTCCATTAAGGTTGAAAATTGTCTCCTGCAGAGAAGAGGACTGAAGCTTATACAAATGGACGATTAATGTTGCTAAGGGAGCAGAGAGAAGTGCGGAAGATGCCAAAGACTCAAATGGGGGAGGCTCAGCAAGGAAAAGAGAGGCAATTATCAATGAAATGAGTGATGAGGACTTCTCAACGGAGAGAATACTCTCAAAAAAATTGGTTGGCCAACCATGGATCTCAAGCATCATTACCCTATGATGATTTGGAATATATGGGGAGACAAAACCAGACATAATAAATACTTGGAATGAAGGCCAGAGTGCTTGCATGATCACTATCTGCACATATGGTGGATTGTAATCCTATGTTAAATAGAATAGAACGTCCTTTTTGTAAGAACTTTGTTAAGAAGCAAACAAAGCATTTTTGAACACTAATTGCCAAATGAGCTGAGTTAATGGTTCTTACAAAACTATGATATTTACACACACACATATATTAGAGTTACAATATTTATAAATATTATAATTATCAACTTAAATCAAAATTTTATTTCAACTTGCAAACTCTATATAAAAATAATATTGACAAAATAATTATAATATCATAAAATTTGATTTGTAATTTTTTAAAAATTATAATTATAATGTGATATATGACAAAAAGAAAAGTGAGCAAAATAAAATAAAAGGTAAAAGGTAATACACATCTATACATTTTTTATGTTATTATTATATTATTTATTGTAAAAAAAAAAAAAAGTGTATTTCCCTTACCAATTAATGTTAAAAACTTAAATCTAAAATCTATCGTCTGATTAATAATTCAGTACATTAGTTTGAGTTTATTCTCATCACTGTCGCCTGTCCGGACAAATTCAATAAAAACCCTACTTCCAAGTATTTTGTGGTTCCGCTCTCTCACTCGCTCTCTCTTCCTCTCGTCAACCGCTTTCCTACTCGACAGGCCGTCGAGCAGGCTTAATATCTCTCATTTTCAGCTAAGTCCCCGCCGCCGGTCACCATTCCTCCGGCACCCTGCAATTCTTCTAGAAGGTAAAAGCCTCAACCTTCTCTCTCTCTCTCTCTGAGATTGTGTGTGGCAAATGTCGTTGCCAAAGCATGAAACTTTTGAGTTGTTAAACCTAAGAGGAAAAAGGGTTCCTGCTTTACTTTTCTGAATCTCAATCCCATTCCTATGTGGAAGAACTGACAAAGTTTATCTTTTTTCTTTCTTTCTTTTTTTTTTTTAATTAATGTTTGTTTTTCTAGTTTCCTCTATACTGACAAATGCAATCTTATTCTGGGCCCTATTGAATTTGATCAAGTTTTACTCTAAATTTCAATATGTTTTATATAATGGGATGTGATGTAGATTTCCAGAGGACAAATGAACAAAAATGCTCTTTTTCTGAAACCAAAACAGTTGAATCCAATATCTAAATTGAAAAAAAAAAAAAAAAGAAAGAAAAACCAAATTGTAAATAGAGAAGCAGCTGGGTATCTCCAGATTTTTCTTTTCTTTCTTTTTCCTCTAGTGGGGTGACAATTAGAAACAATGAAACAGCCTCTTGACTTGAGTTCTTATAAGGAATGGTCAAGCTCGCTCCTGTTACCTCCCGAAATATTCTTTTTGGTCTCAATTTCTTGCAATTCTGTCCACATTTTACATAAACAATTTGAAATATTGGTGGGATGAGAATCGTGACGGGACAAAGGCGGCCTTTTTCACGTAAGACTGATAATCTCATTGCCTCCTTGTGCTACTGCTGTGTGGTTGATTGTCTTAAGCAGGGAAGAAAGATGACATCTTTTCTTCAGAAGCTGACTGCCATTAATACAGAGAATCGTTGTGTGAAAGATAACCATCGTCGGGTTCTCGCTGAAAAACATGAGCTGAGGCGGAGGCTGTATAAGTCCCTCGTTAGAGATCCCAGTCTTCCAAGTGAGATGCGTGAGAATGCTTTTTATAAGCTCTCAAAGCTGCCAAGAAATAGTTCCTTCACACGGGTCAGAAACCGTTGTGTATTCACTGGTCGAGCTCGTGGTGTCTATCAGGCTTTCCGGATGTCTCGAATTGTTTTTCGTACTTTGGCTTCCAATGGAATGTTGAATGGTATAAAGAAAGCATCTTGGTAACCCTATAGGTGGAGTTTGGGCTCTCTCTGTGGCTGGCGCACAAGCAAGGATGTAATATGCCTCAGTCGTTATCCATGTTTAAGATCTGGCTTTTAATTGCAATACTATGCCAGATTTCCAATAATGATCTCATCCTTTGCAGGACATATTTAAAGTATCACTGCCCAATGTCCATGGATTTCAGAAATTTTGTGCCTAAGATACTTAGTTTAACTAATGAAATTGTATTTTGTTCCTGGAATTTTCCTTGACCTCTGCTCATTTTTGTTGCTTCAAGCACCATAGTAGTAGGTACTCACGATAGAAATTGCTCTCTGGATCACTGCAAACGAAGGTGAAGGAAGGATGCATTAAGCATCATGTTAGGTTGCACATATACTAATACATGCTACGTTTTTGTCCTTTGCCCTTACTGATAAAATTTAAGGCTGCATAACTTGAAAAACTCGAGAGTGACGGATGCTAAATGCAGATAGAGGAGTATAGACACCAGGAAGTAGGAATTATAGTATGAAAGTACTTCATATCAAGGCATGGCGCATTAAATCAAATGTTGCAGGCAATACAATACACCAGGAATTAGAATGTTTGTTTCCCTCTTAACAAAATGTAACGACACCAGATAAAAACAGTAGCAGCAGAACGATGATGGCAATTAGAAATAGGCAAGAAATTATCTCCCAAAAACTAAGTTGCAGAGATCAGTTATACTACTGCAACTGATGCATTATGATACTAGAAGCTAGACTGAGCATTTATTCCCCAATTTCCTGGCTTTTAGTTCTGCGGCTATCTTCTCAAGTCTCTCAAGTCGAGCCTCAAGTTTTAACCATGGCTCCTCTACTGAATCGCTAACGCTGCCCCCTTCATAGCCATTCATGCCTGTCACCTTGCGAGCTGGACTCCCTGCCTGACTACCATTTGCACATTCCACACCTTCCTCTTTCACCCCTGTTGAAGCCTCACCAACAACAATCTTTTCCAGAATCTTCTCTTTTGACATCTCTAGGGACTCCAAATTCCCAGAAGCATTGTGGCCACCAATCAAAGATAATGGAGAATGAGAATGGCTTGATTGGCCTGATGTGTCCTCACTGTCGCAAGTTTGTCTGTTCCAAGCTGATTTACCAAGCCTGTCCTCTTTCTTCAATATGATCACTGGATCCAAAACTTTAATTGCTTCATTATCTGCAACTGAAGATGAATGATACCCACATTGATCTGATGCCTTCTTGCCTTCACCACCCAGCTGATTCTCAATGGCTGCATGCTGCTCAATCTTCTCCATGGATGCATCCTGCACAATCTTCTCCATGGAAATCGCTTTCCTTGATGTTCTGGCAATCTCAATATCCGCAATAGAAGATTTATAGTTTTGATTTTGATCCAAGAAGTTTTTGCCATCACGACATGGCCTCTTGCCATCACCTCCATGCTTATGCTTGTCCACAGTCATCAACAACTCAGCAATAGTCAATTGATCTTCCCCAATAGAGTCTATTGCTTCGGCCCTGTTACTTTTGGGAGGAAATCCACGAGGAACGTGAGAACTGTTAATTTCCTTTATGACTGCAAGACTAGCAGGATAATTAGGAGAGGCCACCTCATAGTCCTCACTCTCATACTTCAATCTCTGATCAGGCTTTCTTGAAGGAGACACATTAGCAATGGAGGCACCCTTATGGGACACTGTGGCATCTCTCTCTTCTCCTTTTCTCTTTAAACTCCCTGCTGATTCTTTGAAACTCTTCAGGGACAAATTGCGAGTAGAAGATACATCCTCCACTGGAACACTAGATGTGACTAAGCAATAGCTATTGCTCTCCTTTGGTGGCTGACTCTGTGATGATGTTTTTGAACTGTTTCTGGCCGAAGCAGAACTAACATAGACACCATCAACTTCCGTCTTTTCTTTCAGATTCTTTTGCCTTATTGTAAAAGTAGATCTGAAACGTTTTGCATGGGTTGCTCTTTTCAACAATTATGTTTTATTTTGAACCTCGAAACAGTCCCACCTTTCTTCAATCCTTGACCATTATTTGACGGTGCATTGCGACTCATAAATTTCATAGCTGCCTTCTTTCCTCTTGGATTCTTCGGTTCAATTTTGAAGCTGCTCACAAAGTTGCAACCCTTATACTTTTCATTCTTTTTCTTTTCTTTCAAACTCTTCGGTGTTATACTCAAATCGGTTGAACTATTCTTCTGTTGCAAATCACCCTTGCTTGCACCTTACAAAAACGACCTTGACCCCCTCCACCACGCCAAGTACCTGGTTGTAACATCAGCCTCAAAAAATCGAGATGGAGTATAACACTTCATATCAGCAACTGGCCTACTGTAGCAATGCCAAGCATTCTCAGGACTCTCATTGGATCTAGCAGCATAGCCAGGAATATCCCGATCCAGTCCAAACTGCATTGAGACTCTATGCGGGAGGTACTGCTCTATGCAGCCAAGTCCAACCAACTTGGAAATTTTGAAGCATTGAACAAATGGTAATAGTTATTCACCCAGGCTAGAGTCAACGGCCACCCACATTTCCTTTTCCCTATAAAAGCTGGGTAAATTCCAGTTTTGCAATGATTTAATATATGGCCGCCAATTAAAACTTTCTTTAGCTGAGTCTAAAACCAACCTCACGCTATGTGTTCTGCATTTTAAGCTGTCCCATTGAACAAACCTGGGTTCACCATTCTTGATCAAATTAGGTTTTGGCTGCAATGCTGGAAATCTCTCCCAAACCCAAAGCTGCACTAATTGAAATGGGGACAGAATTGCAATGGCTAATGCATCGTCATGATCTTTATTGACACCATCTATCTCTAGTGTGGTTCAAGCAGCAATTTTTTCTTTCAATAAGCTTAGCTCTCGGTATAAGCTCGCAAGAACAGCCGGGGCAAGTGCTAGTCTAGTCCCCCTAGCTAAATGAATAGCTATTGGGAAGATACCATCATTGACACCATTAAAGCAGGAAGGCCAAACAAACCTAGACAACCAGTAGGCAAGGAATGCTTCATGCTCAATTTTACTGCCACTGTCCTTGAATTTTTCCATCCACAAATTCTCCGATGCCTTCTTGGCCGTAGTCTTGACGATTGCTTTTCTTGCTTTGATTAACTCACCTTCGATTAATTCTTCTGATTCAAGAGACTCAAAAACAGGGGACCCCAAAACAGAGTACCCTGACAACACCATCACATCCTCCAGTGTTATCGTTGCTTCACCCCACGAAAATATGAAAGACTTGGTCTCGGGGCACCATCTCTCTGCCATCCCAAGGACCAAACGAGGGTTTTCGATAATTTTATACGTGGAGCTCATTATGGCTTCTTATATACCAGCCTTCTTCCAAGTGTTTTCCTGGGAAGAAGACATCTTTTGAACCCAAGCCTTCCGTTTCACGGTTGGAAATCTCCACCCACTAAAAGAGACACCTAGAGGCCAGTTTTGGGGCTCAAAGTTGGAGGGCAGAGAAGAGAAGAGAAGGAAAGCGAAGAAAGCTGAGAAATGGATTCGCCAGGGGAGGACATGGCGGGTTTGCTGAAATAGGCTTGCCTCAAAGTAGGGTTCCCTTCGCCGGTTGGTGATACCACGAGCTCTTCTCCTGAATCAATCATGGCGTGGGCCGTTGGGATGTTCTCTCATGCTCAACGGCGTTAATGCATTCCAACCAGTATAGGGGGAGAGAGAGCGGAAAGTGAAAGAAGTGCAGGAGTGCACTTTGATTCTTCCTGTGAGGTCGATAGCAATAAAGTCTGGCGATTCAGCAGTGGCCTGTTACACAGTCGTGTTCCGTTCCTGCATCCATGAATGGTGTTATTGGGACCGCAAGACAGCTTGTATCGGGGAATGCCGCTTAAGTGCAACTCATGGGATTCATACTAATTTTATTTTTGAAAAATATGACTATAATAGATTTTAAAGATATATATATATATATATATATATATATATATATAATTATTAGATAAACGGATAAATTAAAGAAAAATAAAAAAATAATTTTATTCTTATTTTATGTTAATGTATAAATCGATAAATTTATAATTTTTTTAAAAATAAAATTAATTTTATTATTATTGAATAACTATTTAAATAAAATTTAATATTATTTAAATTTATTTTTTTACATAATTTACACATTTTAAAGGATAAATTTTAAAAATTTTAAAAATATATATTAAATTTAAATAAAAATTATTTAATTTGAATAATTACTTCAATAAACTTTAATATTATTTAAATTTAAATTTTTTATGTCATTTTTGTAATTTAAGCAACAAACTACTTAAAATTAAAAAATAAATTAAAAGGCCATATCTGAGTTAAAAAATGTTTAATTTGAATAACTGAGCATATTGTTATTCATATTTTAAAATTTGTTATATAATTAATGTAATTTAATTAACAAATTATTTAAATTTTAATTAAAAAAATAAAAATATATATATTTAAATAAAAAATATTTAATTTAAATAACTATTTAAGATATATGAGTTAATTTGATTATAATCATAAGTTACAAATGATTATGATGAGTCGATTTGTTTTGCATCAATTTCAC
Organism: Bruguiera gymnorhiza; assembly: GCA_020883675.1. Taxonomy (NCBI): domain Eukaryota; kingdom Viridiplantae; phylum Streptophyta; class Magnoliopsida; order Malpighiales; family Rhizophoraceae; genus Bruguiera; species Bruguiera gymnorhiza. The sequence goes on along the minus strand of JAIRCJ010000136.1, from coordinate 2,098,105 downwards.
TATATATATATATATAAACAAAGGGCATAATATCTATTCTCCTTCACTAGCCTCGTAGGGAGAATGAAAACATTAAATGTATTATTTCATACCTCAGCAGTCCTCCCACAAACCTCGGATACATAGTGACATTCAGTACCTGTTTTTAACAAGTTTGCTTTGGTGGGCCAATTGGGTTTGCTTGAAAATCCCCAAAAAACTTGATTTAGGGACTCAATACATACAAAAAAATTTAAAAATATTCAGTAAAAGTAAATCAAATTATAGATGGGTATTGCAAGGCCAATTTTATAGATGGTTATCAATTTGATGCAGGATATTTGACAATGATTCTTATTAGTTGGCAACTATTCTTATGAGATATTGGAGAAGTGGGGGGGGGGGTAATTCTGCAACATTAAAGAAAATAAACATATAGATTCGTCTATGTTCTCAGTGGTTGCCATAAGCACCAGCAGCAAGAACAAGACTAGCATTCCTGGTTCTACCAATAAATCACCAAATATGGGAAATGATTTTCCAATTTTCAGCCAAATAGCATAAAATAATTTATTTTCCTAAAAAGACATTTTACTCCTAAAATATTTTTCATGCACAAATTATTTTCTTTCAAACAAACAGCCCTAAAGATACTTCAAGTTATCATCTTTACTATCACTTGTCATATGTACCATACTCTTCCTCCACCAACCCTTGCCCTAATTAGTAGTCTCTTTACTTTATTTACATAAATAACGTATACCCCTCTACTCCAACTGCCATTTGCATAAAAAGGTCGCGGTGGCCACTTAAATCAATAGAGAAGAACAGACTATTGATAGCTAAGAGTAGACACATTACAAGCAAAGGGATAATTGGCTCTGGCACCTTGCAAGAAACATCGTCATAATCACAATTAAGGTATTTAATCATCTAGTTTCCCATATAATTAGGAAAAATAAAATAATAAACAAATACCCCCCAAAAATCGGTAAAATTGACTATAAAACAAAAAATAGCACACACACTATTTCCAACTCAAGTCGGTTCCTACATACCTCAACTTTTCCAGTGGCTTCTCTGCACATTATTTCTCCTCATGGCCTTCTTTTTCCATCAAAACTCAAAAACCCACCTCAAAAATCCTTCAGGCCTTTACCTTCTTGTATCAAAACTGGCCCAGAACCATGTTTTCATAGAAAACAGGCAGGCATGAAGTTGATAAAATCTGAATCTTTGAACTCGATTGTTCGAGAAGAGTTTGATGTTATCCCAGCCTAGAGCAGGGACAACATGGACTAACAGGTAGGGTCGTTGTGGGTTAGGTGGAGAGAGAAGGGACAAGTTGGGAACAGAACAATCATAAATTCCATCTAAATGCAGATAGTCGTAATTATTCATTCCATAGTACGTAACAATGATTGCGCTCTAAGAAAAAAAAAAAAGGTACGCTAGAGTGACGTTCAAATTAAATAAATATAATGATGTTGGATGCACTGTATCTTGTTCAATATGTGCTATTGTTTGTACTGTATAAACGTCGATGTTACAATAATTCAGGAGCAGGATCAGTAAGGTCTCTATACAGACATTCTCAAGGATCGGCCTATGAAAAGGATTTGTATGATTTTAAAAGGTCAATATAAGGAGGTTGATTTAATATGATTTTTATACTTAATATGCTTCTGCAGGTCAGCTTGTGATACGATCTTGCAACAAGGCCAAACAAAAAGTTGAAAACAAAAAAAAAAATCCAACAAAATTCCTTGTGAAATGAAGCAGTTGCTTAACATAAGGAATCCAATAACTTCTAGTTACATTCTTTTTTGTTTGTTCGTATTTGTTTTCACTGCAAAAAGAAAAGAAAAGAAAGAAAAAAAAGGCTGATGGAATGCTTGCACATCTTATAGAGGAATGTCTACAGAAAAAGGTGATGTTTATCAGAATCAGGGTATCCGACAGTAAAGTGTCACCCTGCATATTTCAACAAAGCAATGGAAATTCTGTCTTCTACTCCTTGTTTGTTTCGTTTCCGAAAAAATTGGCACCGCCTTAATCGATCATTTTTATCATGCCAATCTCGTTATGAGCAGAGTCAATATGCTTGACTTCAACAGCATTCACCATTGGTTCCAAAAAACAGCATTCACCATTAGATTGGCGAACGTAATCTGAACCACTTACAAAGAAAGCTAGAAGACGATCCTGTTATCTGTTTTTGCACTTTCATGCATCGCAAACGATCATATAATAGACGTGTGGACCACAAACGTGAAGTTCATAGTCACTTGAGTGACTGTCACGCTTCAATGGCTTCGTAGCCATTGCACCATTTCCTATCATCATCAAGTTCATGTTATTCAGAGAAAAATAAGTTATGGAATCAACCACCTTGAGATGGCTGAGTCTTGTGGGGATAATATGGCTTCAGTCCGTGAGTGGAACAAACACAGATTTTCCTGCTTATTCATCCCAACTCAAGCAGCCCCTCTCCTTGTCTCAATTGCAGATCAACATTCTCGCCTTCGCCTCGGATGCTGGAAAACTCTTTGGTTTTGTCCCAGGAATTGCTGCTCTATATCTTCCCTTGTGGCTGATCCTCCTGATTGGCTCAACTCTCAATTTTATTGCCTTTGGAGTGCAATTTCTTTTTTTGACAGGCCATGGAATTTCCTCTCTGTCATATAACCAAATCTTCTTTCTCACAATCATAGCAGGAAATAGCATTACATGGATCAACACAGTCTGTAACATTGCTACCGTCTCCAACTTTCCATCCGATCGCGAAGTTGTAGTGGGATTGACTACTAGCTATCAAGTATTGACTGCTAAAATATACACAGCATTAGTTGATGCCATACTCCTTTATATCCCAGCAAATAGAGCAGAAGTTTATCTTTTTCTTAACGCTGTATCGCCTTTACTATTTTCTTCGATGGCTGCACCAATGGTTAGGGACATTGGTGTTGGAAAAGCCAAAAGGAGCATGCAAGTTGGGTTCTTGTTATTGTTTGTCACCACAATAGCAACTGGGGTCTTTGCTATTATTAGCAGTTTGGGATCCGAGTCGAGTAGGCTATCCATCCTGAGCACTGCAATCACCATTATGTGTCTCCTGTTAGCCCCACTGGGGGTTACATTGGGAGAAAAGATCATCCTGTTTTTGCTAGGAGAATGTTGTTTCGAAAGAGAGGCAGAAGTGCATGATATCAGTGCCGTGGAGGAAAATGCTGCTGAGAGCAAGAGTGGGGTGAAATTAGAGGAAGACAGTGGAAGAGAAGTTGCTGATGGGGTGCTGCATGTGAAGAAGGAAATTGGAATGAGGTTGCTCTTACAGAGAGTGGATTTTTGGCTGTATTTCTTTGTGTACCTATTTGGTGGGACACTTGGGTTGGTTTACTTGAGCAACCTGGGACAAATTGCAGAGTCTCGTGGGTGTACATCTGGGACAACCCTCCTGTCTCTGTCCTCCTCATTTGCATTCTCCGGCCGTTTGATGACAGCTCTAATGGACTACTTTTTGTCAAGGTAAGTGATTCAATTTTTTCCTGCATACTCGAAAAAAAAGGGGTGGGGGGGGAATTCGAGGAATGAGATTATATGCGATGCTTTGTCTGCATTCTTTTCAGGAGTACGCGTTCAATTTCAAAACCGGCTTCAATAGGAGTAACCATGGCTCCAATGGCAATAGCTTTCTTCTTGCTCCTCAACAAATCCAATATTTTCCTCTACATTAGCACTGGCATTATAGGTGTTTGTACAGGAGCAATCACTTCCATTGCAGTGTGCACGACTTTGGAGCTATTTGGCACCAAGAATTTTGGACTGAACCATAACCTTGTGGTTGCTAATATTCCAATTGGGTCTCTTGTTTTTGGCTGTTTAGCAGCCCTTGTTTACGGCAATGGAGAAAATGGAAGTGGAAAATGCATAGGAATACAATGCTATAGTCATACTTTCATTCTTTGGGGTTCCCTTTGTTTCTTGGGGACTTTCTTAGCCTCAGTTCTATATGTCCGCACAAGAAAGTTCTATTCACAAGAATCCAAGGTGGACAAGCAAAACATTGGCTATATTTTGTGAGAAAAATTATTGTTAAGTTAATTACTAGAATTGGAACTCCAACTTGCAAGCTCAAACTAAGCAGAATCTTTCAACCAGTAGAATTATCTCTTGAGAAAATTAACAAAAAAGGGAATAATACATTACCAGGATGATACCTGATCCTCCAGAGAGAAAAAAAATAAAAAAAAGAAGATAAAAAGTTACAGCAAAGTAGAATTTGAAAATTGTATTAGACATTAGTTATGCAATGATTAATTACGTCATGATTTGGTGAAATAAATTACAGCCCCAATATCTGAAATTCTATAATGCCAATCCCGAAATTCTTACAACTTTTACCAAATCAGTAACAAGCAAAATGATCAGAATTTGAATAGTTGAACTTGGTAGTTCACGTTGACAGTCCAACTAGCTCTAATTTTTCTGTTTCATGTTACCATACACATGGTGACTGCCTGACAACAACTTTACATACTGCGTTTCATCATCTTGTTGAACACCTTATCTTCCCTTATTGTTTTGTGTGACTTATCATGAACTGTTTTTCCATTAACATAATTGGAGAGAGGCTAATTTTTTATCCGATCTGATTGCATATCTGGAAATGGAAACCTCTCCCCGAAGAAAAATTTGAAAGATGACAAAAGCTGGTGAACTCCTGGGGCCTAGTAGATTGAAGCCACAGCTAGAATTGCAGGATATATGATAACAAATTTTTCAACAGAAAGTATTTATGCCCCTGCATGACCGTGTTTGCTTTTGTAGACCCCATTCTTGTTTCTACGTTTTAGATCATGGATTGCAGCATATCTGCCCCTTGCATAGCCAATAATAGAAAAAGAAAAAAAAATGAAAGTAGCAAGAATTCGGAGCTCAGCAGTTTCAACTTTGAGGTATTGGTTTAGTTTAATAAAAAGTACAAAAAATTTTGTTTACAACAAGGTGAAGTCAAAGCGTGTGCAATGTGGTATAATCTGAAGAAATATTTATTAAATTTTAAAAAAATTAAAATAGCATACGAGTTACTAGATGGATTCTTCTACTTCTTTTTTGGACCTGCCCTAGTCATTCGACTCAAGAAGACCCCATCTCTCTCTTACTCTCTCTCTCTCTCACACACACAAAGCAAGAACTTGTTTCAGGCTCACATGGTGGGTGCTGCCTTGCTTTATTTCTCTCTTGTACGTGAAAAAAGGTCTCTGTTAATCCCTTTTAATTCTACTCTAAAAGTTTCAGTTTTTTTTTTTATATATATAAAAAAAAAGGGAGGAACAAGAGCAACAAAGAGAGGACGTTCATACAATGCCTCCTCATTTTCTTGAGATTTAAGAAAGAGAAGTTTGGTGCAAATGAACCCCACAAGCGATAGTCTTTTGTAAAGTCAGTCCCTTTTGAAAGAGACCCAGATACCCAACAACAATGGAGGAACCAGCAGAGAGCATAGTTGAAGAGAGACAAGAGCTGATGGTGTCACAAGCTAATCCAAGGCCAACTCTAAGAAAAGCCCATTTCCTTAAACCCATTTTGGCCTCCATTAAAGGACTACCTCCTGAACGGCTTTCACTTTCTTCCCCCTCGTTGCCACCCACGTCTAGGACCCAAAAATACCCACTTCAGGTGAAGTTCAGTGGATGGAGATACCCAACACCAAGATGGAAAGCATGGGTTCATCGCATGGAGCCTATGCATCAATCGGTGTGGAAACAAGCTGGTATTTATGAAGCAATCAAGAGTTCTACTTGCCGGATTCGACGATACGATAATTTACTCATTGGGTTAGGAGAGAAATGGTGCCCTGAAACCAACACATTCATCTTTCCTTGGGCTGAAGCAACCGTCACTTTGGAGGATGTGATGATTTTGGGGGGCTACTCTGTTTTGGGGTCCCCTGTTTTTTTGTGCTGTGCTGAAAGCGGAGAACTGAAAGAAATACAAGAAAAATTGAAGCAAGCTAGAACTGAAACTAAGGCAGAGCAAAATTCATGGATGAAGAGGTTTATGTATAGTGGGAGCGAAATTGAACACGAAGCGTTCCTCTCATTTTGGTTGGAAAGGTTTGTTTTCATTGATTCTGTGAATAGGCTTAAAGCTTGCTTTTTTCCCCTTGCGATTCACTTAGCTAGAGGGACCAGAATGGCACTTGCTCCAGCAGTTCTGGCTAGTATTTATGGGGACTTGAGTTTGCTGAAAGCTACTATTGCTTCTGCTATTGAGGCAGACAAACTTGAAAGAGACGAAGATGATGGTGATAATATTTTAGCAGTTAGTTTGTGGTCACCTCTCCAGTTGGTTCAGCTTTGGGCATGGGAGAGATTTCCAGCAATCCGGCCACAGCCCAATGTTATCAGGAGCGGCGATCCTAGATCAGCTCTTTGGGACAAAGTTAAGAGGGCCGAAATTGAAGATGTGGGGTTGGCTTTGGACTCAGCGGGAGGGAACTTCTGTTGGCGGCCTTACGCCATAGGAGCAAATGGCTGGCAGTTCCCAAGGTTTTATCGAGAGAAAGAAGAATTGGAAAATCTGGGATCCGATGAAAACATATTCTCGTTTGCCTTGTGCTTGAGGGTAGCTGAGCTTGCTGGTATAAAATTCATAGAACAATACCTTCCACATCGAGTTGCAATGCAATTTGGATTTGATCAAGATGTTCCTGGTCATGTGGCTCGATCAAATAAGACCTGTGATCTCGCTTGGATCAGTTTTATTAGACCATTTGTTGATAGAAAACTTTATGTCCCATCTCGGATATCTGATTGTGGTTTTACTGTCCAATACTTGGAGTGGTGGAGGGAGTTGTGTTCATATGATGCACGGAAAAATGTGCTAAATGGTGCAGTGAGAAAAAAAGAAATTTCAGAAAAAGGCCAAAACAAGTGCCGCTAGCTTTGCTATGCAAGAAGGAAGATCAACAGGCATATGCTGTTCTTAAAAATGCGGATGCAGAGGACTATTATGAGGATGTTAAATTAACAGCTAATGAAATGTTGAATGCTTGTGACAAGCAAAAGTGTCATGCCAGTAGACTATCAAGAGATCACTGTGCAGATGCTCCTCCAGGCTTTCCACCCAAGCAAAAGGCTCATGTCAGCAGACCATCAAGAGATCACTGTGCAGACGATCCTCCAGGCTTTCCACCCAAGCAAAAGGGTGATGCCAGCAGACTACCAAGTGATCAATTTGCAGATGCTCCTCCAGGCTTTCCACCGATCTGTAATATGGGAAATGAAAACAACGCAGAAGAGGATGTGAAACCAAAATTTGAGGAAATTTTGATCACTTGTGACAAGATAAAGAGTCAAAAGAATGAACCATCAAATGATTCTAAATATCTTGTGGATCAAGCGTGTTCCAATACAAAAGCAAATGAAATGTTGAGTGCTTATGACAAGCACAAGGGTCATGCCAGCAAACTATCAAGAGATCACTGTGCAAATGTTCCTCCAGGCTTTCCCTGCAAACAAAAAGGTCATGCCAGCAGACTATTAAGTGACCACCGTGCAGATTTCTCACCGGGCTTTCTACCGATTTGTAATATGGGAAATGAAGAAGATGCTGAAGACGATGTAAAGCCAAAATTTGACGAAATTTTGATCACTTGTGACAAGATAAAGAGTCATCGGCATGAACCATCAAATGATTCTAAATATCTTGCAGATCAAGCTCGTTCCAACACAAAAGCAAATGATGGAGCTTTGACAGAGCTGGGCTCACTGGTAAAAACATTGGAAAACAAAATGAATGTTAAGGCTGAAATAGATGACTCTCCAGAGCGCTTGGGTGGCAGCCAAGGTGGGATTTTCGTACCTGAGACCAGAGAAAGCAGAAACTCTTCATTTGAGACAGAAAACTTGATATTTGAACTTGAAGCTCGGATTGCCAGACTTGAGAAAGCTGTTGCTCAGCAAAAAGCAGAAAGATTTGGCAACAAGTTTGCAGGAAATCTCACAAAAGAAGGCTGCCCTGGAGTTTCTGGCCCATAACAGTGGCATGCAAACATTTCTTTCTCTAGCTTGTTTGGTTCACAATATTGTTTCAAGAAGCTTAATACATTAGATATATTCACCATCAAAAACTATCTCCTGTATAATTAAATGAAATACCACTTCACTTCATGCTTTGTTTGTTTGTTTGAATTGTTTTTCAAGCTTGCTGCCCTCCAAAAATATGTTTCGTGGCTGAACTATTTTGAACTTTAATTGCTGTTATCTATATATATATATATATATATGATTTTTATTTATCTTTAGTAAAAAATTGTTATTTGGTGGATTAATTTTCCTTTCTCTTGAAGATTTTTTTTTTTTTCCTAGTCTAGATGCTCACAAGAAGTAAAGTCCTTGACGCACCAATTTATCTATTTGTTTCTATAAATAATTTCTTTTTCTTCCATATATAACTGTTTTTGCTTGATTTTTTCTTTTACTTTCATATATTAGCATCTGCTACTGGATCCTGTAATTTCAGTGACAGATGAAATAATTAATATTAAGATTATATTAGGGACCATATGGTGTCATAAGGATTACTTTATACAAGCTGAAAACCTTAATCTTTCGATTCTGAACATGCCTCTTCTATCAACGGGGAAAAAAAGGAAGGAGATGATTTTGAAAGTTCCTCTAATAGGAACAAGATGCCCATTTTGGATTAAAAAGTTTGTTAAAATGAGGGAGGTGCAGTTAAACAAAATAAGGCAAAGTTAGATGCCTATCTGGTGGCTAAAATTAGCAGATTTGACCAAATCTTTTTCCCTTCCTAGCTCAATGGACCCTGAGAAAAAATGAACCAAAAGAAGCTTGATAATGAGAAAAAACAGAAAAAGTCGTGGAAAAATAAACCCCAAAAAAAGAGGCTTACTCTTGGAGATCTTCTGAAAAACCAGAATATTTTGGTTTCTCCACAGGGCTGAGTTTTTCAGTAGATCCTATGATCCTAATACTGATCTTGAAACCATGTTTGGATTAGTTTCCCCTTGTTATTCTTCAGTTTGATCATTAGTGGTCCTATGAGAATGACTCACTGGCATTGGGGTTCATGATTTTGATGGTGGCTGACATACAGGAAAAGGCAGGATGAACTGTTTCCATTGTTGCATCTCTGAAGGTAAAAACAGCAGAAAATCATTGAATAGGAGCAGTAGGGAATTCCATGACCCCAAAAATTTAGCCTCATTTCCAAACATCTCCTTCAAAACCGGTGTATTTTTCTGGTTCAATCAAAAAGCTTCATGAATTCCTGACAGCTTTTAAAGAAATTTGTTTCTTTTTCTTTTTTTAACTTTTTAAATGTATATGATCATATGCTAAAGAGGTCATAATTTTGGTATAAATGTCATGGAATGTTTTGCACCAGAGTTTGGCAGTCTGATGCATGTTAAATTCCTGTATCACGTTTGTTCCTGTCTTCTGTTTAGAATAGAGATCAAGCGCATGATCATTTCCCTTCTGGATGGATTTGTTTTTGACAGGAGATAAAATTGGCACATCAAACTTCTGCTCTAATCATTCTGTACTCATATTACGGTGACTTCATCAAAACGATGTTGAGAGTTTAAAATGGATCATCTTTCCTTAGAATTTTATTCTCACTTCATGAAGACATCAGCAAGGTTAATTTAATTTCTGTCCATGCTTGTTGATGAATGAAAACATCTTGTTTAATCTTCAAAGTTACAGTTATTGCACCCCAATTCAAGTTATTTTTTGGCAACAAGAATGCTTGTTTTTGCAAACAGTTTCAGTGAGTTTCTAAACTGAATGTGCATTATTCTGCAGATAGTAGCAGAAGAAGGTACATAGATGAAGAAATAAAGAAAATAGGAAAAGGCAATATATCGGCTGAGATTTTGTCATTCAAGGAGCTATGTGTAGCAACTAAAAACTTCAGCCCTGAACATGTGATTGGGGAAGGTGGCTTCGGGAGGGTTTATAAAGGGCTACTTGAAAGAACAAATCAAGTATTGTTGCCATAGTTCTTATTTCTCCCGTTACATTCCAAATATGAATAAGCAACAGTCTTTTCAGAAAATCAGCTAGTAATTGGGATATTCCTGATTTTTCTTACACTCAGGTTATTGCAGTCAAGCAACTTGACAGAAATGGTTTCCAAGGAAACAGAGAATTTCTCGTAGAGGTTCTGATGTTGAGTCTTCTTCACCACCCCAACCTTGTGAATCTGGTTGGATACTGTGCTGCTGGAGATCAAAGGATTTTAGTGTATGAGTATATGCATAATGGCTCCCTTGAAGATCACCTTCTCAGTATGTTGAAATCAACTCCATTTGCATGTTTTGTTCTTTTGTCAACAATGCATAAAGCATTTCTTCAATGAGGCATTTCCCCCATGATAATAATAACAGGGTAAAAAATGGGATTACTTAATGTTGTCACTCAAAATTCTGTTCTTAGAATTCATTACAAGCTGCAATAACTGCTGGTTCAAAAGTGGTAAGCCAGCCTATTTCTTAATAAATATGCTCCAATCAGCTGAACTTTGTCTTTTCAGAATTACCACCAGGCAAAAAGGCCTTGGACTGGAAGACAAGAATGAAAATTGCAGAAGGTGCAGCAAAAGGACTAGAATACTTGCATGAAGCAGCAAATCCTCCAGTAATATACCGAGACTTCAAAGCATCAAACATATTATTAGATCAGGAATTCAATCCAAAGCTCTCAGATTTTGGGCTGGCAAAGCTTGGTCCAACTGGGGATATGACCTATGTCTCCACCAGGGTGATGGGGACTTATGGCTATTGCGCACCTGAGTATGCATTAACAGGAAAATTGACAACAAAATCTGATGTGTATAGCTTTGGAGTTGTGTTTCTTGAGATGATTACGGGAAGAAGAGTTATTGACAATGCAAGACCAACTGAAGAGCAGAATCTAATTGTTTGGGTATGCTAATCATCATTCTTGTTGTCCATAGAATATTTGTTTGAAGGTTTTCAATCTAATTAGTCCTACGAGTATCAATCACTTAAACTTGATATCTGTTACTTCTAACATTGTGCGCCAATTTCACCATAATTGGACTAAGGTTTGCCATAGAATTGTAACTCGAGGCCTTTATCTCAAACAAAAACATGGTTATGCAGGCAACGCCACTATTTAAAGACAGAAGGAAGTTTACACTAATGGCAGATCCATTGCTAGAAGGTAATTATCCCGTAAAGGGTCTATATCAAGCACTTGCAATTGCAGCTATGTGTCTCCAAGAGGAAGCTTCCACCCGACCTTTAATGAGCGATGTTGTAACTGCTCTTGAATATTTAGCACTAAGCACCTGCGAGGATGAGGGGGTTGTGGATGGCCATGTCAATGCAGTTTCTGATAATAGCAATAGTAATAGTGATGGAGATCATAGCCAAACCCAATAGGCCGGGTGATTGATTTGTACCCCAGAAAAGATTGTAAGAAAGTGAGCCTGCAGCTTATAAAATGCTTTCGTGAAACTATGCCATGTTGCATACAAGCTATATTTTGTGAGACCTGCTCATTTACTGTGATCATTTTTTACAGCCAATCTGGTTCCTGTATTCAGAGACTTTATTTTTCTTGGATGATGTTTCAGTTGTTGGCACTGCAGTAGCTAAAAGCCAATGCAGATGTAACAATATGTTTTTGGAGGATGAAGCATGCTTAGGCCTGTTTCATAGCTAAATGGCATTAAGCCTCCGGCATAAGATATAAAGCATCCAACTGTTTCCATTCATTGGACCTTCTCCTCTTATTTTTGAATAGGCAATTTAGGCAAAAGTAATGTCATTTAGTTAGCTGTTGGATTATCAAGGACTGGAACTCCCAGAATGCATCTAAGCCCAGCAAGTGAAGCTCCACTGAGTTAAAAGCCTGGCAAGAAAAAATTAATCCAAGTTCTCTTTCTCTAGGGAGAGAGTTTGCCCTGTTTTAATTCTAGCCTGCCGATGATACATGATTACACATTTAGGATTTTAGAATGTTAAGCCAGTTGGAGTCGTCCTGTGCGGGAAAGATTTATGAGACAGAGAGAGCCACTTTATTATTATTTTTTTCTTTTCTTTTTTGGTTGTGAGCTTTCAGCCTTTTTGTACATCAAGCCGTTCTATGAAAAGTGTTGCCCCTAGTTTCCAACTTGAGCCGGCCCTTCTACACATTTGGAGAAAATGATTGCAGTTTTAACTTGAACCTACCATATGGTATCATTATTCTTCAGAAATGGATGCTGAATGGTTTTTCTTTTTTCAAATTGCTCAGGAAAATTATCATTGCATAATGTTTTGAATTATTTGCATTCCTTAATTATGCATAGCTTGGTACTGTCTACTCACATATAAAACATGCAAACTGTATTAACTTACTCCAGGATAAGGGAATTGTCTATTACATTTAACATCACCACAGATCCTATGCTGAGAAAGTTTTCTGATGTTGAAAGCTGTTATGCTTCTGCATCTGATGTAACAGAATTTGGCAGGCATTCTTCTTAGTTTATAATCTGAGCTGAGGAATTTGTGCTTTTCAATCCTCATTTGTGCTGCAGCACTTTCTGTTTCTGCTCTAATTTGTATTCGATTCCTCTGCTCCTCCGTCCTCCGTCTGTGGTTGTCCATAACACACTCTTCCCCATCAGCTTTCACACTCTCCAAACATCACACACTACAGCTGAGATAATGATTGTTTCCATGAACTTGCTGAATCTTTTGCGGCATCAAAGCCATATCCGATCCGTTACATCTGCTTTTGGCTGTTTCAGCATAGTCTTGGTGACATCTTCCTTACACACAATTTGAGATATTGATATGGTAGCCCTATTTTGAAGGCTGTCAGCTACTTGTTTTATAGTTGAAATTTTAACATCAGTTGACCAACATAGACTTACAAATGCTCCAATTAAGAGTATGACTGAATCTAGGTGAACGATGATAGGAAAGGGAGAGGAAGGCCTACCTCAACTTGGTTAAAAAGAATTTAAAACAGTTAGATCTCGCACAAACTTAGTTCATAATTGAACGTTACAGCAAAAAGGATTCATGCAACTGATCCCAATTAAATTTGAGAATAAAGTTTTGGTGGTGGTGTTGTTGTCAATGTTTCTGTTGTTAGTGTTGACCAAACTGCATATCTCAGCCTAGCTCGATGCCATATTCTGTTTTCTGGAATTGTCTAGCCTATTTGTTATCCCATGCCTGGTGGGAAACTCAACCATTGTGTATTTTTACATAAACTGGTGTCGCCACCTCTTACGTTACCATTCTTTTTGGAGCTAGTTTTTCTCGAAACTCTCTACATATGATGGTTATCTCTCTCTCTCTCTCTCTCTCTCTCTCTCTCTCTCTCTCAAGCAACAAGACACTGCAGCATTGTTTGTGCCTTTCAGGACCTCATTCCCACCATATCCAACATTCGCTATAATGTCAATCAAGATTGGAACTCCAAGCGTGCCTTCACCAGCATATATCTCCAAACTACAAAGAGATGATATTTAAAGCGTTATCTTGACCATGCTTTGACAATCTGCTCCTCTATTTTTGTGGCTCGTGGGTGCATTAAAGGAGTAAAAGTGATGGTTAATCTATGTATTGTTTCAAATTGCAGTAAAAATGAAAGAACCTTTGACTTGGCTTCACAATAATGACTGGCTAAAGCAATCGAGCATGCCAACTTGCTCACCTGTTACACGAAGGTAAGACAGGAGGGAGGACAAAAAGCATGCCAATTTGTTACATGTAATGTGGGAATTTTCACTGATACTTTGATTCTATAATAATATCCTTGTCATTGACAACCAAAAGAATGGATCTTTCTACATTTTAGCAGTTTCTCTCCTATCTTAGGATCTAATCCACGCTGGGAGTTCACTTTGGCAGTGTCTTATTCCTGCCTTCCATTTCGGGTTCTGTAACAAGAAGGTCTAAACGGATATTTATTTCGCATTTTTGTGTGCCATTGTTCAACTTTTGTGTTCATTATTCGATAGAATGCAGTCTTTTTATGGTTTTTCTTTCAACCCCAATTCCTCCCATTTTACCTAAATAAAGTTGCATGCCATGGATACTACCAATTGTTTTTAATATATTCGAAGCTAAAAAAAAAAAAAAAATGTCTTGATTACTTAGCCAAAACATGTCTTGATTACTTTTGCTTGATTGGTGCAATGCAATGTCTTTGACAGCTAAACATCCGGCCATTTTGAGACCTTTTCCTCTGTCTGGTTCCTGTATTCTATTTTGGATTCCGTAACAGGAAGAAGCATCTTGTTTTTATTGGCAATTGGTCAACCTGGATGTTCAATTTGTTCACATAATAAGACTTTGCTATAGTAATCGATTTGTTGCATGTGGTGTCGATATGTTTCGAGCTTTCCAAGGAGTGATAATGGAGACACTGGAATTTCTGTAAAATTTTTATACTAAATATATCATCCACGCAATCTGGTAAAATGAACTTTATCAACCAGTTATCCGCAGCGTGAGTGTGATTATATTCCAGGAGAATTTCTGGCATGATGTCCGATAAATGTTTAAAATTTTCTTCTATTATTTCTTCCGTGCACAACCCTCTATCATCGTTAACACAACGCAAAGGGGTGCCGCCTAGTGCCTTCCATTTCACAGAGATGGGGCGGGGGGATCAAACGAAGGCATTGGACGAGAATTTAAATTATTTAATTATAATTAATTTATTATTAAACAAAAAATATATATATATATATATTCTAACTAATGATTCATATCTAATTTTTTAAATTTAATTTATGTAGGTACGTTTCTTTTTTAAGATATTTCGAGTACGACACGTTGTCTTGACTTTGGACATAAGAGGACAACGTGCCCCTGGGTCGCATGGCCTACCTCGAAAGAAACACGAAGATTCTGGGTTTTTGCAGAAGAAGAAATCTCGACCTTAAAAAAAAAAAAAAAAAAGGAACAGTAAAATAGAAGGCTAATAAATTCACAATATTGCATAGAAAATAGCCAAAAGATACACAGCATCATATATTTGGAAGGATGCGGGGGCGTGAAAATAAAACCGTTAGGTTACACTCTAACAACTTTGAGTTGCCAGTTACACAAAATAATTAATTAAATACACACAAAAAGTATTATTTGTTAAAAAAATAATTAATTAAATAACATAATATGTAACAAAAATAAATTAATAAAAGAAATCATATTTAGAGTGTATTAGATAATATTTGTAAAGATAATTTTTGTTTTGTGGGTAAATTATTTTAGTATAACAAGTTATTATAACCATTTTTTAAAAATATAATAAATTTTTTTTATTAATATATATTTTAAATAGTAAAATAATAAAAATAATTTAATTTTTAATTAATTCAATAATAAGTCATAAATTATTAAAAAAATAGTATATTTCTCTAAAAAATTAATTTATATTAATTATAACTTAATAATTTATAATATAAAATAATATTGAATATAAATTTTAATAGCAATAAATAGGTAATATTATTATAATTCATAACAATTAATAACAAATACACAATAATTAATCTAATGATTATATAATTATTAGTTTAATAATTATATAATAATTAATTCAACAATTGTAAAATAACTAATTAATTAAATTTAAAAATAAGATAATTAACTTTTAAAAGTATATTAATTTACAACATTATTTTCTATTTCAATTGTTACTCATGCATATATTTGGTCATTTTTGTACATGTAAATATCAGTTAGTAACACTCAACTAATCATTAACTCCAAAAATTGGATTTCTTTTTCCGGAGGCCCCATGTTTTAGGGTTTCTTTTTCTGCATTGCTTCGAGCATCACACCTTCCATCGTCATGTCACGAGTGCTGTTGCCTGTTGTTTGCTTTTTTTTCTTTTTCCTTCTTTTGAAGAACACACCCCATTTCTCTTGTACCGGTGCTATTTACCTAATCAGAAAGATGTATGATAAAGTTAACATCGTTAGTGCAAAAAGAGACCTTTAGCATTATTTCACGCAAAGGGAGAAAAAAAGGGAAAACCTAGTGTATTTATCATTTGCCAAGGTTCAAACCCAAGCTCTACTCAAAAGGGAAAACATTAAAAAAAAAAAAAAAAGTCCCATCATGCATGACATGAAAAGGGGTGTAACATTTGTATAGAAATTAGTGAAATGTATAGAAGTTTCATGCATTAGAATGTTATTTAATAATTTTGTTAGTTAATGCACGGTTGGTGTCGATAATTACATTATCTTAAAGGCTCCTTGGTACGTGTGGGTGATGTGCTCACCTGAGTGGGAGGGCAACCCCTTCTTCTCGTGCATCCTCCATGGACATGGGTGATTTTTATTTTTTTTTATTATTTTTTCATTTTTTTTATAATTTGTACAAATCGATCGTTGGTCCCACACAAAGTCACCAGTGGGGTCCTGCATGACCCACAAGAGGGCCCACCGGACCCTCCCCCTCTCCTCAGTCCTCTCGCAGCCCCACGGAAAGGACCTGTTGAAAAAGCTGAACGATAAAAAGGCCACCACGAGAAGGGACACACCAACCCGGCAAGTCCAGCAGCACACAAGCACACAGCACGCAGGGTGTGAAACCGACAAGTCGTTGGTCCACGAGCGGCCAGCCCAATCATTTTCCCTCTGCAAAACCTCTCGTCCCGAGAAGGGACTCTCGTCGCTGAGACTGCCCGACACACCCTCGACCATTCTTCAGCAATTTGGTGGCAAAATGGTAAATACATTAACCAATTTTTGCTCCTTTTCGTCTCTTCAGACTCTCAGTTCGCCATTTTTTCCACATGGTACTGGGTTAGCTTCACGTAAATTTAGCGAAGATTACATTTTTGCCCTTCTTGTACTGGAGAAACTACCCTTAGGTCTATTTTTCCTTCTCTTTTTTTATTCTACGATGACGAAAATGCCCTTCGGTAATTCACCTTGGTCAATTGAATTTTCTTTTTAAATGGCGAAAATTTTCTTTTAGATAAATCTCTGGCACGCTTAAAATGTAAAATATAACTAAAAAGTTCAACCCCACCTTGCGTTCTAACGCACACAATTCTGAAGTCATTGAATTATTTGATCAATTTGCAAACTATGCAAATTTTGGCTTTGGTTTCTGTTTTTTTTTTCTTCCTTTTTTTTGGGGGGGGGGGGGTTTGGTGATACATGTAAAAATAGACAAGACGTGATGCAGGCGGGATTGGGAGGTTCCATACAATTGGTAGCTGGGGGACCCCGCTTTTGGGAGAAATTATTGAAACTTCGCTTGAGACTTGAGAAAAGCAATTTTTTTGCAATTGATATTCCCATCATTGTGCTGCCTTTAATTTCCGGGCAAGCAACCATTTTCCCAATCCGGAACACACATCGGTGACCATCCTTCTAGTTGTTTTGGTGGCTAGCCATGTGCCTTTGAACTTATTTAAGTCACGTGTTTGAGGGACGGTGAAGAAGAAGAGGAAGAAAGAGTAAGAAACGGAAAATATATCCTTGAGATCAAGCTTGTTAAAATTTTGATAAATAAAGACATTTTAGTGTAAGGTGGTGATAAGGAGATTTTAAATTTATTAATAATGAAATTAAATAAGTCAATAATTTTTTAATATATAATAATAAGAGATTTTAACTTTATTAATATTAAAATTCAATTTAATAATATTTAAATAATAATTTTTTTATAAAAAATTGAATTAGAATAATAATAAATGACACTTGATCGTGATTTATAAATATACTAATTAATCTACTTACAATATATTTTAAAATAAATATATATATATATAATTTTTAATTTATAAAAATTATTTTTTTATAAATTATAAAAAAAGTGATAATTTCTCTTCTATAAAATAAATAGTTGAATTGATATATTAAAAATATTTAATTGAAAATTCACTTATTAATATCAATTATTTTTTATTTTTAGTAAAATATTACGAATATATATCCAATTTTACTATTCGATCTTAGAATTATAAGATTAAGAAAGGTTTCAAATAATTACAGTTAACTATATCTAAAGCCAAATAGAAAGAGATTAGTTGCCCAATTTTCTTTTTTTTTTTTTCCTGAAACACATGAAAGTTTAGAAAGGACAAACACCAACTTCGAATAAACATAGCACCCTGGCTTATCTTCATCCAAGAACAACTTCAAACCCAAGGGAGGACGATCAAGAAAGACAAGCCAAGGAGAAGAGGAATAATCCTCACCCGGAGATGCAAAACTGGAGCAAGCATCCATGGAGAGATTACTAAGCTGCCGCTCCTGAAGGTTACAATAGCTCGTGCAAGACAACAATCTCCTAAATTGATTGCTAGGCCTGGCTGACTACAGCCAGATCTTGGCTCTCATTTCATAATGGTTAGAACAGGTTTTCATCATAACCGCTTTGCGTGCCCAAACGAGCCTATTCAATCCGATTCAAATTAATATGCCTGAAACGTTAAAATTGGATTGAATGTGAATTACACTTTAAAGAAATCATGGAAGTTGATGGTCTTGTTGCAAACTTAGAAAATAGAAAAATTCGTTAAAAACTAAACCAACTATTACCATATTATATATATACACAAAATTGTAATGTTTTACTTTTAGGAGTAGATATATTATAAGTATAAAAGTTGTAGACTACTTATATCTCTTCTACTGATATAAATAAATAAAATTATAAATAAAAAATTTATTTATTAGCGAGGTCTACACCGTAAAATCAACCAACTCAAACCAAAATTGACAAAAACGATTTAATTGGTTTTTTCTTTCTCTTGGTCAGTTGAGATTTTAGAATCATAGTTTTGTATTCAAACTAAATAACCCTAACCAACCTGACCCTCTATTCTGCAACGAAAATTAACATTGAAATTTCCAAAATAAAAAAAAATAAAAGTAATAGTTAAGAAATAACTTTATTACAACAAAAAAAATATGAATTAATCACATTTCACTTGATCTTATAAATAAATAAAATTTAATATAATAAAAATTATTGTATTATTTTTATGTTTTTTTTTTTGTGTCTGTATTACAGTGGTAATCTTCCCAAAATTTTACCCCACTTAGATTTAATACTCAACAAATTGATTTCATGATCTTATAATTAGTTTATTTGTCACCATCAGCGAGTCTCTCTCCACAATTATACACATAATTCCAAGGTGCATCGCTTGAGGGGTATGGACCTTACAAGACCATCGACTCAGTATATTAAACAAGACACCGAGAGACTTCCATGAACAAAAGCCAAGTTGGAAATTAAGGCTCATTAGGCGATACAAAACAAAACAAGAAAAGGTCAAATCTCAATCAAAGCCATTTTGTGGCCTCAGTCACCTACAACCAAGGACAAATTAGTAAAATCATACATCTCAATTCCCCCCTTTTAAACTGTCTTTCCACTTTTCCACCACAAAAACTATTCCTTAAACTCCTCCTCTTTCTCTGTCCTACCCTTTATTATCTTCTCTCTGGGCAAAACCAGCCATGGCCATCTTTAACACCAAATCAACAGTCTTTCTGAGCACACTAAGTCTGTTGTTACTCTTTCTTTCTCCAAAACCCTCTCCCCCCTCTTCAATTCATCACCTGCTCATCTCAAGGGGTTTGCCAGCTGGTCTCCTCCCAAAGGAAGTGAAGAACTACACCCTCGCTGAAGATGGGCACCTAGAGGTGTTTCTGGATGGGCCATGCTTGACCAAGTATGAGAACAGGGTCTTCTTTGACAGTGTAGTGAGGGCTAATCTCACCTATGGCAGCCTCACAGGAGTTGTTGGATTGTCCCAAGAAGAGCTCTTTCTGTGGCTACCGGTGAAAGATATCATTGTTAATGACCCAAGATCAGGCCTTATATTGTTTGACATTGGGGTTGCACATAAGCAACTTTCTTTGTCACTCTTCGAAGTTCCACCTGATTGCAAGCCTCAAGGTACATCTGTGTTTCCTAAAACCCACACTTGATCAGCTTAACTTTTGTTAATAACCTTGAAGATTGTTCTTTTCTAGTATTTTAGCATTCTCTTTTTGGCGCCTTCTTCCCTTCGGGGTAATTTGCAAGTTGGGATATAGTTAATTTGGCAGTTTAATTATGAGGACATGGGGTTTCTGATATAGGTTTTTAGTTTACAAAGCAGCATTGGGTTTTTAATCTCTGTCATTATGTCTGAAGTGGACAGTGTAAGTTCTCAGTTTACATTCATTGGTTGTTCGGAAACCGATTACAATAGAGAGAACAGAGTCTGTTTCCTTTTTCTTTTTCTTTGTTTGCTTTCGTATTTTGTATGTTTGTTCTCTTTGACATTTCTCTTAAGATACCCGTAACTCCCCTAGGGAAATTATGAAATTTCCCGGGAATGTCACTTTTTTATAAACCCCATAAATTGCTTTTTAGTTTTTCTTTTTCTCTAAAAAAAAAATAATAACCTTTTGGAGTCTAATCGGATGATTTCTGCAGGTGAGTTGAGGAGCAAGGTGAGAAGGGGGAAAGAAGTCGAGGGCATGAGATAGAAGCTGCCGCCTCATTTCACCTGTTGTCTTTTTCTGCATAAACATAAAATAAAAAATTAAAAAAAAAAAAGACAAGAAAAGAGCCATGTTGTCATCTTTAGTTAGCTGCTTTTTTAATCCTATTGTTGAGTGGAATGTAGGGGTGTTACTATTAGATAGATTAGATTAGAGGGTTTTGGGCTTGGTGGGATCTGTTGAGACGTGCCATTTCTGGAATCCGATGGCCTAATCAAAGTTTAGAAGTTGTAATTTCGTATCTACTGCTCATTCTCTTTTGTTTTTATGCTATTTTAAATTCAGAAGAATGGGATAAGAACAGAGGGCAAGGTCAAATGGTTCAAATATCTCCTCATCTTTATAATAATTTACTCAAAATATTAATATTTTTTTGTAATTACTTTATTTGTTTTGATTCTGGCAATTTTTTTTTTTCATCCATTGAAAAACCTCTCTGCTATTTGGGACATTATTAGCAAATTCTTAAATTAATTAATTAACAGAATGATCTCCTTATCAATGGTGAAACCCACCGTTCAGGGAGCTTTTATTTTACGCGGGAACGGTGGGCCAGCCGCGGGGGTGGGGTCACCTCGTGGGCTGTGCAACGTAGGGCTCACCATTGTAACTTGGGCCTCCTTGTCTATGCGCCTTGTAGACTTTTTGCATCGGCAAATGCGACTTTTCCCTGTATGGCCATTGGACCGAGGGATTATGTATATAACATTATCGTTACTATTAACAATTAATATCAATAAAAGAATCTATACAAACATTTACGTAGCCAATTGAAGTCTGTTAAACTATACTAATGCAAAAATTAGTTCATTGAGTCGTCAGTTAGCATGATTTATAGACTAATCCTACGTGAAATTGCTTGATTAGCATCAAATTTTGAAGCCTGAATATCATAATTAACACGTATGCATAAAAAAATATTTATGTATAAGCATTTGTTTTCAAATTTTTTTTTAAAAAATTGATGGTGAAAATATTTACTTAATTTTAAAAATATTTAAATATTTAGTTTGAATTTTAATTTTTTAATAAATTTTCACAATTTATAATTTTTAATATTAATTTAATATCTCATTTCTAATTATTTTTAATATTTTAATAAAATTATAACTTTAATATATATTTAATTTACTTAATTTACTCACTTATGATGTAATATGTATTATAATTTATATATATATATATTTAAAATTTATGTAATACAAATACTTATAAATGAGAAAAATAAAAATAAAAAATAATATAAAGAAATCTTAATTTTTTATTTTTTAGAGTAAAAATATTTTTAATTTATTTTTTATTTATATATATATATATATATATATATATATATACTTTTACCTTTTTATATTTTTTTAAAAAAACTACTCTTAAATTTATTTATTTTTATTTTTTTAAGTACTTATAATTTACATTTATTTTTATTTTTTATATTTAAATAAAATAGAACTAAAAAAATATTTTTCAATAAATATTATAAATATATGCATGTTAGTTTTATATAAATATAAATCTTATTAGTATATTTCACACTGTAATTATTTTTATTTATTATTAATTACTTAATAAAATGAGTGGCTTAAACTTAAAAATTAGCCATAACTGGGAATGGCGTATTACACAAGTTAAGGGCACCAGACTTCAAACTTCTAAATATCAGCCAAGCAAATTCGTGTTCTTAATTTATAATAAATATAGAGGAATTTTGACATACCTCGTCTTCACTCTTGTTTTGTTTAGTTTCTTTGTTCCTTTTCCAATCGGGAATCTGATTTCGGCTGGTTGCGTGCTTTGTCCTTTCATCCTTATTGGCTTGTATGATGGAATTTTCTCTTGGATTTATATTCAATAGTAATCACGGAAAATTTCTACATCGAAACACAGAAAACCCTAATCATGGCAAACACGTAGGGTATGAATGGCGAGAGGGTTCCAGCCCAAACAAATTTTTTGTAATTTTATTTTTTTTCCTTTTCTTGTGCACTATGGTCCTATGCGTATTAGATTGCCATTTTGCAATTTGTTATAAATTCCATTTAGCTTTGGACCCAAATGTGCCGTATCGTGGTCAGCCAGGGATGGTTCACGATCCACCAATTCTGGCTAAAGTAATGTAATGTGGGTGCCTTTCATTATTGTGTTGCTTTAGTCTGACTAACTGTTATTTATCCACATATATTTGTTTATATATTGTAAAAACACTCTTGAAATTCTGAACTTTAGTGTTTTTATTGATAAATTAAACAATTATATATATATATATATTTCTTAATTACAATTCCTTTTTTTTTTAATTCATACAATATTTGTATTTATCATCAGTTACGGATTTTGCTGCTAAAACTACTTCTACTAATACTGGACACTTAATTTCAAGACTAAGATTTGAACCCCCATCAATCCAAAACAAATCCTATATGCATTCACATTTTGTTAAGAAATTATATTTGCCTAGAAAATAATTAAATGTAAAGTATCACCAAAAAAAAAAGAAAGAAAAAAAGACCCTTTTACATTTATGAAATGAACACACACACAAAAAAAAACACCCTTTTACATTTAGAGTATAAACACCCTCTAATTATTTCACACCGGATCTTGACATAAAATTCGTTATTAGTATATTGACGAATTCATGAACGAATCGAAATGAACAATTTCAATTCATGAGCTTTAGAAATGGATGCGATTGGATGAGGACCAGACCCGAGATATGATCCGAACTGCTTCGTGGTTAAGCTTAGGATGGTTGCGTGGAAGGCCGAAAGGGGTGTGTAGGGCCCAGTGTGTTTTCTACGCACTTTGACACAATGGCCAATTAGATGGCGGGAGAGTGCTGTCGTTGTGTCATCTCCCAAAAAAGAAAAGAAAAAAATAAAAGAAAAGGAAAAAAAAAGGTATGTAAAGTAAATTAAAGTCTCTGAATTCCTCCGGCACACTATAAAGCCCGCGACCGCATCATCCCATCACCAATTTCAACAAAAAGATTTAAAAAACAAAAAAAAAAAAAAAACAAAAATCTACCACCGTCGCCAGTGGCTATGAGAATAGGAGGAGGAGTGATGGCCACTGCAAGGGCCGTCTGGAGCAGCTTGGTGTTCGCCGGCTCCCGTGTTGGCATATCGTCCGTCGACCCCCTCCCGGCGGTGCTCTCGGTGCGCAATGCCTCGCGCGTCGTCTCGTCTGTAACTTCCGAGATCGGGACGGCCGATGTCGCGACCGCAGTTCAGAGGCCCTCGCGGGAGATCGCCGGCCGTGAAGAGGAGCGGCTGCCGAGGGTCGTGTTCGGTGGCCCGCCGAGCCGGCAGGAGGCGGAGGAGGCCACCGCCGAGCTGAGGGACGCACTGGAGATGTATTCACACTACACTTCTGCCTCGAATTCGAATCGTTTGTTATTATTCTACTCTTTTGCTTTCACAGTCCAACACTCACTACAGTACACCATAGTTGAATCCGTGTAGGTGGATTTTACATGGTAAATCCACGACGGTTTCCTCCTTTCAGAGAATGCCGTACTCAGCGATCAACCTTTTTTTTCGGCCCCCAAAAAAGTTTCATCTTAATTGTTTTTGGATTCGGTTCTGTTCGTAAGGGTGCATCTAATTCCATTTTTCTGTCACCTAATTCAGATTATTTTTTTTTTTTTTATGAATGTAATATCATTTTTACTTTCTTGAACGTCGCCATCTTCCTTACTGCTGTCAACTTGATGTTTCCAGGCTGTCTCTGTCATCTCCTACTCACCAGGGAACTGATGGTTCATTTGAACTCGGTCAGTCGTCCGGCCTCTCTTTGCCTAGTAATTCTGACCATTTGGAGACTAATAGTGGTATTATTGCTGAGCCACCAAATTATGCAATGAATGCATTTCAATTGCTCAGTCAAAGTCCTGCAGCTCAGGTTCTGATAAATCTCCTTCTCCCTCTTAATCGGCAATTCTTTCTGAAAATTTGACTATTTTGCATCATGTGAATGAATATAGAAAGTTTTCCGCGATGGAAATTCAGGGCCCCTGGTGTCCTTTCCATGTGTAGGCCTGTGGGGGTTTGGGGTGGGGTGTGGTTGAGGAATGTAATACGTTGGGTGCTTCCAAAACTTTAGGCAATTGTTTAACTCAGGTTTGTGTGGCGGTTATGTGATTCTTGTTGGAAGTTGACAATGAAAATGGCATCAGCATATGGAGTTGTTGATAGTCACAGTCAGGCCTGATCCCCAAGTGCCACCAGCATACGCAATTGTTGACAGCTGGATAATGTGCTGAATCTTTCTCATTCGTGTCCAGAGAGTTTTTGCTTTTTTGTGAACCTATTAATAAGGACTGTATGGGCTTGACTGCAAAATTTTGTGTGATTGTGAGAGAGAGAGAGAGAGAGAACAAACCAGTAACATTCAAGGGCTCATCTCAGGTTGCAGTTAAAGCTGCGATTGTCATATGGTTTATCAAACCACATAGGCTTGAAGGGCCTTCCTCTTTAAGGGCTTCGTTTATTTCGGTTATTACTATAATGAATGAAGATTACATTTGTGTTTTGTTAATTGAACCTGCTGATTGGTTTTTTATACCCAGACTGTTGTTGCCTCCATTGCCTCTGATTCAAATGTCTGGAATGCTGTTTTGAGTAATGATGAGCTCACGGAATTCATCCAGACCTGCAAGACAAGTAAGAGTTCTGTTTTTCTTTCAATACAGTATATTCTGCTTTTTCTTAAACAACTTTCTTGTTAGTTGGCTCCTTCACTAGGTATTGTTCTAAACCAAAATGACCCATTGCAGGTGTGGACTTCGAGGACCAGAGATCTCGAAGCGAAATTACTGAAGTGCCTGACAATGAAAGTCAAGATGAAACTGGAAAGTCCAAAAATGGTTTTGGGGAATTTTTTGAGAACATCAAGCAAACAGTGGTTCAGATGGTGAGCCAAGGCACTAGCTATCTTCAGAACATATTTGGTGCTTCATCCGCAGAGAACACTTCTGCAGCTTCTGATGCAGGGTTTAGTCATACAGACAAAACCCTGGGAGCATCTTTCATGGCACTGGCATGTATGGTTATAATGGTGGTGGTGCTGAAGCGAGTTTAGGGATCATTTGGCAATGTGACCGTAAATTTGCTGAGTCCACAAATCCTAATAAATATCTGTTTTTTATTGCATATTTGCTTGTCTACACTATCAGCTTATTTAATAAGCAGACGTATGGATTTATGTGCAACATAATATTTTAATCTATCCGATACGGATGTTTTTAAAATGATGCATTTTCATATTAGATATATGTGTTAAATATGACATTTGTTTATCTATTTTTTTACATGATGTGTTGGATATTTAAAAATATGTTAAAAAATAAAAATAAAAAGGTGGGACTAAACGTGTATTTTAAGCATAAACAAAATTTATTCAATCCTATTCTTGTTTATTCATTTTACAAAAAAAAAAAAAAATGAATGTTAATACCAATTTTGCTCATAATTGGACTAGAATTAGAAATTAGAACATTAATGATGTCAAATGACACAAATAAAATCCTTTCTATTTAATATTTGCCACGGAGTCATTCAACATAAGAAATTTAAGTTGTTGAATAAAGTACAAATTGCATATTAAATTTGAAGCACACCTTGATTGTAAGCGAGTATATTTGACAAAAAACGTAAATAAGATATATATTCTACATATTTTGTCAATAAATTTGTAATTAATTAGAAAAACTTAAAAATTGTAATTTTAATTCATAAATTATTGATTATAAAGTTTTAATATTGTGTTAAGAAATCAATCGATCTGAAATTTTGAAGTCAATCAATCTAAAATGTTGAAGTCATTAGGTATGTTAAATTCTAACAACCGGATATTTTTCGCTTCATGTTCTAATTTCCACTCTTTCAGTATTCATTTACACATGGTACAATGTGTTCTTGCTTCTTGGTACGTATCGGTTGGTATTACCAAAGCTGCCCCTGCAGAGCACCTTGTGGCCCGAGTAGCCTTTTGAACCAGTTAGCTGAAGCTTTCGGTATCCTCGTGAGATTATGGTTGTAATCAACGAAATAGAGTCCAAATCGGACCGTGTAGCCAGAATTCCATTCCCAGTTTTCAAGCGAAGACCAAGCAAAGTAGCCACGTACATTGCAATTGCCGTGCGTGTCGTATTGGTTTAAGTACAACATTCTGGTTAGGTGGCAGAAATGTCCTGAGGGCAGAAATTGAAGGATTCATTGGGAACTCAAGACGGTTGCTAAATTACCTTATGGCTGCGGAAAGGTTTGACAGGTAGTCCCTGTGATATTCTATCCTTTTCTGATCCTTTGATGCCATGTCTAGAGGTATAAATGGTATATTGAGATCATCCATGCCTGCAATGATGAAGTAGTTTATCTGATGGTTCAGATATTTGAGCTTGTTTATGCTCATTTTGATGCCTGGACATACGTACCGTTTTCTGTTATAATCACTGGTGGATTCCCATACCGATCTTTCAAATAGTTGGCCAATTTATGAATGCCCCACGGTACTATGTGTAGCCAGATGGAAGCTGCCTGTGAAAGGGATTGCCAGTGAGCTGATGTTTGATATCAATACGCCTGACAAGATCCTATTGCTTAGTAGGTTGTTTAGTGACATACTCGTTCTCCAATAGCAATGCCGTGCCGATGAGCTGCAATTGAGAACATTGTTAAGGATCATCAGTCAGTTGTTGTACCATTCATCTTTCTTGAGGAGTAAAGGATCGCGCTTTTGGTAGCTTACGGGTAGGGATCACAGCAGCGTCAGAATATGCATCCTGCAATACTAGTTTCCGAATGCGAGTCCAGTCGTTCCGGACATACAATGCTGCGTAATGATTTACGCCAACAAAATCCAAGGACCCCGCTAAGAATTTTGACTTTTTTGGATCCCAATGGCATATGGATCACATTAATGTTTAAATGATAACAATTTCAATATTTCATATCCAAATTTTATATTAAATTGTCTTTCAATGTTTTGTTTTTTCTTTTCTTTTTCTTTTTTTTTTTATCTCTCTTCCCCTTAAATGTTTCACTTCCTGCCATTATGCTTCATCTTTAATTTTAGGAGGAATAAAAACAACTTATATAGCAATATATTAATAAGACGAGAGAAACACCATATTTACTCGTAATTAATTCTTCGACCGGTTTACTCACTGTATTGCTTGTAGAATTGTTTAAGTAATGTATATTACTTTCTAAATTTATAAAAATATTAGAATAAGTTAAATTATAATTAGAATATGATATAAAGTACTTTATAATTCTAAAATTCAAGATTTACAATATAAAAAAAAAATGCACGCACATATATACAAAGACAATCGAACTCATTGATCAACACTAATTAGGTGGAAAGAATCTATAAAATTGTTCTGTGTATGCATAAGCCAAAAATAAGAATATATATTGAAGAATTAAAGAAACTAAAACTAATGTTAATAATAGGGAAAATATACAAAGAAAATGGTATAATTCAATAGAATACAATAATCATACCTCCACACCATGAATTATTTCATATTGGAGTTTCCATATACACAACATCATTCTAATATTTGCTTTTATCTGCAACAACAGAAGCACGCGTTATGAAATCCATCCCTTTGAAAAATAAAATAAAGGAAATAGCATTTGGAAAGGAAAAGGGATTTATGTAAACTATAATTCTTCTATCATATCTCACTTAGTTAACAATTTCAAAATAATTAATGTAAAATATTGGAAATTGTAACACTAATTATAACCAGTTACCTAAGGCCAATAAAAATAACTACCGTTAATTTAGATACAATCAGAATTAAAATAAATAAATAAAAAGATTAAATTGTATGAGACAATTAAAATATTAAATTAGAAAGAAAAAATTAGATAAAAATAAATGAGATTCTAAAAAAACTCTCAACTCAAATATTCAAATATCGAAAAAAAAAAAAAAGATAAGCTATGTTAAATAGAATGTAACAAACGCAAGTATGATACTGTCGAAGGAAAAAAGAACATCAAGTATTATATAGAGGGAAAGAAAAGAGGATTAAACCTGGATAAAGTAGAAACACAGGAAAATATGAAACCGAATCTCATTAGCAGCATAAACACAACATAAAAAAGAAAAAATAAATAAAATGAAATAATTATTAGGCTACTAATAATACACAAATCATGATTTTCACCCAAAAATAAGGACAAAGAAGTTCTCATAGCAAGGGAAAGTGGGGTTGTCCAACCAACATCACGAGAAAAAATTGACATGACATTCTAGATGTGATGGCAAAGAGGACCTTCGCTTTCTTTTTAAAATGACAGTGAAAATAATTTTTTTGTGTTTTTTTCAACAATTTGTTAATTATTATAATTCGATTATAAACTTAAATAGTTGTGAAAATTACAACATGTGCATTTAAAACATAAATATTGATCGGTATGCCTCATTGAAACTAATGATTAATAGAAGATCTAAAGATGTAATTCAATGGTGTGGAGTTGTAAAAACATCAAAATTAATTTTAAATCTGATAATTAATTTTGTATATTGGACAGAATAATATAATATTATCGTTACTATTAATAATTAATATCAATAAAAAAATCTATACAAACATTTATGTAGCCAATAGAAGTCTGTTAAATTATACTAATGTAAAAATTAGTTCATTGAGTCGTCCGTTAGCATAATTTATAGACTAATCCTACGTGAAATTGCTTGATTCGCATCAAATTTTGAAGCCCGAATATCATAATTAACTTGTATGCATAAAACAATATCTATGTACAAGTATATGTCTTCAAAATTAAAAATAAAATAATGGTGAAAATATTTACTTAATTTTAAAAAGATTTAAATATTTAGTTCAAATTTTATTTTTTTAGTAAATTTTTACAATTTATAATTTGTAATATTAACTTAATATTTCATTTATAATTTTTTAATATTTTAATAAAATTATAATTTTAATATATCTTTAATTTATTCAATTATGATATAATTCAAATTAATAATATATATATATGTATATATATAAATGAGAAAAATAAAAATAAAAAATAATTTTAAAAAAAGAAAAAAATTTTAAATTTTTTATTTTTTAGAGTGATTTTTTTTACTTTAATTTTTCTCAAAAAATATTTTATTTTGCCTTTACCTTTTTATTTTCTTAAAAAAATATATTTTCGAATAAATATTTTTTTAAAATACATATAATTTAAATTACTTTTTATTTTTTATATTTAAATAAAATATAAATAAAAATATATTTTTCAATCAATATTATAAATACATATATGTTATAAGTCTCGATACTAATTTTATATGAACATAATTCTTATTAATATATTTAACACTATAATTATTTTTATTTGTTATTAATTACTTAATAAAAGCACGTGACTTAAACTTAAAAATTAGCCAAAACTAGAAGTGGCAAATTTGTGTATTTAATTTATAATAAATATAGGGGAATTTTGATATGCCTCATCTTCACTCTTGTTTTGTTTAGTTTCTTCGTTCCTTTTGCAATCGGGAATCTGATTTCGGCTAGTTGGGTGCTTTGCCCTTTCATCTTTATTGGCTTGCAAGATGGAATTTTCTCTTGGATTTATGCTCAATAGTAATCACGGAAAATTTTTACATCGAAACACGAAAAACCCTAATCACGGCAAACACGTAGGGTAAGAATGGCAAAAGAGTTGGAGCCTGAACAAATTTTTTGTAATTTTCTTTGTTTTCCTTTTGTTGTGCACTGTGGACGTATGCGTATTAGATTGTCATTTGGCGATTTGTTATAGATTCCATTTAGCTTTGGACCCAAATGCGCAGTATCGTGGTCAGCCATGGATGGTTCACGATCCACCAATTCTGGCTACAGTAATGTAATGTGGGTGCCTTTCATTATTGCGTTGCTTTAGTCTGTTCTGTGCAAAATGGGCAACGAGGTGCATGGTTACTTCGTTCAACGTGTAGTGGTTTGCTAGCAGTTATCATCACTCTCGGAGGGATCTCGGACCAAGTGTTATTTATCTACATATATTTGTTTAAACGTATTTGTTTATAGATTGTAAAAACACTCTTGAAATTCAAAACTTTCAGTGTTTTTATTGGTAAATTGAACAATTATATATTCTTCCTATCTACAATTCCAAAACAAGTTCTATATGCATTCACATTTTGTTAAGAAATTATATTTGCCTCGAAAATAATTAAATGTAAAGTATCACCAAAAAAAAAAAAAGAAAACCCTTTTATATTTACGAAATGAACACACAAACACAAAAAAAGAAAAAAAAAAAAGGCCTGAAATGTTCTGTTGTGGCCTCTAATTATTTTACACCGTATCTTGACATAAAATTCGTTATTGGGTATATTCATGAATTCATTAATGAACAATTTTTTCAATTCACGAGCTTTAGAAATGGATGTGATCGGATGAGAGACCCAGACCCGAGATATGATCCGAACTGCTTCATGGCTTAGTGAAGTGTTTGGTTGCTAATTGCCTCGAAAATAATTATGATTTCACACCCTAATTGCTCGATTAAGCTTAGGATGGCCGAGACAGTCAGTGGTTTTCTACGCACTTTGACACAATGGCCAATTAGATGGCGAGAGAGAGAGAGAGGGAGAGAGAGAGAGAGAGAGAGAGAGAGAGAGGTCTCTCGTCGTGTCATTTCAAAAAAAAAAAAGAAAAAAAGAAAAAAAGAAAAAGTTTGTAAATAAATTAAGTAAGAGTCTGTGAATTCCTCCGGCACAGTCAAAAGCTCGCGACCGCATCGCATCACCAATTTCAACAAAAAAGACTGAAAAAAAAAAAAAAACAAAAATCTACCACCGTCGCCGGTGGCCATGGGAACGGGAGGAGCAGGAGTGAGGACCGCTGCGAAGGTCGCCGGGATCGGCTTGGTGAACGCCGGCGCCCGCGGCGGCATATCGTCCGTCACCCACCCGGCCGAGCTCTCGGTGCGCAACGCCTCGCGCCCCGTCTCGTCTGTAATTTCCCGGATCGGGAAGGCCGATGTCGCCACCGCAGTTCAGAGGTCCTCCTCGCGGGAGAACGCCGGCCGTGAAGAGGAGCTGCTGCTCGATGGCGGAAAGCAGATGCCGCGGGTCGTGTTCGGTGGCCCGCCGAACCGGCAGGAGGCGGAGGAGGCCACCGGTGAGCTGAAGGATGCACTGGAGAAGTATTCACACTACACTTCTACCTCGAATTCGAATCATTTGTTATTTTTCTGCTCTTTTGCTTTCACAGTCCAGCACTCACTACAGTACAACATGGCTGACCTAATTGTTATTCAATATTACGTTGTAATATCATTTTTACTTTCTCGAACTTCACCATCTTCCTTACTGCTATCAACATGATGTTTCCAGGCTGTCTCTGTCATCTCCTACTCACCAGGGAACTGATGGTTCATTTGAACTCGGTCAGTCGTCCGGCCTCTCTTTGCCTAGTAATTCTGACCATTTGGAGACTAATAGTTGTATTATTGCTGAGCCACCAAATTATGCAATGAAGGCATTTCAATTGCTCAGTCGAAGTCCTGCAGCTCAGGTTCTGATAAATCTCCTTCTCCCTCTTAATCGGCCATTCTTTCTGAAAATTTGACTATTTTGCATCATGTGAATGAATATAGAAAGTTTTTCCGCGATGGAAATTCAGGGCCCCTGGTGTCCTTTCCATGTGTAGGCCTGTGGGGGTTTGGGGTGGGGTGTGGTTGAGGAATGTAATATGTTGGGTGCTTCCAAAACTTTAGGTGATTGTTTAACTCAGGTTTGTGTAGCAGTTATGTGATTCTTGTTGGAAGTTGACAAAATGAAAATGGCATCAGCATATGGAGCTGTTGATGGTCACGCTCAGGCCTGAACCCAAAGTGCCACCAGCATATGCAATTGTTGACAGCTGGATAATGTGCTGAATCTTTCTCACTCGTGTCCAGAGATCTTTTGCTGTTTCTTGAACCTATTAATAAAGACTGCATGGGCTTGACTGTAAAATTTTGTGGGATTGTGTGTGTGTGTGTGTGAGAGAGAGAGAGAGAGAGAGAGAGAGAGAACAAACCAGTGACATTCAAGGGCTCATCTCAGTTTGCGGTTAAAGTTGCGATTGTCATATGTTTATCAAACCACATAGGCTTGAAGGGCCTTCCTCTTTAAGGGCTTCGTTTATTTCAGTTATTATTATAATGAATGAAGATTACATTTGTGTTTTGTCAATTGAACCTGCTGATTGGTTTTTTATACCCAGAATGTTGTTGCCTCCATTGCCTCTGATTCAAATGTCTGGGATGCCGTTTGGAAAAATGATGTGCTCACGGAATTCATCCAGACCTACAAGACGAGTAAGAGTTCTGTTTTTCTTTCAATACAGTATATTCTGCTTTTTCTTAAACAACCTTCTTGTTAGTTGGCTCCTTCACTAGGTATTGTTCTAAACCAAAATGACCCATTGCAGGTGTGGACTTCGAGGACCAGAGATCTCGAAGCAAAATTACTGAAGTGCCTGACAATGAAAGTCAAGATGAAACTGGAAAGTCCAAAAATGGTTTTGGGGAATTTTTTGAGAACATCAAGCAAACAGTGGTTCAGATGGTGAGCCAAGTCACTAGCTATCTTCAGAACATATTTGGTGCTTCATCCGCAGAGAACACTTCTGCAGCTTCTGATGCAGGGTTTAGTTATACGGACAAAACACTGGCAGCATCTTTCATGGCACTGGCATGGATGGTTATAATGGTGGTGGTGCTGAAGCGAGTTTAGGGATCATTTGGCAATGTGACTGTAAATTTGCTGAGCCCACAAATCCTAATGAATATCTGTTCTTTGTTGCATATCTGCCTGTCTACTCTATCAGCTTGTTTAAGCAGAGGTATGGATTTATGTACAACTTAATTAGGCAGTGGTTAGTTTTGCTACTCTCTTTGGGCATCAGTATATTTCATCTGTCAATCTTATCTGCTGTGCTGGACACTCTATGAGTTTGGTACATGTGACATACTTGCTAGGATAATACATATATGATAAGAGCGTGTGAACTTATTGTATGCACTATGGAGTTTCATCTGTCTAGTTTATCTTACACTATTTTGCCTCGTGTATCAAATCCACGTATTAGGATGAGTGCGAGGGCTTCTCTTATCCTGAGGATAATGTGACAATAATGCTAAATTTAGATTCTATTGTGTTGTTTTCATCTTCACGGGGGATAGTCGTAATGTGTCGAAAGCATAAGCTTTTGTTTTGTAATTTTTGAATTCCATCCTAGATGCTCGAAGGATTCATGTTAATTCTGGATTTTGTACTTAATTCACGATGACGTTGTTAATTAATTAATATTTTGATCTATGTGATACTGATATTTTTAAAATGATGCATTTTTACATTAGATATACGTGTTAGATGTGAAATTAGTTCATCTATTTTTTAACATGTTGAATATTTAAAAACATGTTAAAAAAAAAATAGACATATATATTAAGTATTTTTAATTTGTCTGTTGTATATTTTTTATATATGAATTGAATATTGTTAATACATGACTTAAATGTTAATATATTTGATATATATAAAATTAATTTTAAAAATAATATATATATATATAATATTGTTTTTATAAATATAATAAATAGTTTAGTTAGATTGTCAAAAATAAATATTTTTTATCATATCAATTATATTGACAATTTTAAATAATAATATTTTAAATATTATATTAGATTTATATATAATATGTATATTTTAAAATTTTTAACAAAATATTAATTAAAAGATAAAAAAAAACACAATAATTTTTATAAATTTTAAATTTTAAAATTATTATTATTAAAAATATCTAAATTATATGTTTATATAATATATTTAATATATACTTTATATTTATACTTGTCCCGTATTTTTATCTTAGTTTTTTATATTATATTTGAAAAATAAATTTTGTTATAGAGACACATAAAATAAATACAAAATAAATATTTTTTATTATAATTATAATTAAAAAATATATTAATTATAATTAATAATTATAATAAATTAATATTTATTTTATATTTATTTTACATATGTTTTAAATTACAGTTGCGCAATTGTTGGGAATTCACTGTTCTTTACTGAATGAGAATTTTTGGGCCAACATGACTAGACTGCCACGTTTGACTGTAATTTGTGACAAAACTGTCTTTTAAGGGACAATTCCAGATTATTACTGAGATTTTTTTTCTTTTTTTAGATTACTCAGAAAATATTTTAGAATGTGATTTTGTATTCAAAACATAAACTAAGGATATACATGAGAATGTGATATTATTTTTCTCACGTTTGCTATTTGCCTTTTCTTTTAATTTTAATCAAGCGGGCTTTTTTCCTTCTATAATCTATCATCGAGCTATAGGCTAAATTTAGCTAAGAGTGGGCAATTGCCTCCACTAAACTCTTAAAATAATAATAAAGAATCTATAAAATAATAGGTCGATTTTAATTTCTTTTGACTTCCTTCCATCGCCACAAAAATTTTGGTTGTCAATTCAAAAAATTATAAATCAAAGTATAATTTTTTTTCAACCTATTTAAGGGATAAATTAAAATAATAGTGTAATTTTTTAATTTTTTAATATAATTTAAAATTTAAATTTTGTTTAATTTAATTTTAAACATTATCAATCCTTTTTAATGTTCTCTTCTTGAGGGTAAAAAACAAATAAAACATTATATTTGGCAATTAACATGTGTAAATATATTGTCAATACATATTTTTAATGTATTTTTGTATATTTATTAATACTTTTTTGCGGAAATAAAGTATTTGAGATATTTGATGATGTATTTTGGTTGTCAATATGTATTTTTATACATATTTTCATATGTTGACCATGAAATATAATGTTTGACTTACTTTTTTATTCTTAATTGTTTACTTTGAAAAGAATTAATAACATTTATAATTGAATTGAAAAAAATAAAACAATTTGGGATTGCATTAAAATAATTAAAGAAATTGAGAACTACTTTTTTACCTTGTTACACCTATCTAATCAATCAAACTATAAAGGAATATTTGATAATTCCTCTCTTTTTTTATTAGACGATATTTCTATTGCCGTGTCATAAGGTATTGTAAAAAAAAAAAATGATTAAGATAACATTAATTCTATGAAACTTTGTTATCTCTGCTGCTGCAACAACAAGGTTGTTATCTAGAAGGCCGTGGGTGGGACTAAACGTGTATTTTAAGCATAAAATAATTTATTCAATCCTATTCTTGTTTATTCATTTTACAAAAAAAATGAATGTTAATACCAATTTTGCTCACAATTGGACTAGAATTAGAAATTAGAACATTAATGATGTCAAATGATACAAATAAAATCCTTTCTATTTAACATTTATCGAGGAGTTATTCAACGTAAAAAAATTTAACTTGTTAAATAAAATACAAATTACGTAATAAATTTGAAGTAGGCCTCAATTGTATGCAAGTACATTCGATAAAAAATGTAAATAAGATATATATTCTTCTCATTTTATTAATGAATTTAAAATTAATTAGAAGAATTAAAAAATTCATGATTTGTTGATTATAATGTTTCCAATATCAAGAATATTATAAGGTTTTTAATATGATGTGAAGAAGTTAATCAATCTAAAACCTTAAAATCAATGGGTATATTAAGTTCTAACAACCGGATATTTCTTGTATTAGTACACCAATTTTCACTGCATGTTCTAATTTCGCAGTATTCATTTACGCATGGTACAATGTGTTATTGACTTCTTGGTTCGTATCTGTTAGCATCACCACAGCTGCCTCTGCAGAGCACCTTGTGGCCCGAGTAGCCTTTTGAACCAGTTAGCTGAAGCTTTCGGTATCCTCGTGAGATTATGGTTGTAATCAACGAAATAGAGTCCAAATCGGACCGTGTAGCCGGAATTCCATTCCCAGTTATCAAGCAAAGACCAAACAAAGTAGCCACGTACATTGCAATTGCCGTGCCTGCCGTATTGGTTTAAGTACAACATTCTGGTTAGGTGGCAGAAATGTCCTGAGGGCAGAAATTGAAGGATTCATTGGGAACTCAAGACGGTTGCTAAATTACCTTATGGCTGCAGAAAGGTTTGATAGGTAGTCCCTGTGATATTCTATCCTTTTCTGATCCTTTAATGCCTTGTCTAGAGGGATAAATGGTATATTGAGATCATCCATGCCTGCAGTGATGAAGTAGTTTATCTGATGATTCAGATAATTGAGCTTGTTTTTGCTCATTTTGATGCTTGGACATACGTACCATTTTCTGTTATAATCACTGGCGGATTCCCATACTGATCTTTCAAGTAGTTGGCCAATTTATGAATGCCCCACGGTACTATGTGTAGCCAGATGGAAGCTGCCTGTGAAGGGATTGGCAATGAGATGATGTTTGATATCAATACACCTGACAAGATCCTATTGCTTAGTAGGTTGTTTAGTGACATACTCGTTCTCCAATAGCAATGCCGTGCCGATGAGCTGCAATTGAGAACATTGTAAGGATCGTCAGTCAGTTGTTCTACCATTCATCCTTCTTGAGGAGTAAAAGATCGCGCTTTTGGTAGCTTACGGGTAGTGATCACAGCAGCGTCAGAATATGCATCCTGCAATACTAGTTTCCGAATGCGAGTCCTGTCGTTCCGGACATACAATGCTGTGTAATGATTTACGCCAACAAAATCCAAGGACCCCGCTAAGAATTTTGACATCTTTGGGGAGATTTCGGGTAGCCTTTCACCAACAAGCTTTCTCATTGAAAGAGGATATTCGCCAAAGACAAGTGGATTGAGGAACCTGGTTCACTTCAGGTCTGTTAAGGAGGAAGATGTATGCATACCATTCAGAAATGTCACGAATCCAAGGCATCTACTATTTACCATCCAATTGAAAACTCCATTGCTCTACTTGCTGCATCTTTGTCCTCATCAGCATCAGAGAGTGGTTCATACCACTTGGAATCCAATGCTATTCCAATATGACCGCCTTGTTTTTCCTGGAAGACCCAACAAATTGGTAGAAGGCCATTATTTTCTGTCAGACCTTTTCGATTTTATAGTTGGTTCAAGATATTTGGTGGCAGAAGACTACGTTGGAGCAAGGAAGTACCTTAAAATTTGACTGATAACAGCGATATGCAGCTGCGTGCGACAAGAGGATATGGTGAGCTGCAATGTAAGGTTCACTGGATGAATTTCCAGTTTTACAAAGCATATGGCCAAGAATAGAGCACCTTCCAGGAGCTTGGATTCCGGTATCATAGCCCTGGATTGCGAAACCATGAGGTTCATTGAAGGTGATCCAGTGTTTCACTCTATCACCAAATGCTTGGAAGCAGGTGAATGCATAATGCTCAAAGTCCTCTCTGTAAGTGATCCATTTGTTTTCTTAAAGCAATATTTTCATAGCCAAAAGTGTCACATTCAGTTCCAATATACTTACACTATTTGTTTGCTCAACCATCCTTCATATATATCTTGAAGCATCTGTGGAAGATCCCAATGATATAGAGTTACATAAGGCTGGATTCCTGATTGGAAACAACAGCTAATGCTTCAAAAATATAGTTTTTCATTTTTTTTCACACAAAGAAACTGAACTACAAGGCATGGATCACTGAGTAACCTTTTTCAAGTAAAGCATCTATGAGGCTGTTGTAGTAATTTATCCCTTCTTGATTTGGCTCCCCTGTTCCCTCTGTTGAAAGACTATGATTGAAACTCTTGACAATTTAAAAAGATACTCAGCAAAAGAATATGATTAAAGTTTTTCAAATTGGCTTACTTGGAAAAATTCTTGGCCAAGATATGGAGAATCTGTACGCGTCCATCTCCAATTCCTTCATCAAGCTTATATCATCCTGTAAAAACTTCTGGGTTTTATTCCTAGTGCTGTGAGAGAGACCACTAAAACAAATCCTTATTTACTGACTCGGGATCTTTATTGCTTCAAGTTGGTGACAAATCATAATTATCTTTATCTCCATATACTTATCATATGTATTAGTGCATCGATTGGTTTAATTGAGAACTGTAATCCAATTGATTTTCACATTCTTTGGTCACTAGTCGAAACCAGTGCACAAGTTGATCAGCTATTCTTTCAAGTAGGTTTGTAATCGTCCCCTTGAAAAACGAGCCTCAAAGCGAAGTTGCCTTACACAAGCAAGGAACATGAACCGTGTCATTATGGTATAATATGTGATCAGGCTTCACCAACCACTTTGAATTTTTAAGTCGATTGGTTTTTTAATATGGTATCAAAATCTGGTAAAAAGGACAAGAGTTCGAACCACGCTATTCTTATTTTTCAGTAACAGCACCTTGTTCACAATTTTAGCCCACTGAACTTGGACGTGATGTGTTAGAGTTTTGACAAACCGAAACAAGGAGTTACAAGAATGAAGATTCGTATCAATAACAGCAATTTTCCCAATTTTTTGAAGCCACATATAAGGTCCAAGTGCATCTGTAAGTTCACTTACCTTAAACCTGTGATATTGATCAACAGCTATATCTGCATTGCTGAAGTCCAGTATCCTCCCTGTTGAAATACATCGACTCAAGTATGATCATTGATCAACCTCCATTACTTTCACCACATGATCGTTTTGTTTCCCATAACGGTTTTCGGCCATTTATTGAATTTTCCTCAAGTATGATCCTTACCAGGCTGCCTTACGAAGGTATCCCATATGCTAGCTCCCTTGTTTCCTTCATTGACAGCTCCTTCAAACTATAACACAAAACTATCACCTAATCATGATAACTTACTCTATCCTGAGCTGCTAATCAATCCAAGCCAATGCATATCAAAACATGCTTGTGCAAAACCAGAGTAGATACTTCACCTGGTAGGCTGAAGAAGCTGTTCCAAACGTGAATCCAGGTGGAAAATCATCTCTGCTAATGGATTCTGTGTGCACAAAGAGAAGGGTCATTACAGAGAGGAAAAGACCAATTGTCATGGTAAATATTTCTTCGCTTTTCTCTCTCTCTTTCTCAAGAAATGAGAAGTTCCCGAGGATTGTTGGACAGGTAGGTGTGGATTCTATTAGTGTATATGAGGGAAAGAGGAGTGTAGCAGTTACTTGTTCGTAAAGGCGAAGAGTACAAATTTTTGAAGAAAGAAAGGAGTAGAAGACATCTGGGCTTCTCTTGCAATCCAAGTTGTTCTTCGATTCACTAGCACTTTGTGTGCACGCTATTGTGAGTACTATATATTCTCAAAAAAAAAAAAGAGTTGGGGTGTACGCTTGTCTTGTGTATGTGGGCTGTGGTTGACACCCCCACGTGTGTATATATATATATATATATATATATATATATATGAATATAATTAATTTGATTCTAATAGTGTCTTAATTAAAATTATCTTTATATATATATATATATATGTATCATCAAGATATGTCATTTATAATTTGAAATGAAATTTAAGATCAGTGAATTTGCTTTCAAGGATGAGGACCAACGATTGCTCTTTTTCTGTATCAGCTAAGCACATCCTTGATTATACAATGGCGATTGACTCATTAATCAACACTAATTACGTGGAAATAATCTAGAAAATTGTTCTGTGTATGCATAAGCCAAAAATAAGAAAATATATTGAAGGTTTAAAGAAACCAAAACAAATGTTAATAATAGGGAAACTATACAAAGAAAATAGTATAATTGAATAGATATACAATAAACATACCTCCACATCGTGAATTATTTCATATTGGAGTTACTATATACATAGCATCATTCTAATATCTGCTTTTATCTGCAACAATAGAAGCACACGTTTTGAAATCCATCCCTCTGAAAAATAAAATGAAGGAAATAGCATTTGGAAAGGAAAAGGGATTTATGTAAACTATAATTCTTCCATCATATCTCACTTAGTTAACAATTCCTAAATACTTATTATAAAATATTGGAAATTCTAACACTAACTATAACCAGTTACCTGAGACCTATGAAAATAATTAAAAAAATTAGGTTATGTAGATACAATTAGAATCTAAATAAATAAATAAAAAGATTGAATTGTATGACACAATTGAAATATTAAATTAGAAAAAAATAATCAAAAAAATGAAATAATTTCTAATAGATTCTGAACATAAGAAAAAATAAAAAAGATCAGATGAAAATAAATGAAATTCTCAAAAAAATCTCAGCTCAAATATTCAAATATGTATAAAAAAATTGATTAGGTATATCTAATAGAATGTAACAAACGCAAGTATGGTACAGTCAAAGAAAAAAGGAACATCAAGTATTATATAGAGAGGAAAAAAAAAAAAAGAAAAGAGCATTAAACCTGGGTAAAGTAGAAACACTGGAAATTATGAGACCGAATCTCATTAGCAACATAAACACAACATAAAAAGGAAAAAAAAATGAAATAATTATTAGGCTACTAATTATACACACAAATCATGATTTTCACCCAAAAATAAGGATAAATAAGTTCTCAAAGCAAGAGAAAATAGGGTTGTTAATTACTATATATGATAGCAAAGAGGACCTTTGCTTTCTTTTGAATATGACGCTAAAAATAATTTCTTTGTTTCTCTCGATAATTATGTTAATTACTATAGTTAGTTGTGGGAGTTACAACATGTGCATTTAAAATATGAATATTGATCGGTATTCCTCATTGAAACTAATGATTAATAGAATATCTAAAGATGTAATTCAATGGTATGGAGTTGTAAAAACATCAAAATTAATTATAGATATGATAATGATAATCAATTCTTGTCATTCCAAAAACTTCAAAATCTCTTCACCTCTTTCATCTAAAATGAGCTTTAAAGGAGAATGAAGCATGCCGCATGGCCTCCTCATGCCCTAGGAATAAGTATATCGTATAGATTTCTTTCACGGCATAAGAAGCAAATCACTCGAATAAAAGAGGTTTATCACCCCATCCCGCGTCTCCCTCACAAATCAGAGGTTCTATGGAAGATTGAGATCAAGGTTGGTATTCAATGTTTACTCGGTAGATTCATATTAATTGTAATTTTATAATCTCCTTTCTTGTTTTGAGCAGAATTTTATGTTCTCCTTAATAATTCTTTGTTTTTTTTTGGGACTCTCTTTTTATGTTTTGTTGGAATCACCGTTGAACTAGATGTTGTAACCGGCTTTAGTGACATGTTTACCCGTGCTACCATCTCCCATAATTTTGGAAGCTATGTTTCATTTTTTGATTCCTTTGGGTTAAATTACAATCCTCTTTAAAATTTTCGTATTTACAGCGGGATGTCACGAACGGATTATATAATGTACGATAAGTTATATTACAAATAGTGATGGTACCACCGACTCTTATATTATATAAGAAAAGTAAAATTTTAAATTATATAAATATAATATTTTAATAAATTATATTTTAAAGAGAAAGTAATAATTTTGTGACAGATAATATCAAAACTAACCCAATTCTGATATTTCCCATTAAGTGTTTCATATGAGAGAAGTAGGTAAGAAACTCCAATTTTCAATGAGAATGTCGATGAATTTGGTGAAAGAAAATGTAATGGACGGTAATGAATTATATTATGAATGAATTAAATATAATCTGACTCTCATATCAAATAAAAAAAAAATATTGAGTCATATAAGTATGATTACTGCACACTCAATAGATTGTATTTAAAAAAAAAATAACGATTACTGCATACCCAACTGCACGTGACCTTTGCCTAATTGGGTAAGGATGTTGGCACTCACTACACCCTGGTTTGGTCTCTGGCCTCTTACAACATACTTATCAAGATCCCAAGCATTTTAATTCATTTTGTTTCAAGCTGCATTCACCTAAAAATATGTTAACATTTTTCAACAATACTTATCAAGAACTAAGAATTTGTTTGGTTTACCTGATTATTGCCGCGGATTAATTTTGTTAATTACTTTTACTAATTACTTTAACTAATTACAATTGCTCATAAATAAAATGAAATTAGAATATTTAGTTTAACATGTATTATCAATTATTGTTAATTATTAAAATGACTAACTAGTAAACCTCATTTATCTTTCAAGTGGGGATGAGATATTGTTAAAAGAAAATAAAAAGAAGAAGATGTATAAGCATAATAAAAATATTTTTTTTCCTTTTTTTTTTTTGCTAAATTTGGATTAGAGCATCCCTAAAATTAATAGAAAAAAGTTGTACTATTTTATCTTTAAATCAATTTTATTTACTTAAAAAGATTTAGATAATTGGTGAAATTATAAAATTTCTCTAAATAAAATTTGAAAAATTATTGAGATGAAAAAAAAGATATATAAGTAATTAAGATATTATTATTAAAAATATTTTTATCTACTAATTATTAGTTATTATTATAATAAAAAAATGATAACTCAGGGTTATTTTTTTCCATTGTTACTCCTTAAGAATTCTATCAACGAATGACAGATTTTTGAAAGATCTTTCTTTTTCAAATTGAACAGCAACATTATTTTTCAACAGCAAAAACAAACATTCACTAAAACATATAAATTTAGTTTGTTTCAAACAACATCCGACTGCACTTAAAATAATTTTTTAACAAAATATTTATAATTTGCACAACATAAAAGTGTCACTTTATATCGGTGAAATTCGAGCCATGAGGTATATCTTTTTGTCCCAAAAATGATTATAAATAATAAATATAATACAGATCAATAATCAGGTAGATTTCTTTCTTATTGTAAGGTTGGTTTCGTAATTTCACTCTTAACCTTAAACCCTCTCCGTCTCTTCCTTATAGTCCCTCGCTTCGATTGGATCTCAGTCTTCACTTATCTCTCTGTGCCTCTGATTGAAATTAGGGTTTTAGCTAAACCCACTTTTGGTGATACGCATCATGGCGATGAGAGCGACGGCGTCTCTGGCGGCGGCTCCCCACGGCTTGCGGCGTCTCTTCTGTACGACCTCCACTTTACCCTTCATTCCTCCGTCGAGCCCATCGTCGTCCCCGGCTCGAGAACAGGCTGAGCCCAATACCAACCTCTTTGTCTCTGGCACGTAAATTTCTCTTTGTTGTTTTTTTTTCCCAAAAATTAAAGTTTGTTTCTTTCGTATTATTTCCTTTTGTTCTAATCTGGGTTATCGGCTGTTTCTTTTATAATCATCGCGTGTTGGGCTTTGTTGTTTTGTTATGGATTTCGATGCTAAGTTCATCTATTGGAAATGAAAAAGGAAAAATCTGAAATTTATGTCAACTGGCTTTTGTTTTTGATGAATTCTCATATCTCAATTGCTTTGCTGCGTTAAGAGTGCGTGTCTTTGGCTTTATGTTTTGGTATGAAGTATGAATAGCTGCTGATAGGATATTGCAATTTCTATTTTATGGAGTTGATTGAAAGCCTTTGAGGATGTCATTTTGATGCCTTGAATTTTCAATGGATTGCTTGGAAACTTAAAAGGAAGTGTATCTGTTTCTTATTTTGCATTAACATGTGTAGAATATGAAGTC
Source organism: Bruguiera gymnorhiza (assembly GCA_020883675.1). Taxonomy (NCBI): domain Eukaryota; kingdom Viridiplantae; phylum Streptophyta; class Magnoliopsida; order Malpighiales; family Rhizophoraceae; genus Bruguiera; species Bruguiera gymnorhiza. The sequence continues at coordinate 2,054,104 of JAIRCJ010000136.1, read as the reverse complement.
TTAGGTGTTAACCAAGCACTAAATGCAGACCAGGCTTTTATTTGATCGGTATTGCAATGCATCTAATCAATGTAGCAATCATCCTTATAAGTGGAAAGCATTGAAAGTCCCAGTCCTGTGTTGTATGTGTTGTGGTGCCTGCTACTGTACCTTTTCATCTTGACAAGAAGATTTAGGCCAATTTGTCACAAGACAAAGTTGGATTAGCTTGAAAGTTACCACTGAGATTCAACTATTGTTGGTTATATCATGTAATGAAAACAAAGATTTTAAATGCACAATGAGATTTTGATTTTGTACTTGGTTGTATATGAGAAAAAGATTTAGTTAGTGGAGGAAGCAATTTGAAATTCATTTGTACTACTTGATGATACATCAAGTCAACTTGTTTATGCACATCTGTTATAACATTTTCTGTGGCATTTTTCTATCCAATTTAACTTTGTGGATGTTATCAATTTTGTTATGAAATGAATTGATATCTTTTCAATTTTTATCAGGGCTTAATAAACGAACTACTTCAGAGAAACTACATAAAGAGTTTTCCCAGTTTGGTGAAGTGGTTCACGGTTTGTGTTCTCTCACAAAAATTGCTTTTTTAAGATCTACTGTGCAATTACTGACTGTTATCTTTGTTTTTTCACAGCTAGAGTTGTCACTGATAGGGTATCAGGATATTCCAAGGGGTTTGGTTTCGTTAAATATGCTACACTGGAAGATGCTAAAAAAGGCATAGAAGGCATGGATGGCAAGGTGAGTTTGATGCAGCTTCGTACTTCCCCTTTATTTAAAGAAGAGGAGAGATGTATTCATTTGATAAACTCCTTGTACTTATGATAACCACTGGATTCTGATGAATTGGTCAAACTAGCTTGGACTTCAAGTATGGTTAATAACACTAGAAATGTTCAATATCAAGTGAGGGTAAAAAAGGCCTGGTCTCCTTACAAAACAAGTAACAAAATTGTAGAATCTTTGAAGGTAGAAATGAAATGTACACTGCTATATGACCTTCATATGAAGTTCATGCGACAAATCTTAATGCTCAAATATAAAAAATTCATTGATTTTGTAGGAAATTATTTATTAGGTTAAATCTACTTCTTTTTATTAGTTTAGATTGATTTTTTTTAGCTATGTTTGTCAATAGAGAAGACCAGTACCTGCAGAACACGCAGACATATTGTGTTTGGGTATATGTATGTAGTTTCAGACTGGTCATGATCTAGCTGGGTCAATGGTTTTTTTATCTGCCCATGTCTCATGCAGCTGTGGAACTTGCTATTATCTGCTATCCATGCTTGGAACTTGCTTAATTTGGAAAACATTTTGGAACCTTCAAAAATTGTTGCAACAATTCTTAAACAGAATTGAATGCACACTATTAATTAATTACATGACATTGCTTTTTCCATCAAAGACTTTGTTCTCTGCTGTTCAACCTTAAAACTTCATGCATGGCTAGTGTATGCCTTACCCCATCTCAAAGCCTATCTCCCTATCTCAGTAGATACAGCTATTCTTGTCTGCTCTCTATTTCTACTCCTTGATAGGCTTGCATTCAGGCACTCTACCTAGTCTTAGGTTTTCCAGATTGCAGGATAATGGCAGCAATAGAAAACCAAACAATTTTGAGAGATTTTCAAGACATTGTGCTATTTATCTGGTTCCCTTGTTCTTGGTAATTCTGAGTATCGGGAAAGTTATGCTGGGGAAGTACTTTTTTGTTTGCTTGTTGGACCAAACTATAACTCTGATTCAATACATGGCTTTCTGTGGATACTTGTATGACCGTTATTTGTTGGATACAAATAAGTTTCATATGTTTGTTTTCTCGTGGAGGTTATTTAACTTATTTCATCTGTAGTGTTGATGAATGCTAATCTAGCATTTATGAAGTTATCAAATTACATATGATATTTGTTTCTTTTGTAGTTCCTGGATGGATGGGTTATATTTGCTGAATATGCAAGACCCAGACAACCACCTACTCCTCAGAACAATATGGGTCCTGGTTATGGAAACATGAGTTCTCCCTATGGCCGCCAGTGACTGCTCTTGGCAAGGCGAAAAGCTTATTATTACTTATTCAACCTCGCCAAGCTGATAATTAGTTGTCATTATTCTTTGTGGACTCCCATACATGGAATCTCAAGATGGAGATTAGCCATACAGAGAAAAAGAATGAATATGTCAACATGTGTCATCTTAAATGTCCCTACTGAGTCGATCTGATGCAATAGCCCATCTCGTATTTATGGACATTTTTGTCCTATAAACCATGTCTCTGTGTTTTGGCATCTATGGTCTTATGTTTTTAGCATGAGTGGAACCTGTTATAATAGTTGAATTGAATGCCTTGTAGGAGTAGCGTTTCCAATACACGAGACTTGCGCTATTACCCTTTTTTCTTTAACAAAGCGATTCGAACTTTTGACCTGGTCAAGTCATAACTGAGTGAGTTCTATTGTTATGTTATGGCCCAATTCATCGTAATATGTGGCAAACGCACGGTTTGAGACGAGGCTTTATACTATTGTTTGGTGAGGGAATTATAGGTTGAATTACCTTTAGGCTTCACGGCGACAGCCTGCTGCAACACAGAAAGAGAAGGTTATCGACCCCGAAATCCTAGCCTGTCTCCTAGGTTGCTAGATATTTTACACTTTTTACTGGGAAATGCAATCTGCTTGCATTGCTATTGTTGCAATGCAATCTGCTTGCACTGCCATTGTTGCAATGCAGTCTGTTTGTATTGCATTGCTTATCATACATGAAGACAATGTGCCTTCAGCTGCAATCCAAACTATTCACCACTTGAAGTCTTAGTCCAGTCATACCCCCAGCAACCATCTCAACTCGTGCTCAGGCTCTATCGGACCAAGTGTTTTCCTGTGTCATTTATCAAATGGCTTATTTGTGGCCTCAAGTTTTCATTAATGTGACATGAATTCTGGAGCCACCATTTTTGCCCAATAGACCCTTACGGGCTAAAGATGAAATAGTCTGGCCGAAGCAAAATAATTCACGGCCGCCTTAATTTGCTGACTCATTGCAAAATGACAGCTGCCCTATAAACCATTCAATGCTGTCCAAATTGGCCCATGCACACTAGCGCATTTGCCTTCTAGTTAAAGCCACATGGACACATTTATAGCATTGAAAGTAACTTAAAGCAGTGGATGGCCGGACTTTGCACTCCATTCAGGACAAGCAATAATACCAGTTAGGCGAAATTTAGTTGGAGCAAATGATTTTTGGATGAAGGGGATTCAGTAAAAGACGTTCTCAATACACTAGATTATCATATTGTGATATTTAAAAAAAAAAAAATGTACATAGTATTGCTTTACTTTTCTAAAGAAGTTATTTTTGTTACTCGATTACTTAACTAACCACCAAGACTTGCCATTCAAAGGCGATTCAGTAAAATGGTCAACAATTTGTAGACAAACTCAGTTGACTAATATGGTCATTGACCCAAACTGTACAATTTTTTTTGGTCCATTGGTAGGGTTGTCACCATTTTAACTATTGGATCCATGGCTATGCGATAGATGAGGTCCACATAAAAATTTCCAACAACATTAGGTGAGCTAGGTTTCATCGCTGGAATGATGTAGCATGTTCACAACTGTTTTTAAGGGCACTTGGACTCGTCAATTTTGGCAGGGCCTTGGGATTCCTGACTGGTCATTTTCCTTTAGAAATTTGACACATTTGGATAGAATTTTCCAAAGTGAAAATAAAAACAAAAAGAAAAGGAAAAACAAGATTTCACGAAACATCCTTATTTGGAGACTGCAAGGGTTGCCTCCAGGGTCTATAAATAAATCCTGGTTCTGGACATCATAACGTTCATGTAAACGATACATGAATTTGCTATCGTGCGTGGAGAAGGACTCACAGATATGTATATTATATACAATATACATTGAAGCGAGTATACGTCAACTCTTCAAAAAGAAAAAAAAACAGAGAGAGAGAGAGAGAGAGAGAGAGAGAGAGAGAGAGAGAGACGGGTACGAGATAGGCATTATTGTGAAATACAACCATTATAAATATTTTAATAAACGTAGTATTATTATTTTTTTAAAAAAAGATATAACTTAGAAAGTTATTATGTTATTTTATTTTACTAAACAACACAAACACTACCAGTCTTCGATACAAGTACTGAAATATAAAAATATTAACTTTTTATTACCAAAAAAAAACTGTTTACTAGATGATATAATAAATAATATTGATAGCATCATTTTTCGAGCCGATCTTAAAGTCTCCAATAAGAGTTCGTTAGGCAACGAGCTATACAGAGTAGCGGTCCTCCTATCTCGTGAATATTACTTCCTCTCGTCTGCTGGACTTTGCTAGGGTTACATAGACTTGGTTGGGTCGATGCTAGATGCAGGCTAATGTATTGCACCATTATAACCCTTTGTTCTACGTTTTCATTTTTCTTTTTATTACATAATCACATTTAATAATATAAACTACGAAAGTATAGGAATGGTCACGATCCGTCTGAAATGTGTGAAAATTTTTCACATATGCAACTTACAAATTCAAACTCTCAACAGCATACGTCACCTGGGGGCCGGCTAAGGTGGTCGTTGCAATTTAATTGGTTTGGTGGCCATAGTATGACTTCCCACCTTACTTTATTAATCCGTTCATATATTTATAGTAACTTATGAAGCAAGAGAAACCAGAAAAGAGCAAACGTGTGCCATTGGTACATCTCTAATCTGCATGCAATCCACACTTTTTTTTTAAGTGTCGGGTAGTATACTGTTCTTATCAGTAGTATATATATATATATAAATTAATGGAGTTCGTTGAGAGCAACAGAAGTCTTGCTTTTTATTTTATTTTATTTTTTTTGATTTTTATTTTTTGCTTCTTTTGTGCCAAGATTTAGATTCTAATTGTTGAACCACAGAAGCCCTCGAACACTCCTATTCTGGGACTCGAAGGGTCTGCTGGTCTTAACTGTCTAGTATTGGATATGCCAATTAAAGCTACTAATCAAGCCGGCTCAATAGACAATTTGATCTGCTTTTCATTTTTCGATTAATTAATGTTTAAATTTTTGAAGTTAGACAACGAGGAGTAATTTAGAGTCGGCCTCTCAATCTGACTATAAATGACTTATTTTTCCATTTGCTCGGAATGAGAATACAAAGCTAGTGCAATATACACGAACTGAACTTGTGATATCACCTTAGCGGAGGTGTATAGTTATAAAGTAGTTTATGAGGACGTCCTCGGTAGATGTATTTGTTGTCAAGCTTAAGCTTAACTGGTACGTTATTAGATATACACTGCCTCTTAGAGTTGGTGTAGATTTGGGCAGCCGTCTTAGGAGTCCTCAAGTTACACCAAACAAAGAAATTAGTGTACACAATTTTATTAAAAAAACAATGTTATTAGTGTGCTCCAACTAATCGATTAAAAGTCTGATTGTTTATTAAAAAATAATTTATTTATATAAGTTATTTATTAAATAAAATTTTTAAAAAATAGATTTATTTTTAATGTTGGATTGTATTGTTAAAAATATTTTATTAATTTTAATTATTATAAAGTGAAATTAAAATAATAAAATTAAAATTTTTATATAAATTAATAATTATTATTATAAATAAAATTATAATTAAGACTTTCAAATAGATCAGATTTTGATGTAATTATCATGATGATGATAAAATTGATGTAATGATTAATGACTTACAAAAATAATAATAGAGTCAATTAATAATTTATAAAATTGATAATGACTCGAAAAATAATTTTTTTATCTCTTTGACTAGCCTTCTCTCTCTCTCTCTCTCTCTCTCTCTCTCTCTCTCTTATAGCAACATATGTAAAAAATAATTTTTTATTTATTTTGAATAAAAATTATATTACATAAAATAATTTTATTAGATATCGAAAAATTAAAAAAAATTAAAAAAATTTTATCAAATAAAGAAAATTGATAGTTCAAACTACATAATAATTGGTAAGGTTTAAACATAATTATTGAAAGAAAAATAATTTGAAAAAATAATTCTTATTCGGTAAACTTTTGCAATGGACGTTTAACATAATTGATTAAGAATTAAATAATGAACTTAAATTAACACACTAATAAAAGTGATTTACATTAAATGATTTTGATAGGATAGCTTGGACACATGGCACATTCAAATTTGCAACCTCATTTTAATAAATAAAAGAATATCAACAACAGTTTATGTACAATTATTTATAAAGTCAAATTAACCCCAAACAACAATGCTTTCCTCATCCTAAATTACCTAAAGAATAATATTAAATTAATCTCTCCCTCTCTATCTATTTTTATTTAATAAATATATCAATCATTTTATTTATAAATTAAAATTAAAATTACTCATTAAAATATCATTTAATTATCATTAAATTAGATAATAAATTTGTATATTTAATTTTATTATTAATAAATTTAAAATTTAATATAAACATAGTTTTATATTTAAAAACATATGTTAAAGGAAGAATTTAAACTTAGTATTATAAGTGTATCTTAGTTTCTCTGTAACAATAAGGCAAAGGATAGAAAAACAGCACCAACCAGCCACTTGCAGGCAGTGAAGAAGCAATTTAAAGGAATCCCAACAAAAGCGATGAGGAGATTGGGCTTCCTTTTTCTTCTCCTATGAATATAATTGCTTTCTTTCCATCTTTGTTCTTCTCTCTCTTTTTTGTTGTGTACATAGAAAGTAAATGATATAACAATAGGCGGGTGGATTGTTTTTTGGGAAGAAAGAAAAGATGAAGTTTTTGTTGGATTTCGTGTCGTGCTGTGGACTGGCCAGCGAGAACACTGCCCGGAGGGAGGTTGCGGAGTCGCCGATACGGCGGTTGTCGGAGGAGACGCGAGCGCTAGCGGCGCGCAGAGGTAGGATGAGGAAGAGGGGCAGATCAGCGTTAGGCTCAGGGGGATCTGGGTCCGCGTCTTCTGAGTGGAAGCCGACGCTGCAGGCGATATCGGAGGATCAAGTTGCGGTGGCGGAGCCGGAAGAAAGGGTGGCGAAGAGAAAAGGTAGCAGCCGCCGCGGCGGTGTTAGGTGTCGGTCACGTGATGTGGCTGGTGCTCCCGGCTATTTCGAAGATTACAGTCACAGGTGATCATTTCTCCGTCTTCTTAATTTTGATTTGATGAGAGAGTTTCAATGATGAATTGGGTGCACTGTGCCTCATTTAGGTAACGCAAATTGCAATATCAATTACTGATATTCAACGACTTGTTCTGCCACTTTTTTTGATAACAAATTTTTTTTGTTTTTTTTTTTTTGTTGGGCTAGCTTTTAGGTGTCGGTTCTAGGGTCAAGTTGCGAGATGAATTTGACCTTAAAAATTGAAAAGAAGGAATGAAAATGTAACTCAATTTCATATAAAAAAAAGTGAATTAGTAGATTGTGATGGGACAAAAATCACTATTCCTTTTCTTTTGGTTAGGAAGGAATCGACTGGTTTGGTGCATAGCAATAGTCAAGAATCCAAGGCATTATTGGATAAGATTATACTTTTGGTAGGGGTCACGTGATACAGTAATATTGGGATAAAGTTCCACCAAGTTGTATTTCAACACGCTAAGTGGAGTTATCCCTTTCTTAGGAAACAAAAAATAAATCCAGTGGGCAATAATAAAACTATAACCAAATAATCTTTTAGTGTTTGCTGGATTCACTAGGGCTGAGCTTTGGGTACATACGAGCGAAAACCCCACATGAGATTCTTTTGCGAATCTACCATGCCACTTCATTTTAACTGCTGCCAAAATAGAGTGCTATAGTCCTCGCGAGTGCATGTTGTGCCCGCGTATTCTTACGTGATATGTTCACTTGAGTTAGGGGTGTTTGTCAAACTGCTCGAACCCGGACTGTCCAGGGGAAAGTTTTATATGCTTGATGTGGTTAGGATGATATGTCCAAATTTGTCAAACAGACCAACTCAAACTGTTGCCGATTATACCTGGTTCTTGCTCTCTTGACAGTCGAATGCAGTTTTAAAATTAGTCAAACTATCGCTAACTGTTCGGTATCAATGTGAGTGACAAACAGGTCCAAACCAGTCCACTTACGTTTACATGTGTGAACTTGCCATTAATTTGGTGTTTTTGGTGCTCCCTTTCAGGCAAAATTACTTCTCGACGGCAATCCCGACATTCTCTCCGGCTCCATTCATGATCTAATGCGTTGAATTGCCATTTGATTGGCATATGCACTGGTGTAAATATAATAAGTAGGCAGACATTTCCTCGTAACTGACAGTCTTTAAAGTAGAGACTTGCATTGTTAAGGATGATAAGTCGTCTAGTGTCTTGCTCCTTGTCTCTAAATTAAGATGTATCTTTATTGCTTTCTGATAATTGCTGTCTTTTAAAGCGAAACTCTGAATTAAGCTCAAGTACCATTTTTTCAATCTCTAATGGGGTCCAAAATTCCAGGCTTTTTGCTTTTTTTCTTTTTGGTTGCTCTCATAATAAAATATATTTTCACACTATTATCTTTTGTCACGAATTCTATTTGTAGGAATACGTTTAATTCGCCAGCTTTCTCAGAATGCAGGAGCATCTTCCTGTTCAGGTTTAGCGTATCGTATACACATTCACAAATTGAAGGAGATCCTAATCGTGATAAGATTACATTTTAAATCCTCTCGTCACCCCTAGCTAGTGCATATGTGAATTTTTTGGGCCGCCCTCCATGTCCGGGCTTTGCCCTGCAGGGCCCATAGGCCACATATGAGGCCAGAAGATCTGGAGTAGGCTGAGGTGTTTGGTCGACGAGGAGGAAAAAGACATGACATGATATGTGCTTGATTCTTGGGCCTCCCTGTCCTCTTCCGAATAAATATAATAGCTTAGTGGATCATGTCTACAAACCGGTTGCCATCTAGAGCAATTAATATGAAGGTTTTAGAGGAGGTAAGATTTGGTGCCGATTACTCTAATATCAGAGTATTTAGTTGTTTTACTTATACTCTTGAAAAAGAAAATAACTTTAGGCCAAAGGCCAAAAAGTGCATTTTACTATATTATGCAAAAAGTGTCGAAAGATATAAGTTGTAGTGTATTAACCTAAATTTATTTAAATTTATTATTAGTAACGATGTGATTTTTGATGTTTTTTCTATACTTTTAAAGGTAAAGGAGATGTGTGCCCTACTCTGCCTGTTTCTCTTTGATGGGGTTTGTTGCTTGTTGTGATTATTTGTCAAAGTTCCTCCACCGACGCCTTTTTCTTGTCTTCTCTTTATGAGTCCTGTGACGATGTTCGCAAAAGGGGGCCACCTTGGATTCTCAATTTCCTCACCATATAATCCGCATTTTCAATCAATGATCGTTGGCACCTGTTCAATCAATAATTCGAAGAGTTGATAGAGACGTTGACTAAATTAAATTATAGATGTTGAGATTAAGTTAAGAATTTCAGTTAATAGTTTTATCAAAAAAATTTTAAAATTATAATTCAAATATTAACAAATGTTTTGATGTATTTGTTAAAAATTTTATAATTATCATTAAATATATGATAAATGAATAATTATTTATGATATAATAATAATATTTTATTAAATTTTTTTATATTCATAGTTGTCTTAAAAATATATTTTTTTAAATATCTTTCAAATAAATAAATAAATAAAATATAATATTATAATTCAATTATAAAATTTAATTTAATTAATTTAAATTTTGATTCGATTTTATTTTATCAATTAAACGAATTTGACAACAAAAAAAATTATTTTTAAAGTAAAGAAAGCAAAATATTTGCACCAAGGACAAAATGAAATAGTACCATGTCGTGGCCATAGAGATGTTCACAATTTTGTTATTTTTTCAAGTCACCGTCAACCCGTAACCTTCGCAGATTATAAACGTATTTTCAGGTCGTCTCCTCGTCGGTAGAGCTAGTCTGAGCATTGAATGGACAGAAATAGAAATAATTAAAGAAAAATATATAAAAAAAAAGTAACTTATCGTGGAAGGTGATCAAGTTGCCAGCAACCGGAGAGTACGCCAGTCGGCAACCGCGAGGACAACATCGGTTGGTGACTGGGAGAGGCACATTTTTCCTGCTTCGTCCAATTCATAAAACCATAAATAAGCCTAGTGAATAAGTTCGTTGAAACCTTAGCTATGACAATTTGATTGTTGATGGATGAATTTGAAAGTATCATTTTGGAATAAATTAAAAAATAATTTTTTATCTTTTTTAATTTTCTTAATATAATTTTTAAACCCCTTTTTTATTTTAATTTAATTTTAATCTTTATTAATATATTTTTTTAATATTATATAATTTAATAAGAAAATAAATTAAATGTTATATTTTACACAGAATTTATAAAATACATATAAAAATACATATTAACAACTAAAATATATTCTCAAATATTTTATTCATCCAAGTAATAATTTGTAAATATACAAAATTACATATAAAAATTTATATTGACAATATATTTTATTCGTTAATCTTTGAATATAATATTTAACTCACTTTTCATTATTGGAAAAAAAATTAAAATAGAAAAAATTAATAATATTTAAAATTAAATTAAAAAATAAAAAATTAAATTAAAAAATTAGAAATATTAAAAGAATATTTTTTAATTTATCTCTTTTACGTATTAACATTCTATTTTTACCCTTGCTATAAATATTTGCATTTTGTATTTCAGAAATAATAACGAAAATTAAAATTTTTATTTCCACATTTGTAAATATTTATATTCAAAGGTCCTGCACTAGGAGAGTTAGATACATATTTATTTCTACTCACAAAGTTCATAATCTCACCCACGTAACTTTGTGATCCAAATAAAGACAATACGACGCATACATTGATACATAATTCTTGTAATTCTGCTATAAAAGACGAAACCCAAGGTAAAACCTTTCACCGTGTGAAGGCCCACACTTTATTTACGACTTGTTTATACGTGTTCTTTTGGTTTGTTCGCACTCATGGCTAAGGTAAGCAGAACTTAAAGGGGTACAGGTTCCTTAAGCAATGAGGCAACGCAATCTCTGAGGATATAGGGGTTTGTGTAGGCATCACCGTCCTTGTCAATAACATCCATTGCTCGTGTGAGGTTCAGGATACGCAGTAGAAGAGGCAGTGGAACTGGTGTTGGAGCCAAGTACTCTTCATTTACATCTTTCCATGAATCTGCAATCTCTTGGAGAAAAATTTTTCTGGCATCTTCTTCCGATACCCCATATTGCTTCACGTAACATTGGATTCCAGAAGCAACGTGGTGTCTCTCTTGCTCTAACTGCAAATTTAGGACCATAATTAAGTTAGAAATTTTAGATTGATACCATAATCAAGATAACTATTCAGAAATTAATTAATTAATTACCTCGTGGGAGACAACGTCATCCATGAATCTGGAAACAATCGATGAAGCTCTAACCATCTTTGGGAAATTGGACACCCACTCAAAGGCCTCCTTTGTAGCGATTGGCCCCATGCCAGCAAAGGATGCGGTTGAAAGAATCGGGTAGCCACTAGTTACTAGGGAGATCTCCAAATATTCCTCCATTGTTGGAACATAGTCCGAATCCCGCCACTCTGTTTCTGTCATGTAGCATTGGACCGCTTTCTTCATCTAGTAGACGCACAGATATTTAATATATAAAAATTAAAATAAAAGGTTATATCAATTGCCAGGGCATAAGCACTCTAAATTCTTCACAAAATTGAAAAGCAAATTTCACACGTGGCAAACATACTGCTTCTTTAACGTATTCTGCGGCATACAACATTCCTTCTTTTTCCATTTTGTCTTCCAGTTCCTTGTAGACATCAAGAAGTAAATCATAAACCATTTTCATATTCTCTGGAAGCACATCTGCGGCCTTAATATCCCACCTGAAAATACACAGACGTATACTAAAGTCAAAGCTGGCCTCATGTACACGCTTCAGCTTCCTTAGCATCTCTTATTAAAAATAATTAAAAAAAAGCTCGCTAGCATGTGTCTCGATCAACTCTAATTTGGAATTTGTATCAGCAGAGTAGATTATTCAAATTACTGTCGCCAAGTGGACCCATGATCATGGAGTTGATAGCCCCTTGACCTCAATAATACCAAATTTAAATACCCAACCTAAGCTGGCTCAATTATAACTTAAGTAATTCCAAATTTTATTGTTGCCTACTAAAATTAGAAGGGCACAGTTGCAACGAAATTATTATTGAATTGGATAGAGGAAGACAACCTTTGTATGGCTTCGGTAAGGGGCTCGAGTTCTTTACTCGTACCATAATTATCATACGTATCATCCAGAATAGATAATGTACTTATAATTTTTGTTACGATAATTCTGCCAAAGGAGTACTGGGGCTCCGAGTAGATTCCCATTATCCAGAAATAGCACTCCACAACTCTATCTCTTGCATATGGAAACTTTGTTGCGACATCCAAATTTTTCCACCACCTGGGACACAAGTCACTTGGAATCAGAATTCGGTTCAAAAAAATAATGGGCCAAAAACTATAGTGGTCCAGCGGGGAAATTTTGAACTTACAATACGATGATCTTTAGCTCTTCCTGATGTGCTTTTTGTTCAATGTTGAAGTCTAATTTTGCAAACTTCAATAGTGTTTCATTGTGTGACTCATCTTCAGAGTAAGCAGCAATATAGTGCCTTGAATCCAACCTTGGCAGGCATTTGTGGATAGGACGTTTAAGGGCATGCCTTACCTGATCTGCTAGTTGAGAGCTTGAACGGGTCAGCACTGACTGAAGGTTTCTGGTAGTGAAATCTATTGCTTCATCCAAGATGTTTTCTCCGCGTATTCCAAGATGTGCTGCTTCGTACAAGCTTAAGTTTCCATGGATGTCATGAATTAAGCATTCCTTGAACTTTCCTTCGTTGTCCTTAAAATTTTCAAATGCCTCTGCATCAATCACAAAACCCAAATACATTCGTTGTTTGTTATAGATATGCTCGTGGCTATAGGTAGGCTATATGTTAATCGGGAACGCGAGGTTACCGCATGATACTCTGATCCCTTGTTGTCTGAGCAATCGAAACCGAAGGGCGGCAGTGTAGAGATCATCCTCATCATGGCTGCCACCACTAACCAGCTTTTCCAATGCAACTTCTATCTCCTTCTGGAAATGGTAAGCAACGCCTAAGCGTTGGATCGAATCAATCAAGCGCAAACTTTGGGAAGGCTGATTTGAATCTCGTAGCATCTTTCTCACTTCCTCTTTGAGTACCTCATGGTGTTGGCGAAGTGAGGTACTTATTGTCTGCAGAAGAAATTGGCAAGTATATATTATACGTACCTTACCAAATGTTTAGAGGCATGTATGTTCCAATTGAGTTACTAATATTCTATTAATTTATTCCTGCTTCTATTCAACAATAATTTCTAGTTAGTTAAGCATGGAAAAAGAGGCATGCATGGTGTATAAAATACCTTGGAGTCAGAAGAGTGAGGGAGGAGATCATCCCTCCAAATCGTAGGATGGTATTGAACAGTAGGACGATTGACACTAGATGTTTGATTGTGGGGTAAAGCATGAACTCCTAAATTTTGGGTTGGCACATTCGACTCCGAAAAGAAAAATGCTATCAATGGAACACATTAATTTACGGGTTTCCCGCATTACATCGCTTCGGCCACATAAGCTAGAAAAACAATTCCGGCAAACTTTGGTTTTCTCCAATCCTTCTCTTCTGGTGCCTCCCTGATGTCGCATCAATGGACTCAAACATATCTATAACAAACGTTGAATGTATTTGGTTTTTGTGATTGATACAGAGGCATTTAAAAAATTTAAGGACAACAAAGGAAAATTTAAGGAGTGCTTAATTCATGACGTCCAAGGAAACCTAAGTTTGTACAAAGCAGCATATCTTGGAATACGCGGAGAAGACATCTTGGATGAAGTAATAGATTTCACCGCCAAAAACCTTCAGTCAGTGTTGAACCATTTAAGCTCTCAACTGACAGATCAAGCGAAGCATGCCCTTAACCGTCCCATCAATAAATGCCTACCGTCCCATCAATCAATAACTCGACGAGATGACAGAGATGTCAACTAAATTAAATTATAGAAGTTGAGAATTTCAGTTAATAATTTTATTAATTTTTTTTAAATTATAATTTAAATATTAACAAATATTTTGATGTATTTGTTAAAAATTTTATAATTATCATTAAATATATAATAAATAAATAATTATTTATAGTATAATAATATTTTATTAACATTTTTTATATTAATAATTGTTTTTAAAATATATATTTTTAATATCTTTAGAATAAAAAAATATATAAAATAATATTATAATTCAGTACCATTAATTATAATTTTTTAAAATAAAAATTAATTTTATATCTATTTAATTAATAAATTAGAAAATTTAATTTAATTAATTTAAATTTTGATTCAAGTTTATTTTATCAAGTAAACGAATTTGAAAAAAAAAAAATTAATTTCACTCATTATTTTTAAAGTAGAAAATGCAAAACATTTGCAGCAAGGACAAAATGAAACAGTACCACGGAGAGGAAAACAAGTTGACAGCTATGGCCATACGGTGAAACCTTAGCTCATGTCGTGGCCATAGAGATGTTCACAATTTTGTTATTTTTTCAAGTCACCATCAACCCGTAACCTTCGCAGAAGGCAGATTATAAACGTATCTTCGGGTCGTCTCTTCACCGGTAGAGCTAATCTGAGCATTGAATGGACAGAAATAGAAATAATTAAAGAAAAAAAAAAAAGTAACTTATCGTGAAGGTGATCAAGTTGCCAGCAACCGGAGAGTACGACGGTCGGCAACCATGACGACAACATGGGTTGGTGACTGGTGAGGCACATTTTTTGTAGAGTTAAGTATTTTATGGTGTGAAACCAATTTTGGTTCAGATATCTTTATGTGAGATCAAACCTCTACAACCTCATCGGAGTCCAGCCATTCTCTTTTGTTCAAGACCAAGCCCATGCAATCTTTGAGAAAATTATAAAGGAGGATTAATCAGAGGATTTGTACAAATATCGGCCCCATAACTACATTTCAAATTTTCAGTTGTAATTTTCAAGTTGTATTTCTCAAAGGGGAGAAATTTGAGACTTACAAATTTTTGGCACTTTGAGTGGTACAGAGACGTTGCATTTCTCACTTCAAAGATGATCGGCAAAATTAAATAAACCATTTTAAATTAATTTTCATTTCCAAATTAGTAAACATTTATGTTTATAGATCATGGGCTTGTGGGTATCACCCTCTTAGTCAAACATTTTATCAATTAAAATATATATTAGTAACCAAAATGTATATTAGTAACCAAAATATATTCTCAAATACTCTATTTATACGAGTAAAAATTAGTAAATATATAAAAATATATATAAATTAAGAAGTAATATTCTATTTTACTTTTGGTGTAAACATTTGCATTTCATAATTCATAAATAATAGGGGAAATTAAATAACTCATACTATATTGATTTCTATTTCCGCATTTGTAAATATTTATATCCAAAGGTCCTGCACTAGAAGAGCTGGATAGATACAAAAGCAACCTGCTAATAAACTTATTTTTACTCCCAAAGTTCATGGCCTCACCCACACAACTTTGTGATCCAAATAAAGACAATACGATACATACATTGATACATAATTCTTGTAATTCTGGTATAAAAGACGAAACCCAAGGTAAAACCTTTCGCCATGTAAAGGCCCACACTTTATTTACGACTTGTTTATACGTGCTGTTTTAGTTTGTTCGCACTCATGGCTAAGGTAAGCAGAACTTAAAGGGGTACAGGTTCCTTGAGCAATGAGGCAACGCAATCTCTGAGGATATAGGGGTTTGTGTAGGCATCGCCGTCCTTGTAAGTAACATCCATGGCTCGTGTGAGGTTCAGGATACGCTGTAGAAGAGACAGTGGAACTGGTGTTGGAGCCAAGCACTCTTCATTTGCATCTTTCCACGAATCTGCAATCTCTCGGAGAAATATGGCTTATGGGAAGAAGATGAGATTAAATTTCTTCGCCAAGGGATTGCATATTTATGGAAAGATCTAAATGAAGAGTGCTTGGCTCCAATCTCAGTTCTAATGGCTCTATTGCAGCGTGTCCTGAACCTTGCGGGGGCAATGGACATTATTTACAAGATTATTGATGGCTACACAGACTCCCACCTCCGAAAAGATTCCGTTGTCTCATTTCTCAAGCAAACTCTACCCTTTTAAATTCTGATTTCCCTTACCCCGGTGAAGAGACGATTTAAGGGTCTTTTATAAGCAAATCAAAACTAAAGTTTGGGTCCTTTTCGTATGGCAGAATAACATAAATTAGGTTTCGAAGAAGGCGTTGTAGCATCTGCATTTTGGTTACAAAGCTGTGTGATTGAGATTAGGAACTTTAATTGTGTTTATCTTGCAAATATATATTTTTCTTCATATCTATGTAACTCTCATTTTCCTTACATTGACCATAGCTACTGAAGTAGCCAACTGCATTATTGACATGGAAGCAATAATGACATCCATATAGTCACAAGAAATTGGAAGACAGGGCCCTGTATAATCAGCTGTTCAATCAATAATTCGACGACTCATTTTTGATAAAGATGTTTGATGAAAACTAAAATTAAACTGAAAATTTCAGTTCAATTTTATTTAACAATTTTATTTGAAAAACCTAAAATTATGCTTTAAATATTAAAAACTATTTTTGATGTATATACACATAGATATGATAAATAAGTAATTATTTAGGATTGTTGACAATCTGCGGCTCTGTCTGTTTCTCTTTAATGGGATTTGTTGGTTGTTGTGATTATTTGTCAAAGTTCCTCCACCGACGCCTTTTTCTTGTCTTCTCTTTATGAGTCTCGTGACGATGTCCGAAAAAGGGGTGTCATTGGATTTTCAATTTCCTCACCATATAATCAGCATTTTTAATCAATGATCGTTGGCACCTCTTCAATCAATAATTCGATGAGATGATAGAGACGTTAACTAAATTAAATTATAGATGTTGAGATTGAGTTAAGAATTTGAGTTAATAATTTTATTAAAAAAATTTTAAAATTATAATTTAAATATTAACAAATGTTTTGATTTATTTGTTAAAAATTTTATAATTATCATTAAATATATGATAAATGAATAATTATTTATGATATAATAATATTTTATTAATTTTTTTATATTAATAGTTGTCTTTAAAATATTTTTTTAAGTATCTTTCAAATAAATAAATAAATATATAATAATAATATTATGATTTAATTTAGTTAATTATAATTTTTTAAAAATAAAAATTATAAATCAATTATAAAATTTAATTCAATTAATTTAAATTTTGATTCGATTTTATTTTATCAATTAATCGAATTTGACAACAAAAGGAAATTTAATTTCACTCATTATTTTTAAAGTAAAAAATGCAAAATATTGGCAGCAAGGACAAAATGAAATAGTACCACGGAGAGGAAAACAAGCCGGCAGCTATGGCCATACGGTGAAACACTAGCTCATGTCGTGGCCATAGAGATGTTCACAATTTTGTTATTTTCTCAAGTCACCATCAACCGGTAACCTTCGCTGATTATAAACGTGTTTTCAGGTCGTCTCCTCGTCGGTAGAGCTAATCTGAGCATTGAATGGACAGAAATAGAAATAATTAAAGAAGAAAAAAAAAAAAAAAAGTAACTTATCGTGGAGGGTGATCAAGTTGCCAGCAACCGGAGAGTACGCCCGTCGGCAACCGTGAGGACAGCATCGGTTGGTGACTGGGAGAGGCACATTTTTCCTGCTTCGTTCAATTAACAAAACCATAAATAAGCCTAGTGAACAAGGTCGTTGAACGGGGCTGGTCAAGTGGAGAGGCACAATTTTTTTAACCGAATGAAACCTTAGCTATGACAATTTGATTGTTGATGGATGGATTTGAAAGTATCATTTCGGAATAAATTAAAAAATAATCTTTAATTCTTTTTTTTAATTTTCTTAATATAATTTTAAAACCCTTTTTTATTTTAATTTAATTTTAATCATTATTAATATTTTTTAATATTATATAATTTAAAACGAAAATAAATTAAATATTATATTTCACAAAAAACTTATAAAAATACATACAAAAATATATACTACCAACTAAAATATATTTTCAAATATTTTATTTATACAAGTAGCAATTTGTAAATGTACCAAATTACATATAAAAATTTATATTGACAATATATTTTTTATTCGTTAATCATCGAATATAATGTTTAGCTCACTTTTCATCCTTAAAAGGATTATATTAGAAAAAATTAAATTAGAAAAAATTAATAATATTTAAAATTAAAATTTAAAAAATAAAAAATAAAAAATTATATTAAAAAAATTAGAAATATTAAAAAAAATATTTTTTAATTTCTCTCTTTTACGTATTAACATTCTGTTTTACCCTTGGTATAAATATTTACACTTTGTATTTCAGAAATAGTAGCGAAAATTAAATAACCCAGTCTATATAAATTTTCATTTCCACATTTGTAAATATTTATTTTTAAAAGTCCTGCACTAGGAGAGCTAGATAAATATTTATTTTTACTCACAAAGTTCATAATCTCACCCACATAACCTTGTGATCCAAACAAAGACAATACGACGCATACATGGATACATACTTCTTATAATTCTGGTACAAAAGACGAAACCCAAGGTGAAACCTTTCACCCTGTAAAGGCCCACCACTTTATTTACGTTTCGTTTATACGTGTTCTTTTAGTTTGTTCCCACTCATGGCTAAGGCAACCAGAGCTTAAAGGGGTACAGGTTCCTTGAGCAATGAGGCAACGCAATCTCTGAGGATATAGGGGTTTGTGTAGGCATCACCGTCCTTGTAAATAACATCTATTGCTCGCGCGAGGTTCATGATACGCTGTAGAAGAGGCAGTGGAACTGGAGTTGGAGCCAAGTACTCTTCATTTACATCTTTCCATGAATCTGCAATCTCTTGGAGAAAAATTTTTCTGGCATCCTTTTCCGATACCCCATATTGCTTCATGTAACATTGGATTCCAGAAGCAACGTGGTGTCTCTCTTGCTCTAACTGCAAATTAAGGACCACAATTAAGTTAGGAATTTTAGATTGATACCATAATCAAGATAACCATTCAGAAATTAATTAATTACCTCATGGGAGACAACGTCATTCATGAATCTGGAAATAATCGATGAAGCTCTGACCATCTTTGGGAAATTGGACACCCACTCAAATGCCTCCTTTGTAGCAATTGACCCCATGCCAACAAAGGATGCAGTTGAAAGCATCGGGTAGCCACTACTTACTAGGGGGATCTCCAGATATTCTTCCATTGTTGGAACATAGTGCGAATCCCGCCACCTTACTTCAGCCATGTAGCACTGCACCAATTTCTTCAACTGGGAGACGCGCAAATATTTAATAAATAAAAATTAAAATAAAAGGTTATATCAATTGTCAAGGCATGAGCACTAAAGTCTTCACAAAATTGAGAAGCAAATTTAACAAGTGGCACACGTACTTCTTCTTTGGCGTATTCTACGGCATACAACATTCCTTCTTTTTCCATTTTGTCTTCCAGTTCCTTGTAGACATCAAGAACTAAATCATAAACCATTTTCATATTCTCTGGAAGCACATCTGCGGCCTTAATATCCCACCTGAAAATAGACAGACGTATACTAAATTCAAAGCTGGCCTCATGTACACGCTTCAGCTTCCTTAATACCTCTGATTAAAAATAATAAAAACAAAGCTCGTTAGCATGTGTCTCGATCAACTCTAATTTGGAATTTGTATCAGCAGAGTAGATTATTCATATTACTGTCGCCAAAGTGGACCCATGATCATAGAGTTGATAGCCCCTTAACCTCAACAAGACCAATAGCAAACCCCGAACCGAAGCAACCAAAAAAATAGAGTTCTTAACCTAAGCTAGCTCAATTAAAACTTAAGTAATTCCAAAATTTATTGTTGCCTACAAAAATTGGAAGGGCGCAGTTGCAACGAAATTATTATTGAATTGGACAGAGGAAGACAACCTTTGTATGGCTTCGGTAAGGGGCTCGAGTTCTTTACTCGTACCATAATTATCATGCGTATCATCTGGAATAGATAATGTACATATAATTTTTGTTACAATCATTCTGCCGAAGGAGTACTGGGGCTCCGAGTAGATTCCCATTATCCAGAAATAGCACTCCACAACTCTATCTCTTGCGTATGGAAACTTTGTTGCGACATCCAAATTTTTCCACCACCTGGGACACGAGTTACTCGGAATCAGAATTCGGTTCAAGAAAATAATGGGCCAAAAACTAGAGTGCTCCGGTGGGGAAATTTTGAACTTACTCTATGATGATCTTTAGCTCTTCCTGATGTGCTTTTTGTTCAATGTTGAAGTCTAATTTTGCAAACTTCAATAGTGTTTCATTGTGCGACTCATCTTCAGAGTAAGCAGCAATATAGTGCCTTGCATCCAACCTTGGCAGGCATTTGTGGACGGGACGTTTAAGGGCATGCCTTACCTGATCTGATTGTTGAGAGCTTAAATGGGTCAACACTGACTGAAGGTTTCTGGTAGTGAAATCTATTGCTTCATCCAAGATGTCTTCTCCGCGTATTCCAAGATGTGCTGCTTCGTACAAGCTTAAGTTTCCATGGATGTCATGAATTAAGCATTCCTTGAACTTTCCTTCGTTGTCCTTAAAATTTTCAAATGCCTCTGCATCAATCACAAAACCCGAATACATTCATTGTTTGTTATAGATATGTTCATTGCTATAGGTAGGCTATATGTTAATCGGGAACGCGAGGTTACCGCATGATATTCTGATCCCTTGTTGTCTGAGCAATCGAAACCGAAGGGCGGCAGTGTAGAGATCATCCTCATCATGGCTGCCACCACTAACCAGCTTTTCCAATGCAACTTCTATCTCCTTCTGGAAATGGCAAGCGAAGCCTAAGCGTTGGATCGAATCAGTCAAGCGCAAACTTTGGGAAGTCTGATTTGAATCTCGTAGCATCTTTCTCACTTCCTCTTTGAGTACCTCATGGTGTTGGCGAAGCGAGGTACTTATTGTCTGCAGAAGAAATTGGCAAGTATATATTATACGTACCTCACCAAATGTTTAGAGGCATGTATGTTCCAATAGAGTTACTAATATTCTATTAAGTTATTCCTGCTTCTATTAATTTATTCCTGCTTCAATTCAAGAATAATTTCTAGTTAGTTAAGCATGGGAAAAGCGGCATTCATGTTTTAAATACCTTGGAGTCAGAAACGTGAGGGAGGAGATCATCCCTCCAAATCGTAGGATGGTATTGAACAGTAGGACGATTGACACTAGATGTTTGATTGTGGGGTAAAGCATGAACTCCTAAATTTTGAGCCGCCATAGCCTTGCTTCCTTCCCTCTCTACTTGCTGAAGACAATCTGTTATTTCAAATGGTAAATCGAAGAAGAAAGTAACATCATAATTTTACGTGATTCGATCTATGTAACCTACATTCACGGGAAGGAGAGAGGGAATATTGATATTAGTAGAGAAAGTGTGTTTTAAGATACAAAGAGTATGACTCCTCTCAAATCTCTCTCAAATCTCATAACGCTATTATGCCTATTTATATAGGAATAGAAGAAGGGTAAAAGAGTAATTTGGAATACAAGGCATATTCTAACAAATCTCCACCTTGCATTGTATTATCTAAACACACAACAAAATAAAATCCTTCTATCTCTCCTCCAAATGGCTCCTTAGAGCTAGTCAATCAAAACGAACACCAATCAAGTCCAAGTAATACTTGAACTTACTAGTTAAAACTGGTTTCGTCAACATGTCAGCTGGATTGTCTGCAGTAGCGACCTTCTTCACTGAAATCAAACCTTGAGATATAACATCTCGCAAGAAATGGTATCTGACATCAATGTGTTTGGTCCTCTCATGATACACTTGATTTTTGGTCAAGTGTATAGCACTCTGACTGTCACAGAATACGGTGGTTGTTTCCTGTGATAAACCCAAATCAGTGACCAAACCTTTCAACCAAATAGCTTCTTTGACTACTTCTACTATTGCCATGTACTCAGCTTCAGTAGTGGAAAGAGCAACTGTTGATTGCAATGTTGCTTTCCAACAAATGGCACTGCCTGAAAGAGTGAAAATATAACCAGTTGTTGATCTTCTTCTGTCAAGGTCATCTGTATAGTCAGAATCCACAAAACCAGTAATCAACCTACTGCCTCTGCTGAACATCAGTCCTACCTTTGTAGTGCCTCTAAGATACCGAAGTATCCATTTAACTGCTTGCCAATGTGCTTTCCCAAGATTAGCCATATATCTACTGACGACACTGACTGCCTGTGAAATATCTGGACGAGTGCAAACCATAGTATACATAACACTGCTCACTGCAGTAGAGTATGAAACATGTGACATATATTCCTCCTCCTCTAGGCTATTGGGTGACAAAGAGGCTGAAAGTCTGAAGTATGAAGCCAAAGGAGTACTTACCGGTTTGCAACTCATCATCTCAAAGCGATCAAGAACCTTCTCAACGTACCTTTTCTGTAAAAGGCGTAACTCTCATTCTTTCCTGTCTCTGGTGATCTCGATGCCCAAAATCCTCTTTGCAGCTCCCAAATCTTTCATCTCGAAATCTCTACCATGTAGCTTCTTCAAACTATTAATCTCAGATATACTTGTAGAGGCAACAAGAATATCATCTACATATAGTAGCAAATAGACAAATGATCTATCATGAAACTTCCTATGGTAGACACAACTGTCATACTCACTCCTTGAGTAACCATGACCTACCATAAAACTATCAAACTTCTTATACCATTGTCTAGGAGACTGCTTTAAACCATATAGAGATTTCTTCAACTTGCAAACATGATCCTCCTTACTTTCAATTTGGAAACCCTCAGGTTGATCCATATAAATGACTTCCTCAAGATCGCCATGTAGAAAAGCAGTCTTGACATCAAGCTGCTCCAGTTTCATATCATACATAGCAACCATAGCTAGAAGCACACGAATGGAAGTGTGCTTTACAACTGGAGAAAATACCTCATTGAAGTCAATCCCTTCTTTTTGGCTATAACCCTTCGCAACCAGACGTGCCTTGTACCTTGCATCTTCAACTCCTGGGATTCCCTCCTTCTTCTTGAAGATCCATTTGTAGCCAACAGTCTTTTTATCTTTGGGAAATTTCACTAAGTCCCAAGTCTGATTCTTATGCAAGGACTCAATTTCCTTAGTCATAACAATACTCCACTGGGAAGATTCGGCACAAGTGACAGCCTCTGAGTAGTTTCTAGGTTCATTATACTCCACCTCTTCCACTACTGCCAAACAATAAGCAAAATCTGAGTATGAAAACCTGGCTGGTGGCTTGATAGTTTTTCTGGTTCTATCTTTAGCAATACTGTACGGCTGTGCCTGTTGAGTATCTTGAGTATCCTCGACTGTTTCTGAAGTGTCAACCTGAATCTGTTGACCTGACTTAGAAGGAATATCACTTTCAAACTCCACCTGCTGTGTGGAACTCCCACTATCTTCATCGTTTGGCCTTAAGACTTCCTCTTTTGGATGCAATATAGCGAATTCATCAAATGTCACATCTTTGCTGATGAGAAATTTTGGAGACTTAGGGTCTGGACACCACAACCTATAACCTTTCACACCAGAAGCATAACAAAGAAAAATGCATTTCTTAGCCCTCGGTTCAAGTTTTCCCTCATTAATATGAGTATAAGCAGGACAGCCAAATATCTTCAAATCAGAATAATCTGCAGGTTTGCCTGACCACACCTCTTCAGGTGTCTTACACTTAATGGAAGTACAAGGAGATCGATTTACCAACCAACAAGCTGTATTAACAGCTTCTGCCCAAAACTCCTTGCCCAAACCTGCATTGGATAATAGACATCTAGCTTTCTCTATCAAAGTCCTATTCATGCATTCTGCAACTCCATTCTGCTGTGGAGTTTTTACAACTGTGCAGTGTCGTACAATGCCTTCAATTTTGCAAAACTCATTAAATTCGTTATTGCAAAATTCAAGGCCATTATCTGTTCTCAGCCTCTTAATCTGCTTCCCAGTCTGTTTTTCAAGTAAAGTTTTCCATTGCTTGAAGGTTCCAAACACTTGACTTTTATGTTTCAAGAAATAAACCCAAACTTTACGAGAAAAATCATCAATGAAAGTGAGCATATAAACAGCACCCATACCTTTAGAGAGAATCTGAGAATGACCCCAAAGATCTGAATGGATGTAGTCCAATGTTCCCTTTGTTTTATGGATGGTTGTACTGAAACTCAACCTCTTCTGCTTCCCAAAAACACAATGCTTACAAAATTCTAATTTTCCAGTGTTCTGACCACACAAAAGACCTCTCTTACTCAAGACAGCCATATCTCTTTCACTCATGTGTCGCAGCCGCATGCCACAACTTCGTCACGTCTGAATCTGAAACTGAAGTGGAAACTGCAGTTGAGTCTGTGACTGTCGAACCATGCAAGAAATACAATGTGTCAATTCTGGCAGCATTCATCAATACAAGAGCACCTTTAGAAACCTTCAGAACTCCACCTTCACACCCAATCTTACAGCCATTCTTCTCAAGAGTGCCTAAAGAAATAAGATTCTTCGTCAAATCTAGAATGTGTTTGACCTCAGACAAGGTCCTAATGACACTGTCATGCATCTTAATCTGCACTGTACCAATCCCAGCAACTTTACATACGTGATCATTACCTAATAGAACACCACCATTGATTGGCTTGTAAGTGGTAAACCATTCTCTATTAGGAGTCATATGTTGCGAGGCTCCAGTGTCCATGATCCAGGTATCTTGAAATCTGCCTTGGCCTTGAGTGACACAAAGCATATCACCACTCTCATTTGCTGCCACATGAGCTTCTCTTGGTGGATGATTCTTCTGATTACTATCGTTTACTTTCTGCTTGTTTTTCAACTTGTAATAATCAGACTTGATGTGCCCTTTCTTCTTGCAATAATTGCAAGTCAAATTCTTGTGCCTTGATTTCGATCTTGATTTTCCTGAATTTCGACCTCTCTCCTTTGATCTTCCTCGATCAATAATCAAACCAACACTCTGATCTGATGTCTCAGAAAATGTCAAACTACTATCAATTTTCTCCTTGGCCTGCAAATTAGTCTTGACATTCTTAAGGGAAATATCTTCCCTACTATAGATCATAATATCTCTAAAGTGCTTGTATGAAGGAGGCAAAGAACACAATAGCAATAAAGCTTGATCCTCGTCATCAATATGAACATCAATCTTACTCAAATCAGTAACAATCGAACTAAACTCTCCAATATGTGATTTCAAAGAAGTACCTTCTGACATACGAAGAGTATAAAGGCGTTGCTTTAATATGAGTCTGTTAGTCAAAGATTTTGTCATGTACAGACTTTCCAATTTTAGCCACGCACCAGCTGATGTTTTTTCACCCAAGATTTCTCTCAAAACTTCATTTCCCAAACTGAGTTAAATCGAGGATAGAGCTCTTTCATCCATGTCATCCTAATCTGCATCAGACATTGACTCTGGTTTCTTCTCCTTGCCATGTAAGACCCTTTTTATACCTTCTCGCGTCAGAATTGTCATCATTCTAACTTGCCACAGTGCAAAATTGGTGTTTCCATCAAACTTCTCAATTTCAGACTTCACCGTTGATGAAGATGAAGAAGCCATTGCAACAAAATACCCACAACAAAAATTGAAGAATACAAATTTATGGCCCAAATCACAATTTGCCTCCGACGTTAAAACAGTGCTGACGGCGTTAAAACAGTACTAACGGCGTTAAAACACTATTGACGCCGTTTTTACAGTGCTGATGTCGTTTGCCTCCCGTCGATTTACTGTGCAGCTCGCCGATCTACAGTGCCTCCGACCCGTTGGAACCCGATCTGTTCCTTTCTTCCGTCGGATCTGCTCCGTTTCAACGCCAAACCATCTGCACCACGCCGTTTCCGTCAGATCTGTTGTGCAGCTCGCCGATCTACAGTGCCTCCGACCTGTTGGAACCCGATCTGTTCCTTTCTTCCGTCGGATCTGCTCTGTTTCAACGCCAAACCATCTGCACCACACCGTTTCCGTTAGATCTGTTGTATAGCTCGCCGATCTGTTGGTTTTTTTTTTTTCGACGAATCGGTGGGGGTGGCCAAAAGAGAAGAAAGACAAAGAATTTTTTTTTTTCTGGCTCTGATACCAATTTGTTATTTCAAATGGTAAATCGAAGAAGAAAGTAACATTAGAATTTTACGTGATTCGGTCTATGTGACCTACATCCACGGGAAGGAGAGAGGGAATATTCATATTAGTAGAGAAAGTGTGTTTTAAGATACAAAGAATGTGACTCCTCTCAAATCTCTCTCAAATCTCATAATCCTATTATGCCTATTTATATATGAATAGAAGAAGGGTAAAAGAGTAATTTAAAATACAAGGTATATTCCAACACAATCCTTACTACTGCTCAGTTGATAGTGTGTGCCATAGAGTTCGTTTGATTCCGTATTTATAGGCCCTCTCCGTGGATAGGCTGCGGGGTATTGCCCATACGCAACGCTGGAAAGACCGAACAGATTTGGCAGCCTACTGGTTGTTATTTAGCAGCCTCACTTCTTGTTTTGTTGATGGTAGTCACGTGGGACAATAATAAAATCTCCACGTCTACATTCTGTCATACATTACAATAAAATGACTCCACGTTTATGCTGATGGCCGGTGCTTGCTCTTGCCAGAATTTAGCGGATTAATTGTTTCTTTTGATCTTTAAGAGTCCACGTTCCCCGCATTTATTTTTCTCGGTGAAGTGTCCTCAACATCTTAAGAGTCCACTTACACTACTATCACACCTCGTGACTTCTTACCAGAATTTAGCAGATTTTTTTTTTTTTTTCTCAAAGCAACCGCCTTATTCGTTGGCATCAAATCATACTAATGTTCGTGGATGGGTGTGGCGCAAGATAATGAATAATCTCAGACTACTCCAGCTTATTAATTTTATCTTACTTATTAGATACATTCGATTCATTTTCATTGTTCTTGTTGATTAAAAGGCCGTTTTAGGAGTTCTATTATGATTCAAGTTCATCTATATTTGCTTCTCATGTGTTAATATTTAGATTTACCAACACAATTATTTTGATTTTTGAGTTTAAAATTAAACTTTTAAGTTGAATAATTATTTGATATTACATCAGAACATTTATAATTTAGAAGTGTTGAATTTCAGCCATATTTATTGTGGTTATATTTAACTGTAAATTTTAAAATATCATAAAAAATGATGATCAATTCTCACTCACAATTAATATTTGATTTAAGTTGGCACATTCGACTCCGAAAAGAAAAATGCTATCAATGGAACACATTAATTTACGGGTTTCCTGCATCACATCGCTTCGGCCACATAAGCTAGAAAAACAATTCTGGCAAACTTTGGTTTTCTCCAATCCTTCCCTTCTGGTCCCTCCCTAATGTCGCATCAATGGACTCAAACATATCTATAACAAACGTTGAATGTATTTGATTTTTGTGATTGATACAGAGGCATTTAAAAAATTTAAGGACAACAAAGGAAAATTTAAGGAATGCTTAATTCATGACGTCCAAGGAAACTTAAGTTTGTACGAGGCAGCATATCTTGGAATACGCGGAGAAGACATCTTGGATGAAGCAATAGATTTCACCACCAAAAACCTTCAGTCAGTGTTGAACCATTTAAGCTCTCAACTGACAGATCAAGCGAGGCACTATATTGCTGCTTACTCTGAAGATGTGTCACATAGTGAAGCACTTTAGACTTCAACACTGTACAAAAAGTACATCAGGAAGAGCTAAAGATCATCGCATAGTAAGTTCAAAATTTTCCCACCATAATCAAATTGGACCCCAAATATTGCTCTCATTTTTTTCAGTTTTTCGCCTGTTATTTTTCTGAGCGGGATTCTGAGTCAAAGTGACTTGTTTCCCAGGTGGTGGAAAAATTTGGATGTCACAGGAAAGTTCCCGTATGCACAAGAGAGAGTTGTGGAGTGCTATTTTTAGATAATGGGAATCTACTTTAAGCCCCAGTATTCCTTTGGCAGAAAGTTCCTAACCAAAATTATGGGCACATTGTCTGTTCTAGATGATACGTATGATAGTTATGGTACGAGGAAAGAACTCGAGTTCCTTACTAAAGCCATACAAAGGTTATCTTTCTCCATCCAATTCAACAGTGATTTAGTTGCAACTGTGCCCTTTCAATTTTACTAGACCCCAATAAAATTTGGAATTAGTTGGTTGATTTCAGGGTTTGCAATTGATATTGATGAGGTTAAGGAGCTAGCAACTCTATGATCATTAGTCCACTTGGCCAACGTAATTTGAATTATCCCCTTCGCTACTACAAATTCCAAATTAGTGTTGATCGAGACACATGCCAGCAAGCTTTGTTTTTATTATTTTTAAAAAGTGATATTAAGGAAGCTGAAGCATGTCCATGAGGCCAGCTTTGTCTTTAATATACGTCTATCTATTTTCAGATGGGACATTAAGGCTGCAGATGTGCTTCCAGAGGAGAGGATATAAAAATGGTTTATGATGTAGTTCTTGATGTCTAAAAAAGAAGTATGTGTGCCACTTGTTAAATTTGCTTTTCAATTTTGTGAAGAATTTAGAGTGCCTTATGCCTTGACAATTGATGTAACCTTTTATTTTTATTTTTATTTCTTAAATATTTGTGCGTCTCCCAGTTGAAGAAAGTGGTTCAATGCCGCATGGCTGAAGCAAAGTGGCGGGATTCG
Organism: Bruguiera gymnorhiza; assembly: GCA_020883675.1. Lineage (NCBI taxonomy): Eukaryota > Viridiplantae > Streptophyta > Magnoliopsida > Malpighiales > Rhizophoraceae > Bruguiera > Bruguiera gymnorhiza. The sequence continues at coordinate 2,025,212 of JAIRCJ010000136.1, read as the reverse complement.
GACCATGTTCCAACAATGAAGGAATATTTGGAGATCTCACTCGTAAGTATTTGCTACCCGATGTTTTCAACCACATCCTTTGTTGGCATAGGGCCAATTGCTACAAAGGAGGCGTTTGAGTAGGTGTCTAATTTTCCAGAGATGGTTAGAGCTTCATCGATTGTTTGACTCTAAAGGAGCACACTCTGTGTCTCAATTGTCCCGTATAGCCGTAATTATGAGGTTGGTTGGGAGATTTGTGACACGTTGAGATATGTATCTCTAGTGTTGCGAAAGATCCCCTTTAGGATTTGCAATTATTTTGGCTCTTTTCACCTAGTGTATGACAGTCTCTTATTTTCCATGCTTTGATGTCCTGCAGTTGGTCTCATCTTTCTTGTTGATTAGAACAAAATGTTGGCGGAGCTGAAAAGGTGAGTAAAAGGTAAAAGTCGCAATGATGATCTGGATTTTCACTCTAAATCTGCAGTCAATTTTATTTTTGGTAATTTAAAGTTTATATTCTTACAAGATGAGTTTTTTTTTTCTCTATTATTTACAGTTTATATTTTTGCAAGTTCAGAATTTTCTCACTATAGTCAAATTGAACCCCAAATACTGCTCTTATTTTTGCATTATTTTTGACTGTTCCTCTAATGAAAGTGACTTAAGCCCCCAATGGCTGGAAAGTTTGTATGTTACAACAAGGTTTCCATACCACTTGCCATAAGAATGAACAAGTTTTACCAGTACTAGTTCGTATTTTAGCAAGCAAGCTGCCATTACTTTGCACAAACTAGACTTGTGGAGTGCTATTTTTTGATGATGGGAATCTACTATAAGACCCAACATTCTTTTTACAAAAAGATCGTAACAAAAATTATAGGTACCTTATTTATCTAGATGATACATATAAGATAATTATGACACATAATTAAAGAATTAGAGCATCTTACTGGAGCTATACAAAAGTTATTTTCTTGCTTCTAATTCAATAATGATTTAACCACATTTGTGCCCTATAAAATTTGGAATTAGTTAGGTTTTAATCGAGCTAGCCTAGGTGATGTATTCTATTTTTTTTTTTTTGTTAGGTGAGTTCAAAGTTTGGACTTGGTATTAATGAGTTTAAGGGCCCAACAACTCTAGGATCATTGGTCCATTGGGCCATGCTAGCTACTTAAGCCCAAATCCCAAATTAGAGTTTATCGAGACACATGCTAGCTAGTTTTGTTTCTACTATTTTTAATATTAGTGATGCTAAAGCAGGTCCATGTAGGCTCTTAGCAAGCTTTGACTTTATATGTTATTTGTTGTTAAATGATGCGCTTCCAGAGTATATGAAAATGGTTTATGAGATTGTTCTTGATGTCAGCAAGGAATTGGAAGACAACATGGAAAAAGAAGGGAATGTTGTATGTTGTAGAATACGATAAAGAAGCAATCTGTGTCACTTGCTAAGTTTGCTTTTCAATTTGGTTGTCTTGACTTTAGAGTGCTTATAACTTGGCAATTGATTTGATCTTTTATTGTTTTTAAATATTGGTGTATCTTCCAGTTGAAGAAAAGGATCCAATGCTACGTGGCTGAAGCCAAGTGGCGCCATGCAAGCTATGTTCCAACAATGGAGGAATATTTGAAGATTTTCTTAGCAACTACTTGCCACCTGATGCTCTTTGTTGCTATATTTTTAACGAAAAAGTTAGGCAGACTGGGAGAGATAGATCGACCGTCGACAGGGCCTATGGGCCCTGCACACAGCTCTTTTTTTTTTTTTTTTTCCAAAAACAAAAAAAGTAAGATGTACAAGAAAAGAAAAAGTCTATCCAAAATAATGATAATTAATAATAAATTAATTAAAATTCTTATTATAATTTTTTATAAATAATAAATATTTCAATTAAGTGCTAATTAAAATAGCCTATCCAAAACAAGTTTTCAATTGTTATATAAATAGTTCTATAACTGTTACAGAAACAGTTGCATTCCAAAAATGTTTATAATTACAACATAAACAGTTACATCCCTCTAGTTATTTTAAAAAGAAATTATTGTCTTTGGTTTTACTGCTCGAAATATAAAGGGCAAGTTTAATAACGATCTTGCAAAACACAAACTCTGAAAAAATATTGATTTCAAAAGTGCATATTACAATTAAATATATTTTATTTTATTTTATAAAAAAATTTATATTGTGGAATAAATTCACAATTTCTAACCTAATTAACTATGGTTGCGAATTTGCAGTTTGAGCACTCTTCTGTCATGAAACGTTTCGTGTAGCAATATGGTTTATGGGAAGAAGATGAGATTAAATTTCTTCGCCAGGGGATTGCATATTTATGGAAAGATTTAAATGAAGAGTGCTCGGCTCCAATCTCAGTTTTAATGGCTCTCTTACAGCGTCTCCTGAACCTCACAATTGTTTAAAATTAAAAATTATAATTAAACTGAAAAAAAATTTATTCAATTAATTAATTATAAAATTTAGTTATCCTCAAACAAATTTGACAAAAATATATTTAATTTCACTCATCGTTGTTTCTGGAGTAGAAATAATTTGCATCAAGGATAAAACGAAATAATATCACAGACAATAAAACACGACTTGGCGGTATGCCCTACACGGAGCACATCTCCCCCACCACGTGTTCGCTTCCAAATTTCCTGAAAGTTGACAACCTGCGGCTCTGTCTGTTTCCCTTTCATGGGGTTTGTTGATTCATGTGATTATTTGTGAAAGTTCCTCCCCCGACGCCTTTTTCTTGTCTTCTCTTTATGAGTCTTGTGACGATGTCCGCAAAAGGGGGCCACTTTGGATTCTCAATTTCCTCACCATATAATCAGCATTTTTAATCAATGATCGGTGGCACCTGTTCCATCAATAATTCGATGAGATGATAGAGACGTTAACTAAATGTTGAGATTAAGTTAAGAATTCTATTAAAAAAATTTTAAAATTATAATTTAAATATTAACAAATTTTTTGATGTATTTATTAAAAATTTTATAATTATCACTAAATATATGATAAATAAATAATTATTTATGGTATAATAATATTTTATTAAAATTTTTATATTCATAGTTGTCTTTAAAATATTTTTTTAATATTCTTAAAATAAAAATATACATATAAAATAATATTATAATTTAGTTTAATTAATTATAAATTTTTGAAACTAAAAATCATAATTAAACTAAAAAAAATTCAATTTACATGTATTTAATTAATGAATTATAAAATTTAATTCAATTAATTTAAATTTTAATTCGATTTTATTTTGTCAATTAAACTAATTTGACGACAAAAAAAAATTTAATTTCACTCATTATTTTTAAAGTAAAAAATGTAAAATATTTGCACCATGGACAAAATGAAATAGTACCATGGAGACGAAAACAAGCTGGCAGCTATGGCCATAGAGTGAAACATTAGCTCATGTGGTGGCCATAGTGATGTTCACAATTTTGTTATTTTCTCAAGTCACCATCAACCCGTAACCTTCGCAGATTATAAACGTATTTTCAGGTCGTCTCCTCCTCGGTAGAGCTAATCTGAGCATTGAATGGACAGAAATATAAATTATTAAAGAAAAAAGAAAAAAAGTAACTTATCGGGAAGGTGATCAAGTTGCCACCGTGAGGACAACATCGGTTGGTGACTGGGAGAGGCACATTTTTCCTGCTTCGTTCCATTCATAAAACCATAAATAAGCCTAGTGAATAAGTTCGTTGAAACCTTAGCTATGACAATTTGATTGTTGATGGATGAATTTGAAAGTATCATTTTGGAATAAATTAAAAAACAATCTTTAATCTTTTTAAATTTTTTTAATATAGTCTTAAAATCTTTTATTTTATTTTAATTTACTTTTAATCCGTTATTAATATTTTTTAATATTATATAATTGAATATAAAAATAAATTAAATGTTATATTTCACAATAAACTTATAAAAATACATACAAAAATACATATTAATAATTAAAATATATTCTCAAATATTTTATCCATATAAGTAAGAATTTATACATATACAAAATTACATATAAAATTTTATATTGACAATATATTTTATTCGTAAATCGTAAAATATAATATTTAGTTTACTTTCCATCCTTAAAAAGGATTATATTAGAAAAAATTAAATTAGAACAAAAAATAATATTTAAAATTAAATTAAAAAAATAAAAAATAATCTTTAATTTTTTTTTTAATTTTCTTAATATAATCTTAAAACTTTATTTTATTTTAATTTAATTTTAATCGTTATTAATATTTTTTAATGTTATATAATTGAATACAAAAATAAATTAAATATTATATTTCACAAAGAACTTATAAAATGCATAGAAAAATACATATTAGTAATTAAAATATATTCTCAAATATTTTATTCAAACAAGTAAGAATTTGTAAATGAATAAAATTACATATAAAAATTTATATGGACAATATATTTTATTAGTTAATTTTCAAATATAATGTTTAGCTCACTTTTCATCCTTAAAAGGATTATATTGAAAAAAATTAAATTAGAAAAAATTACTAATATTTAAAATTAAATTAAAAATATAAAAAATAAAAAATTATATTAAAAAAATTAGAAATATTAAAAAAATATTTTTTTAATTTCTCTCTTTTACTTATTAACATTCTGTTTTACCCTTGGTATAAATATTTGCATTTTATATTTCAGAAATAATAGCAAAAATTAAATAACCTAGTCTATATGAATTTTTATTTTCACATTTGTAAATATTTATATTCAAAGGTCCTGCACTAGGAGAGTTAGATAAATATTTATTTTTACTCACAAAGTTCATAATCTCACCCACGTAACTTTGTGATCCAAAGAAAGAAAATACGACGCATACATTGATACATAATTCTTGTAATTCTGCTATAAAAGACGAAACCCAAGGTAAAACCTTTCACCGTGTAAAGGCCCACACTTTATTTACGACTTGTTTATACGTGTTCTTTTGGTTTGTTCGCACTCATGGCGAAGGTAAGCAGAACTTAAAGGGGTACAGGTTCCTTGAGCAATGAGGCAACGCAATCTCTGAGGATATAGGGGTTTGTGTAGGCATCACCGTCCTTGTAAATAACATCCATTGCTCGCGCGAGGTTCAGGATACGCTGCAAAAGAGCCATCGGAACTGGAGTTGGAGCCAAGCACTCTTCATTTATATCTTTCCACGAAAATGCAATCTCTTGCCGAAAAATTTTTATGACATCTTCTTCCGAGACCCCATATTGCTTCATGTAACATTGGATTCCAGAAGCAACATGGTGTCTCTCTTGCTCCAACTGCAAATTTAGGACCACAATTAAGTTAGAAATTTTAGATTGATACCATAATCAAGATAACTATTCAGAAATTAATTAATTACCTCCTGGGAGACTATGTCATCCATCAAGCTGCAAATAATCGATGAAGCTCTAACCATCTTTGGGAAATTGGACACCCACTCAAATGCCTCCTTTGTAGCAATTGACCCCATGCCAACAAAGGATGCAGTTGAAAGCATCGGGTAGCAAGTACTTACTAGGGAGATCTCCAGATATTCTTCCATCGTTGGCACATAGTGCGAATCCCGCCACCTTACTTCAGCCATGTAGCATTGCACCGCTTTCTTCAACTGGGAGACGCACAAATATTTAATAAATAAAAGGTTATATCAATTGTCAAGGCATAAGCACTAAATTCTTCACAAAATTGAGAAGCAAATTTAACACGTGGCACACGTACTTCTTGTTTGGCGTATTCTACGGCATACAACATTCCTTCTTTTTCCATTTTGTCTTCCAGTTCCTTGTAGACATCAAGAACTAAATCATAAACCATTTTCATATTCTCTGGAAGCACATCTGCGGCCTTAATATCCCACCTGAAAATACACAGACGTATATTAAAGTCAAAGCTGGCCTCACGTACAAGCTTCAGCTTCCTTAGCATCTCTTATTAAAAATAATAAAAACAAAGCTCGCAGGCATGTGTCTCGATCAACTCTAATTTGGAATTTGTATCAGCAGAGTAGATTATTCATATTACTGTCGCCAAGTGGACCCATGATCATGGAGTTGATAGCCCCTTGACCTCAATAATACCAAATTTAAATACCCAACCTAAGCTGGCTCAATTATAACTTAGGTAATTCCAAATTTTATTGTTGCCTACTAAAATTAGAAGGGCACAGTTGCAACTATATTATTATTATTGAATTGGATAGAGGAAGACAACCTTTGTATGGCTTCAGTAAGGGGCTCGAGTTCTTTACTCGTACCATAATTATCATACGTATCATCTAGAATAGATAATGTACTTATAATTTTTGTTACAATTCTTCTGCCAAAGGAATACTCGGGCTCCAAGTAGATTCCCGTTATCCAGAAATAGCACTCCACAACTCTATCTCGTGCATATGGAAACTTTGTTGCGACATCCAAATTTTTCCACCACCTGGAACACAAGTCACTTGGAATCAGAATTCGGTTCAAAAAAATAATGGGCCAAAAGCTAGAGTGGGCCCGCGGGGAAATTTTGAACTTACTCTATGATGATCTTTAGCTCTTCCTGATGTGCTTTTTGTACAATGTTGAAGTCTAATTTTGCAAACTTCAATAGTGTTTCATTGTGCGACTCATCTTCAGAGTAAGCAGCAATATAGTGCCTTGCATCCAACCTTGGCAGGCATTTGTGGACGGGACGCTTAAGGGCATGCCTTACCTGATCTGATTGTTGAGAGCTTAAATGGGTCAACACTGACTGAAGGTTTCTGGTAGTGTAATCTATTGCTTCATCCAAGATGTCTTCTCCGCGTATTCCAAGATGTGCTGCTTCGTACAAGCTTAAGTTTCCATGGATGTCATGAATTAAGCATTCCTTGAACTTTCCTTCGTTGTCCTTAAAATTTTCAAATGCCTCTGCATCAATCACAAAACCCAAATACATTCATTGTTTGTTATAGATATGCTCGTGGCTATAGGTAGGCTATATGTTAATCGGGAACGCGAGGTTACCGCATGATACTCTGATCCCTTGTTGTCTGAGCAATCGAAACCGAAGGGCGGCAGTGTAGAGATCATCCTCATCATGGCTGCCACCACTAACCAGCTTTTCCAATGCAACTTCTATCTCCTTCTGGAAATGGTAAGCAACGCCTAAGCGTTGGATCGAATCAATCAAGCGCAAACTTTGGGAAGGCTGATTTGAATCTCGTAGCATCTTTCTCACTTCCTCTTTGAGTACCTCATGGTGTTGGCGAAGTGAGGTACTTATTGTCTGCAGAAGAAATTGGCAAGTATATATTATACGTACCTCACCAAATGTTTAGAGGCATGTTTGTTCCAATTGAGTTACTAATATTCTATTAATTTATTCCTGCTTCAATTCAACAATAACTTCTAGTTAGTTAAGCGTGGAAAAAGAGGCATGCATGGTATAAATACCTTAGAGTCAGAAGCGTGAGGGAGGAGATCATCCCTCCAAATCGGAGGATGGTATTGAACAGTAGGACGATTGACACTAGATGTTTGATTTTGGGGTAAAGCATGAACTCCTAAAATTTGGGCTGCCATGGCCTTCCTTCCTTCTCTAGTTGCTGCTGAACACAATCCTCACTACTGTTCAATTGCTAGTGTGTGGCATGGAGTTCGTTCGATACCGTATTTATGGGCCCTCTCCGTGGACGGGCTCTAGGGTATTGCCCACGTACGATGTTTGAAAGACCGGATCGACTTAATCTTTATAATAAAATTTCTCGAACTAATAAAATTAATATTTAATAATAAATTAATATTTACAAAAGTAATTGAAAAAAAATAATTTAATATGAAATATTTGTACTAAAAAAAATCATTTTCAACAATGAATTCTAAATTTCAATTTTGAATTAAATTTAGGAGCCCAACTCACACGTTAATGTAGACATATTACGACTGAAAGACCGAACAAGATTCAGCAGCCTATTGACTGTTATGTAGCAGCCTAACTTCGTGTATTTTAGCGCGGTGGTCACGTGGGATAATGATAAAATCTCCAAGGTTAACATTCTGTCGTACGTTACAATAAAATGACTTGATCGGCCATACGTTCTCCACGTTTATGTTTATGGCCGGTGCTTGTTCTTCCCAGAATTTAGGAGCAGATTTATTTATTTATTTATTTTTTTTATTTTTAAGCAACCGTTTTATTCGTCGGCATCAAATCATACTAATGCTTGTGCGGATCGGTGTGGCCTAAGATAATGAATAGTTTCAGACCCACTCCCAATTTATTCATTTTATCTTTTACTTATTAGTAGATACATTCGATTCGTTTCCATTTTTCTCGTTTGATTAAACAGCTGTGGGATGAGACCAATCCACCAAAAGGAGATTTTTCATATATCCCTAAATTAGTTGGACTAAGCAGCGTGCGTGAATAGTATTCGGGTCGTCTTGTCTGTAGCAAGCGCGTGCCGTGTCTGGATGGTGCCGTCTTAGAACCGTCTTAGAACTTGGAGGGTTATGGAGATGCTAGTTAAGCTCGGCAGATAGTGTTCTGTGGTGTGTTGTGAGCCTGTTTTAATCAAGGCTGCTGATGAGGCCAATTCAAGACGATCGAGTACATCACACGAATATCTTAAATTTAAGCAACGGACGAGTTTTCTGTGGCTTTTTTTTTTTTTTTGTGGTTTTAATTTATATATAGTATAATATTTATTTAAGTGACATAAAGCTGTCTGCTTTAATTTTGGAGTCCCTTGTCGATGTGAACAAATTTTTAAATTTAAAAATACTTATTTAAAAAAAAAAAAAACTATTAAAAAGTATTTTGATAGAAATAAAACTATCCACTCCACCGTCGAACTCTTCACTCTTTTTGTTTGCATCAAATACTTCATATAATTATAAATTCCAAAATACGCAAACTATTCTCACGGTATAAAGAAATTGAATTTCGTTGAAGAATTGGATCTTTCCTCCGCGATGCATCCCTTATTGACCACATTATTGTTGTGTTATGAGAGAGATCTACATCTAAGTGCACAATAAATGTTAGTACCAGATAACTCACTCCTTGCTACTAAACCTTCCACCATGTTAGGTGCGTTTCCTATACCACTTTTCAAGGAGCCGTATAGCCTTATGATAAGGAACAGTCTGATTAGTTGATGAGTAAGACGGATCCGCACCAATTACATGGTATCCAAAAAGGTTCTGCAAGCCCATGCCATACTAATATAGCATTTCAAAATGTGAACAGCTAGTCCTTCTCCGCGTGGAACTAAAATTTGGCTATCCAATGCAATATCAGCCTGTAGAAACAAAGCCATAGAAAGGGAAATCTATGTTAGCCGTTTGGTAAGAGTCTTCCAACAACCAAGAAAATTCTTTTCATCACAGCATAGATATGGTAGCTCTGTTGCTGAAAAATTAAGGTGTATAGGAGCATACGAGGAAGAGAGAGCTTAACAAACATCTAAACACTTCAGAAGGAATCCAATCATAGATTCAGGCCATCTCTCCAACAACTTTGAACAAATTAAACAGGCACCGATTTTATTCCTGTGCCACCCATAGGATGCAGATCCATTCCACAGCACGAATAATCACTTGCATCAATACATACACATCACACACTTCTGAAACAGGACCAGGGTCGGAGGTACGCAAGGATATTGAAGCCAAGCTATGAACTTTCTGATATAACCCTAAATTGCCTCTATAATCTTATACATTCCAGCACAATTTCTCTGACGAATTGTGCTTTTATTCTCTCATTTCAAACTACAGGGCTATCTAAATGAGGTCATAAAACTATCCAAGTACAACAGATCAAATATAATGCGGACACACACACACACACACACACACATGTACAGGGTAAATACATGTGCAAAATTTGGAACTTTTCCTTCTGAATCATGCTCACAGACATTATGTTTATATCAATACCACTTCTCACAAACAAAAGTGTCATAACAAACCATGATTTTCCTATTCTACTTCTAACATAGCAAAGCATCAGACTATCCATATCTAGTTCCAGCCCTCATTACAGTTTCCTACACTTAGAGAGGTCTTAAACGAGCACAAATTTGCAGCCAAAGAACAGAGAAAGGAACATAAATCCCAATAAAACCCAGTAACTAAAACCTCAAATCATCCCCTACCTCAATCAAAACAGAAGCACTAAAATTGATTTATCTCAACTTCTTTAATACATTCAAACCTCAAACACATAACTGCCAAGGCAAAAAGAAATGAAATATACGTGTTGCGTATAATTTCATATTATTGAAATTATTTTCATACTATTAGTCTTAATTTTTTTAAAAATTTTAAATATAAAAAATAAAAAATATTATAAGTATGTATATATTATTTAATATTTAATAAATATTGTATCTTAAATATTATTTTAATAAATTATATGATATCTGGTAATAAAATTTGAGATATATATATATATATTATTGTAAAATTTTTTTATCTATTTTTATAAATTATTAATTTTTTTATATTTATTACAGTTAATAATATTTTTTAAAAAATTATTACAATAAAAAAGGAAAATCTATTAAATATTTAAAAATAATATAATTATAATATTTTAATTTATTTTAAAAAAATTATAATTAATATCTTATTGGTAATTTTAATAATATAATAATTATACAAAATTTTATCCATAATATAATATGTTTATTACATAATAATAATTAATAAAATTTTTTAATATAAATTAAATTTAATTTAATACAAAATTTTAAAAAATTGTTACCATTATACATACATATAGGATGACGGTACTGTTAATGAGCCATGAGTGGCGCTAACGATGACGAGGCTATCACTGATAAGATCTGAGGGAGACAGGTTTATTCGTCATGATATTAGATGATAGTTTATAGTCAAACTCGTTAAAAACACCAATAGTCATCCAATTTGAACTCTATATATCTGCATTTCAAAAAAAAAAAAAAAAAGAAGAAAAAAACAAGAACAATCAACTATTTTAATTTTTCAAACACCACCCTTCACAATTTGGTGGCAAATTAGAGTTTTTGAAAATAGTCAAAAACTAACCCAATTTGCCATAATTGATAAGTATTAAAAGTATAGAATGTGATGAATCAACCTTTAAGTTCTTGGACTTTTTGCATTTAGTGTCCTTGGGCCTCCTGTATATGCTAGTTTTTAGGTTATCTATATCTATATTTATATTTATATATTAATATGATCAAAATTTATAAAAAAATTATGTAATAGTTTTTTATTAATTTACAAATTAAAGATAATAAAATATTTTATAATAATAAAAATTTAATTATAACTAGAATAAAATTTTATAAATTAATTAATATATATTTGATTATAATTAAATAAGTAGTCTATTAACTCATATAATTTTATTTTTTTTATTGTAGTTAAATTTTTATAAAGATAAAATTTTTTCATAAAAAATAAAAGGCAAAAAGAAAGAAATTATCAAACCATTCTTTTTTTTTTCTTTAAAAAAATTACTTATAAGTTTCTTTAAAAGGGAGGAAAATAAAAAAGCACCATTTCTAAATTTTTTATAATTAATTTCATTTAACCAACTATTTTTTTCAAATCTAAATTTATGATAAAAACAAATTTAATTTAAATTATATCTTAACTTTTATTATTTTAATTTTTTATTAAATATTTAGAAACCTATAATTCAAATCTAATATACATTATAGTTAAACAACATTGAGTTTGTTGCATAAACCAATTTTTTATCCAAATGGAATAAAGTCTTTCCTAATTTTTGGTTAGTAGGCAATTGATTTGAGTTATTCTCTTATATCATAGTAACACTTCATCTCTATTACAGACTTATTTTATTTTTAAGAGTCAATATAAAGAATGTTTTTCTAAAGATAATAAGTTTTGTAAAATTGTTAATTACTTTTTTGAAGGGTGTAACTGATATATAGTTGATTGAAAGTTTGATTTTAGTTAAAGAAAATGATAAGTTTATAAAAGAAAATTCAAACAAAAATCCTAATAGTTCAAAATTGTCATAAATAGTTTAGATATAAATGCTATTGTCAAAATACTTAATTCAAACCACAAAACATCCCTAATGACATATTGTAGTTGTGGCCACACCCCTTCCACTAGTTTGTGGATGAGTAATGGACATATTGGTATATCTAATCTCTTTTTTCTTACTTTTTATTCAAAAAGGAAGATATAAAATAATAATAATTTACATTTTTTACTATTAAATATATTACTTATTTTTATTTTCATTATTCAACTTTAATTTATTACAATTAAATTATTTAATTTTAATTTTATTTTAATTTAATCATTATATTATGTAAAAATTTATAAAATTTATTTTTAAAAATAATATTTTTATATAATTAAATCTGTCAATTGATATATTAATAAAATTTGAGTTAAAATTTTCAAATTGGGATACTATAACTCACAACAAGGTTAGGGAATTTAAAGACATCATAAGTAACACGAGAAGAGTTATCTCTAAAGGGATCCAAAATTCTTGGTCTTTTGCATTTTTACTTTTGGTTGATATCATAATAAAAGCTATTTTTACATCATTATCCATTGTCATGAATTCTGTTTGTGGGGATACGTTTAATCCTCCAGCCTCCTTGGAATGTAGGTGCATCTTCCTGTTCAGGTTTTGTGTACCGTATACACATTCACAAATTGAAAGAGACCCTAATCGTGATAATCTTAATAGCTAAACCTGCCACGATTACATTTTAAGTCCTCTCGTCACCCTTAGCTAGTGCACCTGTGAATTTTTTGGGCTGCCCTGCATGTCCGAGCTGTGCCCAGCACGGCCCATGGGCCACATACTAGGCAAGACCTCTGCAATGGAATGAGGCTAGAAGATCTGGACAAGGCTGAGGTGTTTGGTCGTCGAGAAAGAAAAAGACATGACATGATCTGTACTTGATTCCTGGGCCTCCCTATCCTCTTCCGAACAAAGAGAATAGCCTAGTGGATCATATCTACAAACCACATCTTTACTTGTCACTATGTATCAAAAACAGATTACATGTTCTTTCGTAACATAGGATAATTAAGAAGTTGATTAATTACTTTGTGATAGTTATGATGTTCCATTAAAATTTTTAGGAGGACAACTCTGATTGTACACTATTCTCTCTTTTTAATGACATTTGGTACGTGCAATTTACATTTTGATGCTAGTGAATTTTATTATCTAACATTCATAGTTTTAAAATGATATTTCTGTTTTACTAGGAACTTGAATTTGGCTTCTTGTTGGAACAAAAAAACAGGAGGACTTGAATTTGGTCTTTTCGCTAAGTTGGAGAATTTATTAGTGTTATGCTAGTATACATAGTGTTATGCTAACATTATTAATTAAAATTTCAATTATAAATTTAGTTATAATCAATATATAATAATAAAATTTAATTTACTTTTTAGTCAATAATTTAATTTTAATTTCATTTAATTAGTTTGACATAAGTTTAAAATTAAAAAAAATATATTAAATTAACTCAAAAATTAATCATGATTGTTTACTAAATTAATTTTAATTTTATTATTATAATATTTTTTATTAAATATCTAAAATTCATATAATGCATAAATCTAAAATTAATGATTAACTAATTGGCTTCTTCTCTCAATGTTACGAAATTGTGCACTCTCACCTCATTGTTAACTCCTTTCCCCAAAAACAAAGGTTTTAAAACTTTAATTAGTTTGTTATTGATAAGTTATTTAACTTCTTCATACTAGGAGCTTTTTCTGGTTTGTTTTTGTTTTTTTGTTTTTTGTTTTTTTTTTTTTTTTGTTTTTGGGGCTGGACGCTCTAATTTTTATTTGCCACTAATACCAACAAAGTTAATAATACTGGGGCTCTAAGTTGATTCCCATTATCCAGAAATAGCACTCCACAACTCTATCTCGTGCATATGGAAACTTTGTTGCGACATCCAAATTTTTCTACCACCTGGAACACAAATCACTTGGAATCAGAATTCGGTTCAAAAAAATAATGGGCCAAAAACTAGAGTGCTCCAGCGGGGAAATTTTGAACTTACTCTGTGATGATCTTTAGCTCTTCCTGATGTGCTTTTTGTACAATGTTGAAGTCTAATTTTGCAAACTTCAATAGGGTTTCATTATGGGACTCGTCTTCAGAGTAAGCAGCAATATAGTGCCTTGCATCCAACCTTGGTAGGCAATTGGGGATAGGACGTTTAAGGGCCTGCATTACCTGATCTGCTTGTTGAGAGCTTAAATGGGTCAACACTGACTGAAGGTTTCTGTTAGTGAAATCTATTGTTTCATCCAAGATGTCTTCTCCGCGTATTCCAAGATGTGCTGCTTCGTACAAACTTAAGTTTCCTTGGATGTCATGAACTAAGCATTCCTTAAACTTTCCTTCCTTCGCTGTCCTTAAATTTTTCAAATGCCTCTGCATCAATCACAAAACCGAAATACATTCATTGTTTGTTATAGATATGTTCACTGCTATAGGTAGGCTATGTGTTAATCGAGGACACGAGGTTACCGTATGACACTTTGATCCCTTGTTGTCTAAGCAATCGAAACCGAAGGGCGGCAGTGTTAAGATCAAGAGATTTTGGCAATTGAGATAAGACTAGGGTACCTGTACTCGGAACCAGCGCTTACATGTTTTGTTGTGACTCGGGAGACGCCTCGCGTCCCCCCGTCCTCCCTGAGTCCCAACCATGAATGGTCAATAAGAAGTCTAGGTTAATGAGTCTGGCCTCACTAGATCTTACTATTTATCCCTCCACAATGCTGGGCGGTGGTGGCTAATGGGAAAGGGTCAAACGGAAGGTATGGTCTCTTTCTACAAGTATATATCAAGCATGACGCGTTTTGATTTCAAAGCTAATAACTCCCGATCATCGACGTGGTGGTTGAACTACTTACATGACTTTATTGAGAAGCATACTCAATCAAGCTTAAAAAGTTAGTAAATTGGGCATTGGCAAGTGTTTTTCCGTTGGTGGTTGAACTACTTACATGACTTGGACTTAGTATTTATGGCATTCGTAAATATCAAGGCTGGAGTAGCGTGTGAATGCGTCTTATATTTTTATGGTTTATTGAATAAAATAAGCTTAGATGTTTGATTGAAAAGTTTTAATTGGTTGGAACTTAATATTAACTTCAACCAAATTTAATATCTTATTAATTTGGATTTCTGTATTATATAATAATTGTCAAGTAACAAATATTATTAATTTGAAAATTTAAATTTTAGTTTTTGCTTAAAAAAATTACAATTCATGTTTTTCTTTCTATACCTGCAACACACCTACCCAGAGTTTAAATATTCAAACGTCACTTTTAATAATAAAAATATTAAAAAAGATAAATTTATTAAATTTATACATTCAAATATAAAAGTTCAAAATTAGAGAAATAACTCATGCACTCACTTCCTTTTTAGCCACTTTTTTATATATTAACCTCCTAAAACTCTAATTAATAAGATGTACTTATTAAAAAAATTTATTTAATCTATCAACTACTCCTTTTTATTTACTAATAAAATAAGTTTATTAAGAAAATTTGTTTACTAACTACCCCTACCAATCACCCCTTTTTACATGTTAATAAGATAAATTTATTAAAAAAATTGGTTTAACTCATTAAATAATAATAAAAATTTATAAAATTAACTTATTTAAATGTCCAAATTCAACTTCTTTTCTGAAGTCATCTTTCTCAAATCCAACTGTTTAATTTGTTCAAAGTTGTTGGAGAGATGGCCTGAATCTATGATTGGATTCCATGTGAAGTGTTTAAATGTTTGTTAAGCTCTCCCTTCCAAGTTCTAAGACGGCACCAAGTGCTCCATCCAGACACGGCACACGCTTGCTACAGACAAGACGACCCGAATACAATTCACGCACACTGCTTAGTCCAACTAATTTAGGGATATATGAAAAATCTCCTTTTGGTGGGATTGGTCTCGTCTCACAGCTGTTTAATCAAACAAGAAAAATGGAAACGAATCGAATGTATCTAACAATAAGTAAAGATAAAATGAATAAATTGGGAGTGGGTCTGAAACTATTCATTATCTTGGGCCACACCGATCCACAAGCATTAGTATGATTTGATGCCGACGAATAAGGCCAGTTGTTTAAAAAAAAATCTGCTCCTAAATTCTGGCAAGAACAAGCACCGGCCATTAGCATAAACGTGGAGAACGTATGGCCGATCAAGTCATTTAATTGTAATGCACGACAGAATGTTAACCTTGGAGATTTTATCATCATCCAATGTGACCGCCACGCTAAAAAACATGAAGTTAGGCTGCTACATAACAATCAATAGGCTGCTGAATCTTGTTCGGTCTTTCAATCGTAATATGTCTACATTAACTTGTGAGTTAGGCTCCTAAATTTAATTCAAAATTGAAATTTAGAATTAATTGTTGAAAATGATTTTTTTTAGTACAAATATTTCATATTAAATTATTTTTTTCAATTATTTTTGTAAATATCAATTTATTATTAAATATTAATTTTATTAGTTCGAGAAATTTTATTATAAAGATTAAGTCGATCCGGTCTTTCAAACATTGTACGTGGGCAATACCCTAGAGCCCGTCCACGGAGAGGGCCCATAAATACAGTATCGAACGAACACCATGCCACACACTAGCAATTGAACATTAGTGAGGATTGTGTTCAGCAGCAACTAGAGAAGGAAGGAAGGAAGGAAGGAAGGAAGGCCATGGCAGCCCAAATTTTAGGAGTTCATGCTTTACCCCAAAATCAAACATCTAGTGTCAATCGTCCTACTGTTAAATACCATCCTCCGATTTGGAGGGATGATCTCCTCCCTCACGCTTCTGACTCTAAGGTATTTATACCATGCATGCCTCTTTTTCCATGCTTAACTAACTAGAAGTTATTGTTGAATTGAAGCAGGAATAAATTAATAGAATATTAGTAACTCTATTGGAACAAACATGCCTCTAAACATTTGGTGAGGTACGTATAATATATACTTGCCAATTTCTTCTGCAGACAATAAGTACCTCACTTCGCCAACCCCATGAGGTACTCAAAGAGGAAGTGAGAAAGATGCTACGAGATTCAAATCAGACTTCCCAAAGTTTGCGCTTGATTGATTCGATCCAACGCTTAGGCGTTGCTTACCATTTCCAGAAGGAGATAGAAGTTGCATTGGAAAAGCTGGTTAGTAGTGGCAGCCATGATGAGGATGATCTCTACACTGCCGCCCTTCGGTTTCGATTGCTCAGACAACAAGGGATCAAAGTGTCATGCGGTAACCTCATGTCCTCTGTTAACATATAGCCTACCTTTAGCAATGAACATATCTATAACAAACAATGAATGTATTTGGGTTTTGTGATTGATGCAGAGGCATTTGAAAAATTTAAGGACAACGGAGGAAAGTTCAAGGAATGCTTAGTTCATGACATCCAAGGAAACTTAAGCTTGTACGAAGCAGCACATCTTGGAATACGCGGAGAAGACATCTTGGATGAAGCAATAGATTTCACTACCAGAAACCTTCAGTCAGTGTTGACCCATTTAAGCTCTCAACAATCAGATCAGGTAAGGCATGCCCTTAAACGTCCCGTCCACAAATGCCTGCCAAGGTTGGATGCAAGGCACTATATTGCTGCTTACGCTGAAGATGAGTCGCACAATGAAACACTATTGAAGTTTGCAAAATTAGACTTCAACATTGAACAAAAAGCACATCAGGAAGAGCTAAAGATCATCATAAAGTAAGTTCAAAATTCCCCCGCTGGACCACTCTAGTTTTTGGCCCATTATTTTCTTGAACCGAATTCTGATTCCGAGTAACTTGTGTCCCAGGTGGTGGAAAAATTTGGATGTCGCAACAAAGTTTCCATATGCAAGAGATAGAGTTGTGGAGTGCTATTTCTGGATAATGGGAATCTACTGGGAGGCCCAGTATTCCTTTGGCAGAAGAATTGTAACTGTTACGGCAAATTGTAAATTAAAGAAGAAAGTAACACCAGAATTTTACGTGGTTCAGTCTATGTGACCTACATCCACGAGAAGGAGAGAGAGAATATTGTTATTAGTAGAGAAAGTGTGTTACAGGCTACAAAAGAGTGTGACTCCTCTCAAATCTCTCTCACTGTCTCTTGCTCTCAACCCTTTTTTTCTCATAACCCTATAACCCTATTTATATAGGAATAGGGGAAGGGCAAAAAGGTAATTTGGAATACAAGGCATATTCCAACAAATCTCCACCTTGCATTGTATTCTCTAAACACACAACAAAATAAAATCCTTCTATCTCTCCTCCAAATAGCTCCTTAGAGCTAGTCAATCAAAACGAACACCAATCAACTCCAAGCAATGCTTGAACTTAGTAGTTAAAATTGATTTCGTCAACATGTCAGTTGGATTATCTGCAGTAGCGACCTTCTTCACTAAAATCAAACCTTGAGATATAACATCTCGCAAGAAATGGTATCTGACATCAATGTGTTTGGTCCTCTCATGATACACTTGATTTTTGGTCAAGTGTATAGCACTCTGACTGTCACAGAATACGGTGGTTGTTTCCTGTGATAAACCCAAATCAGTGACCAAACCTTTCAACCAAATAGCTTCTTTGACTGCTTCTGCTATTGCCATGTACTCAGTTTCAGTAGTGGAAAGAGCAACTGTTGATTGCAATGTTGCCTTCCAACAAATGGCACTGCCTGAAAGAGTGAAAACATAACCAGTTGTTGATCTTCTTCTGTCAAGGTCACCTGCATAGTCAGAATCCACAAAACCAGTAATCAACCTACTGCCTCTGCTGAACATCAGTCCTACCTCTGTAGTGCCTCTAAGATACCGAAGTATCCATTTAACTGTTTGCCAATGTGCTTTCCCAGGATTAGCCATATATCTACTGACCACACTGACTGCCTGTGAAATATCTGGACGAGTGCAAACCATAGCATACATAACACTACCCACTGCACTAGAGTATGGAACATGTGACATATATTCCTCCTCCTCTAGGCTATTGGGTGACAAAGAGGCTGAAAGTCTGAAGTGTGAAGCCATAGGAGTACTTACCGGTTTGCAACTCATCATCCCAAAGCGATCAAGAACCTTCTCGATGTACCTTTTCTGTAAAAGGCGCAACTCTCCTTCTTTCCTGTCTCTGGTGATCTCCATGCCCAAAATCCTCTTTGCAGCTCCCAAATCTTTCATCTCGAAATCTCTACCAAGTAGCTTCTTCAAACTATTAATCTCAGATATGCTTGTAGAGGCAACAAGAATATCATCTACATATAGTAGCAAATAGACAAATGATCCATCATGAAGCTTCCTATGGTAGACACAACTGTCATACTCACTCCTTGAGTAACCATGACCTACCATAAAACTGTCAAACTTCTTATACCATTGTTTAGGAGATTGCTTTAAACCATATAGAGATTTCTTCAACCTGCAAACATGATCCTCCTTACTTTCAATTTGGAAACCCTCAGGTTGATCCATATAAATGACTTCCTCAAGATCGCCATGTAGAAAAGCAGTCTTGACATCAAGCTGCTCCAGTTCCATATCATACATAGCAACCATAGCTAGAAGTACACGAATGGAAGTATGCTTTACAACTGGAGAAAATACCTCATTGAAGTCAATCCCTTCTTTTTGGCTATAACCCTTCGCAACCAGACGTGCCTTGTACCTTGCATCTTCAACTCCTGGGATTCCCTCCTTCTTCTTGAAGATCCATTTGCAGCCAACAGTCTTTTTATCTTTGGGAAGTTTCACTAAGTCCCAAGTCTGATTCTTATGCAGAGACTCAATTTCCTCAGTCATAGCAATACTCCACTAGGAAGATTCGGCACAAGTGATAGCCTCTGAGTAATTTCTAGGTTCATTATACTCCACCTCTTCTGCTACTGCCAAACAATAAGCAAAATCTGAGTATGAAAACCTGGCTGGTGGCTTGATAGTCCTTCTGGGTCTATCTTTGGCGATACTGTATGGCTGTGCCTGTTGAGTATCTTGAGTATCGTCGACTGTTTCTGAAGTGTCAACCTGAATCTGTTGACCTGACTTAGAAGGAATATCACTTTCAAACTCCACCTGCTGTGTGGAACTCTCACTATCTTCATCGTTTGACCTTAAGACTTCCTCTTTTGGATGCAACATAGCAGATTCATCAAATGTCACATCTCTGCTGATGAGGAATTTTGGAGACTTAGGGTCTGGACACCACAACCTATAACCTTTCACACCAGAAGCATAGCCAAGAAAAACGCATTTCTTAGCCCTCGGTTCAAGCTTTCCCTCATTAACATGAGCATAAGCAGGACAGCCAAATATCTTCAAATCAGAATAATCTGCAGGTTTGCCAGACCACACCTCTTCAGGTGTCTTACACTCAATGGAAGTACAAGGAGATTGATTTACCAACCAACAAGCTGTATTAACAGCTTCTGCCCAAAACTCCTTGCCTAAACCTGCATTGGATAACAGACATCTAGCTTTCTCTATCAAAGTCCTGTTCATGCGTTCTGCAACTCCATTTTGCTGTGGAGTTTTTACAACTGTGCGGTGTCATACAATGCCTTCACTTTTGCAAAACTCATTAAATTCTTTATTGCAAAATTCAAGGCCATTATCTGTTCTCAGCCTCTTAATCTGCTTCCCAGTCTGTTTTTCAAGTAAAGTTTTCCACTGCTTGAAGGTTCCAAACACTTGACTTTTATGTTTCAAGAAATAAACCCAAACTTTACGAGAAAAATCATCAATGAAAGTGAGCATATAAGCAGCACCCATACCTTTAGAGAGAACCTGAGAAGGACCCCAAAGATCTGAATGGATGTAGTCCAATGTTCCCTTTGTTTTATGGATGGTTGTACTAAAACTCAACCTTTTCTGCTTCCCAAAAACACAATGCTCACAAAATTCTAATTTTCCAGTGTTCTGACCACATAAAAGACCTCTCTTACTCAAGGCAGCTATACCTCTTTCACTCATGTGCCCCAGCCGCATGTGCCACAACTTCGTCACGTCTGAATCTGAAACTGAAGTGGAAACTGCAGTTGAGTCTGTGACTGTCGAACCATGCAAGAAATACAATGTGTCAATTCTAGCAGCCTTCATCAATACAAGAGCACCTCTAGAAACCTTCAGAACTCCACCTTCACACCTAATCTTGCAGCCCTTCTTCTCAAGAGTGCCCAAAGAAATAAGATTCTTCGTCAAATCTGGAATGTGTTTGACCTCAGACAAGGTCCTAATGACACCGTCATGCATCTTAATCTGCACTGTACCAATCCCAGCAACCTTACATACGTGATCATTACCTAATAGAACACCACCATTGATTGGCTTGTAAGTGGTAAACCATTCTCTATTAGGAGTCATATGTTGCGAGGCTCCAGTGTCCATAATCTAGGTATCTTGAAATCTGCCTTGGCCTTGAGTGACACAAAGCATATCATCACTCTCATTTGCTGCCACATGTGCTTCTTCTTGTGGATGATTCTTCTGATTACTGTCATTTACTTTCTGCTTGTTTTTCAACTTGTAACAATCAGACTTGATGTGCCCTTTCTTCTTGCAATAATTGCAAGTCAAATTCTTGTGCCTTGATTTCGACATGTACAAACTTTCCAATTTTAGCCACGCACCAGCTGATGTTCTTTCACCGAGGCTTTCTCTCAAAACTTCATTTCCCAAACTGAGTTGAATCGAGGATAGAGCTCTTTCATCCATGTCATCCCAATCTGCATCAGACATTGACTCTGGTTTCTTCTCCTTGCCATGTAAGGCCCTTTTTGTACCTTCTCGCGTCAGAATTGCCATCATTCTAATTTGCCACAGTGCAAAATTGGTGTTTCCATCAAACTTCTCAATTTCAGACTTCACCGTTGATGAAGATGAAGAAGCCATTGCAAAAAAAAACACCCACAACGAAAATTGAAGAATACAAATTTATGGCCCAAATCACAACAGTACTAACGGCGTTAAAACAGTGCTAACGGTACTGACGTCGTTAAAACAGTACTAACTGCGTTAAAACAGTACTCACTGCGTTAAAACAGTGCTGACGCCGTGTCTACAGTGATGACGCCGTTTGCCTCCCGTTAATCTACTGTGCAGATCGCCGATCTACAGTATCTCCGACCCGTTGGAACCCGATTTGCTCCTTTTTTCCGTCGGATCTGCTCCGTTTTAACTCCAAATCATCTGCACCACGCCGTTTTCCGTCAGATCTGTTGTGCAGCTTGCCGATCTACCGTGCCTCTAACCCGATCTGTTCCTTTCTTCTGTCGGATCTGCTCCGTTTCAAAGTCAAACTATAATCGGCGATTGGGGCTGAACCCAGAAGCCGCTGGACTATTGCGCAGTTGTAGCCGTAGGAGAGGAGGGACTTGGACTCTGGAGAGCAGGATGAATCTCCACTCTTGTTTGCCGACGATGAGGGTGCACGGCGGAGCTCAGAGGAACACGCGATTGCAGAGCAAGGTTGCCTTCGGAAAAACCCAGAGCAGAGAAGCCACTATCCTTTGTTTTTTTTTTTTCGGTGGGTGGATCGCCCGCAGTTAGGTGGGTGGCCGGAGAGAGAGAAAAGAAAATTTTTTTTTCTTTCGGCTCTGATACCAATTTGTTACGGCAAATTGTAAATTGAAGAAGAAAGTAACACCAGAATTTTACGTGATTCAGTCTATGTGACCTACATCCACGGAAAGGAGAGAGTGAATATTCTTATTAGTAGAGAAAGTGTGTTACAGGCTACAAAAAAGTGTGACTCCTCTCAAATCTCTCTCACTGTCTCTTGCTCTCAACCCTTTTTTTCTCATAACCCTATAACCCTATTTATATAGGAATAGGAGAAGGGCAAAAAGGTAATTTGGAATACAAGACATATTCCAACAGTAACAAAAATTATAAGTACATTTTCTATTATAGATGATACGTACTATAATTATGGTACGAGTAAAGAACTCGAGCTCCTTACCGAAGCCATACAAAGGTTGTCTTCCTCTATCCAATTCAATAATAATTTAGTTGCAACTGTGCCCTTCCAAATTTAGTAGACAAGAATAAAACTTGGAATTACTTGAGTTTTAATTGAGCCAGCTTAGGTTAGGTACTTAAATTTGGTATTGTTGAGGTCAAGGGGCTATCAACTCCATGATCATAGGTCCACTTGGCGACAGTAATTTGAATAATCTACTCTGCTGATACAAATTCCAAATTAGAGTTGATCGAGACACATGCTAACGAGCTTTGTTTTTATTATTTTTAATCAGAGATATTAAGGAAGCTGAAGCGTGTACATGAGGCCAGCTTTGACTTTAGTATACGTCTGTCTATTTTCAGGTGGGATATTAAGGCCGCAGATGTGCTTCCAGAGAATATGAAAATGGTTTATGATTTAGTTCTTGATGTCTACAAGGAACTGGAAATCAAAATGGAAAAAAAAGGAATGTTGTATGCCGTAGAATACGCCAAAGAAGAAGTACGTGTGCCACTTGTAAAATTTGCTTCTCAATTTTGTGAAGACTTTAGTGCTCATGCCTTGACAATTGATATAACCTTTTATTTTAATTTTTATTTATTAAATATTTGCGCGTCTCCCAGTTGAAGAAAGTGGTGCAATGCTACATGGCTGAAGTAAGGTGGCGGGATTCGCACTATGTTCCAACAATGGAAGAATATCTGGAGATCTCCCTAGTAAGTAGTGGCTACCCGATGCTTTCAACTGCATCCTTTGTTGGCATGGGGTCAATTGCTACAAAGGAGGCATTTGAGTGGGTGTCCAATTTCCCAAAGATGATTAGAGCTTCATCGATTATTTCCAGATTCATGAATGACGTTGTCTCCCATGAGGTAATTAATTAATTTCTGAATGGTTATCTTGATTATGGTATCAATCTAAAATTTCTAACTTAATTGTGGTCCTTAATTTGCAGTTAGAGCAAGAGAGACACCACGTTGCTTCTGGAATCCAATGTTACATGAAGCAATATGGGGTATCGGAAAAAGATGCCATAAAAATTTTTCTCCAAGAGATTGCAGATTCATGGAAAGATGTAAATGAAGAGTACTTGGCTCCAACTCCAGTTCCACTGCCTCTTCTACAGCGTATCCTGAACCTCGCGCGAGCAATAGATGTTATGTACAAGGACGGTGATGCCTACACAAACCCCTATATCCTCAGAGATTGCGTTGCCTCATTGCTCAAGGAACCTGTACCCCTTTAAGCTCTGGTTGCCTTAGCCATGAGTGGGAACAAACTAAAAGAACACGTATAAACGAAACGTAAATACAGTGGTGGGCCTTTACACGGTGAAAGGTTTCACTTTGGGTTTCAATCTTTTTTGGAGTAACGGGAAAAGGATAAAAAAAAGAAAATGAAGTTAGATTGAAAGAATCAAGAGAGATTTTGGAGAAACGGAAGGTGATATGGATCATCTGCAGCGCACACGACGTTGGCATTGCAAGTTCTTCATTTCCACCCACCAATTCCCCATGCCGCGATGCATAGAATTGGCCAGGCACGCTTGCTGCTTGCAAAAACGAGACTATCTCATTGCTTATTTCTGGGATTCCTTGTTTGTCCAGGGTCACTAATTTGCTTGGATTTGTTAAATCGGGATGGCATGTTCTTTGGTGGGTTTGAGTTGAAGGCTAGTTTTCTGGTATCATTTGGAACAGACCAAGCAGAAGAATGTGTCTTGGTGTTGGAAACCAACAGTTATAATATCACTATAAAATAATTATATTATAAATTTTTACTTTATTAATATAATAAATCGTCACATACTAATAAAAAATACACACAAAAATATAGATAAATAGTTAAATAAATCTAAAATTTAAATAGAATTTAACTAAATTAATTTCTATTATAATTTTAATAATCTTTTTATGTAAACTAACATCAACAACACTTGGTTGGTGCTGGATAATGGCAGTTGTTGTGGGTACAGTTCTCCTATTTGAATATTTGATGTTAGAGTTTGTTCACAGAATGCAAGGAAAGAAAGAAGTATAAATTGAAGGAAAATGATTTTAATAATATTTGGCTTCATGAGTCTGTTAATACTTGAAACTTTGAATTCGTCGTTGAATGATCTTCCCGTTGTTGCTGTAGACGTTCCAAAAATATCTCAGCCCCGAATTATCAGATGAAGCTACTCAGATTGATGAGGAGACATCGCAGAGCTGGCTTCGCCTAAACTAGTTGACCTGATCAATGAAAAATCTACCAATCCAAATGTGAAAAAGGGTGTTGCACAGATTTTTGAAAAAGTTGGATTTTGTTATTCCTCCAAAATTCCAGTTTTCAGCTTACCAAGCCGAATTTCTGAATTTTCTCAAGAGGGTTACAAGCTTCGGTTGAGCTCCAAGAGGAGTTCCAGGGTAATCTAAGAACCCCCACCACCCCCGCCCCCCAAAAAAAAGCGAGTTGTCAAATCTTATAAGAGAATTTGAAGTCACCAAGACGACGAAGGAGTATGAAAATGTAAAAGACTACATTAAAAATTTTATGAAAATTTAAGACTAGTCAGAGTTTATGATTAAAATGATATAAATTTTTAATTTTATATCTAGAGTTTGATCCCTAGTCCTTACAAATTAAAGCAAAAAAAAAAAAGAAAGAAAGGAAAAAATATTGTTTGAAAAATTGACCTAATGATAAAAAAGCTTGAAACAAAATTTCTAGATTGACTAAAACAAAAATGTTACAAGAAAACAAGGTTTTTAACACATTATTGATTTGGGTGGGGTATAATATGCATCCAACAATAGTGATCATAACAAGGTTGTCCTACCAGTAGCCTTTCTTTATAATAACAAAAATAACAACTTAATCTCAAATTTAAATAGAGTCAATTATATAAATTTTTTTTACTAAAAATTTTTGAGTCACTCTCTCCTCACTTCTCACTGTCCACCTGAATTTAGTCATTACTATTAAATAGCTATATATATATATGTTTGCATGAAACATGTCTACACTAACACAAACATCACACTCTCTCAATTTATATCCCCAGTGTCCACAGATGTGTCCATACATTCTCATTCTCATCTCTGGTAAACTCTTGCATGATAATGTTATTCTTACGAGTGAAAGTACGTGACCCCCATAGTGATGGCTTAGTTTACCAGAATATGCCATCCAAGATATCTTTATCCTGTCGAAGGCTAACATTAGAGCCTGAATTTCAAATTATAATGTGGGTCATTCTATTGGCCATTAATTTCTTGTACACAGTTTGGTTTGGTGAGAGGGAATATAATGTAAATTCAACTGGTTACATTCAATTCATTCCTGCCAGACAGTACTTCACTTATGTAACAACTTGATTTTAACATATGCCTCCTCTTTTATTCAGTTTAATTTGATTGATTTTACGGGTAAACTGTTGCTTCTGAAGCACTTGACAGCTTCTTGCCACCCCGCCTTCAGTAGCCACGAACCCTATTTTTAAGGGACAAGCTTTAAGCTCCAAGCCCCCCATATATATATATATATATATTGCAGTCCTTGCTCGGTTCTTTTTCGTTGTTTGTGCTCTTTTTCTCCTCAACTTATGGTGGCCTACAAAAGGCCAACCTTCCTTTTTCTCGCAAGATCACTGTTAGGCCATGTGAATCATGTTATATTTCACTGACTCAACCAAGAACAAAGGGGCTTCTGAAGCAGAAAGTGTGAAATTAACAAGGGATGCAAAATTTAAACAAGTTTTTAAGTTAAACTGGCCAAGGGGTCTAACAGAGTTGTCGAGGAGAGGGAATGCCATCTTTCAGTAAGCTTAAAAATGGAGTTCATTGTACAAAGCCACAGCATACATTTTGCGCTCAAGAAAGTTCCACCAAGGAAGAAAAACACTCGATACGGTTGTAATTGATGAAAGGCAAGATCTTGGAGACCAGTTCCCCCACTCAAACCCAATTTGCATCAGCTGAGCGAATCCATTTGAGACCATACAAGCTCCAATCAGAAAATGCATATATATAAATTGTTCCACTATTAGGGTCGATGACAGTTTTGGAGATCTACGTATCCAATCCGGGAGCAAAGAATAGCACGATCACGAGTCCTTCAACTGCTTTAGTACATGTTCCCTCAAAGCTAAAATAATATCTGTGGCTTTGACTTGATTCATTTCCTCTGCACCCTTGCTAATCCAATAACAACACAACAGACAAAGAAACACCATGTCAAGCCTCCACCAGATGACAGTGAGATCAAAGGGAACAACTTGAGTTATTGTTTGGTTCAGCAGTTCATGCCAACGGCTGTTATAATATTACAACTGTGGTCATTCATCTTCTGAACAAATAATGACACAGTGCAGCTGCTATGTATATTCCTTTTGATAACATCCAGCCAAAATAAAAGTCACTTTGGCAAAGTCAAAAGAAGGCACAAAACTTGCCACCACATGGAACCTAGAGAAGCATAATTGAACAAAATCATATATTTGGACTTCAAATATGACATACCATAGAGCCAAAGTGTGGCCTAAGAACACTCCAAGCGTCACCCACCGATATGTGTCATAGGTCTATTTGATGTCTTTGCAATATCGAACATCCCAGCATGCGAAGCTTTTTTCCTCTTGACCTGGAGCCAGAAAAGAAATTCTTGGGCCAAACAAGCGAAACCAATGGATAAACAATGAAGAATATTGCCATCAAAGGCAACCAGCACCTTTCAACAAGCCCAAACACTGAAAAAACTTAAAATGAGACTAATATGGAATATATCAAAAGAAATGGGGAAAATGTAAGGACATTGAGAACCGATGCAATGTCCATCTGTAAAACTCCTTCCCCTGGTTTCCTCAAATTGTTTGAGAAATTCATGCAATCACTTTCAAATCAACATGGATTAAAGGAATTAATCCTGTAGTTTTTGTCAATGACAGAAAAATCTCAGTAAGCCTCTTTTTGGAAGAATATGGATAGAAGTGTTCTTCTGGCAATAATAAGTCAGACACTGACACGAAGCTCTTTGAGGAAGGAGTCTAACAACAAACCAAAATGGATGAAATTGACAGGATGCATAGACAAAGATGCATTGCTTTATCTTATTGTAACATTGATGACGAGAAGGAAGCTAGGACAGAGAGCATTAACATCATGTTTGATGCTGCAATATGCGGATGAAAGTACTAATTGCATACCGCTGCACCAATTATTTTCCTAAGCTCATGCTCATTTGCACCATAACGAAGGGGATCTCTTAAGCTAACCTGCAAACAGTAAAGCTCTCAGAGTGCTGTAAACAAAGATGTGCCAAAAAAAACTTGTGAAAATATAGCCAAAAGACTACATACATTTATTTCACTGACTAAAAATGCTTGGAGCTTTCCACAACTTATGAACAGAAATTACACTTGTTGAAGTACGACCTTTATCCTGGAACCTCTAGAAGGTAAACCAAAACCTTTCCTACCACTTCTTTACCAGATTGGGAAAAGAAGCTGGAGCACAACAAAATAGATGTTGCCAAACCTCACCTAAACGACCATCAACCATCTAATGTCAACATGAATAGAGCATGCAAGCCACTCAAATATTTCCTCACCCATATCACCATGATCAAAGTGAGTAAGGCATTGTTAAGAAACTGGCAAATATAGGCAAAACAGCAGATGCGCATGCATAGGAACAAGGGGGTACAAACCAATCACAAATCAGATAAGCAAGCTGGAAACCCAGAAATCAGATCAAGTGGAGCAAAAGACTACAGAGGCAAATTCAGGTTAAGTATAACAAGCAAGAAAATGTTCACCTCTGAAGGACCGAAGAGGCAGACTTTAAAGTTCCCATCAGCTAAAAGTCGTAATCTGTTGCAACCAGCACAAAAATGCTCAGTCATTGATGTGATAAAGGAAACAGTACCAAGGTGCCCATTAATCATGAAGTTCTTTGCTGTATCTGATGGGTGATCCTGCAGCCTTTTTATCTCTGTAAAATGTTTTGCCTGTTAAGTCACAAGAAGCTAATGAGAGAATGTCTGAGAAGACACCTAAGAAACTCAACACAGGATCACCTGTCAGATTTCTACCTTACCACTGTATCCCACATTTCTGAGAAGGGCACAAGTTTTTGGACATTCCACACATTCCCATCAAAGGGCATGAACTCAATAAACCGGACATTGACTGGCTTGTCACGAGTCAACTCTACGAAATCACAGAGTTCATCATCATTAAATCCACGCATTACAACACAGTTCACCTAACAAAAACAAGTGCGTTAAACAGGGCAAAAAAATCTATCTCAGTTTGGTGCTAGTCAAAAGCCCTAAAAATAAACAAATACAGCAACAACAAAGTCATAGTCTCAAATTTAATTGGAATCAGCTACATGGATCCTTTTTGTCATTCCATATTGTTATGAATTGATTTTGATGTGACATGTTATTGTTCTACACCCTTCATAATAACCAAAGATTCCCAGGTCAACTTAGATCATCTTATCTCTCCCATCTTGTCATCTAATCGGATTTGGTCACTCCTGTAAATTGAAACATTTGTAGGTCTATGTTAGACATAACTGAGCTAAAGTAAACGATACTACCTCCAACTGGTATCACCTACTTTGCTATAAATATCTTCACATCTTATTCAGTCATTTCTAGAGTGGCCACATATCCATCTAAACTTTCTCATCTCTATTACACTAACATTCAACATCGCTGACTCAATTACAGTTCAATAGAAGTTACTCTTCAACATATTAGAAATTTTGCAATCACAAAAAACTTTATCATACATGCCATTATAGATATTCAGCCCCTGTTCTATGAATAACATCCTTCTCTATATTTAGATCTAAATAATAGAGCATACCTAACAAAATTAGTTGCATTGAGAGTTTTCTGCACCATTGGGTCTAATAGTGTGCCCTATCACACTCCTAAAATTGCTAAAATTATAATACATATATTCTTTCATTGTGCACTCAACCTACAACACTTAGACTCTAGGGCATCCCTTAGTAATTCTAATTGGCCCTCTCATCTCTCCCTAGTGTCCTTTATCATAACGTACACCACAGGACATTGTCCTGAATATGCTCCATCATCAATTCATCCATACTAAAATATAAACAAGTGATTTACAAAATACAAACAATTTGGAACAAGGAAGATGATATTGCATTACTGGAGAGGAAATGTCAAAGAAACATAATAAAGGAAACACCCGTTGAAGAGCAAAATATCAAAGAGAAAGAAACCTACTTTGACAGGATTGTAGCCACAATCTATAGCAGCATCGATTGACTCCAAGACCCTTTCAAGCCCTTTGCGTCGGGTAATAAACTCAAACTTGGCCGGGACCAATGTGTCCAAGCTGATATTTATAGACGTAACCCCACATTCTTTGAGTTTTGGAAGTTTTCTTGAGAGAGTAATCCCATTAGTAGTCATGGCCAAAGTCTTCAGTCCTTTCAAGCTAGTAAGCCGAAAGCATATATCTTCAATATCTTTCCTAATTGTCGGTTCCCCGCCAGTCAAACGAATTTTATCCACTCCAGAACTTACGAAAAGATCAGCCAAATGAACAATCTCGTTCTGGGAAAGCAACTGAGGACCAGGGGTGAGTTCCACCCCATCGGCCGGCATACAGTACTGACAACGTAGATTGCAACGTTCAGTTAATGAAATTCTCAAGTAAGAGTGCCTCCTCCCAAATGAATCAATGAGCATATCATCAGAAACAATAACAGGATTAGCGTTAGGAGAATCTTCCAAGTACTTTGCACAAGAAGTTGCACATGTTCTTCCGCTAGCAGACGCGAGCCCATCTAATAAATGATGACCCAACAAACTGGAAGCCAAAAAGGATCCGACTTTACAATCAACCTGAAATTTTTCAATTGAAATTAATCGATTTCTATCAGCAAAACGGCCGAAATGATGAAAACTTTAAAGTTAATCACTCAAAGTTTTATTCTTTTTCACCAAAAAAAAAAAAGAAAAAAATGGAAAAATTTCCTGAACCCTGATTAGAGGAGGACGAGGAGGCCAAGACAGACAGATAGATGCATTACCAAGCAGGAGGAATTGGAGAAGTTGAACTTCCTGAACCCTGATCGCCACATGATTATAATACCGGAGAAAAGTGAGATGCACCCTCCTAGCTCGCCGTCGCCGGAATTATGGCCGGAGAATATCGCAGAATTTATAATCAATTGGATTGAGAAAAGGGCAAGCAAGACACAAGACAGCTCAGGGAAGGTGGAAGAAAGAAGCCAAATTAAAATTGAAAACTTCGACAGCTCCTCTCCCTTGGCGGTTTCTTTCCCACCACATGATTACCTTGACCTGTTTTTATTCGATTTATTTAAGGTTAATATTACTAAAATTTGTCTATATATATATATATATATATATATATATATATATAAAGACTTTCAATGTGTAATGTTTGTTGTAGAAATTTTTGTTAATATATTGCATGTTGCCAAGCATATGCTAACCGGATGACCAAGCAGCATGTTGTTGTGACATGTTGCATATACGTTACATATATAAAAAAATATAACTCTGTTGGGTTAAACTTGAGCCTACCCCAGCTCTGTTGGGTCAAGCATGACTCTACGGGCCATGGTTGGGTTCACGAACCTTGCGGTCCATCTCAATGCATTTCGACAGCTTCGCAAGCCCTGGTCTGGGGTTCCTCGGCTGTAAATTAGAGGTGCGAAGTCTCAATTTGTTTTAATCACACTGCAAAAGGTATTCGGCTTATTTATGTGTACAAAAAAAAAAAAGAAAAAAACAAAAATTCAAGTTGCTGATCGGTTGGTTCACTTAAAACTCCAATTTACTTTTGAGATTATATGAATTATTTTAACCCCACATGATTCTCAAGCGATTCTCCAATAGAATTTGACTGGTTTTCAATGGTCTCTTCTTTGGCTTCTTGCTTTTGCCTTTTTCTCCTTCTTTTGGATTAAAAAAATAAAAAATTTATATCTATTACTAATTCTAAAGTCTAATGTTAAGAGTTTCTCTAATTCTTAAGTTCAAGTTTACAAATCAAACAAATGGATTTACATCTTATTTTTTCTCCCACATAAAAAGCTTTTACTACTTATTGCCTCATCCCAGACTTTGAAAGTGAGGGAAGAGACGTGACTCTCTCATCTCCCAAGGGGTCACCTTGTTGTCTCTAGCAACTCAAAGTGACCCGACTTTCACATAAAATATGAAAAAAGAGATGTTAACTGATATAAAAATAGCGTCACATATTTTAAAATATTATTAAAAAAATAATTTTATGATATTAAATATTATTTTTTTATTATATTTTTTTTTAAAAATTTTTTATATAAAAATAATTATTTTGGCTTTTCACTTTTTCTTTTTTTACACGTGAAAATAAAAGAATAAAAAAAAATTTAATTTATTAAATTATAATTTACATGATAAAAATAATTTCTTATATTCTTATAAATACCTATTGTTAAAAGAAATTGAAGTCCGCTTAAACGCCTTCGAAACCTTGGATTGGAGCTCTCTCTCTATCTCTCTTTCTCTCTCCCTCTACATGTGGTCTCCACACGTGCGCACGATCGTAGTGTGTCCCTACGAAAGTCTCAAAGGACGTACATCTCCGCCGCCGCTCTCGTTACTTGTACGACTTGTATTTATCATCGAAGGACACCCATCTTCCGTAAGTGCCGGCCGCCGTGCGCAGCCCCAAACAATTCCCAAAAAGCATTGCTTCGATGGTGGCTCTTGTAAAGCTCCCATCTTTCTTGTCTTCTTATTTGTCTACGCATAATTGCAGTAATTCCGTCTCCTTTAATCCAAACCCCATTTGCTGTTTACCGTGCAAAACTTCACCCTTCACAGAAAAGCATTCGGTAGCAAGATACCAGAGAGACCAATGGCTCTACACCAACCAATTTGAATACCAGTCGTCGTCGTCGTCGCCCTCCTCCTCCTCGTGCCCTCTTCCGCCTGATGCTGACTCCATCAGACAAAACGACATCGCTTTGCAGCTGCCCGAGTTGAGAAAGTTGCTCCAGGCTCTTAAAGAGAAGAGACTGACTTGTGGGTGTGGTGCTAAAGATGGTGGTGAAGAGAAGTGTGGGCCAGGGGATGTGTTCTTGGTGGGGACAGGACCTGGTGACCCGGAATTGTTGACATTGAAAGCAGTGAGAGTGATCAAGAAAGCTGATCTTTTGTTGTACGACAGGTTGGTGTCCCATGATGTATTGGATTTGATTGGTCCTGACGCTAGATTGCTTTATGTTGGCAAGACTGCTGGCTACCATAGCAGAACCCAGGTAAAAGTTATTTCAAGGTTGCTTTATTGTTCAGTAGCTTAATTCGAAGTCCATTTTGAAGGCATATGGTAGTTGAGAATTTCGATGCATGACTGATTGAATTAGATACGTAGATTTTTATTGATTTTAGCTGGCATTGTGACATGGGCCCATTTCTTGTTGAATTTAGTGGAACTTATAATCTTCCTTTAAACTGTAGACAAAATTGCCTGAGGCTGGAGTTGATATCAAATATTTGGGTGTTTTGCAAGTTGCATTTGGTTCAATTGAAATAAAGATTCCCTTTGGATGGTGTCTTTGCAGGAGGAAATACATGAGCTGCTTTTGAGTTTTGCAGAAGCAGGGGCTAACGTTGTTAGACTCAAAGGAGGGGATCCGCTAGTGAGTTCCTGTCTAAATAGTGACTGAAATTAACTTATAAGTGCAATGTGATTTTCATTCTAATTGTGCTATTGGTGACATACATCATGGGTTTTAAAGGTGTTTGGACGGGGCGGAGAAGAGATGGATTTTCTACAACAGCAAGGAATTCAAGTGAAAGTTATTCCAGGTATGGTTTTCTATACTTCTGTGTCCAAGGTTATATCATATATATATATATAGGGTTAAAAACAAATAAATAAAAGGGGCTCAATTGGTATAACATGTTTCAAAACTGCTCAAAAGTTTTAAATTGCTTGGGAGGAAAATGAGTGAGGGAAAGTTGTAGACCATAATTTCCTTCAAATACTGGTTTACGGAAAATGAGGGTGGGAAATTTGTAGACCATGATCTCCTTCAAATGTTGTGCTGTATCCACAGTGTAATCAGTCCAGTACCATACTTGCACTAAAACAAGTACTCTTGTCTACTTTTACAAGGTCATGATGTTGTGCAGCATTTTCTTTTCCTCCACATTAACCTTTCTGTGGTTAGCAAAATATAACACATCTATAAGGGTGGGCATGATACTGTGGTCATTTCTATGCAGGTATAACTGCTGCCTCAGGGATTGCAGCAGAACTTGGGATTCCATTGACTCACCGTGGTACTGCACAAAGTGTTAGATTTTTAACAGGACACTCAATGAAAGGGGGAACAGACCCTCTCTTTGTTGCCGAAAATGCGGCTGACCCTGATTCAACCCTAGTAGTTTATATGGGCTTGTCAACACTCCCTTCTCTTGCATTGAAGTTGATGAACCATGGTCTGGCAGTAAGCACACCGGCTGCTGCAGTGGAGCGAGGGACCACCCCCCAGCAACGTGTGGTAAGTATGGCAGTCATCTAATATGGGAAGTAGACATTAGGAAGCTAGCATAATTTTCAACTTGGCTTTTTTCATATTGGTCACAATGTGCTTCAGCATTTTGCTATCAAATGTAATAGTTTTTATCTGCAATCACGTAGGTCTTTGCCAAGCTGAAGGATCTTGCTGATAAAATTGCATTGGCAAAGTTAGTTTCACCTACACTAATCATCATCGGGAAGGTGGTTCAACTGTCTCCATTCTGGCCACATTCTTCAAATACAGTAGCCCCCTTGGTAGAGACTATTTAACATTATACGCAGACATGGATGAAGACATTATGTTGTCCAAGTTAATCCTCTGTTAAGTTGATATGGAGACAGATCAAATGCAACGGAGGAGTAGATGCTGCTATTGCAATAAGTGTAACTTATCCGTTTGTTTACTTCAATGGCGTCTATGTATTGATGGCATAGCATCCAAGGCAATGCACCAGCAGCATCTGATTAACACCAAGATTCTTGTTTCGTGCTTCAAATGGACCAGTGGAGTCTCATGCCATATGTATTTTCAAGTCTAATCTTAAGATCAGATGATAGAAGCTCCTAATTTTTGAGTTTAACATGAATCCGGAAAAGAAGCATGCCCCCTAGATTTTCAGCTCAACTTTTGATTTGACTTGTTACGCCTTAATGAGATGTCAAAGGCAAGAAATATGTTTGATGAGCCTGACTTCTAATAGAGATCGAAAATAAAGTTGGAAGGACATCTACACACAGCTAACTTAAAAGTTCAAAGCTTAAGCCATCGAATTTTATGCTCTTATCAGAAGGATAAGTACGCCCCACAAGAACAGGTAGGTAATGCCCTCAATTTTCTTCTGGGGCATTGAAAGCAACTACAAACGGAAATACAATGCTGCTTGATGTGTGTTGTAATAGGGACAGACTGGCGCTTTCTGGGGTTACCTTTGCCAGCTTGGTTTTGGACGACTAAGCTTCTTGTTGCCTTCGGCTTACACCATTTCTTTTGACCCCAAAAGACAAAGATGGATCAGGCTTTAGTCTCTTCCGAGATCAATCCAACTGATCCATTTCTTGTGTGCCAGCTCTCACCCACTATGACCTGTGGTCCAATCCAATAAGTTGCAAGACAAAATTTCCTCTTCTAAACTGAGAAATTGACTCTCGGACAAAGGTCATGAGAAGTTGCATCTCAATTGTTGTTCTTCTTGGCCTCACCCCGCATGACAAAAAGCTTCTTTTTTCATCGATGGAAGCGCTACTTCTTAGCATTTCCTCATTCAAGCAATCGGACTGAAACCGTTGAGAGCATCCAACCAGTGGACTATCACTTCAATTCTCTTGATATGATTTGGCAATGGGGTACAAATATCACATCTCAGAAAAATGGTGCAACTACGTTAAAATTCTGAGAGAACAAATGCACAAGGTCCCCATATGATTCTCACATTCTCCATAGATTCCTGGACCGTGAATATTATCATTTAGCCGAGAGTCCGTCATGCAATCTATCAAGGTATTGTTTGCAAATTTAATCGGTAAGAATAACACTACCTATGAATATATTAGAATGACAATATATATGATGCACAAATTTTTCTAAATTAATTTGGTGGGCTATAAAAGTTGGATTCATTTGGCCCCCGTTGACCAAAGGAAATGGGAATAATAATAATAATAATAATAATAATTCATCGCTCTTTTTTTTCTATATCATTCATGGTTCAATCCCGAGATTACACTCTCGAGCACCGAACCAAAGAGCCTAAAATAATTTAGAAAGAAACAACGAAGAGCAAGATGCGGTAATCTGCGAGGCCATAGCCAAAAGGATGTTCCATTGATTAAAACTAAAAAGTAAATAAAAAAAAAGTTAAAATATATACAAAATAAAAATTGGTTCGTTGTAACCATCGATTATAGTTAATTATTACGTGCAAAAAAGATATATTAATTATACTTAATAATAATTATAGGACGTGTCAACTACAACTTACAATAATAATAATAATAATAATAATAATAATAATAATAACATATTCATTTTATGTTTAAATTTCGAATCCAGCCCCAAAGTTTAAAAAAAAAAAAAAAAAAACCCCTTTAATAACATTCCTGTTGTTGGCATGGGGGACAAACGCGTGCATTTTTCTACTCCTACCAAAGGATTCATTTGGCCGTTCCAATTTCTCTCGAGCAATTGATCCATTTGATCTTTTCTTTTCCCCTTTGTACCACAGATAAAAATGATTCTGATCTTTCTGCTTTGGCTGATGGAGTTGGTAAAGTAAAATGGGTGACCTAATATTAATTTGGCCTTTCCTTTCAACTTCTTTTGAAATCATTCATTTAACCTTCCATTTAATACTTTTCCATGCTCCTCAACCTGTGGCCACCCCATCTGCTGCTTCGGGTGGTCTTTTTGGTCAACTTTTAGCGTTTGGGGTCCTGCCTTCGGAGTATTCTCTGGTATACTCTTCCAAGACTTTGACTAGTGTAAAAGCCATGTCAAGAGATACAATACAGTTCCCCTTGTTGGGATCGAGCTTGAATTTTCTAAACCGGTAATCCAATAATTAACCTATCTGTTGACATTTTTTATGCATTGCCTTACTGACGATATGATGCAAGAAAGGAACTAACTGATGATACGATTATTCTACTAACTGATGATATGGTTATGTATTCTTATTACAAATGTGTCGTGTCCTTCGCCTGGATTATACAGCTTTTCGATGTCAATAATGCAAATCACGTCACATTTTTTATTAAAAGAAAGGAACTGGAAACAACCATTTTGCCACTTTAGAGACAACTATCGTGTTATCATAATCATGTTTACTTGATTTCTTAATCCAAAAAATGGGGATATCGGGTCAATGAGATTTTTGTTTAACAAATTAAAGTCGAAGTCAAATAAAATCCCATCAATATGTATTTTTATGGTACACTTACTCTACCCTAGGGCCAGGAGAAACTCCTAATTTACATGTTACTAATTAATCATGTGCACATATACATCTAGCGTAGTATTTTTTTTATGGAGCAATGATGGAAGCCATATAATCAAATTCAGAAATTAAGATGGTTATAGATTTATATTTTGACTTATCTGACGTCGTATGAGTAAATGTCGTTGAGTCACAAGCTTTTGATACTCATCCGAGATGATATTTATCTGGGGTATTGGCAATATTTTCAGTCTCTTTCATCAGAAGGTGGTATTCTTTACCTTAATTTTTTGCCTGGTGGTGCTGTGATCTTACATGTTAATCGCCTTTCCATTCATATTTGGTACGTTAGGTTAATAGCTGCTCACAAACAACTATCAAAATTTTCTTCCTGACGAGAACCATCTTTGTGGATACTAAGATGAGTGAAAGTTGAAATCCAACATTTGCAAGACAAAAGAGAGACAAAGGGACATCAGGTCGAAGTTCAGTATTAGCACCTTGATATTTAGATTGGTAAAAGAAGATATGGAGAGTACGAGACTTAAAATCGGAATAAAGTGTGAGAGGTTTACCAAGTGAAGCACAAAGATCGTCCTAGTTACTGCTTTCGTGGTTTTAACGATAGGGATCATGAGGCCTATGTAAGTCTATGATTGGACTACTCAATTCGAGTTAGGAAGCGTCGAAGTCTTAGGCATACATACGGGGAATGAATCTAAAGGCGACCATGCCCCGAGGCTCAATAGGCCTGATGTAGTCCTTATCAAGCATCGCCTAGAATAGATGTGATCTGACGGGTTGACAAGGTAGGCCGGGCGCGGGCCATAGGCTTATGTTATAAGGTCTTTATCACTACCCACTAACTGCCAATTCGCCAAACACGGTCATTTGCACTTGTCTGAAAATTGCCAACTCCATCGTTAATTGTTAATATTATACTCCGTTGCCATAGTTCATCTACGCAAGAAAAGTAAAATGTTGAAGTCCAACCAAATCTACGCGTTCTATCACTTCAAATATACTTAGCTTTCCGGGGTTGTATGCACGAAAGCTTTTTCTCTCTCTTTTTTTTTGTTTTTTTAATTCAATCTAAAAATATTCTAAACTATGATGTTAGGAGAGATGCATATATATTTTGATTCTTTCCATTTGATTTTAAAAAGAAATTCCTAAGTTAATGTGGTCCATTATATTGCATATGACCTAAAAAGTGCAAAAATGACGAATTAAATTTTTTAGGTCTCATAAAATCGTGTTCATGTGAGTTTTTGGTACTTTTCTTTTGCTAATGCAAAATTAAGTTAGAGTTAGTACTCATGTTTACAGGGTATTTATTTTGCTGATTTTGTGACAATACACTATTGTTTTTTTGTCATATTTGTAACTTGCCCTCTTAGGTAATAGTAGAGATTTTAAAACTATTGAAAAAAAAAAAGGTTAAATGTATTTTACTACTATAGCTTTTCTCTTTGGTAACTTTGTTTTAGGGGACTTAATTTGAATCATAAGGTCTTTATAATTTTTTATTTTAATAATTGACACTTTTTATTAAGATTTCATTAATTTACTATCAAAATTTAATGAAAATAACATTTATTTAAATTATTTTAACCAAAATTATAAAATGACATAAGGATTTGGCTTCCACCATGGTCTTTTGTATTCTTTAGTGGCCTTTAACTTACAATAACTTCATGACATGTCTTTTTTGTTTGATTTGGACCACTAAGCTTTTTGTTTAACTTTGTGTTAAGATTATTGAGTATATTATGATTAAGTGTCTTAGCATAGTGAATTTTGAATTGTCTATTATGATTCATTGATTTGCCTACCTATGATTTTGTATTTTAATAATTGAGACCTTTTATTAAGACTTCATTAATTTACTAACAAAACTTAATGAAAATAATGTCATGTTTAAATTTTTTTTAGCTAAAATTATAAAATGATGTAAGGTTTAAGGCTTTTATTATGATCTTAGGTACCTTTCAATGGTCTATAACTTTTAATCATTTCATGACTTGTTTTTTCTATTTACATAATAAGTAACGATATATTTGAAAAAGTCATACTAAATTTAAGAGTATCAATTAATATTATGTCACATTCTATTTATACTTTTTTAAATCTTGACCCTTTAAATAAAACTGATGTGATTATATAACTTATTGATTGATCTAATACTTATCTTGAAAGAGTTGTTGAGGATGTTCTTATATAGGTTAGCAAGTTAGTATTCCTAGGAGATTTCTATGTCCATGACATAAAGAATGACAATTCCATTAATGTCATTCTTATCTTGTTAGGAAAAATTTTTTAAAGACATCAATAATAAAGATAGATGTTTATAATAATACACTCACTATAGAGCTTAATGGTGAAATTGTTTGATTCAACATTTTTTAGGTCATAAAGTATCTTAGTGATATATATTCAGTTTTTGCTATTAAAGTGTAGTAAGTTTTTGAACTTAATAGGAAAGGCAAGTTGGAAGTTTTCCTTAACTAACACTTTAAGAAAAAAGATATCAAGAAACAAAATAAAGAATTACCTTTGTGTGAAAATATAAAAGGACATAATAATGAAATTGTATTAATTGAATTATGTTCTAAAAAGATATAATATATCTTATATTGAATTACCTATTTCTAATAATAAATTTCTAACTTCTATTATACAACCACCCATAGTAGAATTAAAGTCATTATTAGAGCATTTCAAGTATGTTGTATTGGGAGATGAAGAAACTTTATCAATAAAAGATTGTTCAAGTTTTAAGAGATCACAAGACGACAACTAGATAGACCATAACATACATTAAAAGGATAAGTTCATCCTTGTGTATGCATTGCATCTTACTTAAGGAAGTTTCAAAACAATTAAAAGAAGAACAACATAAATTGAACCTTCTCATGATAAATGTAATGAAGAAAAAGGTATTAAAGGTTTTTGATATTGGTGTGATTTACTTAATCTCAGATTACAAATAGTAAGTGTAAGTGGTTCCAAAGAAGACGAACATCACAATGATTAAAAAATAAGATGACGAGTTGATTCCCATTTGAACTCAAAATGAGTAGAGGATTTGTATTAATTATCGTAAGGTGAACACTGTAACTCATAAAGATCACTTTCCTTTAACTTTAATTGATTAATTGCTTAAAATGTTAACTAGTCAATCTCATTATTATTTTCTTGATGGTTATTCAAGTTACAACCAAATTGTAATTACATCAAAAGATTATAAGAAGATAACCTTTATATGCCTATTCGACAACCAAAGAATTAGATTTGCTTTTCTCTTCTTTTCATCTTTATTTTTATTTTAATGTGTGATTTTATGTTATGGACAATGTAAGGTTTAAGAGTGAAGGAAGGGTAAGTTTGTTTCGTTCAATTTTGTTTACTCTTTTATTTTGATTTAAAAAAAAAAAAAGTAATACAGGTGAATGATATTTTCCTTATTTGATGATTGATTTGAAATTTGTCAAAATCTTATGGAGTGAGATGAGACTATTTTGTCTATTATGAGTACTGAAGTTTATGTTCTCTAAATAGGTTTATGTGAGTTTATGAAGTGAAATAGTTGTTCATGTGATATTTAACTTGTAATTACTCCTTAAAGGTTAAAAGTTCAAATAGATTAAAGAATAAGAAACAAAAGAAGAAAAAAGGAAAAAGAAAAAGGAATAAAAAGGAGGTTGAAAATTTGCTAAAGTAATATACTTTAATGTTTAAAGTTACTTAGTAATTAGGGGTCTTTATCATAAATGTTGATTTTCACATTAAAAATTTTCTTGAAATATGAATACGAAAAGCACTCTAAGTGTCTGACTTGTGAAGTAACTAAGTATTCTTATTACAAATGTTAATATTCATGTTAAAAAACAAGTGTTTAAAAAAGACAATAATGTAACCTTTAAATAAAAGGAAAATAAATAGGAGAAAAATATTAATTTCTTGTTTTTATTATAATAAGATAAGAGTAATTGCTTGTTAGATATTACTTGTTACAATTGTGTTGATTGTGAAATTGCATGAGTTGATTTAAAAGTATGGGTGGATATATAAGTGATCGTTAGAGTATGACTAATTTGCTTAATTGGTTTTGTTGGGTTCCAAGTTAAAATTCATATTTGTAACATGTCGTTAGCTTAATTACTACTTAATGTTTTCTTTTATTTTATATGTTACATGTATTGTATTCATAAATGATTTTTTTAAATATATCTTCTAAAAACTCTCATGAGACAAAACTTATCTATTTGTCTATTAAGGATGACTTGAGATTTAAAGACTTATTGCATACACTAAGGTAATTGTAGTTCTTACAAATGTGAGTTAGATAATTATACTTTATGATTTACTACTAGTATATAATTTGAGTATATAATTGTTTGATAATTATAACATTAAGTAGCAAATAAAAATTATAATTATGATTAAATTTTTGTCTAATTTTTATAGAGAACATGGGTTAAAATTAAACAAATCAATTTGTAAATTTGTTATTTAAATTTTACTATCTTATTTATTTGAATGCTATCAATAAATTATATTTAGAGATGTTGTTTTAAGTAATTTAATTGATAAGAATTTAATTAAAAGAGGTTGTCTCATTTAACAATAAACTAAGAAAAGATTTAGAATAATAAAAATTATCATTATTTTAAGTTGAATATTAAATTGAAAAATTGATAATTTTATTGTCAATGATCAATGCGTAAATTTAATAATGTAAATATCTTTATTGATAAGAAATCAATTAAAGAGCTTATCTTATTTAACAATAAACTAAGAAAAGATTTAGAATAATAAAAATTATCATTATTTTAAGTTGAATATTAAATTGAAAAATTGATAATTTTAGTGTCAATGATCAATGCGTAAATTTAATAATGTAAATATCTTTATTGATAAGAAATCAATTAAAGAGCTTATCTTATTTAACAATAAATTTAAAAAGATTTAGAATAATAAAAGTTATCATTATTCTAAATTGAATATTAAATTAAAAAATTGATAATTTTTAATGTTAATGATCAATGCATAAATTTAATGGTGTAAACATCCTTATTGTCAATGGTATGTTCATATATTAATTTTATTTGTAATTAATTTTTTATTTTAATTTTTATTAATTTAATTAAAACCAAAATTTTCCCCTTTTAATCCTCTTATTTGCATGAAGTCAATAGAATTAAAATGATTAGTTAATTGATTAATCAAAATTTAATTTTTATTAATTTGATTTCTACTCACTTTAATTATAAACTTGTTAATTAAGTAATTTAAAGTAACTTTGATATATTTGGTACATATCAATATATCCTATATGATTGATTAATTGATTTGTTTAGGTATGATTTCTTATTTTAATAATTGAGATTTTTTATTAAGATTTCATTAATTTACTAACAAAACTTAATGAACAAAATGTCTTATTTAATTTTTTTAAACCAAAATTATCAAATGATGATTAAAGCTTCCAATATGGTCTTATGTATCTTTTAATGGCCTTTAACATTTAATAACTTTATGACTTGTCTTTTTCACTTGGTTTGGATTATTAAGCTTTTTGTTTAACTTTGCATTAAGACTGTTAAGTATATTATGATTATGTGCCTTAGCATAATAAGTTTTAATATGTCTATATGATTGATTTGCCTAATTATGATTGAGTGATTACATATGATAACTCATGATTGATTGATTATTTATATGATTTGATCTTATTATGAAATATTGGAAATTGATCATGCTATAAAACTCAAAATATTTGATTTTAAATTTAAATTTTACTAATAATTTGCTAAAAAATCTTATAATCTTCTTTCTATTTTTAAAGAAGTTTTTGAATAAGATCATAAAGTATCTCAAGGTAAGATGGAAAGAATTGAGATATTCAAAAAATTGGCAAAATGTTTGAATTAGTTAACTAAACTTACTAGTGTGGTTAATTAGATATCCTGAAGAAAACAAAGAAATTAGAGAAGGGAAATTTTTGGTAGAAAGTTTGGATTAATAAATTAGACTAGTCATTCTGATTAACTAAATGCATAAAGAGTTTTGAGTGGTGAAAAGTTATTTTTGATAAATGGTTTAGATTGGTTAACTAAAATAGCTAATTTGGACAACTAATATGGCAAAAATTGCAAGGAGCAAAATCTTAATAAAAATTTTGAATTGATTGACCAAACAAAATGTTATGGCAAAAAGATATTTTAGGAAACAAAAAATTGCAAGACTAGTCATTATTTATGGTTATATTTGTTTATAGCTCATTATTATGTTTAATTTCTTAGAATTAGGTTTAAACGAGTGTTGAGTGATTTTGGTCATTTAAACCCAATTCACCTTTTTTTATGTTGTATTGAGGACCAACATTTTAGGCTTACACACTTGCTATTGACCCAAAAAATAAACAAAGATGGATCAACCTTTTTGTTGGTCCTTAATGCAATATAAGAGAAGAATGAATTGGGTTTAATAAATTTAGGTCACTCAACTTATGTTTAATTCCAATTCCAATTAGTTGATAGTAAAATAAACAATAAATGAATGTAAAACAAACAATGTAAACAAGTATAAATAATGGAGATTAATAAGAAATAAGAAGGAAATGAGAGAGAGAGAGAGAGCATAATGATTTATAGTAATTTGCTTAAAACCAAAAGGTTACATTCACTTCTTAAAGTTTCTCTTTTAAGAGTTTAATTCACTAGTTATTTTCTTCTTTTATAAGATAAAAACAACTCTTTACACTTAATTTCTTAACATTGACCTCCGATAAAATTTTTATGAAATTTTCACAAGAACACATTGGTTCTTTATAATACTTACAAACTAATACTCTAATACTTTACTTCAAAATAATTTTGATCTTTCATAATTTTAATTTTTCACTCTTAGAATCCTTGTTCTTTGATTTTTTTTTCTCACTTTTTTCTTTGATCTTTCTTTTTGCAAACTTTACAAATGTTCAAAATGTCTAACCTTGTCTTATAAACAAGACAACTAAATGGTTTATAATGGCTTATTGGTAGAAACAAAGTATAAAAAGGTGTCTAAAACATTCTTATTGAGTCTTACCTCCCAACTTAGAGTTGTTAGGTGAAGGGGTAAAATTAGTTCTTATTCATACATTGGCTTCTCTAATATGAAAAGGGCCACTACAAATAAGTTCATTGCTTTACTCCTTATG
Organism: Bruguiera gymnorhiza; assembly: GCA_020883675.1. NCBI lineage: Eukaryota > Viridiplantae > Streptophyta > Magnoliopsida > Malpighiales > Rhizophoraceae > Bruguiera > Bruguiera gymnorhiza. The sequence continues at coordinate 1,980,499 of JAIRCJ010000136.1, read as the reverse complement.
ATTTAATTTCTTTTTAGAAAAAGGATTAATCACAATATAAAATCACAAACAAATAATTTTATATTAGAGTACCTGCAATACTTTAAAATCTCTAGAATTTTTTTTGCTTTTTTGAACTATCAACTCTTCAATTACATTGGTCAACCATAATCATGAAAAGGTCAATTGGTTTGAACCTTTTGTAATTTTTCTGCACTCGTTACTTGAACTTTTCTTAGTATTTGGTTGATGACAACACTGGTCTAGTCAATAAATTCATATTTTCTATTACTTTTTCTTTATTTTTTCATATTTTTTTTAGTTTTGATCAATTCTAACTTTTTGCTAATTTTTGAATCTCTACAATGATTTTCATCTTTTCATAAATTTCTTTCATTTCTTTTATAAAAGTAAGAAAATTTCCAAAAATAAAAAAAAAATTCTTATAGAAATATTAATGCATCACAAATTCAAAATTCAAATATCCTTTCTAATAAGGCATGAATCGAAATAGAATACTCATATAGAACTCATTATGTAAACTATTAATTAATCAAATAATTATAAAAAAATAATTTAAAAAAACTCACATCAATCAAATACATGTGGAGCTTAAAATATAAATAAATGCAAATCATCCTAATAATTTCAACACTTTTGTCTCTTCCATATCAATCCAACTGATCCTTTTCTTGGGTACAAAGATGACTTGCTGTGACCGAGACCCAACTCAAATCCATCCAACTTTTGCAAGGCAAAAATGTCCTCTTCTGAAGTGGGAATTGACTCTCGGTCAGGTCATGAGAAGTCGCAAGCCAATCTTTCTTCTTCTTCTTCTTCTTCTTCTTCGCGGTCTCCCCCCGTTTGACAAGCAGCTTCTTTGTTCATCCTTGGAAGGAAAATGTTGAGTATTTTCAAATTTAAGGAAATGGACAGAAACCGTTGAAGGCAACCAACCAGAGTATCATGGCTTTATTATTTCCTATAGCTGTATAACGGGTCTCTCAATTTGACTTGGCCTTGGGGTCCAAATAATCATATATCAGAAAAGAGCAAATGGTGCAACTGAATGTCTGAGAGAACACAAGCACATGGACCACCCCCTCCCCCACAACCGCTATGCTTCCCACATGCCTCATCGATTCTTGGCCAAGTGGGCAAAAGCCTTGGCTGGCTTCAAAATTTATGCCCACCCTAAATACTGTAATCCTATCTTTGCGTTCAAGTTAACGTGAGTGCAATCAATAGTGATCCATGAAAGGATATGAGATGATTTAGATGATTTTGTTCCCATGTAGCAAGGAAGAATGGGGCTCCACTCTTTGATTCCCTTGGGAACTTCGCTCCGTATACATGCTCATATGAAGCATCCATTAGGGGACAAAACACGTAAAACAAAACTAAGAAAAAAAAAAAAAAGGATAGGAGAAGAAGAAGATGATGAAATGGTTTATATATTACTATGTGACATCGGGCATTAGCCGAGAGTCCCACATATAATTTATTAAGGCATTATTTGCAAATTTTAATTAGTAAGAATAACACTACCTATAAAAATATATTAAAATAACATTGTATATGATGCAATAAACTTTTCTTAAACTAATTGGTTTTGACTTAATTTCAAATTCGAAATATTCCATCTTAAGAAATACTCTAGTATTATTGAATTAAAATTTATTAAAATCTATAATACAATAATAAATTAAACCCGAGTCCTTAAATCTCGTCTAGACCGCTAAGGTAAAATTGATTGGTGTCTATGATGCAATAATAAAACTCTAAAATGATAGGATTTAGACGTTGAATTCATTAGATACCCATTGTCCAAAAGAAATGGGGCAAAAAAATAGAACTATCATCATATGTTGTCTCCAAACTCATTAACAACATTACAAAAATGTCAAAATAACAACAGTGATAAGTTAACACAATTAATAATAAGAATTAGCGGATAATGAAAAATTCAATAAATGATATACATATCTCCTTTTTTTTTTTTTCTTGTTTTTCATTTGTGAAAGACACCGTAGATTTTAATAACATGATTTTTTTTTTTCATTTCTAAATATCATTTGTATTACGGTGAGCCTTGACTATTCACTCTTAATATAAGTTATCTTTGTCCAAAGAAAAAAAAAAGAAATGAAGAATTGATATATATATATATATATAAAAAAAACCCTCTCGTAATTGTAATTTACGAAAAGCAATCTCATTGGGAACGTTTTCCATCACTTTTTTTTTTCTGTTCTTTTGACCATTCACGAGTTCAAACAGATGATCACATTCTCGAGCACTGAACCAAAGGGCCCAAATAGTAGATGAACATGACTCTTTTGACTTCGGACATAACCAAACTCACAATAAGTACCAAATTACATTATGATACATGTTGATTGCACAATTAAATTAATTTGGTGTATTATAGGAATCGTAAATATATATTTAATAATAATAATAATTTCATCTCACTTACAATTTGTCTGATGTGGTGAATTCTAAGTTAAAAAAACACCGACATATAGAGCCAACAACCTGCAAGACTATAACCAAAGCATTATTGCTTTCATTTTTTTCTTTTTTTTTTTTTGCAAAAGCAAAGGATGTTTAATTAATTACAACTAAAAAATGTAAAAACAAACCCTTTTGTGACTCTCCTGTTGTTGGCATGGGGGACAAACGCATTTGTTTTTCCACGCCCACTAAAGCCTCTTTTTTAAGCCTCTGTGAGTTCATTTGACCGTTCCAATTTCCATCAAACAATTAATCAACCTCGTCTTTTTTATTCCCCTTTCTGCCAAAGAAAATAATTAATCTAATCTTTTTCTTTGGCTGATGGAGTTGGTAAAGAAAAACGTGAGAGCCAACATTAATTGGCCCTTTCTTTCAAGTTCTCATGAAAAAATTCATTTAACCATCCATTTAATAATTTCCATGCTCCTCAACTTGTAGCCACCACAATCTGCTTCTGTTGTTTTCTTTAGTCAAATTTTAGGGTTTGGGGCCTGCCTTTGTAATATTCTCTGGTCTACTCTTCTAAAATATTGAGCAATGCAAATCCATATATGTCCATGGGATTGAGTTTGAATTTTCTGAACCAGTGGCCGTCCTATCTCTTAAAAGTTTTTATGCATCGCGTACCAGGCATTATTCTACTAGTTAATTGATTATTTTACTATGATTGCAAATGCATCGTGGTCCTCCACCTGGATTATGCAGATCTCCAATGTCAAGAACATCTAATGCAAATCACGTTACATTATTTGATTAAAAAAACTACAAACAAACATTTTGTTACTTTTGTGACAACTGTCTTTCTAACACCATCGTGTTTACTTAATTTCTTATTCCAAATAAAAAAAAAGGGCATATTGTGCCAATGAGATTTTTATTTAAAAGTTAAAGTTGAGGTCTTGTAGGCCTGACCGGTTCTGTTCTAGCTCCGCGGTAAGAAAGGATTGGGATCGCCGATACTCGATTTTAGAACCAATAATTCTGGTTGAGTTAAAGTTCTGGTTCGGTTAATTTAACAAAAAAAAAAAAAAAGGAACATTCAAGTATTGTCTCATCTGGGATTTTTTTATTTTTATTTCTATTTTATAGAACCAGCGGTTCCAAAGATAAAGGAATCGCTAGTTTGAACCGATGATTTTAGTTCGGTTCTTATCAATCTAGTTTTTGTGTTGGTTTGTAATTAAGAGACTTTAAAATTTAATCACACCACTCTTCCTTAATTACGATTATAATCTCAACTAAAGGGTTAGTTTCGATCTGACTCTAGTTGAAATTAAAAACAGCATAAGTCTAAGGTCCTGGGATATCAAATGAAATACCATCAATATATTTTTTTATGGTACGGTTACCCTAGGACCCAAGAGAAAACGCGTCACTAACTTATCATATGAATATGTAGCTAGCATGGCATTTTCTATGGTGCAATGGTGGAACCCATATACTCAAATTCATTAATTGAGATGGTTGAAGATTCGGACTTTGATTTATCTGACATATTATAAATAGATAAGCCGCTGTTTCACAAGCTTATGGTACTCATCCAAGATGATATATTTATGGGCAATATTTTCTTAACATTAACCACATAGACTAGGATTTCAGTCCCTTTCATCGAAAGGTCATACGTGGACTTGGTTCACCTTTCTTTACCTTAATTTTCTGCTTGGTGGGGCTGTGACCTTTCATATTGATTACTTGAATCCTTTCAATTCATATTAGGTGTGTTAGGTTAATAGTCGTTCACAAATAAATATCAATTTTCCTACCCATTAAGCGCCAAGTCGCCATACGCCCAACCATTTGCACTTTTCTGAAAATAGGCAACTCCATTTTCCATTGTTGAAGTCTTACTAACCCTACGTGTTCTATCGCTTTAAATGCACTTACCTTATCTGGGTTTGTATGTCCTACATGCACCAAATTTGTTTAAAAAAATTGAATCTAAAAATATTCTAAAATATGATTGTGCAAAGATGCATATTTCGATTGTGTCCATTCCATTTTAAAAACAAATCTAAGTTAATGTGGTTCATTATACGAAAATATGATGGATTAATTTCGTGTCGGATACATTTCATTTGCTAATGCAAGAAGTACCCCTTATTTACCAACAAATTATTTTGTTGATTTTCTCAATTGCAGGAGATTAGACCGGCCATTCTCTCTCTCTTTTTTTTTTTTTCAATTGGGTTTCTTTGTCCAACAATACTTAAAAATGAATGTGTCATTCTTCTAGAAATTAGATACGGCAAAGTCCGTTCTCAATGGACGAAGTTTGGAACATGATTCGGGATCATGATGGCAACAAGATGCCGGGTCCGGATGACTTTAATTTTAGCTTCATGAAGCACCATTGGGAGCTAGTGAAACAGGATGTGATGAACTTCATGTTACACTTCTACCATCATATAGGAAGTTTTGTTGTTCCATCACCTCCTTATTCCTAGACTTGATCCCAAAAAGGAAGGTGCCAAAAAGATCTCTCAATTTTAACCAATTTCCTTGGTAGGATAAATCTACAAGATCTTTGCCAAGGTTATGACGAACAGGCTTTGATTGGCAATTGGAAAGGTGGTTAGCTCCATTAAGGAGCAATATATTATGGATAGTGTGCTAATTACCAATGAAATTATTAAGGAAATAAAGAAGTCGAATAAGGAAGGGATAATTATCAAAATTGACTTCGAAAAAGCGTACAATATAGTTGAATGGGGTTTTATTAAGAATGTGATGAAATTTATGGGATTTGGTGACAAATTGAGACAATAGATATAGGAATGCATATCGACCCCTTAACTCTCCATTCTTATTAATGGATGTCTAATGTAACAATTTTGTATGATGAAAGGCTTGAAACAAGGGGATCTCTTATCTCCCTTCTTGCTCTTGATAGTTACTAATAGTCTTAACTACCTCCTGCAAAAGCGTCTAAAGGTAGGTCTCATCCAAGGTTTTAGAATTGGGAGGCATTTACGATTCTCTCACCTCCAATTTACTGATGACACCATTTTATTCAATGCTGCAGAGGACTCATCTATTAAGAATTGCAAACAAATTCTTTGATACTTTCAATGCTGCTCAGATTTGAAAGTGAATCTCATTAAGGCAGCAATATATGAGGTCAAAACAAAGCAAACAAAGATTTAAAATTAAGCCTCATTTAGGAAGTGTGTAATTGATTCGCTTCCAATGACATATTTAGGGCTTTCTTTAGGCATCAACCCATAAACAAAAGGACTCTAAGATCCAGTCATTCAAAAGATAGAGGTCATGCTTGCTAAATGGAAAGCTTATTTTATGTCGAAGGTGAGATGTCTAGTTATGATTAAGTCTTGCTTGCGCTCCCTTTATATATACTATATGTCACTCTTCCAGATACCACAAAATTTGGTGAGCCGAATTGAGTAGTTTTAATGATCATTCCTTTAGAGGGGTTGAGGGGGGTATAGAAAGATTGGTCATATTAGGTAGGGTTTGATATATTTTCCTAAATCTTGCAATAGACCAAGAATCGATTAAATGGGTGATTCTAATTATGGTCTCTTGACTAAGTGGTTATAGACAATGGGGAATATGCAGAATGTAATGTCAGTGGAAACTATTAAAGTAAGGTATGAGCAATATCAATTATGGTCATAAGACTGGTAAGTAAGGTTAACATAAATGTCTCCTATATAGAGGAGAGTATGTTCCACTCTAAAGGCAGATGATAGGAATTGAAAGGTTATCAAAGCTAACTTTTGATTCCCAATAAAGGAAGGGGATCATATGGATTTTGGAAACATGTTTGAGTGGCCAATATACCTCTTCGATAGAGATTTCCAAGGATCTATACTCTTGCAGTGGAGAAATTAGGTTCGATGAAGAACTTTAATGCTTAGGTGAATAGTTGATGAAAATGGAGATTGACTTGGTGCCGTGGTTTGTTTTCATGGGAATTAAAACAATAAGAAAGATTCTTTAATGTCCTAAATGAGTGTTGCTTAGTGAAAGGAGAAGCAGATAGATTCATCTGGCAATGCAATACGAGCTGAGTTTTCATAGTTAGATCTTATTACAAGCCGTAAGAGAGTTTGCAAGGAGTATTATCGAAACCTACACCATAAGTATGGTATAGATTGACATCACTGAAAATTGAGATATTTGTTAGGCAACTATTGTAAAGCCATATATTAGTTAGAAAACAACTTACACAGATAGGATCTGATGGCCATCAAGATATGTTATGTCTTATATGCTCCTTAGTTTGAGAGTCCACTAGCCATTTATTCCTTTATTGCTTTCCAGTTTAGCAAGTATGGAGTTTATGTTTATATTGGTGGGGTCTACATTGAGTTCACCCAATTATGATAAATTTGATACGGGAGAGTTAACCAAAATTTGGGAAATATTGTAAGTCATACGATTTCTAGATAATAGGGTTCTATGCAGTCATTTGGTCAATATGGCTTGCTAAGAATGATGTAATCTTTGGCAAAAAAGTGTTCTCTGCAATAAAAATCTATGATTTAGTTTGTATTTGAATGATATAGCAGTTTAAAGTGAAATGACCTTATTATGGATTGACGATTAACCAATTCTTCCCTGACACTAACCACATTGCACCTCTTAGGAGATTTTCTACTTTAAAAGAAGAATAGAGATGGGAAGCTTTATCCTTCAATTGTTTTAAGTTTAACACCAATGCTTCTATTATTAGTACCATAAGCTTTTTAGGGATTAGAGGGGTGTTGCGGCAATATGACGAGAAAGTCATTTTCATCTTCTCTAAACTTGTATATGTGAGCTCTATTAATGAAGTGGAGCTATTAGCAATCATGAAGGCAATGGAATTATGGATGTAATGAGAAGGGAGTCAAATGCAACCATGATTATTAAAAACAACTTGCTCATTGTCGCCTTGTGGCTCTTAGGTTGTGGAACTTGTACATAAATGTATTCGCCAATTTTCCATAACATTGTGTGGCTGAATAAAGAAAATATCCTTTTTTACCTTTAAATCACACCAAAGCAATGTTTTTGTGGATATCTTGGCTAACTCGTAACAATAGAATAAATCCTTTTATGGCATGGTTATAAGTGTTAGGGGTGATCTAATAATCTTTCTGTGTGACATTGGATCATAGCATTTCCTTGCAAGTATAGAAGTTGTAACAAAGAGCTATAAGAGGTAGGTTAAAATTGGTTTATGGTGAATTAGCATACCAAAAGGATGGTAGCTATGTGTGTATAAGGGAGTGAGTATGTCTTTTTATTTAAACTACCTGCCTTTCATTTTTGGTCTTGTAGGGTTGTTCCAGATTTTTGAATTGGAGTTTTTGTTTTTTTTTTTCTTAGGCAATTAATTTGTATAGAGGTATTGATTACATTAGATATACAAATTATTGGTTGATATAGCTACTTAGGGCATAACAAAGCTCTTAATAAAAGAAGGGAAACGAAATATAGATGCAATATGGCATTGACAAGTATAGTGTAGTGCATAACAAGGGTGAAGGAGCTGGGATGCTAGTAAGAGGAGTTATAATTATCAATATAATCACACTTATTATCAACTTTATTCCCAATTACTTATATAGGTTGAGGTAGTTATTGTCAATAAGATTATTAACACTTTTGATAAATAACATGTTTTTTTGGTGGGATTGAGTTGTCTTTTAAGCAACTTTACGACTAATGAGGATGGTGAGCTTGCTCAAATAGAAAAATGAAGGTGGTTAATCGGTGGCATATCATGGACAAACTGGCGAACATAAGAACTTCTATAACAAAGGATCTTATCTATATGTGGTATTTGTTTGTGCTTATACTGTTATGATTTCATAAGAGATGAGATCATTATCTAAGAGTGAAAATGCTAAGACATTTTCTGATCTGTATATCGGGGGTTTATTGTGCAATTTTTAGGGTAGTTTTAGTACATTAATTTGTATTTTTTAAGTAGAATTAAGAGTTATTATATTACAATTTTTAAGTCACAATTTTGATATAAGGGGAGATATGGGTTGATGAAGGCTTGGTTTTGTTGTATACTTGTTTTGTTGTGGGGTTTGGTGTTTGATTGTACAATTTCTTTAAAGATAGTTATGAATAAAAGGTATATGTTATTCCAAAAAAAAAAAAAAGAACTATTTTGTTGATTTTAGGTAACACGAGAGATTTTAAAACTTTCGAAACAAAAAAAAAGATGATTTGTTTATATAAATTAATTATTTACTAAATTTTAAGTAACATTAGGTTAAATAATTTACTGAAATTAAGTTATTTCAACATGTTGTTTTCTTTATTATTATTATTAATTATTAATTATTAATTTTGAACTCGAGACTTTTAATTTTAGAGATAATGTCAGTATCAATAAGATATAATTAATTGATAATACTATCCCTTTTTTCCATTAAATTATTTATTATTTACAAAAAAATGCTACCATTACTTTTAAATTAAAGTTTTAAATAATGGTAAATAACTTGACTATTATCTATGTAACACAAATATCCCAAAAATGACGCTTTCTCAACACTCTTTCAATATATATGAAATATTTTAAAATGTATTTAACAAATACAAATAAATATAAAAATTTAAATACATATATCAAATTTTTTAAAAATAAAAAATTTGATATATATCAAATTTTAATATGTATATTAAGTATATATATATATATATATTAATGAAATATTGGTTATAATATAAAATAATATAATAATTATTATAAACTACATATTTAAAAATATTATTATTATTAAAAATATTTAAATTATGTAAACACATATATTTATAATCATATCAATATCTTAATCTCATTAAACTTAGCATATTAATTGATGGTGTGAATAAGAAACAATAAAATAATAAGTTAGTGATATATAATAAAATTATGAGAAATTATTTATTTACAGTTTCAATTTGACGAAAGAGAGGTATTATAAGAAAATATTAATAAACTTAAAGGTCATTATGGCAAATGTAAAACTTTCTCTCTCCCGAAGGCGCCTTTTTTTTTTGTTTTTTTTATCCCAAAGCGGCGACTTTCCAAATTTTAAAAGCATTGAACGCCCCCCCCCCAAAAAAAAAGATATATTTCTCTCTCTCTCTCTCTCGTTGTAATTAAATAGTATTGTTTGTATAAATGGTATCTAATTTACTTTTTTCTTTTTATACATTTACCAAATTTAGTTTAAATAAATAAGTCAAATTTACTTTAAATATCATTCTTTTTAATTAAAAAGAATTCGCTTAGACCATCCATAGTGGTGTGTATGCCATCGCTAAAAGTTGTTAAGTTTTTTTTTTCTTCTTCTCATGATATAATTAATAACAACAAGCATGAGCCATTAGATAATTTGAATTGGAAAAGATCTTTTTGTCATGTAAAAAGTAAAACCCCTCGTTGCACTAATCATATTTTCTTTATATATATATATATATTTTTTTTAGGGGAGGAAAATATATATATATATATATATATATATAAAACAAACATGTTTATATAAGAGCAAGTTTATATATAACACATAAAATAATAATCATTAAAGAATAATATAAAAAAATAAAAATATATTAAGAATGATTAATATTATTTTTTGAAATAAGCTTTTCGGTGAGATAATAATGAAAATCTCAAATCAACCGGGATTCGTTTATTTGACAAGCTGTGAAATTTTAGTCAGAAAAAAAAATAAATATTTTTTTTATATTAAGTCAATAACAAATAAATTTATTTTTATTGAAAATAATTTTTTCTCATATCGAGTTGAAGTCATTCTGAAAGACTTGCAACCGCACCGGTCATCGTATTATTCTTGGGTCATTGTCACCAGTTGCCGGTCATTTTGGGGCTGCTGGGGCCTGTCCATCGCTACCTTAAAAATAATTTTTTTTCTTTTTCTTTTTTTCAGGATTTGTTGTATTTGCTTTGAATTTTATTCAATAATTATAGTTAAAATGATCAATTTCAAAAGTAAGTCAGCTTAAATGTTTATCTATTTAGTGATTGGGTGGTTCATTAGGTGACAACTTAATTGTCTTTCTAATCTACTCGAGTTGGGTTGTTGCTAACGTGACGTATATGACAATTTTAATGGACTCAGGATGGAATCTTTGTTCGATAAAAGCAATGCACACTAGCTGTTTGCTACGTTGTTTTTGTTTTTGTTTTTTTTTTTTTTTTTTACTCAGTGTATTTATCTGTATACACCAAATATATAAAATTTTATTACAATAGTATAATTAAATAAATAAAATTTTAATTATATTTTAGTTATATCTTGTCATTTATACTAGACAAAATATTTTATTTGGTAAGATCTATAAAAACAATAATTTATATTTTTCTAACATTTAAAAAAGTTCATATCTTGCAACGGTTCCATCACAAAGAGAAAAATTTTGTTGTCGTATTGAACTTAGTCCTCACAAAATCTACAAATTAATTGAAAATATGTATTTCATTTGTATACTTTACAAAATTGTAATGTATAATAAAATTCCATTTTATTATTAAATTTCCTTTTAAAAGAATTACTTAAAATTTAAATATTATAAAGATCAATTATTTTATTAATTTTAAATTTAAAATATATATAAATTTATCTTAACGATAAATACAACTCAAATTATATTAAATAATAATTAATTATTTAAATACTTTTGATCTAATATATATTATATAATAAAATAATTCAATGAAAAAATTATAAAAATTCTAATAATTTATATTAGTTAAATTTCGTGAATATGTAGATTGTTAATGTTGCAATTATAAACTTTAAGTCGAGGAAAGAAAAGAATTTGAGTGGGGGCAAAGACTTTAATTTTATCTGCCTCACAAAAACAAAAACAAAAACAAAATAATAATAATAATAATAATAATAATAATGTTTAAATAAAATGTAAATTTGCAATTTGAGTGGGGGCAAATTGCCCCACACTTATTATAACGTAGCTCTGCCGCTGCTCGTTCTTATTGTAGTTTATGGATTCTTGAATGCCAGAAGATTGTGCCTTTGCTCTTTTATTTCTCTGTGATTCCCTTCTGTAGTTAGCCCTCCCTGGAATCCCTCAGCCCCAGAGCCCAAACCAAACCCATTTCTTTGTTTTCTTTTTGGCCCTTTCTCTCACCTCTTTCAGTTACTCTTTCTCTCTCTCTCTTTCTCTCTGTCTGTCTGTGTTTTTGCCTTCCAAGAAACATGTAACTGTCTTCATTATCAACTGCTTTTATTACCAGTAACTGGGTAAGTTTCTGAACTTGGGTTCAAAGCAGGTGTTAACGTTGTTGTTTTCTTTGATTTGGTTTTTTTTTTTTTTTTTTGCGCTTTTGAGTCATTGATTTTTTTTTTTTGTAGTTTACTCGATCTGTGAATTTCACTTCCTGCTCCTTTTTTTGTTTGTCCTCTTCTTTCAAAAACTGCTTGGTTGCCGAGAAAACGCAGGAAAAGCGAAGGAAAGAAATTAAATTGGTTCTTGTGCCGTTTTGCTTTTCCTGCTTCACTTTTTTCCTGGGACCAACACTATATCATGGGTACATGTGTCAAATGGTTGACCAATTTTTGTTTTTGACTATAAATTGTTTTATTTATGAGCATCAGGTCCATTACGGCGATGAAAGTCCAATGTTTAGAAATCTTTTATCTCTTGGTATATACCATGCCGGGAGATCTTGTTCATAGTTATGTTTGACGTTTGTGAACTCGGGTTGCTGGATTATCTTTTTTACCTTGTTGATTTGCTACTTTCTCTAAAGTTTCGTTCTTTCTTATGGTGGTGAAAAGCTAAAGCTTTCTCCTTTTTCTTTTTTTTTTCTTTTTTTTTTCTAAAGATAAAATAGTTCATTTTCCTATTATTGGATTTTGATTGAATTGATTTTGTTCGTTTAGCAGCTTTGTTGATATTGCGATGTTTGAGAAGTTTTTTCCTTTTCTTTTTTTTTCCATGGAAGATGTTTGTGAGTTAATTAAGGGGAAAGTTTTAGTTTTAGTTACCCTTTTCCCATTCAATATTCATCTCTAATTGAAGTTTCTTATTGCTGGCTGCAAATGTTAAGCATCTTTCAGTTATCCATTTCATGAGCCAACTATTGAAATGCAGCATAATTTTGATGATTGATTCTTGAAGTTGATTCCATTTATGCAAAAGTTAGAAAGCTGGAGATGTAAATAGCCTTTCTTGACTGCTGTGTGACGTGGAAAGAGCACGGTTTGACTTTATATCTGTATTGCAGTTCAATCAATGGATCAATAGCAACTAGACAAGTCCCAACAAGGAGATGAAAGGGGAGTCATCTGGCCTGATCATTGGGATTTCAATTGGTGTGGTGATTGGGGTGGTTTTGGCTATTTTAGCACTATTTTGTCTTCGATACCACAGAAAGTGCTCACAGATAGGGAACAGCAGCTCTAGGAGGGCAGCAACCTTACCCATCCGAGCAAATGGTGCTGATTCATGTACTATTCTATCAGACTCCACCATTGGTCCTGAATCACCTGTGAAAGATGGACGCAATGGTCTGCCCTTCTGGATTGAGAGGTTTAAGAGGAGTAATGTGGTGTCAGCATCTGGAATACCTGAGTATTCTTACAAGTATGTCTTACTTCAAACCTTTTGTATAACTTATTGCCCTGCTAATTTGTGATTTTTTGTATTGCACAATTTGATGTTTGATTAGCCACAAGAGCAAAGCTCTTGGGAGGAGGTTGTGGTTCAAAACCCCGCTCCCTCAAATTCCCTCAAAATGTTGGATTTAATTCCAGCATACAAGAAAAAAAATGTTAGCATGATGAGGTTCATTGGTTCTGAATAGGCTGCACTTAATTGTTTTGATTTAAGAACTTATGGTTTTTTCTTGGTCAATTCTAAATTTTGTTTGATGCCAGAAATGTTTGATAATGCTCAATGGGTAACTATAGTTTCAATTGTGGAATGTCTCAAGATTGAAATCACTTGAATTTATAATTCAAATAAAATTGCTAATGGCTAAATCTGGCATCTATCTTAGTAACAAACTAAAAGGTTTATCCACTTTGATTTGGCCTAGCATCATTATGTTTGTTCAAAATGATACCAGAATTTGAGTTAGAGATGCTGAATTTTACACATAGCTGGTGAGCCTTTCAACCATATGTTCTCGGTCTCCTAATCTTGTCGGATGAGATAAAGAAAGCTTGCATACATTTTGAGTTGCAACACCATTGAGCATTTCATTAAAAATTTCATTAACTTACCCTATGTTGTTGATGTTAATTTCAATGACAATTCTCCTTTTTCTCATTGGTGTTATAAATTTGTTCTGGTTATCATCATGCAGAGATCTCCAGAAAGGAACCTGTAATTTTACGACACTAATAGGACAAGGGGCTTTTGGAACTGTTTATAAAGCTCAAATGTCAACTGGTGAGACCGTTGCAGTTAAAGTCCTTGCAACCGATTCTAAGCAAGGGGATAGAGAGTTTCATACAGAGGTAGTTTTCTTTAAGACTTGAGTCAGGTTAGCATATGCACTATTGAAGCACATTGGTTTGCATGTAAAAACATGTCTTGAACAGCCCAGGGTCTTGTTTCTGAATCAGTGTCATAGGTGGTTGTGCAAGTTAATGGTTTCCTTTTTGTTTTTCTGGTACTTAAAAATTCTTTTGCTTCTTCTTCTGTGTTTTTTATGACTGTACCAGAAGGAAAAGATATCAAGAAGGTAAAGACTTGAGTCAGGTTAAACCTTTTGTCCATAATGTCTTGAACATTAGTTTGGTTGGATTTCAGACCACATGATTGGGTTTGAGTGATCCAAGCTGTTCCAGTATATTTTAGGAAAGATAACGTCTGGATGTTTCACACACTGCATTTATTTGAGGAAACAAAAATCAGAAGCTACCACTTATCTTAAGAGATTGCTTTGTTATGTAGCAAACTTATTCTAGTTTGCCACATGATTGATGCTCTACTTTTCTTTTTTGTTTTTTTTTTTTTAATTTTTTTTAATTTTTCAGTTCTTTTACAGATTGTTTTCTTTACTCAACATTGGTAATGACTTCAAATCTTTCATTGCCTAATCATTTTTCAGGTTATGTTACTGGGAAGACTGCATCACAGAAACCTCGTGAATTTGGTTGGATATTGTGCTGAAAAAGGCCGAAATATACTTATATATGTCTACATGAGTAAAGGGAGCTTGGCTTCTCATTTGTACAGTAAGATGTTGCCAACATTTTGTATATAGCAAATGTTTTTATTCTGGAAACTGTAGTTAGATATCAGAAAAGTTCATATCAGAGTCACTTTTCTGTGGGGTTCAGACTTTGTGTATTTGCATTACTTGTAAACCTCAGGCTTATTTTAAATTTGAATACTTGAAGAACCTGTCCCTGTTATGCTTATTAACATGAACAAATCAACCCTTTCTTGTAAGGTTGGAGCCAATAAAGTAAGAAATTTCTATTACAGCATTTCATTCTAAGGGCTGGTAACAAAGTGCAAGAACAAACAAAGAGACTACTTTTTGAAAGTTGAGTTTTATTATGTGAATCCAGCCACCTGCTATAAATTTTCTAGAATTTTCGCAAATTATTACACTATAATTCCTGTAATGTCCGGAATTTGGATTTGAGTCGATTGTTGGTAGCACAGCATCATTTCTATCAACATTTCATACTCCGTTTGTGCAGCAATATGGGTATAATTTGGATAGATAGAAATCAACAGTTAGAGAGAAATAGAATTGGACATATTAAGTGACATGCTTGTTATTTTTTCTCCCCCAGGCGAAAACTATGAAACATTGAGCTGGGATTTGAGGGTTCTTATTGCTTTAGATGTTGCAAGAGGTTTGGAATATCTTCATGATGGGGTAAGCCTCTATTTCCTTTGGAATTTCCTTGTACCTCTGTGTGTTTGTGTAAAGTGTCCTTGTCTTCCATAGTTCCAAGAGTTACTTCTTATTCCTTCTGTATTCTTTTTTGCCAATTTTGTGACAGGCAGTTCCTCCTGTGATTCATCGGGACATTAAATCATCCAACATTTTGTTGGACCACTCCATGAGAGCCAGGGTATGTCCCTAGGGACTTATTGAATCTTTGCTTAGTAAGGAGATACAACTAAGTTCCATGTAATTCTTGTTTTATATATTAGGATAAGTTCAACCTCTTTTATGGCAGGAGATCATTTCTAAGTCTGTTCCTTCAACAAATGGTTAAGAACCCATAAAAATATTTTTATTGCCGGTTATACTGGTTCAAATAGGTAGCTGATTTTGGGCTTTCAAGAGAAGAGACTGTAGATGGGCATGCAGTTAACATACGAGGAACTTTTGGATATCTTGATCCAGAATATATATCTACGAGGACCTTCACAAAGAAGAGTGATGTCTACAGCTATGGAGTGTTACTCTTTGAACTAATAGCTGGCAGAAATCCTCAACAGGGACTTATGGAATATGTTGAGCTTGTAAGCCTCTCTCTGTCTTAACTATTTTGTTAAACATACTAGATCTACTGAAGGAATTAAAATAACCTTGTCCTTCAAACTGATATCTCTGCTACGGATAGTATGATGTGCAAGCATGATTTGTGCATCACCTAATGGCAGAGGCTGAAAGTACTTTTATTGAAAAACCTGTGGCTTCTTTGAAAGAAAATTTGGAAGATAATATGAGAAAGCATAAGATCTTATTACTAGGCTGAGTATATTGGCTGGTATTTCTTAGAGTTTGTGCCCAATAATCTCTAATGCTTCTTCTGTAGAAAAATCCCTTGGCAACTCCAACTGTAGATGAAATAAAAACAGATTTTTTTAGCTCCCTACGGTAATCATAACTGGGGAGTATATTACAGTGTGTTATTTGCTTAAAAGAGAAAGACTTGCCTTTAGTTTGCTGCTAGCTCATAGCATTTACATTGTATAGGCATAGGACCGTAGGTCCATGCATTCACTGTTCAAATGTGATATCTGTGTTTTCATTTAGAATACTTTGGATGTAATGAACAGGCAGCAATGGATGCAGAGGGGAAAGTTGGATGGGAAGAAATTGTGGATTCACGTCTTGATGGGAAATTCAACATTCAAGAAGTCAATGAAGTGGCAGCTCTTGCATACAAGTGCATCAACCACACCTCTAAAAAACGGCCTTCTGTCAGGGACATTGTGCAAATCCTTTCTCGGATTGTCAAATTGAGAAACAAGAAGAAGCAACACAGGAAGTCTCTTTCTGCCGCAACGGATGATGTTTCTGTCGATATGGACCAAATGGAAATGAAGACTCCAGTCTCTGGACGCCATGGGAGAGAGGAATCCATTGACAGTATAGACACTTGTGAAGTTTAGATGACAGCGTTTTTCCTGTTTAGTCATTTTGTAACATTCCCTTGGTTTTTGTCTGGTCTTCTAAGGTACACATCCATTTTAAAAGGAAAGGAAGTAGGTGGAAATCAGGTATGCTGTAGTGCTGATTGCTGCTCCTGTTAGGACTAGATGGTCCCTTTTCCTCGTAATTTTGTGTAACAAAACTGCCCCCTCTCTATTTTCCTTTTTGTTTTTTGGTTTTCTTTGAGGGTTAAAATGCACATAATGATTTTGTTAATTAATACTTAAGAATTGGAAATGGAAGAAAATCACCCTTTTTGGCGGTAGCCAAGTCTGGCACAATCCTGCGCCAAGCTTTCCCACAGCATAAAATGCTTCCGACGGTCTTTTAAGTTTTATCCATCATGATCTTTCTCCTCACTTTTTTTATCATTGTCGGAGCTGAAAAAGCCAAGCTCTCACCTAGTGCAGAAGAGGAGGAAGAAGGAAAATGGGAGCCATGGCTGTGCTTCAAAGCTCAATGGCGTCTCTCAATCTTCTCCAACTCCTTTGCCCAGTGCGTTTCCTTTCTTTCTCCCCGAACGCTATGTGCACTTATCTTCCAAAAGTCCCCTGAACGCTATCGCCACTTATCTTCCAAAAGTCATTTGTTCATAAGTCTTTATCTGGAGGCTCCAAAATTAGTTAATTTTTGCTAACCTTGGCTGTTCTTTTATTGTGCTGAAACGGGTCTAGCTTGGTATTTGGATTCAAGTACTGGTTTATGCTTTTAGGTGTTTGTGGGCAGCTCTCTGCATGGATTTCTAATTTTTATCCGAAAATATTATACTTCAACATTCTGGTGTTGGGGCTCTAGTTTGCAAGAACCCTGCCAATAATTTTTTTCTTTAGGAATTGAAGTTGCTTTCTCCATTCTTTCTGAGAGTTGATAGCTTTCCTCTGGTTTTTGTGCTAATTGAGGTGTCTATCACTGGAGCTGATACACAAAAATTACTCTAATATTGTTTTGGAAGGCATGTATTGTATTGTAAATTTCAGCTTGTATCTCTATAAATGAGTTCATTGCTAGAACTTGGAAGCCCTTGAACTAAAGGTTTACCGTCTAGATTCCTCTCTCCTAGTGTATTTTTTGGTTTGGAGGGACACAAGGAGGAGCATTTGGTGTATTCTGTGCCTTACGCCTGGTTGGATGTATTGTGTGAGCTTTGTGTTGATTTTCTTGATTACCTTTTTTTTTCTTCTTCTTTTTGTGACAATTGCACTTTCAATTTGGTATTCCAGGTTGAAGTTCACAATCTGAACATTATGCTCTACTTGAAAGTGCTTGACAATAGTAAGCTGAGTCCATCACCTCATAAAAACTAGAGCAATACTCGACTGTGAGGAAAAATGGAAGAAACTATAAGAAGAAACAGAAAACCGAGGTAGCTGCTGCTACTTCTTAGGAACACAGCACAACTTGTCAATTGATGTAGCTTCTTAACTTGAAGATGCATCTGCCCTACTGAATTCTTTACGGAAAAAAAAAAAAAAAACCAGAAAAAGTGTCAATGCATAAGATTTTCATATCAAAGAGGTCGGAGAAGGATATCCTTACTTATTTGCAACGAGATATTGTTTCTTTTACTCAAATCTGTGACTTCAAAATTATTTTCCTATGGTCTCTTGAGTGATGCACAAGTGGGGCAGCCAAATTGGCCCATTTGCTGCATGGCATGGCAAAGTCTTTCGGATTTCTGACCTTAAAATTTAAGTTGTTTTGTGTTTGTCAAGAATGAAATTTGAGCGGAAAATCATGCTCTCGCTTGACTGAGTTCAAACCCCAAGAGCCCTTGCCTCAGGAAAAAAACAAACATTGCTGCTCTTTGCTTGATGATATTTGTCACAAGTGAGCATTAAGAGGAACCTTCCTTTATGAATTTTTCTTTTGAATGAGAAAAATGAACGCAATGAGTTGAAATTGAAAACTGTCACAAATACAATTTGGGTACAAATATTTTCATGGCCTCTGATAGATAGACGTGAGTTTTGGTTGCACAAAAATAAAATCGCGAATAAATGTAATTTGTGTGTTCTATAGTCGCCTAATGTGCCTAATTATTTTTATGAAGAAGCTGCAACTACGCCATTGATCTCACCCACTCTCTCATTTGCACAGGCCTGACTATCCAAAAAATCAAGCACACATGGGACAGATGATCTTCTTCTTCTTCTTCTTCTCTTTATTTTCTTTGGAGGGCATTGCTATTGATAAAGATGGCTAAATTGGTTGACATAAGAAGCAAATACATAAAAATCAGAGAAAAAATTGTGACCACAAATAAATTATTCAAACGTACTACTTAAATTAGATTTATTTACAAATTAAGTATTTTTTGAATTATATTAATGTTAACTATTTTAACTATAAATGATAAAACTAGCATTACAATACCTATTATTTTCTTTCTTCTTATTTTTTACTCTTTTTTTTTTTTTAAGAATTTGTAATTATACTTTCTCACATAACTCTTTTCCAAAAACAAAGAGAATGAAAAACTTTCCACTTTTTCACTTTTAATTTCTCCCACTTTTCTTTTCCTCATTTTCCTTTTCACCTAAATTTTTATCCAAGCAAACCTTCAAGACCCGACCCGACCCAAGCTTTGCTTTGCTTTTTTTTTTTTTTAATCTCTTCTTCCAATTATTATTATTATTATTATTTTTAAGGAGAGATAGAGTGAGAAATAAAATTATAAATAACTTGCCAGGAATGTGCTTCACTTTTGTAAGTCCCAAAAGCCAAAACGGGTCAACATCTAGTTTCACACACTTGAATCAAGGCCTTGGAGACCCAATTGAGTCACACCCACCAAGTCCTTGCCTTCGCTTCCCAAAGCATTTGGTCCCAAAGATATACATAGATAAATTCCGCCCCACTTGATTATAAACTTCTTTTCTGTTGGATTATCCATTGATTTGGATTATGCATACGGTTTATTGCACGCATATCCTTTCACTACTAGCGCCGAGCCTTTTCGGTTCATAATTTAAACAATGATGATGATGATGATGATGGGCATGATTTCATACTTGCGTTGCGGGGAAGGTCAATGATTGTTCATTCGAGGCATATGATATCCATTTGTGGGCATTTATACATTCAAAACTTCCTGGAGCCTTTGCATCTTGAATTGTGCATTTCATCCGTGCCTTTTTCGTTTTTCTCTTATTTGGAATGAATTTAACAGGTAAAAAGGTTCTTAATTTCCTGTTTCGGAAATTTAAACACAGAATAACTGTAGGCTGTTTTCTCTGACACAGCATTTTAGGGTTGTTGCAGGCAATTACGTGACTCATGACAGTGGTACTGGCATTGTTCCTCATGCTCCTGCATTTGGTGAAGTATGGTTATCGTGTTCGCACTGAAATCAAATAATTAGCAAGGTTTGTTTTCTCCTGCATGACAACCAAAATTTCTGTTTTGTGTTTAGTCAACCGAGTGATATTTGTTTCGCTTTTCTTTGGCATGGTTTAAACCCTGAGTTGAAAAACTTGAACACTAACCACTGTACAACAGTTTTTCCCGTTCAATCTGATACAAATGTTCTGTCCGCATCTGTTCTTCCAAGTGTTGGTCAGTTATAGAGACAAACTCATGTGTGGCCGAAGACAGTATTTGGGCTGATACTTCATGAGATGGCAAGCTGAAAATCGTAAACATCTACTTTTTGCTTCAAATGCAGAAGCTCTTTTTTTTTTTTTTTGGGTTCAAATGCAGACCATGCAACTATTGATGCCTTTTAACTAAAATCTATGAGCAAAACAGTCTGGCTTGTTCATTGTGCTGCCCTGCCCTGTCTTCACTTTGCTTATTCTTAAAATCTGTTGTGCATTGTTCCTGGTTCCTTCATAATCCCCAAACTGGCTCAAGGGTGGAGATTCGGGACGTGGCATAATATCTGCTCTCCTTTTTCCCTTAAGATTTATCTCTTCCCCCTGGCAGCTCTGGTCTATTAATATCACTTTCGTTCTTTGGCTTTACAGGGCGAGAATCTAATTGCAGCAGTTGATGACAATGGCTGTTTTACTGAGAGTATTACTAACTTTGGCAGAAGCTATGTCTAGGATGCAGGTAAGGATATCATTGGAGCAGTGAAGGTGAGATATTCTTATTATCACTTGCTTTGACAAGACCTGTATAATTTGGAACACAATTTATTTATCGAACCACCGTGTGACTTCCCTTGACACTGCATTTATCATTCTTCGAAGATGGAATGAATTTTGCAAATTTGTTGTCTCGGTCCTCTCTTGTTTCTTTGTTTTCGATTTATAAGGCATGCAGGTCGGTTTTTGTTGTTACTGTTGTATGCTTCAAATCCTTTTGATTATTTTACGTTATTTTTATTGAAATTGTTCAGGAAAATAGGCAGGCTTGTTAAGTCTGGAATTTTCACACACTCCTGTCCCTCCTGTTGGAGATGTGACACTCCTGTCCCTTCTGTTGGAGATGTGACACTCCTGTTATTTATGGAGCAGTTCCTAGCTGGTATGTATATCTTTGTCATAATCTCTTGCTATCAAATTCCCAGAGACATCAAACTAGGCGTCTTATTTTCTATATCAAGGCTATTGATATATATTGAAGGTAATCTCATAGGGTGTACATTCTTTTTGTTATTATTTTTGTTTAGCTTAGATAGTTGAAAGCTACTGAAATTGCGCTGCATCCTGACTCTGAGTAGTAGAAATGGCAGTTGCCAAAGCGGCGGCGGCGGCGGCGGCGGCGGCGGCGGCAGGGAGTCTCACTTTAATTCCGCCCATATTTTATAATTAGTCTCCATTTTCATCCCCATTCCCAATAAGAGGAGACTTTAAAATCATATCCCGTGTCCACAGCAGCAGGGGTTGAAGATATCTATTCTTACCTCATTTTCATTTTTTTTAGTAAAAAATAATAATTCTTAAAGAGCAGATAACAGAGAGTGAAAATAACAAAAGATTATCTTTTTTCTTTAGACCAAACGTTCTTTATGAAAAAAGATGTATAAAAGAAAAGGTTAAAAATTGAAGTGGGTATATAAGTAAGATTATAATTAATGTATTAATATATTTAATTTTTTTTATAAAAAATATTGTACAATTATTATATAAATAATAAAATTATAATATAATAATTAAAAATAGCGTCAACGTGGTGTGAAAAAATACAAATATCAAAACTATCTTTATTCTCAATTAAAAACTCGAAAATCAAGGAGAAGATCTCCGACCCCTGGTTAATTTCCCTCGACTCTATTCCTGCCGAAATGGGGCGGGACGGATGGGACCATTGTGATCCCTACTGGGTAGGATATAGCATTTAGATTATATGTTTGGGTCCTGTGAAGTTGTTAACTGAGAAGAATTTGCTCGGATGATAAATGGTGGGGTTCTTTCTCGCCGAGCTTTGCTGTCTAGGCTCATCAAAGTGGAAGAATTAAGAACAAAGTGGCTGGAAATTAACTGGGAATCCGATAATGTAAAGGGTAGAACTCTTCGCCATGCCATCAACACCCTTTGTGTTTCGGATGAATTATATCTCAAATACGTACAAAATGAGTTAGGTGAAATTTAACTGCCACATCTCATATTAGATAGAAAAAAAAAATTATTTATATAAATTTTTTGATAAGAGAAGTTTTGTTTTGAATACTATGTCAGAAAAAAAATTTTAATTATATATATATATGAATAATTTATATTCTAATAAATTATTTTTTAGAGTAAAAATAATAACCCATGATTGGCTAACATATGCCATCACCCCACCAACCCTTAATCATTTTGGACCCTTTTCCTTTTTCTCTTTTATTGTTGAATTTCTTTCAAAAGAATTGAAAAGGGGGGATTTTAGGTCTCTTGCTCTGAGTAGGTCACTTGGTGTCGTGTGCGCCCGTGCATGCATGTCCCCCCCTTTTGTCATCAATATCTTCGTTTACAAGTTTTTTTTGTTTTTTTCAATCTTTATTTGTTTCATTTTCTTCTAATTTAACTGGTGAATTATGTAAAACAAAGAAAAAAAAAACACAAAAAAAAGGAAAGTCTGGCGCATTGACCTAGGACACGAAGCTTCAACTTTGAACCCTAGTTCATTCTAATCTAATTGATCTCATGTCTAAAGCTCTTTCTTTTTTAAACAGAGATCACATAGCAGAAAATCACCATGATAGATAGTTGTGATACGCAGAATCCCATACGAACAAGCACTCACTTACCCAAATTCCCCGTAGAGGAGCCAGCACTCAAAATTCGCAGGCCTTCTGACCCCACATGGTGCACATGACCAAGGTTGGATCGGGAGCCCAAATAGGGTTTCATTTTATACTTATGCGAGTTGAAGGCAATTAAACAGGTAAAAAAAAATCATCCAAAGAGAGAAAAAAAAAAAAAAGAAATCAAAACAAAAAATTTTTCCTGTCAAATAACTTTTGAAATTTTATATTTACTAAATTAAATTTTGATATTTTACCAAATAATATCTTAAAACTTCATATTTATGTAAAAATTATAAGTAAAATTTTTTTATATATTTAAAATTATATCACGTCTTTATGTTCAAATATTTTGAAATTTTATACTCTTTGCCATCTCCAAAAACACAGAACTTTGAACTTTGGATCTGACAACAAAAAGGGCAGGCAAAGCATAATTAAGATAAACCATTAGTTGGTGCAATCGGATACTCGATTTGATGTTAAAATTAAAAAAAAAAAGAAATTACATACTTCAGCATACAGGTTGCCAATGTTTCTGACAGCATCACCAGTAGCCAACGATATCTGAGGGAAGCTGGTCCCAAATGCCGGCAGGGCAATGTCAGCCATCGTAGAATTCCACACCTTCTCATATCTGAATACTGCAGCATTGATTAGGGGATCTTTAACCGCCACCTTACTGGATTACTTCATAACGTTCTCCATAGACTGGAAAAAAAAAACGATCCGATGTAGCTGACAATCCACTGCAACAGTAGCCAAGACTAAGCAAATACAAGAAGTTTCGGAACCCATCTCCAGGAGAGGCTTCCCCATGGAAAAGCAAGAAGCTTTCGGATCGATCTAACTTCTCATGAAGAATGCTTCCGCCGTGGCCGCCGCCAGCACTTTGATTGTGTGTTGAGGAGGAGGCGGCCATTTTGATTTAGACAGACCCTAAAGCTGCAACTCAAGTTTACGTCTTTAGCTGGTGTTCGATACAGCAGAGAGCATCAAACATCACGCCTTTTGGAATCGGGGGAGACAAAAAGCTAGGAGAGCATGCATGTTCATTGTTCAAAAATTGGCTCTCTTATCTCTCTCTCTCTCTCTCTCTTTTTCTTCTCTAATTCAAAGATTAGAATTCAATAAAAATAAATAAATTATATTTTTATCACTAAATTTATCACTTTTTTTTATTTTTATTACTCAATTTTAATTTTTTACAATCAAATTACTCAATTTTAATTTTTTACAATCAAATTACTCAATTTTAATTTAATTTAATTTTAATTATTATATCACTTTATATTAATAAAATTAAATAAAAATTTAAAAATTATTCTTAAACAATAATTTTTATACAATTAAATTTATTATTTTTTATACAATTAATATTTGATATATTAAAATTATTGAAATTATTTTAAATTATATAATATAATAATTATGATAACAAAATTAAATAAATTCAACAGATTATAAGTTCAATCAAATATTAATAAAAATTAACTTTAAACTTTATTATTATAAAAATTTAATTAAAATCTTTTTATATAATTTGAAAAGATTAAATAAATCATTATATGAAAATATTGAGCTTAACTACTTAAAAATGTTTTAATAAGATTAAATTTTATAACTTTTTATCTAATTTAGTAATGGAGTGGTCAAATTGAAACAAATTATTTGATTGTTACAAATAAAAATAAATAATAAATTAAATGATAAATTATATAAATTATCTTGACAAAAATTATGTATTAATTATTTTTTAATATATTTTTTTGTTCGTTCTTTTTTTATATAATTAAATAATGGTGTTTGCCGACAAACAAAGTCATAAAAAAAAGGTTATACATAAACGGAAAAATTTATAAAACAATTGCTAAAATTCTCGTCTAGATTAAACAAGCAGGCCCTTGTTTTTTTTTCTCCCTAGTAGTAGTCCTATTAGGAACTATAGTTATGTGGTTTAAAATACCAAAAAAAAAAAATGTAAAGAAGAGAAAATTGTACAGAAACATTTCTTAATATAATACATTTGTATTTCATTTTGTATTAATACTCTTAACTAGCTCGATCGCGTTGATTGTGTATGATATCTATATTATTACTTTTTAAATTCATATAATATCAGAACAAATTAAATAATAATCAAAATATTCATAAAAACAAGAAAAATGATTTATAGCGCTACGATTTTAGGGCTACAATCTAAAAGATTAAAAAAAAAAAGAAAGAAAAAAGAAAATGCTTGCACATGCACACAATCAATGCCCGTTTAGTAGATAAAACTTCTGAACACTTGTTTGAACAAAAAAAAATGAGAAAATAAATTAAAGAATAAAAGAAGTTAAGATTGAGATAGAAAAAATATATAAAAAAGTCTCAACTGAAATAGATAAAATATATATATACATGCCAATTTTTCATAATGACCCATCTAAACTAGCACTCACATAACCTCATTGCAATTTATTTTTATTTATTTTTTCTTTTGGTGTCCAAAATAACAAAAGAATAAGTAGGTTGCTTTTGCAACTTCTGTGTTTATGTGTTTATTCTGTCTTGTTTTCTTTTGTTAACAACAAAATAAATTGCAAAACAACTACATATTCTATCAAGACTATGGAAATCTTATCTCTCTCTTTCTAATAACAGTCCTACAAGGGACTGTAATTAATTGGTTGGACAGACTGAAAATTTTATAAGAAAAGTAATTTTTTTTTATTGGATGAAAACATTTCTTAATAAAGTAGATTTCATATTTCCTTCTCGACCAATTATCCTAATAAGTAATTAGAGTTACTCTAATTAGGAAAAGAAAAGCCTAAAAGGTAGTTAACAAAAAAAAACGAAATAATGATGAAAATAATTTAAATTTTATAAAATTACCAGAACAATTTAATTATAAATTAATATAATTAAAAATATATAAAAATATAAAATTTATTTAACAATATATATATATTTTTTAATTTAATAATTTTTTAAATCGAATTACACAATATTAACTTGCACTATTGTGTTGCAATCAAAATTTTTTATTTGAAGAATTATTTTTTGTAAAATTCTTTTTTTTTCCGTATGCAATTTTTATGACGTCACTTCACAAGTTCTTCTACGACATGTCGTGCTGCTATCGGGCTCCGCCTCCAGAACAGAACAAAAGAGCTATCGTCACGTTTCATCACATTCCAATTTCAAACGTTCCGTTAAATAACAAACGCCGTTAACGTAGGGGGCATCTTTGTCAATTCACAAATGATGAGGCTTTTGTGGCAACGAGATCCCGATCTCCACCGATGCTAATCTCTCGAATCCAACGGCCAATATTCTCGATCCGCGTGCGTCACTCCCATTGGTCCAATCCAGAATCCCACAGTTCTATATAACCGCGAGCGCGCAGCCTCTGGGCCTCTCACGAGCCATTCTCCATAGCGCGCTCTGTTGCTCAGCAGCTTTCTCTGTGCGAAGGAGGCTTCCAGTTTTGGTTTGTTGGGGGAATTTCAATGGCGGGCAGAGGGAAAACCTTGGGATCCGGAGCCTCGAAGAAGGCGACGTCGAGGAGCAGCAAGGCCGGCCTGCAGTTTCCGGTTGGCCGCATCGCCAGGTTCTTGAAGGCCGGCAAGTACGCCGAGCGTGTCGGTGCCGGCGCCCCTGTATACCTCGCCGCCGTCCTCGAGTATCTCGCCGCTGAGGTATGGTTCGAAATCCCTGTATAGAGCTCAATTAAAGTACACACGATTTTTGTGAATCTAGGGTTAGTTGCGTTTGTTTCCTGTTTCTCGTAAAAGACCGAAATGCCCTTCTTGGATTGCGGATTCTCTGTATGTTGTTTGTCTGATCATGCTATCATAGATCTAACGCTGAATCTTCTTTGAATTGACTTGGAATTACGTTTATCGGAAATTGCGTTGTTGTTGTTGGGGGGAGGAGGAGGGTTGGGGGGGTGGGTCTCATGGTTTTGTTCATTGTTGGTGATCTCAGGTCCTTGAATTGGCTGGAAATGCGGCCCGAGACAACAAGAAGACGAGAATTGTACCACGCCACATCCAGCTCGCTGTGAGGAACGACGAGGAGCTTAGCAAGCTTCTTGGGGATGTCACAATTGCCAACGGAGGTGTCATGCCTAACATTCACAATCTCCTTTTGCCCAAGAAGACTGGCTCCTCTAAGGCCTCTGCTGATGATGAAAGCTAAATCCATCTGTTACAGAACGTAAGGGTTCATTGCAAATGTCTAGGAGGAGACAATGCGTTTGTTGCCAGGAGACTCAATTAGTGTTTTCTAGTTTATTTCAGTAGCTTCGAAATTAGTGTTTGTGTATCTTTTATGGTTTTGTTTTGTGCAAGTTGTAGGTTTTAGTTAGTTTAGAATTTTTAGTTAGTGATGTGAATATTGATCAACTGTCTTGTAGTTGCCTTAATACAAGAGTTGTGCAAATATTCTTCCTCCTTTATTATGACCAATTGTTCCTAGATTTTATCTTTTTGTGCACTCACCTGTTTTGTCTATTCTTGATTTTTTGTACCATTCTGATAGCTCAGTGATGAATGTGATT
The DNA here is from genome assembly GCA_020883675.1 of Bruguiera gymnorhiza. Taxonomy (NCBI): domain Eukaryota; kingdom Viridiplantae; phylum Streptophyta; class Magnoliopsida; order Malpighiales; family Rhizophoraceae; genus Bruguiera; species Bruguiera gymnorhiza. Next base: position 1,952,926 of record JAIRCJ010000136.1, on the reverse strand, counting down.
GGATTTAAGTGATCTATGGATTGTGGTTGAAGTGGGGTTTGCTGTTGGAAAGGGAGAATTGAAAGGATTGTACTTGACAATGATTGTTTCCTTTACAAAGGATTCAATCAATGACTTTTACACCTTGTACAGATGGGAACAGAATCTTTGGGTTCATTTTATTCTCTTGTTGGGTGATACTGAAAGTAAGGTTTGGGACATGTGTTACAGATTCTATGCTCGGGTTGAAATTAGCCATCCCCTCTTGCAATTAAGGTTGACTGTTTCAACACTATACTTAAGTAGAGTCGTTAATGTGAACTACAAAATCTTTGGATGTTAGTTCAATGGTTGTTGGTTGGTGTTTAAGTAGGAACAAACTTGTAGCTATGATCCATTGTTCTGTGTTTTTTTATTAAAATCTGTGTTCACTGATCTCTTTGTGTAACTGCTTTCTTCATCTCCATTCAATCATTCTCTTGAGACATTCTTTATCATCAAATCTTTGACCTCTAGAGTGATCTTGAATTTTTAGTGTTTTGTTAATCATGATGTAGTGTGGGATGTGGGCGTGTTCATGTATTCGGTGACAGTTGTTACAACCTTGGCAACAATGAGAACTCTATTATGGACTATGTTCAATGGCTAGGCTAAACGGTGACTGAAGAAAGTAGCAAGTTAAAACATTGGAAGTGTCTTAAGGATATAGCAGCTTTCCAGTTCCAGATTGACATTTACAGCTATAATGATATTGTGCTTGATCCAAAAAATGTGGCCTCCTTTCTTTGTGACATGGCTGTCACATTGCATGCGGAGGTGGTGATCTCCAGACAATGAGAAGCACACGGTTAATTATCGACCTAGGGCGTCTCTTCTTATGCTGTAATAATCATTACATCAAATCTCCAATAGCATGATGCACGACAGCATTGATTAGAGTACCTCAGCAATCCAATCCACATCAAGTGTTTTTGCACGTAGAGCTGCATTAATGAAATCAAATTACCACTAGTAACCGGTTAACGTTCTTTAGATGGCAACAAGAAGCAAATAGCATTGACACGGGCAGTTCCTTCATAGCATCTAGCAATCAACCAACAGTTCCTTCATAGCACCGCTCCTGTAATTGCGTCCTGCTATCCGGGAGCAGACGCCTCTCTCGTTCCATAATCTCCTCCCGCCCACACCAACAGAATCCTAGACTGAATCGGAGACAAGACACTTCTCTATCTCCTGCGCTAATTTACCTACAACATGAATTACCAACCGGGTGGCTAAAAGTCGAGGATGATACCGGCCAATTCAATTCCCAATAGCCACCAAGTAGGTTTTCAAGGTTGGGCATGGTCAATTCAGTTGGGTTTTAACTTGTAAAACCCAGGCTAGCCCCCTGTTCACCATGCAGAGAAACTGGCACGTATGAAGTAATCCCATTTACCTGGCAAAAGATTCCAGGGGATTCGTTGCTTGTGTTACTATTATAATCAATTCGGGGGCATTTCAGCTTTTTACAAAAGTTTGATTAATGGGTGCATAATAGTTCTGTCTGCAATATGCGTGCTACCACCTGAAAACTTTCAATTAGTGGCTACAACGTCTTCTTTTAATTTGAACCATTGATCAAAGGCCATAGATTTAAACCAACTCACATGAACTCCATCTGCAACACTACATGGTAGCTTAGCTGCAATGCCACTAGTTTTCTTAAATTAGTAATATCAAGTCAATGAATTGGTTGACAGTTTCCCGGTTCAAGGCCTCAAATCAGACGGTAACATGCCGAATTTAAACCGGTTAACAATGCATATCAGTTGCCAAATACTCCTTGAACTAAGATCAAAAACTTCAAAGGCTACTAAACTGTTCACTAAATCAACCTCTGATACAAAAGAGAAGAACATAAGCACATCCAATGAAAGCTTTGTAACTATACGGTAGCTACTGGCAAGAGTCTTATTCAAATTACAAATCCAAGATGATGAAAAGAAATACTGCCAGTTACGCTACAGAGTTCCATCTACTGACCTATCAAAATAGAAGGTATATTTTCTAGAAACCTTACTCTTTTTGGCACGTAATAAAGCTTAAAATTAAGAAAAAGTAGATTTCAATACATATTTAAGAGACTGAACCAAGAAATGCAATGTTTTATATTCCATTATTTCATGACAATGTACAGGGCTCCAAATTCTGCTGAATGAACAGCTGACACACTAATGCAGAAGAAAAAGAATTGGAGGTCCTAATGCAAATATAACGAACTCTTTGCACAAAAGAGAGCAGGAAACAATGGAAATCATTATTGAATTGAAGACTTGAGAGATGATGATATGACTGCATCTAGCACTAAATTTGAGTGTGCATAGAGCAAATCCACTTGCCGCAAGAGAAAAATACGTACCTTCCATTGCAATCTCCATGCTACCTAACTCCTTATATTTCCTAACTCAAAAACAACCTACAGAGACCCTACTGACAACATGTTCACGTCAGAAGCTAGCATCAAATTCAAAGATTTCGCCCATTTATGATTTACACATTGGGATCTTGATCTTGCCCAATTCCAGGACCTTCCACCTGACTCTTCTTCTTAGTATTCTTGATTTCATCATCAGCGTATTCATCTTCTGTCACAGAACCCCATATCGCCGTTCCAAACATAAATGCTTCTTCATCATCAACTTCCAGAGGACACAAGGCTTCATCTCTCTGTTTTGCCCTTCTCCTGTACTTCTCTTTCAGTTTAATTAACTGTGTCAGCATTTCCATTTTAGGGATATTCATTCTGAGCCAATTCTTTATGAAATCATCCAAGGCTTCCAAACTCTTGAAAGGGTACTCTTTGTTGCTGTTACCTTGGTAATTAATCATATCCACCAAGAATAGGATTTCAAACTTCACATCAGTGTTCAGCTTGTCAATAAAACTGTTGATCTCCGCTCTTTCTTCAGCTACTTGGTCAGAAGAAAGCTCATTGTCCTTTGATTTCAGAGTAACAGCGTGTTCATCTTCTGTCTCAGAGCCCCATATTGCTGTTCCTAACAGAAATGCTTCTTTATCATCATCTTCCAGAGGACACAAGGCTTCATTTTTCTGTTTTTCCCTTCTCCCGTACTTCTCTTTCAGTTTAGTTAACTGCGTCAGCATTTCCATTTTAGGTATCTTCAGTCTGAGCCGATTCCTTGTGAAATCTTCCAAGGCTTCCAAACTCTTGAAAGGGTACTCTTTGTTTCTGTTACCTTGGTAATTAATCATGTCCACCAAGAACTTGATCTCAAACTTCACATCAGTGTTCAGCTTGTCAACAAAACTGTTGATCTCCACTCTTTCTGAGGCAGATACACGTTGCCTAATTCCCACAGGTACTTGGTCCGAAGAAAGCTCATCGTCCTTCGATTTCTGAGGAGTAGCGTACTCATCTTCTATCTCAGAACCCCATATCTCCGTTCCAAACATAAATGCTTCTTCATCATTATCTTCCAGAGGACCCAAGGCTTCATCTTTCTGTTTTGCCCTTCTCCTGTACTTCTCTTTCAGTTTAGTTAACTCTGTCAGCATTTCCATTTTAGGCATATTCAGCCCGAGCCAATTCCTTGTGAAATCTTCCAAGGCTTCCAAACTCTTGAAAGGGTACTCTTTGTCTCTCTTGCCTTGGTAATTAATTATGTCCACCAGGAACTTGATCTCAAACTTCACATCAGTGTTCAGCTTGTCAACAAAATTTTGGATCTCCGCTCTTTCTGAGGCAGATAAACGTTGCCTAATTCCTACAGGTAATTGGTCCGAAGGAAGCTCATCGTCCTTCGATTTCTGAGGAGCAGCGTTCCTTTCTTGCTTCGTTGGAGGGTCCATGCCGTGATTTCTTGCTGCAGATCTTTGCTGTAGGTTTCAATGGAAGAACGTTGTTCAATCTTTTCAGAATGTATAATCTTCTGCCAGGCTTTTCTAGATTTTCTGGGCTTAGAGAAAGAGTTGAGATTGGGAGTTGTGACAGTGAAGGAAGAGATGGAGGGTTTTAGAGGGGTTCTTGGGTTTAGGAATGAAAGCAAAGGGGGGATTTTGTTTATTTAATCAGCAGTTGGAGTGGATTTGAAGAGTAGAAAAAAGGACTCATCTGCTGGGAATCTGGTGCTGTTTGAGATGCCAGTTGGATAAAGAAAACAAGAAAACGAAGGAAAATGCGAGAAAAAGAGAGAAAGTTGGGGTAAGAGAGAAAGAGAGAAGGAGAGAGAGAGAGAGCGAGAGAAGGAGGGGCAATTCTGGATGTTGCTGATCTTGATTGCTAATCAAGCGATGCCAATGTGTTAATACTCTGATTGCAACCAAATCAGAACCATCCAATGATTAATGATCCGATGGTCAAGCTATAACACAATTACTTCCCACCCAAATCCTAACTAACTAACAGCAAGCAACATCACGTAACTGTCTTTCCCGCCAAATGCAATCAGTCGGTTCCTCTCTGTATCCCATCCTAGCTTAATCCTGGTGCATCCTATATGATCTGCACATGAACTCTCTACCTTTTGTATCACTTTTGGCTCACGTACTTTGATCTTCTGGGCACTTAAGCCTCTGAGTTTATGTGGCTGAATCAGGAGCTGAATCAACTGATGTTGCAGGGCCCAAGCACTGGAGTATATTTCTGTCTTGCAGCACAAAAGAAATTACAAGAACACCTTTTTTCTTCATCTGGTGGGCTAATAATCCTTCTTTGCATAACCCCCTTTGCATTAAAAACAAGATTGTCATGGTGAACAACTGATATACGGTGCTAGTCCATACAACCCCACAAACTTGGTAAGAGCAAAAATTTGAGTTAAATGTGTTCATTGTCTAAAGTGTTGTACACAATTGAGTAGGTACACTTGACCCTTTCTCAAACTCACAATGTGGAAGGCTCAAAGACTGTGTGTAGGAGTCTCATGTACTGAGACACTTTTTCTTTTTTTTTTTTCTATGTCTAAGTAGGTTAAGAGTGCTCAATTATTTTCTTAGGAAACAAGAAAAGTCTGCAAAGTGTTATCTTTTGACGGCCATTTTGAAATGACTTCCCTTTGATATATGTGTCAAAGTGAAAGAGAAAGTTGTCCAAGGCTTGGTTTGCTGGTTTACGCCATCAGTTAGTGCAACGGAGAGTGTGCTAGTGCGCTGTTGATATTAGAATTTAGGTTTCTGTGTTGTACATGTCAGCATGTTTCCGCACAGGTAGTTCATTATCAAGTCAAAATGATGGGTAGAGTTTGGAAAATACTTACGGGTTGAATTCTGTAATACCAAATTGAATTAGTTTATAATAATCATTGAAATTGTCCACTTTCTTGGTCCGTAAAATGCTCCAAAACTATTACTATCTTTTCAAATTGTAAGATAGCTATTCTGAAATTTGCAAGCTATGAAGAAGCAGAAGGGTTCTTCGGTCACAAAGGGACTCAAAATGGCATATTTGAGAAGCACAACAAATCACAAGTTCAGTTGGCTGAAGCTTTGACAAAAACCTTACCTAGGTTCAAGTATGTGAACAACAAAGAATCCAAACTAAAAATCTGAAATAATGTATAAATTAGACTTAAAATTAAATCAGTAGTGGAGAGTTCCGGCAACATTAGCTTCTCTCTCACTCATTTTCATTAGATTTACTGCTGTCTTAGGATTAAAACAAAAAGTTCTCAAAGTTGCAGTTTTTTCTTTTCAGAAATTGAAGATTGTTCAAAAGCTCACATCACATCACTGACTCAACCTTTATAGAATAGGAGAGAAGGCAATTTTCTGTCTCCTTTGCTGATGCGCTTCTTATGAAAAGGTAACATGAATTACCAACTGCGTGGCTAAGAGAATTACATGACGATGCCTGGCCAATTCAATTCCCAGTAGTCACGAAGTGGCTTTTCAAGGTTGGGCACGGTCAGTTCGGTCCCCCTCTTCACTATCCAGAGAAATTGGCACATATGAACTTGATGCAGGGTTGGTGTTGCTGCCTTGCAATTCCAGCAAAGCAAGGATTAGTTTTCCTTTGTTTATGCTTCTCTCCAAGTTTAAAAGTTCGTTAAGTTAGTTGATAAAATGGTTTGGAGGTCTCATTAGTCTCCTTCCTCAAACTAACCAAATCTTAAACTTGAAAAGATTCAAAATTAGAATTTTGTATTTGAATTCAAAATCCAATGTGCTGATGTAATACCTAGAGCTAAGTATTTTGAATTTGTAATGTTTCATAACTTCACATATAAGAAACTAACGATCAATGAAATGAAGTAGTTTTTTTGCTGCATAAATTCTCTTCCTCCAGTCTCATATTCCATATAAAAGTTGCATGATCTATACCATAAAACCAGTAACTTGAATACCAATCAAATAGGATATCCTGCAGCTCACCACAACTCTATCCTTCCAACCAACAGAACTAACCCCATTTATCTCGCAACAAACTCCAGGAGATTGGTTGCTTGTATTCCTATTAATCAATTCAGGTGCATCTCTACCATTTACAACAGTTTCATTGAGTGCGTAATAGTTCTGTCAGCAATATGCATGATACCAACTAAAAAATCTCATTTTCAACAGTCATGACTCCATTTAATTTGTACCAATGATCAAATATCATCGATTCAAATCATCTGCTGCTGGTTCCCCATGTCAAAACCATTTTTCTCCCCGATATTGTCATGTGCAAGCCAACTTTGTTTCAGAAAACCTGCAAAGAATGCTCGTATATATAATTGACAACCAAATTACTTTTTTGAAGGTTTCATTTAAAGCATGTAAAATGTGGGTATGATAAAGGCCTGCCGTAACATGCCAGACAGCATCCTGTCATCTATAACACAACTTTGATCTTATAATGACAATCATGAGGAGTTAAAATTTTTCGTTATCTACTGCAGACCACACCATGCAAAGAACCATATCAACTCCATCCGCAGTGGTTGATGGTTGTTTTAAGTGCGATGCCACTGTTTCTGCAGTTTATGTCCGATAGGTTTCTTAAATTAGTAATCTCAATTTGATGAATTAACTGATAGTTTCCAAGTACAAGGCCTCAAATCAGAAGGTAACATGACAAATTTAATATGGTTCACAATGCATATCAGTCGAGAAATATTTCCTAACAATGATACATTTGAATGAAGATTGCAAAGCTTGAAAGACTACTAAACTATTCACTAACTCAACCTCTGATGCAAAAGAGGACTTGAGCACATCCGACAAAAGCTTTACATCTGTACGGAAGCCACTGGCATGAGTCTTATTCAAATTACAGATTGAAGAGGACGTAAAGAATGCTGCTAGTTATGCTGCATAGCACTATACGTTAAATAATTTTTAGAAACCTTACTCTTTTTGGCACATAATAAAGCTTGAGATTAAGAACAAGTAGACTTCAACAGATATTTAACAGATTGGCCAAAAAAGCACTAATTAGTATTCCACTATTCACGACAATGTACATGAGAGTACCAATTACAGGGCTCCAAATTCTGCTGAATGAACAACTGACTAACGAGGTAATGCAGAAGAAAAATAATTGGAGGTGCAGATACAATGCACTCTTTGCACAAAAAAGAATAGGAAAGAATGGAAACCATTATTGAATTGAATATGTCAGAGATGAAGATTTGCATGCATCCAGCAAGACCAGCACTGGGTTTGACTGTGCATAAAGGAACTCCACTTGCCGCAAGAAAAAGATCCGCACCTTCCATTGCAATCTGCATGCTGCCTAACTTCTTCTATTTCCTATCTAACTCAAGCAAACCTACAGAGACACTACTTAACAACATCTTGACATTGGAAACTGAGATGAAATCAAAGAATGTGCTCATGTATGATTACACATTGCGATCTTGACCTTGCCCTATTCCAGAACCCTCCTCCTGATTCTCCTGGTTATTATTCTTTCCAATTTCATCATCAGCGTACTCTTTTTCATTGTCAAGACCCCATATCCCTTCTCCAAATGCAAAAGCTTCATCTTCATCACCTTCCAGAGAAAACAAGTCTTCATCATACTTTTTAACCCTTCTCCAATACTTCTCTTTCAGTTTGTTTATCAGTGCCAGCATTTCCGGTTTAGAGATATTCAGTCCGATCCAAGTCTTTGCGAAATCTTCCAAAGCTTGAGAACTTTGGAAAGGGTACTTGTTATTGCTGGAGTGGTAATTAAGCATGTCCTTCAAGAACTGGATCTCAAACTTTACATCAGTGTTCAGCTTCTCAACAAAATTCTTGATCTCCTTTGTTTCTGAGCCAGATACAGGTTCCCTAATTCTCAGAGCTTGTTGGTCCCAAGGAAGCTGATCAGCCTTGGATTTACGAGGAACAGTGTTCCTTTTTTGCTCCTTTGGAGGGTCCATGGAGTGGTTTCTTGCTACGGATCTTTGCAGTAGGTTTCAGCGGAAGATTGTTGTTCAATCTTTTTAGGTTGTTTCTTTTGTCAAGCTTTTCTTGGATTTTCTGGGCTTGGAGAGAGAGGGAGAGAGAGAGAGAGAGAGAGAGAGTTGAGCTTAACGGTTATGATAGTGAAGGAAGTGATGGAGGGTTTTAGAAGGGTTATTGGGTTTAAGCAGGGGGAAGGGGATAGAAAGAAAACAAAAGAATGAAGGAGAAGGAGAGAGAAAGAAGAGAGGAGGGGGGAATTCTGGATATTTTTGATCTCGATCTCTAATCATACCATGGACACTGTGTTAATACTCTGATTGCAATCAAATCAGAATTAACGATCCAACAGTCAGGCTATAATACACAATTATTTTCTGCTCAAATCCTAACTAACTAACTAAGAGCAAGCAACAGCTCCTCCCAAGTAACTGTCATTCCCGCCACACACATAGCCGGACGCCGGAACTCCAGCTGCGGATGCCATTGGTCAACTTCTCTATATCCCATCTTAGCTTACTCCAGGTGAATCCTCCATGATCTTCTGGACACTTAAGCCGCTGAGCTTATGAGACTGAATCAAGGTTGCCGGATATAACTGTGACCAACAGAGAAGAACGGCTAGGATGTTACAGCATCCCGCATATCTTTTGCCAAAGGTCTCGAGTATAATCCTGTCCTGCATTACTATGGAAATTATAAAAATAACTTTTCTGCATCTAGGGGGTAAATAAGCCCCTTCGATGTAAAAAAAAAGAAAAGAACAGAAAAAACTGTCATGTTGAACGACCGGTCTAGGGTGGTAGTCCATGCAACACTGCGGAAGGGCAAAATAATTTTATGTTGTCCATGGCTTCTTGTACTGGTTTACGCCATCAGTTGTGCACTGAAGAGTGTGCTATTGCAGTTGATATTAGAATTTTGGTTTCAGTGGTATTCCAAATCAGCATTTTTTACTCACAGGAAGTTAGTTATCAAGTTACAATGAACCATAGAGTTTGGAAAAATACTTGGGAGTTGAATTCTTTAAGATTAGAAGAGTGGCATGCTTTGGTGCTTTTCATTTAACAGAGATTCATCCTTGAAGTGTTTCAGTTGAAAATAATACCTAGCATGAAATTTATGAGAAAGTACGATGGACCACGAAAGGAAAGACATGACCTTGCTAGGACCCCTAATGCCTTTTAAAGCTCCATATATCCCTATTTTGCTTCAGAAAATTTGAAGGAAATGTCAAGCCCTGAACTTATGTCTCCCTTGCTTGAATACCTGACTGACTACTGTGTTTGGGTACATCATGTTTCCTTATTTGACTACCTGATCTTGGTTTTCTTTTCATTTTAATATTTTTACTGTTTTGGTTTGCATTTTCCTTTTCCTTGCTAGGACGCATTTCTTTCTCGGTTGGACTTTACTGCAGTAACCATTGATGAGTATTACTGTGGAATACAATGACATTTAGTGCTGATCAATGGAAAAAGACTCAAGGTGACATTTTGTGTTTGATGCAACTTTCAAATTTTTATGCCCATGATGGGAAGAAGAGGGCATACAATTAAGCTGTGGATGAAGAAGATTTTCCGTGTTTAACTATTATGTCTTGTAAAACTTCTGATAAAAGTTGAGGACCATGCAGCATTTGTTTCTAGCTAGTTTTGAAACAAATGAAGCATGTGGAAGAAAATTTTCTTTTATCATTTTCCTTTTGATACTAACATGATATCCATTCTCATATTCACAGTCTATAGTATTTGAAAAAAAAAAGACTTTTACTAGAAATTGGTAGAGCACTGTTTTTTTTTTCTTCAAATGAAAATCCCTAAGCAATTTTGGGTTGATGTTATTTCTATAACTTGTTTCTTAGTTAATTGTTTGCCTTCATTAGTTCTTAATGATGATATTCCTTACTTTATCTTATTTCTTTTTTATTTATTATTTCTAATTGAACCATATATTTTTTGGTATACTTGTTTTGTCCGTGATATTCGTCCTCATGTGTCTAAATTAGATCCCAAATCTCTTTAGTGTGTCTTTTTAAGATATTTTCATCTTCAAAAAAGGTATAAGTGTTACTATCTTGAATTAAATCATTATTTGATCTTTACTAATGTTACATCTTTTTAAATTATTTCATTTTTTCCTAATTCTCATATTTATGATAGTAGGGAGGAAGAGGGAGATGATCTTCTTGTTTACAATGTAACCGCTTCTATTAGTTCTATTGAGCCCATTAAACCACCTATTACTCGAGTATATTCTCACCATGTTCAATTTCATGATTCATGTCCTCCACTAGCTTCTCTGTCTACAAGTGTACTCAACATGTACCCAATTTATCTCTTCCTTTGTATCTTATGGACATTTATCATCTTCTTTGTGTTGCTTTATTTCTTCTCTAGACTTAGTTTTTGTTCCTAAAGTAGTGGTTAAGGTTTATGTCATTATGGTTAGTAGGCTAAAATAGAGGAAGAGATGATGACTTTAGATTATTATGGTACTTAGGAATTAATACACCTAGTGAAAGGTAAGCGGGTTATTGCTTGTAAATGAGAATTTGTTGTGAAAACTAATCCTAATGACTTTGTAGGTCATCTCAAAGTCAAACTTGTTGCCAAAGGGTATGCTCAAACATAATGGGTGAAATATTTTGTGACTTTTTTCTATGGTGATTAGACTTACTTCTATAAGGTTGTTCATCTCTCTTACTACTATTAATGATTGGTCTTTGTATCAATTAGATATTAAGAATATCTTTCTTTATGGTGATTTGCAAAGAGTACATATGGAGCAACTACTTGAATTTGTTACTTAGGGAGAGTCTATTAAGGTTTGTCAGTTTTAAAAATCTTTATATGACTTGAAACAAAGTCTTCATGTCTAATTTGGTAGATTTAATGATGTAGTTCAAAAGTTTAGTATGAAGAAGAGTAATTGTAATTACTCTGTATTTTATTTTCAATCTAAAACTAATTTTATTTTGTTGGTTATTTATGTTGATTATATTATTATAATAAGAAGTAACAGTGTAATTATCTCAACCCTTAAGTCTTTCCTTCAAACACATTTCTAGACAAAAAAAACTTAGGTGTATTAAAAAATTTCTTAGGCATTGAAATTACAAAGAGTAAGAAAAGTATCTTTTTATCCCAAAGAAAGTATATCTTTGATCTTTTGCAAGAAACTAGAAAGTTGAGGGTTAAACCTTATAGTATTTCTATAGTTACCAACATGCAACTCATAATAAATGATGGAAAATTATTTGCAAACCTTAAAAGGTATTAGAGATTGGTTGAAAAGTTGAATTATCTTATAGTAACTAAATTTGACATTGCATATTATACTAGTATTATGAGCTACTTTATGTCTTCTTTATGACTTACTCATTTGATAACTTTAAAACATATTTTATGTTTTCACAAGGGAGTTTCGGGACGTGATATATTATATATTAATCATGGTTATACTCATATTGAATGTTTCTTAGATGTAAATTAGACAAGTTCCAAAGTTGACAGAAGATTTACTACAAGTTATTGTGTTTTTGTTGGAGAAAATTTGGTATCTTAAAAGTGTAAAAAGCAAAGTGTGGTGTCTCAATCTAGTGCATAGGTAAAGTATAAATTCATGCCATAGTTCATGTCTGAACTGGTGTTGATATATCAATTATTATGTGATATTGGAATTGAAAATTTGACACTTAAGAAATTATGGTTTAACAATCAAACTGCTCTTCACATTGCATTAAATCCAATTTTTCATGAAGGGACTAAATACATTGAAATTGACTATCACTTTATTTATGAGAAAATTTAACAAAATTTTATTTCTATTGGTCATATCTCGATTAGAGAATAATTAAATAATTTTTCATAAAAATAAATTTTAAGTGATCAAAATTTATTATATTTGTAATAAGTTGGTATGATTAAAATCTATACTCCAATTTGAAGAAAAGTGTTGTAAATATAATAAGTTTATAAATATATAATAAGTAAATATAATTATTTGATTTATAAAGATGATTATAGAATTAATTATAGGACTTGATTTTAGGAGAAATTAGTCCTCTTTTTGTATATGTATTGATATCTTGTATTATGAATGATAATATTTATTCCTTCAAACTGCAATGCCACTGTTTCTGCATTTTATCTACCAAACTTGTCTAAAACAGTAATCTCAAATTGATGAGTTGATTCATAGTTTCCAAGTACGAGGCCTGTGAGGTAACATGTCAAATTTAATCTGGTTAACAGTGCATATCAGTTTCCAAATCTTCCCAACCAATGTTATATTTGAATGAAGATCACAAAACTTGAAAGACTACCAAACTGTTCATTAACTTAACCTCTGATGCAAAAGATAATGACTTGAGCATATCCAACAAACTATACCGCAGCTCCTGGCACGAGGCATATTCACATTACAGATTGAAGAGGATGTAAAGAATTCTATTTGCTGCAACACAGTGCTATCCAACACGTAATTAAAATGAAGGCTTAGAAACGTTACTCTTTTTGGCACGTTACAAAGCCTATAATTAAGAACAAGTAAACATCAATCTCTATTCAAGAGATTGCACCTAAAAAAGAAAATGTAATGTTCCCTTTCCCTATTTCACGAAAATGTACATTAGAGTACAAATTGCAGGACTCCAAATTCTGCTGAGTGAAAATCTGACTAACACAGTAATGCAGAAGAAAAAGAATTGGAGGTCCTAATGCAAACATAATAAACTCTTTCCACAAAAAAGAACAGGAAACAATGGAAACCATTATTTAATTGAATACTTCAGAGATGATTATATGACTGCATCCAGCACTTCCTTTGATTGTGCATCAAGGAAATCCACTTGCCACAAGGAAAGGATCCGTATCTTCCATTGCAATCTGCATACTGCCTTACTTCTTCTATTTCCTATCTAACTCAAACCAAACCTACAGAGACCCTACTTGACAACATCTTGACATTGGAAGCTGGCATGAAATTCAAAGACTCTGCTCACGTATGATTACACTATGTGATCTTGATCTCGCCAAATACTGGTAACCTCCTCCGGACTCTCTTTGTTAGTATTCTTTCCAACTTCGTCGTCAGCATACTCATTTTCAGAGTCGAGACCCCATATCCCTATACGGGAATCCTCCTCCAGACTCTCCTTGTTAGTATTCTTTCCTACTTCATCATCAGCATACTCTTTTTCAGTGTCAAGACCCCATATCCCTTCGCGATCTTGATCTTGCCCAATACTGAAACCCTCCTCTGGACTCTTCTTGTTAGCATTCTTTCCAACTTCATCGAATGCATACTCTTTTTCGGTGTCAAGACCCCATATCCCTTCTCCAAATGCAAATGCCTGATCTTCATCACCTTCCAGAGAAATCAAGACTTTATCATGCTCTTTTGCCCTTTTCCGGTACTTCTCTTCCAGTTTGTCTATCTGTGCCAGCATTTCCGTTTCAGAGATATTCAGTCCGATCCAATTCTTTGTGAAATCTTCCAACGCTCGAGAACTTGTGAAAGGGTTCTCATTTTTAATGGAGCGGTAATTATGCATGTCTTTCAAGAACTGGACCTCAAACTTCACATCAGTGGTCAGCTTCTCAACAAAGTTCTCGATCTTCTTCCTTTCCGAGGCACATAGAGGTTCCCTAATCCTCAGAGATTGTTGGTCCCAAGGAAGCTGATCAACCTTTGATTTACGAGGAACAGTGTTCCTTTCTTGCTCCCTTGGAGGGTCCATGGCGTGGTTTCTTGCTGCGGATCTTTGCAGTAGGTTTCAGTCGAAGATTGTTCAATATCTTTCAGACTGTTCCTTTTCTCAAGCATTTCCTTGATTTTCTGGTCTTAGAGAGAGGGGGGGGGAGGGGGAGGGCGAGAGAGAGAGAGAGAGAGAGTTGAGGTTGAGGGCTGTGATAGTGAAGAAGGAGATGGAGGGTTTTAGAGGGGTGCTTGGGTTCAAGGAAAAAGAAAATGAAAGAAAATGAGAGAAAGAAAGAATGGGAGAGAGAGGGGAAACTTTGGATACTATTGATGTTGATTGCTTAATCATCCAATGGCCAATGTGTTGATTCTCTGATTGCAACCAAATCAGAACCATCCAATGATTAACACGACCCAATGTTGAAGTTATAATACACTTATTTCCCGCCCAAATCCTAACTCACCAACCAACGGCAAGCAACAGCTCCTCCCAAGTAACTGCCTGTCTTTCCCGCCAAACACACGGCCGGCAATTCAGATGCAAACTTTCAACTCCTCTGCATTCCATCCTAGTTTAATCATGGTGCAACCGGGCCACCGCATATACCTGAGACCAACACGGACCACTAAGATGTTGCATTACAAGGGAAATTACGGAAATAATTATTTTTCTGCATATGGTAAGTTAATAAGCCCCTTCTTATAAAAATAACTTTGCCATGTTGAACAGCTGGTATATAGGTAGGTTTTAAGGCGCTCTTTGTTTCTGTACTGAATACAAAGTGCATAGTTATATCTATCTGATATTTTCTCAGACTCTGTGTGTGTGTGTGTGTGTGTGAGTGTTATGTGCAACTAAAGAGCATTCTAGTGCAGTTTGACATTAGAATTTAGGTTTCTGTGTTGTACAAGTCGGCATGTTTTCTGCACAGATGGTTAGTTACCAAGTCGAAATGAATTGTAGAGTTTGGAAAATACCTGGGAGTTGAATTCTGTAAGGGTAGAATGACTTGGTTTGTGGTAAAGTGAGTCCTGCATTTAGTTAATGAAACTGTCCACTTTTAGGTCTGTGGCCTGTAGAAGATGACACGCTTCTGGTGCTTTTCTCTTACCAGAGGTTCATCCATAAAGTGTTGGGGTTGAGATTAATATTTGGCATGAAATTTATCAAAAGGAACTGTGGACAGTGAAAGGAAAGGCCTAGCCTAGGACACCAAACATACACTTCCACAGATGCTTCGCGTATCCTTGTTTTTGCTTTACAGAAGTTGTAGGAAATGACTATTGTGTTTTGGAAAGTTATGGGAGGAATCAGGAAAAGTTTGTGCATCATGTTTCCTTGTTGGGCTACTTGATCTTGGTTTTCTTTTCCTTTTAATATTTTTACGCTTTCAGGTGCTTGCATTTTCCATTTTTGTTTCTTGTCTGAGATGTGTCTTTCTCAGTCAGAATCTGCAGGAGCCAACCATTGACGTGTATTACTGCAGGAAATCATGACTTGTAGTGCTGCACCAAGTATTCTTTTAACCAATGGAGAGATTCAAGTTAACATATTGTGTTTGCTGGAACTTTCAGACTTTTATGCCCAAGATAGGAATGAAAAAGGGGGCATACATGTAAGGTGTGCATACAGAAGATTTTAACTGTGCGTAACCATCATGTCTAGTAAAACTACTAATGATAGTTGAGGACAATGCAACATTTGCTTCTAGCTTGTTTTGAAACAGATGAAGCATTCGGAATAAATTGTTCTTCACTTTCATTTTGATACTAACATGAAATCCTTCGTCAAATTCAGAGTCTATTGAATACATCAGCTTTACCCTTTGTTCGGAAAGGTCAATTCCCTGCGGGGAACTATTTTGCACAAAATCTATTTACCTTATGAATAATAACCACTGGCACTACAGTTTATCATGTCAACAATGCAGCAAATAATGAAATGCAAAAACCATGAATAAAGAAATTAGAAAATCGGCAAGAACTTCAAGAGTCTGTTTCCAGCTTCTCAGGCCCAATAAAAAGGAAAAATGATTGCAGCATGAAAAAATTCATGTGTTGATGCACAATGCTTAGCTTGGTCATGTAATAATCATTGCTCATTTACAACTTGTAAGACACACAGGCCACATCGTCCAACAAACAGGCCTTTCATGCACCAAAGGACCTTATCAGCAATAAGTCATCCAACAAGTGACTACTACTCAAAGTTCTGTATCTCAATGCCCCAGGCTGAAGCCAACCGCATCAAAAGTTGGTCAGGTGCCGCAACTTCCCAATCCTCAGGCAGGTCCATTGGTATAGAAGCTTCATGTAGATTCAACAAAAGCTCCCTCTTCAACTCCATGGGGATGCCCAAGGCATCTGGACCATTTTCCAAGACTATTTCTATCAACTGTAGCAGAGCAAGCAAACCACACATGTATGAGAAATTTGATCCATTTAAGATGACATTCAATAACTGTTCATGGCAGAGAAGGAATGAGGCACAGAATGATCAGTGTCTAAAAGAATAGTTGCCTACACAATATTGGTTTTTTTTTCTGGGTGCAAACACGGCATTGCTATTGAAATGCATTTCTGAAGATCTCACTCTTGGTTTTTTTTCCTGCCCTGACATACAATTCATTCGTTAATTGAGTACTTCATGACATTTTAGATGTCCAAAAGTTTCTTCCACAGGGCTAGTAAGGAATTCTACACGAGGCAATGAACTCAAAGTTCACAGAAAATTGATTGTCATGCACTCCTTTTGGGCGTTCTCATAGAGACACCACCGAAAGTGTGTCCTGGATCATTTGAACACCCATAGACTCTAGCTTTAATAATAGGGATGTTTTCTCCTTTACACACTTTTTTTAATTTTCTACCCCATTCAATTCGTTAATCCCAAATTACATTGGAATCAACCACATGAATATTTTTCCGCATTCTGTTCTATCATGTGGTGAGTTTGGCGTGAGATTTAGGTGTTCTAAATCCTTCCTACCATAAATTCTCAAGTTAACCCTTTTGCCATCTACCTGGATCCAGTACCCCCTCTTAACTGGAGCATTTATGGGTCTACATTGACATGTCCAAACACAAACAAATAAATCAGCAGGTTGAGAAATAAGATTGGAAAAATTTCAGATCGTGCAGCTCAAATTTCAATAAGAAACTGTACCTGCTGAATCCAAGACAAACAGATATCAAGCAGGTTCTGCTCCAGTAGAAACTGCCCAATAGCATGTAGGACCTCGCATGCACTCTCATTTGACAATTGGTCAATTACAGGGCCTGATCTATCCAAGAGCTTCACAAGCAAGAGATCATCTCCTGTAGACATGACTTCAGTATAAGCTGTATCCATATCACCTATTTTAAGGGCATTCATTGCATTAGTCCAGGAAGTCCAAATAGGATCTCGGTCTTGCCCAAGATTATCATCTGCCATAGCTTCTGCAGTCAACTCAGGAGTGGTCATCTTTGCAGTGCGAGATAATCCATTGTCCTCCCCAGCCACCCGAATGGCTTCCAAGGTAGCTTCATCTTTTGAGGCTTGCCAGACACTTCTAGCAGAAGGCCCCTCACCAAGCCTAATTGGTCCAACCCCTTTATCCCAAGCTCTCCTGCTGCCAGCCTGATCACTCTCATGCTCTGTTTTAGGCAATCTTCCATCCAGAGAACTGCCGCTTGGAGCTTTCCTTGAGCCAATTTGCCCATTTCTGGAAGCACCATACGAGGGAAAATCCCAAGAATCAGATACATCAGATCTCCAGTGAGAGCCCTTAATCCTCATTCCTGAAGCAGTGGCATCAGACTGGGAAAATCTTTCCCCAAAAGGAGCCCGCCCAGCATACTTAGAACTGGGGTAGTCAGAGAAGCCATTAAACTTGCCTGAGGCTCTATTAGAGGATCCCTCAAAACCCATATTGAAATTAGTACCTCTCCTCCCCGAAGAAATTGACCAATCATGTGCCATGTCTTCAACAACTTTCTCAAGACTCCTTACTCTGTTTTCCAAAGTTATCATGCTATCATAAGATCCACCCATGAAATCCTACAGTGTACAGTCCCCTCATCAGCCAAAAAAAAAAAACTGCAAAACTGAGGATGATTTACATTATGTAAAAGTCTGCATACCTGCAGCATCCTCATGAGGTTAGCCTGTTGTCTCTCTAACAGTAATAGTTGCCTTCGGATGGCCAACCAATTTCCTTTGTTGTTCATTGTGGATCCTTCTGACTGCTCATCGGACTTGGGGAAACCCACATGACTTACAGGTGACTCCCTATGATTTGCATCGATCCGTTCACCATCAAATACTCTTGTTCTTGAATCTTTTCCAGCAGCCCCTCTCTTGCTGAAAGATGCAAGATCATCTGCTTGGTTGTTTCCCACGCGGTTTGACCTTCTCCTTGATTCTGAATCTTCTGATTCCTCCTGATTGTTCATATTTGAAGAATTGAGGCATCTTCTAGGAACAACCACTTCTACAGGCAAATCACCAGAACCTCTTGTTTCAAGCTTCTGGAAGAATTCAGGGTTTAACTCCTTGTCTGTTAAGGCAGGTGCTTTCTTCTTTAATATGACAACTGCTTTATCTGGAATACTTGCACTTTTGCTTTTTGGGACAGAATCCTTAGTTGGTGAAGGACCACCAGTTAAATCCTTCACCAATGGTGCTGCTTCTTGGTCACTATGATTTGGATTCTTGTCTGCTGACTCAACTTGTATAGCATGTTCACTATCTGGACATTGATTATAGAGAAACGGTCAAGAAACAATGATAAGAATTGAGCTGCTGATCTTCAAAAGGGATATACACTAAAATTCTCACCCTGAGAAGTTTTCTGATCTTCTGAATCTTGATCCAATCTCCCAGCAATTTTCTTCCATAATTGTAAGGCCTCTGTCATACTATCTCTGACAGGTTTTATCTATAAAACCAGTTAATACTTATGGTAATTATTACGGAGCCATTATATTCCACAAGAAAATTGCAGGACACATGAATCTATATTTTATGATATTTTGGATGAGGTAACTCCATCAAGCCTACTTTCATTGAACAACAGATATAAAAAGTTACCTTTTAGTAACTGCAAAGAAATGCAAGTAAATCACCCCACAAATGCATGGGAATAGTATACATTCAATTAACAATGATAACAATATCTCAGATAAGCTGGTTACTGTAAAATACTTTTGTTTCACTATTCACACAGTTCCAGGTCTTTGATTGGATCTCTTTGATATCAAACTTTTCTTCCATAACATAACATGTATGAAAGAATAAAGCCAAAAAGATGGTGAGAATTTTCTGCACCTAAGAATGAGAGGAACAGCCTAAATTTTCTTTAGTGATATATGATCATTGGTTTCTCTTTTGCATTCATTCTTTTCTGCTTTCAAAGGTTAGTTAATAATATATGATAAAATTTGATAGCCAAAGCTAAGGGACTAATGAGTCATTCACGACCCAGCATGCAATATTTAAGCATCTTTTGTTCTTCCAAGTTAAGAATCTCAATCACATTGTATGATTATGTTTACATAAAAACAACATAACATATGATCATGCCAAAATAACACAATAGGAATATGCATAATCTCAGTAAACAAAATGGTAAACAATGGAACATATATCATGGAACAATGAAAATTTGATTGAAATTCAATTAGGCAATAAAGAAGAAAAGAGAAGTGTGACTATATCTTATACAGAAAGAATGACAGGTGATTGAAATTCGACAGTAAAGAGAAATGGCAAAATTGGATCTTATAATGAAAAGAATGTTCCTGGAAGCTACCTTGTCAAAACGGCAAGCCTCAAGTGCTGCCAGTGTAGAATTTGCAGGCCCATCTGCTATTAAGCTGCTTGAATGCAATGCTAAGACAATTAAAGCATCAGATGCAGCCTTACGTGTGGCCCAGTCTGTACTCCCAAGACAGTCTTGAATACTTTGAACCAACGGTTCCACACTTTGTCGTGCAAGTGCTCCCACCTGTGACAAATGATAGTTTTTAAGAAATAAAGGACACTGCTTCCTCCTTTGCGAGGACTTTAAACGTCAATGCTGTTTCACTTGCTAATCCATGCTATCACACAAAAGTGCATCACTTGAAACACAAAATCATTATGTGGAGATGAGTAAATACATGAAATTGGATCACTCAGACAACAAAATCATCATGCTGAAATAAGTAAATGCAAGCACTTATGAACTGCCTGGTGGAGGCATCACTTAATGAGGAAGAAAAAGAGCTTGACAATCAAAGGATCTCCACAAACTCAAAACTCATTTCAACATTCAGCAAATCCATGCTATCATTTTCTTTTTTCTTTTTTTTTTTAATTCCCCCCACAATCTGCAGCAATCAAACAAATTGCTTGCATAAAGTCAACCATCAAATGCAACAAATTATAGGCCACATCCCTTATTGTCATCTGTTTACTCTAATTTCGCATCAACGCCTTAGCACCAGATATAATACAATGTAAATTTTCAAAACAAATAATATGGAACAATACAACAGACTCAAAATAAAACCCAAGATTGAAGACTAAGGCTTAATTGTTTGGCTAGATAATTTAAAAATATTAGGACACAGGTGCTGAAACATGCTGATTGGCGCATTATCCAAACTAGTGCACTACCATTTTTTTTTTTTTTTCCCATATGCACCAGTAAACCAAAACAAACTGCTTTGCTTCACTCCAGCTTGGCTTCATGTAATGACCCATTAAAAACCCTCAATCCACCCTCCCCTATCACACAGCAACAGAAACTACTAATGCTTGGATCCAAATCTTTCAACCTTCAAATTTTGGCAAAAATATTCAAGAAACAGTGCTATTTTCAGTCATGATGGACTTGACAACAATGTGAGAGTTAGTGGAGAGATTAATTTTTGAATAATGGTTTGCTGGTAGGTCAGAGTGAGTTGAGGAGCAACATCATGGCATCTGGGGCAAGCAATTGACTAATAGAAAGGAATACTCTAAGAGATAGGCTACTTGGGTTGAAAAAAGGAGGAAATAGAGTAAGGTAATCTTGATGATTGATTTGGGTGAGAGAGAGAGAGAGAGAGAGAGAGAGAGAGAGATATTTGTTGCAGTTTCATCTATCCCACAATTTTCCAGCATTCAACCAAGCACAAATTTATAATAACCAATCTGATATTCAAGCCCACCTCCAAATGCTCTTGTTTCCCTTATTCCAATCAATCAAATGGTGAAATAAATCACAGCCATCAACTATATTCAGCAGGCACAACATAGTAGAAATGTTAGAACTGAAGAAACCAGATCGTGCGTCATCTACCCTGAATCCCTTTTCTTTATTTGTAGATTCGTTTAATCAGGATAAATGCATCAAAATGTTGACTTGTCAGCTAACAATGCTGACTTGTCAGCTAACACAAGGTCTATGTTTATTGCCTGCACTTATATAAACCGCAAATGGATCAACTAAGCAAACTAGAAACAACCACATCACTGGACTCACTAAAAGCTTAAGAATCCAAATCTTTTGGTCTTTCTCCACAACTTCAGAGCAGTAAACAACTAAGTAAAGCAAAAATTTAAACCACACCACCACTAAGTGAAAATTCATTTCAGCAAGTTATAACATAGGAAACGTACAAAGCATAAAAGATATTAAAAAGAGGCAACCATATTGCTCAAACCTGTGACAAACTAGCCACAACTGCCAAGAGAGCAGCTTTGGCCTGAAAATTCTGCCCATTCAACAGCTTCCAAATCCTCGGGCACAGCTTCTGGAACGCCCCAATTGACGCATTGCCACCATTGTTATTAACTCCTTCTAAGGCTGCACACTCCACCATCTTTGCCATACACATTGCAGCACCCGATTGCACCACCTTGTTCTGCTCTCCCATTGCCTCGAACAAAGGCCTAACAAATAACCCCACCATGGGCCCCGCCCCACTACCATCCCCACCTGCGTCGCCACCACCGGCTCCCTTCAAATACAGCCCAGACAAAACCCCAATTGCGTCTCTGCACCCATCTCTGACGCTTGAATCCGAGTCTTTAAGCCTTTTAACGATATGGGAAATGATTTTTGTCAAATGGGGTAGCGTCAAATCGCGATGAGACTGGCAAACGAGTGAGAGTAGGTGCAAAGATTCTTTCTTTACTGAAGGCTTGGCATTGGAGGCGTCAGAGAGGGAGTCATAAAGAGAGTTGAGGAGCATTGGGAGAGCGTCAGGAGACAGAGATTGGGTTATGGAGTGAAGGTCTTCAAGGGCGATCTGGTGGGTGTCACGGTCTGCAAGCCTGGAGAGGGAGATGATGATCCGTTGCTTAAGCTCCACCATGGCCAAGTGGGTGGAGAGAGAGGAAGATCTTGCGCTCGGTTGGTTATGGCTCGTGGGTTTAGTGGATTTTGAGGACTTTGTGGCTGCTACGCTCATTTTTATTGAAATTTAGAGGGAAAGACTAGATTTTTACAGAATGGACAGCAAATAGGTTTCGAAAGAATTTAGAATGAGAACTAGAAAAAAAACAAAAAAGTGAAGTTTTTGTAGAAAGTACAGCAATTGGGAGTTCGAGAGAAATACAAATGGGAATTGAGAGAGAGAGAGAGAGAGAGAGAGAGAGAGGAGGGAACGGAATGGAATGCAGCGAGCGTCAGTAGGGAGGAACCTTCTGTTGGCTGTCATGCATTGTTGGTGAAGAGGGCAGGCCACCGCTTGATGTGAGAGCGAGGAAAAAGCTTCTTGTTTTAAAAAAAACAAAAAAAAAAAAAAAAACGGTATCAAATTTAAGTTGCATTTGTTTCCTCCTCCGAAAAAGAAATTAATTTTCTTATGCTCTCATATTTTAATTATTAATTTATGTTATAAGATATTTTAATTTATTATTTATTATATTTTAATGATATTTATTGTTATTTTTTATTTTTATTAATAGCAATAAATTTTTTTATTTAGAATAGATTTTTTTGAATACTATTATTATATTAATTTATTAATAATAAAAGTGAGATAAGTTAAATTTTGATTTAAAATAAAATTTTAAAAAATTACATATATTATTTTAAAATTTAAAAATATTGATAATTAAATATAAATAATAATTAAATATAATATAAAATTAATATTAATACATCAATTATTATATTATTGTCATAAAATATATATAATTTTATTTCAAATACAACACATTTATTATTGTTAATTTTAACTAATATAAATTATTTTATATAATTTTTATCATTTCTTTAATATCAATATTTTCATTAACATATTATAAAAGTAGTTGATCTAATAATTTTTTCATTTTAATGAAATTATGAACTACACAACAAGTATAAACAATTCACTTTTACTTCTTAAACCCATAAAAAGGTATAAAGAAAGAATTAAAAATTTTACTTTAAACACTCCAAAACATATTTCAATCATATTGCTTAATGAGTAATGTATGTAATAGAATAGTTCTCTTTATCCTTAAGGTCTTTATCAATATCTCTAAATTTATAAGTAATAACGCTCTTCATAATAAGAACTAAAGAAGTTAGGCATGTTAATATATCTATAACCAAAAAATAATTTCCATGAAGAGGTACAACGAACTAATATTTTGCTTGAGACAAAGTTTTCATAAGTATTCTTACATCATTTGTTTTTTCTTTCCAACTTGTCATAACAAATGTAAATCACATATCAAATGAATATACATATATTATATTTTGAGTCAAAATGTTTTTCTTCTTATGGTATAGGATTTGATCAACAACTAAAATATGTGTAAAAATGTGATTGTTGTTTATCTTTTGTCATAATCTTACTAAAAATTTAAGAAAAAAATAGTATATTACTAATTGAAAAAATCATTATTTAAAGTATAATTAAAAAGTAAAAAAATAAATTATTAGAATTGTTACCTTAAAAAAAGATAAATATTTCAAATTATTCTTATTTTTATGGAACTTTATTAAAATTTGATGAACAAATTATAATCTTAACAAGTGAATAAATTACTTTAGGAATTTGTTTAAAGTGTTTATAAATAGTTTTAATTAAGTATTGCATTCAATCACTAATAACACATGGTCACTCATTGTAACCAATAATACAAAAAAATAATACTAATTATTCTTGCACTATCATAAACTTGGAATCACACAAGCTCTATGCTTTTAATTCTTCACATAGGTTAATAAATGTTTCTTTTTTCATCATGAACAAATCAATACAAGTATTTAGATGACCATTCAAGGTTTCAACCACCCATTTATGGCCAAATAGTTTAGAAATTTTTTGTAGGTGTAATTTGTCTCAAAATTGCAAGTCTACATAGCCTAAGATAAAAATTGCAACCATAATCTCTTGTACTTCATCCTCTAAATTTGATAATAGATCTTCAATATCATACTTCTCTAAATTCATCTTAATAGAATAATTTGATCTTATTATTATATAAAAATATACATATTAATCTATCATTACTAATTATCCCAAAATATCATATTTTAGATTAAATAATAATATATAAAGTAGCTATATGAAGGAGTTCAATAACAACATCCAAACACATATTAATAAGTTCTATAATTTTAAGCATTTAAATATATTTTAATTTGTAATATTTAAAACCTATTCTTTCTTCCTTGGATTTAATATCTTTAGGAACATAATTTTAAACTCCTCTTTTTGAACAATTTAGTTGTCTTATAGTATATTGTTCTATCTATTCCTTCCAACTATTCAAATGCATTTATGCAAGTTTTAAGAGAATACATTTTGTCATATATAGGCCTAAAGGAACTTTTACCGTGACCAACAAAATTTTATGAAGTTAAAACCATCTTTTTCTTAAATAACTAAAGTTTTTTCTTCAAATTTTCTCCAATCTAGGCTAAACAATTTGCCATTGCACTCTAAACCAAGTTAGATTCCTTCCTTTGAGTTGTTAAGGTAGTCCTTGTCTTATCGTTTTGATCCATATGGTTATCATCAGTATTAGTGTTAATGATGAGAACCGTGGAGATGATAGGTGGAAGGTTTCAATAGATGCAAGAAATCCATTGCACATTCTAGAAGGCCCAATAACACAAGTTAAAACTTCAATGGATGCAAGAGGTCCATTGCACATTCTAAAAGGCCCAATAACACGAGTTAGGGCCAAAAAGATTAAAGAAGCACTAAATGGGCTGATTTAGGACATTCAGGCCAATCAAACTTCAAATGGTACGAATTCAAGTTTTAAAGAGAGTTTAGGCCTAATTAATATAATTGGACTACTTAATGGGTCAGACTAAGTGATAACATTCACTCCTAAATAGGAGTTCATTGTATGTGCTGGAATTAGTCCGAAATTCCTCCAAAATAGGGATTTCTCCTAAATAGGAATTTTGCCTCTTTAGGATTGCTATCTAAGCCTATAAATAGGCACCCCTTGTAAGCTCTGCAAATCAGACAACTTTGAGTGAAATAGAAAGCAAGGGTTTTTTCTCCCTCGGTTCTTTTAAGAACTAAAGAACTTATCAAGAGGTACTTCTTCTTGTGGCGTTCAAATCGACTTATCACTCCTAATTCCTTTCTTTCTGAAGTGTGACGTCCATATCCTTCTTGAATACCTTAGGTTCATGTTCCCTTGAATATTGGGTCTAGGGTTTATATTATTAAATTCTGATTTATCTTTCCTGGTTGTTCTTTGATTCATTGTGTGCGTTGGGTCCCTAAACCATGTCCTTTTAGGGTTTTCCGCATCAGTTAACCTTTTCAAACTCATAATTTTTATCATTACTATCTCCTTTTTTATTTATTAGGGGACTCTAAGTTGAAGTATAAGTATGTTATTTAGTTACTGTTGTATCCCTAAAAATTATGTACAACTTTTGATAATTCTAATAACCTTTTTTTTAATCATTTTGCATTTTTTATCTCCCAAAAAAGAAAATAATAAAATTTAGTTAATTATAAATAACACTTTATCTTAAAAAATAAAAATGTGAAAAATAACATTAATACTCAAGCAAACTTTCTCCATTATATATCAAAAGTCAAAATTGTATTGGTTGTAAAAGAATAGCTAATTCTCATTTATTGGATGATTTTTGCAAAACTTTTATTACAAACTCTAAATCCATTAAATTTGTTCTTCAACTAAAATTGAGCATAAGTCCAATTAGTTCTCTTAGTCAATTCATTTCAAATAATCTTCCAAGTATTAACAACAAATGTGATAGTTTTTCTATTACATTTTTTTTTTACCTCTTCTTCTATCAAGAAAATGAAAGGTCCTTAAATTTCTTTAACTATGTATTGTCTAATTCAATCTTAATCACCTTATCCTTATTCATAAGAATAAGTTAACTTGATTCCACCATAGATAATTATAACAACTAGAAGAATATAAAAGAAGCAAAATAAAAACATATCATACAAGTAAATCATTTATGACAAGACCTGAAACAAAGAATAAAAGACATGTTTTTGGTGCTAGACAAGTAGGAATTATATCATGAATTCAAGTACAAATGGATCTTTTGATTGAAAATATTTTCACACAGGATGAGTATAAAGTGTAAATGAATACATTATATATCTTAATTGAAGTTATAATAAAGGGCCAATATATCATGTATGTGTTAATACAAAAGGTTTCACATGTATGACTTAATGTTATATAAGTCAAGCCCATAAAACCTTGAAATTCAAACCAAAAGGTTCATTTTATGTTATGTGTCTTGTATGATTGCTTGACTTTTTTTTTTTTTCCTATTGATGCATTTTTAATGGAAATACA
Organism: Bruguiera gymnorhiza; assembly: GCA_020883675.1. Lineage (NCBI taxonomy): Eukaryota > Viridiplantae > Streptophyta > Magnoliopsida > Malpighiales > Rhizophoraceae > Bruguiera > Bruguiera gymnorhiza. The sequence goes on along the minus strand of JAIRCJ010000136.1, from coordinate 1,926,105 downwards.
ATTATTGGCAATTCATTTTTATTAATGACATCTCCTATTTAAACTTATCATTGCATGAAGCAACTTACCTACACACACAAGAATCAAAAGACTTGTACACAAAGTAAGAGAAAATGATATTTTTATTCAAATTTAAAAGACTTGCCTAACCTATATATAGTCGGAAAAATCATAAAAAGAAGTTGCAACTTATATGGTTGCACATGATTTAGTCTTTATAGTCCAATGAGTGGACTTATAATTATTTGAAATGCAGAGAGATTTTTGATAGTAAACTAAACCTATTAGTTCAAAAATTATTTTCATTTGAACTTTAAAATTTCCTTTTTAGCTTGATAGAGAGAATTTTTCTATGCATTTTTGGTATCATTAAGAATATAAAATAACAATTCACTGAAACAAATGATGAGCACTAACTTTATGAAATATGACTTTTGATTTAAGATGGCCAAATGACATCTATATAAATGAAAACTTGGTTTTTGAATCTTGGATTCCATATTGTTGGCTATTACCTTTAAAAAGCATTGATGAAACAAGAATGCACAAACTTCGTCTCTTTTTTTTTGTTTTTTTTTTTTTGGTAAATCTAAGTGATTAGCATCTTAAATTAATTTAAAAATTGGTAAAAGTTTGGAGAGCATGCAATTAAATGATAAAATCTTAAATGGTTATATATGGGTGGTGCTAAAATTTCACATAAGCAAAAAATGGTCTAAAAGACAAATTGATACAAATGAATATTATTCTAAACTTAAGAAGGCTCTAACATTATGCATTCTTCTGTCATACACTGTTATATTAGGTTACTAATATTCTAAAAACTTAAAAGGTAATATAGTGACCATGAGTATTTTCATGAGTGTGGTTTATTGTTTTGGCAAATGTATGAAATTATGTAAATCTATATCAAAACATTTATAGAAAATGCTCATAATTTTAAAACTAGGGGAGGATGGCACATATAAATACATATACTAGTAAAGCAATATGTTTAAGATTATCATGTTCTTATAGTCTTCTTTTTCCAAATTTTCAAAGATATTTGTATTTGAATGCTGATTCATATGAATTTGGAATTACCATTTTGAGGTGATTCAAAATATCTAAGCAAAGTTGTTTCCTAACTTTTAAGCTTTTAAATTTCTAAGAACTTAACATCCCTTCATTTGCATTTGAAAATGCAAGGTAACTAGCCAATTAGATTTTAGAAATCAAGGCCTAATAGGAGAGCGTAATTCTTTATTGAACGATAAAATCTTTCACATTAAAAAAAATATAATAAAAAACTATAATAGTTAGGTTTTAGAATTACCTAATTGCTAACTAAGGAAGAGGAATCATTTAATTTGACATACCTCAAACATCCAACCTCTAAGGTCAATGGCTGACAAAAATGATTGAACCTAAAGAGATACCCAACAAGCTAGAAGACCCATTTGCCTTTTTGTAATCTTTTTTTGGTATATCAGTAATTCCATCTTGTTCAATTAAAAAGAACTACGTAAGAACAAATAATTTTCAAGCATCTAAACAAAATGAATCAGAAATTTATGAATAGAAAAAAGAATTACCGATTGATAAAAGCGTGGGCGCCACCATGCAGTGCGACGACAACGACGTGGACAACAGTGATATCAGCAGCGACGTGGGGTGGCAAGAGCAATTTGGGATGGCAGCAGCACTAGGTGTTGGATGAGAAAGCGTTGCATGGAACCTGTGAGTTTGAGTAAGATGATAGCGTTACGGTGAAGACATATTTTTGGTGTTTTGCAAAAACTGATTTTTCCTCAATAATTGATTTTAGATTTTAGAAAAAAAAAAAAAAAGAAATCGGATAACTTCTGCTAAACAGATTTTGCGTTGTTTTCTGCTTGAATATAAATTAAAAATCCAAAAACACCAATTATACCAAGGCCTCAGTGAAAACGGCTATGAAATCATTGTTGCTTTGCTTGCATTGTATGTGAGAGGAGAAGTCAGAGTGGACCAATTGAAATATCAGATCTCAACTAACATGGATTCAATCCTGAGGCGTGACTTTGGGATCAAATGATATTATGAAGCTTCATTTTTTTTTAATATGGAGTTATGGAGTCAACATCTAATGGTTTGTGGGAGTCCATTATGATCTCAATGGTGCGTGGATAACATCCATGCCAATGGCAGACTAAGGATTGAGTCTTTTTCTTTTCTTTTTTTTTTTTTAATTCAATCCGGAACTATCTTAAACAATTTTTTTAAATTTTTATAAATTTCGTATTCTATCTTAAAAAAGATTGGATCTGTAAATGCAGTGAATCTCAGGTGGGGTTGTTTGTGGCCGAACCCAACATTGGGAAGCCCTGTGGTTCCTTTAAATTAAATAGGCCAGGCCTTGTGGAGTTCCTGGTCCACAATCAAAGAGAGTGAAAATGATTCTGAACCATTCGATCTCCGCAACCGAAATGACCTTGATGAGTCGAACCAAACCAAGTGAAATCACCGCATTCAATCCCCACCACCTGTTGCAATCCAAGTTCCAAACTGCAAAACTGGCACATGAATGGATAAAAAGTGAAGTAGTGAACTGATGATAAACTCGGTCTGGTCTGAGTGATTCTCTTTTGTTTTTTGGTTGCTTCTTAGAAACAGAAGTTATGTCTACGAGTACAACCCCATGTACAATCCACCTTGGTTTCGGATGCAGGGCTCTAAATTCTCCATCTTGCTTGCGAAAGTTGGTTTCTCAGTTTGTCGGGGTTCGAAGCAAAGTGAGACCCCTGAGGCTTGGACCCTCCAATGGGGCAAGAGCAAAGTGCTGGTTCAAGTTTGGTAAAAATGGAGTTGATGCTGAAGGCGCTGGCATTTATGGCAGCCAGACCCGTGATGATTTTGATAGGGATGACGTTGAGCAGGTTCTCTCTCTCTCTCTCCCTCCCCTATCTGTCTCTCTCCAGTAACTCTTTGGAAGTAGAGTTGGACCTTAGTTACTGTTAAACATTGTATGGGGAGTTTGTTCATCAATGTGGTTGAATTTCATGTTTTTGGATTTCCTGTTTATAATTGTTTGTGCCATCAATAAAAGGAACAAGGGAAAAAAGAAAAGAGAAGCAACTGCATGATCAAAAGAGGAGGATTCATGTACTATATTATTGATTCATAGTTGGCACATTCCTACCAATCAAGACAATCTCCTAAGCTGTAGCCTGAGTGTGAATCCACAGAGTTTGTAAGCCTTGATTTGCTCCTAGGTTCATGTAATATTTGGTTTTAAAGACCCTGCAATGCCTCCTTGACTGAGATAGATGCGTTTTGTTTTGTCCTGGTAGTATTCCAATAGCAAGACTCTTGAATCTTGCTATAATTCTATATGGTCTTGTTATGATGTTATCACATCAGAACAAGTTTAACGCAGACCACGTCAATATATGCTACCTTATAAACTTTTAGGGGGCTACCATGGGAGGACTCACAAGGGATAGAGCCTTTCATTTCTTCAGCATTTCTGGAGACAAGGCTTCTGGCTTTTTCGAAGTTGTAATCATCCCCACGAAATTTATTGGAATTAGAGTTATACTTTGGAGTTCCAAGTGGATGATTAAACACTTTCTCTTGTGGGTTTTCAAAAAAGCAGGACGCATACAATTGATTATTAATGAATAGCTGGCATGTTGGATTTCTCCTATTTTGTCCTGGTAGCTTTCTAATATCAAGTATCTTGCATAGTTGTGTCAACAGTGCATGATTGTATTTTGCAATCAAAACAAATTCAATAACCATGTTTTGAATATGGGGTAATCTACTTGGTTAGGAGTCTAGTTGCTTAGGAAACCCTGAAGTCTAGTGTATACAATTTAAGGAGATAGGCCCCTTCATTTCTTTAAAGCATTTCTGGGACAAAGTATTTTCTTTCATTTCCTTGGTAAAGATCCAATGGGATAGTGAATCGAAAATGGTATCAAATTGAAGTTTCAAGTTGGTGTATAAGCTTTCTTTCGTCACTGAGCAATCAACTTAACGTCAAGATGTCTTCATGGTATTGGAATCAATTCATTCCTTTTAGGGTAAAACAAAGATTTCAAGTTTTTAAAGTTTGTGCATGTAATTTATAACCACAAAAACTTGTTTTAACTTGCTATGTTTTGTTTTGGGACTAGGAGTATTCCACTTGCCTGTTGATTTGTGAATTTGTTGTGCATTTTTATATGCCATGATTTCTTGTCTGGAGTGACCTGTACAGACTCAACTTTGGTTAGCTAACACACTTAAATCGCCCATTTTTCAATTTCCATGTCTTGACTTATGTATGTTTATCTCTTTTTTTTTTAAAAAAAAAATTTATTTGAATAGAGTGATTGAATGAGAGACCACATCTTGAGTATACATGATGTTCTCCTGTAATTTGTTATCAAGCTCCTTAGCAGGGGCTTATATTGTTGTCCATCTCACTGATTGAACAGAATATTCAATTGCAGTACTTTAACTACATGGGGATGCTTGCTGTTGAAGGTTCATATGATAAGATGGAGGCTCTTCTAAATCAAGATATTCATCCAGTAGATATCTTGTTAATGTTGGCTGCTTCTGAAGGCGATAAGCCAAAAATTGAAGAGTTGCTAAGAGCTGGAGCAAGTTACAATGTCAAGGATGCAGTTGGGCAGACTGCACTTGACAGAGCGAGTGAGGACATCAAGGACTTCATCCTTGGATTTTCGGTTCAGAAGACATGATTTAGATGAAAATCACGTATATTGTGATCGAACTGCCTGGACTGTGTCTAAATGGTTATCTTTTCTTTCACTCTATGATATGGAAGTTAAAAGACTGCTTTTTCCCAAATGTTGGACAATCAACAATTAGGATGTCCAGACGTGGCGGGGTGACACTTAACTTGATGGCCTGGTCTGCTCGATCCATTGTTTCCACATAACTTCTCCAAGGCTGAAAAGAGAGATGTCCTACTGCACCAACCTTCCACACTTATCTTTGTTTTTTCAAAAAGACTGTCGTTTCCACGACTTTGAACTTAATTTCCAAGTCAAAACATGGTAACTTTACCATTCACCAACATTGAAATAATTGATTAATACCCCTGATAAAGCATCTCAAAACTTTCTTCTAATTTTTATTTGATTTATAACTTAGGACGAAAATTTTAGCTCCTAAATTTTTGGACTGCTAAGATGTCGATAGAACAGAGAGAATGCTAATGGTGTCTTTTCCACGACCCCATAAAAATGAAATACAAAAGAGAATGAGACCCACTCAACAAAATCAAATGAAAATCCAGATGACAAAGAACCAACCTCCTCCCAGAAAGCACTCGAGCTTTGCATAGCCTAATTATTTTGGTTCCTTCCCTTCACATCCAAGGAAAAGGCCGCCAAGAGTGGAAAGAAAAGAAACCTATCCTCAGTTTTTGAGGTTCACCTCATTATTTGAGACATAGGAGATTGTTAGGTTCAACGACAGTCGATGAACCTTTCATCCAGCCACTGCTCACTGTTCAGCATCGAACACCAATCATTATGGCGATCAAATTGTGCACCGAACAACATGTGAATGAGGCACAAGTAGTCAAAGGACAAAAGCACAGTGGTTAACAAATTAAATGTGTTTCTAACTTCATGCACATGAATACATTGATCATGTCATCATCTAGACCTTAGCCAAGCAAAAATTTAATGTTGGCCTTGGATAAGAGAACATGAGGTAAAGAATGCATGTGAAAACACAATCACCAATTCTCCCACGAGCAAAGCAATTTCTCCACCAGGACCAGGACTCTAAACCACATCTCTTCATCTGCAAGCCTCCAGCACCTAAACGTAAAAATCATGTACAAATCCAGCACCATTGCCAGCAAAGTTGCCGAAGATATGGCTTTCCATGTACCTGTAGAAATAGGCACCAGAGGCACTGTTGGGTCCCTGGTAATGCAAGAAATCAAGTATTTCAACCAGCTGGAACTAAGTTACAAAGAAAGCTCACAGAAGCCGGTGTCCCATGTCACTGCCATCGTGGCTTCAATTGATACTCAATTCAACTCCAGACCCTGTATTGGTTCAGTAACGAACAGTCCGAAAAGGAAAAAGAAAGGAGGAAGCAGGCTTCTACCAAGCATATGCTCTACAGTGGAAGTGTCAGGCGACAATAGGCGAACAGTGATCTCACGTTTCAGTTACAGGAACCTGAAATCTGATGTCAAGAATTTGCAAGCTTAGACTGTGCTTTCAGACAGCTTTGAGAAACCAAGCTTCTTCAGTTTACTTGTTATGGGACTAGACCAAGCTCTATCTGGGTTACCACATGATATGTCCACTACTTCAACAAGATTAGTTCCTCTCTTGCTGGTCTTCTTTCTGCCAGGAGTCCTATCCAAAGTAATATCAGATGTGAGCACTGATACTCTATGTGTATTTTTGACATAGCTTTTCATTTTCCGGGGAGTTTCAGGGCTTCTTCGATTGATGCTGCTACTAATGCCACTGCTGCTTGCTTCATCTAATGACTTCCTTTGTTGCAGTCTTCTAGGAGTAATAGTAGCACTACACGGAACCGAGACAGCAACAGTTCTGGTCTTGTCTCGACAAGATACTGGAATCTGTGGTGTAGATTTCATGGACTCCAATTCCCTTGTCATCAGGGAACCAATTGTGCCTGTGGTCCCTACCCTGATGGACCCTCCACCACCCTTTATAGCTTCTAATTTCTGAACCATATTCCTGTACAGCTTCAATTAGTCTAAAGTCAGTCTTACAATAGAATAGTACTGATCTTAGAAGCTTGCTCAATGTATTGCAATCACAGTAGCTTTCAAGCCTATTATGGAACAGTACCTGCACAGATGCAAATGGTAACTTTTAGCCGAACTATAAGTCACCATTCTGCATGTACGAGAGCTACAAATAAAAAAGCACACTGGCGCAAACATGTGCAGAACACAGACAGGAAAATTTCAGAAAGAATAGCTTATAGCTTATAGCTTTGACAGGAGAACACCAACCTCTCAACTACAAAAGCCCCAGATAAGAGGGAATCCATTGAGGTTTTTAGATAGCAACAAATTTTTATAAACTGCAGACCAAGCACGGAAAACAACAAATTCAGCATAATGAAGGCTTTCCTGCAAGAATTTCACAACTGTAGGTCTAAATCCTAATGGTCACCATCAAGCAACTGATTCCCGTGCAAATGTTATCTGATGTTAGCAAATTAAAAATTTCCCAGCCCAAATAAGATCAGTGCACAATGACCTCCACGATTTTGGTCAAAAGATCTCCTACATTTAGTCTTGAGACCAATCTCCTTCATTAATAGATCTGAACTGCCTTTCACACGTACACAGCAAAGAACTAATCACAAATTATTCATCTGCAATGTGATCCACAAAATGGAACTCTAAATCTTCACAGCAATCCCGCACACATCCATCTTATATATATCGAGAGAGAGAATAAAGGACAAAGAAAGTCACTTCTAATCAAGGCCTCAATTGAGAGGGTAAAAATATTCCATCAAAAAGAACAGAAGTACAACAACTTACAAATTAGCAACCACAAAGAAGCAAATCAGATCATAAACACTCGGATTAAAGACTGAAGAGGGCATACTCACGGAACAAGCAAAGCAGCCAAGGGGGGCTAAAGTTATAGACTTTGAGGGCAAGTTTTGTAAAGATGACAATAATGAATCCAACCCACCAGCGGCCTTTTTCTTTCTTCTTTTTGTTTTTTTTTTTTTTCTTTTTTGCTTGTTTAAATAAGAACCCTGAACTTAAGTGAATTCAACATTTCATGGGGGTCAGTAATCAGCACTTCTGGCAACTTCCCATTCAAAGAACATAACAAATCCAATCTATCTACCATGTAATGAAATCTAACTTTATGGTTTCTACAGTTCAGCATGTTTGTTCCATTTGTTTGGGTTCAGCAGGAAAAACTCTCTGCACGACAAATGACTCCCAGTGAATATATTTTATCAATGAAAAGCAAGCAATAAATAATGGGAATATGTGTGGCTTGACTAATAGAATATTAGTAGAAGACGTGGAACAGAGGACGAGGTAAGGCAAAACCAACCATATTTCTTTTCTTTTTGTTTTTTTCTTTCACTTGTATTGAATTATAAAGCCGAGAAATAAAAGTTCATATTTTTCCCGTCCTTTATGCCAGCAATTAAATACATGCTTCCACTAATTTATAGATATATATACACATTTACATAGATACTTTGCTTCAAAAGGCAAATTCCTTAGTACAGATGTGAGGGTGTAAAATTCTTCCCATTAGAACTGTAAAAGGAAAAAAAAAAAAAAAAACAATTTCTTTGTCCAAGTCAACATAATAAATGAGAACTCAACTTCATGTCCTACCCACATTGGTAAGTGAGCAGTGACGGGAATAGCATGTGAACACTAAAGTGTGGAAGCCCTGGCTTTATTTGATAGTCACTGTATGTTGGACCAAAATAGGGCTAAGAGTTTTTTATCTAAGAAAAGTAACTCATTTTTAATCGTTTTTCTATAAAAAAAATATTTTTTATAATTATTAAATAAAATAAGAGATATATCATAATTTTTATTTTAAAAATATTTTATTATTTTTTATTATTTTCAAAATATTAAAAATATAATAAAATTTTTATAATTTTTAAAATTAAATGTATAAATAAAAGTGTCTTATAAATTAACATTTTACAGAATAAAAAATACATTACAATAAGTCTAAATAATATAATAAATAAAATTTAAATTAATTATTCTATTAATAAATTATAGAATTAACTGATATAAATAATTTTGTAATATTATATTTTTAAAAAAAATTAATTAATATATTAAATATTAATGTATTTATATTCTTTTTGTAACATTTTAAAATTAATTTCTTTAACTTATTATAATAGTCCAAACATTTAACATTTATATAAATAAATCATTGTCTTATTATAAAGTATTTTTATAAACTTATTAAGAGTTCAAAAACTTATCCTTTTAATATAAATAAGAATTATAACAATTACTTGGAGTATAACTTTTCATGCAAAGTCACACATTTTATAAATAGAAAAGGTAACTATTTTACCATTTATAGAATTGTCCCTTTTGAAATGTACAATTCTTAAGGTTTGTCATCTTCATGTCCTTTTTTGTTTTTTAATCATAAATTATGTATATACACATACAACTATTATGCAAATCATCATGTATATTCATACAAGCTATCAAGTACATATGTGTATATAAGTATAAACTCATGCATTTAACATCACTTTTTCCATTATATGTAAATAATGACATATTATTTGTGTCGCAACTTCCTATGATGACTACAATGCTTCCTTTCTTTTGAAAAGTATTGTTTTGTCAGGTACACATGGGTCATGCTCTTTTTTACATATGGTAATATGTTTATGATAAATATTCAAGCATGTAATCAACATTCTAAAAAGACGAATAGTGAAAGAAACTTGGAATACATAATTACATATCGCGAATGTCACGAATCTTAGAATTTTATATTTTGTCATAATTAAAAAGAAAATCATACTTTAATTAAATTAAAACTTACTTGATTCTTTCACGAAATTGAGAATTATTCTTTTAACATTCTAATCACAAATTTTTACCTTAAAATTGTTAAACCAAAATAAAGTTATACTAAAAGTAAAAGAATTTTAAGTAATATATCATATATTACTTTTTTTATTATTATTAAAAGACAATTACTGTCATAGGGTCAATCCTTTCACCCAAAATTTTGAACTTGCACTTAGTTTCAACCACTTTAGTGCACATAAAGTACCAACACTCTTATAAGAATTACTTTCCAACCTCTATTACTTTCTTACAAAGTACCAAAGACTTGCAAAAGGTTTTACACTAGTGTTTCTCTTTACAATTTCGTATGAAACCTTAACTATCACATTATACCTATTTATAGAGGTTGTAGTTGACACCTCTAACTACCTAGAAATATGCATGACTTAACTACTAAGCTAATTATGCATAGTTGGACTCCTCTCTTTTTAAGAGCACATATCACTTCTTTGATTAGAACATACAACTATATTGGATAAAATTTGACACCTCATCAGGACCTTGATTAACCACTCTTTTTTGACTACCCATGTTCTCCTTCTCTTAGAAAAAACAAGCCAACACATTGCTTCAGATAAGGCTCTATTTTACTTATCATTTCTGCCACCCATATGTACACCCACCCACCTACATGTGTGTCCATGTTTTAGGTAGTATAACTTTATATTTCCCTTATTTCGTGGGGTGTAGAGCACCATTTGAGTTAGTCTAACTCTAAGCCTAATCTACACTCTAAGCCCTTGCCTTGTTAACTCGCTCACAATTAGACCTATATTACACTAGCCTAAGTTTGAAGCTGATGTGCCAACAACCTATTGAAGCAGAAGTTAATCCTTAGAGCACTTGTTAACTATTTGCAACAATCCCTCATAATGTCAACTCGAACCCAAATTTGTGTGTTAATGTTGGCTAATTTTGGTGGGAGACATGTACTACCCCTTAAAAAGTATTAGAGAATATGATTGTCTAGTAGGAAGAGATATTGTTATACTCAAGCAGTCACATTGTTATACTTAAATAGTCATTTTGCTATCAATAACATGTTGACACATCATTGATGTATACTACCATACTAACCAACAACCTAAATGTCCTTCTCATTTGACACTAATGACTTAGTCTCCTTTAATATACTACTTGTTCTCCTTTAATGTGCTACAATACTTATGTTCTTGCTTTACCTTACTTACTTGGGTGTCCATACCCAAATTCAAATGCAAGAATCAGTGTAAAGTGCCAAATATTTGCTTATATTTTTAAACCAACAAGTTTAAAGAACTAACAATCGACCCCTCAATTAAAGTTAACATCCTCATTAGTAGGGTTGATAAGTAGTTTTATATATACTTCTTGAATTGTCATAAAGTCACATCTCTTTTTTAACTAGCCTTACTATTTAAAGTATTTTTTCCACTTTATCAAGTACTCAACCTAATTCTTACTCTAACATTGTATTTGGTGGTCTAGAATCCCTTTCACTCTATGTTGGAACTTTGTCTTGATTAATGAAGAAGCACGTCTCACTTGTCTCTATGAAAGCTCATCATCATCTTCCTTATGAGAAAGTTTCAAAAAGCTCACATGAAAGGTCAGATGCACCTTTAACCTCTTAAGAAGTTGCAATCAATAAGCAATGTTGTTAACCTTTTTTATCACTTTGAAGGGACCATCATATTTTGAAATCAACCCTCGATGCACCATTTTACTACTAATCTTCTTCAAGATTTGAGATTTTAGTTTCAGCAGCACTTTGTTTCTAACTGGGAACTCAATGCCTTGGCTTCCCTTATTAGTATACTTATTTATGCATTTGGTTGCCTTATTCAAGTTATTTAGGGTTTTATTAAATAACTCTTATTTTAAACTTGCATACCAATAGGTAATTAGACATATTTTCCAAAATTTATCTTGCAATTTCATTAAAAGTAAGGGGTTACTACCTTATAACCAACTTAAAGGAATTTATGTTTGTTGAAGAGGATTAATAAAGATTGTAGGAAAATTAGGTATAATCCAACAATTCTAGCCAATTTTGTTGGCTAGCGATTATGTAATACTGAAAAGACTCCTCTAACAAGTTATTAATTTGCTTTATTTAGCTGTCAATTTAAAGATAATTGGTAGTGGAAAACTTCAATTCAAAGTTTATCATGTTGAATAAAGTTGTATAGAACTTACTTGTAAAATGAGGATTTCGATCGCTCATAATATCTTCAAATAACCCGAAATATTTAACCATTTACTTGTAAAATAATTCAATGGTCATTTCCATTTGACACGAGGAAGGGGTTAGAATGAATAATGTATACTTTGAAAATCGATTGACTATTACCATGATAGAACTAATGCCACTAACTTTTGGGAACTTACCAATGAAATTCATACAAGTTGACACCCAAAGTTTCATTGGAATAGGTAATGGTTATAAAAACTCAACTTCCTTATGTCGATCTGCTTTATCTTATTGACAGATGATACACATCTTCATATATGCCTTAACATCATCTTCTATTTTTTACCAATGATAGTTGCAAGACAACAAGGCTATTATCCTCTTCACACCAAGATGTCTAGCCTATTAGGAGTCATGACACTTTGTAAAATCTCTTTTTTAAGGTCTACACCACTTTGACATACAACTAGTTACCCTTAATATGCAATAATCCATCATAAAGTCAATACTGTCTTACCACACCTTTATTCACTTATTGCACCAATTTTTGATAATTTGCATCATGTGGGGCTTGCACCTTAACTTTGTTCAACAAGTTTCTTTGAACTTAGGTGAGGGCAACAATAACTTGTTGCATTTATTGATGCTATAGGACATCCATTATCTGATTGTGCCTTACTAGCTTATGTTCTTATAAAAAGTTATACTTCGTTAAGAACTCTTATCACCAATCTTACCTACAGAGAGTTTCTTTTAAATTTGGAAGAATATATTGGTCACATTATTTATACAAACCATAAATTTGGTACCTAATAAATAGACCCACCAAATTTGAAGGTAATACACAATAATAAGTATTTTATTCTCGTGAGTCAAATACTATTATTCCACCTTATTGAGTTTTTCAATTTTGTAGACAATGAGATGACTTACTTAGACTAGCACACCACCAATAGCTTTGTTAAATACATTCATGATGACATAAAAAGGCAACTCAAAGTTGGGTAATTGTAAGATTGGTTTCATCAATATAATTACCTTCAACTTATTAAAAGTTTAATGACACTTTATGGTCTACCTTCATGGTCGACCTTTTCTTAGTAATTCAATGAGAGGTGGCACCTTCTTAAGTAACTCTACACAAATTTCCTATAGTAGCTAGATAGGTTAAGAAAAAACTATAACTCTAAGATCTTGGTAGGAGGTGACTATTCTACAGTGGCTTGAAATTTTCCCTCATCCATTCTCACATGCCTTTGACTGATCTTATACTTATGGAACATGATTTCTTGCTAAGCAAACTCATGTTTTTCTTTTTTAACATATAGTTGGTACCTCCTCAATCGAGACAACACCATACAAAAGTGGGACAAGTGATCTTCAAATATCATTAAGATATACCACCATAAATCGATCAATAAAGTCACGAAACACATCATTCATCAAATTGCAAACAGTAGTAGGGGCATTAGGCAAATTGAAAAGCATCACAAGAAATTTGTAAGGGCCAAAGCGAATGATGTACGTCGTCTTCCCTTCATCTTCTTTCGTAATTCTGACTTGCCAATACCCCAAATGTAAATCTAGCTTGATAAGGAATGATGCTTTGGCTAATTAATCAAACAAGTATGCTATTAAATGGATAAGATGTTTGCTCTTCACCATAACATTGTTTAAGACCTTATAATCCATATAAGGTGCTTTAGAGGGTTGAATCAACCATTTATCCAACAACTTCATCAATTGCTTCCTTAATTTAGTTAATTCAATTAGACTCATATGGTAAGGGGTTTAAGCTAAAGGTTTAAGCCTAGAACCAAGTCAATTTCATGGTTGACAACATGCTTAGGGCGAATGCACTTTGCTAGCTCTAAAATTATCACATTTACAAAGTCACCTAATAGTTCAATAATGTCATTAAGCACCTATGCAAAAACCCTTTCCTTAATTTCAATTAGTGTAGCCAAGTAAGTAGTCTCACCCTTCTTTAAGTCATACTTTACTTACATAATAAAAAGCATTCCACTTGACTTCTTACCAATGCTAGTTAGGGGAGTGATCTTGTCCTAAACTAAGAGTAATTCTCATGCATAATCAATAGTACACCAAAATAAGCTAACAAAGTAACTTTCGCATCTATAAAAAAAAAAAAAAACTCCCAAAATGATATCAAAATCATCTAATGGCACAACCATAAAGTTAAGATTGCCAACTCAATTTCCAATGGTTACCTTCACACTTATTGCCATATCGAGCACCTTACAAATTGTCAAGTTGATTGCCTTTATTAAGTTGCTGATTTTTAGCCTAAGTGACTCCATCATTTGTTTAACAACAAAGTTATGCGTGACACTAGTGTCGGTCATCACCGTCAACTCCTAACTACTAAGCCCAATCTTTACATACATTAGGTCAAATTATTGGAAACATTTTGATTAAATTTCATTCACCAACTATAAAGGATTAACATTATAGGGGTAACTACCATTCATGATAGTGCTTCTGCCACTCTCCTTAATAACTATGACACTTAAATTTTTCCTTTTGGGGCATTCACTAGCACAATAAGGGTCATTACAAACAAAATAACTAGAATTTGACTTGTTTTCACCTTACTCTCATATAATAACTTTGCCTTTGTCATTACTTCCATCCTTGTGCTTTTCTTTCTTCTTGCCCTCCTTCTTCTTCTTGCCTTTGTCTCTAAGCTACTTCCTTGTATTAGAATCAGAGGACTCGTTAATCTTAAAATCAACCAATTCGTTAGCAATAACCATGTCCAAAGGGAAATTTTAACACCTTACCTCTAAAACTTAATTTGAGTCTATAATTGAAGACCTGACAGAAAGTTGAAAAGTTTTTCTTCATCTGGCATGTTACATATGTCAAGTATTAAGGAACTATTCTTTCATATAATCTAACACTGTGTCGCGATATTTTATTTTATTTTTTTTAAAGCATTCCTTACAACCTAAGATTTATTAGAAGGAAGAAATTAATCCTTTAATTCCTTCTTCAAGCTTTCTTATGTTTCTATTCAAGATTTTCCCACACTTGTATCATCATCAAACTTATTCCACCACCATGGCTTAATATCCTTGGCAAGATACATGCTAGTAAGTGTCACCTTCTTCTTGTCTAGCACTTTAGCAACCATGAAGTATTACTTCATGTCCTATAAGAAATTTTTGATCTCATTTGCATCATGTTTTCCCTCAAAGGCTTTAGGCTCTAGCACCTTCATCTTTTAACAAGTATTGACAACTTTGCTTGGTTGGTTATCTATTGCCTTCTTAAGGATAACAATATTTCCCTATATATCACCAAAGCAATTGATCCTTGTAGAATTGAGACTATCGTAAGTTGATTGCAAAAAACATACCAATATTTCCAACTCCTTTGAGTCTTTCCAAAACGAAAAGAGTTTGATTCTCAAGGACATCACTAAGAGTTTTTTGATCTTGATCACTCGTTCTTGCACCACATCGAGACCCAATCCACCAACCATAGATCAAACCTTGTGTTTTGATATCTGTTGTCATAAGGCTAATCCTTTCATATAAATTTTTGACTTTGTGATGACATTAAGTCACACTTACTTTAAACTACTATCATTCTTATAGGAATCATTTCCTAACCTTTATTATTTTCTCACAAAGAACAAAAGACTTGTCAAAAGTCTCACACAAGTGTTTCTCTCCACTTTTTCATATGAAGTCTTGATTATTACATTACACCTATTTATAAGAGTTGTAGTTGACACCCTCAACTACCTAAAGATATGCATAATGCATAGTAAGACTCTCCTTTCTTAGTAGCACTCTCACTTCCTTGGTTAAGACATGCAACAATGTTGGAGGAGAGCTTGACACCTCGTTAGGGCATTAATCATCCATGTTTTCCTTCTTTCTGGAAGAACACACCAACACATCACTTTGAATAAAGCTTTAACTTACTTATCATTTCTACCACTTACATGTGTGCCCATGCTTTAGGGTAGCACAATCCCATATTCTTCATATTTTGTGAGGTATCATTATTTAACTCAGTCCACATTTCAAGCCCTTGCCTTACTAGCTTGCTTGTCATTTTTGCCACTCACATATGTGGCCATGTTTTGGGGTAGTACAACCTTATGTTCTCCCTATTTTGTAAGGTATGGAGCACCATCTAACTTGATTCATACTTTAAGTTCTTATTTTGCTAGCTTGCCCATAATTAGACATGTACCAAATTAGCCTGAGCTTGAAGCTCATGTGCCAATAGCCCATCAATACTGAAGTCAATCCTTGAAGCATTTATTAGTCACTTGCAACAAGTTCTCATAGCGTTAACCCAAACTAAAGTTTATGTGCCAACTTTAGCTAACTCTGGCAAGAGATATGCATTACCTTCTTAAAGTGTATAAGGGAATCTGACCATTTAGTGGGAGAAGATATTGTTGTACTTGAGTGGTCACTTTGGTGCATTGTTGACATATGTTATTACATCGACTAACAACTCAAATACCCTTCCCATTTAACACCAATAACTTAATCTCCCTTAATGTGCTTTAATACTTATATTCTTATCTCACCTTACTTACTTAGGTGTTTATACCTAAATCTATATGTAATAATTAATGCAAGATATCACTAATTTACTGTTGTTCTCAAACCGACAAGATTAAAAGACTAACAACTACTATATATATATCTAATAATTGAAAAGTTATTTGACCAAAATAATTATTTTTTGGTATCAATAAATACATTCTTTTTAGTAAGTCTTTTTGCAAAAAGATATTTTTTTATAATTATCAAATAAATTAAAATATATATATCATAATCTTCATTTTGAAAATGTTACAACATTACAATTAAATTACATATCATTTAGGATTTTTACGCTCATGCTCTATTTAGTGAAGTGTTTATGTTTTTCTTTTTTTATTATGTCATAAAGGACTTCATTTCAAGAAAATATTTTGCTTGACATTAGCAACTAATGTCATCTCATTTCCATCTTAACAAAAATTAACCATGGTTAAGAACAAAACCAAAGTAATAAAAATTTTCCTTGAATTTTATTGCATTTCTAGACTTTACTTCCACAAAATACAAACTAAACTAGGTCTAAATGCTAACTGAGATCACCGCTGACATAAGTGGAAGTTGTTAAAAACATAGACCTCTTAAAGATGGTTCAAAGTCTTGAAATGCACTAGCTAAAGTTGAATTTGAAATATGAACCTAATGTTAACAAAGAATAAGAAAAGGAAATTTTTATTATTTAGAATTTTACTGATATATTGCTTTTATGATAATATTTTATTATGAAAATCTATTATAATCTTTCATTTAGATATTTTCTTATTTTAAAATTACACTTTTATTTAGTTGAGTCAATTTAATTTTATAAATAAGATTTCTATTATGTTCTTTTAATGAGAGACTTGTTATAAATATTGAATTAATATTAAGTATTAAACTTAGCTTTTAAGGAGATTACCACATTAAATTTGTATTTTCAGATAGATTCTTGTTATTTTATAAGAAATTAGACTTTAATTATATGAGATTAAATTTCTATTATGTTATTTTGTCCTAATTAGTATCATATCAAGCTTCAACTCTATGGAATCAAACTTTAAGTATATAAGAAATCCTATTGCAGAGATGAATTATAAAATAAAGTTAACCTTGAAACGTTTGGTGCTACATTAAAAGACATATAAAAAGATTATGAGTTAATTCAATATATTAATGAATATGTTTATATTAAAGTTCTGGAATCCATGTTTAGTGATCTTTTTCTTTTTAAAATTATAAGATGAAATTGATTAAATTGTTAATTAGATAATGACAAAAGTGAGCTAATTTAGTGGATGACCATACCATCGTTACTCCATTTTCTCCATCAATTCTAGTCAATAGAAAAGACTTGAGAAATGATGTTATTTAAATTATTTTTAGTATTTGATTTTTCACATAGAATTCGTGAAATTTACTTTATTCTTGTCCAACTTAATTTTTGATGACAAATTTTTTTCAATTTAATGTTAATTATTTTTCATTCTTTACCATTTCAAAATTTGAGTTCAAATTTTTTTAATTAAAAGAAAATAATGAAAATTTTAAAATATTATTATTTAAAATTTTACTAATATCTTATATTTATGATAATATTTTATTAAAAAAATTTATTCTAATTTTTATCTAGAGATTTTTCTAATTTAAAATTATTCTTCTTTCAAAATTATACTCTTTTGTAATTTTTCAATCTAGTTTTGTACATAAAACTTCTCTGAACATTAAATGAATATTGAATACTAAGCTTAATTTTCAAATAAATTCCAACATTTAATTTGTATTTTCAAATAAATTCTTCTATTTTTTTACTTTACTCTTTCATTTTATCATTTACACTTCATTTGTTTGCTAAAAAATACTTTTTATGTAAAATATTTTATACAGGAAAATATTTTTTAAAAAAAATATATTTTTTTAATATTTAAAGATATTAAAATTTGATGGAACTAAAAGTTAAAAGAGCAATTACCAATTGAGCGAGCAGACAACGAACAAAAAAATTAACGAATAGAAAAATATGAAATTAAAAGGAATTTCCAGTTTCTAAACAAAAAAGACAAAAATGTAACATCTGTTAAAACAAACAAGAATTTAATTTCCACATTTTTTAATTTTCCTCACAAGTTTTTCCAGCTTCTCATCCTCTATCTCTCTCTTTTTACTTTACTTTGTAGTTTCTAAATAAAAATAAAATAAAAGAATAATAGACTCTTTTATTGAATAAAAAATTAAAAACGAGTAAAAATTTTGAATTTTATTTTTTCTCTCTTTTTTACCTTTTTTTTTCTTCTAGTAGTTTCTAAATTAAGAGGAAAAAAAAAACCATTCTTCTATTATTAACTTTAAAAGAAATTGTTCTTCAATTGTTAGTTTTAGGAAACACTTTTACTTCTTAAAATTTTGAAAAATATTTTACAAAAGATAAACGAATTTTTTATTAACCTAAAAAATGTTTTTTTGTTAACTTTTTACTTTTTGCAGAATAAATATTCAAAAAATAAAAAAAATATATTTTTTAAAAATATATTTTTCAGAAAACAAACAAAACATTATTTCATTTTCGTCTTACACCAGAAGTCGTAACTTTTGAGGCTGTCTGCTGCATTTTCTGGTTTTGTTCTTCTTGATTCTGTTGCCTGCAGCTTCTAATGGCTTGAATGTAACTTAAAACCAAATTATGTTTCTCAGTTGCTAAAACATCCTTGAACATGTATAATTGTGATAAATTTTTTTCTTCAAAATCCCCTACTACAACTAAAAAGTTAACATGAATAAAAAATAATAACTCGTATCAAGGCATTAGTGAAAAAAAGGATTGTCGAATTTGATTGAGCTGGAGAATCAGAAGAGACTATCCTTGAAGTTGCCACCAGTAAGCAAATTAAAAATGGAATCCACCTTCTTGCTGCCATCCTTAGTTTCTTCAAACTGTTGGTCGTTTTCAGTTGATTTTGCAGGTCTTTTAACTGAGACGAATGCAGCATCTGTGGGTGCAGGCCTTTTAACAGAGACAAATGCCACTTGCCTTGCGGCAGACTTTGAAAACATAGATTTTATGCTGGGAGATGAACTTGACATTGGTAGTGCGTCACCTTCTAAAGGGAGCTCTTCGGCAGGATTTTCTGCCATTTCTGGATAAACCGGCACTTGAATGCCAGCTACAGCTTCCTTCCCATGCTCCCTTTCAGGGTAAGTGCCTGTGAATAGTCCCTTCTTATCTTCCTCGGTGTGCACAGGACCTTCTTTGGCAGTAAGATTTTCATCCATCTTCTCTGCATCAGAATCTTCTGAAGTGTTTGATATTTAGGGAGTATTATGAAGTACCAAAAAGTTACTATTGGAATACACGGAAATATCAACACACATACTGACATATGAGCTTAAAACAACTGATGGTAAAATTATAGTATTATACAATTGAGCAATAATACTATCATTGTAGCCCTTCACAATCTACCACATACATCACCATGACGCCATGTTCAATTGGAGGCAGTTACCTGACTTGTTACTTCAGAATTAATAACAGAAAAGACAGTGAGAGAGGGAAAAACCACAGATATTCTTACCTTCAAGGAAAGACTCAATACTTTTATACTGTGGCACTGCTTTTCCAACAGAAGCATCTGCAGCAATCCCATCTTGACCTTTTAAATTGCTCTTTTGTGTTGTCTCCAGCAAGACAAACTTGTCTATCTTCCATACACACTCTAGGCTAACATAAACCTTGTTTGTTGGATAGTACTCCCTAAATACCTGCTTCAATTGCCATGCACAAAGGGAGGGGAACTCAGACATAAGAAAAACACACACCAAGAAAATGCTTGATCAGAACATTTGCAAAATCATCAATGCCAACCAACCTCGATTCCTCCCTCAGTTATCTTTACAGATTGCTTCTTTTGGGAGATGGACGAAACCATGTTGAACACTGACACAGCATCAAGCAATAACTGTTGGAAAAAAGAAATTAATGCTCCAAATAGCAAAAAGAACAATAGATTTCATGCAAATAGCAAAACTAGAATATGATTCAACATAATGGAGGTCATCAAACTCTCCGTGATCAATTAAAGAAACAGCAAATCCAGGTATTTAAGATAAAATCCATTTATAAATGTCTTTAGCATCTATACCCTAGATGCCATGGACTATCACGTATCTGTTTCTAACACTTGCTCATAGTTAACCATTCTGCTGGATCTTGTTTCCTAAGTCAAAGTAACAGATAATCCATGTCAATGCTAACTCCCAGCCATCCAAGTCTATCTAATCTCTGAAACATCCATTTCCTTTGTTTTTTTTTTTTTAATATTACAACCAATTCCTCTTGCCATATAATATTTGCATGTTGTAAGATATATAGGAACTTACTTGCTGAATTAAAACTCGAAGCCGTGCGAGCAGAGCCAACATTGTCAGAGAAAACCCCATGAAAAAAGATTGCGCAAGTAAAATAGAAATCCCACTGTGGAATAGTTAGGGAATTCTGAAAAGGGCCATCAATTTTTTAATAGAAAAGCAGAACACACTATGCTTAAAAGTATAGTGAAAAATGGACATATCGTGACACCTAGGCACAACAAAGAAAGCACCTCAAAGAAAAAATTTTAGTTACTCTCAAAGAACAATATAAATAATCACATAACCTGTAAAAGAGGAAGGATACGTAGCTGCCTTCAACATGGGCTCAACCATCTGTGACAGAAGCAGAGATATGTTATTTGATGATTGCAGGATTCTTCAAAATGCATCTCCTAATCTGCTCCAATCATATGAAAAGCAATGAAAACTTGCCAATGACAGTAAGCGTGCAGCTCCTAGAAGTCGCTCCATGAAATTAGGTGTTCCACAATCAGATTTTCTCCACTTCAAACTGCGAAAAACAATATGGTAACAAGCTTCAGAGAATACTTTACAAACAAAAACCTAGGCAGAAGATCAATTTGTAGACTTGAAGGCTCTGTATATCAAGACAACCAGTACTACAATTTATATGCAGTAAAATTTACATGATAGATTTTCTGCTGTTTTGAGGCGGTACCTTTCTAGAAGACGCACCATTTTCTTTGGTTTTTTTCCATTGATAACTTGAAAGCAAGAACTTATTATGTCCTCTAACTTAGCTGATCGCAAAAGCCTCAAATCCCGTCTCACCTGGCATCCCAAATCAATTATTAAAAACTCAAGAAACTCAAAAACGATACACACTGACATATAACCAATATAACCCAATTCGTCGTTCCCCAACACAAACCAATTCATTGTTTTAACTTTCAAGTATACAGAAAAGGAAAAGGAATTCAAACCCATTAGGTATTGCTTTTCTTTTAGTTTCTGTACACAAGTGAAATCCCACAAAGCCCAAAACTCTCCCAATTTTTTTATTCCTCAAATATATTTAAAAAAAAAAAAATCCATCAAACTGCAAACTCAAATACCCTATGACTATGAGCTTAACTTTAGATGAAATTTTCTCGTTCTCAATAAATTACAAAGTTTCCTCTTTTTCCTCAATTTTCTGAGAAAACAAACATGATCAGGAAAAACCAATATGAAAACCCCACAAAAAGAATGATAAAAAAAAAACTATTGATTACCTTTAAGATATACTGAAAATAGGAGGACCTCCTATGCTGGTTCTTGTTCTTGTACACCATTCTCTCAAAAACCCCAGACTCTGCTTGAAGCTGCTCCAGAAACGACCTCATTCTCTCTTCTGAGCCCTCAATTTCAGTACCCATTTTCCACGATTAGAGGAAGAATCGATGAGGGAACGAATGGCGATAATCTCGACGGCCGCAAGATCACTACCACCCTGAATGAAGCTCGGTCCCGTGGAACTGACGGCGGCAGTCGTCCAAGTTTTGGCGGTAGCCGCAGAGATGGAGGCTACAATCCTGTCACCGGCGGATATGGTGGTGGCTACGGTGGTTGACGTGACCCCGCGACAGTTATGGTGAAGGTGCTTGCTTCTCTTCTCTTCTCCTCTGTTGGGAGAATTTTAGGGTTTTTTTAAAAAACAAAAAAAAAAATTATATAAACAAACCATAAGACCGGTTAAATGTTTTTGTTAAAAAATATTTTTTTAAGATTTAGTTAAAATATTAAAATTTGATGAAAAAAAGTTAAAAAAAAAATGAACGAAAATTTTTTAATTTATTTTTTTTTATTTTATTTTAATAATTTTAAAAATAAATAAATAGTGACCACCTTTTAATTATTAAGTTAAAAAAAAAGCACTTTTATTATTAATTTTTAAAATTTTATAAGATATTTTTAAAAATGTCAATAAATTTTTTATTGACTTAAAAATATTTTTTTGTTAATTTTTTTATTTTTTGTAAAATAAATACTAAACGAAGTCTTAGTTGCAATTTGCATGTTTTCCGAACTGCAATCGGTTTGATTTTAAGTTTAGGGCAACAGTTTGGTTACTCAACCTGCACGCACTCTCTCTAGAGGCCGATTTATTATTTTTTGAGTCAGTGTGGACAACTATCCCTATTGAAATCCAACACTCGCTCCTTTAAAAATAGATAAACAAGATGTTTTTTTTTTCTTTTTTACTTTTATTTTTTTCTTAAACGATCACTTAAAAATTTTAAAAATCAATGTTTTCAACTCTAGTTTATTGGTCAACAACATATATAATTTTGTGATATTATTGTTATTTATGTATTTCTTTTTTCAGTTTCTTATTTATTTATTTTTTATCAAACATTTTAACATTAACCTTTCACCTAAAAATTTGAGATTTTTCTAAATTTGTTTCTTTTTGCAACTATGGAACCAACAATAGTATGAATAATTAGAAATAAACTAATCAAAATACTACAAAGCTTCTTATTTAATAAAATTATAAACCATGAATGACCAAAATACCCTTCTAGCCCACAGAGCCCCCTGTTAATCAAGTTTGATGCTCGTGCGAATATCCATTTTCAGCTTAGTGTCACAAACGAGTTACGTGCAAGTAGGGATGGGTTAGATATAATTCAACTCTCACATCCCACATTGGATAAGAAGAGAAGGAGAATCTTGGATCATATAAGCGTAAACACTGTACACCCGAATAGGCTGTTTTTTGGGAGAAGGTAATAACCCCGTGACAAGTAGTATCAGAGCCGACCCGACCCCGACTCCAATGTTTCTTGCCAAGCGCTTCACCGGGAAGTAGGCAGGGAGACCCGATTCCGACGAGGATGTCGATAGATTCAGTGAGAGAGAATATCACGGACGAGTTATATCTGAGTAGGGATGAATTAGGTACAATTCAACTCCCACATCCCATAACAGATAGGAAGAGGGGGATTCTGAATCATATAAATGTGGGTACTACACATTTTAATAGACTACTTTTTGGAGAGAAAGTAATGACTCCGTGACATTATCCTCTTGCTTCTCGATTGCCTGGTACCGACTAACCAATGTGTTCTTTTTCCTGTTCAGATAAAGGTCAGGTATGTGGGGATGAGAAAGGTGATAGTGTGACTTGCAGATGGATGATTGAATCTGATGGTCAAAATGTTATTTTGCATAAGGTATGTAGGAGGTATTGTTATCCGCCCGTGTTTTAATTTCTCTATTATTATTCTTTTTTTCTGTGGTTTTGACAGAGAAATCATGCTATAAAGGTGCAGCGTAATTGGATGGTACAATGAAGCAAGAAAATGGAAATAATTACTATATTCATTTATTTAGTTCTTTTTCTTTGTCAATTTGGTACTTTTTTTTCGATTAACGTGGGGAGGAGGGGTTCATTCAGTCTTGCTGTCAAATCTTGTTCACCATTCAGAGAAGGGTCTTAGAATTGCAACTGGTGCAGCAGGTTCCATTATTTAACAAAAACTGGCATTTAAGAAAATATAAAATTAAAACCAGTTAAAGTCAATTTATTTGTGATCTTATTAATGCCTGCTTTCTCCAACCCCGAGAAAGACAATCGATTGGAAGATCAATTCCTGATCCATGGAGTTATATTGGCTAATTCAATGGATGGTTTGTGTGAGTAATGGAGAGCACCAAAAATCAATTGAATGGTGGAGCCCCCAAAATTCATGATGATGCAATGCAATTGTTTTATTGCAAGATTGATCTCTCTAGTTGGTGTGTGCTTTATTGCCTTTGTTTAATGGGTGCCTTTGCATTCAGCACCTGATAATTCAGGAATGGAGCCATGGTGGGACAGAGGACAAAGTGGTTTAATGTGTGGAATGCGGCTCCAACTTCAAGCTTCCTTTTTCTGTGTTTGCTGTTTGCAGGCAGCCATTCCCATACTGATAGGAACTAAATTTAATGACTTTGTTCAACTCCCTTCCAAATTTGCAATGGAAAACAGTAACCCAGGTAAATAATTTACAGGGTTCCCACTCGGATAGTTTACATCTTTTTCACTCAACTTATCACTTATTTTTATTTTTATCATTCAACTCTAATTTGTTACAATCAAATTATTTAATTTTAATTTAATTTAATTTAAATTATTATGAACTTTTATTTTAAAAAAATTTCTAAATTTTATTTTCTAAAATATATTTTTTTATACAATTCTACCAATATACAATTCTACCAATCAATATATTAATAAAAATTAAATTAAAAATTTTAAATTATAAATAAAAAATTAGGAATTTAAAATTTTTAACAAAAATCTCAAAAAACAAAAAAGAGTTATTTTTTTATTTAATAGTTGGTTTATTGTAAAAATAACTTAATATGAGATAAAATCCAATAATTAGAAATAAAGTGATTTTTTATAAAAAATTTATGTGATGTGAAATAGTCAATTGTTTGCATATATATATATATATATATACAACTCCTACTCCAACATGTTGCCTATATACTTAGCATCCATGCTTTCCAAAAGTAAGTCTATTGCACCCATATTTTAAGAGTAAAATTAATAAATACTATTTATAAATATAACAAACAACATACTATCATTTATTTTTAATAATAATTAACATTTTCATTTAAGTATTCAATTAAAATTTTTTTAAATAATTGAAAAGAGATTAAAATTTTCGTACCTTATAAAGAGGCCAAAAAATATGTTTTGAATTAAATATTAATTTTTTAGTTTTTTACTCATATTAACTATCCTCAAAGACATTCTAATGCTCAATTTATCCTGATAAATTATTTATTTATTACAATGTACTTAAAAATTTTAATATTGTATAAATTTTGGCTTAATAAGGAGTAAGATTTTTTTTTTTAATTTCCATTATATTTGACTAATGTCTATTATTCTAGGTATGTCTTTTGTTATATCTAAAAATATGAGGTGTAAATTATTAGATGGTGTAATTAAATGTAAATTTTTCAAAAACAAAACTACAAGCCCTTCTTTATGAAGATTTAGTTCCTATATGTTAATTTCAAAAACTGTTCTTATTGTTCAAATGCATTAGACTTGGATCACTCAAAACAATTTCATTTTATGGTACTTATAGTTTGCATGTTATAAAATGGGAGGTAGACATTGTTTTAATCTAATGTCAAAGGAGATTGATTTCGCACAACAATGTAGTGTTAAAAATTTATAATTAACTATATTAAAATATTTTTAAATAATATTTTTGTTAAGAATTTATTTATAATGTGTGTTGATTAGTAAAAATTAATTTTATTTATTATTATATTATTAATAATTATAGTTTTGAATATAATTTAAGTACTAATAGATATATCTAATTTAAATTATAAAATTATATATATAGATTTTCTCTCTTTTTAATATATACAAAATTTTATATAAAATATATAATTACAATAATTTTAAAAAATATATCAAATTAAGGTGAACTCTGTAAAATTATTATTGCAATGGCTAAGTTTTCTGGCTGAAGCATGAAAACAAATTAATATATTTTGCTAATACAAAGATTTGTGAGGACAAGTTTAATCCAACAATAATGTATTTATTAGTAATTAAAAGTTTATAATTATAGTTTTAAAAATAATTTTTTTTTGTAAATAATGTAAGAAAATATATATTAGTATCTCTCAATTCTCACAAAATAAAAAATCTCTTATAAGAGATTCATTTTGCTCATTCATGTAAGTTTTCTTAGCTACCCCATCACAAAAAATACATGTCAAAAAGAATGTTAACAATTTTCTTTATTATTATTATTATTCATTTTTAAATTATTATATATCAATTATATTTAACCTTGTCTCTACTGGCTATAATTTTTAGATCGGCCATTGTATCATATCTCTTCCCTCCCCAATTCCAGGAAACAAGCAGAAAACGAAAGATGGCACGCAAATCATAGGCAGCACCAACATATGCTGTGTTATGGAATAACAGATAATGCATGTCATTCTTAACACACCAGCTCCGATTACTGACAAAAATCCCATTTCCCCAATCACTTTTTAACGTACATAGAGAGGCAAAGTAAGACGCAGATTGAGTAGAACGTACAAACACTATTGTTCGAAAATTAGCAAAAATTCTGTAGAACCCTACAATGAGAGTAGCAAGCAAATCAACTTTGAACCCAAGATAACGAAATGTCTTTATCACACTTTCAAGCCATCACCAAATATAGGGAGAAAAAAAAAAAAAAACTATATTACATCTTCCAATTTAATTCAAATGTTTCGCGAATTTGATGATCATGATGACTTAATAAAAGACTGATACGCGCAAGTTTGGTGATGCCTTTGGGAATTGCATAGCCCTTTATGCTCTCTGCATACATGTTTCCTTCCCACCATTCCCATTGCCACCTTCTTCGCTGGCAAGATAGAGATTAAGCTCTCCTCAGTTGGAAAATTAAGTTCTTGGACCAGAATTCTCGCGGATTGAAACCATAAGGAGACGGCAAACCCATAAAGCTCACAGAAATTTTTCCATCAAAATTAGTGGTCAACCAAAGTGCATATCAAATATTAAAGGGATGTCAAAAAAAGATGACATGAAATAAATAAATAAAACTTTATGCGTTATGTTATTATAATAATTAATTATAATAATCTTTTGATATATCTTCGCAATTAATAATATTAATTACAGATATACAATAAATTTTCATAATATTATAATATAAATACATATCAAAATTTTCACTTCCATGTAATGCATCTATAATCAACTTTGTCAAGTTAAAACTTCTAATATTTTCTGTAAGTATTTACGGGGAAAATTGTTGCAGGGCCCAAATCAATGGTTGGTTTCTCCAGGACAGGACAACTGCTTAACATGAACTTGATGCCACAAAATTCATTACCGTGCAGGGTAGTTTTCAATATGAGTTGGCCAAATTGACTGGAGATTGCAATTATTTATTTATTTATTATTATTATTATTTTTTTGGCTCTTCTTCGCCGGGAATCAGCTGCAACCACAAATAACAAATAACAAATAAAATTGTTGATAATTGGTCTGACATTTATTAAACACCTCAAGAATAAGAGAGAAAAGAAAGAGAAGGATCACTTCACCGTATAGATTTGTAATAATTAACTAGAGAGCTTAAACCAAAATAATAATAATAATAATAATAATAACTGGAGAGCAATGATTCTAGCGGTTCTATTAACTTATCTTCAGTAATTTATGTAAAAAATCTATTAGTGTAAGCAACAATCTATTAGTCATTTTTTGCTGTTGGGTAATAAAAAAAAAGAAAAAAAAAACAGAGAAACTACCCCGATGAAATAAGAAGGGAAGGTTTTCTCTCTCTCTTTTTGAGAAAAAGAAAACGTTTTATTCTAAAAATGAATTTTATAGGTTTTTCTTTCTGACAATTATTAGTAGTTAGTAATTGGCGGCGCCACCATATAATTTTTATAACTACCTATTCAGACAATAATTATGGAATAATTAGAGAGATCCATATAATTTTTATACCAGCTAGTTTTGTTGAGCACTTTAATTGAATCATGAAACTAAATTCAAACTTATATACTCTTAAAACAGAAAAAAAAAAAAACCCTAAACAACATCAAAAAAGAGAAATTTATATCTAATATATATTATTTTACAGCATATAACAATTCACACACCCTATATTTTTAGAAAAATTTCTAATTTGATTTCTGTTTTTTTTTTTAAAAAAACAAATTAATTCACACATAAATATTAAAAAAGCACCAGTTGCCATGTAAAAATTTAAAAACAAAAACTAAGGGTTAGGACTAGTTGCTTGTTAGGCAGCCAGGTCTCACCAAGTAATTTTTTCTTTTTAAGATTTTGAGAAATCAAATATTAGATTTTTCTTCATATTTCACTTTAAGTCCCTTCCCTAAATTTACTAAATATTCTCCATGTCAAAACCTTTATAATTTAGTTTTTATTTGAATTTTTTTTCTTTCCTATTTACCAAAATTCTCCCATAAAAATGATTTAAGTTTTTGACCTTTTATCTTTACAAACATAAAAGGATAAACTTCAAAATGAAATTTTCTAAATGAATTAAAAGAAATTATTAGTATAATTCATTGAACATCACATGTTCATTAGATGATTTTTGTAACAACGAAATTATGCATACTAAAAATCAAGTGATCCTGTGATAAGTGTTAAGTTGTTCACACAAAAGATTAAATATATTATATTGAAAGTGAATACAAATTGAAGATGAACCTTTTTCTTCATTCATTAATCTTAATGTTTAAATCTTGATTGTTAGGACTTAGAGTTTGACACTTCTATTACCAAATTACATAATTATGGTAAAAGAGTTATTATGAATTACTTAAGTGAGTTAAACATTTTTATTTGATTCAATTTGAGCTTATGAAAATTTTAGTGTATTTATTTGTGTTCTTAATTCAACAAATAAATCAATCAAATCAATGATATTTTTATTTTTATGTTAATTTTTCAAACATCTTTAATTTTTTTCAATAAATTTAGTCAACATAAATTGCCTACATTGCACTTATCCTTTTCTTTCCTTTTATGTGCTTTCAAAGTAGATATAAGTGTAAAATCTTATTGGCATTATTAATTAACTTAGATCCCCCTATTAAATAAATTAAAATTCTTAGTTGACTAGTTTTTAGAATAAAATTTAATAATGAATGTAAGTAACATTTGTCTTCATTTAAATAATTATTCAAAATAAATATTTTTTAATTTAAAATAGATATATTTTATTTTATTTTAAATTTTTTTAATTATTGTTTAAATTTTTAAAATTAATTAAAATACTCTAATTTTGAGTGCTCAAAAATAAAATTTAAGTACTTATTTAAATTAGACATTTTTTATTTCAAATCTAACTTGCATTACTATTATTTAATTTTGAATAATTTGTTATTTAAATTACAAAAATTATGTAAAAGACTTAAAATTTGAGTAATATTAAGTTTTATTTAGGCAATCATTCAATTTAAATATTTTTTATTCAAATATGGTCTATTTTACTTTTTTTTTTAATTTTTGAGTAATTTATTGCTTAAATTGTAAAACTTATGTAAAAGATTTTAAAACCGAATAACATTATATTTTATTTAAACAATTATTCAAATTAAAATTTTTTATTCAAATTTATCTTATTTTACTTTTATTTTTTGAATTTTAAGTAACATGTCCTTTAAATTATGAAAATTATGTAGAAGAATCTTAATTTGAATAACATTAGACTTCATTTAATTAGTTAGTTAAATTTTGAATAATTACTTAAATTATGTTTCTTATTTAAATATGACATATTTTACTTTTTTAAAA
Source organism: Bruguiera gymnorhiza (assembly GCA_020883675.1). Taxonomy (NCBI): domain Eukaryota; kingdom Viridiplantae; phylum Streptophyta; class Magnoliopsida; order Malpighiales; family Rhizophoraceae; genus Bruguiera; species Bruguiera gymnorhiza. Next base: position 1,896,082 of record JAIRCJ010000136.1, on the reverse strand, counting down.
AAGTTTTGAATATTTTGTTGCTTAAATTGCAAATATTATGTAAAAATAATTAAAATTTAAATAACATTAGTATTCATTTAAGTAATTAATCAAATTGAATGTTTTTATTCAAATTTAGCCTAATTTGCCTTCTTTTTTTTTTAATTTCAAGTAACTCAATGCTTAAATTGAAAAAATTATGAAAAAAAATTAAATTTGAATCATATTAAATTTTATATAAACAATTATTTAAATCAAACATTTTATGTTTAAATCTAGCATATTTTACCTTTTCTTTTAAATTTGAATAACTCATTACTTAAATTGCAAAAATTATGTTAAATGTTCTAAATTTAAATAATATTAAGTTTTATTTACTAAGTTATTTATATCATACATTTTATATTTGAATTTGACTTATTTTACTTTTTTTTTTCAAATTTTAACTGAGTTGTAATTTAAATTATGAAAATTATGTAATATATTTTAAATTCAAATAACATTAATCTTTATATATATTTGACTCAAAATTTAGGATGCTAAAGACATTCCACATTTAATTTTTTTGGTGTATACAGAAAGCTAGATACTTATTTACTTATATTTATATTCACTAGATATTATAAGAAAAAATAAAAAGAAAGGAAAGAAAGGTTACTTATATTTAACAATTAGGTTTTCTTTTTTTCTTTTTTTAACCAACTCTTACTCCAACAAGTTGCTTATATACTTGGCATCCATGCCATGCTTTCCAAAGGTAAGTCTATTGCACCCATATTTTAAGAGTAAAATTAATAAATACTATTTTTAAATATAACAAACAACATACTATCATTTGTTTTTAATAATAATAAACATTTTCATTCCAATATTCAATTAAAAAATTTTAAATAATTGAAAAGAGACTAAAATTTCCCTACCTTATAAAGAGACTAAAAAATATGTTTTGAATTAAATATTAAATTTTTTAAAGGAAAATAAATTATCCTCAATTACATTCTAATACTCAATTTATCCTCATAAATTATTTATTCATTACAATGCACTTAAAAAATTTAATATTATATAAATTTTGGCTTAATAAGGAGTAAGATTTTTTTTTTTTTAATTTCCATTATATTTGACTAATGTCTATTATTCTAGGTATGTCTTTTGTTGTATCTAAAAATATGAGGTGTAAATTGTTACATGGTGTAATTAAATGTAAATTTTTCAAAAACAAAAATTACAAACCCTTCTTTATGAAGATTTAACTCCTATATATTAATTCCAAAAACTGTTCTTATTGTTCAAATGCATTAGACTTGGATCACTCGAAACAATTTTATTTTACGGTGCTTATAGTTTGCATGTTATAACATGGGAGTTAGACATTGTTTTAATCTAATGTCAAAGGACATTGATTTCGCATAACAATATAGTGTTAAAAATTTATAATTAACTATATTAAAATATTTTTAAATAATATTTTTGTTAAGAGTTTATTTATAATGTGTATTGATTAGTAAAAATTAATTTTATTTATTATTATATTATTAATAATTATAATTTTGAATATAATTTAAGTATTAATAGATATATCTAATTTAAATTATAAAATTATATATATAGATTTTCTCTCTTTTTAATATATACAAAATTTTATATAAAAATATATAATTACAATAATTTTAAAAAATATATCAAATTAAGGTGAACTCTGTAAAATTATTATTGCAATGGCTAAGTTTTCTGGCTGAAGCATGAAAACAAATTAATATATTTTGCTAATACAAAGATTTGTGAGGATAAGTTTAATCCAACAATAGTGTATTTATTAGTGATTAAAACTTTATAATTATAGTTTTGAAAATAATTTTTTTTGTAAATAATGTAAGAAAATATAGATTAGTATCTCTCAATTCTCACAAATAAAAAACCTCTCATTCATTTAAGTTTTCTTAGCTACCCCATCACAAAAAATACATGTCAAAAAGAATGTTAACAATTTTCTTTATGATTATTATTATTATTATTGGTTTTTAAATTATTATATATCAATTATATTTAACCTTGTCTCTACTGGCTATAATTTTTAGATCGGCCATTGTATCATATTCGTGTGAAGCATTGCCGCTGCAAGTCCAGTTATACAAATAATTAATTATTTGTACAATATATAGGGAAAAGTTGATGCCCTTTCACTGCCCTCCCTAACTTATACACAAACAAAACCAAACAAGAAGAAAAAGAAAATATTGCGAATCCTTGCACCAACACTTGCTGTTAATGCATGTCATCCTTAACTCACCAGCAATTGACCGAATGGCAACCAAAATTCCATTTCGCCAGCCATGTACCCTTTTAACGTGTATGTATAGAAAGGCCAAGCAAGACAAAGATTGAGTAGCACATGCACATGCACACATTCTTGTTTGAAGAAAGCCAAAAAATTCTGTAGAACCTCACAATGGGAGTAGCAAGCAAACTAAAATTAAACCCAAGATAACAAAATGTGTTCTCCACATTTTCTAGCCATTACTACCATCTTTAGGAAAAAAAAAAAAAATCCCATGTTCCATCTTGATTCAAATGTTCCATGGAATATGATGATAATGAGAACTCAATAAAAAATCGATATGCGCAGATTTGGCGACGCCTTTGGGCACTGCATAACCAGCCGAGCTCTCTGCATATATGTTTCCTTCCCACCATTCCCATTGCCACCTTCTTCAGCGGCAAGATAGAGATTAAGCTCCTGCATAACACGACCAAAGTGTATTATGTATATCAAGACATGAAGTTCAGTCCACGTGCCTTTAAACCCTTTCACGTCCACTATCCTAAGGGTTCTTTTGATGCATGGTTCAACAATTAAGTTCTTGGACCAGAAATCCCGTGGATTGAAATCATAGGGAGGGTAATAATCCTGGGGGAAAAAAAGAAAACAAAAACCCATAAAACACATCAAAATTTTTCTATCAAAATTAGTGGTCCAACCAAAATGTCTATAATCAATATCGTAAGTTTTTTTGGTTTTTTCTGTAAGTACTTACCGAGAAAATTGTTCCAGGGCCCAAGTCGATGATAAGTTTCTCTAGGTCAGGACAACTGTTTAACATGAACTTGATGCCACAAAATTCATTGCTGTGCAATGCAGTTTTCAAGATGAGTTGGCGAACGTTAAGTGGAACTCGCAATTTGATTGGTTCTTCTTCATTGGGAATTAGCTGCAACCACCAATACCAAAAAAAGTGTTGATCGTTGGTTTGAAATTTATTAAACACATCATGAAAAAGAGAGTGGAAGGAGTGGGATCACATAACCATATAGATATGTAGTAACCTTTTTTTTATGTGTGTGTGTGTGTGTATATATATATATATATCTAGATTTGTAAGAATTAAACTAGAGAGGAATGATTAACATCGCAGAAGACTTCTACTCAAAATTATATGGGCGAATTTCCCTTTTAATTTGATAGTTTGGTTAATCTCACTAGTCAGGAATGATAGGTTTTAAGAGAGAGTGAGAGAGATTGTTGAAGTATGAGACCTTATTAGAGTAAATTGGACGTGATAGATTAAAGCGAGACTAGGAAATATGATATGTGTCATTTACGAGATATATTCAATTGTGAATTATAAATATTTTTTATTCATATATATCAAATTTAATTTCAAGATTCAAATTGATCTTAAAATAAATATTTAAACTCTTAATTATCAAGATACTCTTCAAAATAATGTGTTAACTAAGTAATGTTAGTTACTACATCACTTCATTTCTTAAATCAACTTGTTAAAAAAAAAAAAAAAAAGTGTCCAAAATGCAGTAGAGACTGTCACACCAAATTGGGTTTTCCCAGGGCTCACGATTTGATTGGGATACCATTGATTGAATGATCATAAAACGCAAAATGAAGTCAGTGAATGCATACCTGTAGAAATACGCTGCATACTGTCAAGATTTGAACAGCGTAAAGCCCCTGCAAAAGGTCACTCAGAAGCGTACCCGTTTCACCAAATTCGGTCTCCATCCCGAAGTCAAGCTCGGCCTCCACCATAAAACGTTGGTTCTCCAGATAAAATTGACCAACATTCCCCGAGTACTTAAAAGACCGAAATTTTGGGCCCTCAAAGTAAAACCAATCTTGAGCAAACTCACACTCGTCGAGAACCAAGTCCTTCAGCCTCAAATTAGGGAGAGTGATCTCGAAATTCTCCATATTCCAACACTTGTTTAGGCTCAAACTCTCCAACTGTGGACAACAGACCAACAGTGACCTTATTGTATTCATACTCAATTGCATCCAACCCAAAGAGAGACTCCGGAGCACATTAAAATGGGTGAAGTTAAGGACATCAAAACTGCACGAAAACAACTTTAATGACTCCAGCCCCCCATTTTGATACACGTCCAAAGGCAATCGAAATGCTGTTGCGCGGTTATCGCCAATGGGTTTTTCCCTCCATGTCGGATGAGCAAAGTCCAAACTCAACTCCCTCACATTCCTCGAAGTGCCAAAAAAGACGAACTTTTGCATGTCCGAGAGAAACTCCTGCGGCTTTGAACATGTAATGCTGAGTTTCTGGATGGCCATTTGTGGGTAGTTACCAATGAACCGATTCGCAAAATTGAGAAAAGCACCCCTTTGAGCACGCTGATTCTCTTCGGTTTCATCGTGGTTGACAAAGAAGTTCTCATTGAACTCGATGTTTGTTGTTTCTTTCCAAAGATCCCGCCATCGAGTGGACAAGACACTGCTTCTTGCCTCCTCGCGGAACGGCAAGAGACCAATGATAACGAGGAGGAGAGAGTTCGTGAAGTTTGTGAACATGTCGACGTTGTTGTTGTTGTCCATGACAACCGCCGAGGGACAATCTTGTTTAGAACGCTTCTGTTTCTTCTCCTTCTTCTTCTTCTTTTTTTTTTTTGTCGGGTCTCTTCTTGAAGTGTTTTGACAAGGAAAAATGGTTGCAGTTAATTATTTACATTCTTTGTTTTGGAAATGACGGTTTGTTTATTTTATAATGAAAGTATGTGTCTGTTGGATAATTAGGCAATAACAGCAAAACCCAAATAATTTTTGTAATTATGAATTTATGCAATAATTAGGAATAAGAAGGAAAAAGGACCCTTTTTTTTATATATATTTTTTTCTTTCTAAAATTTATATTTTTTTTATAGGTTTTTTTTTTTCTAACAATGCTTAGTGCTTAGTAGTTAGCGGCACCCCACCATCACCATATGAGTTCTATAATCACAAACTTAGACGATTGAGTAGATAATGAGAAGGAAGCTTACTCCTAGGGTTGCCACCTTTGTTTCTATGTGTTAATTCCTAGTAATTTGCACGTCTCGGTTAACTTAGATGACGGGTGTGTCAAATGCTCTTGTGACATCCAAGTGAATGAGACCCGTCGCTCTCGCTTTTAAATGAAAGTCATTGTTATTTATATGTTTTTTCTTAGTATAATTTATTTATAATTTTATATTATATAAATTTATTTTTATCATTTTTTATTTTAAATAAATTTTATTTATTATAAAAATTATAAATAAATTATACTCGTAAAAAAAAGTGAGTCAAAATATAAATCTCCTAAAAATAAAAGAAATAATAAATGGAATCTTTTTGAAAAAAAAAAAAGAAGAAGAAGAAATTTCACCTATAATTTTATATTGTTTTAAAATTTGTATACATTATTTTTTTAAGGATATATATCCCCCACATTTTTTTTTATTTAATCGTTAATTCTCTGTTTTGAGATGACATGATCATTTATGTGGTTTCGTGTCATTTTAATTCGACTAAATTAAAATTTATATTACTAATTTTGTACGAAGATAACAATAAATTATTTTTAAAATTTTTAAAATGAATTTAAAAAATACTTAAAAATTCTGAAAAATTATAATTAAATTTTAGAGAGCTGAAAAAGATTCTAAAATAATTTCTAATATTACTGTCTATGGCCGAAGTGTTATTTGCTCTTGTCAGAGTTACTGCACCGTAAGAATCTCGTGCAAATTTTTTTCTAGGTGACAGTAATATACAGCAAGTTGGCTGAAACAAACAAAGGAAGTGTGTAGGAAATTGTGATCGAGGACTCCTTAGCAGTGTGAGTCTACCACCCTGGGATTGGATGAGTGTTTGCTCTTACAGGACTCCAGACGATATTAGAGATTCCCTCCGCAACAGGACGGACCTTAATGTTTTCTTCAATGTAAATTGACTAAGTGTCGCGCGAGTTATAACAATTAAGGTAAATTAACTAAGTGTAATGCAGGTTAAAACGATTAGGGTCTAATTCTATGACACTAAACTCCATCAGAATTTGGTTTGTGGCAGGGAGAGAGTCACATTTGCCTTGCCGCAAGAGCATCCAAATTATCAAAATTGCCAGTGGGAAAGATTTCAGACTCGAAAGAAAGTGATTTCAGACTGAACTCACGAACTAGAAGCTCAAAATAAAGAATTCGACTACTTTTATAACTGTAAATGCTTAAATATTTATTTAAAATTACCAAATTTTCTGGGAAGATTCAAATTCTAAATTTTTTCAAATACAAACAAATTTCTTAGTTATTAGATCAAGTCGATGCATTTGAAGTTTCTTGGTACTCGTCGAGTTGAATCATTAGAAAAAGTTTCAGTTTATCCCATGTTATCAAATTCACTTGCATCCAAATATTAAGAAAAAGAAAATGACATACGATTGGGTGTGCTTATGTGCTTAACTCTTTTGTTTTGTTTTCAACTGGGTATGTTTAAAGTTCTCTCCTTTTCTTTACTCTGACCCTCGCCTGCCCAAATCCCTTGTGTTTTATATTTTTTTGGCTGGTCTGGGTTTTGGTTCAATTTGGTCTTAGGATTCAGATAGTGCATGGTGGAGAATGGAGGGATTGAGCGTGTCAGATGCTAATTTGGTGGTGTATGTGCATCCATCACAGGCCAAGAATGTTTCTCAAGCGATTCTCCGCGAGCTAAGTTCTTTGTTGTTCAGGTTCGTTTCTTTACCCTTCCAATTTTGTTTATTTTGGTTTTATGTCATGATCCCAATAGCATTGAAGAAATGTTGGGGAGTGAGGAGACTAGTTGAGGCTTTTTGATGCTTTATGAGATAGTAGTTAAGATAGATTAGTTGATATTGCACACTGCCTTGTTCATTGCTTATTCAGTGATTTATTGTTGTTTAGTCTTGTGGGTTTCTTTTATCGGGCTTCTTTTTTTCTTGCTGAAGCCTGTACAGTGTGGTTTAGATAATGAAGTCGAATTTACAATGTTTCATGTTTGTTACGGTGGATTGACTTGCAGGTTCAATGAAACTTTTGATGGTGTTGTGTTGGCATACGATGTCAGCCCTTCAAACAATTTTGGAAGGATTTTATCTGGGGTTCATCCCTATTGTGCTGTACGGCTCAAAGCGAAGCTGTTACTTTTCTTTCCAAAGGCAGATATGGTTTTAGGTAGTTTTGCTGGTGTTTCCAACTCCCACAATTAATTTTTCTATGAAACTCAGCATTTTTTATTTCAATGAAAGAATTCTCATGTAATGGATATAGGATGGTGTTTTGTTTGTAGTGTGTTTCTTAGGGAAAGTGTGAGGATGAGTCAATGCCAGGCATAATGTGAGAGGGAAGGGAAGTCTCATTTCATTCCCACAAATTCTAATTGCAAAATTACTCCACCGTTTCCTTCCCCTGAGAATCAGAAATACAGTGTTTGAGTTGTGCAGACAATGCCTTCAATATTTCTGTCTTTGACAATGGTTTTTGTCACTTGCAGAAGGGAAGGTGGTAAAAGTTACCCGAGAATCTATCCATGCTATTGTCCTCGGCTTTGTGTCCACTGTTATTACTGATGAAGACATTCGTGACAAATTCGGATTTAAATCTGTGTAGTGACCTTGTGCTTAGGAGTTGATATTGTTTCTTTCTTTTTGAAATGAATCCTCAGACTTGAAATTGCCAGTTTATTTGCTTACTTGATACACTTTATTTGTTGCAGAAGCATGGTGAGTGCTTGTTTGTTAGCAGATCTCACAAGCATCACACGATTAAGGTTGGAACTGTGATACGTTTTGTAGTCAAGAGGTGAATATTTTGTCTTTTATAGACTGATTATGCTGCTGATTTCAAGTTTTGTGTCAGTCTTGTATTACATTTAGGCCCTTTTTTTGAACTTTGATATGGCTTCTTATTTGCTTCTCTCTCTCTCTCCCCCCCCCCCCCAAAAAAAAAAACCCAAAGCCTTTCTTGTGTATTCTACATGATGTACTCCTGTATTAGGACATCTCTTGGTTCCAATCTTGGGTAGTCAGATTAACATCCTTCCATGTTTGCCAGTTTGGATGAGGAAATACTGCACATTTCTGGATCCTTGAAACCAGGACACACTGGTAGTGTTCGTTGGTTGGATAAATATTCAGATGTTACAACAGACAGGTTTCAATTCATTTTGAGCCCTACATCTTAGAAAAGTTGTTTTGGAATTTGCATACTTAAAACTGAAGGTGTCATTTTGTTATGATTAATTTTTGTAGTGGTATTGAGAAGAGGAGAGAAACTGAAGGAGAAGGGGAAGTGTGTACCATGGATAGGGAGAAACCTTCATTAGACAATGACCATAAAAGTAAGAAGTCAGAGAAACACAGAATTGCTGAAGATCATTGATGGCTGCTCTTCCTAGTTGCTTATGTCCTCTGTATTCTGAGTTGATTTTGGCTCGTTTGTGCAACTGCTCAAGGATTCTTTTCATGACCATGCTTTTGTTCTTCCATTACAAGTTTTCAGCTGCAATTTGACCCTGTCCATTGCAAATCTGGTAGATTCTCTGTATATCTGTGTTGATAGTTAAGCCAATAGAAGGGAATAGTTCAATGTGCCCCTAATGATAATTGGTGGGGGAGGGCATTGGAAAAAGAAATGGTAGAGAGCTGGTGGCTAGCCTATACCGTAATTATGTAATGTAGAGCTGGTCAGTTAGGTAGATAACTTCAACTGAGTGCATGAGAATTATTGCACCAGAATTTTCATTAGTTGATTGGTTTGTTGTAACAATTACTTATTGTCAATGCTCTGACTTGTTTGGTTCAAGAGCTTTCTTTGCTCTCTACTTGCTTTGGCGGATTTTGGCAGCAGTAAATATGTGCATAAATCAATTTATCTTGGAGTACATCTGGCAATATAATGCTTGCAGTCAGTAATCCAATAAAAGCACTAATGTGCACACCAAAGTAATATTGTGATCTCTCTGTGTGACATCATATGTTGAAGAATCAATCTTCTCTATTTATTAGCTAGCAATTTGCTTTACATGATATGTTTATACATAGCATGTAGGTGGAATACCTGGGGCATAAGAGGGGCAGAAGTTGGAACTGTTAGCTTGCAAGTCGGGAAAAAACGTTTGCTTTCAGGACAGAGATTTTGAACTTTATGTTGCAATGTGGGAAATTAAAGTTGCGCCTTACTAGCAAGTTGAATTCTTAGTTTGTTGGCAGCATTTGACTCTAACAAGTAGTATCACTGTGAGGCTATGATTTCAAGTCCAGGATAGTTGCCTTACAAGGGATGAGTTTGTCCTTATAGGTCGCCAGCAACCACTTTTAACTTAGATCATCGCGTATATTCTCCAGAATGTCCAAAAGCAAGATTTTGCACTGCCATGCATAATTAAATAAAGTAATGCTCTCGATAACAGTTTGAACTTTGATAGCATTCTGCCAGGAAGCTAAAAATTGTTTCAATTAGTTTTTATTTTGTTAAAGTTGCCTTAAAAACTAGTCAGATTTAGTTCCTCTGACTGCTTGTTATTATCCAAGTTGTGTGTTGATCTAAAATTAAGTGGCCTACCTTAGTCATAGCTCTTGGAAGCATCTTAGATCCTGTTCAAAGATAGAGAGTGGTAGTCTGGTATCTGATTGAACAGGTAGAATAGAGGAACCCAAGAAGAGATTCCTATTACTCTGTATAAACATGTTCGACTCTCGTGGATCTAACTTGTATAACATCAAAGGAGCAGCAAAATGCAACTTTCAACCAAAATGAAAAGGTTCTGTGAGTTATCATGATGCCAAACCAATTCAACAAACAACAGGAATTCTAGCATTTTGATTTATACAAGAAGGTTGTATTCCTCTCCTCGTGAAGACTTAAAAAAGAGCATCCCAGTTGGGGGGGGGGGGAGGAATTCCATCTTAATTGTATGTATGACTGCATCAAACACGATCCAATTTCACTGTGCGTACAACGTATCTGTTAAGTTGTTACGGGCATTTTTAAATAGCTGACTGGAAGTTGCGAGCCAAAGTCTGACAAGAACTCATGTATCAGCCGTCATTTTAGTTCCAAGAAGTATATCATGGAGTCCTATTTCGAAAATTATGAAGCTTTGCTTGAGTCAACTGCCCGAGATTTCACATGCGATGGACTTCATTTTGGTGGATGCAAGCTACAGCCAAATAGACCAAATATTCTCTTAAGACCCTATCAGTTCCACAACGCAACTTGATTGGCGAAGGTTCTCATCAGCATCTGTCTTCAACCACCAGACTCCACTTCCAGCCAGTTTCTCCATCTCAGCTAACCTATTCACATTTGCAAGCTTTTAATTATTGGGAGACTGCCCTTTGGGGTCTTCGCTGGTCCATTTGAACTGCAGCATGTTCTACATCGAGGCGGTACTGCAGTTTATTTTTTCAGTTAAATGGGGTTCCTTGTGGCATTTCCCTTCCACAGATTTTAATTGTGTTCATCCACTTGGAGATAACAAACTTGGAATTGCCTTCAGCTCGTTCAAATCAATCTGTTGTCGAGATTCACATGAACCTTGGTACCAATTATCTTGTCCGAACACATGAGTGAAATGAAGATCAGGATAAAAGTTCCATTTATGACAGCATGTGATGATATCGAGTCCAAAACGGGCAATGTCATGTGGAGAATGCCCTCTGGGAGCAAGGAGCATGCTACAATGGTATCTGTTGTCACATTGTTTACAGCTTTTATATCCGCTCTTTTGATTGTCGTGGCATCGTCTGTACTGTTACAGCGTTCGGATGTTAAATTCTGTAAAACTTCAAGACGACAATAATTCTGCTACATTTTCTATCCGTTGGGGGTCATAGCCATTTCGATAAACAAGTTGAGCAAATACCTCTCGTGGACGTGGCGACATTAACTGTAGACCAGTTGAAATGATCTGTCACGAAACGGGATTTTCTTCTGCATTTAAAAGGTAGAGAGTTTGATGGCCGCTGTCCAATTTATGTAATCCTCGTGCCGATAAGGTTGGTTTACAACCGTGAATTTAGAGCCTTTACGGGCTATGTTAAGAGGATATGAGAGACGTTGGAATCCATGCGAGTTTATACCAAAATTGAAGCCGCTCTCCACAAATGTGACATCTTACAATGTGCGATATCTTCGCCCACAACATCCTGGAATAACCCAATTTAATGCCCCGAAACAAGCTGTTGGCCATGTTGGCTAACGTTATTTGCTCCACTGGTCTGATATCGAGAAATCGCCCCGGCACGCGTTCAAATAAAATGCTTGTTTGTGCAGCTCAGACTTTTCAATCCAATTTAATCCCGAACGACTAGATTAATCTAAAAAATTATCGCGTAGAGCTGTTGATCGTGCCAATTTCTGACGACCAGACGGTGTGATCAAGAGGATCGACCGTAAATGGATCGTATAAAACAAAAAAGAATTGGTAGACATTCATCCCCGTTAAAATTTTTAAATTAGGACAATTACAAAAGCTGTAACACCCCCTCAGAAGCCATTGACACCCGAATACAAAAGATAACAAACACCCCCAACCCAAAAAAGCAACTGAATATTTATCACACCATACATTATATACAACACCTCCGACCGGCAGCCATATCCGGTAAACGAATATAACCAATGAAATCAGTGAAGACACTCACCATCTTGTTGTCGAATGGCCCTTGATATAGATCAATCAGAAAAATCAAGATAATGTTTGGATTAGGCTGCATGATAACCTTCGCACTATGCTGCAAGAACTATGATCACGATGAGAAGCACAATCCCAAAAATGACCAAAAGCAAGCAGGCCTGCGTTCGGAAGACAGATTAGTTATTAATAGTACTTGAAATCACAAACATGCAAAGTTCAGCATTTATATCACTGATAAGAAGTATGGTAATGGATACAGACTATTCTTCTGGCCTACAGATTTCATTATACAAAAAGCTAAGAGTTGCCCAGATCCAGAAGTAAAATATCTCGGAAACTGAGAAGGGCTTCAGACAAGAGGCTGTGTAGAGAATAATTTTATCATTTCCAATCAATTAGACAGAAAAAAAAAAAAAAAGATGAGGACACAAAGGAATGCCTGGAGTTCATGTTTCACAACTCATACATACTGAATGTGCATGCATGTGTAAAGGGAAGTGGATGGGAAGAGGTAAGAAAGAGGAGGGAAATACTATGCTAGAATCATGTAATTACCAGCGACGAATTTGATCTTTGGGTCTTTGCAGCTTTCACAAGTTGGGATTTTCCTTGTGCAGTTGCCGCTTGGGCATTTTCAATATGGGAGCCAATATCATCTGCAACATATCCAGCGATGGACAAAACTCAGCAACTAAGTAAATCTTCTGAAACACAAAAAATCCGAGATACTTGGAGATTTCCACCAAAGAAGTGGATGTACCAATCATAGCTCCTTGGTCATGTACAACTACAGCAAGGTCTTTAAAAATCTCATTCACTTCACCAATCTGTTGCTGAATTTCTTGTATTCCCTGATCTCTTTCCTCAATAATTGCCTCATTAAAGGCAATCTCGTTGTCCAGTAGAAGGACCTCTTGTCTGCAGCGATAAACAGGAGCTGAATTTCAATTAAGTGACATAAAAGAGGAACAGAAACCCAATGTTTTGCTTTTACCACCAAAGGAAGGCAAACCATTCATTAGCCACACTGGAAACCATCAAAAAGTAAATTTCTGCACATATTCATGTTATGAACAAGGTACCAAAGATGTAAACCTTAGTAAATTTCAGTCAATGATATGACAAAATCTTGGGCATTGAAAAAGTCACATTAGCATGTGTTTGTTAGCAGCTCTCACCTTCTTGACTCTACAAGAAGAGCACGCTGTTCTGGATTCTTATCTGAACTTATATCTAACTCACTTGTTGTATAGCTGCAAATAGCATAATAATAGATGCAACATTAAGAACATAAGTAATAGTGAAATAAACAACCAAACAATAAGTTAATCATTGATCAAAAAATGCCATGAAGATGTCTCAACTAATTCATTTTGCCACAACTAATTCCTACTGACAAACACACAATAAAACTCTCAAATCCATTCACACAATTTTATGGCTCCCTAAGAGCCAATCACCTAGAAGGAAGAACTGCCTGGGGAACAAACGGAGCATATGTTGTCTCCCGCTCTGCTGAGAGCCGTTGGGCCTTTTGAAATTCTTTTAAGACTGCTTGAAAATCTTTTGCAAGTTTAGCATCAGCTATCCTTTTGCTTTGCTGCAATCAGAATAAATAAAAAAGAAAAAAAAAAGAAAGAAACCAGGTGACATGAATCACATCACACAATGCATTCCAATAATTGGCAACATCTGCTGCTACAAGAAATGTACAAAGGTCCAACGAGGAAAAACCACCGGCAACCAAACCTAGTGTGCTGTTGGGAAATGGCAAATTTTCTGAGGGGATGCTATAATAAAGAAAAGAAATATACAAGAGAAAACTTACACTGACTCCGGCGCGATGATCTGTTTCACTAGCTTGTTTTAGTTTAGCCGAGGTATCCTTCACCAACTGCGCAACGTGTAGCCTTGTCTTGTGCCTAGCAGCGCAAGCAAATTCACAATAGGGATTAATGGAGAGAAACATTCATCACACACGCAACTTTCTTGCACGAATCATCAAACAAAAGAGCAAATAAGTCGGGGAGAATTTAGTCACCAACTTTCATACGGTGAGATGTCAATTTCCCACCTCATAATCCGGAGGTCATACGATAACAACATTGCACACAAAGTAACAAACTGCCGGCGATTAACGATTAGGACGGTGCTAAATCTTAATAGAAACCGGGGCAAGAATAGAATGCCAAGCCCCCAAACATGCTTGTCATATTTCCTCGGCCGGTAATTCCTTTCTCCAAAAAGCCTACTTAATCCATTCTCCTCAAAATTGACGAACAATCACGGTCTTTTCTGTTTAATTCTATGATGTTATGTCACGAAGATACTTGACTCAATCCTACGAAACAAGGATTCAACTACATTTTCTTATCAATCAAAATCAGTTCCATCCAAACAGCACCTAACTACAGCATCTCATCCTAATAAAATTTAAAATTAAACAACAAAAAAAAAAAGAATTCACATAATTCAGGGAAGAAAAAAGAAAAAGAAAAAAGAAAAAGAAAGAAGGAGAGAACGCACAGCTTCTCGCGGAGGTCGGGGGTGTCCTTGGGAGTGCCGAGGGTGTTGACGAGACGCTGGAAGGTGGACACGGCGGTGTTGATCTGGAAGATACCGGAAGCAACGGCCTGCGTGGCGTCTTGCTTGCCGTTGATCATCGACGCCGCCAACGGCCGCCCTGCCTCGAGATCTTGAAAGCTCATGTTAATAATTCTACTTTTTTTTCTTTTCTTTTCTTTTCTTTTTTTTTAAATTTTATCAATAAGAAACGAACAATTCAAATTCCAGATGGAATCACACACCAACAACAACGACAACAAACAACAAGAAGAAGAAGAACGGTGTGCCCCTGCCCGACCACACCCACCCGGGGTTAGGGCGACGCGTGCCAGGTAGGAGTCGTTATTGGTCCCGAGTGGTCCAGTGTTTGACGTGGACCCACCACCGACCTTATTGTTACCCGTCTTTCCATCATCGACATTTTTTTTTAATAATATTTAAATAAAAATGATAAGAATATGTTCTAGTAATTATATTTCTTGAAAATGGGCCCCTTCACATTTTTTGAGATACATAGGCTAAAAGTTGTATAGGAAGTTGCCACGTGGTAGCTCTTCAAAAATTAATTTTGTAACAGATATATTTTTTTTATTTTAAAAAAAAAAACCTCTAGTAGATTAATTTATATAAAACAATAAAAAAAACAATAATTACGAGAAACTATGTAACAAATAAATATGCATGCTCTTTTCTGTTTCTCGATATATTGTTCCTACCAACCCTTTCATTTTTGTTTCTGTTTTTGATTCTATGGGTTTGTGGCCTTGAAGGCAGACCCGATTTCGTTTTTCTTTTCTTTTATTTTTCTTTTTGTAACTGGAAATTCAAGTGAATGTTTCTTTCTTTTTTTTTTTTGGTAATGTTCCGCGTAAAATACTTGGGAACTGTACAGAATTGGAATGTCAATTTCCAATTACTGAAACCAACAAGATATCAAGGAGTTTTTTTTTTTTAATATGGAAATATAATAAAGTTTAGTTAAATTTTTTTTTATTTTTTCACATATATGATTAAATTAATTTGATTTATTTTGAAATAGATCAAATTAAAAATTTGTGTTAGTTAAATATTAAATTTTTTATTGTACAAAAATAAAATATTAAAATTCGTTAGTCAACAAAAAAAATAAAAGAATGTGGCTGAAAGATTTTGTAGAAACTAGAAACACATGTCAACGTGATATTTTAATTGCAAGGAGTGGGGAGGAATAATCATTGTTATCTTCAATCGTGAAACGACAATCTTCACTAAGATTTTTGAACTTCCATTTAGCGGTGCTTTCAATGTCTGCAACACATGATAAAAGTCTCGTTTAAAACTAGTCCTATGTTGGGCGCAACCACAATTTTTATATAAATTTTTTTTTTAAATTAAAAAAATTACAAAATATTTTAATTTCAAAATTAACTCTATTATAATTAATAAATGAGTATAATAAATGTATAAAATCTTAACTATAACAAATTTAATTTGTATTTAATGAAAAACTAATGAGTTGGTCAAAATAAATCAATTATAATCTGTCAATTATGAGTAAACTTTAAAATAACACTCTAATTATTCAAAATAAATTTTTAGGTGTCTCGTACCAGTCAACCAAAATTTAATTTAGTCAAACTATAAATTAATATTTATTTACACAATTTATTAAAACTACTATATATGAAAGAATAAAAAGTGATTAGAATTCAAAGATTTCAATTATGGATAAAAAATCTGCACTTATAGATTATCAAAACACAATCAATTCGTCCATAATAAACCTACATTTACTGACTAAAAATTAGTTTGATTGAATTACAATTAACCTTTCAATTGTACAATTGATTATAATTACACACAAAAAAAAGTCCATAATACAAACCTACAGAACCAAAGAAAAACTTGGACTTATATGTTCAAAATATAATTTTTACTGTTTAGGATTAAAAACAAGAAATTTTTTATTAGTTGTCTAAGTTTCAATGCGATTGAGCATCATTTGACCTTTTAAAAATAAGATGAAAGGAAACTGCCTCAAGTTGAAAAACTTTAGCAACCACCAACTCTTTTTTCTCTCCTTTTATAACCTTTGTCTTTTTTTACTTTTCTTTTTTTTTTTCAATTAAGTTTTTAACAAACCAAAAAGAGGTATTTGTACCTTCATTAAGTGTTTTTAAGTTGTGGGCTAAAAATAAATGATTGAAATTTCACACCATATAGGAAGGGATCAATGAGTTCAACAATTCTTCCTCTTTTAACTATATGGAGGTATTGGTTATCCTGACTAACAAACAACATAGCTCAAAACTTTCCTCTTGACAATATCTTTGTCAGCATATTAACAATATTATTATCCATATGAATCTTTTTAAGTGTTAACTATTTAGAATTGAGAATATTATGTATCTAATGATATCATATATCAATATGTTTTGATTTGGTATAAAAATTTGGATTCTTACCATAATGGATTGCACTCTGATTGTTACAATACAACACATACTTTGATTATTTAAAACCAAACTCTTTTATGAATCTTTTTATCTAAAGTAACTCTTTGGACGTTTTAATTATAACAATGAACTTTACTATTGTAGTGGACAATGTAACACATTTTTGCATATGAGATTACTAACTAATTGCTTCTTGTGTAAAAATAATCAAATAACCTGAAGTAGACTTTTTAGAATCAATGTTAGTTGCCATATTTGAATTTATGTATCTAATAAGGGTAGGCTTACCGCTCCTAAAACAAAATCTCAAATCAATAGAACCTCACAAATATCTTAATATTCATTTCACTACATTATCATACTCCTTATTAGGATTTGAAAGGAACTAGCTAACAATGCCAACTATATAAATTATATTGGACCTTATATACATCATTGTATATATTAAACTGCCTACAATTGATGCATAAGAAACTCTTTACATTTCTTCCTTCTTTTTTTTTTTTCATGTGGAAAGATATTGGTTAGGAGGAGTGCTTAACACTTTAACTTTATCCATATTAAATCTCTAAAACACCTTTTCAATGTATTACTTTTAGGATAAACATAGTTTTTTATTTTTCCTATCACGAGTAATTGACATGCTGATGATCATTTTTACTGGTCCTAACTACTTTATAGTAAAGGACTTATTTAACTCTTACTTTAATGTAACAATTCTAGAAGTATTACAACCGCTAATAAGTATATCATCAGCATTAAGTTGTAAAATGATAAAATCATTGTCAATGAATCTTTGAACAAAAACACAATGACTATAAGTAGCCTTCTTGTAACCTTACTCCCCTATAATAAATTCAAACTTCTAATATCATTGCTTTAGAATTTGTTTCAAGTTATACAAGTTCTTCTTCAACATACATATATGATCCTTTTTTTCTTTCACCTCAAAGTCTCATTATTGCTTTATATAAAATTTTTCTTTAAAGTCATCATGGAGCAAAATCATTCTCACGTCCATCTACTTAATCTCCAAGTCCTAACTTGTAGCTAGACTTAACATAACTTGGATGAGAGACATTTTCACCACTGGTGAAAAGATCTCTTTAAAGTTGATGCCTTATTTCTGACTAAATCCTTTGACGACCAATCTGATTTTATTTCATGGTTATAAAGTGTTCTCTTCTTGTTTCATCCTATAAACCCACTAATTTTTCAAAACCCTTTTACCTTTAAGTAACTTTACTGACTTATAATTGGAGTTGTTATGCAAAGATTTCATTTTAACTATCATGACATCTATCCAATGTTGTTTATACTCACTTCAATTGCTTCTTCATAACACTTAAGTTCTCCTCTTTCAGTTAACATCACAAACCTATCAGGAGAGTTCCGAGTATAGGGCATTAGAATTTTGTTAGACCTTTGTCACTAAAATAAAGGTAGAGGTATAAATGGATGATCTTTTAAGAGAACATTAATATGACTTGCATTGTAGATATTATGATCTTATTGACCATTATCTTCATGTTCTTAAACATCAACTAGATCACCTAGAGGAGTTTGAGGAACTGAATCAATATCAATAGGACTATCATGAGTTTAAGTAATTGCTTTCTCAATATCTGCGATGTTTTAATCCTTAAAGAACATAACATATTTGCATTTGACAAACTTCTTTTTAACCATATCATATAATTTATGCTTGAAGTTATCTTTACCATAACCAAGAAAGATACACTATTGAGTTTTCATATTCAATTTTTCTTTTTCATTTTTTGGGATATGAGTAAAAGTCTTACAGTCAAAACTCATAAATAATCATAAAAGACTTTCTTACTAAACCATAATTTTATCTAGAATATTACCTTGTAGAGGAACACTAAGAGACAAATTTATTATATGTGTCACTATATTTAAGGGTTCACTTTAAAAGGATTTAGGCAACTTTGCACTTGAAAGTAGATGTTTAACCCTTTTAATTAGTGTTCTTTGCATTCTTTTAGCTAAACTATTCAACTATGATATTTTAGGAGGTGTTTTCTGATGTATGATCTCATATACCTTATAATACTCATCAAACAAGCCATTGCATGCACCACCATTATCAATATAGACACATTTTACCTTTTTCCTTGTCTATCTCTTAACCAAAGTATGAAATTGTTTGAACTTGTCATAGACTTGATCTTTATTCTTTAAAGTATAAACCTAAAGTTTCCTTAAGTGATCATTAATAAAAGTTACAAAATAAAAGACACCATATATAAGCATACCTTCAAAGGAACATATACATCATAATGCATCAACTTAAATAATTCTAATTTTCTTAAAGGTAGGTAACTCTTGAATGTAACTTTATTCTATTTTCTAACCAAATAGTGAGGACACTTCTTTAAAACTACACTCTTCATGTCTGAAACTTGGTTTTTTCTTGTCAAATAATTTTTTCCCTTTTTACTTATGTTACTAAATTACTTATGCCACAATTTAATGAATTTTTCATTCTTTATTGCATTCACATCTTTGAAAATGGAAGCTTGCATGAAATATAAATTAGAGCATTTGTTACCTCGTGCCACAATTAAGGAGTCTTTACTAAGCTTCCATTGTTCATCACTGAAGGTATTGCAAAAACTTTTATCATCAAACTTTCTTATTAAAATTAAATTTAAATGGATGTTTATGACATCTTTAACATCCCTTAATGTTAGTTTTACTTCATTATTTGTCTTTAAGTAAATATCATTAATACAAATGACTTTTGTTAAGTCATTACTATCCATTTTTAATGCCCTACAATCACCAAAAGTGTATGTTGTAAAGAATTTCTTTCTTCAAGTAACTTGAAGGGAGGCACCACTATCTATAATCCAATTAGTCTTATGAAATGTTAGATTGATCACTTTCTCATAATAAACAATAATGACATCAACAATATTAGAAATAGATATAGTAGCAATATAATCATTACCATTATTTCTTTCTTTATGCTTATTATTGTCATTTTTTGTTTCTCTCTTCCATTTGTAGCATTTTTTTCTGAATATAACCTATATTCCCATAATAATAACATTGGATATTCTTATACTTTGATCTTAACTTACTTTTTCTTGTCTTCTCCTCCTATTTTTAATAACCAGAACCTCTGATTTAGATAATGATGAACCTTAAGATTTTCTTTTCATCTTTTTATTCAACACACCACCCTTTATGAGTTCCAATGATTAAACACTGTCGAAGGTAGAATTAGCAAGTGAAGTTCAGAAAGTCTTCCAAGAATCAAGTAATGTAACAAGTAACCAAACCTCAAGAACCTCATTGTCAAACTTAATGCCTATGCTTAACAATTGATCAATAAAAACCTAAAACTTGTTCAAATGGTTAGCAACTGAACTATCTTTTATATATTTCAACTACATTATATTTTTTAACAAGAAAATCTTATTATTATTAGACTTTAAAGCATATAATATCTTAAACTTACTCCACAAGGTCTAAGTATGTGTCTTATTGCAAATGTGACTGTAAGCATTATCATCAACAACTTATCGTATAAAACCATAAACCTATTCATGCTTTAAATCACATTCTTCATTGATCTTAAACTCAAGTTTAGCACTAGTAAATACTAGTAAATTTGATTTCTTCACAAATAGGAGATCCCTTATTTTACTCCTTCATATATGATAATTCGTGTCATTCAAACAAATCATTTTATTCACATTTAACTCCATCATTCAAATAAGTTAAACACACTAACTAATAGCTCTAATAACACTCTGGTGGGAGAAGGGGCAATGGAGTACAAATAACCCAAAAAACTTCTCCCACTTACTTTAACCTATGAGGAAATGATTGAATAACAAATATGACAATTAAAGTAATTATATGAGAACACACTAAATTTTACATGAAAAACTCCTCTAAATCAAAAAGGAAAAAAATCATTGGATACTTTGACCTAGAAATTAACTTCATTATAATCAACAAGTAATACAATTGAGATATATAACCTTAATTACGTTAAACAAATTGAATAAATTCAATTTGAACTTAATAAAAGGCTAATGAGTTGACCAAAATATAATAGCCACATTTAGTCAAACATAACCCAACAAATAGACCTTAAAACAACAATTTAACTATTCAAAATGAACTTCCAAATGTCCCCTACTTGTTGACTAAAATTTAGTTCAATCAAATTACTAATCGATGTCCATCTGCATAGTTTACCAGAATTGTCACAGATAAGAGAAAAAAAGTTATCAGAATTTAGAGATCTTAGTTTTAGATCAAA
Source organism: Bruguiera gymnorhiza (assembly GCA_020883675.1). Taxonomy (NCBI): domain Eukaryota; kingdom Viridiplantae; phylum Streptophyta; class Magnoliopsida; order Malpighiales; family Rhizophoraceae; genus Bruguiera; species Bruguiera gymnorhiza. The sequence goes on along the minus strand of JAIRCJ010000136.1, from coordinate 1,874,886 downwards.
AACCTACCCTTATAGATTACAAAAGCACAATCCAACCGTCTACTATAAAGATATATGTATCCTCTAACTATTGACTAAAAATTAGCTCGATTACACCACAATTAACCTTCTAATTGCATGATTAATCAAAATCATATGCAAAAAAATGCCCAAAATACAAACTTACAAAACTAAAGAAAAACATGGACTTATAGTACTCAAAACATAATCTCCACCATTTAGGAACAAGACATCCTTTATTAGTTGTCCAAGTTTCAACTCGATTAGACAACATTTGTCCCTCTAACAATAAGATATAAGAACATTACATAAGTTGAAAAATTCCAATAACCACCCAACTCTCTTTTCTCTCCTTTTGTAGCCTTTTTATGTTTCTTTTCCTTTTTCTTTTCTTTTTCAATTAGATTTCTAGTAGCCAAAAAGAGGTATTTATGCCTTCGTTAAGTGTTTTTAGGTTATGGAACCAACCAAATACATTTGGGCACTATCTTAAAAATAATTGAACTTCCACACCATATAGGAAAGGACCAATGAGCCCAATAGATTTAGATTACCAATTGCCACCTAATGCTTTAACTTTTACTATAAGATAATTCCAAGAACTTGCATCATTCTATACACTCCAACTAGGCTAACTTAGTAGTTGCTAGAAATCATCGCAAGTAACTTAAAGTAAAACTTTAGGTGGTGTTGAATTTGCTTTAAGAAAGGCAAAGGATGTGGTTAGTAGTATGCTTGCTAAGGGCTACATGCTAGGCAAAGGTGTAATCAATAAAGTAAGGAATTTTGACGAGAAGCACTAATTGGCTTTATTAGCATTAGATAACATCACCTTAATTGACAAAAAGATAAGGTTCATTGAGAAGATTAATGCTGGCATTATTGTCATGAATGACAAAATTTGGGAAGCGAATGGCCAATGTAGGTTGCCTTAACTAGTTAGGTGTCATTTTATGTAATACCTCAATTTTTCTAAGAATATCAATATCCTTAATATACATGATGGTACTAAGTTTTGTTTTCATGACCTTTGTACTATTATAATTCCTGATTATTATTATTGTTCTTGTAAGCTTTCCCTTATGTGTCATAATTCTTCTTTCCTCAACAACTTAATTTAAAGGAAAATTTCCATAGTATCATTATTATTATATGAACAAAGTTTCATCAATGTTTTAGGCTTTTTCTTTATTTTCACACTTATTGACACTTTTGATAGACTTGCCCTTCATGGGATGAAGCTTACAATATTTACAAAGTAGCTTTTACTTCTATTAAGTTAGTTTTATTATTAGATTTTTTTTTGTATTTTTTGCCATTAGTAGACTTATTAAAATATAAACTATATAATGAAGATAGTTTTTTTTTTTATTCCTATAAACCTTATACTTCTCTTCTTAAAAGAAAAAATTGAGATTTTGAAAAAAGATGTCTAAAAGTATGTTTAGAGTTGTGTTTTAAAAACTTGTATTTTGAGTCAAAACATAGTTTTATTAGTATTAATAAGGAGACTAGTTTTGTTAATTTTCACTTGCTACTATTTTCCTTAAATGTCTAAAGAAGGAAATGGTGGAGGAAAACTTATTGTCACTGTAAGAATAAGAAAAAGATTAATGAAAACTTAGTGACAACAAGAGAAAATGACACTATAAAAGCCATTGTTAGAAAAAGCTAATGAATCCAACATGTTTCTTTCTCTCTTTTGAACCCAACCTTCTTTTCATCAAAAGGCTTATATAAATTTTTTTAGCTTCATCAAAAGGCAATGCAGATGTTAATGTTACATTAGAATAACTTAAAGTTTTGTTCCTTTATTTTTATTATTGATATCTAATTATTATTATTTAGTTTAATTGATTAATTGTAAATCTTAAAAAAGAAAAAAAGAAGGATTGGATTATGCATATACAAGGTCTAACAAATTCTATTGGTAATATATGGCTTGAGTTTACCCTTTTTTTTTTTTTCTCACATCATCCGCCAATTTATATGAGTAAGCCACATGTGTAAGTGTATTAGGTTTATCATATAACATAAAATTTAAGTTATTTTATGTTTATTAACTTAGAAATAAAATTAAAGCATTCAATGCCTTTTAATGAATACTTATCCACTTATATTTAAAATTTGTAATTGTAAAAATATTTAATGATTTTTTGTTCAAGGTATTTAATGCTCTAATATCTTGCTAATGGGTACTTAATATCTCTTATCGTTAGAAATATTTTATGAATACTTTTTTTAATGAATATAATTTGAATAAATTCATAGTCTAATATATCATTATTCAAAGGAAAAATAGTTTAATAAAATGAATTCAAATAAATATAATTAATTTTTATATTATATACAAGTCATTTTATATTATATATAAAATAACAATATTGTATAAAATATCTTGTATATCATATAAAAAGGTCCACTTGAATCTTATATATTTTAATTTACTTAGATTTTTTCAAAAGGAAACTATGTAACCTAACTTGGAATAGTCATAAGAAACAATACATATAAAATAAATAATACAATTTTTTATATTTTATTTTTTTAAAATAACAAATCAAAATTATTCAAAAATCTTCATTTTTATCTATATTTTATCTTTTAGAATAAATAAACACCACTTAATGTTTTCCTAAATAAAAAGAAAAAAAGAAAGATTATTTTGCATTTATAAGTTCTCACGTATTACTAGAATTAACTTTATCCTTTTTTTTACTTTATCCAATTATATGAACCATAAATTATTATATTTTATAAGTATTTTTAAATTTATTATAAAATGAAAAATTAGAATTATTTTTTATATGAAGTTAAAAATAAAAATTAAAACATTTAATATCTTTTAATGAATACTTATCCATATATATTTGAAATTTATAAATATAAGAATATTTAATTATTTTTTTGTTCATGCTAGCACTTAAGGTTGAAAATACTTTAAGAACACTTTTTTAGTGACTATGATTTGAATAAATTTATGGTCTAGTGCATCATTATTTAAACAAAAAAAAGTGTATGATAAAATTGATTTAAAAATAATAAATTTAAATAAAAATAATTAATTTTTATATTATATATAAAATATTAATATAATATAAAATATATGATATATAATATAAAAATTAATCATTGTTATCATAATCTATTATTTTTGAGTTTAGGAAAATTTTTTCAAATAAAGACAATGTAACTTAACTTTTGAACCGTCAGTAAGAAATTAGTGTGATAAAATAATGAATAAAAAATTTCTTTGTTTATATATATATATATATATTATTTTTTAAATAACAAATTAAAATTATTAAATTAAAAGCGATGGATGTGGGGTTAGGTTCAGTTTCGCCTTAAAAGGAAAAGAAAATGTCACGTCGGGAAAGAGAAAGGTGCTAAGAAGAACGCGAGCGGTTCCCACCGAGCGAGCGGTCTAACAGTACAAATAACCATAGTTTAACGAGCGAACACCGATGCGGAATATCTGAATCGGCGTCAGCGTCAAAAAGCAAATCAGCCTCAGTTCTCATGGCCGCCGCCAGCTGCATCACCGCCACGAAGACAGCAGTTAACGTCCGAGACCACCTCACCTCTTCTGCCTTGTCGAGGCCCTACTTCTCGGCCCAGTTACCCCTCAAGTTCAACAAGTTTACATCTCGGCCATCCTCCGGGAGTGCTAGATTGGCCGTCTCTTGCGCCTTGACCCAAGGGACGCCCGTCAAGATGGAAGAATCCGACCCGGTTTTGTGGCAGCGACCTGATTCCTTCGGCCGTTTCGGTAAATTTGGCGGGAAGTACGTGCCGGAGACCCTCATGTCCGCTCTCTCTGAGCTCGAAACGGCGTTCAATTCCATCAAAAACGACCCTGATTTTCAGGTCTATCCCCGTCTCTGTGGAAACCGGCAAAGATTTATTTGTGCATTTGGGTCTTTTTAGCTTGTGAATTATATTGGGTTTTGGATGCATAAGGGGATCTTTCATTATAAAAGCCCGATGGGTCGTTCAAGGCTTGGAATTTAATTAGTGGGTTTGGTTTGATTGCTAAAAATTTTATTCTTTTTGATTTTCCGACCAAAAATGTAGAAATGCATGTTTGGTTGCTTGGTTTAAAATTGTTGAAAAATCAAAAACTAATTGCTAACATTCTCCTCTCCTATTCTCATGTCTGTCTATCACATTCATTTTTAATTGCTGGGTTCTGGGGCTTTCATGTCTTCTGAATAGCATAAAGAAGTGGGAAAAAGAATCTCCAAAATATACAAGGGGTAGTCCCCCACCCCATTAGCCAGCCAGTTCCATTTTCTGGGTTGTGGAATCCATATTCTAAACCTTCATGAGCCTTTGTCACGAATGTTTCTCCTTGAAAAAATGACACTGAACACCACACATATAGTGACGTGGTTAGGGTTCAAGCGGGAAGAAATTTTTGCATGTTTTGTGGCACTGCTCTGTATTAGATGAAGCTATTTATTATTTTTATTTTTCCCAGAAACAGTAACCTTACATTTAGAGACACCTAAATCTAATTGTGCACATTTATGTGATCAGAATAGTCTTCTAATGATCTAGATCAATTTCTGGAGCTGCCCTTCCATGTTTCATTGTGGAAGCCTGAGTGTATCATTGATGTTCTGAATTTATGAATCTAATGCAAGACCATTGATTTTCAAATTTATGAATCTTGTGCAAGAGGTATATGAGAGCCAATGTTTTAAGGTGTGCAGTAATGCCTTGTCTTTTATATCTGCCTTGTCATCTGTCCTTGTTCCCTGTTTCATATTGCAATATCACTTGTTGACAAAGGAAGTGTGTTTGCTGTAGAATGAACTAGCTGCAATTTTGAAGGACTATGTTGGTAGGGAGAACCCTCTTTATTATGCTGAGCGTCTTACTGAGCATTATAGGCGGCCTAATGGTGATGGACCTCACATTTACCTCAAGAGGGAAGATCTTAACCATACAGGTGCTCACAAAATTAACAATGCAATTGGTCAAGCTTTACTTGCTAAACGTTTGGGCAAAAAGCGAATAATTGCTGAAACTGGAGCTGGTCAGCATGGAGTTGCAACAGCTACAGTTTGTGCCAGGTTCGGCTTGCAGTGTATTGTCTACATGGGAGCTGAAGATATGAAAAGACAAGAACTTAATGTCTTCAGGATGCGGCTCCTCGGAGCAGAGGTCCGGGGAGTCCATTCTGGGACAGCCACGCTGAAGGATGCTACATCAGAAGCTATACGGGATTGGGTTACTAATGTGGAGACAACACATTATATTTTGGGGTCCGTCGCTGGGCCACATCCGTATCCCATGATGGTACGGGAATTCCATAAGATTATTGGCATAGAAACAAGAAAACAAGCACTGGAAAAATGGGGTGGAAAACCTGATGTGCTGGTCGCATGTGTTGGTGGAGGTTCAAATGCCATGGGACTCTTCGAAGATTTTGTGAAGGACAAGGATGTTAGGTTGATTGGTGTGGAGGCTGCAGGTTTAGGCTTGGATAGTGGCAAACATGCTGCAACTTTAACCAAAGGAGAAGTGGGGGTGTTGCATGGTGCTATGAGCTATTTATTACAGGATGATGATGGGCAAATAATTGAGCCTCATTCTATTAGTGCAGGGTAAAACCTAGAACTGAAGTTTTATTGGTTTGATCCTAAAGAAATTATTTTAATTTTGATGCTATGAGTAATCTGTTTTCTCTATATAGGTTGGACTACCCAGGCGTTGGGCCTGAACATAGTTTTCTGAAAGAGAGAGGACGTACTGAATACTATAGTATCACAGATGAAGAAGCATTGCAAGGTATTGAAATTTGAGTTGGATTCTCCAATCTTTGTCTCATATCCTGGAAGAAATAAATCAAAGTAATAAAACCTTGAGCTTTGTATAAAATCTGTGAAGTACGAGCTTCTGATAAATTCAAAGAGAATCTGAACTAACAGCAAATAGTAGCTTGATTTTAAGTGACAATTGACATTCTCAGTTCATCTTTTTTTATTTAGGTAATATTTGTATGACACTGTCACAGAATGCAATGTTTTATGCACTTCTAGAACAGCTACTGCTCTACTCAACCAAACCACTACTGTCATTCCATCTTTCTGTCAAGCATGACATTGTGGCTTATTAATTACTCTTTTATTGTGTTTCTGCAGCTTTCAAGAGATTGTCACAATTAGAAGGCATAATTCCTGCTTTGGAGACATCTCATGCATTAGCTTACTTGGAGAAGCTGTGCCCAACTCTCTCAGATGGAGTAAAGGTCGTAGTTAACTGCAGTGGCAGAGGAGACAAGGATGTTCAGACTGCGATTAAGTACTTAAAGGTTTGATGTTATGCCTTTGCCCTCGTTAAGCATTGAAGGGCTTGACTTTCTCTTGCCGTGTATGTCGCAGTCCTTTCTATCCAAACATGTGGGATCAAACTTTAGTCAATGACAAAGCAAAGTCCAAAAGCATTTTTTCTGCTTCTTTTCCTAGATACTCGTGAATAAATACAGACGTCCATAGGAAAATGCATGGATGTTATATGGACGTGTGCATAGGACTTGCTGGGAAATGTGTAAACCTAGAATGTTCTGTTGGACATTTTCCCATATTGGGAAAAACTTTTGCATTCTAGTGCATGTTTAGAAAAGTGAACAATCAGTGCAGCGGATGTTACACTGAGCTCCATGAATTTGATGGCCACAGCCGAGACCAAGTCGGTGAAGTCCCTTCTTTGTGGTGCTAATCGCTCTAGTTTCATTCTGACGTTAACGAGTGTGCAAGGACAATGAGAGTAATTCAGGGGTACTGAATTCTCTCGTCTCACTCTATGCTTGAGTCTCATATAATGAATGTATACATATATATAGATACTCCTGAACAGCGATATTCATTAAAACTTCCAAGTACAATATCTGTACAAGCGAAAAAGGCAAAAGTGACTCTGCGCCAAAACTACTAAATGCCAAAATCCTGGAGAATCATAGCGGTTACTAGTCACCACCCTGGTGGAATACTGACCACCCTTAAATCCAGAATCATATTTAGCTACTAAACTCTGCAAATCAACTGTTGGGCAACGGAACAAGAGATGATGTCTTGCAGGCTGAAGAAGCCCTGCAAACAACTACGACGGAAAACTGAATTTACAGTCTCCACGAGCTCAAAATCCTTGTCCTTACTGGAGCCTTTCACAATGCAAATTCAGAATAGCCCAGTAAATTTCATTTCGAGTCTGCACACTTGGTCTGCACTCCTCCACCCACATGTAGTATCCCCTTGCCACACACGCACACGCACACACGCTTAAATGAGACAAAGCAGCTAACACCATCAATTTACAATCCCCTTCTCTTGTCCAATTAAAAGGCACCATGCCATAATAAGCTCTTGAGACCTGTGAACTGCTTGTTCTTTTGATAGTTGAAAAGTATGAACCAGGACTGGATGGTCTCCGAGACAACTCGGATTCCAGTAATTAGTAGTAATTAGCAGGCTGCTTTAAGGCTCATTGGCCCCAGCACCATCCTTCTGGTATATGACGGTTCATGGTGACTAGAAGAAATGCTTTTACTTATTGGTTCGTAAGGACTTAATGGAGTCGATTTTGCAACTAATTGTTAATGGAAAAGGCAAATTAATAATTCATTTTTCTAATGGCCACGTATCAATAGCTTATAAAGGATGTGGAACTTCTAGGAATTGAACTTCTAACCATTTTTTGCGGATCATATAATTATGCTTTAACTTTTTATAACATCCTTTGGAAGTTAACAATTGCAATCTGTCTTGATAGTTTTGACATGCTCTGTTATCTGGGCCATCTCTTTCTCTACACATTTCCAATTAATGCATATTTGGTGAAATTGGAAATAAGGTAAGTCTAACTTTCTAAACATATATGGCCATTATTTAATTTATCTCAAATTGAGTATGATAACTTTTGGAAGTTGATTGATAGTTGATTCACTTCTCTTATGTTGCTTCCTTCCATACTTTTGTGTTTATAAAATTCAACCTTTCTACTAATTTTACTTAAGCAAACACATTGGCAATACTCCATGTTTTATCATCAACAAAACAAAATATGAAATCTTACTTATATCAACTAAACAAATTATCATTTTAGATATCAATTCAAAATCATTCTATCTCTTTTAAGAGGATCTAGCAATCTAACAAATTAAAAAAATTTTAAATTTGAAGAGAAATTTAAGAAATAAATTGAGATTTAAAGGGATAAATAATTTAATTTATATAAATACTTTAGATATAAAATTTTGATACAAAGTATTAAGTTGTGATATATATAAAAATTTTATTAAGTAGTAAAATATATAAGATTCAAATATAAAAATCGGTAAAACTGAAAGTAAATTTAAAATTAGAAATTTATTAAATTAAGAATTAAAATTAATTTGATTTAATATTTTTACTTAAACAAAAAGTTAAGAAATGAAGTATTTATATAATATTATTTTTTAAATATCATCTATTATAAAATGTGGCAACAAATAAGGTTTTAAACCTTATTATCCATAGGTTGTATAAAATAAGTTTTTCAAATATTCAAATGTTAAGCAAAAATTAGTCAAGACTAGTCTAGGAAAATTTGTTAAGGAAACTCCTAATAATCTTATTAATAATAATAAGATAATTTTTTATGCGTACGCATTGTGATTCTACAAGAAGACAAATTAAGGTTTCATATGAGTTTAAAAATAAAATAACAAAATTATTGATATGATGTGATTATTTTTTTATTTTTTTCTTTTTCCTTAAATTCATAATTATTAGATTAATAATTGTTATTGTCTTTTCTTTTACGCCGAATTCTCTCTCTTAGGGTGTGTGGTGAACAAAAATGAAGAAATTGGTGTCCGGTAGTTTTGGATCTAACTTTCAACAATGAACGCATGTGACTATTGGTGGTGGCTATCTGACGAGGGTGAGCGATTACTTACAAGACTTATATACTTCTTCTCATCTGGATTATATGACTATTCTGATATTATTATTAAAATTAAAATTTAATTAATTTTAATAACATTTTTAGTATTTAATAACTTTGATAATTCTCTATAATGGCTGATAGCAGCTCCTCCCTTTCTTTGGTTGTACCACTATTAGAAATCAATTAGTTTTGACATCAATATTTAAATAATTATAAAATACTTATAATTTTATTAATTTAAAAAAACTTAATTCAATTGTTTCAACTTTTATAATAATTCTCATTAACTCATAATTTAAATTAATTTCAACTAATGGATCAAACATTTCCATGGATTTGAGGATTTTCCATGTTTAGTTGACTACAAGAGAAACGATACCCTATTTTTGTAGTTAATTTCTTGAGAACATAAAGAGAAAAATAATGATCCAAGTGTACCAAAAAAAATTCCACAGCATTCTTCCGTTACAAAATTACAAAGCCAACAAGACCCTTTGTTGTTTCTATTCAGAGTATGTTATTTATATACGAAACAAAAGAAACAAAGGTCAAGGACAATAGACTGAACTAAATGTAATTTGATCTGATATTTTTACCCCTTAATGATTTCTAGAGTTCATGTACTCTTTGATATCTATGGCTTAACTATGGATATAAAAGAATCAAATCCTTAATTACTAATTCTTTATTTGGCTTTGGAGATTTTCTCAAATTTGTAGTCTCATCTCAACAAGATGAGAGAGCTTTCCACAAAAAAATTCTTTATTATTTGAATGAACAATAACTAATGATATTCACTTATAAAACTCCTCACCTCAATTGTAGGCCAAAATTGATTATTATGTAGATATTTGTAAGAAAAATTCAAGCTTCTTTATAAACATTCCTTTCAGGTAATCAAATCATTTTAACTAAATTTTGACAAAAAATTACCTTAAATCTGCACAATGCATGGACTGAATGACCTTTAGTATTAGTAATATATTATTTAAGTTGAAAGAAAGTTTCTCCTTAATATTTTCTCTACAATAAATGTCTTCTTTTAATTTTATGAATTAAAATATTTATTTGACACAATTTCACTTTTTAAAAAATATATAATATCTTGGTATAACATTTATATACATTAATTCCTTCACATAACTTCACCTTAAAGTTAGATGTAAGCACATATTTTCCATGGATAACAATTTTAACAATCTTCTCCAAACTTTGGTTAATCAAAATAAACTGAAAAAAAAATAATAAATAAATAAATAAATATATATATATATATATATAATTTTTTCATTCTAATAATATTAATAAAATTATTAATAATAAACGAATTTTAGTAAAATATTATCATATTTTAAATAAATATTTATTTATATTTATAAATAATGATAATTACATATTTCATATTATGAATGATATAAATATTTTATTTTTTAATTATTATTATTATTTTTAAATTATTTAACTGAATTATTCAGTTAGTTAAAATTAAATTTTAATTTTTATAATTTAATTCGGTTAATCAAAGTGAGACCACCCCCAATTAAGAGATTACTTATTTTAGCATATTCAATTTAAAGCCCAAAGACATTGAATAGGTTAATTTAGAGGCTTCACCCTCTGAAAGAATTTATATGTCTAATTTCATATTCTTTTCATATCAATTTTACCAATCTATAGAATTGGTGATATCGAGTATGTATAATTTAGTTGACCATAATAACTGTCATATTTGAATCATACAAGAGTTTGTTTGAAAAGAAAAAGAAAAATAATAGAAAAAAAACCTTATAATTGCCCACATAATACAGTTCATCAACTTCAAAATAATTTAAGGGAAACAATTTTTTTTTCCCCCAAAAACTAATCAAATACACTTAATTATAATATGTCTTAATTTGCGACCAATATATATCTAGAACTTGGGTAACGGATGAGGTTAACCCTAATATATTATAAACCATTAGCTTTGTACATGTATGGCAGAGGTTTATAATCGTCACATAAAAATCACTGCCTAAAAGTGTTTTTTGTAACGATTTTTATCAAATTGCTTGAGTGATGTTTTAAGCTGCCTTATTAGGTATTTTCAGCGCCGTCTCAGGTATTAACCATTGCCAGTTCTTACCCGCTGCCATTAAACCACAACTGCAGACACTCTATGTTGTAGTGACAACCTAGAAATAAAAACAAGTTTCATTTTTTCAAACTCTCTCTCTCACTTGTCACACATCTGCAGAAAATGATTTTCATTTTTTCAAGCAAAAGTCTTTTTCGTCAAAAAAAAAAAAAGTTGTTATTTTTTATTAATTTTATAATTATTTTCTATTAATTACAAGTTTTCAGTTTACCAAATAAAAAAAAATAAGTTTACAAAAAAAAAAAGTTATTGAAAACAAACAGACCTAAGTGTCATTAGTGAATGCAGGATAAATTTGGAGGCTTAAATTATACTTATCAGAGTAAAATTCTCATTCTAGCCTTCTATTTTGCTGACTTATCGGACAAACGGAGCTTTTAATATATATATATATATATATATATATATAATGGAAAATAGAACATTTAAACGAAATATTGACTTTTAAAATATGAAAATTGAGAAAATAATATTTCCTAATTGGTGCTAATTAGGTTATGTGATAGCGTTGCCTAATTTGTGTTCATGAATCAACAACAATTTTACAATATTAGATAATGCAAAAGTTCTAACGCATTACTAGAAAGAATAAAATAGCTTTTCCAGTAACCCATAAATGACACTTGTTACCACGGATCAATTTTTTTTTTTTCTTTTTCTTAAGTCCATTAAAAGTATATTAGAACATAAACTATATAATATAAATATTTTTTTATTTTTATAAATTTTATATTTATTTACTATGTACCAAATCTGCATACATGACAATGTGAACAAAATTGAATTGGGCCAATGTGTGTGGTCATGAGGAGTAATAGGATTTTTTGTGAGACCTATTTCTTCATCAAATCCAGTTTTTGGTTGTAGTAGTCCTTTGATTTTGACAGATTTTGGAGCATTAAGACCACAATTAAATTTTCAAATAAAATTTATCAAAATTATAAATTATATTCAATCTATTTTCAATAATTTTGCATGTTTTAGTTTGATTATGGTCAGAGTGGTCAGGGTAAATAAATTGCACGGTCCTGGTTACACCCCCAATTATATCCATGGCATGGAAACAACAGGTAAAAGGGAGGATTGGAAAAGTATAAAAGAAAAGTTAAAGTTTAATAATTATTGTTTGTTTGGTAACTTTCTATAACTGTCCAATTTAACGAAAAACTATTATTTCATCGAATTTGGTATTAAATATTAATTATAATGAAATACTATAATATTATATTAATTATACCCTCTATATATATATAGCTGTTACTTTTTATTCTTCATGTCTCATTTTCTTTTTGATATGCTTATCTTTCATGTATTTTTTTTTAAATTTAAACAAAAAACAAATTTTTACGTCTTCTAAAAATACTTAAGTGATTAAAAATTTAAAGATATAGCAATTCTAGGTTCAAACATGTAAAGATTTAAAGATTTATGAAAAGATCACTATCTTAATTGCAAAACTTATAACATAATGGACTTCTTGATGGACTAAAAATAGAAATTTTTTTTACAAAACTAGTATGTTTTAAAGTTCAAAGAATATATAAAAGAATAATGATATTACTTCCATAGGAGGAAGGAAGCCATAAAGGGGAAAAAAAATTTGAATTTGAAGAACTAAATAGAAAAAATTTAAAGTTTAGTAATTTTAGTTTGTTTGGTAACTTTTTGTAACTGCTCAATCTTATAAGGTAATGTTAAATGCTTCACTTTAGATCTAGATATTAAATCTAAAGAAATAAAATAAAAAAGAAATAATTTCTTGCTTCTAAAGTATAATTTTCATTTCTTTTTCTTTATATAATTCAAACCCCACATATAAATATATTCTACTAATTGGGAAATTATTTATGTGTTTTCTGATACGCTAATCTTTCGCATAATTTTCTCTTGTTTGGTTTGAAATTTAATCGACTTTAGAACAAACTAAGACGTCGTAGAAGAGGAACAAAGTGTTACGTCAGATTGCATAGTGCAGCACAGCAGATGTCTTAATGGGGTGGAAAACATAACAGGTTTTTGTAAAACTTGCATGTTTTGAAGTTGGAAAAGAGTGAATAATGAGAATAATGCCATTCTTCCCTACTCAATTATCCGATGATGTCAGGTGCCAGATCGGGAAGAATGGCATTATTCTAATGATGTTAATCCATAAGAAAGGAAAGGAAATGTAAAAACGAGAAAAAAAAAAAACAAAACAAAAAAGGGTTTACAGGGGAAACTGATGGTGCAGGGAATTTCAATTTTTTCCTAACAAGCCAATTTAACCAGATTTTTTTTTTTTTTTTTTGCTTCTTTGTAATAATTAGGACAATGCGTTTGAGTTGGGGCAAACTATAATTTATCATCTTAACATATATATTTGAATCTCACGACCTATGTGTTTTTATAACCTTGAAAGTGAATTACACTATAGTAGAGCACTGTTCTTCATCTTTCAGGAAGGACAAAATGCAAATTTCGCCATTAACTACTTGTTGTTTTTGCCTGTTAACGTTATTCCAAATCCATTTCACTTTGTCGTTCGAGTCGACTGGGTTTAGCTTGAAACTTATTCATAGGGACTCTCCCGGGTCTCCACTGTATCCGGGTAATCTCACTTATCGCGAAAGAATGGAAAGGTTGATTAGGTTCTCTGAAGTCGAAGGTTACAATTTGGAAAACTTTTCCCATCCAGATGCTATGGCAAAGCCTGCAGAGGACCTCCGTTTTCCCCTCAGGCGTTACCATCTCAACTACCTGGTGGAGACTGCAATCGGGAGCGGACGCACACGATTGTACCTGAAGGTTGACACGGGCAGTGGCCTAATTTGGACACAATGCGAGCCTTGCCTAAATTGCTTCAATCAGCTTTATCCTATATATAACCCTCTGGATTCCACCAGCTACCGGAAGCTGACCTGCGATCACCCATTTTGTTCCCGCAAGAATTCCATCTTCAGATGCTTCAAAAATGAATGTTTCTACACTAACAGGTACGGAGACAAATCTTCAACGCGTGGTGTTGCATCCTTGGAAAAGTTCTTATTTCGTGTGGGTGGGACTCGTCGCAGGTTTATTGATAATATAGTCTTCGGCTGCTCAAATGATAACAAGGAAACTATCATTTCGAGACCCCATATTGCTTCGGGCATCCTGGGACTAAGCAAGGCGCCATATTCGCTCATTTCTCAATTATCTTTCGAGCTTAACAATCGATTCTCCTATTGTTATGCTCCGTTTGTTCAACTGATTCAACAACCCGGCATCCTCAGGTTTGGTGATGATATTCCACCCCTTTCGGAGAACATCACGACGACAACATTCGTAACTGTTCCCAGAAGAAATTTCTATTACTTGAACCTGCTGGACATTAGCATAGGGGAAGTACGACTGGGATTCACTCCTGAACAATTCGAAGTTAGGCAAGATGGTAGCGGTGGTTTCATTATAGACAGCGGAACCGTCATCTCCCGAATTGACCAACGCATAATCGGGGAGCGCAACGCGTATGATGAGGTAATGACAGCGTTTGAAGTATACTATAACGGCATAAATCTTGAAAGAAAAAGAGAGGGGGTCAGGGGATTTGACCTATGCTACCAATATCCTCCTGGTTTCAATGATTTTGCTACAATGACGTATCATTTTGAAGATGCTGACTATCATGTCGAATCCCAGTACGCTCATTTTCCCAACGATCCAAGTGTCGGATATTTCTGCGTCGCGATAATGCAAGGAGATGGATTGTCAATCTTGGGGACTTGGCATCAACAAAACATGCGCATCATCTATGACGGCAACATCGATGCACTCCAGTTTACTCCCGAGAATTGCGCCGATGATGCTCCGTAATATCATCATAACTCTCAAAAGTCATGTGCAATACCGATACCCAACACAACACGAGTCGTTCTAGGATCCTGAGCTAAGCCTTAGCCATGCTTCGATTCAGCTCGCTTATGATTTTCAATGATCACTAAATAAAGTCTATTTTACAATTTTTATCTTTTTCTTAAATTTGTTACACTGTATCTACTCAGAACAGAACGAGCAAAATTTTTCTTAAAAAGACCAAGTTTATCTTTGCCTATTTGCTGTGGAAAAATTGTGACAATTTTAATATCTTCTTTCTAAGAATTTTGTGGAAGAAATGAGCGTCATAGGTACATCAAGTGTACTTATGTTTTCTTCTTTTGCCCTAACAATTGGAATAACTTCGACTCGGGACGAAGTGCGAAAAGCACGAGATGAATTCAAACAAGGCAATTCTAAACTTTGATACTACTTGTCACAGTGAGAAAGATAGTGAAAAAAACTACATCTTTGACTGAAAATATTTATGTTAAATTATTTAAATAAGAATATTCTTATTAAACGTTAATTTTGAATTTTAAAATTAAATAATTTTTACAAATAATACTATAAATAATATATTTAAATTTATAAAAATTAAAATTATTTATGTGTTTAGTGAGTTCGCTTTAATTTAATAATCAATTTTTCTCATATAACCCTTACCATAATTACATGCATTTGGATAAAACTTTTCATATGTGTTAAAAAAAATATTAGTGATATATATATATATACACAAGACATATTTACTAATATTTGAATTATGTTCAAATTATAATTTTTAATAATATAATAATATATAAAATTACTTTTTTATTAATCAATTTATATTATAATTGAGTACTTAATAAGAATATTATTTAATAATATTATAATATTATTAATTAAAAAATTTAAACATACTCCTACTTAATCTAATTAAAATTTATTATATTAATTATTATGTACATATAACAATAACAATTTTTTTATAATTTTATCATAATATTATAATATAATAAATTATTTATTATAAGTTAAGACAGTTATATTATATTTATTTAGAACACTCAATTTCATATACTACATCACTTACACTTTACATATAAGACTCATATGGTATATATATAAAATATAATTTCATAATGGTCTTCAACAATAGATTATATGGAAATTTCTATTAATTTTAAAATAACAATGTGTATATAATTATAAAATAACAAATAATACATAATATATATAAAAAATATATTAATAAATTTAAAATGTTATTGCATCGTATATCATAAATTATCATTAATATAATCAATACTCATTTTTAGAATATATTCTCTATATAATATTATTTATAAATTTTTATATTAATCTACAATTATGAGATCAATTATTACTTTATAAATACTTTTTTTTTTCAAATTTTCTTTTTTTTATAAATTTTCTCCTTAATAATAAAATACTTCAATTCTCATTAAATTTGACTTTTTTTGTGCATTTGTTTCTTTTAGAGAAGAATAATGTTGTAGAATTATCACATAAATTTTCAATAGTTTGGTAATGATGTCGACAATTCTAAGTCCTTAAATAAAGGTTCACAATTATAATATACGAATTATAATTTTAAATGATGTCATAAACTCTACTTTCATAATAAATAGAGTAATAATAAATAATTTTGCTCTATCTCTCAATATGAACAAATATTCAAAAGTGGATTTATGTTATCAATGCATCTGACAAAATTTAAATTTAAATTTAAATATTTAATTTACTTCTAACTCGTTGAGTTTTCTATATATGAGTGTGTAATTTTTTTGTTCTTTTAGGTACCTCAATACTTTATTTGCAATTTTCTAATGATTTATTCTAAAATCATTTTAAAACCTACCTAATATTTCAACTACAAAATTGATATTCAATTTATTACAAGTTAGCAAATAAAATTAAACTACCAATAATAGAGACATATGAAATTGATTACATCTCCTTATATTCAACATGATTTTTGGAATATTGCATGAGACTAAATTTGTTGCCTTTATATATAGGAATAACCCTTGATGAATACTTACTTATATTAAATTTTTCTAAAATTGTCTTAATATAACTATTTTGAGATAATTTTCATTCATTGTAACTTGTTATAAAATATTTTTATTCTTATTACATATAATGTTTCTTGTATATTTCATTATAAAATTCCTTTAAAGAAACTCTTTAATTTCATATAATATACTTCAAATATTAATAGCAAGTAACAAACAAGACCAAAAAAAAAAAAAAATTCACTCCTACTTTTAAATTAGTTGACTTTCATAACATCAACAATGTTCTCTCTTAAATTTAAAAGATATCATGATATGATTGATTTAAATATGTCATTGTAAGGAGAAATTGTTTTAGTTTATATATTAATTTTTTTAATTTATGCACCATTTGATATTTACCTTTTATAAGGAAAATTTTCAAGTTAATTAATGTAAACTTTTTTTCAAAATTTCTAAGGCAATTTTCACATACATTTAATGTGACTCTGAGTCACACTAAGCCACCAATGTCAAAATTATTTTTAATGAATACTTTTTATGACATGAGAAATCAAAATTGGATCCTTATTGATTTTAATATCAAAATCTTAACTTATACAAATAAATTATATAATTATTTGAAATAGATGATCTCTTTTTCTTTTAAGATCTTTTTGATAATATCCCTTATGAATTATTTACATTAGTTTGTTATGTGTTAGTTCTTTCATAGAGTATCTCTTCGTTCAAATATTTTTCAATTTTTAAAATAATATTTGGTATCGTGGTGAGTGAAAGTATTGTTATGCATAAAAAATTATTTACCCTAATTTTTTATATATATATTTTGATGTTCATTACTCCCACTAACTTTATTATTCTCAATGAATCTTATATTACTAGTTTTTTTTTTTTTATTGTTATACTATGATTACATACCCTTTGGATTTCTCATTTCATTAATTGTTAAAGAGTTTAATTTTTTTCAATGTGAATTGTTGCTTTTGCTAAGCAATCCTAAAATCCAAGTGTCTTAAATTAAGTTTTCTTCCTTTCTACAATTCAATAAAAGTACTTCAAATTGCCTTATTAGGAATTATATATAACAAATAATTTATAGTTTTGATTGTATTTATCCATAAAGTTTTAAGTAAAGAGAAATTGCTTATTACACTACTAACCATATCTATTAATGTTTGATTACATTTTTCTATTACACATTTTGCTAAGGTGTATCCGAAAGAGTTTACTATACATATATGTCATGACTTTTGAAAAATTTCATAAATAGACTTAGATATTATGTTGAATTATTATATTTTTTTAATAATATTTATAACCATTATAAGATTGATTAATTTTCACTTTTTGTTTAATTGCTTTTAACCTCCTTTGTGCATATCTCAAGCATATTTAACAATTGGATTTTGATGAAACAAATAGATATAACTATAATGCGAAAAATGACTTATAAAGGTGATTAAATGCAATTTTTTATTAAAAGTTGGAGTGTCAAAAGATCTATAAATATTGATATATATAATTTTAAAAAGTTAGGTGCTTTTTAGGACTTCTTTCATACTATGGTTAGTTTACTTACATTTAAAGTAATTTATACATGCTCTGAAATCAACAAAATTTATATTCGAAAGATTCTTATTATTGACCAATTTCACTAATTTTTCTTTAGATCTATAACCCAAATTATTGTACCATAAGTAAACAAAATTTTCATTTATCCTGTTATACTTAATTCTAATATTATAATGCATAGTCAATAAGAATTCTATTAAATTGGATTATATTTTAGTCGCTATAAAATATTAGTAAGGATACATTAAGAGAAATGTTCATATTCTTAAATTAATTGAAACAATTAGATTATAATGTATTCTTGTATCATTATGGATGCATGAAGAGTAATACTAGAATCAAACTACCAAGTATTATGATGAACTTTAATTAAAATTGATTTAAAACATATTAAATTATTTAATTTTCCTTTCTTTTTCAAACCAAACCTTACACATCAGGTTACCTTTTTGATAGTGCCCAATCTTCTTTATAAAAGTGAGACTTATCCTTTTTTTGTTTCCTTTTCTTAGCATAGGGGGTATAAGTAAGCTCTTTCTTTTCTTAAATTATTTGACTTTCATTTTTATCTTAACTTGCTTACCCATATGATTAATGAAGTGACTCGCGTAATTTTTCTATTTCATTTCCTCTTGAATGAGTATACTAGCTAATTTGTCAACATTTCACTTTTCCTTTATAGTATTGTAATGAATTTAAAATAGCTTATACTCAAGAGGACCTGTTGTAAGTACAAACAAGTGACTTATCTGTATAATGAAAATTTTCTTCCATAAACTATAAATATTTTTTCACACTTTTTGTTTGCAGAGTAGTTATCTTAATGTTGTTAACAACAATCATATTTAAAAATATAAGGCTCGACTTGTTGCTTTGTTCTTATACTTTATGATGTAACTTCTTTACCTTACTATTTGAATCAATAATAGCAATATACTTATTGGCCAATAATACCAAGTTAAGATCCATAACACCTAAGTGGAAATTAACTTGTTCATACTATTTAAAGAAGTTTAATCCATTAAACACAATAGTAAATGAAGCAAATGAGTGAATAGAAATAATTAAACAACCATAATTGCTTATACTTAATCATAAACCATATTTAACTTTTATAGGTAAATTAATTATTTTTAACTAAATATATTTGATATCTTTAGATAAAACAAATAAATTTAACTAAAAATATAAATATACTTTAATTATATTACTAATCATTAAATAATATTTTATCTTTAAATAAATCTAGAAATTTCAATAATTAATAATATCAATTTAGCTAATTATTTATTTCATTAAAACTATGAATAAATAATTATATATACTTGTCGTTAAATATACTAATTTAGTCATTTTAGTGACTAATAAATTATAATAATAATGAATGCAGGTTTATTCAAACATTTTAATTTGGTCACTTTATTGATAATCAAATTATAGCTATAATATATGCAAAAAATATTCTAATTTGACCACTTTAATAATTATTATAGTATAATAACTATACATGTATATGATGCAATAAATTATTCATAAAATAACATATTATTATAAATCAAATTTTATCTAAAATAACAATTAAACATCACTTAATAAAATAGTAATTCAATAATAATGTTTTACATAAATGATAATGCCTTAATCTAAGGATAAGTTAAGGAATTTAGACATAAAACTTTAAGACTACCATGTCTTTACAAAAGGTGTTACACACTAAAATTGCATACTAATAAATTATGACACATCAAAAGTCCTTTCTTTAATTTTTTTTTTAAACAATAGACAAATTTCCTAATATTAATAGAGATTAAACAAAAAGAGAAGCAATCATTTGCCTTTAGGTTGTAGAGTTTGGCATATATTCATTTGAATCTAACTAATTACTATGAAATATCTTTAACTTCTCTAAAAATTATTTTAATGTACAAATCTTTAAAGACTTTGATAACTAGTGATTAATAGAATGTTGGCTTTTAAAACTATTTTAGCAACTTTAAATTCTATACTAATTCTTACCTAATGTAACTATTTCAAACAATGCTTATTGCACTGTGGTCTTGTATTTTCCATAGTTATTGCATTGACATCTCTATGATAAAGCATGATTATTATTTTGAAAAATGAAAAGTGTTTGTCTTTATTAAACTAATTAATAATAGGGGAAAATTATGAAAATATTAAAGCAAACTTAAAAACTCAAAAGAAATGAGTGTTGGAATACATATAAAATTCAATGTAGTATAAAATGTCATATATATATATATCTATATATATATATCTAGCCACCACTTTTGTGCTCACTTAAATTTCTTTTATCTTTTATAGGGTTAATTCCCAAAATATACATTAACTTTTCTTTTTTTTTCTTTAAATTTATCATAAATGTTTTTAATTAAATATATTACAAACTCTTCGATGGGTTTTAAATCTAAGATATAGTCAAATTAAGGTGATAAATTCTATGTACTCTTTACATCAATGCTTTATTTGGCATATAATACCAAGTAAGATTATTATGTGTAATAGGGTAAATATGATGTGGTTTAGAAAAAGAAAACAAATTAACCAAAAACAAGCTAAAAACCACACAATTTAGCCTTTCTCTCAATCTCCATCAAGAAAGGAAATAAAAAATTAAGAAGATGACATCCTAAGTGAAATCAAGTTGGAGATGCAAGAATCAAGCCATTTTCTCCAATTTAGTCGTTAATGTCAATTATAGAGAATAAAAAATTTTAGGAAGATGACATCCTAAGCTATATTAAGATTAGTGGAAAGGGTCAAAAAACAAAAAATATTAGGGGAAATAAAATAGCCCCACTTAATAGGAGAAATGGAAAGCCAAAAACTTGGAATTTCATTAGATATGAAGTTGCCATTGATATCCACAAACTCTAAAGTTGGCTAATGAGAGATCTAATTTGATAGTTTGTTAATGAATTGACTTCCACCTAATTGTAAGTATCGCAATAAAGTTATATTAAACTTTGTCTTTGGCATTTAACCATTAAATCCATTGTTTAAGAATGAAAGATATTCCAAATTAGAGGAATTTGTTAATAAAGTGTCTGTAACTAAAGTGTCTGTAACTTTTCTGAAAAATTATTGCTTAATAAATCTAAATAAAACAAATAGGGCAAGCTACCAATAGAGAACAAAATGCCACCTTCAAAAGCCTTTCTTGAAATATTAAATATTTCTACATTTGAAATAATACCACCAATAGTTTGTTGAAACTATCCATAAAGGTGATTGTTTGAGATACTTATCTGCCTTATAACAAAGTTAGAATTGGACAATAAATGAAATGAACCTATGAAGGAGTTATTTCTAAGACTTAAAAACTCCAATTGCCTTATGACAAAGTTAGAATTGGATGATAAAGTTTCCTTTTTGTCAACTGAGCTTAACTTTAAAATCCTCTAAGAATTTTCTTCCACCTACATGTCATGGAAAAAATGCATTAAAGGAAAAATTCCTAATGCATATTGCTAAATTTTTAAACAACTAATAGGTATAAGATATGTGTAGATAGAGGAAGAGCTAGACAGAAAACTAAGCACTATTTATGGACACTTCAAATAGGTTCTCAAAGCACCTTAGGTGCTTATTGAGATTGTAATTTGTCTATCAAATCTCAAGGAAATTCCACCAATAATTAAAAATAATTTGAAATATTTCCCTTTTTTCAAAGTAATAACTCTAATAATTTATTCTTTTACTTTTTAATTACTACTTCAAATGATGAATTTACTTTTTTCTTTTAAATTAGTAATATACTATTTTTTTTAAATTAGTAATATACTATTTTTATCCAAATTGTTAGCATGATTATGTTAGAGTAATAAATGACATGTATTCTGATTGTTGACTAAGTCCCATATTATGGAAAGAAAACTATACTCACTCAAAATATAATATGTGTATGTTCATTTAATATGTGATTTACATTTGTTATGACAAATTAGGAAGGAATAGTAAATGATGTAAGAATACTCATAGAAATTGTGTCTTGACCAAAATATCATTTTCTTGTGCCTCATCATGGAAAATATTATTTAGTTGATTATAGATATACTAACATATCTAGCTTTCTTAGTCCTTGTCATAAAGAGTGTTATCATTTAAATGATTATAAACATGAATGAGGACCCTAAGGATAAAAAGAGCTATTCAATTACATATTCCTCGTTACATAATATAATTGAAAGATGCTTCAGAGTGCTCAAAGTAAGATTTCCAATCTTTTCTCAAATGCCTTTATATGAGTTTAAAAAGCAAAGGCAAATTGTTCTTACTTGCTATATAGTTTATAATTTCATTATAATGCAATGATCGTTCTTTTACAATATATTGATGAGAATCTTAATGTTAAAGATAGTGGTTGAAGCCAACTACAACAAATGGGTAATGTTTGAGATAGAATTGTACAAGTTTTATGACAACGATATAATAATTAATGTATTGATGTTAATTTATATATTATATTTAATTATTATTTGTATTTAATTGACAATATTTTTGACTTTTTGAACAATATATGTAATTTTTTCAATTTTATTTCAAATCAAAATTTGACTTATCTCACCTTTAGTGTTAATAAATTAACATAATAATAGTATTTTTTAAAAAAAATATTCAAAATGAAAATTTCATTATTATTGATAAAAATCAAACATTGATAGCAAATATCATTAAAATACAACAAATAGCAAAAGTAAAACATCAAACAACAAAACTTAACAATTAAAATCTTATAGTATGGCTAAGCAAACCCTAAGATTTCCAATTCTTTCTCAAATACCTCCATATGAGTTTAAGAAGCAAAAGTAAATTATTCTTACTTGTTATGTAATTCATAATTTCATTAGAATGTAAGGACCATTAGATCAATTTTTTTACAATATGCCGATGAGAATGTTGAT
Organism: Bruguiera gymnorhiza; assembly: GCA_020883675.1. Taxonomy (NCBI): domain Eukaryota; kingdom Viridiplantae; phylum Streptophyta; class Magnoliopsida; order Malpighiales; family Rhizophoraceae; genus Bruguiera; species Bruguiera gymnorhiza. The sequence continues at coordinate 1,851,457 of JAIRCJ010000136.1, read as the reverse complement.
GTTGAAAATGGTGGTGAAAATCATACTTCAAAATTACATGAAACAATTAATATTAGTCAAACTTAATTACAATAGATAAATCATATTTAAGATGAAATTGCACAAGTTTTATGACAATGATATAATAGTTAATATATTGATATTAAATTTATATTATATTTGATTATTATTGGTATTTAATTGTCAATGTTCTTAAATTTTTGAACATTATCTTTAATTTTTCAATTTTATTTTAAATCAAAATTTGACTTGTCTCACCTTTGTTGTTAATAAATTAGCATAATAATAATTTTTTTTAAATTATTCAAAATGAAAAATTCATTGTTATAGATAAAAATAAAAAATTGATAGCAAACATTATTAAAATACAACAAAGAACAAAATCAAAATATCAAACAACATAAATTAACAATTAATGCAAAAATTAAAAATCACATTTGGCAAGTGTTGCATGATTTTGATTTTTTTTCCTTAAAATTGGAAGTATTTTTTTTAGGAAAAATCAATATTTGCAAACCAAAAAAAATGCTTTTTCCTTTTGATTTCTAACTTTTAAAGGCCTATTCAACCTCAAATTTATTCTCTTTATCTCATTTTGTATATAGATCTTTTATTTGTTCTTTATGCTTCTATCTTGTTTCTCTCACTAACTTTGACTTTTTATGACTTTCTACAAAATAAGATAAGAAAATCCAAGAACGATTATATTGGATTTAGAAAAAAAAAAACGAAACTTTTGAATTATTATTTATTAATATCATTCAATATATACTATGTTCCCGTAAACACCATGACTCTTTGACTCTTAGTTGTTGAGTATTGCACACAAGTTTCTTGATATTTTTTAGTTGAAATTAGTTCTTCTTTGGTTGGCTTAAAGAAATATGGTCATTTGTTGTAATGATATAATAATTAGTATACTAATAATAATGTTGACTTTATTATTATTAGTATATAGTTGTACAAATTATGAATTGTTTTGGTATCAAGGTGTAATTTTTAATTTATATTTAATATTAAAATATAATTTTTATCATTTATTTATTGTTAATAAATTAAATTGTATAGCAATTTTTAAAAATTCTTGTTATGAATTAAAAAAATTTCTATTGACAAAAAAAAGTAAACAACATATATCATAAAATAGATAACAAATAACAACATCAAAATATCAAACAACAAAAATTAATAGTAAAAATCTCACAATATATCCAAACAAGCCCTAAAATTTACTTTCATCATAGATACCATTAAATAATTGATGAAGGATAATATTATTGACATTCATATATTTGATAAGATTATAAAAAAAGTGAAACTTTTTGATCTTAAGAAATACTTTATCTTTTTTTTTTCATTTTTATTTTTATGAACCAAAGTCTTCTACCTCTAAATAAACCCTTACAAGACATCACTTACTATAAATATGGCAAAAAAAGGATAAATAGTCAAATACTGTAAAATTAGTTTTAGAATACAAAAACAACTAGAACAAGAAACTATTTTAAAACTAGAAACTCTACTCCAAAACACATCCAAATTTTAATTCTAGTTCTCCTTATGGATACTATGACGAAAAACCCCTTTAAATAGATAAATTTTAAATTACCTTTTAAAAAACAGAGTCGAAAACCGAAGAAATCAATATACTTATAAAAGACTAAGAAATTTTAATAAACCTTATTAAATATATTACTAATCCTAATTTACAAAAAAAATACTTAAAGAACCTTCTTAAAACTTTTCAAACAAAACATAATACCTTAAGCATTTTACCATCAACCTTTAAACTACCTTATGATCTTACCACAATATTAGATAAAAAAATCCTAGAAAATCTACTCGCTCCTATTATACAAAAATTACAAACATAGATCAAAATCATTAAAATAAAACTTAGGAAATTTAAACAAATTAACAAAAAGATGGTGAAATCCTACAACTTCTCCTTACAAAAGCATTTAGAGATAAAAGAAATAAAAGATCTTAAACCTAGAACCAAAAAGCCAAAATCTAAAATCCTAAAAAAATCAAAGCTTAGAAAAAATTTCAAATGATTTTTTTTTTTACCCTATAACAAGTTACTTTCAGAAGATATTTTATTAAAATTATTTTAGTTTTTTCAAATGATTTTAAACTTGATACAATAGCCCTTTTTGACACTAGTGCAAATTTAAACTGCATCAAGTAAGGAATTGTACCAATCCAATTTCAAGAAAAAATCGAGGAAAAACTATTGACAACAAATAATTCAAAAATGACTATTACTAACAAAACCACTATTTTTATCGAAAACTAATATTTTCAAATTCAAACTTCTTTTATTTTAGTTAAAAATATGCATCAAATGATGATCTTAAAAGTACTATTCATAAATCTTATAACTTTTTATACTATCAACTATGATGATATTTCTTTTAAAATAAAATCACAAAAACTCTATTTCTCTTTCATAGAAACTCCAAAAACTTGAAACTTAAACCTTATAAAAGTTCATTTTATTTATGAAAATAAAATTCATATAGTTATCCAAGTTAGACAACAACACTTTCTTTATTTACAAAAAGATCTTTCTTTATAAAAAATCCAAAACCAGTTATAAGATCCTTTGATTATAGAAAAAATTTTTATTTTTAAACAAAATCTCTAAAATGCACTTTACTTTAAACTTCCAAATGCTTTATAAAATAAGAAACAATACATAATTGATTTACTCTATAAACTAGATTTGAATGAAAAATAAATCCCCATAAAAATATGACCTATTTAAATGAATACTAATTTAGAAAATTATTGGCGACAAAAGATTCAAGACTTAGAAATAAAACAAAACTCATCTTAAAATTTGACTAATATGAGTGAAATATTATGACTCTTGGATTGAAAAACACTTTTTCAGAATTTCAAAGAATTATGAATGAGATTTTCCAACTATATTAAAAATTCTTCCTTGTATATATAGATGATGTTCTTATTTTTTCAAACTCTATTGAATAATATTTTAAACATTTACAAATCTTTTTCTTTATTGTGAAGCAAAATGGACTTATTATATTTCAGTTTAAGATTTTTCTCTTCCCAACCAATATAACATTCCCAATACATTACATTTCTTAAGGAATTATCACCTTAATAGAAAGAGTCTTAACCTTTATTAATAAGTTTTCTGATAAAATTATAAAAAAATCTCAACTCCAACAATTTTCAAGAAGTCTTAATTATGATTTAGACTTCATTTCAAACATAAATTGTGTTGCAAAACCATTGTCTTAAAAGAAAAAAAAAAAAAACTTACTCCCTAAACCTTCCAATATATTGCTCTTATCCAAACATCAAAACCTTGATTCAAGAAATTCCTTACATTGATCTTGCAAATCTTTCAGCTCCAAAAATAGTAGAAACTAATACTTATGATTTAAGATATAGAGATATTTTCAAACAAGTCAAACATGACAAATAACAGATTGTACAATTAATGTTTACATAATGGAATAATTGTTAGAGTAATTATTTCACCATAAAAAGAACTTTTGTACATTATCATGTGCATTACAAAGCTTTAAAATGATTTATTTAATCAAAAATTTCTTTTATGTATTAACTGCAAATCAATAAAGGAAGTTTTTACAAAAGAATATTCAAAATATTACTTCAAAACACATTTTACTAAGTGATAAGCTATGCTTTCTATTTTTGATTTTGAAATAGAGTACATAAAGGGAGAAAACAACTCTATCTTAGTTTTTTTAATCAAAGAATTTCTTCAAAACATAACAAAAAATGCAAGAAAATAAAAGAATAAAGGTAAAGCCCCTGTACAAAACTTGGTAAAAAGCTCAAACTCCACTTCAAAGCCCATAACTTTAGCCCAATTCAAAATATAAACTACTTCAAAGCCCATTATATTAGCCTAACCCATAGAGATATGGATTGTATTTTAAAACCCCTAACAATTAGCTTTAAGTTAAAAAATGAATAAGCAAAACCTTAAATGTCCTTACAACACTTCAAAACCTATCTACACTATAAAAACTCTACCAAGATGATACAAGTAAAGTTTTGAACTTAAAACTTCAAACAAATATAGTCTTTACTTCCTCTTCCAAAATTTTAGAACCCTAAAAAAAAACCATCTTCTTATTTACTTAAACTCTAGTTCCAAAATATTTTTACTATTGAGTCAAGATTTTATGATAAGAATTCATTAAACATTATTTTAAAATTTTTTCCTATCAAATTATGGAGAACTAAATAACATTTTTCTACTATATATATATATATATGTATATATGTATGTATGTATGTATGTATATATGTCCAAAAATATAAGATTTACAAATTTTAAAAATTTAATTTTTTTAAAAATGATTTTACTATCAAAACTAAAAAAAGAGATATTCAGCTTACAAAATCTTTAAAACCTATTTATCTACTTTCTCAAATATCTCTTTAAAATCACCAAAATAAACATTACATATATATTTATATTGGTTTGATATAAGTAGATATTAAACTACTTACAAAAAAAGGTCTCAATACTTCTATTTTAGAGGTTCTCCATGACACTAGATTCACAAATTTTCAAAACTCCCTTCTTAGTTTTATTAATTCTACCCTTTGTAATGGAACTATTTCTTTTAACTATTATCCAAACCTCACTGTTTTTTAAGTGACAAAAATATTTTACAAAATATAGTTTTACAAGTTAAAATGCATAATTATAATATACTGGAAGGATCAATTCGAATTGCATTAATTTTTAAAATCTATTATAAAGCCATGATTTATGTATTTGTATCAAACTATAAATTCCAATCCCAAAAATGAGAAACCCACAATCATTCCAAAATTTATTTAGTAGAAAGACATAATTCTCCATAAAGACTATATCCTAAAAAGAACAAAAAAATCTCAACACCAAAATAATTTGAACCAAATAAAAAATTCTTTAAAATTGACTAGTTCCAAGATGACAAAGTTATCCTAACCTTCAATAAGAGATCTAGTAGTTCTAGATTTATTGGTGAAACTTCTATATCCTTTACAATGGACTTAGGACATATATTTGTCATCGCTGCTACCATAAATCTCTCTCCGAAACCTAACATATCCTTGTAACCTACAAGATTTTCTACTTTTGACATACCTTGTACCTCATTTCAAACAGTAGACTACCATGCCAATATTTCTCATCTCGTCTACGTAAACCCTCCAAGTGAACTATATGTTTTACAAAAGGAATTTCAAGTCAATAGAAAATATTTATATGAAGATTTTTATTCTCCTTATAATTTTAAAAAAAAGAGCATGGGTTTTCAACAACTTCCTTCAAACCAAACAAGAAATTCAAGTATATTTTTACAACTTTGTACCAGTGACCCGGTCATCGAACCAGTCTGACTTGACCAATGTATAGGCGTGAAAAAAAGAGCATGGGTTTTCAACAACTTCCTTCAAATCAAACAAGAAAATTCAGGAATATTGTTGGCTGCAGCGAAATATCAATGAAAACGGGAAAAGAACAAAGAAAAGAAAAGAAAAGCTAAGTGGTCTTTAGAAACAAAGCACAATAAATTTGAGAAGGAGAGGCCTCTGGTGGAGACAGGGGATTGCTCTGTCTCTTCAAAAGCTCACAAACCTCAGGATTTGTCAGGTTCCTAACATTCTGCCTGAAGGGAACCCACCATAGATTAGACAAAGCAGATTTACTATGCTCAGGAGCATCATTAAGCTCTTTCCATGGTAGAGAAAATTCAAAGCGAACTGAAGAACTAAAAATTACAAAATTATCAAATTCAGACTCACCAAAACACACTCTGCCTCCGGAGACAAGACCGCGAGAACGGCGTCGGGACTCGAGCGGGAAAAGGCCCGATTTGGACCGGTTCGATGACCGGGTCACCGGGTTTCCAAGTCAGACTGTTTTTATACAAACTATTAACCGACGCTGTTTTAGAAAAACACAGTCATAACGCTCCGTTTTGCCGGTCCGGAGGTTCATGATCCGCCCGGCTCTCATGCTCTTCCCCCGTGCGGAGCTTTTGCAAATTAGAATTTTCATTTTCACAATCAGAGCTAAAAATAAGAAATAATCATAATAATTAAATATTATTAAAAAAAAGAAGAACAAGAAGAAAACACTCAGACTGAGGTGAAAAAACGCAAAAGCGATGGCCGGCGATCGGGACAGAGAGTGGGATTTTCATCTCCGAAGGGTATCGGACGGCGCCAGAGACTCCAATATGGCCGGCGATCCTGCCGCCGACCCCTCTCTTCTTCAATCGGTGATCCCTCCCTCTTCCCGCCTCCTAAGTTGCGTTTTAATATCTTTGTGTTGTGTTGTATTTGGATTTGAGGTTTAGTTGATTTGATTTGATATATATATATATATATATATATATATATATATATATATATATATTTTTTTTTTTTTTGAATTTTATTTGTTGGATTTTTGGTGTTTTGGATTTGAACAGGTGAGGAGGCTACATGAGTTGTGTAAAGAAGAAGAGAAATCAGAGGACTTGGTGGCTAGGGTTCATACGCAGATTAGCAAGCTCTTTCAACGCTCCGTGGCTTCCCTTTCTCAATCTAGGTCCTCTTATGGCCTCCTCTTACTGGTCAGCTACGGCCTACCTCTCTCTCTCTCTCTCTCTCTCTCTCGATGGAATTTTTCGGTTTCGTTATAGGACTTTGAATTTTGTGTCATTCGAATCAACGGTGGAGACAAATTTTGAGTCCTTTTGCAATTTTAGTAAAAAGCGCACTTTAATTATTGCTCAATGGAAAATAAGGTAATAATAATTTTATATGTTTGCTTATCCTCATCCGGAACTTGTTGCTCTAATGGAAAACAGTCTAGGGATTTGTGGAACGAAATATGTTCGTAAATCCGAGGCTTTGAGAAACATTTTTGTAGTTTTTGATACTGAATGTGAAGTTGAGGTGTTTCAAGTTATGAATTTTATTTTATTTTTATTGAACAATAGAAAAGGAATCATTTTATCGCTCCACAAAATCATTACAAAGAAGGCTTAACAGCTGGGGAGGGGGGTTAGTCACCCAATCTAAGGGCCAAACACCCTTTCTAACATTTTTAGCAACCCAGTCAGCTAAGGCATTTGCATTCCTCCAAATACAATTACACTCTTCCAGGGAAGCTAAGATCTTCTTGACATCTGGAATAATTGGTCCAATCTCCCATGGACATTCTTTGTGGCCACCCTTTAGACCATTATACACCAACATTGAATCGGTTTCAATAATAATCTAAGGAACCTCAATAAATTTTGCCAACTGGGCTGCCTCCCTTATAGTTCATGCTTCTGCTATGAGAGCAGAATTCAGTTTTTGGGAGAATGACCTTCCTTCCATAATCTTGGAGAATTCAGTTTCAAGTTATGAATTTGCAGTTTAAGATGCTCATAGAAATAAGTTTTGTTGTAGTGACTGATCCAAGAGAAAACCAAAAAAGGTTTTGTTGTAGCTTAGTGGATATTCTGTTTAAATTTAGTTAGTTTGTCAGAATATAAGTATATAGCACATTCTATTTTCTTTATGCTTGTCCCTTTGTCTTCCTGTTTTTGCATATGAAGTTTGAAGATATGGCCTTGTTTCTCAAATTTTATTTTTTGATGGGCAGAAAGATATCAGAGACATCCTGCTTACTTTTCATTAGGATAATTTTTTCTTAGCCTTTGTTTTTTCTCTGGTGACATGTTACTTATCTTGCAAGCTTATTCATCAGGCTATTCTTCAATTTTTCCTTGATTTTGGAGAAGTGGTTCTGCATGATGCTGATCCTAGTCTGCGGACTTTTTTCCGTTCTTGTTTGAGCCGGTGGGTGTCTAAAATTAATTTATAATGATTTTGAAATATCTTTTCATTTATGTTTGTAAATTACAAGATACTCTTCAATCACATCAAAGGCTCTTGTCCACCAAATGACAATATCATTATCAATTGCTGTCCATTTACTAATCGATAGGTTTACTTTACTACTAATTAATCTTATGACAAATCTACAATTATCTTATTCTAATGTTGATTGCAGTGAATTTGCAGATCCAGTTGTCGCAGAATCAACCCTTGACTTCCTAAATGTGAACAAGAAAAAGATTTTACTTTCCTTCCCTGCTTTGCTGCCTGAGGTATGGTTTATGGTTGGCTGACCTCTGTATCAATTTGAGTGCATGAAGTTGTATTGCTGTAAATTCTGGTTCTAGCGAATATTTTTAAAAGCTCATGGGCTTCATTTCCTATTTTATTTTTTGTGCTTTGGATTTTCCTTGTTGTCCCTCAAATGGTTTTTCCTTTTTAGATTATTTCCAGCCAAGCCAATAAATGGGTATTATGCACTGTTATATTTCATGCCTGTGGGCAAGAGCTGCTGAACTCCTACCTTTATGTTAGTTGTGTTACTTTTAGGCATGAGGTAGTAAGATTTACAGAATGAAACACATGCAAAGATAATGGTACTTATGCTTGGATTCAACCTTAGAAACCTCATGAGTAGCTTATAAGGAGGAAATAAAATGTCCAAACAATTATGGGTTTTAAATGAGTATATAAAATGATGATGGGTGTTATTGTTTCCATTTATGTGGCCCTATCTGATGTTGATATGTAATTGCAGTTTTTTCCATTGTTGCTAAAGCTGATTGCATGGAATGGTGAAAGGTTAGGTCTTCACTTTGATTTTTAACCAGTATTTGAAGTTGCATCTCCCCCATAATTTTGGAGGCCAGCTAATTGTCATCTTCTTTTGGTTTGCAGACTAGAAAAATTATTTCTGAAGGTTTTCCCAGGATTGATGTCACCAGGCTCATTTCTTCCTCTGTTTCCATCTTTAGTGGATTTGCCGAGTAAATTTACACCTTTAGCCATCTTCTCATGGCTTGGTTTCTTTTCAATTAATCTTTGAGGCTGATTTTTCTTTCTAAAACTTTATTTATATCCTGTTTAAAAGCTGTCCACATGATGCTATTTGTTATAAGTGGTCATTGACGTGTTATTTCATCCTTTTTATGTGTTCTTTTGTTATGGTCTGAAAAAGTTGTTTCAATTACCAATAGATGTGTAGATGCTATACATTGCTTGCCACACCTTTTTCCCCCAACGTTTTTTCTTCCTTGTAGGAAAGCTATAATTTTGCCCAATGAGATTCCCAAATCCGTGATCGTTTGATTTTAGCAGAGTGCTTAAGTCAAAACTACCATGATCTATATACTTGTATACAAATATGCTGAATGTGTTTCAGATATCTTGATTATTGCATGATTTCCCATTTATTTTGTCTTTGAAAGCATGCGTTTGACGTGTATCTCTATCTGTGTTAGTTTTGCTAGTGGCATTAGAGAAGGTAGAAAGAAGCTCAGGATCGCTAATTGGAAGCAGCATAGCCTCAATCCAGAAGAGTACGGCTCCTGAGGTTATTTTTGGGACTTCTTGCTTTATTTGTGTAGCCAAAAGTATATAAGTGGGTTATTGATATTAATTTTTGTCTGGAGGTAGATGTTACTTGCACTTATGGATGAAGCCTATACTGGTTCAACCATAGGAGATGGTGGGGCAGATTCAGAATCTGAGGATAGCAGTACAATTGATGCAGCTGATCCTTTGTTTCTGGAACTTTTGAAGGATGAAAATGACGGGCTTGCTGTATGCTCCTTTTTGATGAATGGATAAATGTGAATGCTTAAAGTCAATGAAACTGCTCTTTAAAATTCTGAAAATATAGGCTAAAACAATTCTGCTTATAGATTAATGGAGCTCTGTTTGATTTTTACTATTCTCTCTTTTTTCTTTTTTCAAGGGGTGAACTTACTTGTCAATGTTGTATTCAGGAACGCCACTGGACTTCTCCAGGAATGGCTGCAGCTTTGCAGGCTGCAACCAATGCTCCTCAGTCTGATAGGCTGAGGCAAATACTCAAAATGACACCTCGGCTTCTTGATGCATATTTTGCTTTAGCTTTGCGTGATGTCAATGAATGTATGGAATTGATTCTTGATTTTTATCTCATACCATCACATTGTTTTTATCTTATACAATCAATTGGATTTTTAGTGTACAAAATTTCTCCTTGAACACATTTCATCATCATAATTGGAAAATGTTTATCATTTTTTTTTTCCAGAGTGATGATTGTTCTGTTGCTGTTTCCTGTCTTTGCAGCTTTAACCTGTGCATTGATCCCCTTGCTTATGGCAAGACATGAAACAATGTTTCCAGACAAAATTTATTCCTATGAGGTACATTTCTCTATTGACAAATTATGGTATGAATGAATGTGACTAAATAGGTCCGAGCCATCGGACATAGAACTCAGGTGGTAGGATGGCATGAGAATCCCTGAGACATAAATATGGAGTGCTTTTTTCATGCTAAATCTTTTAGAGGGAATGAGCTGTCAGCTGGTGTAAATTTTATACTATTAAATATCACTTTTGCTAACTATGATATTGATTTTGTTGTTAGCTTTGTGTACAACTTGATTTTGATTTATGATGCTTGTATACTGCTAAGTTGTATGTGCTTCAGGTCCGCAAGAGGCTCCTAGAGTTTATGCTTGCCTCTTTTCAGCGATCTCCTCATTTTATTGCTCTCCTAAAGGTATTACCCTATTAAAATCTGTCCAATATACACAGTTTTAAACTGCTTATTTCAAAGAAATTGAGATCTTTGGTCCATCTCTTTCTTATCCATAGCAAGACGTGTTAAGAGCACCTTTTTGCCTGAGACTTAGAATTGCAGCGGAAATAGGAAGATGTGAAAGCACTCTCTACAAGTCTTTCCATTGAGATTCTTTCAAATGGAAGGTCTTAAAACATTGTTTTTTTTTTTTTTTTTTCCCTTTTGTTTGGTGAATGTCACTATGAAGGGCTGGGACTCCTTTTTTCTGGTGAATCTCGCAATGGAGTTTCCCTTTGGTTTTATTTGTTTTAGTTTTTCCTTTGGGATTATGATTTTAGCTTATAGCATTTTCTTTGCATACTACATTTTGTTGGCAATCAAATGACATTTGCCTTCCTGTCATTTGCAATAGTCATGTGACTAGTTTCCTTCAAGGGGGTATGTTTATAGGTTGCTTCTTTTAATGAGGAACATTCCATGCATTGTGTGTCTAGATGATTTTAAACACTTCCTAGAACTCTTATTTTGAAAGCTTGATCTGTACATGTATTACGTAGAATTGTGGATGGTGAACCCCTTTTGAACTACTTTGCAGAAACTTATAATGGACAGGCTGGGAGAAGCGTATGATAGCCCCACAAAGGTTAGTTAATCATGGATTGTCTGAAGAAGCATTTAGAAGATTTATTCTAGAAGGGATAATTCGTCATATCTTTGTTTTGAAGATATATTTTTGTGGGTTTTCCTATATAGACAGAACTGGCATTGCATTTGTGCTGGGCCATTGGGGAGCATGGTGGCGGTGGTGAATCCTACAAAGATGCTGCTCGTGAACTTTTTGAGAGTTTAGAACTGCTTTTGTATGAAAATCTGTCATCTAGGTAAAATGTTTGTTTGCTTTTGTGTTTGTTCTCTTAAAGATTTGCTTTTCAATCTTGGCTTTCATTTGTTGTCTTATTCTTGTTTACCTTTGGGAAGTCGTTTCGGCCTGGGCAAGTCAGCAATGAGCTCTGGTGATGAGAGTTTTCAAAAGGCTTCACAGGCAAGGTTTCTCTGTTTTGTGGTAACAGCCATTACAAAGCTCGCCACATTTCACCGTGAACTATTACCGAGGGCACGTGTATCATTGGGCAAGGTCTCTGTTCTGCTGAGATTTTGATTTACACGGTTTTTAGCCAATATAGTATGTCATGAGAAATAATTGGGTTCAAAATTTAACTATTTAAAATATATGCTTTTTCAGCTTGTGATTCTCATCAGTACTATCATAACTGGGCGTTCATTACAGGTAGCTCGATCTCGGATCTCAGATGCAAGGGTTTGGAGACGTGCACAAGATTATCTGGCTTTAATGAATGAACCTGCAATATGTTTGTCTGTTTTTGGGCCCTCTCGACCTTCACGTGGACACCTGCAGCATCCTGGCACTGTTAACTGGAGTGAAGGGGGCACAAAGATGATTGCTCACATCCCATTTTACATTCTTGGCAAGCAAGAAGGTCAGAGACCTCGTAAAACCTTTTAGTCATAAACAATAGAAAGGAAAGAGAAAACCAAGAAAAAGGAGAACTTTTTACATTTTCTCGTTTGGTTTTAACCCTAGATTCATTTGCCATTTTTGGGTCTAATTATTGGTTCTGACTATTTCTTTATTATGCAATTCTGTCATAGTTAATGTAGTTTCTTCTTGTTGCAGGTCCACCTTTCCATGATTTTACCTTTGCAGATGTCATCCCTAGGAGATGATAGCTTATTCTTCAATAACAAATACATCCCTAGTCTTCTGTCAAAGTGTAGTAAAGATGGAAATTAAACAAAAATTTATGAGCGGGGATTCTGTGTAATATGATTTGAAATATTTTCTTGTCATAATCAGAAATAAACCAATGTATCTTTTCCTTGTGCAGTTGTCCATTTTTGTCATTTTAAACTCCAGGAAGCAGTGAATCACCAATGTCACTTATTTTTTTTTTTAATAAGTGAAGAACCTTTATTTATGTAAATAACAAATAATAGTGGCCACTACAAGATGCTAGGGAGAGAAAATAAACCCCAGGCCTTAATTCCAAGAAGCATTAAAAAGGTCATCAAGTACCTTCAAAATTTGAATGACTAAAAATAAAAAAGAACCAGGAGCTATAAGCCTTACCATGAGCTCCGTTTGACCGGTTGCTTGCAGTGTTAATCACCGTTAACAGCCACCGTGATGATGTAAAAAGCTGGGTTGACAAGGACTGTGTGTACCAAACTCATAAGCCTCAGGTTGTGGAGGCCTAACCTCAGGTTGGTTGTGAATACTGGAAAATTCCATGGTAAGAATACTTCCATTAATTTCCTCTCCATCCATTACTGGCCCTTCTGGATGTACCCCAAATGCAGCTGAAACTATTAGTCATTATCTTTATTTTTAATATTCATCTTTATAAAATATTAAACTAAAAATAATATAAAAAAACCTTTTCTTTTCATTCTATAATACACTTAAAAAATATTTTTTCTTATTACCTCCCTTTCTTATTAAAATTTGTTGAGTTAATTAAATTAATGTTATCTCATTATTTAAAATATATATTAATGAAAACATCTATTATATTTTAAAAAATATTTATTATAATCTATTATATTGAAATATTATCTATAAGAAAAAAAATTATTCTTATATGTAGTATTAAGTACATTTTAATTTTTATAATTTTTTTATTTAACTTTATTCCCTCTTTATTTATATTTTATGTAGTCCTATATTTTCTAACATGAAAGTATCACTTGTAGCATGATGGAAGTTTAGTGCTTCTTTCCTTCCCTTCAAGCAAGTGACTTTGAGGGTGCAATTCAAATAAGGAAGATAAATGTGCAAAGTAATTTATTTTTTTGTTGTCAATTTGATTTTCCTTTCCTTTTGATGAACTTTTACTTCTATTCGCTAAATCATGGGACTATCTTTTTGTTGTAATTTGTTCTACTTACAGCAATATATCTTGCTTTCCTTTTATAAACTTAAGGCCCTTTTATCTTCTATTTGAGATCACAAGCCAATATCAATATGTCATAATAATTATTATTACTAAATGCCACATTTGCATTGTTATATCACATTCGAGTTGTATTTAGATTTCAAAATTAGAGCTATAGCAATTAAATTTACATGTATCTACGAAGTTAACTCCGGATGCAATGATTCTAGTTATGCCTAATTACCACAAGTATAAAGCAATCAATAATATAACGTGCATCTATTTTATGCACATAAGCAATATCATAACCCTAATCTATACTTGCTCTTGCTTCTCCTTGTCAAGTTGTCTCAAATATTACATAAATGCACGAGATTATTCATATAATAATCATCAAATTTTGTTGGGAAGCCTATTTAAAAGAAAAATGAAAGACTATGGTTGTCAAGTCCTCTGGCTTACTAAAACAAGGGTACTGATATTTCCTTTCAAAAAGTCAATCACTAGTACATTTATTGCACATCATATGCTTACATTATTAATTGGCGATCAATCCTTCCGAAGATGAAGTATTTTGTGTTTATTTTGGTTGATTTCACACGATTTTTTTTTTTATAAGTAAGTTTGCTATTTAGCAATGAAACATAACGGAACCTAAAGAATGAATTATTTCATGATGAAGTTTTCTCAAAGATATTGACATTAGAATGAGCTCAATCATGTAATGATGCAGCTATCAAAAAGAAGTAGAAAAGAAAATGCCCCAAAAAATAAAACTTCTTGAGTTTTTGGAGTTCAAACAATCAGCCGTTGATTGATTATAGTGTCCAATCTTATTGATTTCCAACAAAAGAAAAAAAAAAAAAGCTCCAAAAAGGATCAGTCGACCTACAAAAGTTGCATGAATTGAATTCATAACAACAAGCTCTACTTATCAAGAACAAAAAGAAATAAAAAAAAAAAAAAGTAAACAAAAGGGTCTAATCCAACGTCAACTTCTTCTCTGCCCGCGCGAGAAAGGGGACTACTTTTGAGACTCCCAATCCCCAATGCCATCTTTAATGCACACATCACCAAGTTTGATGCAGGAAAGTTCAGGTCAATGTGGGGAAGCTCAAGTTTTAAACGATGTTTGACCTGACATCATAAAGGGACACGTCTTTTCTTGTTTATTTTTTGAACTCATTATTTAAAAAATTTCAAATTTATTTTTATTAATCACACTCACGACCTGGAGAGATGTTTATCAAATGGATGAATCAACCTAATAGTAGAACTAAGGGATATACATCACATTTTAACGAAATTAGGAACTAGATGAAAGATTAGATTGTTTATATTTAGCCCTAGAGAGGCCAACAGATCAATTTGTGCTCTTAACCACTATAATTGGGAATTTGATTGCATGGTTGTGATTTGAGAAGTTGGATGCATTGCCCTTGTTTTTGTTTCATACTTTGAAGTTTATGTTGTACTGTTGGTTTTAGATTGTTGAATAAAGAGTAATGGCAATATGTCGCTTTTGTATAACTTCTCTTCGGATACCAGTTTGATGTTTGAATGATATTTTGTTCTAATAAATGAATTGTTGTTCAACAAAAAACAAAAATCACACTCACGACCGCTTGTGACATCAGTGCATTCTTCAAAAGAATAATTGTGTGTACCGGGTGGTATTGTGCATCGAACGTATTACTATATTCGTTTCATCTAATCATGATTATCATCTGTTATAAAAACAACTAATTACATGCATTGAATGATATTACGCTTATATTAAATAAATTATTATTTGCATTACATTTTAACATGTAGGGACGATTCTACATAGGTGCACCTCTCACCCCTCGTAAATATATATGCATTACTTATTTCTAAGTCCACGCGATGTGCAGTTTTTTTTTTTTTTAATTTATGCTATAATATGAGAATTTAACATAAAAATAACCATTTGAATGATTTTGTAGCACTCCATTATTATGGTTGTTGCCTCAAGTAAATTACTTGGTAGAGGAAAGAATTAGTGTCATTCTTTGGTTTACTAAGTTAAAAAGCCTAACTATTAGGAAAATCTAGATAGATAATGTTGGAAGGCTAATCAAATCATCCAAATGAATCTCAATTAAAGGACAAAAATAATTAGATATATAAAAATACTTAAAAACTTACCTTTTAAAAAGTATGTCATGCAAACTATTTTTAACTCCATAATTAAAAAAGAGATAAGGTAAAAATTTTTCTTAACTTTAATAATTTTATATTATATATAAATTGAATAATTATTTAAAATTGTACTCTCATTGAATTATATTTTTTAAATAGTCCCATAATTTTATTTTTAAATTTTTAACCCTTTTTTAAAGTTGGCTCATTTTGTTTGTCCTTATAAATGTGCCTCTTTGAAAGAATATTCTATGGTCATTATTTTATCATCAATTAAAAAAAAGGTTAATATACAAAAAAAAAATTACTTTTGTGTATTTATTCAAATTTAGCACAATCTTTCAAAAATAAAAATTTGCAACCCATAAAATTATGTTATAATAACTCTAGTACACCATTAAGTAAAATTAACATAATCCATTGGACCCATTAACATGACATGTTTATACAAGAAAAATGTTAACTTGTATGTAATAAAAAAAGTTAACTAAGCTCCATATTAGCAAGACTTTACAATAGACGAATTGGACTTAAAGCCCAAATAATTTATAAAATTCTTAATAAAAAATATAAAAAACAATTAAAAACTTTCTTATATCTTTCTCTCTGTATCCTCTCTCCTTGTCTCTCCTCATTTTGTAACACATCTCCTCCTTCTCTCTCTTAATTAATTTTATGTAAAATTATCATATTTGTCTTAATACTTAGGTGATATAGGACAAAAAAAAAAAAAAAGAAAAGAGAGAACTAATAGGATTCCTATTGAAACTAAAAGACTATGTGAGATAGCTAAAGAATGAAAAGGTAAATGACTATATAAAATAAGAGATAACATAAATATTAATAAATAAGAGAATTTTTATCAATTCTTAAATCTCTTAAAATATTATTTCTTAAAAGATTTGTTTTTATCAACTCCTTTAGTTTAAAGAACTCAACTTTGTCAAAGTGGATACTAAGTAAGCATCAAACAACACAATATCTAAAAAACAAAGCTTATCCTCAAGATGTCAAGTAGCATAAAAAACAAGACATAATTTTTATTGGACAAGAGAATGGTGAAATCCTCATTAAGAAGAAGCAACCTGCTCATTATCCAAAATAATCTTAATGTCATAAACAAGTTGAGCAAAAGATGGTACTTTTGGCATAATAGTTTTACAAGAAGACTATAAGGAAAAGAAGAAAGTTCATAAGTGTTTTGCTGAAGTAATATATCCTTCACATTGAGAATAAGATTAATATTCAAGTTAGTAGGTAAATTAAATAATATGCATTTGAATAATACAGTGAGGGCTAATGGCTTAAAACATAATTTTTGGATGAGGGTTTAAGGAAGTGCTTAAGATGAATGCAAACCATGACAAACTCACTCATATTAACATATTTTTCCAAATAATGCACATTAACAAGAAGTTTATAATTAGTATTACTTACAACAATTTTGTGTCTAATCTCAACATATAAGTCATTGATGTGTTTGGCAAAATTTTTAATAGGTTTAGATAAATGAATATCAAGAGGAAAGAGAAAAAAATCAACAATTGTACATGGGGTGTAACTATAAATAATCTTAAAATGACTTTTATCACTAGACTTATTAACAAAATCATTATAATTAAATTTAGCAATCAGTAAAATTAAATTCCAATTACTTTTTTTTTGCCATAAAATGCCTAAACTTTAGTTAACTACTTCTATTTGACCATTTAAGGGTAGAATCTTACATCAAGGTTCATGTGGAATAGAGATTAGAGTGTACAAATTAGTTTTATACTTTTTAACTTTAACAACTTGACAAGTATGACATTGTGATATAATCCTAAACACATGCATCTGTAACCCATTAGTATGTATTTTCCAAACCAAAAAGTCATGAATTAATGTACATAAAATACACAATTTGTTATCCTTAAACAAATAACTATCATGAATTATAAAATTAATAAAATCCCTACAATGACCATCACTAATAGATTTAAATATAAGATCAAAGTTATAATATGTAAGGTACTTGTTATGCAATCTTTCAACCCTTATGACGTGAGCATTCATCATTTGAAACACATAAACAATTTAACTCTGAGCATCAATAGCTTTGTTTTTCACATCAGAACAATGCTTAAGTACAAAATAATACTCATTAAGAAACTTAACCCATACAACATTTTTAGCATTCAATTTCTTTTAAGAATTCAAATAATGAAATGCTTGATGATTAAAAAACAAAACAAACTCTTAAGATAATAAATAATACCTTTAATTGCGAAGGACTTGAATTATAATGTAAAAGTTTTTATCATAAGTTAAATATTTTTATTTTACCTCATTTAGTTTTTCATTGAAATATGCAATAAGATACCTTTATGAGCTTAATACTCTTCTTATACTAACTCCTAACATATCACAAGTAACTTCAAATACCTTGTTGGTATGTCTCAAAATAGAGACTTTATTGATTTTTCTTTTAATATCATTGAAAGTTACAGTAACTTTATTGAAACACTTAAATTCTCCTTTCTTTAGACAACCAATGATAAGCGTTATAATGATACTAATTCTCCTTATAAACCTCATATAAAAAAAGGTTAAACCATGAAAGCCACAAGTATCGCTAAGAGGCTTGGGCCTTAACCACTCTTAAATGATTCTAACCTTCTCAAGATCAATAACTTTACCCATGTATAAAAACTATAAACCCTAAGAATAACACCTGAAGTTATAAGAACAAACACTTCTTAAGTTCGTCATAAAATTTGACTTCCTTAAAAGTAAGGAAAATTGACTACAAATAACTCTTCTTTAAACTTATTATAAACAAAAATGCCATCAAAATAGATCATTAAGGGCTTACTTATGAATGGTTTTAAAACATGAGTTATGGCCTTTATAAAAGTACTAAAAGTATTAGACAACTCAAAGGCATGACAAACCACTTAAATAACCTATCTTGCATTTTAAATGGGGTTTTCCTCTCATCCCTAAGTTTAATGTGAATTTAGTAATACCTAGTACGAAAGTCTATCCTAAAATACCAATTAGAACATATCCTCTAGCTCAGGAATGGAAAACTTGTACTTGACAATAATCTTATTAATGACTTTATTATTAACATACATCATTTGAAAACCATGTTTCTTAGGGGTTAACAAAGTGAGAATAATGACTGAGACTATAATGCATAAAATCCTTGAAAAGGAGTTCTTGTACTTACTTATTTAACTCAAAACGTTTCTTAGGGTTCATCATCCTATAATATGAAAGATTAGGTAACTATTAACTAAGAACTAAGTCAATTGCATATTGTATGTCTCTTAAGGGTAATAACTCACTAAAAAGATCATTAGGCATGATGTCCTTAAAATCAGCCTATAACCAATCAAGCTTAAAAGGAAGGTTAACTCTAAGTATGCTAAACTATGAAATTACCTTTTTTACAATAACAACTACCAAACAATTATTCCTTTCAAACTCCCCTTTAATGGTCATGTGATTTAAGATGTAAGGATCTTTCTTGAAAGAAACAAAGTGGAAAGATTAGGGTTTTAGTTTGCTACTTTTAACAAAACACTTGGCGAGATTTAAAATCATGTTCTTACCTTCATACTTAAAGAAATATGTTTTATCATTTCCATCGTTAGTCATATTGAGGTCATAAAGTCAAGGACAATTAAGGAGGACATATGTTATATCCATTTTTAAGATATCATAGTAAACCTTATCCTTATAGTCATTTAATTGAATAAGAACTAGACATTGCTCATTAATTAGTGAGGTGGTTTTATTTACTCAAACCACTTAAAAAGGTTATAGATGTAGTTATGCCTTAAGGTTGAACCTAAGAAAGGTAGACTTAGTAATAACATTTATGGTACTTTTTCCATCTAAGACTAACTTACAATTGTGATCCTCGAACTTGATATATGTGTGAAAAATACACTTCTATATATCATTGTTCACAACAATAGACAAAATACACTTTACAACAACATAATATTGGTCATCTTCCTAATATTGGTTAGGACAATAAGAGGTAATATGATCTTTCTTATGTAATCAATGACACTCAATAGGTGACTTATTAATAGGAGACTTAATGAAAGACCTTATATATGAGAATTAAAAGTAAGAGAGTTTTTTTTTTTTCCATAAGAATGGATTAACTAATGAACTTAGAGTAAGAAGTAGATCCATAAGAAAATTTTGGTTTGGAGTAAGGTGATCTAATAATAGAGGCAAACATGTGTATAAAAAAAAGATCTTAATATGCTTTTTAACCTCTAAGGCCTTATGGTAGGCCTCCTCTAAGGACTTAGGATTAATTAAAGGGACCTCATTTTAAATATCAAACCTAAGTCCATTAAAAAAACAATAAATAATGAAAAGGCTTTTCATATAACTTACGCCTAAGAAAAAGTTTCTTAAATTTAGACATATACTCTGTGACACTAAAAGTAAGTTGTTTATAATTTAAGAGTTGATTAAAAAGCTAGTTTCTATGGTTGGTGGAAATGTATTTCACTTTCAATTTTATGTTCACGACTTCTCATCAAGTGATAATAGGCTCACCTAGATGCTTTAACCTACAAAGCTTATTTTACCAATATTTCTTTATGAGAACAACCAATTTCGTTTTAACAAAGTGATTATGTTTAAGATCATTCATGCCAAACCAATCAAAATAATTTTATAAATTATCAAACCAATCTATGAATACATAAATATTAATTTCACCATTATACTTATTAAATTGATTATTGGGCATAATTGTGAATAAGATATGTCTCAGGATAAAATTTACCCTTATCAAATTGATTGTTACCATGTAGATTTTCATAAGGGGGAAAACCTACTAGGTGGTCTTGGGGTGATGAAATGCCTAAGGTCAACTATACGTGAGTTAAGTGTAAGAAATTAGGCATTAACAGTCCTTTCAACATCATGGGATAACTTATTACCTAACAGATTCATACTTTAGTTTTTTGTCCAAATGTTTTAAAACTAAGTCAAGTTTAGTGGAGAATTATACAAAGTCACTCTTGGGATGGTTCATGTCAAACAAGAGGGCTTGGACATCATCTTGGTGTGTGTGACAAGACGACGATATGGTGGCTTCTTTGGTGTTAACCATGATTGTTTTATTTATTTTCTTTTTTTTTGGTGACAAATAAATAAAATTATATTAAGATAAATATTAATTGCAAAAAATAATAAAAATTATAAAATATTATATTGCACAATACTAGAAATAAATACAATGTAAGTGATTATATCATAGTAAAAATGAAGGTAAAGATAAATAGGCATAATAACAAAGTATGATAAATGATAATAAAAGATAAAGATTAAGAGAATAAAAAATACAAGATAAGGTAACAATTACTAAAATTTTGAAAAAAAAAAAATAGTAGACATGGTTATCTAGTTTTTTTTTTTTTTTTGACTTGAAGCAAATTTACCCAATCTTTAACAAAAATAATAATCTAAACTTTCAAAAAAAAAAAAAGATAGTTGTACCTCATTAATCTTTTGCCGAAAAAAGGAATTTGCTAACAATTGTAACGAATTTTAGTGACGGAGGCATTGGATATTGGTGACACATGGTAGGGTAAGAGTTAATAAAGTAGAGGATGATAGCTTTAGTGGGATGGGTTTCATCTAATTGAGTCATAAAGTAGATGCACTTTAGCTTTTAATCATAGCGAAATGGCAATGGTGAGGCACAAAACTTGTGCATCATCATTAGGGATAAACAAGTTAGAGGCCAATGTTCCTTTTTAGATTAACTTTAACATCAAAGTTAGATGGTGGAGTGATGAAATAGTGACAAGCAACGAATTTGACTGGTCATTCCATTTATTTTGTGGCCAAAACTAGATAGATTGATGAAAAAAATTCCAAACTTATGACTCATAGGAAGTGATGGTGATAGATAGCTGATGGTGGCAGTGGGTGTGGTGACATTAATAGCACTTTGACAAACAATAGTGGAGTAATGGCTAAACAAGTTAAATTATGATTTTTTTTTTATAGATTCTTTTTGTATGATTTTTTATTGTGATTTTACTCTAATATCAAAATTGATGCAGGATAACCAAAATATACAAAATAAAAAACTAATAGATACTTACCCAAAATTAAACAATTATGTGAAAATCCACCTAAAACTACACTTAAACTTAATATTTTATATCAATATCATTAATTATAACAAGTCTAATGATCAAAATAATAATGAGCTTTATTTATAGAGATAAGTTAAGGAAGAAAAATAAATAACTATATAAAAAAATAGACAAGATAGATATCAATAAATAGGAGAATACTTATTAATTTCTCGATCTCCTAAAATATTACTTCTTAATATATTTGACCTTATTAACAACATAAAAATTAGGACTACATAAAATTCTTATCACACACACACATACATATTGTTTTTTAAACTTGCAATATAAGAACTATAACATAAAGATTAAAAATTTTAACTTAAAAAAATATTAATTGTTAGCAATGTTACTATTTATGACTTAACTTACCAATCTTTCAAGGCACAAATAGTTATCTTTAATAAAAGTAAATGCTTGAAAATTATAAAAATAAAATCATAAATGACTTTATTCTCCTAATATGGGTTTTTTTTTTTTCTAATCAAGGTGTTAAGACCAAGGCAAAGTTGACCATATGTTACAATGTGCATGCACTTAATTTGACTTAAAGTAAACTATGAAGGCATATTTTAGTGAGAACATATGTCGTACCACATAATTTACCATGACCATTTCAATATATTAGGACAACATGAAATTTAGTGTACCTTATGGCGAGGTTTAACACATCAAAAGTGTATATACTCATCAAAATAGAAAAACATAATACTTTCAAATGACCTTGATTATGTGCAAAATTTAAAATGAGAATTCTTTGATTTGCAAAATAAAGAATCCAATCATCAAAAAGATATAATTGTAAAGACATTTCCTTCTATTATGCATAATGGTGCTCCATATCCTAACATCTAAAACATTTAAAAGTAGATATGAGTGTAATAACATGGAATAAGACAATGACATTATCATCTCAAATTGTATTCTTTATAAGTAAGGCTTATATAGATGAAAAACAATGTTGTAACATAACTATAAAAGTTATCACATTAGGGTAAGTGCTTAGCAAAGTTTTTGTAAAAGTAATTCCCATAAAATATTTAGGAAATTGCTTCACATAATCACATGTAATTCTAAAATATCTAAGAATTTAGGTCTCTACTATACAACGTTTGGCACATAAAAAACAAGAGATTATAGGAATTATTCAAACTTGAAACAATGAGGCAACCATAATTTAACATTAACTAATGTTGATCATATAAGAATAAAGATTATAATTGAAACACCAAAAAATGAGGGCTAAAGCAAAGTATTAACTTAAAATGCCAAGCATAAGCTTTTGTGGATTTTGATCAAATAAAGGTTGAAAAGATAATTAATAATGCTTAAAATATGAAGGACTTGGCCTTAAATTGAATCATTGCATTAGTTTTTTACAAGTAATCGTGGAATAAATAACAACAACATTTTTGGTCTTCAAATTTAGTTTTCCTAAATGTTATTGCAATGCCTTTTATGCAAAGGGTAGAAAAAAAGAATGTATAAAAACATATAAGATGATATCATATAAGAACATTTAAATGGTAAAACAACAAAGGCAATCAATTAAGACTAAATTAGAAATACATAGTGAAGATGATACATCTTGTTAGGTGTATCATATTAATGCAAAAAACTCCAAAAAGATGTGGCTCGGGGACCTAACGCACACAAAAAATCAAAGAACAATTAGGAAAGCTAAATTAGAGTTTAGTAACATAAACCCTAGACCTATTATTTGAAGGAACATGAACCTAGGGTATTCAAGAAAGAAATGGACGCCACACTCCAGAAAAGAAAGGAATTGGGAGTGATAAGTCGATTTGAACACCACAAGAAAAAGAACCTCTTAATAAATTCTTTAGTTCTTAAAAGAATCGAGGGAGAAAAACCCTTACTTTCTATTTCACTCAAAATTGTCTAATTTTTTGTCTGATGTATACAAGGGGTACCTATTTATAAGCTAAGATTGCAATCCTAAAGGGGCACAAATTCCTACTTAGGATAATTCCTTATTTAGGAGGAATTCATATCTAGGGACAAATTCTTATACAAAAAATAAACTCCTAATTTATAGTGACTCCTATTATTTAGTCATAACTCTTTAAGTACTCTAATGATATTAATAAGGTATGAACTTTCTTTCATGCTTGAATTCGCACCATTTGAAGCTTGGTTGGCTTGAATGTCCTTAATCAGCCCATTTAATGCTTCTTTCATCTTTCTGACTCTAGCTCATGTTATTGGGTCTTCTAGAATGTGCAATGGACCTTTTGCATCCATTGAAGCTCTAACTCGTATTATTGGACCTTTTGGAATGTGCAATGGATATCTTGTATCCATTAAAACTCTAGTTCGTGTTATTAAGCCTTCTGGAATGTGCAATGGACCTCTTGTATCCATTAAAGTTCTAGCTCTTATTATTGGGCCTTTTGCATTGTACAATAGACCTCCTGCATCCATTGAAACTTTCCACCCATCATTTGTATGGTTCTCATCGTTCCCCTTTTCTTTGAAAAGATTCGTCCTTGAATCATCACCTTGTTTATACTTGATGATGTAGGGGAAGGTCTGAATGAATTTGATTCACTTGGCATGTCTTTTGTTTAACTTTCCTTGTACAAGTAGGACAGGAACTGCACAAGGACTTATGCTTTTCCTTACATACCTTTTTGAAATAAGTTCCTTAACCTGCCTTTGAAACTCTTTTGTCTTCTTAGGATTACTTTTATATGCTGGCCAGTTTGGGATGGATGCGTCAGGGATGAAAACAATTTGATTCTTAATTCCTCTCTTAGGTAGCAATCCACTTAGGACATCATCATGGAATTCATCTTCAAATTCCTACAATAGAACAACAATACTAGGTAAAGATGGCTCAAACTTGTTAGTGTTAAAATAAGTCTCTTTATAGAAAAGTATGATCATAGGTTATTTGGCAAAAATTGCCTTTTGGACATCACTTTCTTTTGCATAGAAACTTTCTATTTTCTTCTCTTTCTCTTATGTTCTCATGTTTTCTCCTCTCTTTTCCCTTTTTTTAATCTCTCTTTTTTGCTCACTCTCATTTTTAATCCTTAAGTTATCCTAATAAACTTGTTGAGGTGATAATGGTACAAAAGTGACGGGTTTTTCATTCATTACAAAGGAATATCGATTCTTGAATCTATCATGCATAACTCACCTATCAAATTGTCATGGCCTTACTAATAGAATATGGCCCGTTTGTATAGGTACAACATCACATAAAACTTCATCACAATACCTTCCAATAGAAAATGACATGAGCACTTGCTTATCTACCTTAACTTCACCATTCTCATTCAACCATTGAAACTTATATGGTCTAGGATGTTTCATAGTAGGTAAGTTCAGCTTCTCAACCATAGTTGTGCTAACAACATTAGTGCAACTTCCACCATCAATAATCATACTACATACCTTATTTTTAGTGACATACCTCGTCTGAAAGATGTTATCTCGTTGTATCTCATTTTCTTCCTTCACTTGCACATTCAATGCTCGCCTTGCGATGAGAGCTACTCTATTAATCGGATACTTCTCTCCATCACTTTCACCTTCTAAAGATGGCACAAAATCATCTTTATGGTCATAGGCAAGTTTCAATTGCCTCCTTACTTTAGGAACCTCATAAGTTTCGTACCTCCTTTGCAACTTTAATATTGTATTAGCTTGCTCTTTCATCCTTTCTCTCATATCATCAAATCTGGTATTCATGTACTCAAATTGTTGTTGTATAGCTTTAATCATGAAGGACATGTTAACAACTCCCTCCTAAGTAGCACCTTTGTCTTTCAAAGTCATATTATTTCTTCTGATTTAGAGCTAGGCTCTAATACCAACTGATGCGGAAAACCCCAAAAAAACGTGGCTCAAGGACCCAACGCACACAAGGAATCAAAGAACAATCAGGAAAGCTAAATTAGAGTTTAGTAACAGAATATTCGAAGGAACACGAACTTAAGGTATTTAAGAAGGAAATGGACATCACACTTCAGAAAAGAAAGGAATTGGGAGTGATAAGTCGATTTGAACGCCATAAGAAGAAGAACCTCTTAGTAAGTTCTTTAGTTCTCAAAAGAACAGAGGGAGAAAAACCCTTGTTTTCTATTTCACTCAAAATTGTCTGATTTTTTGTCTGATGTATACAAAGGGTGCCTATTTATAAGTTAAGATTGCAATCCTAAAGGGCCATAAATTCATACTTAGGACAATTTCTTATTTAGGAGGAATTTTTATCTAGGGACAATTTCTTATACAAAAAATAAACTCCTAAGTGGCAATGATTCCTATTACTTAGTCTTAACTCTTTAAGTACTCTAATGATATTAATAAGGTCTAGACTTTCTTTCATGCTTGAATTCGCACTATTTGAAGTTTGGTTGGCCTAAATGTCCTTAATTAGCCCATTTAGTATTTCTTTCATCTTTTTAGCTCCATCTTATGTTATTAGGTCTTTTAGAATGTGCAATGGACTTTTTGCATCCATTAAAACTCTAACTTGTGTTATTGGGCCTTTTGGAATGTGCAATGGACCTCTTGCATCCATTGAAACTCTAGCTCATATTATTGGGCTTTCTAGATTGTGTAATAGACCTCTTGCATCCATTGAAGCTTTCCACCCATCATCTATACGGTTTTCATCCAACTAATGCAGAAAACCTTAAAAAGACATGGCTTAGGGACCCAATGCACACAAGGAATCAAAGAACAACTGGGAAAGTTAAATCAGAGTTTAATAACAGAAACCCTAGACCCAATATTCGAAGGAACATGAACCTAGGGTATTCAAAAAGGATATGGATGCCACATTCCAGAAAAGAAAGGAATTGTGAGTGATAAGTCGATTTGAACACCACAAGAAGAAGAACCTTTTGATAAGTTCTTTAGTTCTCAAAAGAACTGAGGGAGAAAAACCCTTACTTTCTATTTCACTCAAAGTTGTCTAATCTTTTTTTTTTTTTGTATGATGTATACAAGGGGTGCCTATTTATAGGCTAAGATTGCAATTCGAAAGGATTCCGCATCCATCGAAACTTTCCACTCATCATCTGTACAGTTCTCGTTACATATGTTTTTTTATTAGGTGTATAATAAAAGTGCCTAATCCTTTTCTTCAATAAAATTTGCACTACTATTTCAAAAGACTCCACACACACACACATACACACACACACACACACATCATGTGTAGGCTTTACAAATGTTGTATAAAAAAGAAGAAAATAGCTTTCCTTACCACACACACCTACAAAATTGTGTTAACTCTCTCACTTTTATAATAATCTCTTTCTTATTCCTTAACTCTCTTGCTTACTTTTATTCAAGCTCACTTTTATTTGGCTTGTTAGATTGCTAAAAATAAGGACAAGATGGAAGTATTTATAACTTTTCACCTCCTTAACTAATGGTTAGGATTATTTTAATCCAATGGCTTATAATCTTCTTCTAGAGTAATTTAGAGTACTCCACTAAGACTTGAAGTCACCTTCTACGTTCTAGTTCCTATAAGAACATTGTAAAAAAGTCTATGATTTCCAAGGCATCTAAAAACTTTAAAAACTTTTAGGATCTTTCACAATCTTCTCAAATTCTAGAGTCTTATAATGTCTCTGAAGCATTCTATAAATGCCAAGAGTATTCCAAAAACTTTTAGTCTATTCTAAACTTTTCATAAATTTTTAAAAGTATTTTAAACTTGTTTTGATCTTTAATTCTTCCCTTCAATACAAGTTCATCTCTTAGTTGTTCCAAGGACTAAGGCCATGGTTATGACCACTTACTTTACCAAGATTTCTATATCTCTGATCCTTGGGGCTCTCTTTTCAAGACTTTTTCATCTTTCCTTTGGCTGTCTTCACTAAGTGTAGGCTTCTTGTCATTCAATGGTAAACAATTCTTTTGCTTAGGGCTAAATGACCTTTCTTTATTCACAAGGCTTTGCTCTCTTCGTAGAGGTAAAGAATTTGACCAACTATAGCAATGACCTTAACTATAACTTAAGCTTTAGCTTTGGCTTCTACTATACTAAAAAGAGTGTGATCTTACAAGTGATTAAGAGCAACTCTCACCACGTCTATTTCTTGGGATCGCTCTAGCATTTTCTCTTGATATGACATCTTTCTTCATACTAATAACACTTGTTCTTCAAGTCTCCATCTTTGCACTCTTGAGCCTAATGTACATCCTTGCCATAATTCAAACAATGTTTAAACCTTTGAGAAGGACCTCTACCTATGTATTCCCTATATTGACTTGAACTAAGTCTTATCAAGTAATGTTTTATTCAAATGCACTTTAACTTTTTTATCAGGAATAAGAGTCTTCAATCATTAATTCTCTTTAAAAAGCTTTTTCTTCAGTCCATTTTTACTAATCTCCTTTCCTTTTTCCTTTATTGTTGATCATGTTTTTAAGTTTTCTCTCTCTAAAGTATATCCCCTTTCTTTGTAAAAGTATAAACCTTTATTTCAAGACTTGTGACCTTTTGATATTCCTTTCTTAAAGACTCAACTTTAGCATCAAAGGATTTTCTCTTCAAATCATCAATCACAACCTTTAAAGTGATTATTTTTGTTCATTATTCTTGCAATCATATATGCTTTTGTTCGAGCCTGCCTTGCAACACCTTGTAATGTAGCTTTTAACATTTTCATCTCCAACATTAACTTGTTTAATTCAAGCATATAGTCAATAGTATCAAAGGTGTTAAAATCTAAACTTAAGTGTTGGTCTTTAGATCATAAATTTGCTCTTTGGGATTGCTAGGTTGTAAATCATAATGACATATTGTAACTTCAACTTGGGGATGCCTTAATGTGGACAAAATTACTTGTTACTTCAACTTGAATTGGAGAACTTTCTTCTAAAGCCTTTTTTGGTTGTTCTTATGTTCCTCCTTACTATCATGCATGTGAACCCCATCAGGGGACTCATAAGTACAATAGTGTCATCCATAACTTCTTTCATTATTACAACATTCCAGGTGATCACTTCTTCTCAATGATTGTCATTTGGGATATCTTCAATAGCTTCTATCAAGGTAAACAATGCTTTGAAGTCCTACTCATCTTTTTTGCAATATGCCTATTGATCATTTTGAAGTCCTTGCCCACTGAAAAATGTCTCCTTTCTCACCAAACTAGATGGAGACCCTCAATCAACCCTCCTTGCCCATCGAAAAATGTATCCCTTTTCTCACCGAATTAGGTGCAGACCCTTAATCACCCTTTTCACCCACCAAAACCCTTCTCACTAAACCAGATCAAGGTTCTCTTAAGAGATTCCCCCCCCCCCTTTATAAGAAATAACATCATTTCAAACAAACTTTTGCTTGTATTTTTCATTCGCTCCACCCAAAATAAATCACTTCATCATTTTTTATACCAACTTTTACCATTATAAATTTTGAAGGCAAATCTGACCAGACCATGAATTGATTATCAATTTTTTCAGTCAAACTAATTAGTTCGATCTAATTGTTAAAATATTACTTTCTTATAATTTTACCAATTTAAACAACATATTATTTAAAATATAAAACTACGTAAAATATATTAAATTTGAATAAAAATCACATAATTTGAGTGCAAAAATGAATCTTATTATTATTAAAATTTAGAGTATTTTAATATAATTTCAATAACTTAAATAATATATTATTTAAAATATAAAATTATGTAAAATAAGTTAAATTTAAATAAAAATTGGTACACATAATTCCAATTTATATTTACTTTTATTATTATATATCTATTTTACCTCTAGATTACTTGGTTGTTAGTATACATAATTTTATTATTATAAAAATTATCCGATATAAATGTGCAATTTGATGAATTATAAATGTTTTATTCCATTGTGATTAAGAACCGACTTCATCTTCGCAGAGAGTGTTTCGGGATCCATGTCAGAGGCTGTTTTAGTTTGTCCTAACGTTACTCGTGCCCGGTTTTTCATGAAACTCGACGCTCTTTCTCTAGGATTGATGATAATTTGGGATGATTTGATGATATATACAAAAGGTTGCCAATTGTGATTGCAATTCCCCTTGTCTGCAATTGTGATGAGAGATATTGACAATTTACCAAACATCCCCCCAATTGTTAAGAATATATAGGATTTAGAAAAACATGTGGCTACGGGTTGTCCTCTTAATCTTTACGTGTGAATTAATGAGAATCAAATTAAAAATCTACTCTAATTTAACTGGGATTATTGGCAACTAGTGAGGTGTGAAGGGTGGAAAACAAAACGTTGCAGTTAGGATGATAAATATTAAAAATTGTGAAATGTATATAAGATAAGATACAGTAAACGTCAGCCGTTACCGAACCAAGTCACTAAAATTTAGCAGTTGAAGATTCAAAGCCATAGGTCACCTATCTTATAAAAAACAATCATTTCTGAGCTGATAATCTATGCTTGTTTTTCCCTCAAGTCAAAAGTCGCCGTACATCACGTATTCCATCCAACGATGGCTGCCGATGAATGCCCTGGAATTTCAACGGATGAATTCGGAAAAGAAGGGTCATTTGGTTAAAATTAACAATGCCATTATAATTCTCAAAAGAAATCATAAATTCGTTCCTTTGTGGGGTATTGCCTAGGAACATGAACAGTAGTCAGTAGAGCTACGAGGATCAAGCTAAAGGTTGAAATAAATTCAAGAACCACCAATAGAAGGGAGTCACTGCATGAGATTATGTTAAAACTTTTAGCATTCAAAATTATTGCGTATGAACTTTTGAACATTAACTTAACCTTTTTGGTTTCAAAGCTGCGCATGTTGGTTCAAAATTCTTGCGTATGAACTTCTAAACAAACATTAACAGGTCGAGTAAACTGAAATGAAGTCAGCCAAGTCCAGCATCATTTCACTGTCATTGGAGGTCAGGTGAGCCAAGTCACATATGCTTGGCTTTGCTGCGACTTAAACGAGTACAGTTACACTTCTATTTTAGGCAGTTTGAGCTTTTTCCTACGGTAGAAGTGTTTGATCCAAATTGTCGTTAGTAGACTAACTCCCTGTTGAGGACTAGAGTGACTGGCTCAACTCACTCAGTATTATTCCACCCAAGGAAGTTAAAAACTTGGCATGTGAACAACTCTGTTGGTTCATATCTAATCCAATACAATTAATGTCAATCTCTCTCTCTCGCTCACAGTGGCAGCAATAAGTAACTTGTCCAGCCCTCCCCCCATATGGCCAACATACCCAAGATTATATTCCCTTGCAATAATTTATCATTCTCCAATTTTCAATTCCTTTCTCCTGGCTCCGCTATATAAATTATGCAGTTCCTCAAAAGGGTTCCTCTAGATCTAGCCGAAAAACTGCATTGGTGAACCATTTCTCTTATATCCTCTTCTTGTTCTTCTTCTCGATTTTTTAAACATGGAAAGTTCACCAAATTCTATGAGGAAATCTCTATATTTCTTTTCTAATGATCATGAAAGAATGACTGATGAAACCTTTGAAGAGAGCAGTTGGACCATGTACTTTGAGGATTTCTTTGCCTGCAACAACATTAATGGTGATAATAACAATGGTTCTCTCTCTTCCGACCATCATGATAAAGGGTGCAACTCTCTAGTCTCTGATGCTGCTTCTTTGGTTGTCGAGAAGTCAGCTGAGAATGAAAAAGTAGCTGTTGGGTTGCCTAGTGGCAAAAGCCACAGTACGCTGAGTTCCAAGAAGAGAAAAACCAAAGAAGCCAACTTTGATGATGCCTTGGAGGATACTGCTAGTTCTCCTGCTAATAGCCCCAAGGTCAGAATTCTCCCAATCTCTTTTTCTTTCTCTTTTTTTCTCTTATTTTATTGCTTTCATTAATTCTATTTACAAATCCATTTTCTAAGTGGGATTTGCTCATGTATACCAGCTCCTTTGGATTTACCATTTTCCTGGGTCGACCTTTTTACTTGGTTTTCTTGGGTGTGGGAGCAGGTAGGTTATTTGATGAACCAATTCAACTACAAAATAAAGCAGAAAGCCAAGATGGGCATCTCCCAGGTAAAACGTTAACATCTATTACTGAAGGGTAGACTTTTCATTGTATTTCTGGCCAATTATTTGGCATTTCGTGGTTAATTCTTATAACTAAGGAGGTGCTTTGAATTTGTTGGGTTCTGCTATTTTAGGAGAAAGGAAGTGCAGGTAGCAGCCCTGTAAATGAGAGAAATGAATTGGGTTTTCTTGGAACAGAAAGTGACTGCTCAGAGCCGAAGAAAAGGAGACTTTGCCTTAGCTCCTTTGTCAATGGCAGTAAATTATCTAGGTTGGTTCCATTATGATCGCCTGCTCCCCTTGTCCTCTGCTTCTGCTTTCTCTCTCAATGGACCAGTACTCGTCTATGGAAATTGCATGAAGATGAACCCCTGAACTCAACAACAAATAAAAAAATGTTGCCTACATATTTAATGAGATTAAGACCCATCATGCATCCCTTGTCTGCGACATATGAAGTATATGCAAAATTGCTTCTTTTAGGTTTATTGCAGAGAAAGAGAATAGAAACATTAGTTGCTAAAGCAAAGCAAAATTTGAAGCTTTGCAAAATATTTGATGATGTGAAAAGGGTTCTATGGGCTTGCCTAGCTCCAAGTAAGGACTAGCACTATGCAACTATTGATATTTTGCGTCGGTACTCTAGCCATGTAATAGCATATATGTGTCTATCTTTGTCCCATGCCAACATAGGAAATTGACGGGATCATAAAATACTTATTTGTGCCCTTAAGTATGAAAAAAATACTGACCAATTTTCCTCTTAAACTAAAGAAAACCTTACCAGACTCCTATCTTGGTTTGCTTGAACTTAGAATGAGTTATTGAAAATGCTAGTCTAAAGCTGCAATCAAATGGAAAATCTTGTGGGATGTCACGTATGCATATTGATTACAAATGAGCTTCGCATAAATGATATCGTGTCACCTCCACAGACCCTTTGTTAAGAAAAAGAAAAAGAAAAAAAAAAACATAATGATGAAGAAACATAATAAACAATGGGTTCGTCCCTATAATCTGTATAATTCTCCTTCATACTAACGTTTAGCGAGCCGAATCTATAATTTTCAATTAAATGCTAAAATTCAAGTACTTTTGTATATATATAAGACCTTTTCGCTATAAAGCCCATTCTTCCCCAAGAAAACTTTACCCTATTTTAAGTTATGGCCTTCAAGATCCATCGCAATCATTGGCCTAACCTGTTCTCTACTCTCTCTCTCTCTCAGTATGTCATATTCTCAACACAAAATTAAAGTTGAAGCTGTGGCCAACCGTAACCCTATTAACACTAATGGGTTGGGTTTGCCTTATATGACACATAGTTGTTTTAATTCTAAATATTCGGTTCCCTAATTTGGAATTTGGGGTTCTTTTATGATGAGGGTACGGATAATTTCAACGATGTCCTCACAATTTGATAAAGATAATATCATGGGTCTGTCCTAGACCTAACGTGGGTCTAACTACTCTTGCCAAGCAACGAGTTGCCTTCCGCTTGGTTGCCAACTAGTCTACAATATGATTCCTTATCCACCATTCCGTGATGGCTTGTCTCACTCCAACTCTACTACAGAGACTTTCCTTGAGTATGAAAGATACGTGTTCTCATAGGAGTTACTTGTACCAAATGCATGTGTTGCTTGCTCCACATCCCTTACAAAGCAATGCTCTCCACCTTAGAAGACTTGTTAAGAGAATAGTCGACACTAGATGCCAAAGAACCCATGGCATGCTCCTCAATTCACCTCAACTAATAAGAGCATGCCCAGGAACCCCATAAATAAGCATGATTACGCACCTCTAAGAAAACCCTAATATTGGCATTCATCTTCTTCACTCTCAAGAGAACTTTATTTAACACAAACATTAGACTGCTAACACTAGATCATAGCCTATCACCTAATAGTTTCTTCTTTGTCTCGTAAATCATAGGTCCCCTTAATCAAGAACCATCCTCACCATTTAGTGTCATTTATGGCAATGACATGTCATGTCTCTCTTCCTTTTTTTTTCTACTTAAAATATTTATTAGTTTCTCTTCCTTTCCAATGACAAGCAAGCGATCTCTCACCTAAAACTAAGGGAGATGATTCCTTTCTACCCAATTTCAACAATGCCTCTCCCTTTGTTACCTTTAACATTGATAATAATCAACCACTTCTAACCCCATTAAACCAAATTCAAGCCATGCAATAACAAATTAGAACATTAATTACTTCAATGACATCCCTAGGCAAGGAGTACAAAAGCTTACCTTACCAAACTTAAGAATCTATGTCTTACTAAGAAAAATGCATACTTAAAGCCTTTGCCTCCTTCTTACCCAATTTCAACAATGCCTCTCCCTATGTTACCTTTAACCCTATTAATAATCAGCCACTTCCAACCTTATTAAACCAAATTCAAGCCATGCAATAACAAATTAAACATTAATTACTTCAATGACATCCCTAGGCAAAGAGTACAAAAGCTTACCTTACCAAACTTATGAATCCACACCTTACTAAGAAAAATGCATACTTAAAGCCCTTACCTCTTATACCCTTATCAAAACCCAAAATTAACTCTGATACCTAAATGTTGGTGATAACATTATTCCCCTACCATTAATCATAACACTAGCACCCAACTCCTTTAAATGACTATGGGCCAAAGACTATCTTTTTCCCTGATACAAAAGTCCTAATGGCATTCTCCATTATTTTCCAAATACAAGGATAATAGAAGCCCCTCACCATAGAAAGCTCTTTCCATAAGAAAGGAGTGAGATCATCTCTCAGACAATAGGGTTGTTAAATAGGTCTAAAAATTAATGCTCCAAGTTGTTGCCTTTCATAACAATGCACCATCTCTTTACGAGGAAGCCTTCAACTCCCCTCTCTCCTCGAAGATTCGTTATGCATCCAATGTGAAGTTTAAGATGCCCCATTAGCCTCTTATGATGGAATCTTTGATGTACTAAACCTTTAAAGCTAGTTTTGCACACTCATATCCTTAAATTAACCTCTAACATTTACCAAGTGCAAAGCTTTAATAACCACCCTTAATAAAGTAACTTAGTGATGTTATGCAAAACTTGCTCTAAGCTTTATTACAAACTTAAAATGCTTAAACCGACAATTCTCTGCCTAGTTCATTATAAGTAAAAGGTTAAAAAGGGCATTAATAATGTTGATGGTTATTCGCCAACAACTCAAAAAATCATTAAGAGAATATTTAATCCACTTTAACTTGAAAATATTGATTATACAATAATTGAACCCTAAATTTTCCATGGGAACATTTTGCACTAACCTTAAAAGGTCTCACTTTACGTGCTCATTATATAAAAGGTCACTAATAGACATCGTCGAAGTATTGTTCACTTGTTCATTGTATAAAAGGTTACTAATAGACTTCGTTGAAGTAATGTTTAAGACAAAAAAGTACATCTTAATAAAAGATACTCAAAAGGCCAAAAACAAAGTCAAGGGATGTTGGAAGAACAAAGAAAGCAATTGCAAAGTGGGCTAATGAGGTTTAATTAGATATATATCTTTACATAATTTTACTCTCAAATGTGTGTTATTTTTCCTACTTAAGTTTGTCTTATTCAAACATTACATATTTTTACTATCTTTTATAATAATGAAGTAAAGATGAATATTTTGAGTCAATTTAGATCATAAAAATAAGGAATTATTAATAGAGTGAAAAGAAAAAAAAAATCTAAAAAGTTTTTTATTTAACTTGGAAATTTACTTAAAGAGGAGTCCTATGCCAATATGGAAATCAAAGTTAATAAGCATTTTTTTCTTGTTATAAATAAAGTACTGTTTGGTATTTTTAGCATAACTTTTGTTACACACATCCAAAATAAGTGATTTATATAGCCAAAGAAAGCCAAGAGACAGCTAAAATATTGTAGCTTTGGCCAAAGTTTGATTTAGTTTTTAAAAGGGAGATATTTAAGCTATAATTTATGAGTCATAAACTACCAAGAAATTAATTAGAGACAAGAAAGCCTAATTAACAAAAGAGTTCATCACACTATAAAAGAGGCACAAATAAGACCAAAAACATGCATAATTATATAAAAAAAGAAGAAAGAATCATGCCCGAAAGAAAGGAAGGAACACAAAGAGATCAAGAGAAGAAAAATGATGACATTTTCTAAAAAGCGATTCTAAAGTTGTTTCATCATTACTCTTGAAAGACTTCTTGTTTTCAATATTTAGTTTGGTTTTTATTCTTTTTAGGATAAACTAATTTTTTTAACTAGAGTTAAAATGTAGCTCAACTATAATTATGTAGTTTTCTTTCTTTTTATATTATTTAAAAATTTTCTTTTTATAGTGAGTATGTGTTTTTGTGTTTAGTGCTTTTAAAATACTAGTCACCTTTTATATTTATTTGATATGCATGATTAAGATTAAAAAGAGATTCTTTGTATTAAATCAAATAATACATATAATGAATTAAATGAAAGGTGGAAATATACAAACATGATTCATATAATAGTAATGAGTGCAAAAATATCTATTTGAGCTAAAGTTTTTCATAAAACTTAATGTTTTTTTATCTATTACAATCTATATAAAGATATAACAAGTTAATAAGTAAAGGTTAATTTAATATAACTTAGAAACAATATTGAATAACATAGAATATTTAGCCATCCCATAAATAGACCCTCTTTATGGCAGTTTAACAAAATTTTTATATTAACTTGGTATGGTGAACCTAAGGCCCTAGTATATATTCTTTTTTAATTAAATCTTGTATTTAGCAATTGATTTTTATACTTAGAATTGATTTGTTCTTAATTAGTTTTGTAAATTTTAAAATTAGTCTTCTAAATATATTTAAGATTAATAAGTGTTTTGGTACTTATTTGTTTTCAATCCTCATGGGAAGATAATATGTTACCTATTTATATTATTTGAGTGAATAGTGGACTTGCTAATAGTCATTTAAATGCATCATGTTCTTACTAATGCAAGACACAATTGAATGGTAAAGAACTTACATTTGATCCTAAAATTGAAAGAAAAATTCTCATGTTAAATAAAAGCAAAAGAGCAAAGATGAGGCTAATTAATCCTTACTAGAGCAGGTGAAAACATTAGACATAGGGACAACATCAAGCATTAAAAGGTTAGCAATACAAGAAAATAATTATGAAATCAAGCTAGCCATCATTCATATAATTCAAACTTTACTTAAATTTGGTGGTTTACCTAATGATGACCTGAATGCCCATATTACTAACTTTTTAGATTTTGCGATATTTTAAGCATAATGGCGTCTTTAATGATGCTATTATTACATTTATGTAGTTAAAGATAAAGTCTTTATATGAACAATGAGAGATATTCAAGGATTTACATAAGAGGTTTTTATATCATGGTCTACTTATTTTGCTATAAGTATACACTTTTGATAATAGTTTATCTCTTACTAATTATTCTATGATTGATGCAACAATTTATGATACTCTTATAAGAAAGACCCAAAAAAAAAAACAAAAAAGCATATGCTTTGTTGAAGGAGATTGCCTCTAATAGGTATCAATGGAATATAAATACACCAATAGTAAAGAGAGCAATAGGGGTCTATGAAATAGACTCCCTGATTGCAATATCTCATTAAATTGAAGTCTTATACAACAAGGTTGACAACATAAGTGCATCAACCATACATATGCAAACTATGATTAATGTGAAGGAGGATATACTAGTACTAAGTGTCAAGTAAGTAAACCTTGCTCACAATCATCTAAGCATGTTATTTTGCATTTGTTTCTGACATTTCCTATGTCTATTTCTATGATTAGATTTTAATAACAAAAAATTCAAAGTCATTTTCATATTTCATCATTAATATCTATGTTAAAATTAAGAGTATTTCCATTATTAGTTTTTGTATTTTGCAACATTACAATTGATCTTTTATAAATGCACTTTGGTATTCTTTCCTTCTCATTAATGTTATAATGGTGCTTTAATTTTACAGGTCTATAGAAGTTGCTATCACCTTATCTCATTCCCTTCAAAATTTGAAAAGTTGTTATGACAATTGAAAGTTAAAAGGCTAGACTAATTTTGTTATTATTGTTTTTGTAATGAAATTTGTATTTGAAAAACACATATTTGTATTTCAAATATCCTTTTTTGTAAGTATATTAATCAATCATTGATTAATTTAATGTTTGGTTCAAATTTTAATTTTAAATTGTAAAAGTTGTTAATGTAATATCCTCTTTTAAATGTTAATCATTAATAGATTCAATGTTTGGTTCAAATATCTTATATTAATGGATTCAATGTTTGGTTCAAATATCTTATTTGTTCTCATTACAAACTGCTATACTTTACATTATTTTCTTATTAAGGTTACCATCAATAGCCTTCTAGAACAAGAAACTCACATTTGCATCTAAGTTTACTGGACAGGAACGAAGTATTAATATCCTTATGAAACTTGTGTGTCAAAGGGAGAGAGAGCTTAAACACTTGTGAGGGAGAGAAAGTACTAAAGAGTTATTTTTTGTAGTATAGAAGGCCATAACTAAAATGACTTTAACAAACTTTTCTCCCTTTCCTCCTTTAAAGTTCACAGGTAACAATTATACATAGTGGATAGTGATAATGAAAGTTTATTTAAGAACTTTTGATCTTTAGAAGACTACAAAGAAAGGGAATAAACCAACTCCATTACCAACAAATCTTACAATGGCTCAATTAAAACATCATAGTAAGCAAGTTTCCATACAATACAAAGCATTCACCTACATACACATAACTATCAATGAATCCATTTTTAAAAAGATCATGGCCTATAAAATAGTCAAGGAGTCTTGAAATAGGCCAAAAGAGTATAATGACAACCAAAAGACTAGAACTAAGCAACTACTCAATCTTAAAAGGGAATTTGAGCTTTTAATAATGAAAAAGATAGAAATTGTAAAGGATTATAGTGACAGGTAGCTAAAAGTTGTAAATCGTATAAGAATATTTAGGAAAAACATTCATGATAGAAATGTGTGTTCATAAATTCCTTATGAGCATTCCAAAGAGGTTTAAAATCAAGATTTTCCCTCTGAAAGACTCAAAGGACTTAAACACCATTTCTTTGGGTGAGTTGATTAGTGCACTTTAAACCCAAAAGCAGAAAAGACTTTTTAGGCAAGAAGATACTATAAAAAGGGCTTTATAAGTCAGTCATAAGCAAAAAAGGAAGCAAAGGGGAAACCAACAAGAGAATAACCATGAATTCAATAAAGCTAATGGTAGAAAATAACATGTTTTTTGTAAGCTTTATAAAAAGATAAGTCATCTATTAAAGTTTTATTAGAAAAGACTTGATCTTGTGTGCAAGGTATGCAATAAGAAAGGACACTCCAAAAAAATTTGCTAGCATAAGGACAAGTAGCAATAGCAATAAAAATCGCAGTAAGCCAAACAGAAGGTCCAACTAGTTAATGAAGACCACCCTGTAAATGACCAACTTTTTGTGGCAACAACTTACATTATTACTTTTGATCATGAAATTTGGTTGGTTAATTATGGTTGCACTAACCACATGTCATTAAATCCAAAGGTATTTAAAACCCTTGACAATTCCTTTAAGTCCAAAGTAAGAATTAGTAGTGGATAGCTCCTCTAAGTCCAAGAAAAAAGTACAGTAATAATGCAAACAAACACAGGTACCAGAATTATTACCAATGTCTTATTTAGTCCACGCAATAGCTAAACCTTTTAAGAGTTGGTCAACTTCTAGAAAAAGGGTTTTCCCTATTATTTAAAGACAATTCATGTTTTATTTGTAATTCAACTAATGCTAACTAATTTTAGTGCCTATGAATGGAAAAAGTTTCCATTTACATACAAACAAGGTACAACATCTTACCTTACTTGTCACCACTAATAATTTTATTGTTTGGCACAAAAGGCTTGGTCACTTTTATCAAATAGACATTCAAACATTAAAGAAAAAAAGTTTAGCTTATGATTTATGTATTATAGATCAAACTAATAATATTGTCAATCAGGAAAATATACAAGGCTTCCCTTTTACTCAAATTAATCTAATAGAGCTCAAAAAAAATTCATTTAAAACTCTATAGGCCAATGAGAACTATTTTTTTAAATGGTAGCAAGTATTACTTCATTTTTATTAATGATTATACCAAATTTTGCTAGATTTACTTCCTTAAACTAAAGTTTGATACAATTTCCATATTCCAAAAGTTCAAAATCTAGACAAAAAAGAAATTAGGCTATGTAATTCAAGTCATAAGTACTAATAATGACTCTGAATTCACATCAAAAACCTTCAAGGGCATCTACTCTTCCTTTGGTATACAATAATAGTTAATAGCACCTCACTCACCCTAACAAAATAGGGTAAGTGAGAGGAAGAATAAGACTATTATAAAGATAACAATATTTCTTTTAATAAAAAAGAAGTTACTCAAAGATTTCTAGGGAGAAACTATTGCAACTATTGCTTATTTGTTAAACAAATTACCTACCAAAACTTTGTCTAATCCCACTCCATTTAAAGTTTGGTTTCATAGTAAGTCATCTCTCAACTACTTAAAATTGTTTAAGAGCATTTGTTATGCTCATGTGACAAAATCTAAAAGAAGTAAGTTAA
This sequence comes from Bruguiera gymnorhiza, assembly GCA_020883675.1. Taxonomy (NCBI): domain Eukaryota; kingdom Viridiplantae; phylum Streptophyta; class Magnoliopsida; order Malpighiales; family Rhizophoraceae; genus Bruguiera; species Bruguiera gymnorhiza. The sequence goes on along the minus strand of JAIRCJ010000136.1, from coordinate 1,810,883 downwards.
AGTATAAGGCTTATATTGCAATCTTGACTGGCTATACTAACAGACCTGGCAACTACATGATCTTTAATGTCAATACACGTAAAGTTTTAGTTAGCAAAAACCTCTTATTTCATCATAAAGAAAAGAGGAACTAGAAGGAATCCATAATAGAATAAACCAAAAAGCATAATATTAGAAATCTCTAACCACAAGTCCAAAATCAAACATCTCTAATAAGGATGTGAATGATCCTAATTAGAGGAATAAATAGTCTAACTAAAAGTTTAAAGCAAAACTTAAGCCTACCAACTATCAAAAAGTTTCACTTTATACAACATAAAGAGATACAGTGTAGAAGGAGATTAAGTCAATATGAAAAAGTCAAACCTAGATCTTAGTTCCTAAACTCATAGAGAAAAAGCCAATTATAGTCAAATGAATCTATAAAACTAAACTTAATACAAGTGGTACAATTAACAAGTTAAAGGCCAGATTTATGGCAAAAAGTTTTGTTCAACAACTTAAAATGGACTATATTGAAACATTTGCTCTTGTTACTAGACTAGACACCATAAAACTTTTACTTGTTATTATTACTCAAAAACATTGGCTTTACATCAGCTAGATGTTAAGTCAACTTTTCTTAATGGCGAGATTTATAAAGAGATTTATGTCAATTGACATAAGGGATTTATAAAGTTAGGAGAAAAGGATACAATTTATCTTTTGAAATGAAAACTTTATGGATTAAAGCAAGCACTTGAGGCCTAATAGTTAAATATCTATGAGTATTTGCTTGGTGCTAGATTTAATAGAAACTGCAATGATACTACTCTTCATATCAATAAAGAAAAAGCTCATGTTCTCTATATTTCAATATATATAAATGATCTAATAATCATTGGAAACTAACTTAAACTAATTTCTCAATTTAAGAAAATAACAAGGAATCAATTTAAGATGACAAATCTTGACAGTATTAATTACTTTCTTGAGTTTGGAAATTTGACAATCCAAACAAGGAATACTCATTCATCAAACTAAGTATGCCAAGCAAGTGTTGTAAAAGTTCAAAAAGGTGAAATGTAAAACCTCTACTACTCCCTTGACTCTTGGAAGCAAGTTTTTAAAAGAGGATAACTCAATTAAAGCAAATAAAGGCTTATATAAAAGTCTCATTGGTTGCCTATTGTATCTTTCAGCAAATTTACTATCAAGATTAATGTATTCCCCTAGTGAAACTCATCTTAAGGTAGCCAAGAAAATTCTCAGGTACATTAAGGAGACTATTGAACTTGGTATGATGTTTAACAGTAGTAAAAAAATTAAATTTGTTGGCTTAACTAATAATAATTAGACACAGTCACTTGAAGCCATGAAAAGCACATCCACCTACGTGTTTTCCCTTGGTTTTAGAGTCTTCAATTGGAGTTCAAGGAAGCAATCAATAGTGGCGCAATCCATAGTAGAAGTTGAATACATTGCAACAACCTCAGCTGTGAATCATGCCACCTAACTCGATTGATAGTGACCGGGCAAAGTCACTTAAAGATATGAAAAGTACATCAGACTGTGTGTTTTCACTTGGTTCTAAAGTCTTCAATCAGAGTTCAAAAAAGCGATAAATAATGGTGTAATTCACACAAAAGTTAAATACATTGCAGCAGCCTTAATAATGAATCATGTCATTTGAATTAAAAAGATATTTGCTGATTTAAATCTAAAACAAAAATAAGCAACCACCATTTTTTTGTGACAATCAACCTACCATTGCAATCTCAAGAAATCCAATGCAATATGGGAGGACAAAGCATTTTAATTCCAAACTACACTGCATAAGGGAAGTACAAGAGAATGATAAAGTCAATTTGGTGCATTGCAGCACAAAAGATCAAATTGTAGACATTGTAACTAAAGGTCTACATAAGTCAAGATTTGAAGAATTAAGGAATGTCTTGGGAATGCAAAATAAGAGCACCAAAGAGGAGTGAAGTTATAGTGGTGCTCTCATTTTGCAAGTCCATGGAAGTTGCTGTCAACTTATCTCCTTCCCTCCAAAGTTTGAAAAGCTATTATGATAGTTGCAAATTGTGAAGGTAGATTGATTTTGTTGTTGTTCTTTTCACACTAAAATTTCTATTTGAACAATATAGTTTTGTATTTCAAATATCTTTTTTGTAAGTACATTAATCAATCATTGATTGGTTCAATGTTTGGTTCAAATATCAATTTCAAATTGTAAAAGTTATCAATGCACCAGTTAGTCCTCCAAACTTTGTATATTTTTGAAATCCTCTTATAAAAATAAGGATGGAAGCTAATACAAGGGTGTCTAACCAAACATTTTCACAAGGTTTCTATTTGTTCTCATTGCAAATTGCTCCACTTTGCATTATTTTCCTTATTAAGGTTGTTGCTGTCAACATCCTTCTTGAGCAAGAGACTCACACTTGCGTCTGAGTTTACTGAACAGGAACCTTCACTCGTTTCAGGATGCTGGGATACTGTATTCACTTTTACATAACACTATAAGGATGATGAAAAGTGTAGAACTGGGAAAAAATTTTTGACAGGCAGGATGAAATTTGCTAGTTGTATGAAGTATTTTTAACGCAACACAATGACATGGAAGAAGCTATAACAATCTGCCCTGTTGGTATGTGCAAAATCATCCGGGCTTAGAGGGAAGGAAATTTTTTATTTCTGCTCGGGTCCTTGCGTTGCCTGGTTGGATCATTTAAATAATCATCCAAAGTCCGGGCCGATCATTGCCCTTGTTGCTTCTGATTAGAAGTGAACTTACAATTGAACTAGTAATTGCCGTAGTTGACTGGGTGGAGAAACTTCATAAATATAGGAAACCGTTGCATCCACTTAGGCTAAATTTTATTTATATATTTCTATACAAATTCATTACATCAGGTAACAACCCTGCTGAGCAGTACACAAATTCTCAGCTTATTTCTTGTCTGTTAGAAACAAATATCAACTCCAGGACACCTGGAAGCACTACGGTTCAAATCACTGGGCTCTAGAGGAATCTGGATGAGGAAAAATGGAAAATAGATGACAAAGAAAAATGACAATCCAACTTATTATGTGCATACGTTGTACTTATATTACCAGAATAAGAGATGAAGCAAAGAATGCTCCAATGGAACCAAGGAAACTGATGTATGTGAAAGATGCTGCATTTGGGGGCTGGTTTGCTGGAGATGGAGCTGGGTTTATCTCTACCGTTCCTGTAGGAGGAGCTACCTCCCCAGTGGGTGTAGGTGATGGGGCCATGTCCATCGAGCCTGGGGATGGAGGAGATGCCGCGGTGGTTTGGTTAGTGGTTGAAGAATTGTTGCTTCTGTCGGCCAAAACAACTATCACAATTTTCTCATTCTTGAGACAGTTGTCTTTGTTTCCACTTATAAAGTAGTAAGGCCCCGACCGATTCAATGAGAATACAGTGTGGCCATCAGTGTATGTCTTGAGAGGCGATGCGGTAGTGCAGTTTGCATAGTCCTCTTTAGTTACTTGAAGCACCGAATCGTGGTCAGGATCGTACGCAAACACTGCAATTGTACAGCAGTAAACGAAGATAGTTATATGATATATATATATATATATCTGTGACAAATCTCACTTTTCCTTCAAGAAATAGATGTAAGGCTGAGGATAGAAGAAGAACTTACATATGGAGTCTCCTATCTGAAATCGCATCCTTTCTGCCCATTGGTTGTGGCTCTTAACACTGGCATTATCCGGCACGGTCCAACCCTTGGTACCCCCAACTGTGAATTGTGTTGCACTGCTCCTCTGCAACAGCATCAGAAGACAAAAAAGCCACAGTGCATGAAAGGCTTTGTCTTGGTGGTTTGATCCTAACATTTTGCTGGCCATCGAACAAGAACAATAAATGGGCAGTCGAAACAAATTTAACTTGTTTTTTATCCAAAATTTTAAAATCTCAGTTTTGCACGAAACCAAGATATAACAAGAAGGGTGTACACGTACAGGCTTTTTGTAGGCCTCGGTGGATGAGCTTTTAGAAGATGTGGCAGTGAAGCTTTTGCCGCTGCTTTTACTCATTCTATGTTCTTTGGATTTCTTAGATTCTGGTGCAAAGCATAATTTCACCTTTTTAATCTAAGAGCCAGACTGTTATTGTCTCTTTTCATCAAGTACTTAATGTAACTTGGCAAATAGGTTAATACTTTACTTGGACTATATAACCAAGAATATCCATGTCTTCTGCTCCGGGTTATTCAAATGCAGTCTTTGCTCTTATAGACCTGCTCGTATTTTATGGCATTCATTTTGATATTTGAACCCACAACTCCAAGCATGCAGACGGTTTTGTGTTGGCTACAATCCAAAACAGAGGTTATTTCCAAGAGAAATCAGGTGTGCTAATTTTCTGCAGTAAAGCAGAGAGAACAGAGGAGGCAGGCAGAGACTGTTCTGAAATTTAATTCTCAGATTTTCACATCAGAAAGTTTTTGTTGTTACTTGTTAGCCATCTAAGTATCCAAAACAGTCACCATTATATCTCTTCAAGTTCCGTTAAGTAAACAAATAAAATACCAGTTCAATTAGAGGTATAATGCAACAATGAACATCTTCTAGCCATCCAGGCCATCAGCGTAATACTACTTACCAGTCTTCTTCTACTTCTTATTAAATTTTAGAACAAAAAAACAAAAGCTAAGGAAAATAAAGTTTTACTAGGAGGGGTTTTTTTTTTTTGGCTGTTTTACTCACTAGTGTGACTGGTTTTGCTATTGTCATTCTTTAATGTCAAGATACTATTTTTAGATTCAGGCAAGTACTAATTTGCCGACAGAAAGCCAATGCATTTTTATCAAGATTTCATAAATTGAGAGTTATCGAGGCTTGTTTGTCCATTGGGGTTGGTTGGTGCTCAACAAGTCAACTGTTTCAACTGATCAACAATTGCTCGACCAATGATATCATCTCCTTTACTTTGGCTCCGACGTTTTCTTAATCAGCCAATAAAATTTTAGCAGAATTGGATAATTTAGATCAATTTAACCAAAGGAAACAATAGCAAGTAAAAATCTTAGAGATAAATGGCAATGAAAAACAAACGGTTAGTCAATAAAAACCCAATTATGGTTCTTGAGAGGGTTCGGGTGGTGAGTTGGATGATAAGAATTCGGGGGCCAATGCATACACACAAAAAAATTGAATACTCGACCGTTGGATTGTACAAGAAATATACAATGGAACCGTCGTGTTACCTTGAGACCAGGGAGGAGGGTCTTTTATTCGTTAACCAACAACTAACTAACCACTCCACAACAACAATACAAAATAATTAATTACTGTAACTCTATATATATATATATTTACCTTCGAACTTCGAACTCCGTTTTCTTACATCTCTGGTCTTCTGAAAAGACGCCAATTTTGGTATTTGGAGCAAAAGCCTTTTTAACTAACTACCCTTTTTTTCTTTTTCTAGTTTCTTGTTGTAAATGTGGAGAGACGCTGAACAGCCTACTGATTCTTATTACCAGGTCCGGCCAGAGTGCACGGATGTCCCAAAAACCAGATTCAAAGTTAAGGTTTGAAACTTTTTGCTTTTGCGTTTTTTTCTCTCTTCTTTCTTCTTTTCGTTTTTTTTTTTTCCCCCTTTATCTTTTTTATGTCTTTTATATGCAATTTTGGATTTCCTGAACCTTTTTGGGCTTTTGTGAAACACCCATTTCGTTAACTGGGATCAAAGTATTGTTAATTGGTCCTTATGGCTTTGTTTTGGTGCTCTTTGATGACCCATTTCTTTACTTTCGATAAATGTGTTATCCTTTCTGTTGATCTCTATTGTTTCTTTTTTTTTTCCCTGAGGAAATGGAAAATGTAATGTACTATTCATAGAGATCATTGTGATGTGATTAATGAATATGTGCATATATGTTATATGTGGATTGAAGAGGAATGACAAAGCGATTCTGCATGGTGGCTTCTTTTTGCATTTGGTTTGATGGTTCCATAGAATCGGGCTTATTCTACAGACAGAAATACATTTTCAGGAAGAAAAAGAAGTTGAGATGTATTTTTATTGCTTAATGTGTGCAAAAATGCGGTTTGCCATTTTTGGCTATCATTTTCTGTTAGGAGTAAGGATAGGAGAAGGAGAAACTGTTTTAACCTTTTAGTTGTAATTATATGAGGCTGCACAAATGGCACCCTCATAAGATTGGCTGGTAAACTGCTAATGTTTGCTGCTTCTGACCTTTCTGATGCTTCCATATTCAGAAGGGTTTTTACGTGACAGCAATTGCTGAAATTTCCTCTTTTAAGTGCTCGAGCAGGCTAGTAAACCTCTGAGTGCGAGGAAATGGCATGCTGCAAAGTGGAATCCAATGTGAGGTAAGTGGATGCCTTGAAAGGCTACCCTATATTCAATCTCAAATTTCAATGCTCAGTGCTTCTCATTGTTTTTTGGACTTAGGGGATCCACCCATCAATTAGGGGAGAAGTTTGGGAATTTCTGCTTGGTTGTTATGATCCTAAGGGTACATTTGATGAAAGAGATCAGTTACAGCATAGTTTCCTTCCAATACTTTAAATGAGCCAGTGACAAATTTTATTTACAGGGAAGGATAATGAAATATATATTTATGATCATATTCCTGACTTGCAGGTATGTTAAGTTTTGATCCTGTCTGGAACTTTGACATTTACAGTTTTAGCTGTATTTCCGGTAATTACTATTTTTGTCAATTTAGATTGTTACCTGAGAAAGTTGAACCCTTTCTTTTGCCTATCTGGTAGTCTAGGTATCTTAATTTTGAGCTAAGCACCTTAGCTGTTCTTGTATTTTGTATGTAATAAGTTGACTTCAACACCGTCATACATTTTAAGAGAGACATTTGAAAGTCGTCGTTATGCTACAATTTCAGGGTCCAATATGCCAGGTGGAAGGAAGAGTGCTGCCAAAATTTTCCCATTATTGGGAGTGGCAGGTTTATTATGGCACCTGTTATCACTGAAGGTGGTCAGCCTATTCAAGATCCCTTAGTAATTTTGGAAACAAATCAACATAAAGGCCCTGCTTTACCTTCCCAAAATGGTAATATAGGTGAAATTAGCAATACATCTGATGCTTGTGCCATAAATCAATCAAGCATAAACGCCTCCACCTCAGAAATGGTGAAAGAGCTAACTAGTCGTGGTTCATTGGACAAAAATGTAATCCAGTGGGTGCTTACCCTACATCAATTAGGTTGGTGAAATTTTTTATTTAAATGCACATTCAGACTTTTTCACTGGGTAAACATACGCACTAGTCTGCCTTGTATGTTGTCATTAGCGTTTAAAGAACTTGCAATAACTTTCATCCTTCTGCAGGAGGTGACAAAACTAGAATGAATGATTTCTAAGTCATTTGAAAATGCGGACATGGTGTTGCAATATTTCACAAAATTGAGCTCTTTCTAGTGTACTCGTCCTCTTTCTCTCTGTGCAACCCCTTTTAAGAGTAGGGATATCTAGTTTTGCTTTTTTGGTTTAACTAGCTTTCTTATCTTAGGAAGGGCAAGCCTTAGTGCAACGTAAGATCCTCCATTGTGACATGAGGTCACTTGTTTTTTTTCTTATCTTTTCCTTGGTGATTGTTCTTGCTCGACCTATGAAGCATCACTATCTTTGTGACAATGAAATCATTAAAATGGAAATACATCCTTCAAAACATATTTTGTTTGGCTAGCTGCTATGCAATTATTGTAATTCAAGACTTCTATTTGTATATTTCCTTCAATAATTGCAACTCTTTCTTGTTGTATCAATATGCATGGTAGGTCTTGATGTAATTCACACGGACAGGACGTTGGTATTTTATTAGAAGCAACAACACCTATCAAAACTTTGGGATATTCTAGGTGTTAACGCCTGGATAGATACAGATGTTGGCTATTGCTAAGGTGGGGTTACATAGAGACACACTTGCTTTAGTGAAACTGTAATCTGAAGTTGATTCTCTTTATCATGGTCTACTAAGTGGCATAGCAAGTTGACAGCGGTTGTAAATTTCTAACAGGTTATTTCTCCATGCTTTTGCGGCATTATCATGCAAGAAAGTTCAAAACAGAGACAAAGAGCAGTAAATAGGAGTAGGGGGAGAATATCAGCATTTCAGGTGCACTGACAGCTCTGTCGGGCAGGAGGCACAACTCTGTAATTTGGTTCTTGATCCAAAACTTCATCACCACCTAGGTATTGCCTTTGATTAAGGTTTTCTAGTTTTATGTATTTTTATGTGTACTCGACTCATTCTCGAGGTTCAATATTGTACCTAGGTAATTGTTGAGAGAAATAGAGACATATTTTTTTTTCTTTTCTTTGTTGTCAAGCTGGAATTGGAGAGATTTTTATGAGATCAAGCATTGTGATGCTGTTAAAGACCTCGCAGTTCTAATAACTTGGAGCAGTTTTATGAAATTTTTTGGTCATCTGAAAAGGAAAGAAAATAAATCAGATTTATGTACAGATCTCCCACGTTTGTTTCTGGGTCTACGGAGTGGGATCAGGGAACATGAGAGAAAGAGAGCATGATCAGTTGTCTCCTACACTTTACATACTTTAGTCTTACTTTATCAAAAGCAACACAATTTCACTCATGATATGATAACCAACCCATTATGACTTGCCCTGTAGGGTTGCTGTTTGAGCCATGTTTTTTAAGGATTATGAGCATATTATCCACTGTTGCATTTGGGGAATATTGTGAGACAAAACAATTATCCATTGTTGCCTTTTGGGAATATTTTGAGACAAAAACAATTCTTTCTTTGGGTTCTACTCTTGTCCCTGATCTACGATTAGAAAGAAAATAACATGATAATCTGTGTTTTGATTACTGATGGACTTGGTGGAGGTGACTACTTACTTGCATTCTGCATGTTAATGGTTTAATTCCGCCAAGAATTTTCCTTTGGTGATTCACTCTACTTGTGGTAGGTATGATTCATTTTCTCCCAATGTTTGTGTAATTTTCTATTTGTCTCAAGCATTGTGACATTTTCCTTGTGGGTGGTGATGAAAAATGCATATGGCCATGAAAATTACACCCCACTTGCTACTGCACTGCCATCTCATTGTTTTTTGGCTTTAAGTTAGAAAGTCTCTGTATATCCTTAAAATTGATTGAGTTGTTTTTGTCGATGGTGTAGAAAACTGATTTTTGAGTTCAAAGTTCGTGACAATCATCATAGTCTGCTGAGGGCCATGTCTTTACAGTTCAGTTTTGAGCTTAAGAATGTGTCTTAGGTCTGACAAGCATCTGTGCAGTCCTCGACTAGATGATCTTATCAAGCTGATACCGAGCTAAAATAATTGTACCAACAGCAGCCAAAACAAGCTTCCAGCGCCTCCCACATATGGACTCATTTCTTACCTAACCAACACTGAAACCGAAGGGGCTTTCGAATTTGGACGATGAAGGATAGTAAACAAACCAAAGTCAGAAGAGTTCCTGCCGAGTCTTTCTTTCTTCAACCGTGTCTTAAAGTTGCATGTATTTATAGGATCATCTTCTTTTTTGCTTTCTCTGTGTCTATTTCATCTTCCCTCTGTTTTCACTATGTGGGTTTGCATTCTATTATTATAGCCATAGCCTTAGATGCAAAATTTCCAGTATGATACTTGTAATTAAGTTATACTTTTCTTAATGCATTCCGAACTTTAAGTCTGCTGCTTGTCACGGGGTCATTACCTTCTCCCCAAAAGGCTAACCTGTTGGGGTGTGCAGTACCCACGCTTATATGACCCAGGATCCCCCTCTTCCTATCCGATGTGGGATGTGGGAGTCGGGTTGTACCTAACCCGTCCCTGCCCAGACATAACCCGTCCGTGACATTCTCCCCCACCGAATCCATCGACGTCCTCGTCGGAATCGGGGTCTCCCTGCCTACTTCCCGTTGAAGCGCTTGGCGAGAAACATCGGAGTTGGGGTCGGGTCGGCTCTGATACCACTTGTCACGGGGTCATTACCTTCTCCCCAAAAGGCTAACCTGTTGGGGTGTGCAGTACCCACGCTTATATGACCCAGGATCCCCCTCTTCCTATCCGATGTGGGATGTGGGAGTCGGGTTGTACCTAACCCGTCCCTGCCCAGACATAACCCGTCCGTGACATGCTGCTCCTAATTTCTATGTTCATCTGCTCTCTCCACTTCTTACGGATGATGTGGGGGCTCTTGAATATTAATATGAATTCCAAGAACGCAACGAAACTCATTGATAAAATAAGAAATTTTAAATTTTAAAAAAATAATAAATCAATTTCAATAAAAATAAAATTTTAACTCAATATTTAAAAAAATACGAATTAATATTTAAAAAAATATAAACATAATATTATAAAAAAGGAAATTTGACAATAATAAGTCGAATTAGAATACTAGAAGACAATAATATTAATATATTTGTAAAGTTTAATGAGAAATTAAGATAAAAAATTTTCAATTTTTTTAACAAATAATTTATATCTTTTAATAATAAAATCAAAATTTTTATAAGGTAAAATAACAATATTAACTATAAAAATAGAAATAATAATATATTATTAAAATATGAGAATATTATTATTTTATAATAAATTTTTATTTTATAACAAATTTTTATTTAAAAATAAATTTTATTATTTAATTTTAATTTATTAAATATTTTAATTATATTATTTATTTATTACTTTTTTATTTTTTTATCTTTAAAATATATCATCCACTCTTCTTAAATACTTAATAAATTTTTAAAACTTTTTATATATCAGCATTTACAGAAATCTCATAATTATTTTTCTCCTCAAAAGAATTCATCTTTAAATTGTTATATATATATCAAACACATGAGAAATAACTTCACTTGCACTCACTCATATATTTCCTTCAATTATTGTTTTTCAACCCTCCTTTTACATTTATTTAGTGATTTTTCTTATAATGAATTCACACTTTTACCATTCTTAATTTTCCTTTTTAACTCTTTAAGGAATTAAATAAGATAAATCAAAAAGATTAATTTTAAACAAAGTAACTTACAAAATAAAATATATAAAATATAAAATTTAAGTAGATTCAAAGAAAACAAATATTTAAACTATAAAATAAGAAAATAGATTGTGAAAATAAAATCAAGTTAGAGGAATAGATCATTATTGTAATTACTTTCAAAGTAGATTTTTTTTATTTTTTTATCATTTTTTATGTTTCTTTCTTTGTTTTGTTTTGTTTTTGTTTTATTATATTTTTGTATAAATTTAAAGACAAAAAAAATAAACTAGGGTTTGGAGTATTCCAAGAACAAAAAGTCATAAAAGGTAGCTAAGACAAAGAATAAGAGAAAAATTTAAATTTAAATTTAAATAAGTAAATTTTATTTAAACTCTAAAATTTTGATACTTAACTTCAAAAAGTACAAAAAAAACTCACAAATAAAATAAAAAATTCAAAATTTTAAAAAAGTTAAATCAAATTTAATAAGAGCAAAAATTTAACTCAATATTTAAATAAATACAGTTTTAAAATATAAACTTATAATCAATATTTAAAAGAATATGAACTAAAAGTAAAAAAAAAAAAAAGATATAGATGTTACACTCTAGAAAAAAGGAATTAGAGAGTGATAAATAGAGTTAGAACGTTACAAGATAATAATTTTGATAAATTCACAAAATTCAATAAAAAATTAAAAAAAAATTCTTACTTTTTTTTTATTAATAATCTAAATCTTTTAACAATAAAATTAAGTTTATTTATAAATTGAATTAATAATTTTAATCATAAGAGTAAAAATAATGAAATATTTTAAAATATAATAACACGTTTATTTTATTATAAATTTTTATTTTATAAAAAATTTATTTTATAACAAACTCAAATTAATCTATTAAGTATTTTAATTATATTAATAAAATTTTGGTTCTTTTTTAAATTTGAATTTGTAACATTTGTAACTTATTTACACTGAATATTTTTAATCAATCTATTTAATACTTCATTTATTTTTTTAATTCTGTAATATACAATACTTAATACTTAATAGATCCTTAAAAGTTTTCATGCATTGACATGTCCATGAATCTCATCAAATATGAACCTGACTTGTTCTCTCTGTGTATGAAGTTCTAGGATCATATATTGCAAAGGCTGAAGGATCAAAGGGAAAGCCGAAGTCAAGGAGGCAGTATGAAAAGTTTGAGAGGGAAAATATGAAAAATGGGGCTATGTATTCAGAAGCTTCCCTCCCCACATCCTTTTTCCTTGTTGCCAGCGTCTTGAGAGATGAGAGCTCGAAGTCATTGCAAGAATCTTGCGGTCTGGATGATGCTTTAAGGTCAGAATAATGAGCTGATTTTTAGCTATAGTTGGGAAATTTTGATTTTTCTTTATTTAGGCAATTTATGAAAGACAAAATAAATAACACCACATAACAACACAGAGGAAGAGATGCCAGAGGCTTGCCCGAAAGGGATTCTTTGTCACCAAAAAAAAAAAACAACATAAAGGAAGAGATCATGAAGAATACTTCACTTGTGTACAATTTCTACCTGTCTTTTCATGTAATATAATTCTTATTTTGACTATTCTTTTTTATTCATGGTTTTTAGATATTAAATGACATAACTGGAAAGCTGGATGCCTAAAAGCATGCAGTGGGGCAACGAAACGTCATAAGAAATATTTAAACGAGGTTTATATCTTGTCAGATTTTGTTTTTTATTCAATTTGTCAAATGCTACGAATCTCGATTCTGCATTCAAACATTTAAAGAAATTATTATAAAATTATGGAAGATGAAAAAGGGACAAAGATTCTATTACCCAATCATTAAAACAACCTCTTTTTAAAAGCATACATATAATATTTTCTCAGACCATCACAACGTAGGAGTTTAGTATACCAGGAAAACTCTTCAAAGGGTTACACATTGAACTGACTGTCTGCTCATCATTAATGGAGGCCAAGAAGGCATAGTATCGGTTGAAAAATGCTACAATTTGACCTATTTGACAATAACTGTGATGCTCTTGCATACCATATCATGATGGAATGCTTACACACAAATCTCATATTGGAGATTACTGGAAAAGTAAAATTGCTCCAACCTGCAAAATGGTCATGCAGAAAGCAAAATTGTTGTACGTGAACTAACATTACCCCCCTCTCTTTTTCTCTTTAATTTTGTCTTCCAAGCATTCTTTGCAGATGGCATGGAATACCATATCGTATTACAAATGTTGTTAGTGATAATCTCCAATGAAATGGAAGGAAGTCATTTTTTAGAATGGACTGGATTTTTTTTTTTCTTTTTTGTCTGTGCCATTGTTCTTTTTTCTCCTTTACTAGGATGCTAATGCCTAAAGCAGGGAGACTATTGGTAGTTTGGCGTACTGTGGTGATTACGAGATGATCCAACTGCAGTAACAGAGCTTGGAACTCATGCAATTCTTGTATTATTTTAATATATCACATTAACTAGATAAAATAGTAGAGTAATAAAACCTTAAAAAATTGTTTGTAAAGAAATTGTTAGATCGATTTTAAAAACAAAGGATGAAAACATTTTACAAACCATTTCAGAGGGTTTTTATATATTTAGAATGCTATAAAATTAATTATCATTAATGAGATTTAGTTTGTCTCTCTTCAATAATGCAACTAAAATTGCTCATTTTATAGTCTGTCGTATTAACATATGAATCAGTACAACCAACAACAAATAAACTAACTAATAACCCTTTTTTGATACAATGGGTTTTCTTTTTGGCAAACTACTATGTGAGTGATAGAAGTTTCCAATTGATTATGCAGGTATCCTAACATTAATTAGGATAAATCAAATTGGTAAAAACTTAGTAGCAGAAGAATTTACTTTTGCTTATCAAAATTAAAGAATTAATGCAGCTTTGAGTTTAGATGTTATGAGAAAGAAGTAATATGTTTATATATTATTTATTCGAGTGTTTTTTAAAAAAATAAGTTTGAAATAGAATAAACACTAAATATCAATGTAGAATAATATGCATATATATGTATCAATTCAAGAAGGTAAGTTATAATTAGCATATAATTATATGATTAGAAATAAAAAAAGCTAAAGATTTTAATTAAAAATTTAAAATATAGAATTTTTTAATATTTAAACTCATTTTTTTAATTTTTATTATTTTTTAAACAAGGACTAAAAGAATATTTCTTATTATGGGGCTATGAGTGGCAGGGTTTAGGATTTTGTCGGAGTTTTTTTTATTCAATTAACTACATTAAACTTAATTATTAAAAATATCAATACTAAGTACTCGATTTAATCGTAATTTGCATAACTAGTTGAAAGCCGATGGATGCAAATGATCATTTCAATTTTACTTTGACCAAAAGTGGATAAATCAAAAACAAAGAAAGCATAAAAATTGAATGGAACAAAAATTAGAAAAGCTGAAAGTTAATATGAGAATTCACGAATAAAACTATTGAATCTGTAAAATAATTCTAAGATAATGAGATATTTGTAAAAGGTTTTGGGGACTAAATGAATTTGTAGAAACTTCGGGCTAAGAATAAAAATTTACTGAATATAAGGGTGAAATAAAAAAGAAAGTTCTATCCCACCAAAATTCAAAATATTTTTATTTTAATTCAGATATTTCCCACCAACTTTGTCCATGCCTTTTATCTAATAATTGTGCCTAAATGGGTATGATTTCTTGAGTCCATGAAGGCTTTCCATAACTGGCTTATATTCATATTGCATGACAATAGCATAATTTTCTCATTCATTTTACCTTTTTCTTCTAGTCCGTCAACTCCATTCTATTCTAATGGTAATCTTCCAATGATTATTGTCCAAGTTCTTATACAAAAAAAAAAAAAAAAACAAAGCTTTAAATCAGATATTGGAGAAAATTAAATAGTACTCATGATAAGTATTACCAAACATGTCAAAAAAACATCAATGCATTCCTAGCTTTTTAGAATTAATAAAAAATAAACTTGTAAAAAAATGTAAAATAACTAATATATGTCAATGAGGTAGAGCAAGAATACTATATTCTAGTGAGAGTATCAACTCTAATTCTACCAATAACAGGATAGGATGTAGGAACTATTACAGGAAGTGGTGGTAATCAAGTAGGATATAAATTAAGTTAGGTAATTTTCTTCATTTTGGAGTTGTTCTTCCCTCTTGAACTCTCGCTTTTCTTAATTTGGTACAGTGAATTGATTTTTTTTTTTTCTAGCAATCATCTTGATTGTCATAGCTTTCATATATAAATAATATAAAACGATGTAATTATGTACAAGTTATATAATGAACTTTTATTGATATATTCCAAAAATAATGTATACAGCTATTAATTACATGCTACTAATTATAGTATTCTTGTCTTTTTTTTTTTTTCCCTTTGAAAGAACAATCATTCTTTGGGATATATGTTGTCTACAATCATTCAATAAAATGAAAATTTGTTTTCATTATTACAGACCAGATTTTTTATTTTTTATTTTTTTTGACTTAGAGCTGTTTTGTTTAAATACCTCTATAATTTGAGGGAAGTTAGCACATTTATCAACTTGTGTTGACTAAAAAGCGTGCGCACCTTGTCATTGTGAGAGCCCATTTATGAATTTTGGCCTGTGATCCACACAGAACTTGTTCTGATTCTGTAATTTTCGACAAAATTTTAGACATTGAGAGGTTACACAATAAAGAGTATAGGACTAGATTGCAAATAGTCTAAAAGATTTAGGAACTAGATTGCAAATAGTCTAAAAGATTTAGGAATGGCCCTTCCATCGTATTCTTTTGCTTTTTCTTTCAAAACTACCTGTTACCGCTCGGCTGCAGTTTATTGTGCCACGTAGACCAAGCTGAGGAGTTCCCGCAACATGGGCGGGGGGCTATAGGATGATTGTGTTCTCCTCCAATTGCCCATAATGGTAGGCACATCCTGTGCAGACTGCTTGTTAATTACCAAAATTTCTTAGTGGACGCCACTAAATGGTAGGAAAATTGTAAAACATTATACTTGTGACTCCCATATAATAAGAGATTCAGATTTTAATTGGCGTGAAACAACCAACCTAACATGATCTTTTTGTTCATGTTGACATTGAAACAAACAAAGAAAAAAAAGACAATGAAATGTTGGGTAAACATCATGGACCCATCTTCTTTATGAATGGGCAATAATATCAAAATTATCTATAGTTGTCTATTAAATCACCCTTAAATTCATTCAAAGGAGTCATTTTCTCCACCTTGTATCAAAGGTTGAAGTTCTTTGTAGATGACCAGTTGATTAAAATTCGAGTAAAATATAATTTACTTATCTTTAAATTTTTAAGAATGTATTATGTTGAAGTTGATGAAAAAAATATTAAAATGTGTATTTTGATCTCTTGAGATTGCAAATGCAATCTATTAGTTAGAGAAGTTGTTCTTCAAAGAGTGTCACCCAACCATTTAAAGCATTATTAATATAAGGTCAAAGTAATGATAAAAAGTGACTACTTCTTAAGAAATTAGCAAAAATCTTCAAGATATTGCAACTTCTATACAAAAACATTTTGAAATTAAATACCAACCTATATAAGACAACATTGCAAAGAAATATTTGGAGAATGAAATAAGACATTTTTTACTTCTTCTAGTTCACAGTTTTAAGTGTGGAAAATTCATCAACTAAATCAATGATAAATGTGAAGGGTCAACTAAATTTGCTGTTGAATTTAACACATTGACAATTCACATGATTTCTAAAAAAGATAAAAGAGAGAGAGAGAGAGAGAGAGAGAGAGAGAGAGAGAGAGGTTTGCCACAACTTCCACTAATTTAACTTTACAATTTTGATGCCTCTATTAGCCACCAACATGTTTGAGAGATTCTTCAATCACCCAATCTCTTACAAAGCAATGTAATTTGGATGATATCTTAGTCTTTGTGGATGTCTTCGTGCTTGAGATTGAAATTGAGAAATGGGTTTTTGGTGGGAAACATGGAAGGCGTTGGTTTCTATAGATTGTAGAAGCAAAGTCAAAGGAATGCTAGTGGTGGTGGTGGTGATGCTAACAGAGATGCAAGGGTAGCTATGAAGAATTGGGATTTGAGATTAGGGGTTTGTAGAAGTGGAGAAGGTTGATGCGGGGTCTTTAATTGTGGGCTTTGAATTGATTTTTTTTTTCTTTGGTTTTATTTTTTTTATTTATTAAAGAGAGTTAAATGAAGAGAAATTTTCTGGGAATTTCTCCTTTATACTGTTGTAATAAGATAAGATTAACGAATCTCATCTCGACCCTTTTTTTCTACTTTTGCACTTTACAAAAAAAAGTTACAGAAGGTCAGTATACTTTTGTCATTTATTTAGTATACTTATTCAAATATTTAATATACCGATAAAATCATTCAGTATATTACATTGTTATACGATATTGAACATATTTGACACGATCTTTTCATCCAAAAATAATAGATAAATTAGATATTATAGAACTCATTACCCTCAAATGTGTAATCTCCTTATATTTATGCGCCTTATATATGTCCGAATTGTGGGGGAAATCGGCTAGAAATGGTTTTGTTATTTCGTTTGGTTATATTTTCAAATTTTTTTAATTAATTTTTAATATTTGATGTTCTAATTTCGTTATTTATTATTTATCTTATAATATTTGCAAAATTAAAAAGTCGCATTCATGCCGAAGGAGCCCTAAATTTTATACTTTGTCAAACGGCAAATTAACTAACTATCCCAAGTTTCCTTCAATTGTCTAATTTGGCTCCTCCTTGCTTCCAATTAGGGATAGCAATTATCCCCCTTAAATTTGCAAATTCTCGATGTCTCTCTTTTTTTGTTTTTTTTTATTTTTCTATTTTTTTATTTTGGCAAGGATGGAGATGGAGATGGAGATGGGATTAATAATTCCCGTTCCTAACCCCATACCCATCCCCTTTTTGTTTTTTTTTTTTTTTTCCAAGGTAATGAAGACAGTGGTTGTGGTGCGTTGTTCAATCAATTTTACACTAAACAATGGATCAACATTATAACATATGATAATTGCTAGTGGTAGACTTAGTACCAAATAGATAATCACATAATTTGTTTTGAACTTGCTACATTTCCTCCATCCATCCTGGATACTCAAGTTGTGCGAACATAGGGGCTTTGAATGCACTTTGTCAGATAAAAAGATAGAAGCCTTGTGCTCATCGGTGCATTGTTAATCATATTTTGTCCTCCCGGACCTGTGCATAAGACCTCCTTCTGAGCATAACCATAGAAACTAGGTAAGTGTTAAAAAAATGTATGCTTGAAATGATCCTCTCTCCATAGCTAAAATTCCCTACAACGCAGCCAGAAATTCATAGAACAATCCCTGAGCAGTGATCAGTAGATTTTAAGATCTGTCATCAAAAGGAAAGTCGTGATAACAGTAAAAATGACGGGGAAGAATTGGATATGAGATTTGTGGCCTCCACTCTTTAGGGGTATTTGAGTGGGGAGTGCACACTCTTCTCCATCGAAAATCACCCTGTTTGGAAATCCATCGCCTCGCGGTAAGTTAATGCCCGGCGTTTGTTTTTTGGTGAACGAAATTACAGATTGTTGCTTTCCAGGCACTCTTGGATCTCCTGGCCTGGTGCCATTTACCTCTCCCACCAAGTAATTCAATCCGGGTAAGCCTTGAAGGAAGATCGTTTTGTTGTTGGCTAGCTTAGTGCCATTGAAAGAATACACATTTTCATACCCAGGAAGCGCCTTGTCCATTTCAATTGCAGCAAACCAGTTCTCAAAAAGGGCTTCTTCCCAATTGAAAAGTGTGATCCTGGCAGTCCATCCGCTCTTGTAATCGGAATTAATATGCCAATTGATGCTAACAGGACAATTATCAGGACAAGGCCTTGGATTTGGTACTTCGAAATGCTTTAATTTAGCCCATGCCATTGCCTTTTCTGTCCGGTCATCGAAAGGCAAAAGAAGAGCTTCTGCAGGAAGAAGCATTGGACTGGTCCTTTCGCTGCAGCCAGTATTATCTTCACATCCACAAGCACAGGTATTGCATGGAATGACAGAGTCATTGTAGTAAGCAGAGAAAGAAACACAGCACCGCGCCTTTCGTTCCTTTGGACGAGTGATGTTGCAAACCACTTGCCAACTTGCAATGGCGGTGCTTGTAGCCTGAAGACCAGATGAATCAGGAAATTCTGTTGGGTCCACCTGGATTGGAGCTCCACATTTATATTGAGGATTGACAACCCCTTCGATCTTCCACTTCTGGGGTGGCTCCAGAGCAGTTCTGTTCAGGAAAGGAGGCAGCTTGTAGACTTGCAGTTGGAATACGGATCTTGCTTTGCTTTCATCCATCAAATTTGGCAAAATGGTACCATTTCTACAACAATATGGCAACTTCCCAACCTTTGAATCATTGGCTCTATCCATCGGAAGATCAGAGATGATCGGCTTCTTCTCACAACTCATAACTTGGGAGAAATCGAAATCTTGATAATATGTTCCGGCCGGGCCATAAACGCAGTCAGCATAGTCCCTCGAGCGAGTATAGGCCCCTCTCATGGACTGAATGAACTCTCCATTCATCCATTCCCAGGTTAAGTTCCAATGATCAAGGCGGCCCAATGGATGGTTGTTATCGATGGTAACTTGAGCAAGATAGTTGTTTCCATATGCTTGAAGCACATCATAAGTAAGGGACAGATCACCGTGCAGGCGAGGCGAAGATTTGGTCTTCTTTACTTTGGACTTTGACTTTGGGTCCCTCACGCAGCAGACTTGCATACCGTTTCTCCCTGGATTAATTAGAAAACAGGAAAACAAAAGTTAATGGCCCGATGTTCAACATGTTCTCTCGGAGCCTTTTTGCCTTGATGGTGACAAAAATGTTACCCGAGTCGAGACAGGAAACCAAGCTTGTCGATTGTAAAAAGAAAAAATAAAATTAATCAGGGAAATGTTTCAACTTTGCGCATAGTCCTACATTTTATATGTTATGGCACCTCACTTAAAACACCAAACTAGCTTCTCGGAGATTATATAAAGAACCACCCCAGAAAAATGGATACACATTAAAACTATGGACTTCGAATCCTCCAATGTCCATAGTGTTAATTAATTATGAAAACAAGCCCAATTGTCACCTTTCAACGTTGGTTTTGGGCACTTGTACCCATCATTAACAAGCTTGATCTCCTTTGGCATTGGCACCCCAGGTGGCTTTACTCCAAACTGCGTGCCAATGATCTCAATCTGCGCTGAAATCTGGTTGAAGTCTCCTGCAGTTTCAATAGCTGTCTTGAGGTCTGCCTTCGGGTTCCCTGAAAAGGTAGTCCCATTACCAACCGGTGCAGGGAAATCCTCGGCATCTACGACAACTGCTCCGGTCGCAGACACCAAGATTTCTCGGTTTTGAAACCCGACGAACATTCTCCATGCTTTCAACTCTTCCTTTCCGGCATTGGTTATCGTCGCCAAGGACTTGAACGCCCATGCCTGAGCAGACGCATTCTTCACGAGCGGGAAGGTCTTGTCCCTGGAAGTGAGCGTATACGTTAGAAAGAACCCGTTGCAGGTGTCCAAGCCCGGCGGCGGGGGAGCCGGGGTTTCGTATTCATTGGTCGGTTGGCCAAGGCAGACATTGGCAATGAGAGATGACAATGCAATGAGCACTGATATCATAAGTTGACATGAAAGTTCCGTCCCTGACATAACCTTCGTTTCCTGTTTCTTCGCCCAAGTAAAGAAACTGTTCTCTTTTGAGGATGGTGGTGGTGGCAGCTGCTGCCGTCGAGGCTGCCGCGTTCGAGCAAGAACGCGGCAAGGCGGGTGGGGGGGGAGAAAGAGAGGAATGGAAGATCCCCGATAAGGGAAAAACAAAGGAAAGAGAGAAATTGTAATGACCAAGTCAACCGGAAGTCTCTTCCTCTGTTTTCGCCGGCTGCTTCGGAAGAGAGATACACAGCTGCCCGGCCTTTCTTAGGGAGACGGTTTTTAAGTTGATGTATTATAAAATGCTGTGGTCCTTTTAAATGTTAAATTAAATTTCAAGTGTTATTATGATCTGAGTCATTCTTATATATCTAGCTAAATTCCCACCAAAATGAACGGTTTGTGTTACACCGTTGAAGGAAGTTAGGAGTATCATTGTTTTTGAGAGACAACTTCTTTGCTATTTTGGAATGCCTTTCAGTATCCTTCTGGAGGAAAAAGAAGCTTTCTCGTTATATTCCGCCAACTGAGGTGGAAATAGGACCGAACTGTAGAAACCGTGCAACCAAACTCGCTTGGGTTGGCAAGAGAAAAGAGACAGAAATACGAGAGAGAACAGAACCGTGTTATGCAACACTGGCTTCTGTTTCTCTCTCTCTCTCTCTCTCTCTCTCTCTCGAAAAGTGACTCGCTTCCGTCTCTTTTAGGCCAGGTGATCATGTGACATTACAGGAGTAGTTCCCATCATATTTTTCAGTAACATTAGAAGCAAGTTATTTTCTTCTGGTCTCCAGGTGCAGTTTCAACGAGTGACCATAGAAATTTCTGAGCAACAGGCGACCATCCTCGGCATATATCGCTATTTTGGTATCTTGCAACCCAATTGGCTCAATATTTGAAGGGAAAACAACAAACTGCTACCCATGTACAACTGATACTTCTTCGGCCAGTTGCGTAGCCCGTTCATAAACTAATACAGGACACGTCCGTAGCTGCAAAATATCCTTCTCAAAAGCTTCGAATCCACCACGAGGTAACCAAGTTTTCCTCCTGGCTTCCTAGACAATTTGGATCCTGGCAATATCCAGGTTAATACTTTGTCATCCATCAGTCACCGCGCAAAAGAAATTAGAGAAAAATAAAAAGCTTCTCCAAATAGTCTAAACAGCACCATTTTGACCATCTTGAACAAAACTCAATATGCACTCTCAAAGAACAGCTTTATAGCTAATATGGTTGATCTTAAACAACAATGTAGTCAAAATTTACAAGATTGGCCGAGTATATTCAAATTCTAAATTTTTCTTCTTGTAAATGGAATGTTCATGGCCCCTGTACTTCTCCTTTCTTCATGTACACGGAATCCAGAAAGACATTTTTCTCTAGATTTCATTACCCGCTGTGTTATTAGTTGCTCAATATTTATGCAATGAAGTAATGGGCATGTACCAAGTCATGTGACAGTTATCTCCTCTGTAGTGCTTATCTCCTCAATGAACTGCACTTTTGGCTCCAAATCAATGAACTGGTTGGATTTACTGGCCAGATGTGAGATACTAACCCTCCCCTGATGCTTGATATAGTCAGCAACAGCCTTCATCTCTTCCTGTGAGATGTATATGTACTTTCCTCTGTCATCCATGACACCAGAAAGTCTCCCTAATACGATAGTAGACCCAAGATTAGATTTCTCGTGAAGCAGCATTTAAATACCAAAGAAAAACCATCTGCATCACAGAAAATTATATGCTGCAAAAAAGAAACTTTACTTTTGCGGAAGGATGATAAGGTAAATGCGCGTATCATATCACGCTTATGCTGGCTTTACAGTGAGAATAGAACATAACAAACCACTCTCTTACAGCAGACTAATATCCATCTCCACCCACCTCCCCCATCCAAAAACAACAAGCATCTAGACTTGTATGGCAGTTTGTCACTCCATTGAAGATGATGGTTTTTGGTAAGTCATTTTCTTGATGAAATACTTAGTAGGTGACAAGACCAGAAGAGTTATCCAACCTTCAGACCAGCTAAACAGGAAACTCTATAAGCAATTCATACCACCATGAAACTTGCAGGGCATATGATTAAGGATGCCCAGAAACCTATCCTTAAGAGATTATGCATAGAGGGTACACTGAAATAAGAATGCAAAGGTTGAATGGACAAGGAAAAGGACAACACCGATGCATTGGCTCAGAAACATAGCATGTTGCAAGAAGAAAAAAATTCAGCGGAAAGTTAGTGTAAAGCTTGAAAACCTAGTGTATAAGGTAGAATATAGAGAGAGGGAAGAGCAAAAATGAGATTCAAGTACACCTTTTATTAAGGAAATTTAGAAATACTTGATGGTCTTCAACTGTGAAAATTTTATTAGGGCTCGGTGTATGGTTCCAAACATATAATTAGTGAAAAGCATTATTTAACACATACCCATGCTTTCTAGTGAGGTAATTCGATTGATGCATTCCTGCAGCCAAAATTGAAAATTGAAATAAAGTAGTTATATTTTACACAGAACAAAAGCACTAATATAGGTCAAATTCCAGTCTAAAACCAAGTTACTTGAATAACTGGCTAAATATGTAGACAAGTGTTACATGAGGATGCAGACAAATTTAAAGTAGTTCACTTCCATCTACAATTATAAATTAAAAATTCAGTGCTTAAATCATTAAAGTTAAGTTTAGATCCAATTCTAAAAAGACAGGCCAGAAGGGGATTAAGTGTTAGTAACCGAAAGCAGGAATCAACAAGGATGAAATACCTGAGTCCTTAGTTTAAATTCAGCAGCGAGATCTTCCAAAGGCAAACACTTTTGTTTCTGCAAGATCAGATCAAAAAAGGGCAAAGAACAAGGTCAGTACGGTAGACCTAGACTAGCGTTATAGTCACCAATGACTAACATGTTCACTAGGAGAATATCACTAATTGTTTCTTTAAAACTTCCATTTTTTTTATTTAATGAAGGTATCGATGAATAATGAAAGAGAATTATCTACTGAAAATGCCTTCTATTTAGGGTCTCTGAGAAACTGTCAACAGGAACAGTCATGTATTTATCACAAAACATTGTAAGAGTCATCAACCTTTATGTACTCCACAAAATCAGACAGTAAATCCTGATTTCCGTCTTGTGCATCAATTTCCGTTGTTCCTTCAGCATCCACTGAAAACTCCCCTTTCCATTTCTCAAACTCCAATGCAGTGGCTTCCTCCTCCTTAGCCTTTTGGGCCTTGGCTTCTTCTTCCTATATGAATTATGACAAAGTTCTTCAACAGTATGCACACATTCCCACATAGAAAGATAAGAGATTTAAGCACCCTAAAAACATAGGTGAAAGGATACAGCACACCAGCATGCGCTCCTTGGCCTCACGCTCTTCATCCTTCCTCCTGCGCATTTCCGAATAGCGATCTTGTTTTGTCTGCCTCGACTCACGTGCAGCTTCCTCAGCCTTCAAAGTAATCGTATCCAACTCAGTACATCAAAGCAACGCAGCTCCAGCACAAAATGAAAAACCTTTCATTTTCAGCTAATCATAGTTTTCCAATACTTGTCAGTTTATATTCTAGCACCCAACCATGTTTAGATTTTCGAGTGGCCTTAACTGCTGAATGTGAAATATAAAATCAACATAACTCCTAGGCTCAATGGATGCAATAGAAGCATATAGAAACAACATTATGGCTGACTTGTAATAGGTACACACAAATTGGGAACCAAATTCAAACTTGGTTTGGGAGAGGGAGAGGGAGGGGGAGAGGGATTATACCTGTCTTTGAGCCTCCCGTTCCTGCCGTTTTTTCTCCTTCTTCTTTGATGCCTTTGCCTCATAATACTCACCCACACCAGCTTCATCGTCACTTTCATCAACATTATCTATGTCCAGAATTACAAGCATTACTGTCTAACAAAATACCAACTTCCTCAACCACAACACACACGTTTTTCTTTCTCGAGGGTGTGTAAGTTCAAAGACGTTAAATGCATACTATATGGTAAAAGTCTTTCTTATAGCGCTTTCCCCATCCCTAATTTAATGAATTAAACGGAAGCACCCAAACAATAGGAATATAAATAAAAATAACACCACGAATAAAAACCTTCTCCGGAAGCGTCGGCGGTAGTTCTAGACGAGCTAGCTCCACCTGCCGCCGGTCTTCGGCGCATCCGGCGAGTGCCAGTCGAGCGTGCCACTGCCTCCCTCTGTGGAGCCTGGAAAACCAAAGAAAGAAAAGATCATTTTCTCAAAAAAAAAAAAAAAAAAAAGCGCAAAACCTAGCAAAAAATCTAGTATCCTAAGCATGCAGCAACAAAAATTAGATGGACCTGGCGTTCCTCTTGCTCGTCGTGACCATCGCGCGATCGAGAATCGTGACGGCGTTTCCACAAATATAACGGAATCAACGCCGCAACGAGAAGCATCGAGAGGATCGCCACGAAGACATCCTCCATCTCTTTTTCTTTGTTTTTTCTTTTTTTCTTTCTTTCTTTTGTTTTGATTCTTTCACGACGACGACAGTACCAGAGCGAAGCAGAGGAGATTTTCTCAGGAAACAAACAGTCGAGAGAGGCTTTTACCAGAACAGAAAAAAAGAAAGATAAAAAAGGATGTGACCAAAGTCAACGACGTCGTGTCGTGGTAAACAATTTTTTCCCCAAAAAAAAAAAAGATGAATAAAAAGACCGGCCATAACAGAACGGGGATGTGACACGTGTAGCGCAGCAAAAGGGGACGTGTTGGGCACGCAATCCCATACCGAAAATTTCGGAAGGAAATAAATAGTTAATACGGAGTTTCTTCTAAGGGTTAACATCGTACCAATGTGAAGCATCCCCTTCGGTGTGCATTGAAAACGTGAATTAAGAGCAAGCTTAAACAACGATTTAGGAAGTTCTAAATGCCATTTAAACTTCGCTAATTAAGGTTGGGGTACATGGGGGCCGAGATATAATTTGAACCATGACAGCGTTGAACTCTTCCTTCCTTTCATATCTAGAGCTGCAGAATGAGTGTGTGTATCGAAAGATCATAATACCAGAGTAAGACATGTTTGATGTGTTTTAAAGGAGACATATGTTCAGACAGTTGTTTGGAACTGTGTTTGAATTAATATTGGAATAGAGTAGAATGGTTTATGTTTTCCATATGACATTCTCTAATTGAAATGTATAATGTATAGTCAGTTGTTTATTTTACTGTATAATGTGTTTCAATCCATGTTAGTAGTTTTCCATTACAGTGACTAATTATTAATTCTTTTTACCTTTCCTAGAATAAGCACTCAGTCTGTTATATCTTACATTGATATATATTTTTGTATTGTATTGAATCAATGTATTGTCAAATCTTGTTGAAAATTCCGATGTTTTATGTAGGAGCAAAATGAAATTTGTGTCAGCATCAAGAGAACCATTCAATTCAAGAAGCTCGTGACTATTCATTGTGAGCCGAGGGCAGTAGAGTTGGACTCCATTGTCTTCCTCTTTAATGACGATATGCCTATTGGGCCTTCATCATCAGCTACTATTTCTTCTGCCCAAATCGGCTAATTATCTTTTTCAAGATACAACAAAAGGCCGCATCAAGATTAAGAGGTATGTAGCACTGTTACAAAGCCACACAGAGCTGAATTTGAAGGATTTTGATTTGAGATACGAGACACGTGGACAACATGAGCTCTCAGCTTGGGGAGCTCCTTGTCTCAATGAAAATCACATCTCTATGGTCTGCATATGTTTCTTTTTCACACAGTAAAACTCTTTTTTGAGGGGGGGGGTCTAATTTTCTTTGGTTAGTCCTCGACCTCCAATTTCAATGTCATCTTCACGCTTAGCAAGTTTGTCGAGATAGGTTTAAGGCTTTTCCTTTATTTATCACCTTGTAGTTGTACTTTGTCATCTTACATGTGAAAAGTTGTATTTTGTTGCTTGTTGCTGTCACTATCTAGTGTTCACTTAAACTACTAAATAGAGCATAGTTTCTCTTACACAAATCATCTCCTCCACCTTATGAATTCCAATAAATCTATGTTGGAAATTTTCAAAATGATTTGATAGTTATAAAATATGTTATTACATGAAAAGATATTTTAAAAGAGTTATATTTATTAGTATTAAAAAAATATCTTTTTAGGTAGTTATAAAAATTGTTCTTACATATAAAGATATGTTAAAAAATTGTATTTATTAATAACAAAAGAAAATTTTTTGGAAAAGATATCTTTTCATGAAAAGACAAGTTAAGAAAACCTATTTATTGATACTTAAAGATATTTTTTAATTAAATAACTCTTAAACAGAGTTATATCTATTAATAATAAAAAATATCTTTTTGGTCAAATAACTTTTAAAAGAATTATGTTTATCGATACAAAAAAAAATCTTTTTGTTCCAAATGACTTTTAAAAGGGTCATGTCTATTGGTAACAAGATATATTTTTTTTGGCCAAATGAATCTTGAATCGTCATACATATGATGGTTCTCTTGTATCTAAAAAAAAAAAAACAAAACAAAACAAAACATAGAAAACATAGATTGAAACATATTGTTTCTTAATAGAATAATTTAGAATAATAGATAAATTTTTTAAGAACTTGATTTTACTAATATAAATTTTAATTAAGTGTGTTTTATTTTATCCTATAAGAGAATTTGCTATAAGCTAATTACATTATTATGAGAGTAAATTTTTTCTTAAGGAGAGTGACATTAGATATATAATTTAAAACAATTTTTTTAGTTTCTTTATAACCTTATTTTTATTCAACAATTTAAGGCAAAATTTTTTTATGGATAGAATGTTGAAAGAACTGACTTCCGATTACATGAGAAAGTCAAGTAAATTTCAATGAGATTAAGGTATATATATATATATATATATATTTTTTTTTTAATTATATGAAAACACCAAATTTAACATCCATGATATAAAAGTATGATATTTAAGTATAACATGATTTGAAAACATATGTTGTTTCATTAAATCTATGTATGTTCTCTCCTTATGACATGACTTGTTCAATTGTTTGATATAATTGTGTGCATGATAACTATTTACACATATTGGTATTATGATTTGCGTGAAACATCATATTCCTTGATGATTATAAATGGTGAAGAGTTATATGTAAAGGCCTTACATGCTTTATAGAAATTACATGTCCTTTGAATTACAAAATGTAATAAATCACCAATGAAGTAATAAGTAGTGTCTATAATGGTTGGAAAGGCACATGCACCTTTCAAGCACATAACTAAATAGGTATCAAAGTCAAGTCAATTCAAGTTAAAATGGGTGTATAACTATTGGATTTTGAACTAAGTAGCATTAGCTATATTTAACTTTTAATGTCTTATAATTAAAAGACATGGAAAAGAATTGTATACAATAAATTTTGAACTCATGACTTTTCTAGTAAAAAAATGAGATAGTAATTAAAGGTATATAAATATTAATTGATTAATCAAAGAGATTAAAAAATTAACAAAAGTTTTATAAAATAAAACATAAGAGGGATAGGTCAAGCCCATACTTATGAATCACTTAGAATATAAATTCCACTTAATGTTTAATAAAATATTAAGTCTTTAGTTCAATGAAATTAAAATACATCTTCAGTATAATTGAAATATTATATTTAATTATTTTTATCTCATAATTATATAGTACTCGATATTTAAGGTAAATTGAAAGGATAAGTTTGTAAAATTCTTAATAGACTTGAAAGGGTGTTTGATAGTGGGGAAGCTAGTTTGCTTATATGAATAAGAAATATCTAAATTGTTCCAATAAGTTAAAGGGTCTAATTTTAAACCATTTATGAAGAGGATATAAACAAAATGGTCTATAATATGTCAATTAATTAAAAAGAGAAATATAATATTATATAGTTATTTGTGTAAATTGGTTTTAACATTTGTTAATAAGAATATTTGGTTCAAAGTTTGTCTATCATATTATTCAAACTTATTTTAATGCACTTTTTATAAGATACATTTTCATATATATTTGACTTTCAAAATTATAGAGATCCACTATATTTGAAATATTTTAAGAATAATGGGAAATTGTTAGAAATTTTTAAAATAAAAATAAGGCATGTCTCTTGATTTATTTAGTAATTATAAAAGATGTCATTACATGAAAAGACACATTAAAAAGATCATTTTTATTGATACCAAGAGACATTTTTTTGGTAGTTATAAAAATTATTCTTATAAGAAAAGATCCGTTAAGAGGGTTGTATTAACATCAAGAGAAATTTTTTAGAATTGTTATAAAATATATCATTTTATAAAAATATATGTTAAAAGGGTCATATTTATTAGTATTTAAAAATATTTTTTTAGTCAAATAATTTTTAAAAAGGTCATATCTATTAATACTAAAAGATATTTTTTTTAACCAAATACCTTTTAAAAAGGTTGTATTTATTGGTAATAAGAAATATTTTTTTGGTCAAATGGCTCTTAAATCACTATAATGATCTTCCTTTATAAAAAAAAAAAAAAAGAGAAAGAACATAAATGAAAATATGTTGTTTTTTAATAAAATAATTATAAATAATATACTAATTTCTTAAAAATTTAATTTTAATAATATAAATTGTAATTATGTATATTTCATTTTATCTTGTATTTACTATAATTTAATTGGACTATTACAAGGACAAATTTTATTTTCAAAAGATAACATTATATATGCAATTTAAACTATTTATTTCAATTTCATTATACCTTTATTTTCGCTCTAACAATCTATGTCACCCCAGCGACTCCTACTTATTTTCACACGCAAAACATATTAGCTCATTGGATATAATATTTCCTTAAGAAAATTGCAATTATATTACATAAATGATTGGCACTACTAAATGTAGTAATTTTGACACATAATTGTTGCACCGACCTCGTAGGCTTGTTTATTATATATGTAAAAAAAAAAAAACAGAGTAAAAATATTAGTTTCAATAAATTTTCTAATTTTGATGTATTTTTTTTTATTGGTGTATCACTTAATGTGTCTAGTGGATTTGTTGCCACTTAAAAAAAAAAAATCAAATATGAAATGAGCATATTTCGGAACAATTTATATGTGACAAAATTTAAAGACGAGAAAAAAGATTAGCAATTACATTAGTTAATTTGGACATATTCAACATAAATCTTTAGATGTTTAGTTAAAAGAGCCAAAATCAAGTGAACTGTTAAATAAAAGGGAGAGTGATCTGAGTTGACTTAAAAATGATTTACAATACTTACTTATTAGACCAAATTAGTTAATAATAAATAAAATTACTAATTAAAATTTACTTAATTGATTCCAATTAATTTTAAGTTCAGAATTTTGAGGTTTACATACAAGGATATTAGGCTGGTAACAAAAGACATGCAAGCAAGTAATACCACATGTTATTAAATGCTTTGTTTGACAAAAGAAATAATTTGGACTAATCCCATTAACAAATCCTAAGATTTAAGTATCATTCTTTTAGGATGGATTAGCAATTCCTTCCATTTTAAATAAGAGAAAAAAAAAAAAAAAACAGATTCAGTGAATTCAAGAAGACAACAGACCTACTTACTTGCATAGAATGAACAAGCAAATAGCCTATGATTACGCAAAAAGTTCAGAAATAATGCCTGACCAAACATCAAATACTAGAATCCTCGTCCATCCCATTAATACATTAGAAACTTTTCAAATTTATGAAGCTGAAAACAAGTCATAAAGCTCTCACATTTTAGAAACACTGGAGACAAGCAAGTTCCCACCATACTCTCCCATCTGTAGAGGATCTCATTTCACAGCCCACCTTCAGCAGCAAGGGAAAAACAGAATTTTGACAGTAATTTAGTGCATGTGATAATAAGCAACACTTAAATTTTAGATTTTGGTTGTTCTTTTTGGCTGCACACAGCCAACTTAAAATCCAGAAGAAGGGTGATGAATCATTGAACCACATACTTTGCGGACCATACAAGCCCCTCACACATTTACACATGATCTGTTGTATCTCCTGCACACAAGTAATATGCCATTAATTAATCATATCATGTCCAATGTCTAACTAAAATTCCACACTAAAGAGTTCCACATATTTTAAGCGATTAAACACCACAAATACATACAAGTTACAACAACATGTACAATCATACAAAAAGATTGTCAGATTCATGTTGCAAGCTTTTGTTGTGTTATGCTTGGCATCCCTCCTAAACTAAGGAATGAAAGAGCATGTCACTTCTTGGAGGGCAGAGCATCACATTCGAACACCAGTCTTTATTTTTGCAGTGAAATGTTGAACAAAGAAATAGGACTAAGAAAATGGAACTTGCCAATATTAGAGAATGTGATAAAACTAATCTAAAATTGTACATAATCTAATACAATCCTC
This sequence comes from Bruguiera gymnorhiza, assembly GCA_020883675.1. Classification (NCBI taxonomy): domain Eukaryota; kingdom Viridiplantae; phylum Streptophyta; class Magnoliopsida; order Malpighiales; family Rhizophoraceae; genus Bruguiera; species Bruguiera gymnorhiza. Next base: position 1,779,763 of record JAIRCJ010000136.1, on the reverse strand, counting down.
AACAACTAGAACAAAAGTTTAACAAGGATCAATACACCGATTGCTAGGTTTTTAAAATAATGATTTGGAAACAACTGGACTGACAAGGTACAGTTCTCCACTTGTTTAGGCCTATCTTTGAAGTTGACATGATGGTGATGGGAATAACGGCAGTCACGGCTAGTATCAAAGAAGGTTCTACCATAGACAAGCTCCCCACCTTGAGAAAAACTGAGTATATAAAACTTGAAGTGAAATCCCAAGCCATCATTTTGAAACAATAAAAGAAAAAAAAAAAAGAGCAAGTTTATTGTATAGAATAAGGAAGAAAAGGGCAAAAATAGCAAAAGGAGGAAGGGAAAAAGTAGACAAATGTGATTAGTGTCGTAGAATTCCAAGGCCAATTTCATGTCCTTAAACATGTGCTCTCGATGAACCTGAACTTCTACCAGTCCTTTAGTTCTAGTGTTCTTCTCAAAGCAATTGTCCAAGAACTTTTGATCAACTTGAACTTCAGTTAGTCTTCTAGTTCTAATGTTCTTCTCAAAGCAAGTGTCCACAAATTTTTGTTGAACTTGAACTTCAGCTAGTCCTCCTTTAGTTCTAGTGTCCTCAAAGCAACTGTCTATTAATCTTTATGCCCTTTCCAGAGATTTGAATCTGGTCCTATATAACAGAGATTATTTAATTGGGCGCAACACAATTATTCAGAAGTAAAAACAGATTATCTAAACAAAGCAAATGAGATGGAGATTGGCATAAAACTCCAAACTCCCTAACTATGAGACTAAAATTAACATGAAATAAACTAATAAACATTACTGGAAGAGACTAGATTAAGGCTGGCTTACACCATCCGTTGCTCCAAAATGACTAACTTCTCCTTCCAAACTTCAACACCAAATAAATAAATTTTGTTTTGAGTGATCACCTATTACAGTCTTAAATATATATATGTTTGATTGAGCAGAGTAACCTTATTATTCTTATTACCTTACATATCTTGCACGGCTGTTTATACAACAGAGTCCTTGCATGCCAGCTTGAAATCCACGGACAGGGTGATGAATCACTGAACTACTAATCTTGCAACAAGCGCTATGAAGCCTTTGATATTAACATTTTAAATCTATTGCATTGCCTACACAAGTAACATATTGTCAATCAATAATATCATGTTCTATCTCTGACTCATCTTGAATTCCACACTCGTGAATTCCATCTATATCCTAGTAATTAAACACAATAAAATATATTTCTTCCATAGCGATTTACAGTAACATAATATAGCACAATAACAAGGATGCTAGATTCATGTTGCAAGCCTTTTCTTGTTACATTAAAGGATAATAATTAATGCATGGCTTCACTCATAGCCTATGGAATGACGGAGGAATGAGTAGCTTTACAGAAAATAGAGCACACATATGACAACACTATTTTTTGTTGTGAAATGTTCATCAAAGACACCGGGATGAAAATTGATTATTAGCCCAGTATTAGAGAATGTGATAAAATCAATCCACAGTTCTACACAATTTAATGCAAATACAATCCTTAACAAGAAGAACAAAAGTTTACCAAAGACGGGTTCAATGATTATTCGGTCTTTTAAAAAATAATCCAAAAACAACTAGAATAAGAAAGCTCATAGAGAACTAGAACTTAATGTCATGCCTTCAAGAAGCTGTTAGCTCTAAACATGTGTTGAAACATGACTTGATACTTGCAATTTTATTAAAGGAAACATAAGAAAAAGAGAAATTAAAGAATTTTGGGAAAAAGTTCATCACAGAAAAAATGAAACAAGCAAATAACAAGAAAGAATTTGCAAAAAACCAGACACATTGAGATCCATCAATCCACCAGGACAGTACTCTCCTTCTCTCAGCAAAGAAGAGCTTTGTACAAGGATCATCGAGGCAAGAACATTTGGGCCTAGCCTTGAAGTTGACATGATGCCAATGGGTGCAATAGTGTCTAATGATAGAATCAAATAAGTTTTTGCTATAAACAGGCTTCATAAGTTCAAAACCAACACCTCGAAGAAGTTAAGATTTGAAAAAATAAGAAGTGAAATTCCAAACTTTCCTACCGAAACAAAAATAGGAATAAGTTTACTGTATAGAGTAAGGAAGAAAACTTCAAAAAACATCAAATGGAGGAATCAAAAATAAGTCAAACATGATAAGTGCTGTTGCAGAATTCCAAGGCTAATTCTGCATCTTTCACTGTGTGCTCCCAGTGATCTTAAACTTTGAACAAAGAAATATTATGAAAAGAATTCTTGCTCATTCTTATTCATCGAATAATAGGACACACACACACACACACACACACACACACACACACACACACACACATACATACAAGAGATGTTCATATCATAAAATTTCTAGATCAGAAGACTAAATAAGGAAACAGAAAATTACAAAAATAAGTACTCTTCTAAATAAAAATATTTTAATCTCTAACTATTTAAATTGAAATATTCTAATCTTTACAAATCTGAAATTTAGATTTTTCACACTCTCCCTCAAAATAGTGAATAAATATATATAATTCTCAACTTACCTATATTTGATTCAATCCAAAACCTGATCTTGCCATTGTTTTGGCAAGGACATCTGCTTCTTACAACCTAGTAAGAATGTATGGCAAGTTCATTCCTTCATTTCTGACTTGTTATTTGATAAAATTTCGGTCTATTCATACTTGCTCCATTTAATTATGTTGGACTGGGTTGTTGACAATACTAATTACTGACTTATTGTCACTATACAGTATTGTCAGAACAAGTAAGAGTATTTACAAGTTCTTCATAAACCTCTTTAACCAAATTACTTCACAAATTCCTTGAACAGTGGCCATATAATATGCTTCAACACTGCTGTGAGAGATTATTGATAACTTTTTACTTATTACCCCAGAACTTGGTCTAGTAACCAGATATTGACCTATAATCTTCATAATAAGCGCATATGAGTGGGAAGTGAGGAAAAGGGAGAGGGCAGAGAGATGGATTACACCTGCCTTTTTTGCCTCTCACTCTCGCTGTCTTGTCTTCTTTGATGCCATGGCCACATTATACACATCCCCAACAGCATCTTCATCACTTTCATCAACATTATCTGCATCCACTCAACTTCCTCAACTGTAATGCACTCTTCTCTGATACAAACCGACTTCCTCAATCCCACTTGAAAGCCATTGCTATGAATTCAGAGATAATGAACTGCATATATGAAAATAAATTCCATGTTGTGCTTTCTGTTGCACTAAATTTCACAAATTATCCTAAGCAGCAATAATCACTAAATGAACTCGGCATTCCTCTTGCTCTAGAGTTCATCACAAGATCGGGAAGCATGACAGGAGTTTGCATGTATAACTGAGTCAGTGCCGCAATGAGGCACAATGGGAGGATTGCAACCAGTCATCAAACTTTCCACTGGAAACAATCCAAGGGAATAGAGAGAGGATTCCTTTTAGCCTTCGGGGGCTTAAATTTCACTAAACTTCTTCCTCTTGTCATTGACATTTTCCAATAATGACATTAATTGCTTCCCTGATGTCTTGCAAAATTAATCTTGGGATCTTATCTGTATCCTTTCAATGTTGAATGAAGATGCTTGTAGCTTGGACAAAAAGCCAAAGCTAAAGCTGCTCCTTTTGGATTCTGGACCGCATAATTCCATTCTCTATTTCTTGCCTCCACTCTTTCCATAAGCATCCATTGAAAACCCTCCTTTCATTTCTCAAGTCCCAATGCACTATCTTCCTCCTCCCTTTGCCCTTTCGATTCTTAGCATCTTAAATCCATCCTTACGTGCATAGCGACCTTGTGTAGTCTCCTTAACTCATGTGTAGCTCGCTCAGCCTTCCCAATAACAATATACAACTCGGTTTTCAGAAAAGGAATGCAACCCCAGCACGAAGAACTACAAAGAAAAAACCAAAAACACAAATGGCCATGAGAAGGGTGCCAGACTTCATTTTCAGTTATTCATATTTTTCCAATCCATATCCGTTTCTACTTCAGCAAGCAAACGATGTTTCAAAGAACTCAACCGTAGAGTTTGAAAAGGAAATTCAACTGCATTTTCTCTCTCACGAGCAAAGGACTCCATGGGAACAAAAACCCATTATCACATTAAGGCAGAAACATATCAGTAAGAGAGAAAAAGAGAGACTGCGCTTGACGCCTGTTCTTGCAGCCTCATAGTTCTCAAACGAAGTAGCTTCTTCATCACATTCATCAGCATTATCTACTCCGCCCAGAACCCAGAATTGCATCCCCGAAACGTTTAACACAATACCAACAGCCTCAATTCTGCTCAAAAATCGCAATGATAAATCCAGAGATGTCCAATTGCATAAGAAACCGGGGACCCTATGTTGTGCTTTCCATTCCCAACCAAAGCTTTCAATTTTATTGAATTATCCGATGGCATCGTCTAGAAGGATTAAACGAGACGCACGGAAGCATTCACACATGAAAAACTCCCCCATTTTCTTGCTCCAGGTCTTGTTTAACCTCAACCACGCAGAGCAGAGCAGAGCAGAGCAGAGAATTCTTTCTCCGGAGACAAACAGAGCATCGGCGAGGATTTCGCCGGAAAGGCCCCAAAGTAAGTTGCCGAACCAAAAAACAAAAGAGGCATGTCCGAAAAAGGCAACGACGTCGTGTCAATAATATTTTTTCTCGTTTTTTTTTTTTTTTCTCAATTTGGCATATTTATATGCAACCTTCCTTACTAAACAAAAAGAAACTTTTCAATTCAACCCAACCAAAAAAAAAAAAAAAAAAAAAAAACGAAACTTTTTTCAATTTCAAATATTATATTTCCAAAAATTTACATTTTACATTCTATAGCCATAAAATATTCTTCTCACAAGCCTAAACCCCATGCTAATTACTTAATTTTAATTTGGGCATCCCATATAATTAGAATAGAATCTTGAACATCCAACCTAATGTGCTATTATTTGCTCTCCATCCATTGACACAAACGAAATGACAAAGCCAAAAAAAGAAAAAAAAAAACAAAGAAAGAAAAAAGAAATTGTTTCTCCAAAAAGCTAAAAGCTGAGAGCACTTTGATTTGATGATAAATCATCTACAACATGTATCATTCCTTTTAAAAGAGTTATTACACCTAATTTTCTTCAACACCCAAGCCCACGGTTTTGTTTAATATTTCTAAGAATTTGTGAGGTACAAGGGAATTCTGCAATTTTTGTACACAATCAAAACAAGATTTACATCTTAATATTACTATTGTTAAATGACCACAAGTGAGCATCAAATCCTGCTCATAGCTACATGAAAGCAGGATACCATATAACAATTCAACACTGTTTACAACCAAAAAAAAAAAAAAACAAGACACACACACACAAACGGAGAAAAAGCATCTAAAAGTGTACTGTAGCTCGCGGATGCACTTGCAAAGGATGTTTGAAAAATGGTTTCTCGCGGTCAAATAGGCGCCAGCAATTCAGGCCATTATGAACGCAAGTTGAAAGCATGAAATTGAAATGCATTAACACGGAACGAAACTTTGCAGGGCGATGATTAGCTTGATATATATATTTTCTTCGTCAACTGAAAACAGAAACTTGAAACTAGGAAGCGGTGCGTTGCACATATAACCAAAGCAATGATAGACTGACTACAAATGGAAGTCCAATCCCCAGTTACCCCCAGTGGCCAGCTAAATATGTAGAACTAGCTCGCAAGAAGATTCGGACAAAACAAAATAGTTCCGCTTCCATTTACATTCGAGATCCCCAACTCCAACATCGATGTGCAAATCAAAGTTCATGTCCCATTCTATTACTATTACTACCCAGAAGGATGACAGGGGGACAAGTTTTACTCAAGACGCGATGGAGGAGGAACCACTTCTGCAGTAAGACCTTCCCATGGCACACTTTTCGTTCTGCACGATCGTATTAAAAAAGAACGAAGAACAAGGACCAGCATGGTACAAAAATTGACTTCAAAGCCTTCTGATCACCAACCACACACATTTACACTAGGAGTATATAGGAAGTGCTTGTTAACAAGATTCGATTTCACTTGTTTAATGGAGGTATCGGTTGACAATTAAAATGACTTCTAGACAAGTCTGTTGGCAAGTTTAAATTCCTTATTATTTAAATCATCCTGACTTTAGGTGTAGAAGGAGTTGTTGTTGCTGATGGTGTTATTGTTGTTAATTGGAACTCTAAAATTGCATCATGAAAAATTACAATAAGAAAAATTATAGTAATTTATAGTAAATTATTGAAGTAGATAGTGTGTTAAATAAAATTATATTATTTTAGTTATATTTTGATAATTAAATTTTAATTTAATTAGTTAATTAGATAACAAGAATAAATAAAATTACAAATTTAATTATCATAAATTACAATATTAAATTATTTTATTTAATTTATAAATTTTATTAAATAAAATCAATTAATTTTATAATTACTTTTTGTGTAATAATTAAAATTAAATATATATAAAAATTTTGAAAAGTTAATGTAAAAAGAAAAAATTCAATTGCACAAAAGCATCTACTCCTTACTTACTAGTTGGTTTAACTTACTTACTAGTTGGTTTAATTTTTTTTGTACACATTCGTTACTGGTTTCTGACGTTTGCAAGAGCAACAATCATGCATTTATAACAATGTATGCGATGAAATCACGTATTTCACACAATCAACCCTGAAATCTGTATTTTTAAGTTCAGTTTCGCAAATTCCAAGGCAGCAGCTCCTTCCTAAGTGAAAGAAAACCGATTTCTTCAACACGTACAGCCTCCTACACAAAAAAAAAAGTAAGGTTTGACAACATGGTAATAAAGCAAACGGAAGACGGAAACAACGCACCAGCTTACGCTCCTGAGGCTTAAGGTTTTCATCTTTCATCCTCCACACCTCTGGATGCGATTTTATTTGGTCTGCCTCGACTCATTTGCAGCTTCCTCAGCCTTCACGACAACGATGCACAACCCATTACAGCAAAGCAAAGTGAAGTTAGCAGAGGGGAATACGGGGGAAAGAAAACACACTTCCATGCGAAAGATGCCAGAGAATGAATGCCATAACTCTTTCATTTTCAGCTATTCATAGTTTTCCACAGCTTATCTGTTTCAGTTCTAGCAATAAATTGATGTTTCAACGATCATGTGACTCCACCATTAAAAAATAAATACAAATCCATGTTAACTCTCGGGATCTATGAACTCCACAAATGACATCTCAACCATCACACTCTAGCAGGCACATTATAAGCACATATGGAAGGGGGAGAGAGAGAGAGATTACAGCCGCCTTTGTGCCTCTCACTCTTGCCTTCTTTGATGCCTTCGTCTCATTATTCCCATCCCCAGCAGGTTCTTAATCACTTTCATCAACAATATCTACATCCACTCAACTTCCTCAATTGCAATGCACTATTCTCTAATACAAGACCAACTTCCTCAATCCCACTTGGAAGACATAGCTATGCATTCATAGACAGCAAACTGCATACGTGGAAATAAATTCCATGAAGATAATGATTTTTGTAAGTCATTTTCATGATGAAATAGTAACTAGGTGACAAAACCAAAAAAGTTATCCAACCCTCAGACAAGCTCAATAGGATATTCTATAAGCAGTTCATACCACTACGAAACATGCACAGTATATAATTAGGAATGGCTAGAAACCAAGCCAGAAAGGATTATGAAGGTAGAGTAGACCGAAATAAGAATGTAAATGTTGGATAGGTATGAGAAAGGACAACACTGATGCAGTGGGTCAGAATCATAAGATGTTACATGAAAAAAAAAAAAAAACAATTAGCTGGAAAGGTAGTGTAAAGTTTGAAAACCTTGTGTATAAGGTAGAATACAGAGAGAAGAAGAAAGTAAAAACAAGGTTCAAGTGCACTCTGTATCCAGGACACTTTGGACTACTCGAGGGTCTTCAAATGCATAAAATGTTAATAAGGCTCTATAAGCACTTCAAAACAAATAATTAGTGAAAAGCATTATTTGACACAAATCCATGCTTTCTAGTGAGGTCATTCGATTGATAAATTTCTGCGGCCGAAGTTACAATTTCAAATTAAGAAGCTATACTTTGAATAAAACGAAAGGAATAAAGGTTAAATTCCAGTCTAAAACCAAGTTACTTGAATAGACAGCTAAATATGTAGGCAAGCATTACGCAAGAATTCAGGAAATTTAAAGTAGTTCACTTCCATCAACATTTGAAGACTAGAAATGAAATGTATAAATCACTTAAGTAAAGTTTAGTTCCGATTTTATAAAGACAGGTGAGAAGGGGATTAGGTTTTAGTAACAGAAAGCAGGCATCAACAAGGAGGAACTACCTGAGTCCTTTGTTTAAATTCACTAGTAAGATCTTCAAAAGGCAAAAACTTGTGTTTTTGCCAGATCAGCCTTATAGTCACCAATGACTCAAGTGAAAACTACGAGAATATCACTATTTGTTTCTTGAAGAACTCCCATTTCACATTTAATTAAGGTATCAATGGATAATGAAAGAGAATTCTCAACAGAAAAATGACTTCTATTCAGGGTTTCTGAAAAAATGACAGTGTACTTATCACAAGACAAGGTAAATGTCATCAACCTCTATGTACTCCACACAGTAAATACTGGTTTCCATCTTGTGCATCAGTGTCCGTTGTTCCTTCAGCATCAATGAAAGCTCCCCTTTCCATTGCTTAAACTCCTATGCGGTGGCTTCTTCCTCCTAGGCCGTTTGAGCCTTGGCTTCTTCTTCCTCTATGAATTATGACGAAGTTCTTCAATGGATGTGTTCCCACATAGAAAGATAACAAATTTAAGCACCCCAAGAACACAAGCAAAACTGACACAAAGCACCAGTATGAGCTCCTTGGCCTCACTCTCTCCATCTTTCCTCCTGCACATTTCTGCACAGCAACCTTGTTTCGACTGCCTGTCTCTTGCGCAGCTTCCTCGGCCTTCAAATAATCATATGCAACTCAGTACATCAGAGCAATGCCACCCCAGCAGAAAACCAAAAAATTTTCATTTTCAGCTAGTCATAGTTTTCTAGTCCTTGTCAGTGTATATTCTAGCACCAAACTGCGTAATAGATTTTCACGGGAGCTTAACTGCCGAAATTAAAAGAGAAATTCAACATGTTAAGTGCCAGGCTCAATGGACTCCATTGAAGCGTCCAAAAACCACATTATGGCTGACTTGTAACAAGGATGTAGAGGTTGGGAATCAAATACAAAATTTGTTTGGGGGAGGGGAGAGGGATTATACCTGTCATTGTGCTTCCCGCTCTTGCAGTTATCCTCTTGTTCGTCTTTGATGCCTTTGCCTCATAATACTCGACCGCACCAGCTTCATCATCACTTTCATCGACATTATCTATGCCCAAGATTACAAGCATTACTATCTAACACAATACCAACTTCCTCAATCCCACTCGAAAGACATAGGTGTAAGTCCACAGACCTTATTTTTTTTTTTAGGGTATGTAATTCCAGAAATGTTAAATGCATATGAAATAGCAATTTCTTACTTATAGTTCTTTTCCCTTCCCTAATTTTCGTGGATTGAACTGAAACACTCAAACAATAAGAATAATAAAATAATAATAATAATAATAATAACACCATGATAGGGTCCAAAATTCGAAAACATATAAACAGAGCACTAACCAGTCTTTGGCGCATCCAGCGAGTGCCAGTTGAGCGGACCAGCACCTCCCTCCGTGGAGTCTGAAAGCCAAAGAATGAAATGATCATTTCTCCGAAAAATTAAAAAAAAAAGAAGTGCAAAACCTAATAAAAATCTAATAAAGAGAGCGAAAAACAGTAAACTGCGTATATTATTATAATTTCCATGCCGGGCTGTCCCTGGCTTTAAATTTCGTGAATTATCCTAAGCAGCAATGATCATTAAATGGAGCTGGCAGTCCTGTTGCCCTTCGTGTTCATCACTCGATCAAAGAATCATGACAGAGTTTGCCACAAGTAAAATGGAATCAGCAGCAAGACACATTGGGAGGATCGCAATCAGTCATCAGCCTTTCCATGGGAAACCACGGAAGAGAATAGAGAAAGGATTCTTCTTAGACCTTCGGTGCTTAAATTTTGCTTTGCTTTCTCCTCTTTTCATTGACATTATCTGATCATGGCATCAATTGCTTCCCTGCTTATGTGTTTACATAATTGATCTTGGATAGTATCTTTCTCCTTCTATGTTTGATTAAAATGCTTGTAGCTTGGAATAAGAGCCAAAGCTAAAACCTGCTCTTTTTGTATTCTGAATCACATAATTCTATTCCCTCTTTCGTGCTTTCACTCAAATCCCATTGCAATGGCTTCCTCCTCCTTTTGGCGTCTCGAGACTTAAGCTTCTCTTTGGTGGACTGTAACCACCATCTTCTAGAGTTTCCAACGTAAAAAGATAACAGATGCAAAAGAAGGCAGCAATCCAGTAGCATGGCTTGCTTGGCCTCATGATCTTCATAGCCTTCACGACAACACTATACAGCTCAGTTTTTATCATAGCAATGCCACCCCACCCCAGCATAAAGGAACGCAAAGGGAAAAAAACAAAGCCAAAAAAAAAAAAACCAAGAAGAAGACCTTACGGTAGGGGTTTTAGAAACTGATTAACCGGTTCAACCCTAAATCTAGCCTATTAAATCTCGAAATTAGAAACTTTGGAGGTTTTAGGGTGTAAAATTTTATGAAGGTATGATACAACCAAAAAAAAAAAAAACTAAACTATATGAAGATTAGATTCATTTAACTTACTCATAATCTAATCTTTTTAAGGTGTTCAGCGTTAAAAATAAATATCAATTCAAAATTATTATAGTAATATGGTATTAAAATAAATTATCTCTAATATAGTTAATTAATTGAAAATATATCAATAATATTTAGATTTTTCTATCACTTATCAAAATAAATAAAAATATATATATACATATATAAAACTTCTTTGAATGAGTTTATTTATAACTTTCTACTAATAATGCAAATAAAGAAGAAGAGAAAAAAACAAGAAAGAAAGTGGTAAATCGTAAAGGCGTAAAACCGTCCAAAAAGGGAAGAACACAAAGTTGCCCTTTCAAGAAACGAAACGCACCGTCTTAACTGGGTATCAAATCTTCCAACGAACCGCCATGTCTTCTCAACGACACTTACTATTTATTGAGACTAGACTGCCTCCATTGCTATGCCAACGCAGACACACACACACACACACACACAGTCAAGATTTTTCAAGTCAACTATCAGAACAACAGCCAGGTTTCTCTCTCTCTCACTCACTCACTCTCTTACACACACATTACAATGTAAGCCCACATGTGGACATATCTGGGGGGATGAGAAAACCATGTTACTGGATAATTCATATTGTCAAATAATCTGGCAATGACCCTTTTAACTTAGAAAAAAAATCCTGAAGTAGAGAGAGGTGGATTGTGAAGCAAACAAGAAGAAAAATTCAAGGGCTCTGTTTCTGTCAGGATCGCTTTTTAATAGTTCCTGGGAGACAGACATGCGGGTTGCTGTAGGTGCGCCTCTCTGGATATGTGGATCGTCAATTTCTATGATCGAAATTAGACATCTGCAATTCATTGCTCGTATTCTTTTTCTTTTTTTGACAGAAAATCTTCCTGATGTGATACATCAGATTTGGAACAAGTTTTCCTGATTTGGCTTTGCTGAATATTTTGTTTGCATTCAGTATATGGCATTGATCATCATTCCTTCTTTTCTTCTTCTCTCTCTGTCTCTTTTTTCTCCACACACAAAAAAAAAAAGAAAAAAGTTGGTTTTGTGAAGAAAGAGTCAACATCAACAATAATTCTAAGTAACCCAGGTTCATTCTGATGCCAATTGAATTAGCTTCTGTTGAATTCCAGAAAAAGATTGGCTGAAGAAAGTTTGTTGTCAATTATTTTCTTGGGATATATGAATGCCAAACTGTCTCCTTCCCTTTTTTCTGCTCTTGTTTTCTGTTAATTTAGTGGCAGTTGTGACGTTTCTTAGGATGCTTTCGAGCATTGCTTTTCATTATAAAAATCCAGCTCGTTGCCTTTTCTTGGACACCAAGTTTCGTCTCTGTCTTTCTCTATAAATATACTCGTACAAGACCTTATTATAAATTGTAGTTCGCGAAAATGCCGCCTGTTTAACTGTTCCTGCAACGCAGGTTTCAATTGCAGATATAAAAATTGCAGAGTGGCAGTCTAGATTTGAAGCAAAAGATGGGATTTTGCCCTCAAGTTCTGCTGCTCTGCATTTTGGTCTCAGCTTTTCCAAATTGCCGATCATGGGTTTGGTTCTCCTCTTCGTCAGAGTCTGCCCACAAACCTTCACAGGCTAATGGATTTTCGGGTGTTTCCGTAGCCGAATTTTCAATGGATGGCCTTAGAGATGACAAGGGTGCGAAGCTTGTTGAAAATGCCCAAAATAAATTGGTTGGCTCAAATTCTTGTTGGCAGAATGCTTATCAGCAGCTCTTTGCTGGCTGCTCCCAGATTCTTGCCATTGAGGAGAAGCGGTCGAGATTTGCTTGGCATCTGAGTGATTGTTTTCAAAAGGAGTCTGGCAGGCCACCCTTTTCTTACTGCGACACAAAATCTGCAATGGTTGATTGTCTTCGAAACTTAAATGAAAATGAGAACAAGGTGTATCTTGAATTTTTACTGGAAACTAATTCCATCTGCCATCAGTTGCAGTTAAGTATGATTTGTCCAACTAATAGGACAATCCTTTATTGTTTCGATTTTGGATATAAACTAAGAAGTAATAAATTTTTTGTTTATATCCACACCAGGGCTCATGCATTCAAGAATAAATTGGAGAGACTGGTAAATGATCTTAAAAGTTCAGCGGAATTCACAGAAGACCGTTTAGAGAGCATACAGGAAAGAACTTATTCACTGTTGCAGAGTTCAAACGAGATTCATGATTCTTTAAGTTCAGTTGAAATTGGAGTTCATAGTGTAGCTCAAGTAACGAAGAATGTAAACGAACACATGAATGTTTTATCAAAGCGTTCCGAAACTATCTACGAGCGATCCAAGGAGGTAGCGGATTCTCAATCAATTCTGCGAGAAGAACAAGGAAGAATGAATGAAAACTTGAAGGAAGGAATGACAATGATTCACAATTCATATAGCAATTTGGACCAACAGGTGCAGAATTTGAGAAATGAGGCTGCTGAGGTAGAGAAGCAGGTTGGACATCTCGGAGAAGCAATGTATACGAAGATGAAAAATCTACAGAACACGGCTGACGACATTGGGAATGTGGCGGGGAAATCCTTTGACAAGCAGCAGCAACTTCTGGATGGACAATCTACTGCGCTTAAGGGTCTTCAACTCCTAACTAAATCTCAATCAGAAGCACTGGAAGAGAGCAGGTAAAGTAGGGAGTATATCGCTGGATTTAAGTCAGAACTATGGCTATTATAGAATGAGTCTCAGATTCATATCATGTTACAGGAGAACAATGCAGCGGATAGTTGAATATGGTCGCAAACAGCAGGAAGAGCTTCTTCATCGGCAAGAGCAGCTCCAGAAAGTACATGACCACTTGGTCCAGAACTCAAAATCAATATTGGCAGCTCAGGTTAGTGCATACATCTAACCTTGTATCTTCCAAGCTCCCCTCTCTCCCTCTCTCTCTATCCCCAATACAAAAATACTCTATTACCCGGTTTCTTATTACTCAGGAAGCTTTTGAATCAAAGCAAGCAAGCATGTTCGTTGCGCTGGACAAGCTATTTGCTTTGCATAACGCAATGTTGCTCGAATCACGAATCGTTAAAGCATTCTTCATCTACTCTGCATCAATATTTATTATTCACATGTTCACCAGCACAAAGCAAACTTACACAGTAAGGGCCAGACTGTATATTGGTAAGCATGTGGTCATTTTAAGTCTCTCCTTTCCTTTTGTCCAAATAAGTTCACAGTGAAACCATTGGTGTGATTCAACGTTGGTGTGCAGGTCTATGCACTACATTCTTAATGGAAGTCGCCATACTTTGGCTCACAGCAACTAATATTGAGCAGCAAAAATGCCTCATTAATGTGGTCCGGTTACTCTATGTGATTCTCGCCTCCATTCAATTTCTGCATGCTATTTACACGTACAGGTTAGTTACTTAAATGATCTTTTGTGCTGCTATTTTATTATAAGAGTATTTCCAATCTCTACATCTGAAAATGCCTGGTTAATTTTGCAGGGACTATGAAGTTTTGAACCATCGCATGATAGTTACATTAATTGAGAAGGTCAATGCCATGCAAACTATCAAAGAGCTGTCATGGGAGCCAGATAACCTCATAAATTGGCCGTCTTGGATGAAAACAGAGCTGCCAGAAGAGGAGGATATCTTGGGAGACCCAGACTATATATCAGAAGAAGTTGAAGATAATTCAATTACAACTTCCATGACGAGAACATATGATCTCCGCAGCCGCCATCGTCATTGAGTGTGCCACGGCCCAAGCGTGCAATTAATATACAAGAGCCATGCGACACTCATGTGTTACCCATTGATCTTTTAGTCTTCGTCTGATTTCCGTTGTTGAACAGTTAACTCAGGTTTGAACATACACTGACTTAGTTGGCACATTGAACCAGCAAAACTCTTTTTGTTTTGAGTTTTACCGTGCTGTATATTGGACACTGCGGTAATCTGAAATTCTGCCCCGGTGCCCCTTTTTACACTGTGAATGTAAAAGGTTCGGTTTATATCAAAGCTTCAATTCCTGGACCTGCATTACGTTTGGGATGTGACTAAAGCTGGTTTCTGATAAACCGGCTCCCCCTAACTATGAGGCCAAGCTTTTCATGATGGCGTTAAATGTTATTGTCCAGACTACCTAATTCAGGGATCAAACACAAACAGGTAGAAATGAAAATTGTTGTTTATGGAAAAAGCATATTAAACTGGACACTCGATAGTGTTCTTGAACTACGTTAGACCCGTGATTAGTCACATATGTTCACAATCCTTGTTACTTTCTATAGACAAGAAGCTTAACTTTGCAAATTAATCTTAACATATTAGACTGGCCGTTGGTTTCTATGTCGTTCACTTTTAACATAACACAAATGATGACTAGATCACAATCCGCCTGTCATAGTTACCTGAAAGGTAATCACTTTCGGTTTTGCAAGAACCAAATAATAGGTTCAACCATTTTTCTGGATTATATCCCATATAGAGTGGATACGTAATCTCAAATAAAGCAATGAAACCTAAAGTGGAAATAATTCCTTTGTTGGCACAATGGTTTCACTGGTAATGCTGCCAACAGGGTGCATCTCAAGACAAATGGATCTGAATCAGTGAAAAAGTCTGTCATTTCTATAGCATACCTTCGAAAAAACTAATCAATAACTTCTTTCAAGTTGTATGCACTGATTTGAAGCACTGCTCAAGTCACTAATCAATTCACAACATCAACATGTCAACAGAGGCAATTCTCATTGCTGCATCATAACTTATTTTTTATGCATTAAATCACAAGTGAGGCAGATACTTGAATTATCACAAATAAACAGTTTTGAAGCCAAGATCAACTAATGTTTTTACCGCATCAAGTACTAGTTGAGTCTTTCTGCCAATCTCGTGCCACTTACTCTCCAGGAAGCATCCGAATTTTTTAATGCAGTCAACAAAGTCTAGAAAGCTCTTGGACCACCGAAACCTCTTATGGAAACTCATTAAGCATCAAAACTTGTTCAGGCTTCACATTCCAGCCTATATGGAGATCCACAAACTTTGGAAGCCATGTGAAATCAAGGAAAGCAGAATCCTCCTGATATGGGAGGATCAAGTCCATGAGTTGCAGTGAACCATTGTAACTAAAGATAGTCAAGTCCATGGACAAAATGGGAGAGGGGAGAGCACTGAATGACTGCAGCAGCATTGTCCTGATCATAGTGTAAGGAGGTAGTGCATGGTAGAATGAGTCCTGAGGAGGCCTTGGTTACATCAGGTAATGCTGTTACCGCTTTTGGCGATTGGCAGTCTTTTTGCCCACAGGATTGCTTCAATGCAATACTAGCCTAGCTCTCCAAAGACAGCAACTGTACCCTTGTCCGATTCTCACTCAACATTGTTCTCCAAGAATTGACGAGGTAGTGAAGCAGTTGATGTGCTGTAAAACTCTGTCATAACAACACTTGAATCAAACACTTGTTAGGATTTCATTAAAAGAAGGAATAATACTATCAGTTATCACTAACACCAGCTGCCTAATCTTACGGAAGCATGCAACACGTAATTGTCGAGGCAATCTTTATGATCCAGAGACAGATAGCAAAGGATGCAAATGATATGTTAAATGATCCATATAATTATTCCTAAGCCTCGGCCATCCTTTCTTTGTTCTATTTTATATTTCCATAGAAACCTCTATCATTATTGTTTCTATGAAACTCATGAAAAGTAAACTTTTTGTTTCATTTTAGAACTGAATGTTACTCCAAACTTAGCTAATTAGCTACCTTAATTACACAAGTAGATTGTTCAAAGGGTATTTTTCAGGACATTGTTATATGTTTTTAATTATATCTAATTTTCAAAACATGCTCTCGAGTGAAGATATGGGTTTGTTGGACACATCTAAAAATGAGGGAAATATTTTGGTCAAAAGACTATTAGCTTCAAAATGAATGGATCCTAACTATTTCAATAGAATCAAGTTTCCTAGTCAAAATTATTTACCAAAATAAATGACATAATGTTGAAAGAGAATAAATGAACTTACAAAAAAATGGACTTGTCCAACAGACCTGGAATCAGAGAGAAACTCCTGCATCTTGGTGGTTCAAGGATGGTGCAGCCATGTTGTCCCATCCGTGAACTACACACCATTCAATTTACAAGCTTCCAATATCTTATCCGACTCATTTACATGAATTGTAGTTGACTTCTCTAGCAATATATGCTTCTTCTTTTGTTCAGCCAAGACTGCCAATTGTGCTTGGAGTTTGACTGGTAATGGTATGTAAACGAATTCAACATCTGGGTCATCAAGTACCTCTACATAGCTACCATAAAACTTGATTTTATTGAACAAACTGTTACCATAAGAAGTTGAGTCATTTGAAAATTAAAGAATTCTTTTAAATTATATATCAAATATTATTTTTTAAGGTAAAATTTATCTTCTTTATTATGCAACAAAAATTTATGTGAATTTTTTAACAATATAAAATATAAAATACTTAATTATTAATAAAATAAAATTTTCAAAAATTTTATAATTTTTTAAAATTATTTTATTTTAAAAAAATTATATTATATAATTGTTTCACTAAGAAAATAAGAAAAATAGACTGGTGGAGTGAATCCATTAACTACTCCAACAGGAGTTATGCCAATGGTTGAGTGGTAATGAGTGTTGTATCACTACTTAAACATAAGTAACCATTGAAACCATTTTAAAGGTGCAGTTGAAGCAGTATAGATGAAATATGTCTTTAGGTATCTATTAATGACTTCAAATTGACCATTTATTTAAGGATGGTAGGCTGAAAACATATGTAACTTGATTTCTTACAACTTAAACAATTCTTACCAAAAATTGTTAAGGAAACTTGGATCATTATCATTGATGATTACTTTTGGCATGCCATATAACTTAAAAACACTATCAAGAGAAACTTGGAATACTAAATTTATAGAATAAGGATGCAAAAGAAACAAAGTGCCCATACTTAAAGAGACTTTACCACTGCCAAAATGATTTCCTTAGATCTATATTTAGCCAACCCAATGACAAAATCCATACTAATGCTCTTTTAGATTTCATCAAGGATGGGTAAAGGCTGCAAGAGACTAAGAGATGCAGTGTGATCAAACTTGCATTTCTAGCATACATCACATTCTTAAATAAAACTTTTGACATCTTTAGCCAATCCTCTTAAAAAAAATAATGACAATAATGGTGACTCTAGAATGACCTATTATGCATTCTCTCATGCCATGAAAAAATCAATTACTGCTTCAAAGCTAGATCATCATCCATTACCAACCTGACTTTCTAGAGTAATTGATCACCATTTCAAGAATAAGGAAAAGTAGGAAAGCTCCCTTATTTCAGCTAAGAGACTAGTCTAAACAGCAAAGGGTTAGTTGACCAAGCCGACTAAATCTTCTAAATAAGATCTAAAGAAATAATGGAAAGGGCATACAATTGCAACTAGTGATTGGTTAACCTAGATAAAGCATAGTAGTATTATACTTGCCTTCCTTTTACAAGATTTCATGATCATAACCCATAAGCTTGGTTAACCAAGTATGCTAACTTGAAGTGGACAATTCCTAATCTAAAAAGTATTTAAGGTTACAATTATCTGTATTTATTTTGAAATACCTTCGCTAAAGATAATGACTCCACTTAGTTACTAAAAAGATGATTATCATCAATTCCTTCTCATAGAAATATAATAGGAGATGCCTAAAGGCCTTACTAATGTAAGTTATAGGGTGTCTTTACTGCATTAAAACAACTTGCATGATCAACCAAGATGCATTAGTTTAAATTATGAATTCCTTAAAAAAAGTCAAGCAGTGCTAACATTGGAATTCTAATAAAGGTATATTTCAAGGAATTAAATGCGATGTAAACTTCCTTGCATTAGATAAAGTCATCTTTCTTCAACAAATTAGTTAATGGCTTACTGATCTTGCCATAACCAAAAATGAACCTTTAAGAATACCCAATTAACCTAAGGAACCTTATAAGTTGTTTAAGATTACTGGGAATAAGCCAATTAGAAATTGCCTTTACTTTCTTAGGATCAATTACAACTCCTTCTGCAGAGAATATGTGGCCCAGATGTTATACTTGATCTAATGTCAAAAAAAAAAGAAAAAAAATTTAGATCTCTTTGTAGGCAATTCATGTTTTCAAAGCAATAACTAGGTAGTCTAAAGATGTTGTATATGATTATTAATACTCTTACTATAAATTAATATATCATCAAAGAAAACCAAGTTGAATTTATGCAAATGAAACTTAAAATCTTATTCATTGAAATTTGCAATGTCAATGAAGCATTAGTCAACTCATATGATATGACTGAGCACTCATAATGCCTTTTATAAGTTTTAAATGTTGTCTTATGAATATTGGCAAGATGCATTCGTATTTAAAGGTTACCAGATCTTAAGTCCAACTTGGAGAAATTTGTGAAACCTTTTGATTCATCTAGCAAAATTTTAATTAAAGGTATTGAGAATTTATTTTTCATTTTTAATTAGTTTATTCTTTGATAATTAATTAAAAATCTTCATTTGTTATCCTTTTTCTTAACTAATACCACTGGTGAAGCAAATGGTGATGTGCTAGTTAGTATGATACCAAAATTCAACATTTCCTGAACAAGTTGTTCCATCACATCCATTTAAAAAACAAGATATATATATGACCTAACATTCATTAATTGTGAACTTGGTAACAAGGGAATTTGATTGCCATATGCCTTAGCTAAAGGTAAGGCAATTGGTTCTTAAAAAATGTATGCAAATTGCTCCAACAAGATATCAATACTTAGATAGGTTTAAATTAAGTTAGTGATAGTTGTTATAGGTACCTCAACCTTGAGAGAATTTACTAAGCTCAACTTGCATAATTATATGGCAACTTGTTGCATAGGATGCTATAAAGCCTTAGATATTGTTTTTAAAGAAATTTTCTTAATTGTTATACCAATATACCTTTTTAACACATGTTTCTTTCCTTATGTCACAAAATTCATGTTAACCTCTTTAAAATCACAGGTAATTTTTCTTTGAGTTATAAGTCATTAGAACTCTAACACCATCTCACAATTTCCTAAGTTCAACAAATACACATTATTTACAAAAAGTGTACCTTACATATGCCATTTAAATCATTTATACAAATAATTACAAGGAATAAAGTTGCCATTTACTACATTAACCTTTAAACTATTGACAAGAGTGAGCTTGCAACCCAATCTTTTTGCTATATTCACATCTAAGAAATTATAGGTGCTGCAAAATCTACCAAGGCATATAAGGCTTTGAATTTGCTATGACAAGTAATTCTTATAATCTTAATTTTTTTAACTCTTGATGCCTACTATTGCATGAACAGAAATCTACAATTGTCGTTCTTCCTCATCCTTTTTTAACTTTATAGCAAAGAGTTTCTCTAATTCTTGAATCACATTTAGTAGGACCATAACTATGTGACATAAAACAAGTAGCCAAAGACTTCATAGATCAGAAAGGTAGTTAGATGTTTAAAGAAAAATTCTAAAAAATGTATAATTTCATAATTCAAACATTATATGAAAGTATTTGTAAATTATGCAACTATTTAAAAATTCTTCTTTTTTTGTTTTTACATGTTTTTCTTTTTAGTTTAATATTTTTCCAATTAGTTTATAAAGTATTTTTCTCATTTAACTAGAATTTCTTTCCTAGTTAGTTAGATGGTTTTGAGTTATAAATATGGGTGGAAACTTAAAGGCTAAATCATTCTAATGAATAAATACTTTTAGTACAATGTCAATTTTATCATTATTTTTCTCTTTGAGATATCTTGTTTTCTTAGACTTAATTAAGTATTAGTCTTATTTTCACTAAACATTGTGTCAAGTAGTATCAAAATAGGTCTCACCTATTTTAATGATAGCACAAGATGGAGGGAGTAGCAACTATCATGCTAATGAGGATCAGATAATGCAGGTCATTTGGTCAACCACCTATAACCTGGAGGTGACATTACAAAACTTTAGCTAAAATTTTGATTGATTAGAATATGGATTATAAGTCATTAACAATTGACTTGAAGCTCTCTAAGTGGGAGAAGCCAATAGGAACCAGAGAGATGAAAGGTATCAAGTCAGAGATTTTACTCACGATTAACCTTTTACTTAACTAGTCCCTGCAAATTTAGGTAGGTTTCAAACTTATACGATGGATTCTAACAAAGAAACAAATCTACATATATGTCAAACTTATACCACAAATTTAATGACAAGGATGATGGTTTTGATGAGTACCTAAATTATGTTAAGTATAAACAGTGACAACCCTGATATTCTAAGAGGTTAGATGAATTTCGACTAAAGGTAGATATTTTTTTTATAATAGTGAATTAAATATTGAAAGTTTTATGAATTGGTTAACTAAAGTAAAAAAAAAAATATTTAATTATATGAAAATACCTAAAAACCAAAACAAAAGATCAAAGGAGAAAAGAAAGGAAAGCTCTAATTAAAAACTAATATAAAATAAAACAACTTTTAAGGGGAGAATTTCTTCCTTGAGATTAAAAGCAAATACTTTTTTAGAAATATCAACATTGTAATTAGGGTAATTAGCTAGTTCATGAGTAATAAATAGAATTTTTCAAATCATACAAACACAATAATCTAATGGAATAAAAAAGCCAATAAATCTTAAGATATTTAGATAGATTAAAACCAATTATTCGAGATAAAATTAGAGGTTAATTGACAAAACTATAAGCAAATAGCTATTTGCTATGAAAGCTACAATTTGAAATGTTAATCTTTATAAGAAGTCTATACTCAATAAATGCTACAATTGCAATAAGGTAAGCCATCATTCTAGTGATTACCCATACCAAAAGATAATGAACATAGTAGAGTAAGTAGGAGCAACTAGAATTAAAGATAATGAAGTCTATTGCTGCCCAGATGAGGAATATGAATACAAAAATGACAAATTTGTATATGTGGTAAGGAAGGTAATGTTAACTCCTAAGTAGAAAGATGTTAATTAATGGAATAAGCTAATTCATGTCATATACACAATTAATAATACTTTGTTTGATTTAATCATTGATAATGGTAGCCAAAAAATATTATTAGGGTAAAAATTGTTAACTAATTACAACTGTCGGTAAATAAGCACTTAAGTTCATACATTATCAAGTTGATCAAAATAGTTGGAGAAATCTAAGTAACATAATGATTTAAAGTTCCTTTCTTAATTAGCTAAATACACAAATAAGGTTTACTGTAATGTTGTAAATATGTGTGCTTGCCATTTGTTGTTTAGGTGACCCCAATAATTCAACATTAATAATTAACACTTAAGCAAAAAGAATGTCTATAAGTTTAAGAAGGATAAGGTAAATATATATTACTACTTATAAAGGGAGGATCCTTAACGAAGACTCCTCAAGTAAAAGGGAGGACTTTTTTTATAGTGACTTACTCAAATCAAGAGATTAAGGTTACCAGTAAAGAAATGAAAGTGGTCCATATGCTAGTGGTGAAAGGTAAAGTAACCAATAGTCCATAGATAAAGATTCCAAAAGTATTCAAGTCGTTATTAAAAGACTTCAATGAGATTGTATTAGATAAGTTATCAAACAAGTTGTTATCGAGGCATAACATCCAACATCAAATTGATTTAGTTTTAAGAGTCATTCTCCCTAACCTATAACATTACCAAATAAGTCCTAAAGAGAGGGAAAACCTAAGGAAGAAGGTAAAAAGGTTAATGCAAAAAAGGCATATTAAAGGAAGCTTGAGCCCATATATAATATCAACCCTGTTAACCCTAAAGAAAAATGACAACTAGTAGATATAGGTTGATAGTCAAACAATCAACAAGATTATAATTGGGTATAAGTTTTCCATTCTTAGACTAGATGACATGTTAGACCAACTTAATGGATCCAAGATATTTTCAAATATTAATTTTCGCAAATGGCTATCATCAAATCAAGATTAGACCTAGAGACGAGTGAAAAACTAGATTCAAAACTTAAGACTGTCTTTACAAATGGCTAGTGATATCATTCAGTCTCTTTAATGCTCTCAACACCTTTATGAGACTGATGAACTAAGTATTGAACACATCCATTAGCAAGTATATAGTTGTATATTTTGAAAATACTTATAATCGGTCAATAGAGAACATGTTTTACCCTTAAAAAAAGTGTTGATGGTGTTGCAAAAAAATAAGTTACATGTGAACTTGAAGAAGTGCACTTTCATAATTAACAAATTATTTTTTCTAAGGTACATAGTTAATTATGATGGTATCTAGGTTAATAAGAAGAAAGTACAAACAATTTAAGATTAGCCTATTCCCAAAATAGTAAGTGATGTGTGAAGTAAGTGATTTGTCAAAAGTTCATTCATCATTTCATTACTATTATAACACATATTACCAAGTGCTTAAGAAAGGCAAGTCCCAATAGGAAGATAAAGAAAAACAGTGTTTTGCTCTCATTAAGGAGAAATTATATATTACTTTAGTACTAGTTATACTCAACTTTGATAAAGTATTTAAAATTAAATGTAATGTTAATATAGTTAAAGTCAATGTTTTTTTTTTTCTCAAGAAAAAAGATGAATCATATATTTTAGTGAGAAACTTAATAAGACTTGATAAAAGTAGTTCACATATTATAAGAAATTCTATACAATTTTGAGAGCTTTAAAGTATTGAGGAAAATTACCTAGTAGAACATGAGTTCATTTTACACTCAAATCACTAAACACTAAAGTGTCTCTATTATCAAAAGCAAATCAGCAATGACATGCATGCAAGGTGATCCATTTTCCTACAAAAGTTCCTTGTTAAGCTATTTCATAAGGCTGGCAACAAAATCAATAAAATAAGGTTATTAATTCCTTAAGTATGAAAATGTTACTATTAATCACATTAAACAATGAGATTTTAGGTTTTGAATCTCTCAATGAATTATATGAACATAATGACAACTTTAAAAAAATCTCAAAGAAATGTATTCAAAGGCAGCTCATCGATGATTTTTATATATATGATAACTATTTGATACATAAACATCATTGAGGAAAAATTGTTTATGATCTATATGAAGGTGGTTTTACAAGTCATTTTAGACATGACAAAACAATTGCTATTGTTTAAAAGCAATATTATTAGCTATTATATATATAATAATACTATATTTGTCAAATAACCAAGGCTAGTAAAAAAATATCAGATTTTATATGCCTTTACCTATTCTAGATAATATCTAGGAAGATTTGTTTATGGATTTTCTTTTGAATTTAACCCATACCTAACATAGTTTTCCAAAAAGGTCACCTTATTCCTTATTAAAAGATCTTTGATACCTTAAATGTAACTCAGTTGTTCTTCAAAGAGGTAGTACACCTATATGCAGTGCCTAAAATCATGACTTTTGACTACAACACTAAGTCTATCATTTATTTATATATGACTCTGTGGAACTTATTTGATTTATCCCTAAAGTTCAATAGCACAACTCATTTTTAAACAAATGGTCAAATAGAGTTGCTCAATAAAACTTCGAGCAACCTCATTCGAAGTATTTGTGAAGATAAGTCAAAGTAATGAAACAACTTTACTTTAATTTAGGCAAAATTTGCCTATAATAATTTAGTTCATAGTGTTATAGAGAAGTTTCTTTTTTTTTATTATTTACACTAAATGTTGACAATATATTTTAAATTTAATCAAATTTCCTTGAATTCTAAATCTTAGCATTATAACTAAACATTTTGTAGATTATTGTAATTTATTTAAATTAAGGTGAAACAAAAATTAGAAATTGTTAATGAAAAATACAAAAAAAAAGTTGTAAATAAATATTAAAATAGTAAACTAGTTCAGTAGATGATATAATAATGATATTCTTTAGCAAAGAATAATTTTTCATTAATTTTTATAATGAGTTGTAGTCTAAAAAGTTTGATTCTGATCGGTATTGAAAAAAATTAATGATAATATCTATATAATTAATATATTTAAAAAATAAGATTCTTACAAATATTTATTTATTCTATTCAATTAATCAACCTCTTTATTTAAAACTTAATTTGAACTTGTGTTCTTTTTTTTTCTCAAATAAAATAAACTAATTTAAAACAAATAGTCTAAAATTTTATAAACCAAATGAATTATAAAAATTTAAAAAATAATTTTAAAAAGTGTATAATTTTATCATTCAAATATTATGTAAAATTACTCAAATTTATTTTTATAAGTCTTATATATTTTTTCTTTATATATATATATATACACACACAAAGAGATAAAACATCACTTTTATAATTTTCTCTTTTAAGGCATTTTGTTTTTCTTTTATATTTGATTAAATATTAATCTTATTTTACAACAAATGTTGAGTATTGCTGTGAGAAACAATGCTATGACACGCATGACAATTACTAAAGTTTCAATTAAAATGTGCAAAATAGTGCTGGTAATATCACCAGTAGGATAGTCGATAGATTAATTAACGGAAGCAGGACAAAGAGAAGATGGGAAGACCAGCCAAAAAGATAACATAAGCGCCAACGACAAGGAACTTTTCACCACCGAGGCTTACAACCAAAGTTTGAGCCATTTAAAGACACCAAAGAACTAGGAGTATTCACAAAACCTAGCAATGAAAGCGGCAACATTACGTCCTCCAATGTCATTCCTGAGTCCATTATTCATCCAATTTCTTATTTTACATATGCGCAACTTCTGCTGCTATTCAAGCCTCCACCGTCTCGGCAGACTCAGCGGCTGCTAGGACCAGCTCCGGGTGAATGCTGCTGGCTTCATTACCATCTAGCGCGTTCGGCAGTCCCAGTGACTTCAAGGCAAGGTGAGCTGCCTTCTGTCCTGATATCATCATGGCCCCAAATGTTGGGCCCTGCATCACCAATAACCATAGGAAATAGGTCAGTTCCATGTGCAGGCTTTAAGCCTTTAAGGATCATTCTTTTTAGGTTCTTGAAACCTTCTTTTTGACAAAAAGACTACAGTCCCAAAAATAAACTTGACAAAAAAAATAAAAGTTTCAGCCAAGCCTGATTTTCCATTTGGAAAAAGGGTCTGTTGTGGTAACATGAAATACAATCTCAGTTTTTATTAACCCAGTAAAGGAAATCAGCACTTATGCATCTTATGAAACTTGAGAACAGTAACTGTAACACTACTGTATAAGCAACACATCAAACTGTTTTGCAGAGTGTGCTACCGACACTTTGACCACTTTTAACTTGAAAAATTGCCAAACTCAATAATTTCCATTGCAGCGAATCAAAGAAATCTCAGGGAAAAGGATTTCAAAACAATAAATCATAAAAAGCACAATTAAAGAGCAACTTCACTTACCATTCTGGGAGCACCATCAATCTCAGCAACTTCCATGCCAGTAACAATCATTCCAGGCACAATTTCCCTTGTAAGCCTCACAATGGCATCTTCAGCAGCATTCATGTCCAGAGCTTTCATCCCAGGAACGCTATCAATCATGCCAATGCTCTTCAGCCTCTTGACACCGGTAGCTCCGAAGGGTCCATCATGGCCGCAAGAGCTCACCACAACCTTGGCCTCCATCACATTAGGGTCCATGCAAGACTGTGTATCATGGTTCATTGACACCAGAGCCCAGTTAGTGACAACACCACCTACTCTTCCATTCTTCACAATCAAGTCCTCAGCAGCCACTGCATTAAAGAGCTTGACATTGGGTCGGGCAAGGAGCTTGCTCATGATTGTGGAGGTAAAGAGTGCTGCGTGCTTGATCACAACATAATTGTCTTGCTCATCATACTCAATGCCTAGCTCATCCAGGAAGAGGTGAGCTGGTTTGCGGACTACCTGGCATTGGTGTACAAATCAAATCAATACAGAACACAAAATGAAATTGGAAGGTTGATCGAAAATTCATTATATTGACAGGAAAACTCTCATCAAAAACTTTTTGCCAATTCCTTCAAGGAATAAATGCACGCTCGTACAAAAATATCTACCCAAGCATTATACATCACGGAAAATCAATAAACAAAAAGACACCTGTAGACATTGGAATGTTCATTGTTATGTATCTGCCCCTGAACAGTTCCATCTTTAGCAGTAAGCCAAGAAAACAACTTTGGACCTCAAGTTACAAGAGAAGTAAAGGAAATCAGATAATTCATTAGCAGTACCACCACAAAACAAAATCTAAATACCCATTCATTAGCAGACCATAAATCACCCTAGATCCTCGTGAAAATTAGGACCAATAATCAAACAAGCCAAATTCTTTTTTTCCGAGGGTTTCATACTGTCCAACTAACGTACAAGTGCCAATGTTAAGCTCGTCGTATGCCAAGACACCACTTTATTATTATTATTTTTTTTTTGGTTTTTCCGTATATTAGGAGGACAAGCATCTAATCCAGTTATTGCTTTAAGATCAAGATCCAAACGTTGTAATTTTATCTTATTTTGTCAAAATTGCAAATAATCCAAGAAAAAAAATAAAAAAAAAACAAAACCCAAAAAGAGAGATAAATAAATCACTTCAAAAACGACAAAACTAAAGGCAAGCAAATGGTAGGTGGTTAACGAACAATCAGACCATGGCTGAGAAGAGTTGGCCGCCGAGCCACGCGCCGCCGCCGGGGCTAACAGACTGTTCAATGATAGCCACGCGGGCAGAGGGGTTCTTGCTGATCTCATAAGCACAAGTGAGCCCAGCAGAGCCGGCACCGACGACGACCACATCAGTATCAGCATGACTGATCATGTCGGTCATGTACCGACGGGTCATCTCCCTGGAGACGATGGACTCGGTGATGGGGTCAAACTTGAAAGCGTTGAGATCGTACGGAGAGGCAGCGGCCGCCGACTTGCAGACAGAAACCCGGCGCGCGGCCGGCGAGGATGATCTTGTAGGGTGCATGCGGAGGGTTTGGGATGGCAAAGGGGCCCCATGGAAGAGAGAGTGATGCGTGTGGGCAGGCGGTGTCCTGAGAGAAGCGCAAGCTGTTGCGGCGGCCATGGTTGGTGGTGATTATACGGCGGGTCGTCTTTTCGCTGCCCGGTTTGAGGGTTTTTGGTGGTAGTGGCGGGGGAGAGTGGCAGTATTTATGGAGACGCGAGTGAGCGAGAGGCTGAGGATGCTACCATGGCGTCTCCACTCCGTAGTGATTCATGGGGCGAGAAATATTAACCGTTGGATCAAATATGGAAACACTGTTATTAAGGACGTTGTCGGCTTTTTGTTAGGTGTAGCTTCCATTTATGTAACTGGAAATTTGATTTCCCAAAATGCCATATTAATTTTTCCTTTTTTTTTTTCATTATAATGTATTACAATAGCCATGAAAATGTCTTTTAAGGCAAAATGTGTGGTGTGTGCACATATTATAATTATTATTATTAGTAAAAAAATTAATCAACTTATGAAAAATATTTTTGAAATATATAGGATTATGTGATTTATAATTATATTATATCATATTTTTTTAATATTATTATATTAAAAAGGTAGAAAAAATAATATAATAAAAATAACAAATTAAATCTATTCAAATATGTATTTAAATTTATTATATGTTAAAATTAAAAATATTTCAAAAAAATAAAATCATAAATTTATTATAAGATAAACTCCAAAGCCTATAATTTTTCTTAATTTTATGATTTTTTAGGATTCAATAAATTTTAAAGTATTGCAATAAATTTTTTAGTTTTATTTATTTAATTAAATTTTAATTTTTAGAAAATCTTAAATAAATATGTTATTTGGTTGATATAATTAAAAATAGTGTAATTGTATTACAAAATAATATTTAATATTATATAAATAATATTTAATATTTTATAATAAAATTTTATAAAAATAAAATAAATTTTAATTTAAAACTTATGACACCAAATATTATTTAATATAATATATATTACATTATATTTATCATACAAAATATTTACATAATAAAACTTTTTATTATAAAAAATTATTTAATCATAAAGAGAAAATTACGTGATTTTAAGCAAAATTAGGAAAATATTATTATTAGAACTTGTTTTATTTAATTGTTTGACTTTTAGTGGTAATATTTAATATTATATAATAAATTTATATTAAAAAATAAAATAAATATTTATTAAAAAAATTATATAATATTAAATATTATATGTATATAATACAAAATGTGTTTTAAGTAGTCGTTTCTACCGGATAATACCTGACCCGGAAATATCACGGGATACGAGGCAAAAGCAGAGGATCCGGAGGAAGAACCCAGAAAGCGCCAACTCGTGACGTGCGCACGTGACAGGTCTCTCCTCCTTTTTGGGGTTCCGATTTGCCCTATTTCATGCGGTCCACTATTGAATACAAGGCCAAAATTCCTTTGGCTATTAAATATTACGAATCTTCAATTAACTGGATTTTTCCTGACTTTTTCTTTTCCTTTTTTTTTTTTTTTTTTTTGTGTGGCGGAGGTACTAAGAAAAAGAACTAGAGTTCACGTTATTGTAAGCTAAAATGTTGATAAGCCAATGTATTTTCAAAAAAGCTTCAACCCCATATTGAAAATGAGACTAATCACATGAGTTTGTTTTGTTTTTCCTTTTTTTATCTTTTTGTTTTTATTTTTCCTCTTGAGAGCAAAGTTACATTTGTTTTGTATAACAACGATTGTATTAAGCCTTATAAAAGAAAAGGCTGCTAACCATTGAACTTTATCAGATCACGTTGTTGGACTAACCATTTCAAGATGTTTAGGGATATGCGACGCATTTTTTCAGATTTTAGGTCTTCTTTTGTTTAGTTTGCTTCGTTTGCATTCGTGTACAATATGTTTCTTTTGTTTTTCCAACCCAAGAATGCGTTAAGGTAGGCCCCCCACAGCCAAAAGAGAAGCCAGGGACCACGGTGGACATCGCCATAAGGTATATGCAATGGAATTTGAGTCTAGCATCTGCCTCCCCGATTACTTTGTTCGCTTTAAAAAGTCAGTTTCAAAATTGAAGAGTCAGTTTTAGAAAATTTAATAATTTTTAATATTCTTTAAAGTTAAATATAAAAAAAAAAAAAAAAACTCATATGATGTTTTTTACTTAATTTTAAGAATATGAATAAATTTAAATTTTTTTGAAAGACTTCTTAATAAATTAGAGCAATAACCATAATCAATAAAACAAATCAATTTCAATTTCCCGTAAGCACTCGTTTCCAAATCCAAATCCAATACCGTTGGCCTTCATACTATTAAAATCAAATGATTTGCAAACTACCATGATTCTGTTGCAGGCTTGGCGATTAATCCTTTAGATCAATCAGTTGGAGGAAGTCCTTGGCAAGGTAATTAATTACCATGCTATCTGTTGCTAATATGCTTAGTATTGCAATGCGGTAATTATCTAATAAGATTTTGTTTGAAATTTTGTTCAAAGCTTTATTGATGTTTTTCATAACTTTTTCTTTGTGTGTAACAGGCAGAAGGATCACTGGCGTATCAGCTTGTATCATTTGTTTTTATCCAATTTAGATGTTAGAAACTTCGTAATGGCAAAAATTCATTTAGCTAATGAGATTTTTGTTGAACAGAGGAAACCCCATTGTTTATTGAGTGTTTGGATTTTAACATCAGTGACAACTATGTCCCCATTGGGTAAGAATATTCGTATCTTTAATTTCTTTTCTCAATTCTTTTCCTACTACACACCCTCCTTTTATATGGTAGGGGTTTCACAATTTTCGTTCTATTTGTCAATTCCTAGCTGAGGTTTATCCTTCTTTTCTTAACTCTTTTTTTTTTTTTTTTTTTGTTTTCCTTCTTTGATTGGTTTTGATTCTTCCTAAATCGATTTCTTTTTTTTAATTTTTCAGATGCTCCATAAACACGCTAATTTAATAAACAAATTTAAGAAAATATAACAATCTAACTTGTGTATATGAAACTTTTCTCATTGTTATACATTCCCAAGAATGAAAAATGAGAATTCGCATTAGCTAAGCTGTGAGATTTCTCAGAAAGATTTGTTGGTGCACAGATTTATTGAGGCTTTTTATGTTGCCTTGGTTGTACGGTTGAATTCATATTGGCTCAGTTGTAGCCTTGTGGAATGATTTAAAAATCGGAGAATTATGCTAAGCTTTCATACACAAGCATTAATTAAAATCTAATTTATATTAACAATTATATATATATATATATATATATATATATATATATATATATATATATATATATATATATATATATAACTTGCATAAAGTGCAAGCTAAATGCTAGTGCACATATAATGCACTAAGAAGCAACATTGAGTCCCTTGTGAAGAACAACATTGATGGTTATGCCAAAGAGTCACCAGGGATGGCGCGTAAAGGTAGCTTGGCCAGAGACGTGAGTGGACGATGGAATTGCTATGGCGGGTTCTCTGGGCATGGTGGAATTGCCATGGCAATTGGGGTTAAGCTTTGAGCTATTTGTGTAGATTTGCGAGCAGCGTGGACGAAGGGTTACCGTAAGATCATTGTGGAAACAGATTCACAACTTACTCTCCGGAAAATAACACCAAGCGGCTAGGAGAATGACTTATATCACCCTATTATTGTAGAATGTTTGAGTTTGCTTGGACAATTATGGGAATGTAGACTGCGGGGCGTCTAATGGCTTCGTCTTGTTGGTTGTAGAGATTGGTTAGTTCGAGTGTTTTGCGTTCTTTTCACATCTAGCAATCAAAGAAAAAAAAACAAACACAATTTATTAGTTAAATTGGACTATCTCATGGTATTAGCAAAGGAAAGCAAATATATTTCTGAAGACCGCAAAAAAAAAACAAAAAAAAGTATAAACTTCAAATACCCGATTCGAAAATTTTTTCCGTGCACCTTTTTGTTTGACCAAGAAAATGAGACGAGCCAATAGGAACTTTAACTTACATATCGGTGGAAAGAATTCACAAACAATTTTCCAATTCAATCAATAATTGTTAAATATAGTTTAGTTGACGGTTTAATGGTCTGTTTAATGAAAAAAAAAATTGTTAAATATACTCCAGCAGTTTGTGTCTTAATAACTGCGTTGGAATCATGTTTTATTGCTTGAGAAAATATTCCTAGAAAAGACCCTTCGTTTATAATGTTGAAATCAGTAGAAACTCAAGCAATGGAAGTATGTTCTGTCTAACGAGGAATGAGTTAACAAAACTAGTTATGCATTTCAATTATTGGTGTTATTTTTATTTCAAACAAGTGAGATAAGAGCTAAAATCAATCGGAAAAGAAAAAAAGAGAGGAAAGAGAGAGATAGAAAAAAGGTATGTTGGCAAAAGTAAGAGAACATGTGAGAAGAAAAACCAGAAGATAAAAGATGGAAAAAGGTGCGGCGCTGCTGGTGTCACCGTCTGCCGCCTACCGCGGAAACCCCGCATATTTACAGAATCCAGAGTTCCCTACGAACCACTTCCAAGCCAATCCCCCATACAAAAGGTTATAACAAGACCAGGAGTTACCGTAACAGCAAGGGTTCCTTTCGGAACCCTGAGCAATCCTCTAGCTAACACATTAATACCATGGAATCGAGAAAAATCTTTTCAGTCTGGAAAAGAAATGAGCGAGCTGGCTAATACATTGAGAGGTAAGCAAATGCAGAAAGGAAACTTTATACCTGTTGCATTAAAAGAAAACTGCGAGGACAAATTCCCTACAGCCATATTTAAGCCACAAAAACATAGTCCATGAAACCTCAGAAAACTAAAAGACAGACAGAAAATTTAAAGGAGTTCGATATTTTATTAAAAGGCCGGCCATCAATGATGGCTGCCAACACAACAGGCTTTGACAACACACATAGAGCTTAGAATCCACCACGGAGGCGAAGTACAAGGTGCAGAGTAGACTCCTTTTGAATATTGTAGTCTGCCAGCGTGCGCCCATCCTCCAGCTGCTTCCCAGCAAAGATCAGCCTCTGCTGGTCTGGGGGGATACCCTCCTTGTCCTGGATTTTAGCTTTCACGTTGTCGATGGTATCCGAGCTCTCAACCTCAAGGGTGATGGTCTTCCCGGTGAGGGTCTTGACAAAAATCTGCATACCTCCACGTAGACGCAACACCAAGTGAAGGGTGGACTCCTTCTGGATGTTGTAATCAGCTAGAGTCCTTCCATCCTCAAGCTGCTTTCCTGCAAAAATCAACCTCTGCTGGTCCGGTGGGATCCCCTCCTTGTCTTGGATTTTGGCCTTCACATTATCAATGGTGTCCGAACTCTCCACCTCAAGGGTAATGGTTTTGCCAGTGAGGGTCTTAACAAAGATCTGCATACCACCCCGAAGTCGAAGAACCAAGTGCAGGGTAGATTCCTTCTGAATATTGTAGTCAGCTAGAGTGCGGCCATCCTCCAGCTGCTTTCCTGCAAAGATCAACCTTTGTTGATCTGGAGGGATGCCCTCCTTATCCTGAATTTTGGCCTTAACGTTGTCAACAGTGTCCGAGCTCTCAACTTCCAAGGTTATGGTCTTGCCCGTAAGGGTCTTGACAAAAATCTGCATGCCACCCCTCAAACGGAGCACCAGGTGGAGAGTAGATTCCTTCTGAATGTTGTAATCAGCAAGGGTGCGACCATCGTCAAGCTGCTTCCCAGCGAAGATCAACCTCTGCTGGTCTGGGGGATGCCCTCCTTGTCCTGAATCTTAGCCTTCACGTTGTCAATGGTATCTGAGCTTTCCACCTCAAGGGTGATGGTCTTCCCAGTGAGTGTCTTAACAAAAATCTGCATGCCACCCCTCAAACGGAGCACCAGGTGGAGGGTAGATTCCTTCTGAATGTTGTAGTCCGCAAGGGTGCGGCCATCCTCAAGTTGCTTCCCAGCAAAGATAAGCCTCTGCTGATCTGGGGGGATCCCCTCCTTGTCCTGAATCTTGGCTTTTACATTGTCGATTGTGTCTGAGCTTTCCACCTCAAGGGTGATGGTCTTGCCGGTGAGGGTTTTTACAAAGATCTGCATCTGTTTTCCAGAATAAAAGCATGGTTATAATCCCAAAAAGAAGGCTGAGCCCGATCTACAAATAACTACTAGAGACATCCAGAAAAGCCCTGATTAACATGCATCAAGGCCAATTATAAGTGCAAAATCCTCCAATTACCATTAGAAATACAAGTTATAATGCACCGTGTAAAAGAATTGCACAGAACAATCCAAAAAGACTAATAAGACGGAGATTAAACATCACAGAGTTTAAAAGAAAAAAGAAAAACCATCTGAATCTCCAAAGAACACGGTTTTAGATAGGTAGCCATCGACTCGCGCAAAAGATTTAAGAACTCCAAAAACAGAAAGTCAAAAAATCCACAAGCACCAAATAAGGTTGCAGAAACATTAGATCCTATTCCAAACACGTTGAAAATATATCGATCAGTTCTTAAAAAGTCCAAACAGACACGATCCAATCAACAGATCTTCAAATTCCTTCACCGATTGTGCCAAATCCGGCTCAATTGGCCATAAAAACCGAACAAAATCCACAAGATTTCACAATCAAACTCAGATCTCGAGGGGCCAATTTAAACTCCCAACGAGACCTATAAGATATTACAGACATAGAGAGAGATTGAGAGAGAGAGAGAATCGGAGAACGTAGACTTACCTTTAGGGAAACGTTGGAGAGCAATCGAGAGCGTTGAGGAGCTTCGACAAACTATATATGCACACGAGTCGTTTGTATATTTGACAACCCCAACGCGAACGCGAGGTGGCTTTTATAGCGGGGATGGGAAACGTGGAATTACGATAATACCCTGAACGGGATCTAATCAAGTACGGCGACGTTTCGTACACGCGTCTAATGCAAGCCAATTCGCCGACTCTCTCGAACATTCCACCGCCATTTTGGCGGGAGAGGCGCGCGCGCGCTCGCACCACTGGACCGACGGTGATGTTTCTTCTAGCCCATCCGGGAAAAGGCATATTCTTTCCCTCTCAGTGACGACTAGGAGAATATTGTTATTTCGTGCAGGCGTTTAACACTGCGTTTGTAATATTGGAATAAGAAAATTGATGAGAGTAAAGCGGAGGAGGAGAAGAAAATTCAAAATTTTTCTTTGGATTAGGGTGAAAAGTGACGGGAAGAGAATAATATGTATCAAAATATCAATTTTACTTATATATATACACATTAATATTACATCTTTGTGATATATAAATTTAAAATATTTTATAAAAAATAAATAAAAGTTAATTAAATATCAAAATAAAATTTTAATTATTTTGTTATTTAAAATATAATAATATAATTATATATTGAAATTGATACATATTTAGTATCTTTTAAGAAAATTTAAAGATCTAACTAATTAGTTAGATTAATAAAAAATAATATTGCTCTAACCCTTGACAAATGAAATATCACTCTAGCAAAAAAATAAAAAATAAATTTAGTTCTTAAAAAAGTAGAAAAAAAACTTAAAACTAGAGATATTTAAAAATATATATATACTATATTTGCAATTATCAATACCTTAATCTTTTATTTGTATAGTTTAATTTATATCTAGTTTCTTGATCAATTAAGTGGTAACATGATTAATATTCTAAACATAAAGTTACTTTATTTGGTTATTTAACATTAATGACCAAGATATTGTATTTTGTTATAACTTATGAATACTAAGATTTTATTGTACTTTGTATTTTATTTTAATTTCTTTATCATTTTTTTAATCTTAATTCGGGCTCTTTGTTTTCCATCTATTTTGAAAATACTTTAATTTCTAATAAATAGTGTGTGTGTATTTTAAAATTTAAGTTTGGTTGATAAATATAAAAGACATAAGTTTGATGCATTTGAATAAATTAAGCAAAAAATATTTGAATGGGGTTAAGAATTTATTGAACAGGGCTTTTGCAACTAGAGTCTAACAATGTTAAAGAGGGACTAAATGTGGAGATTAGAAAATTTTATAAATTAGTTGAAGAAGGAAAAAGAAAATTATATCTTGATTGTAAAAACTTTGTAAACTATCTTTCATAATTAGATTGTATTTTATTAAATGTCTTTATACACTAAGTAATATAGCATTCAAAGATATTTTGGGTTAATAAATAAGGCATTCCTTAAGGTAAAGATATCTAGTTCATTTAATAATACTAAAAGTATGGTGAGAGAAATAATACAAAAAAAGTCATATATGTGTTAATGATTGTATCCTATATTGGGACAAATATAAAAAGGGTATAAGTCTGCGACATTTGCAAGACTTTTAGATGATTCTTGAGGAAGGAAAAAAATGAGTACTGATAACAATTACGACAAGTTGGGGATTGTAAAGGTGTTGGTTGAAGAAAGATCACTTCATTAATTACAAAATATACAAAGTTAGACTAAAGCGTTGATCAAAAAATATACCAATAAAGTAATTTCTTTGTCTGCTCATATAATGAAACTAAAAAAAATCATAAGTTCACTTTAACTAAGACATGTTTCTTTTGAATTTATTGTTTATTTATGCAAGAAATTATTTTAATTCCATTCTTTTGTATTTGTATATACAAACAATAACAAAAACTAACATAATGAATCGACAAAAGCAAATGAATATGCACATAGTAGGTCAAAAAAGTTTTGTACACATTTAAGACCTAATGGTAACAATAGACATATTATTATAAATAATATATTTAATTTTTCTGAATTTTATTTGCTGAAAAATTTTAGATTTTGTAATTTGTAGTCATTTGTCTTTCATATAGTTTATTTTAATTGGTTTAATTGAGTTGTTTTTAATGATTATTGTCATTTTTCAATTATTAATAGAAAAATGCAAATCTTAATAAGGAGTCATATTCTCAAATAGACATGTTTAAAATTACTTATACAAAAAAAATTAACAAAGTGCACAAGTAATCTAATGAGGTTACAAGTCAAAAAATTATAAGAATTAAGTTCTATTTGATTACAAAATAAATTTTTATACTTTGTTAGTCTTAAACTACATCTTATTGTTAGGTTTAAGTTGAAATGGAAGAGATTCAATCAAAAAGCAAAGATCCAATAACCAAATAGTTGATTCTTTTGTTGCAGTCATTGGGCAAAAGCATTTTAGATAGGAACAACTTTATAGGAGAGGCGTAAGCCCTATTTCCCTGAAGGAAAAGAATGTTATTAAGGATACTTTAAGAGTATCTGTAGATTTTATGCAATCAATCCAATAAATATATATATAATGAAGTGCAAAACAAATTAGAACCTAAAGTGTAAAAGATGTTAAAAGTTTAAAAACCTGTAATAGCATAAGGAATCTTTATTGTGATTCTCTTAAACTTACAACAACTCAATCTTGGTCTAAAAATCAATGCCAACATGTTAACTATGTTTTTTTTCCAAGAGTTGGTTTGCCTAGTGACTCTTTTAATGTTTTATATCTACATAACCAATTAAGGAATCATCAATCTTTAGCAAGTGCTTATAGTTGACTTAACCAAGTATGCCTAAAACATATATCATTTATTTACTTGATTTGTAATTCCTACTTACTCAGTTGTAATTAGTTGACTATATGTTTAATTAATGAAACTTATACTCATTCAATTATTTTCTTTTTTGTAAGATGATAATAACAATAATGATAATAATGCTTAGTAAGTAAATATGTTGTGAACTAAGTCTCTTTATTTGATTAGTTTACTCTTTTGTAGACTATATTGAACACATGCACATGACAAATATGTTTTTTCATATTTTATGCTTATAAACCCTTTACGATAAATTTTTATATTTGTTTGAATGATTTGTTATTTCAAAAATTATATGTTAATTGTGAGCAGTTGTAACAAGAAATTAATATAAATAATCTAAAATTATAAAATTGATGGTATTTTAACAAGAAATTAATATAAATAATCTAAAATTATAAAATTGATGGTATTTCAATATAAAAACTTATGTGTTTATTACTCAAAAACACTGTCTTCATGTTTCAAGACAATTATCTTTAAGTTTCAAAACTATTATCTTTATTACTCAAAATTGTTATTTTTAGGTTTCAAAATTATTGTCTTTATTACTTAAAATTGCTACTTTTTTGTCTCAAAATTATTATATTTGAATTTAAAAAATGCTACCATTTCATCTTCAAAACATTACCTTTTAGTATTAACATTAGTGTTTTTATGATTTAAAACCATTATAAAAGCAAATTTAAATTATACTCATTAGCTAAACAACTGTTACCTATGCACCTATGAAACATTGTGTAAAATTCCATAAAACTAATATTATTAATCATAAGGATTGTTATATTAAATTTTTGTTGTAGCAATTGTTTTTTCATTGCAATAACCTTTAAAATGATGTATGAAAGCTATTATAGTGCTTGTATAAAGCCATGATTAGCAAATTGTTACTTTAGATATTAGATAATAGTTTTACAAATTTAAGAGTACTTTATAGTGTGATACAAGCCTTTAAAGGGTTACAAGCTTTTGCTATATAAAAGTTGTTATACCCTTTGAAAGATATTTGGTTGATGTATATGGTTCCCAAACATTTAAGCATAATGACAATAAAGAACAAGGTGAATTCTTAATTAATGTGGTCTAATTGACGACCAATAACAAGTCACTTATAAAAGCAAGAAAGAAACCATTTAATATGAGTTATGACCAAAGAGATGAATATAAAAATTGATATAAAACCAAAAATATGAATATAGGGAAATCAATATTATTGTGTGTTTAAATGGGCTCCACTATCTCTTTTTGTTGTTAGAATATAGTAAAGACCCTATTAAGCTATATATTGATGGCTTCTTTGACTTGTTAATGTAGATTTCTTTCTTATATACTAGGTCTTCTATGTTATTTCATATATATCACTATTGTCCATTGAATTTTCTTTATTGAATACCAAGTACTTACTACAATTAACAATAAATTAACTTGAAAAATTCTACATCACTATTTTCTTTGTTTGCCATTGTTTTTAGTACATTTTTTTTCTTATTATGAATAATTTGCTAAGTTACCTAATTCTTTTGGAATAATCACATTTATATATGTGTTTATTGGTTTTATATTCTAATTCGTATTAAGATAACCAAGCTTCAATCTTGTGTAAGTACTCCTTATCGTATTAATTGAATCCTATGTTATGTAAGTACTCCTCAGTATTATTAGGGTAAGCAAACTTGAGTTGTTACTTTTAATGGTAACATAATTATTTCCACATTCTTTTCCATAGTCTTGGGTTGTATAACAGAACGCATGGAGCCTAAAACATAAATTTTGAAATACCTTTAATGTGTTTTTCATTAACTTTATCATTTAATGATATTGTTAGTACTCTAAATCTACAATTTGAAAAAAGGAATCATTTATTTTTAGCAAATGCATATGGTCCACACTTTCAGGTATTTCTCCTATTTTCTAATTTTTATTTTCTAATTTAATTTGAATGTTAAATGTTTATAAGTTTACATAAAAAATTTGTTTATTTTATTATAGGATGATAATCAAGATCAAAGTTGAAGAACTTTTCATCAACACAATTTTTGTTGCTCTCTGTATGGTGAAAAAATTGATGCATATTCCATAAAAAAAATTAATGTTTATGCCCAAAAAAAAAACAAATCATTACCTATTTCATAAAAGATATTTCACTAAAAATCACTATTTAATTTAGAAAAAATTGTTATGGTCTTATTGTATAAAAATAACTACTTTAACAAATTTAAAATTATTTGTAAAAACAAAAATCTTTATAAATATATTTTATAATCATTCTATATAAAATATAAAAAATATTATAATAATCATTTATAGTCGCTCTCTATAACATTTTATACTATATTTTTATATATGTTATAATAAATTGAGTAAATCATTATATAAAATTTATTACAATACTTATAAATGTAATAAATTAAAAATTATTATGTTAAATTATATATAACAATTTATATCATTAAAATAATAATTTTTAAATTATTAGGATAACTCTATTTTCTTGTAGTATAAACAACATAAGAAATGCAACCAAACCAATACCAATTTAACATACAAGCAAACTTCGTTGCTGTGTCATTGCTTTGCTAACATGGTGGAACTGATATTGGTTTGGCATGGTCGACTAAATGCACCTAGAAAAATTTCACAATTAATAAAGTGATAACATTGAACCAAAAGTCTATTTTATTTGATTGCAATGAATTGATATCCAGTCATCTAATTGAAAAGTAGTAAGAAGTTCATGAACGAATATATCATAAATTCCTTTTTTTTTTTTTTTTATTCTTTGGTAACATCGGAATTTAATAAATCACTTTCCCAATTAAGGTTAGGTGACTTCTTTTTTTTTTAATTATTTTTTACAAGGAAAAAAGAAAAGAAGAAAACGGAGCGCATTGCCAATCCGACTACGAAACCCGATCCCTAGTTTGTTTGTGTGTTTTTCGGTTTTAAAGGTTTTCCGATCGATCTCTCGGCAGTCGGCTCCGCTACCGATGGCTCCTGTTGGACCCCGTTCCGGCGACGCGATCTTCGCCAGTGTCGAACGCGTGGTAACCACTCTCTCTCTCTCTCTCTTTCTTTGCCTCTTTGGTTTCTCGCGGGCCAAACAGAAACTTGCAAGCTCACTCACGGCACTTGAACCCTGTCGTTCTGTGTCTCATGAAGACGTAAAATTGATTTGAATTCGCTCTAATTTCCTTTCATTTCTCGTGCGATTTTTCCTTTTTTTTGTTTTTATTTCTCTCGGCATCTCAACGGGAATAAGATATGCTTATTTTATTTTATTTTTTAATTTTCTGGTGTAGAATGCGGAGCTGTTTACATTAACCTATGGGGCGATAGTGAGGCAATTGCTTACGGATCTGGAGGAGGTTGAGGAAGTCAACAAACAGTTGGATCAGATGTACGTGTTCGTTTCTCTATATTCAGTCTTTTTTCTTTGTCTCAGCTGCACGGCCGGCTCGGAGTGTGTTGTTGATTTGTGCATAGGATTACTCTACAACTCGGGTTCCTGACTCAAATCTTTTGACCATCTAATAAACTTGCAGGGGTTACAATATTGGAATTCGACTGATTGATGAGTTTCTAGCCAAATCTTATGTCTCTAGATGTGTAGACTTCAGGGAAACAGCTGAAGTGATTGCAAAGGTCTGGTTATATCACTCGGCTCAAACCTACACTTCTATTTGGGTCTCTCGAGAATCTCATTAACGAATTATTGTCATCTCCCCTAGCACTCATGTCAATTGTCATTCTTTTTTCAAAAAAATGTTTTTTTTGGCAAGGAAAAAATGGGACTTGGCTTTGGTTTCTTCCATGATAAAGACTAAGGGTACTGAATTTAGTTTGAAAATTTATGTGTGCCTCGTATACATCCTGAGTCTCTTATAGTGACATGCCGTTTATCCGCACAATTTGCTGTTGTCAAAGTTGGGCAGCCCCTGTTACTATCAATTCTAAGCCTTGACATAAAGCAATTTTGGGACAATGTTCCAATGATTGTGTTTGTTTTGGCAACTGCAAGACTGGGCACAGTTGCTGACTCTAAACCTTTGCAGCGTGATTGCTTACTCTACCCATAGCTATGGGACCAATTTCCCTGGGAGTTTTACTAAAGTGAACCTTGAAACAAAGTCAATTTCTATATACATCATTGAACTTCTTGGTTGGAATAATGTTTAAGCTTTTTGAACATCGGTCGTGGCATCTTCAGATTAGCATCTGATGTTTGATGAACGGATAAGCAATCCAGGGCCAAACATGTTTTAGTTTTCATGTTCAAGCCAAATAATCCAGGGATATGTAATCCATTTTCAAGCTATTTGCCTGAGGTTACCATGGAACCCAAATGTGTTTTAGTTTTTAGTTTTTTTTTTTTTTGTCAGTTCGTGCCAAATTATTGTATCATTTGGTCGTGACATGTTTAGTTGGCATCATTCTGAATAATTTTCAAATTTTTGTTCGGAGTCCATATAACCTATTTATATGAACTTCTGAGCAGGTGGGTTTCAAAATGTTCCTAGGAGTGAGTGCATCTGTGACCAATTGGGATGCTCATGGAACTTGCTGTAGTATCATTTTGGATGATAACCCTCTGGTGGACTTTGTTGAACTTCCTGATACATGTCAAGGTCTACACTATTGTAATGTCTTAACTGGAGTGATTAGAGGAGCACTTGAAATGGTCAGTGCCAGCCCTATTTCTGTATTGCATTTTTAGTGCCATATTACTTCATTGGACTATTTTGTTATTTATCAATGTTCGGTCACAGAACAAAGGGACATTGGCCTTTGCTTGTATTAGACTTTTGCTCGAAAAATAAACTTATATCTTTTAGTGTCATGATCACTCTATTCATGGTTTAGAAATTTTGACCTGGTGAAATTACTCAAATTTGAAAAAAGGAGATTCTTTAAATGGTTGATTATACATGCTTACTGGTTTTCCCTTTTTCTTCAACTGACAATCAACACAATCTTCTCATAAATGGGAATATATGGTCTCGTTCACTGCTTATTCTGAGACTCCCTCTTGAGATGGTAAAGACTAATGGACTTGCTAGCCACAATGGCCTTTTATTTCAGGGATCTCTTTGAAACTTCAACCTGTAGCTTCAGGGCATAGAAATAGTGGTATAACATTAGCATATATGTTACTTTCCTTTTATTGTATAAGATTCGTGAAAAATTAAAAGAAAGAAAAGAAAAGAAAAGAAAAGGAAGGTAAAGCCAGAAAACTTATGTTTTCCAGTTCTCTCACCGTTGCATTGACCTGTTCCATTTTCTATATTCAGGTGTCAATGAAGACGGAAGTTACATGGGTTCGTGATATGCTTCGAGGTGATGATGCCTTTGAGCTGCAGCTGAAACTTGTGAAGCAAGTCCCAGAGGAGTACCCATACAAGGATGATGAGTGATATCTTATTTTGGCCCTTGCCTCATACCTATATAATTCCTGGATTTCTACATTGCTTTCCTAAAGTAAAAAATTTTTCATATGCTGTGCCTCCTAATTGTCACTTATCAGGAACTTTGAATACAGTAATATATATTAGAGATTATGATTGGGAGCAATGTCTGCAATATTTCGTACAGTTAAGCTCAGTTAATTTTGCATTCATGTTTAGTGACAATGTATGATAAGGTGGGATTAATAAACTTTCATACAACTCTAGCCGTCTGTTTTTTCAATCTGGCTACGAATTATCCAATGAGATAAAGAATTACCTGTCTGGTTGTATCGAGTAACGAGCACATATTGCATTTTTGCCAAAGTGAATGACTTGGCCCTTGAGTTATTGTATTTCTTATCCCTTGCCCGTCTTTGTCTTCCATTCTAGCCTATTCCTTCCGTCAATGGATTACCAAATTTTTATCTCCCTTGAACATCTTCAACATTCTATCTCTACGCTGATATTTTGATTGGCTCATGTATGATTCTGTAATCCCGTGGTGGCCAATAGTGTGGTCATACTCTGTATTTTTTTCTTTTCTTGGTACATCGGAGAGTAAAATAGTGTGATCATATTTCAATATGGCGTATTTTAGTATGAGAAGATTGGATAGAGCATTCATCTTTCTTTCTCAATTGAAAGTGAGTGGGTTTGTGGGAGAAATGCAGCTTGGAGGGAGATAGATGGCCGAAGAATATGGATATTTTGCTTTTTTTCTTCAGCGGAAGTGTTGGGGATTCTACCAAATCATGGCTTTCCACGTCAACTATTGTACAAGTTATCTCTTGAGATAATGGAATCAAAGACAAGTTGGGAAACTAATTTCGTGATGTTTACCATTATTATTATTATTATTATTTTATTAAAGATAAGTACCACAAGGAGACTATTGCTTTATCCAATACTCAAGGAAGACAACCTTGGCATCAAACAGATGGACCTGCTAATGTCATAAATGTTGATGTTACGGTGGTAGAGATCAAATTGAGGGACTAAACAATGTCATTAATGGGGAGAGCTTAGAAGAGGAAAAAGAAGACTACGAGTTTAAATTCTCAGACGTCATGATAGAATGATTGCTCGACAATTACAAGGAGCTGATTGATGCTAAGAAATCTACCCAAACCTTTTCACAGCGAATAATTGGGATTGCCAATGTGCATGTGAAGGGTTATACAAGATGTGATGATGTAGAGAGAAATTGAAATTAAAATTTGACAAGCTCACAAAATGAAACTAGAATTATTAGAAATAGCTCAAAATGATTGGAAGCGCCCCCCCCCCCATTGCGCCCTCCTGAATCAAAAACCGCCCCAATGTCCAAGTTCAAGAAGCAAAGCTACATCTTCCCCTCCCCCCCCCCTCCCGCCGTTGAAGCCACCACCGGGCAAAAGTACCACCTTCGCCACCAATGTCGGTGCTCTCCTAAATTACATATCCTCGATCGAAGCACCATCTCCGCCCCAGTTCTCTGGACGTAGCCGCTAAATTCCCTGCCTAACCCTGAAAATCAACATCTATTTCTAAGCCCAAAAGACCCACCTTTGTCGAGCTTCTGGACTCCGACTTGGAATCCGTTAAAAGGGTTCCCTTTATTTTATTTTAATTCCATTACTTTAACTTTAATAGGATAATAAATTACAAGGAAAATCTGAGTCTATCAATGGACAAATGAACTTGTTGTGTAGTGTACAA
The DNA here is from genome assembly GCA_020883675.1 of Bruguiera gymnorhiza. Classification (NCBI taxonomy): domain Eukaryota; kingdom Viridiplantae; phylum Streptophyta; class Magnoliopsida; order Malpighiales; family Rhizophoraceae; genus Bruguiera; species Bruguiera gymnorhiza. Next base: position 1,735,350 of record JAIRCJ010000136.1, on the reverse strand, counting down.
TCTGCAAAGTATCAGTTTAAAGTAGAAGAACATTGTTTGTTTTCTTTTCTTTTCTTTTGTTTTGTTCTTAACTTCGTTTTGCAGATAGTGCTTCAGGCCTCCCTCCGCTCAAAAGGACTCCACTGGATATTTTGTGGTTGATGACCCCAAAAAATAGATTCAGCAAATTTGCAGCCATATCTATTTTTCTGATGGTGCTGATCCTGCCGATTTATGTAGTGTGTGTTTATCTTTGCATTGAACTGCCCTGGAAACTCATTGACTCTATTAGTGGCGATGGTGAGTACGAATAAGTTAAGTTAAAAATAAATGTTTTTTTTAATAATGTAATTTAGAAAAAAAGATTAGATAAATTATCTAATAAATTTAGATATATATATTAAATCAATCGTAAAAACAATAAATAAAAATATTTAAAATAAATTCATTTTATTTAAAATTTATTAAGTAATATAAAAATATTTAAAAGATATAATAAAATTATAAAAGATTGTTTAAAATTAATTATTTTAAATTAATACTTTATAAAATTTATATAAGAATTTTGATTTTATTTAAAATTTATAAATATTATAAAATATTAAAACTAACTTAAAAGTAATTATTTTATTATTTAATATTTTTATTCATATTTACATTATTATAATATTTGATCTGATTTTCTTAATAATTTTCTTTAACTCAACAAATAAGATATGTATCAAATTAATTTTATGTAAGTACAATAATAAGTGATGCACATAAAGAAAAATAATAATTAAACATGTTAGTGTAAAGTATAGGCCACATGCATCACCCTCTTTCTACACTTATCCATGCAAACAAGAACATATCTAGGAAGGAAGATTGCACGGGAGGAGGAGTCCTGGTGAGGACATGGGCCTTATCAAAATCTCCAGCCAATTATTGAATTTGGGAATGAGCCGGGAGACGGGAGATTTAACTCCATGAGCAGCTTTTGGGTTTTACTTACCACGCATTTTCTTTCTAGCACTGTGATCATGGCCGTCACTGGCACGATCACCACCATCATTAGCATCAAAATGGCGACCAAGAGACAAATTTACTTGTTTAGACGGCTTGACGGCTTCAGTAGTCTGAGCACCGAAATGGGTGATCTCCACTCGGCACTCCAAGCACATGAGCAAAGAACCGAGGCAGTAATGCTCATTTGCTGCCTCCTTCACTTCACGTAAGAAACAAGCTTCCCACCAGGTTCGAAACTAAAGATAACTAAGTGTAAAACATCCTTACTAGCTCAGGGAAGTGGCCTACCACTGCACGCTTCCCTTGGTGTGAGAAATCTTGTTGAATAATAAGCTTTGGTTGATAGGCCTTTAGCTGAAACTAACTCTGGAGGAGGGGGAGGAGGAAGCAGCATTGCCTCCTCCTTGCTTCTTTAGTTCTATAGAAAATTTTCCCACTTTCCTTTTGTGAAAAAATGTAAGCAACCTCTTTTCTCTCTCTCTCCCTCTCTCTCTTTTTTTTTTTTTTTGTCTCTCAAAAATCATTGGTGTTTGATTTAACTGCTAAAAGAGTAAGAGTTATTGCTAAATATTTCTTGGTTATTTCTATCAAACATTGTTGCCCATTATTAATACCAGCTTAAATCAAGCATATGTAAATACCAGCTTTTCATTTTTGAAAAACAAAAAAAGGAGGAGTAAAATTCATTTTCAAAAGAAACAGAAAAAAATTGTTAATGTAATGTAATGTAGGACGAGTTTTTTTAAATAAATAAATAAATAAAATTATAGTAGAAATCAATTAAAAATATATACTTATATATTTTTAATAGCATGAAAGAGAGAAAAAGGGGTATAAACAAAAAGCTATTTTTGAAAATGAAAGGGAATAGGACTCATTCAAAGAAAAAGTGAAAAAAAAAAACAAAGAGAGAGAGAGAAAGAGGAAAAAATAAAAATATTTATAATAACGAGAAAAGGGAACTCAGTGAAAAAAGAAAAAGGAAAAAGGCTCAGTCAGTCAAAGATAAGCCCCGAAAGAGCCTCCTGAATCATTCGTGTATCCTAATGTCCAAGGTCAAGAAGCTAAGCCGCTTCCTTCGCTCCGCCATCAAAGCCACCGCCGGCGGAAACACCACCTCCTCCGTCGCCGGTGACGCTGCTCTCAAAAATTACATTTCCTCCACCGAAGCACCATCTCCCCATGCTTCTCTGGCGGCCGCTGCTGAATTCTCAGGCAAACCCCGAAAATCACCATCCATTTCTAAGCCCGAGCGACCGACCCCCGCCAGTAACTCTAGCCTCCCCGTTCTCGAGCTTCTCGCCTCCGACTCGGATTCTGGTAAAAAGGGTTCTTTTTTACTTTTTTCAACTCCATTACTTCAATGGCCTTTCATTTCTTGCCCCTCACAATAATAATAATAACTTTATTAGGAAAATTAACTACAAGAAAAGTCAATGGTAATCCATGAGTCCATGAATGTACAAGTGAACTTGTACACAATCGCAGCAAGAGCTTAAAAGTAGCAGTTTAAAGTAGAACAACATTGGTCTTTTTTTTTTTTTTTTCCTTTTTTTGTTTACCTGATAGTCATTCTCTGTTTCTGTTTACCTGATTTGATTAATCCAGAGGAAACGACCAGCCCGCTATCAAAGGAGATATTGTCAGCGTTGAGGGGTAAGTATCAGTGCGTTAGTAAATGAATGAATTGTTATTTTCATTATTAAGCCTCCTCTTCGTTTGCCAAAGTGGGAAATTTGGTATCAAATGAATTAAAATTCTATCAAATTTCGTCTGCTCAATCTATATCGCCATGTCTGTGTCACAAACCGCAGACCATGGATGGAGGGAGGGAGAGAGAAGACTCTTGGATTATGACTGACCAGCGAATAGGTCATGCAATTGTCAACTCATTAGAAATTTTGTCTTAAGCAAAGAAGCTAGAGTTTGTAATTTCATTCATAACTGTCTTTGGGAGTTGTTGTCTATTTGGTTGTTGAGTTAGTAAAAATATCTAGTTTTGGAATGTAATTGATTGGGCTGGTAAGTCTTTTGTTCTTAATTTTGTTTTGCAGACAGTGATTTAGATTCAAATGGAACTAAGAACTTGCAAACTACATTGAATGTTCCATGGTTGTCACAAATGCTCGATAAAATGTCCGTGCAACGTAAAGAAGTGTGTCGGTCAAGGAAACAAAGATTTATTTTCAAGTCTACACAACAAGGTCGTTGTGACAAATTAGTTACAAAATGTGCACGGTATGTTGGGACTGATGCTACCATTCAGGTACTTGGCAAGTTGGGACGTGAAACTGGGCTGAAAGAATACAATGCCATGATAAAAATTTGCATATATGAAGCCAAGGCAAGTGACGATGAAGATGTTGTGATTAAACAACTCTCAAAATCCTATCAAATTTTAAGATCAATGAAGGAGCAGGGTTTCCAGCCAGAAGAAGAAACTTTTGCTTCAATTCTTGTTTATCTAATTGACATGTGTATGGTACGGGAATTTCATTTCTTCTGTGAAGCAATCAAAGGCTACAATCCTAGTTGTCTTGCAAAACTAGGCTATTATGAGATGCTATTATACATTAGAGTTGATGACGCAAAAAAGATTCAGGAACTTTGCAAACATATCTGTTCTGATGAGGGGGCTGAGGCTACTGATTTATGTGGTATGCATCTTTGCATTGAGCTACCTTAGAAACTCATTGACTCTATTAATGGAAATGGTTAGAATAGAATGTGGGCAGATTATATTTTGTCATGAACCCTTTTTGTCAGCTAATCCTTTCATCTTGCACTTGTCACAGTGAGTTATTTAGCAGCACTGTGTGAAAGTGACAGAAAGGAGGAGATTTTGCAGCTCCTAGAGATTATGGATATAACAAAAATTTCATCCTTGGATCATCTAGTCAGTATCTTTAAATCATTGGGGAGGCTATCACTGGAGTCATTTGTGGAGAAGTTTCTTCTGGCATTCAAAGAAAGTGGTATGTTTGTTTATGTAAACATCTTTTTTTTTTTTCCTTAATGTAAACAATTATGTTTGAGGGATTAGAAATAGTAGTGGTAAATGCAAACTGATTATTTTTCTCGACAAGTGATTTTTACATAATTATTAAATTTTAGAAAGAATTCTATTTTTTTTTTATTGCTTTGTGACTTTCTAGATATGAATTAGCATTCAAATGTTATCCTTTTCAAAGACTTATCTAATTTAATGAAATTATTATAATTTAATGCCCTGCAATGACTGCTGTAGCCCATTCACATGGTTTTCTTTGTAACTAAATCTTGACAGAATCATCAAATGTATGATCTCTGTATCTTATTTATTTCAGCTAACTTTTTTGAATTTTGGTTATAAAAAAGATTCATATGTAAGATCTTATGCAATACCAATCATGCATTTCTTGTACCCTGTCTTACAATATCTTCTTTGTAACATTCTGTTGCAATGAATTGCAGACTATGGAGCAGAGATTATCTCAACTCTCATTTTAAATTATGCCACTAGTATCCCAAATTTAGCGGTGAGGAATTTCTCATGAATGATACTGGTAATGTCCTTGAAGCGTCAATGCTATGAGGCATATCTGCATTACATGCAGTTTGCTTCCTCACAAGGAGTTCAGTATTTGTTGACTATTGACTTGTGTGAGATGTTAAACATTGTTTGTGATTGTTGATGTTTGAATTTGATGATATTTAGTATGGCTTTAATTTGTTCATGCTTTTTTTGGTCCATAATTGGTTCGTACTTCATACCATTAGCATGGTAATTTTGAAGGCTTTTTTTCTGTATCTTGGATAGAGTTGATTTGGTTACATAAGAAAAGGATGCTTCAAGAGGAGTATAGAAATTATTTTCAAAGTGCACTCAGATGAAAACTCTATTTGGTCTTTTAGGTTAATGGCATAGCCATCCCTTAATATAATTTTGCTTTTAAATCCGACTAAATATAATGTTGTTTTTGAAGGTTGCAGACGTTGCTTTAAAGTTCAAGAACTTGCATAAGGTGCTGGAGTTGGTGCCTTCCACAACATCATATGAGAAGCTCATAATACATAGTTGCAACTTACTCAGGGTATGGCTAGAACTTGTTTTAAATCTGAAAATTAGCCAATGTCTTTTGAGGCATATGACCTGATTTGGAATGTTGAAAGTGGGAGTTTCATATGAATTGGAATCTAATTACTTGATGAAGTTGTACACCTTAGATGCTAACAAAATATTTGCATTTTGTAGTTGATCATTATATTGGTCTTTGTAGGTGCCTGCTGCTCTTGATATAGTGGACCAAATGTGTGAAGAGGGTTTACCTTTGTCAATGAACATGCTACATTCCATATTGCTTGCCAGTGAGGAAAGTTTTGATTTTAATCTGGTATGTTTCATAAACTCTGCATATTCTTTTGCCATGTCTCAGTGGATTTACTATCTTGTCATTGGCTATAAACATTTATCCCTTGAGCCTATTTGCAGACTATGTATGAGATATTTGTGTTTTAGGTAGAGCAGATAGTTGGCAATTTTATTCCTTTGCAAGTTATGTTAACTGTTTTATGTTGTCTTATCCTTTTTCCTTAAATATTCTCAAGGCCTGGAAAATAACATGTCATGTGATAATCCATGCTCTTGTTGACATCAGACACATAGGATACGTTGATCCAACTGCTGAACTTTTTTGTAGCTTCCTATTAACTTAGCCTGTGGCTTAGCCCAAACTTGTCACTTTTTTATACAAAGATATATTCTTCTTCCACCATGTGTTGACTGATCCTAGACTTTTGTGAGATGTATTGGCCCTGCAAGTATGTGCAACATGTTGTTTGGAAGAAGTAACTGTTTTATAGTTAGTACTAGTATTAGATTTATGTGATATATGAGTTTATCATATTTATTGAAAAATATATTTTTACTTGAAATTTATTTAAATAAAAAAAGAAACTTAAATTATGGTTATTTTTATTTAAAAAAAAACAAAAAATGAGTTTGAGAGAAGTTAAAGAGTAGTATTTTTCTTTTTTGATCTCTTTTAAGAAAACAAAAAGGAGAAAATAAAAAAAAATCAAATTATAAGTATTTTTTCTTTTAAAAAAATATAAATTTGAAAATATTTTTTATCCTCCCTAAAAATAAACAGAAGATTTTAAAATTATTTTTTACTTTTATTTTATTTTTTTAATGATGAGTATTTGCATTATGTAAATTTTAAATATATGTGAAAAATTATTAATATAAATTGAGTAAATTATAATAAATATTAAACCATAATTGAGTAAATGAAAATTTAATTTTATTAAAATATTAAGAAAGATTATAATTTAATTTTTAAATTAATATTAAATATTATAAATTGTGAAAATTTACTAAAAAAATTAAAATTTGAATTAATTATTTTGATATTTCTAAAATTAAACAAATGCTGTCATATTAGTATTTCTTTAATTTTTTCTTAATTTTAATAATATATACTTACATGTAGATTTTTTGAATACCATGTCATGGCATCTTTTGTTTTTTCATTTGATGGCTCAATGTGAATGGCCAACATGTTCTTTCATTAGTAGATTGACCTTTCCAATTCCCACTACCCTTCCTGTATGGACATGAACAGAAAAGCTTGCACCTGAAACCTTCCCGGGTCAATAAAGAGGTAGCCTTGCACAAGTAGCAATTTCTGTTCTTCTGAAGAGTTTATGGAAAAGAATGAAGAAGAGCTCCCTTCTGTCATTTACTGATGAACACTATGATTAATACTTTACATTATTGACTCCTTTCAGCGTTATTTTGCTTTAGCATATTGTTCTTAATTCTTCATGTACATTTCCTGTTTGTTTTTCTCACATCTGATCATCAGGTTGGGAGGATCTATTCATTGATTTGCCATCATGACTTGAAACCAAGCAGTGAGACATACAGGATCATGATAAGCTTGAGTGTGAAAATGAAAGATGTAAGCTGCTAGCTGGCTTCTCACTTCCCAACCTTTTTCTCTCCTTTCGGTGTATTTCTCTCTTTATGTGCTCATGTGTGTGCTGGTGTATTTCTCTGTGTATGTGCTCATGTTCTTCTCCGCCGCCTTCTGCCAGCTTGATTTTGATGTTATTCCTCTATTTTATTTCAGTTTGATGGTGCTTACAATATGCTCAAGGATTTGATGAAATTGAATTTGCAGCCGACTGCAAGCATGTATAATGCTATCATGGGAGGATATTTTAGAGAGGTAACTTCCTCAGGATGATGAGATATTCAATTTATTCTGTCTAATGTGGACATTTATGCTATGAGCTGGTTTTCATTTGTTGTGTGTATGTGAGACTTATGCTGCATTTTCTTCTTTGCTTACATTATGCAAGTCAATATCTCACTCCGTTTGAGATATGTTGTGATAAGAAGCCATGTGGAGTTTATGTTACGTTACTGAAAATTCTGTCCCTAACTCAAATAGTGGTTCACTAGTCCAGTAATAAGTAAATTTAGTTATGATGCATTGGAAGCATGATTTAATGGGTATTATGGACTTGCAAAGCTTGCTTTATGGTTTAGGCCTACTTTTTCTTGCAAATATTGTGGTTGCTTCTGCTATTTGCATATGCATCATTGCATATATATATATACACCCATTTTTAATGGACAGAAAAATTCCCCTGTTGAGTTTCATTTATTTCGATACAGTTAAGGTCAACAAGGTCATCAATCCTGAAAAAGAAAGTTACATCCACTGTCCACTCATGTCCTCATTAATTACCTATGAAAATGGAAGCAAAAAATGAGTGGGAAAATGGAAGAGGGCTAAAACCCAGCTGTCCTTCGTCTCTCTCTCTCACTCTCCTCTCTTGCAATTTCTTGTTTTTCTTTTGTGCAAATGAAGGCTAAAGATACCAAGTACAAAATCTCGTGCCTTTAGCATGGGTTGATCACTAAAATTGGGAAAAACCTTTTGGGTGTTTAAGGAAGAAGAAGAAGAAAGAAAGAAAGAAAGAAATAAATAAATAAATAAAACATTTGTCATTGAACAAGAAAAATAGATCAAAGAAGATAGCAAAAGTTGAATGCCAAAGAGATAAAAAATCATTGAGATGCAATTATGAGGTGTCAAGCAACCATTCAACCGTCAAGAAACCATTCAACTTTTGAATGGTTGCTTGACATGGTATCAAAGCCTTCATAAGTAAGACATTATTAGTTCGTATCACATTGCCTTGGACATTTAATTGTGAATTTCTGAATCCCAATGGAGCTTTGTTTGTTCACACTTTTAGCCCAATAGGGCTAGGCTATCAAATGAGGAGATGTATTAGAATTTAATATATGATCATTTTGGGGTCTCACCTGAGAGTTTAAGTTTTTGGTTGGAATGGTTTCTTGACATAAGACAAAAATGGTGGTATCCGATTTCCACTATACAAAGTGAAAACACCTCAAGCATAAAATTTCTAGTGCTTTGCATTTTTGCTGTCATTATTATAGGAAAATAATGAGAGAGGATACATGGGAGATTATATGAATTTTTTATAATGATTAATGGTGATGACCCTTTTACCCTTAATTTGAGAGACATGTATTTGAATGAGGGCAATTTTTTCCACTAAGAATGGGCACTTGCTAACCTGCCCACAACAAGATATTCAGTAGTCATTTCTTTTGTTTAATTGCTCAAAACTTGTTAGTCTTAACACCCCCTGCTTTAGGATTGACAGCAGCTGTAACCAAGAAGGAATTTGAGTGGGAGGGACATAAAAACCATGCTAACTTGCCAAAAGGGTGGGGCAAGTTAGCAAATGCCTCATATATATATATATATATATATATATATATATATATACATATGCATGTACATGTATTGCTTCTTTTTTGAGATGCTTTGTATTTTATCTACTCCTTGTTGAATGGTTTGCAGAAAAACATTAATAGTGCATTGATGGTTCTCAAGCAAATGGAAAATGTGGGTGTGAAACCAGATGTTCAAACTTACAGCTATTTAATAGGAAACTGTGGCAGTGAAGAGCAAATTATAAAGGTAGTTTGAGCATTATTTTATGGTCAATTTGTCATGCATAAGTGGTTTGAAAACATGCAGTGATTTGCATTGAATTAATAGATTGTGTTTCTCCCTTTATGATAATTTGGGAAGTGGGGAAAAATAGATGTTGTTGCCACCTTGTGAAACCATTACAAGCTGATTATAGAATGGTTATTTTTCATAGTATTATGAAGAGTTGACGTCTGCTGGAATTGTGGCTTCAAGGCCAATATTCATGGCACTTATTAATGCATATGCAACTTGTGGGCGGTTTGAGAAGGCAAAACAGGTATTTGCACATGTAGAGCTTCTTCTACATTAAACATCTGTTAAAAGTTCAATAGGTGATTTCCACTCCGATTAAAATTTGTCATTGGAATTCTTCAGTTTTTGATAATTTGTAATTTTAATTCATGTTACCTTGTCAATTTTTTATATGGTTCCATCAATTCTTCAAATTGTACCGCATTGTCATCATCAGTACTGATTTCTTTGCATAGGTGCCATTGCCATAATTTGCTGGTCTTCTTTAGTTGTAAATTTTGGTAGAGACTCAAGATGTAGAACTATCTTAATTTGTGGGTTCATAATGTCCAAGATGATCTGACAATTGCTACTATGGGTGCTAGGTGCTTTTAGACAGAGGCATCCCAATTAAGGACCTTAACAAAATTAAATGTGTGCTTATGTCGGCTCTTGCATCACATGGACAAATGTCTGATGCGCTTCAAATTTATGAAGAAATCAAGGAAGCTGGAGGCAATCTGGAGCCAAAATCTCTCATAAGTCTTATTGTAAGTTTTAGAATCAAAGTTTGTGTACTCTTCCTCGTGAAAGCAATTGCATTCATTTGAAACTCTTTAGGACTATTTTCAATCCGAAGGAGAGTTGACTAGACTGATCAAGCTACTGGAAGAATTGCATGATCCTAACTATTGGGTGGATGGATGCAGTAGAGTTATAATACACTGCATTCGGCATAAGCATTTGAAGTGAGTTAACATTACTTGTTTATTGCTTGGATGATCTAGCTATTTTTTCCAATTTGAATGTGTTTTCCCCCCTTCTGTTGCTTGGACTTTGGATTTGCTCATGTTCCTCATTCTTTATATTAGTTCTGCTGTCAACCTGCTCAAGCAACTCAAAGACAGATCCTGCAACGATGAAATAGCCATGGATGCTCTTTTTGATGAGGTATTCACCACTCTATTTTGTGCCATTGGGCATCTTGCTTGAAATAATGATATTGCTCCTTTTTACAGCTTTCCACTCATTTCTCCTCACAGGATTGGTTGCGCTGTGGAAAAACTTGTAGACTACTGAATATATTTTCATGCAGGTCTCTTAATTGCTTGCATTGTGGGTTGTCAAACTTTATACCTTTTTTTTTTGGGTCACTAATGTACTAATTGGTCAAGTACTTGCAAGATATGGATCTGTGTGCTTTTCATGATAAAATAATCTTACGTTAACCTTGCTGCCATCACGAACCCACCCCGTGACTTCTGTGTACAAATGGCATAGGCTTTTGCGCAAGTTGCTGAGATGGAGCCTGTGGACATGCAGATTGGCATGGATCTCCTTCATGCCAGTAAGCATGAAGTTGGTGTGTCCCCTTCACGAAAATGTCTTGATTTTCTCCTCAGCACTTGTGTTAGGGCCAAAGATCTGCGTAACGCACTTTTGATCTGGAAAGAGTATCAGGAGGCTGGCTTGCCATACAATACCTTAAGTTATTTAAGGTGCTTTCTTACTTAGTACTTCTTTTGACATTTGGGTCATTGGTATGGTAGAGATCTTTATTGTTGGTGTCCTTTGGCCTTTCACAGGATGTATCAGGCTCTTTTGGCTTGTGGAGACCATAAATACGCTGACGTTGTGCTGGCTAAAATCCCACAAGACGATCCTCATGTTTGCCTTTTAACCCAGGCATGTCAACAAACTTACCCTCTACTCACGACCTCCGTGAAGAAAGCAAAGAAAGGAAAAGGAAGAGACAAAGAAACCAGAGAAGAAAAGGAAAGAAAAGACAAAGGAAAACACAGAAAGAAAATGAGATGAACTCAAATTGAAGTAGTCTAGAAATGATGTGAGAGCGTAATCCCATTTAATAGCCCTTGTATCCATTCTTTTGATGTGTAATGCGAACGCAAATGGGTAGAGTTCCATCCTTTGAACTCGTTTCGAAATTTCAAGCGAAGCGTAGCCTAGCTTAGCTTGGCGACAGGTAGTTCCCCCCCCATTGGAGAGCAACGCTTTTACCAAATCCAGTGAGGAACAACGCTGTTTCCAACGACGACATTATGAACAACGTGGCTCAAAACTTCTGAATATAGTAAGGCAACGACACCGCCAATGCCTGTTCTGCGCATAATTCCGTTGTGCAAATGGTCGGAGATCCAAATCTCTGCTTCCCATCCCCCCCTCCGAGGTATCATTTATGTAAGCCAAGCTCAAACTGGATTTTCGACCCTAGGGGTGATTCCAACTTCTTCGTTTCTGGGTCTCCAGCATTGTGTAATACCATACCATGCACAGCAATCAACCTTATGAGCAAGCAAACATTTGGCAACTGCAACTGCAAATGCCCCCAGAAGTCAAAGCAAACAAACACACACACAACAAAGAGGAGGAGAAAGCAATGAAGCCTCTGGTTCGTTAATTTTCCATACACTGTTAAGGGAAAAGTAGAATTTCTGACAATACGTTTTTCTTTAGCTGGCCTAGCCATTTTACGGATTCACCTTCAAAATGACTTGGCAACAAGTATAGCCTGTCTGCACCTGGCCTTGGCCTGTTCAACCCTCTCACTCAGAGTCTCTTCTTTAACAGCAGCCTTAACCATGGCCAAGTCCATCTCCATCAACCTCAGAACTCTCAACAACTCAGTCACCATTCTCGCCTCCACTCTACCTTCGTCTTGCAGCACCTCCGCCTCTTCTCTTGCTCTCTCAGCCACAATCTCTCCAGCCTTTGCCAATAGCTCAGTCGACCCAAACTCTCTTCCCATCAACCCCTCCAACTTCTCCAAGAAGTCCATTATCACATACCCTACTGGCTTCTCTATCTTGATCTCCTTAGTCCTCTTCCAACCTATCTCAAAGTTTGGTGGCTCAGGCTTTACAAGGCCCTTTTTCAGCCTCCTTTCCCGGAGTATTTCTGATTTTCTTCTCTTTTCAATAGGGAAAGTTTCTGCATTGTTTAAGGTGGCGGTGTTGGGAGTAGGAAATGTGGAATCATCATCAGCATCATTGTTGTGGGGTTTTGGAGCTGATGAGCTTGCAGTGCATTTGATTGGAGAAAAGTGTGTCCTTTCTGGGTTTACGTTCTTGTGGCTGATCGGTGAGACTGAGGTTTCGATTGAGTGGAGATGATGCTTTTGGTGAAGAGGGTTTGGATGAGAGGGAGAGCAGACGAAGGTGAAAGAAGCCATGGGAGCTGTGTGGTAAGTCGAAATCCTGGAGGCAACGAGATAAGGCTATTTGTCCTTTTTATTCATTTTTGTTGGAAAAAGGCACCGAATAAAAATCATAAATACTTATCAAACGACCAAATATCAAGTCAAGTAGGACCGAAAAAGGAAAATCCAATCAACCGAGCACTGAGCTGTTTATTTATTTATTTATTTTTTACTTTTAATGGTGTCTTTGGGGTTGTAATTCTTGTTTAAAATCCTTCCTATTGAATCAAAAGTAATTTAATTTTATTAGTATTGAGAAAATATAAAATTTAAATTTAACAAACATATATTATAGTTTAAATTTATATTTTAAAAATATAATATTTTAATACAATAAAATAACCTTAAAATATACATAATTAAATAATTTCTAAAATAATAAATTTAATTATTATATAAAATAATTATAATTTAATTATATAAAAAATTATTTTTGTTATTATTTTTTACTTTATTAAAAATTTTTTATATACACCTTCCAAGCATGTGTAGAATTCAAAGGGAAAGGGAATTAAAGGTGAAAATGTAATTAGTAATATTGGTGCAATATTTAGGGTTTATTTAGAATTGTTGTTGCATTTTGTTATTGTTAATGGTAAATTGAAGGTTGCAAAATTTTTTGTTAGTAAATATAATTAATTCTTTGATAATTATTTATATAATTTTTTATTTTTCAAAAAAAATTCAAGAAATTCACAAATTAACTATAGGCATATTAAATAAAAGAACAGTGAAAATTAAAACCAAATCTTTTCAGTTCCGAAGAATGCTAAACGAGTGACAGTGTATGTATATATGTTTTCTCCGTACGCGCTAGCCAATTTGAATCCATTTAATTTTTATATCTGAATTAAAATATTAATAGCAACTTGAAATTTTTTTTAAATTTTGACCAAATTAGCATAAAATTTAAATTAATCAAATTGTCATTAGTATGTATGGACTAATTTAATCAATTTGAATCATATATGTTAAAATTAAAATTATTATTTATACTTTTTATATTATCGATTTATCTTATAACTAGAATTTTCATAATCTAAAAACTCATTTTCTAAGTATTAAAATATTAAAGTAAATTTTAAAAAAATAAAAAATAAATAATTAAAACCATACTACAAATATATATATATATATAATGTTTATATTTAATGTGTTGGAAGAGAAAGAGGGGTATATTATAAAGAACAATTGAGTGTTTTTTTTTTCTTTTTTCTTTAGTGTGTAATCTTTATTTTTTTAAAATGAATATTTATACTTTAGTATTATAAGGTAATTTAATTTAATTTTGGAAATTTTTTAACTTTTAAAACTATAACAAATTATATTCAAAACGTTCTCAAATTGTCTAAATTATAAATTATATACAAAACATTCTCAATAATTTTAGTCATCTTAATTTAATTTTAATCGAATTAACCTTTTAAATAAATCAGTATTCTTAATTGAAAAGAAAAGAAAAGAAAAGTTAGGAAACAAGAACAATAAAAGATACTAAACTAATCGCATCGAAATATATTTTATAAATAAAAAAAAAATAAAATAAAAAAAATTATTTTCTGGTATCTAAATATAATTATTAAAAGAAGCTGCGTCGTTCTGCGGTGCTCCCGTTAATTTAGTGGAGTTGAGGGGAGGTTGCCAGAGAGCGGCTTGAATCTTGGTGGGTGTGAGGAGGGGAGTGGCTCGGTGGTGTAATTTCTGGGGACGACGATGGCGAAGATCCCGTTAGGGTGCGAGCCGGTGGTGGGCTCGCTGACCCCATCGAAGAAGAGAGAGTACAGGGTCACCAACAGGCTCCAAGAAGGCAAGCGTCCCCTCTACGCCGTCGTCTTCAACTTCATCGACTCTCGTTACTTCAGTGTCTTCGCCACCGTCGGCGGCAACCGGGTTTGTCCCACCGCTTTCCTCCCCCTCCCTCTCTCTTCTTTCTTTCTTTTCATTATTTCGTTCTTTTTCACACTTTCTTGCCGACCAAACGGACAGTTTGTCCGGCCATTTCGGACTTAGTTGTATCAATTACTGATTTATGCTTAATATTGGTTAGTAGGTTTTCTTTTTTCTTTTCTTTTTTTTTCTTTTCTGGGTCAAGCAACAGTCTTTAAGAGTACTGTTTTCAGTAGAGCGCGCCGTGAGCCTGTTAATTTAAAGATTCAAGCTCTATTTATGTATGCCTCTTGGCTTTGAGCTTTTGTAATGGTTGCCTAGAGAACAGGTACACCTTTTATGGGGCAATTCGGTTTTGTATGTTTGTTTGTTTTTTTTGTTTTTTTTTTTCCGTCTGAGAATTAGCTTTGGATGGGATTTGTTTTAATGGGCATCAGCTTCCAAGTTTGTAGAGTTGACATGGTAAAGGTTGCAGCTTTAGCAAAACTGATAAAGGAACTGCAATTAAGTTCGTTCCAGACTCGCTGCCTGGACTTCTGAATAAGTTTCGTGTATGAATGCACATTTTTTCTTTCTGGATTGATCCTTTTGGCCAAAATGAAATGAGGGTGCAGTGTGATCCAAAATTTTGATTCACATGGTTTGTTTTTGCTTGGAATCTGTGCTGCTCTCAATACAAGTTAGTATTTCTTCCAGGTGACAGTTTATCAATGCCTTGAAGGGGGTGTTGTGGCAATGTTGCAATCTTACATTGACGAAGATGTAAGAAAAAGCACTATTAATGAATTTCTTTTTTTTTTTCCTTTTATTTTTGTCATTTTTGTATAGTGTCCGTACATAAACTCTGCAATGTAGTTTAAGAATGTTTGGAATTTCCGTGTTTGCTGTAGATCAGAAGGATGAATCTTTCTACACTGTCAGCTGGGCATGCAATGTTGATGGGACACCATTTGTGGTGGCTGGGGGCATCAATGGTATTATCCGCGTCATTGATGCCAGCAATGAGAAGATACACAGGGTAACTTATCTATTTTTTCTCTGTAGGTTATGCTACCAATTGTAGAAGTTCCTTGGCTATACAGATATGTCACAGTATCTTTGGCATCAGTAGACTGAGTGTAGAAATAGAAATCTGTTGTTTGTTGCATCAAGATTATTCTTTGTCAACTGCAACACCAAATGAAATTTTCATGCCAACAATTGCTCCTTCCAATGATTGCGGACATAAAATGCTCTTTGTTAAAATTGATTGACATAAATAATGAGCAGTATCTGCTTCTAATTTATAATGTCTCTCCTCTGCATTATAATCTAATTGCAGAGTTTTGTTGGCCACGGGGACTCAATAAATGAAATCAGAACACAGCCACTGCAACCTTCCCTTGTGGTGTCTGCAAGCAAAGTAACTAACTGCACTATTTGCTTGTTTATTTTCCTGTTTTGTTCTGCATTTCAAGATGTTTAAGAGTGTAACAGGATGAATCATTGCGGCTGTGGAATGTCCATACTGGAATCTGCATATTGATATTTGCTGGAGCTGGGGGTCACCGCAACGAAGTTTTGAGTGTGGTAAGTTCAGATAACATGTAATTGAGCCTTCACTGCTGCAATTCACAGATGTTATTTTTTTTGTTTCTTCATAATTTGTCTTGCAATGTTGTTGGGAAAACATGAAGATTATGGTCATGTGGTGGTTTTATAGGATTTCCATCCTTCAGACATTCATCGGATAGCAAGTTGTGGCATGGACAACACTGTTAAAATATGGTCAATGAAAGGTACTACCAATTATTAAGTATCCATGTTGTTATCAATAAACAAATATAAGTTTTATGTGATACAACTGAGGATGGTCTAATCCAGTCCCTTTTGACCGATGGTCCAATAGGTGAGGCATTGAAATCTGATGTAACCATTGGCTTTCTTAAGTTTCTGCTTGCCCACACCTTACAGCAAATTTGTACAGTGCCTTCTTTTCTTCTTGTTTTCACTGTGTATTCTTGTATTTTTTAGCAGAGTTTTGGACATATGTGGAAAAATCTTTCACATGGACGGACCTCCCTTCAAAGTTCCCAACAAAATATGTACAGTTTCCTGTGAGTAGCATTCTCTTTATCCTAGTCATTGGTGTAAGGGATCATGTGCGTGCCATGGTTTATGAGAGGCCCCTTTGTTGTTTCAGGTGTTCATAGCTTCCGTTCATTCTAACTATGTTGATTGCAATCGGTGGCTTGGTGATTTTATTCTATCTAAGGTGAACTATTACTTAATGTGCATTACATTTTTTAGCCTAAAATTAGGAGATAAGAGATTGTTATATAAGAAGCCTACTTGCATTGTGGAGTGTTTGAGTTAGCTTATCAAACTGTTTCGACTTTAGCTACCAGTTCCCTTTTGTGAGATGCATAAATTCTGCTTTGTTGGTGGCTCAGTGGTATGCCATCTTGTAGTATGGCACAGATACCTTGAGATCAAGATGAAATGAACTGCACTTCAGCCAACTTTTATAACTTCAGTCTCCAAAAGTTGGACACTTCTGCATTAATGAATCACATAGTGATTTACAATGTCCTTGAGGGACTGTCTATGTCTAGCAGCAGGTTTAGTGAAAGGCATAGCTCTTTGAAGCATTCTCAGAAACTCATGTTGGATACATGTTTCCTTAGCTGGGCATTTGCAAAGTTATCCATGCTCATGTCACTGACTTCTGTTGTGTAATTGCAGAGTGTTGACAATGAGATTGTGCTGTGGGAACCAAAAATGAAGGAGCAGTCACCTGGGGAGGTTAGAGTTTACTCACTATTTTTTCATTTCAAAGTAATTACTGTTACATTTCTTGATGAATTTCTAACTGTTTACATGGTTGATTTTTCCTCTGCCACATGAATCTCATCCATCAACTTACTTCCATGTTGCCACCTTGAATGATTATTGAATGTTGCTTTGTAGGGTACTGTTGACATACTTCAGAAATACCCTGTTCCAGAATGTGATATTTGGTTCATCAAATTTTCTTGTGATTTTCACTACAATGCAACCGCTATAGGTAACGAAGACAGTGTTTCCTCTTCCACTTTTTATTTCAAGAAATTTGCTTTTATGCTTCCCATAATATGAAGAGGAAATTTATCTGTTTCTCTCTGACAGGGAACAGGGAAGGGAAGATCTTTGTTTGGGAGTTGCAGAGTAGCCCCCCAGTTCTCATTGCAAGGTTTGTAGGCTTGCACAGTTTACATTGTTTTGCATCACAGAACATTGCAGGTTTGCGTGCACTCACAATTATTCTCTTTCAGGCTATCTCATGCTCAATCCAAATCACCGATCAGACAGACTGCAATGTCCTTTGATGGCAGGTAATTCGTTCTTGCGTTATTAGTATTGACTTCCATGTGGGGTATTATGAATTGATTTAAGTGGCTAGTGAAAGACTCTAAAGCTACCTATGCTTTTGCTTTTTGCAGCACCATTCTTAGCTGCTGCGAGGATGGGACAATCTGGCGGTGGGATGTAATAGCATCTTCCTAATTTTCCATGTGGTCTCATGGAGAGACAACATAAATTTCACGTTAGCCGTGCCCTTCAGGATATTCCAACTTAATTGTTAAACTATTTATAATAACTGGGATTCAAAAATGTGAGAAACTGTTGTGGAAGTAGCGGGGACTTGTACAAAGCTGGATGGGGACTGAATGGAAGAATCTGATAGATGTGGATAGAAATGAGTGGCATTCTGGATAACGGGAGACTGAAATATTCAACGGAACTCGGGCTTAATTTCTATTTCAAATGCTTTGAACGATCCTCAATACTGATTGGGGCGATTGGAAGAAAAAGAAGGAAAAGAAAAAAGAAAAAAAAAAAAAAAAACAAAAGACTGATTCTTTCCAGCAACATGTCTTAACCCATCTGAGCTGTGGATTCTTTAAAACACTCTTTGGAAGGAAATCACTATTACAATCAATGCCTCACCATCTTAGTTCTTCTCTAATATTCTGTATACTATAATCTCAATCTGGATGACTGGATCACAGTATGTGGCCTTACAATTCTGTCAAGCATATACAAAACCGTGCGAGGTGGAGAATGAGGCATATCGATAAGTTTAAAAAAATTCACAGCCAATGTGCCTTTTTATTAGAGTGCTTTTGCACGCATGGAATTATTACTGTAACTATAATTGTCACCTCATTAGCATCTCTGCTATTGTAAACTTCTTTTGAATCGAGAATTGCTCATAATCATCCTCCTCCTCGTGCAGGCTACCTTGTGCCTCTGCCATACAAATTGGTAGAAATTAGGAGACGGGTTCACAACAGTTAAAAGGCCAAGCCTGGGCCCGTGCAGATATTGTGGGTCTCGTTGAAAAAAAAAAAAAAAGGACAAGCCCCATGAATTTACCTTTCCAACGTATTAATTTCATGACATTTTATTTTATTTTTTGACGTATAATTAACGTTGAGTAAGAAGCGCACAAAAACTGCTTGTTTACATGCATAAAGAAGGATGTCATTGGCTTGAAGGAATGAATTTATCCTCTTATTCCATATTCCTCGAGCTATGAATGAACAAGCTAAAAATAGCAAAAAGAAAGAGAGAAGCACAAGGCATCTTGACGGGGCATAAACCCTTTTAACAAATAGACGTAAGAACTGAGGACTACAAGAATATTAATAGAGCCCCTCATCACAGGTCAACTTGCCTTACATCGTATTAGCCCCATCTTTTCTTGGTATTTGTTACGCCAGATTATGTTCCAAAGAAAGAAAGGACAGAAAATAGTAAAACTATCCTGTTATACATATGCTGCAAGTGTTCATGGAGATTTATGAATTGCAAGTCCAATTGCATTTGGCTTGGCGCTTTATGGCAAGTTAAGCAATTCCCTCTTGTCTTGGTTTGGCTGGTCCCCGGAAAAAACAGACATATGCCGGCAGTCATGAAGGATACTTGATTTTGTTTTGTTTTGTTTTGTATGATTCTTTTTTTTTTTTTTTTTTGTTTTGGCAAGTGGGAAGACATGGAATCACATGGCCGACACGTGACCTGAGAACCATAATGACTTGCCTTTATCTTTTTTTTAAAAAAAAGGAAAATGAGAAATACTTCACTAATTTGAGTTAACCATACAATAATCTTGTTCAACCAAAGAAGAGATATCCGTGGGAATGTCCTTCCGAAATTTCCCATCCACTGTTACATTACTAGCTTTGACAAAAGCATGTGCTACTTTATTTGCTTGTCTGAACATATTGAATCTAAAACTTTGTAAAGATAGTAGTCATTCTCCTTATATCCCCATGTCAATTGATGGAGTCTCAAATTGCGGCATTTTGATATTGAAGATTCCAATGGTGCTCTCATTTTGCTGGTTTACAAAGGTTGTTGTCACTTAGTCTCCTTCCCTCCAAAGTTTGAAAGGTTGTTATGATAGTTGCACATTTTGGAGTTGGATTGATGTTGTTGGTGTTTCTTTTATATTGAAATTTGTATTTAAATAACATATTTTATATTTCAAATATTCTTTTATATAAGTACACTAATCAATTATTGATTGCTTCAATGTTTAAATTTCAATTTCAATTTCAAATTCCATAAGTTATCAAATGTAACAGTTAGTATTCAAATTTTGTAAACTTTTAAAATCCTCTTATAAGATGAGGATGAAAGCTAATACAAGGTATGAAACCAACTACTTTACAAAGCTTTTATCGGTTACTATTAAATATTGTTGCTCTTTGCTCCATTAAGGTTGCTATTAATATTCTTCTGTAATAAGAAATCCCCATTAGTGTCTAAGTTAATTGGTTGATAACTTTTAGAGTGACATCAGAGTACTAACATCCTTGTGAAATATGTCTGTTAAATGCAAGAGAGAGCTTAAACACTAGTAAGGGAGAGCAAACACTAGAAAGTTATTTTCTTGTAGTCTAGAAAGGTAGAATTAAAATAACATTAACTAGTTTTTCATTACTTCCTCCTCCCAAGTTTATTTGTGACAACTAAACATAGTGATAGTGGACAGTGATGATAAAAATTTACCCGAAAGCTTTTGACCTTTGGGAGGCTATAGATAAATGGACTAAACCTATTCCCTTAACAACTAACCCAATTATGGCTCAATCGAAACATCATAATGAGCAAGTGTGAAAATAGTACAAAGTATTCACTTATATACACACAAAAGTTACTGAGTCTATTTTTAATAGAATTATGACTTATGAAATAGCCAAAAAAGCTTGAGATAGAATAAATGAAGAGTATGGTGGTAGCCAAAAGACTAGGACTATGTAACTACTTAATCTCAGAAGAGAATTTGTGCTTATGAGAATGAAAGAGATAAAAATAGTTAAGGATTATAGTGATAGACAACAACAGGTTCATTACCAAATCAGGGTGTTGAGGAAAGATTTTTCAAATAGAAATGTAGTCCAGAAGGTCCTTGTGAACATTTTAGAGAAATATGAGGATAAGATATTCTTTTTAAAGACTTAAAAGACATAAATACCATCTCTTTGGGTAAGCTAATCAATGCACTTTAAGTTTAAGAACAAAAAAAACTCTTGAGGCAGAAAGACAATGTAAAAGGAGCTTTGAAAGTCATTCATAAGCAAAAAGGTTCGTAAAAAAGGAAGCAAAGGAACAAGTAATATGGAAAAAATAATGAGTTTAACAAAATTAGTGGCAGAAAGCAAATGCTCCTTATGAGCATTGTTTAAAACAATTCATCTGTTTAAGTATTGTTGGAGAAAGCTTGATCTTGTTGCATGATGTGTAATGAGAAAGGGCATTTTGAAAAAATGTGCTTGCATAGGGACAAGCAATAATAAGTGTAACAAAAATCATAGTAAACTAAGCAAAAGGCTCAATTAGCTAATGAAAACAAACTTGTAAATGATTAACTCTCTATGGCAGTAGCTTAGACTAGTACACCAGACCTTGGAATTTAGTTGGTTGACAATGGTTGTACTAACCATATTGCACTAAATTCAAAGGTGTTCAAAATTTTAGATATAACTTTTAAATTTAGAGTAAGAATAAATAATGGATAGCTTTTGTAAGTCCAAGGAAAAGGTGTTATAATAATCCATATAAACTCAGGTATTAAAGTAATATTCGATGTCTTGTTTGACCTATACATCAGTTAGAATTTGCTAAGTGTTAGTTAGCTATTAGAGAAGTGATTCTCTATACTATTTAAAGATAATTCTTGTCTTATTTGTGACTTTGTTGATGCTCAATTAATTACTGTGCCTACGTGGAAAAAGCTTTCATATAGACATAAACAAAGTGCAACATCTACCTCTACCAATTGCCTTTGGTGACTTTATCTTGTGTTATAAGAGATTAGGTCACTTTTATAATGTAATAATTCAAATTTTATAAAAAAAAGGAATCTAGCTCTTGGCTTACCTATTATAGATTAAATTGATAAAGTGTGTAAAACTTGTCAATTGGGAAAATAGATAAAGCTTCCTTTCCATGTAAATTAATCTAAGAAAACTTAAAAAAAAAAAAAGCTTTAACTAATCCATTATGACCTTTGTGGTCCTATGATAACAAGTTCTCTAAATGGCAGCAAATTTGATCTTATTTTTATTGATGATTTTACTAACTCTTGTTAGATTTATCTTTTCTAAATGAAGTCCAATGTTATTACGGTATTCAAAAAGTTTAAAACTTAGATAAAGAGGTAATCAAGTTATGTAATTTAGTCCATATAAACTGATAATGGCTCTAGATTTACATTTGAAATCTTTAAGGCCATCTGTTTATCTTATGGTACATAATAATAGTTGATAACACCTCACTTACACTAACAAAATGGGGTGAGTGAAAGGAAGAACATAATCGTTATGGAAATGACTAGGTGCTTATTAGTAGAGAAAGAGTTTCTTAAGAAATTTTGGGTAGAAGCTGCAATAACTATAATTTATTTGCTAAATAGATTGCCTTCCAAAGTTGTACCAAATTCTACTCTTTTATGGCTTGGTTTCTTAGTAAACCATCTTTATGTCATTTAAAAATATTTGGATGCATTTGTTATGTTTATATAATAGATTCTAAAAGAAGCAAGCTAGATTATAAAGTTTTAGTTGCAATCTTTATTGGCTATATTGACACCCTTACAAATTACAAGATCTTTGATATTAACTCTCGTAGGGTTTTAATTAGTAGAAACCTTAAATTTCATGAAGAAGAAAGATGGAATTGGAAGGAGTTCATAGTCAAACTGTATAGTTAGTAAAATGTTAGAAATCTTATGCCATAAAGTCCATGATTAAATAACTCCAATAAAAAAATTGATTATCCTCTAATAAAAAAATACAAGGATAACTAAATTTATGTTCCCAAGAAATTGGTAATGGTCTGAAAGTGGAGATCTTTTAACAAATCCCTGTATAGGTTGGAAGCCTAATAACATTTAGTGTACCGTAACATAGTATGAAGATCTCAGACCGTAAGATAGTCTCTCTTAAACTGAGTTCTATTATATTCAGCTATTATAATGTTATGGTTAAGGGTGTTTATATAAGGGTTTTATAGTAAGGAATATCTAAACTCAGGCCAAGACTTTTAGGCTCTAAAATGCAACACTTATAGCATGTCATACTTGTTATGATATATATGCCTTAAAAGTTAACGAATAAGGGCAATATCACTTTTTATTGAATTATAAGTAATACATAAAAAGTCAAAATTAATTCAATATTAAGCTTAAATCCCATATTGTTATAAGATAATTAAGATTGAACCCAAAACCTTAGGACATATAAGGTTAACAAAATCACTCTTTGTTGAACTTAAAATCTTCACCTTACAATTGACTAAGAAATAAATCCAACAATTAAGATTGATACTAGTCAATGTTGATGTCCAACTATATATCCTTAAGTTTGTTCCTTTAAGTGTCAAAAGTTAATTCAAGAACTATTAAGGAGAGGGTTAAGGCAAGCTACTTGTTGAATTCGTTTTGTGTTTTCGATAATAAGAGTAAACAAAACCTTCTTGGTAACCTGAAGCTCTTCTTCCAAATTTTCAATTTTCCTTTCAAACTCTTTTAGGCTCTTAACCTTCTCTTAAAGGTGGGACACCTGTTTCTCTACCTTATCAACCAACAATTAGCCTCTTTTTCCTTAAAGTCTATGTTTTTAAACTTTTTACACAAGTAAACATTATTTTTCTTAGGAAAAGTTCTATCTTATCTTAACTTCCTAACCAAATTCCTTATTTTATCATTTTGTAAGGACAATAACCCCTAGTTAAGCTAAACATCGTTCTCAAAAAGAGGAGTCACCTTTCTTTAATTAGACACCTTATATTTTTTCCAGTAGGCTTCAGCTTCACTTATGGGCTACTTTCTTATAGCATAAGTTACATTTGAACTTTCGTTAATGTGAATCCTAGAGCATGCAAGATAGTCAAAAGGTTTTAAAGAAACTAATCTATAAATAACCCTTATAGTAGTCTCTTGGGTACTCAATTTCTTAAGCTAACAAAAAATTACAAAGTCATTATCTCTCAAGGTTGAGCACTTATTCTTTCGAGCTTTGTGATTCCATAAGAATAGGTAAGACATAAGGTTAAGACCTTTAAAGTATATGAACTTATCTCTAAACTTCTACTTAGAAGGATTTTCACTTAGCCTCACTTTATATTTAGCCCAACATGGTGATTAATACAACCTATTATAGTTTTATGTTTTCTTAAAATCATGAAGATACAAAAATCTCAAATATTAACGATATAACCAACTTAACAGGTAGCCTCTGTCACTTTGATAAAATTTAACTAACTATTAAAACGCAATTGTTGAAAGAAAATTAGGGGCCTCAAGGGAATATAATATCTTCAGTGTGGTTCACAAGAGAGATTGAAATTCTTGTTTCTTCTATTTTGACTTTTAACAAAGTTACTAAAAGTGTTTGAAATAATTAACTCTTAAATCCACCAAACTATATATGACAAAATTTCTTCTTAAAGTTGCATAGAAAAAATTTAGTATGGGTTCATATTAACACTTTGAGAGGATTTTAACACTCTACCTTAAACTTAATATGATAATACTACTAACTTCAATTTGAAAATTAGATCAAAGTATTGTTTGAATAGATAAGTTTTTATAAAGATATCAAAAGTTTGATCAATAGAAATAACAAAAACCAAACAAATAATCTTTTTTGCATAATGTGCTAACAAACAAAATGACAAACATTTTCAATATGCTTGTTCTACTTATAAAGATATTATTGTAGGTAATTTGGATGATATTATGATTGCAACAATAAATTGGTGTAATAGAGGAGTATTTAATAGTCATGGGAATTATTTGAGTTATAATAATTTAAATGCAGTGTCTATCATGACAATTTGATATTTAACTTTAGTATTAAAACAAGTTATGATTGTTTACTTTTTGTTATGCCAACAAATGGAAGAGTTACCTAAAAAGAAACAATTTCTTGTCATAAAAGTCTATTTATAAGATCTCTTACCCAATTAGTATTAAATTATACTAGAAACTCAAGGAAAGGATAAAAAGAGAAAAAAAGACCATAGAATATAATCAATTTCAATGCTTCTAATTGAATTTTAAAAACTCCTAAAAATTAAAGGACTCAATTTAAAGAAAGAAATTTAACTAAGATAAGGATGTCATAATGTAGATGAAATTTACATTACATAATGAGCATGTAACTGACTAAAAAGCTTTAAGGAGACAAGTTCAAATAGGCATCTAACTTTCTAGTTAATCTTAAGTATTTGATTTGTTTATGGATCTTACATATGACAACCATTAAAAAGAAGTATAAGTTAAGATTGAGATCACATAATTGACCCACAGAGATGACATTTAAAGTAAAATTGAGAATTAAGAAGATATCAAACATAATTAAATTAAAAGTAAAAATATATTTGATGTGATTAATTTTCATTTAAAAATTATCAACAGTATAAATAATTGGTGTATAAAGAGTCATTTATTATGATTGAAAAAAATATGTGATAAAAAGTCATATAATTATAATAATTAGAGTTAAGGAATTAAGATTTTGATTTAACTGAAACAACAGATAAAAAAAAACAAGGAGGAAGTACTAAATTTACTTAAAAGTTATTTAAGAGTGTCAAAATCAATTTTTATGAAGATATCAATAGTTTGATCAATAAAAATAATGAAAACCAAACAAATAACATTTTGCATAATGTGCTAATAAACAAAATGACAAACATTTTTAATATGCTTGTTTTATTTATGAAGATATCATTGTAAGTAATTTGAATGATACTACAATTGTTACAATGAATTGGTGAGGTAGAGAAGTGTTTAATACTTATATCTTACGGGAATTATCTAACTAATAATAATTTAGATACAATGTTTGTCATGACTATTTGATGTTTAACTTTAGTATTAAAACAAGTTATGATTGTTACTTTTTGTTATGCCGAGAAATGGAAGAGTTACCTAAAAAGAAACAATATCTTATCATAAAAATCTATTAATGGGATCTTTTACCTAATCAGTGTCAGAATATACTAAAAACTCAAGGGAAGAACAAGAAGAGAAAAGAAGACTATGGAATATAATCAATTTCAATGCTTTTAATTGAACCTAAAAAATTCCTAAAAATTAAATGACTTAATTTAAAGTAAGAAATTTAACTAAGATAAGGATGTCATAATGTAAATGAAATTGACATTACGCAATGAGTATGTAACCGACTAAGAAACTTTAAGAAGATAAGTTTAAATAGACATCCGACTTTTTAGTTGATCTTAAGTATCTAATTTGTCTGTGGATCCTACATATGACAACATTAGAAAAGAAGTATAAGGTAAGACTGAGATCACATGATTGACTTACAAAGATGAGATTTAAGGTAAGACTAAGAAATAAAAAGTTATCAAACATAGTTAAATTAAAAGTAGAAATATGTTTGATGTGACTGATCTGCATTTAAAAATTATTAGTAATATAAATAATAGGTACATAAAGAGTCATATATTATGATTGAAAAAAATGTGTGATTATAAGTCATATAATTACAACAATCAGAGTTAAGGAATTATAATTACAATTTAATTAAAACAACTAATAGAAAAAAGAAAGAAAGAGAAAGTACCAAATTTAACTAAAACTTATTTAAGAGTGTCAAAATTAATTTGTCTTAAAATAACCTCAAAGATAACAAATAAACCCTTAATGTCAATAGTAGTAACCTTAAAAAGCTTACCTTTGGAATTGATTTGCTAATTGGAACCAAAGAATTACTTGTTGGGGCCAAATTGTTGCTTAACTTACAATTTACGACATTCTAAAATATTATGGTCTAGTTTGTGATAATATTAACAACTCACTTGGTATTATGCTAAAAGAGATAAAATGAGTAAGATGGTATCAGTAAGTATTGTAAAGTTATGAGCCTTTATTATGGCAAGACAAGTTTCTTTGAAAAGTAATTCAATGATCACACTTGCAATGAAAGTGATGGATTATGATATAGTAAAAAGGTTTGTACAGGTTTATAATCATTAATAAGAACTATAAGAAACTATATAGTTCTTATTCCATCTCTATATTTTAAGAACTTAACAACATCATAAGGATATTCTCACGTAAATTCAAAAAGAACCAATTAATCCTATATAAGATGCATTTGAGAATAAAAAGTATCGATGAATTGACATAGTTGTTGTTTCAAACGATAAAGATCACTAATGTGTTGTTATTAATATACAACATCACAGATAAAGTATCTTGAGGTCAACAAATTCCATAACTCCTCTATAATGCCAAGATAATCAAACTAAAGCTTGATGATTGGAACATTTGTATTATGAAACCATGTGAAAATTTTGTAATTGTTGCTCTTCCACTCTTCATAACATTCAACCATTTTCTTAGATGTTTCATCTTTTGTGTCATAGTGTTAAAACTTGCGTCTTATTAGAAGGTTATACATCTCTTAAGACAAAAGAGCACAATTGATCTTATCTAAAATAGTACTAATAGACATGGAAGTTTCAAATTTCTTTGTATCAACGACAAAAATGAGATCAAGTATGACAAAATATGTAGAATTAGGTATAGGACATATCAAAATAGGTCAATATAATCAAAATCAGCATAAACAGATCTAAAAAAAATGGAAAGAGGACGTCAAAAAAATAAAGTTCTAGGAACGTATTTAACTGGTTAAAAATCGGCCTAAAAGTGGGTGAATCAGTCAGTCAAAATTTTGAATTGGTTCGGTCAACAAGTGCTAATGTGGTGGTCAACAAACAGACATGGCTTTCAACCTTCTGACGTGGCAGTCAAATATGAACTGGATTCTAATGACATGGCAAACAAGTGGAGATGACGTGGATGAGTCGTGGCAGAATTTGGTGACATGGACAACATGTGTTGCTTACGTGGAGGACATGTGTCGTGTCATCAACGTGTGGATGTCGCCAGAGCACAAAGTAGAAAACGGGGACAGGCAACGCATGGCTGTGAGTAAATCAGCTTTAGAAACTTTGGTTGGTGCGTGGAGGCACCTGAGAGCTCTGATGAAGGTCATTTTTACGGTGTTGAGGTCAAGAGATCCAGACAGTGTGGTAGACTAATTAAAAGGGTAAGGCTCAAATATAATGACAAAAAACATCACACCCAAAATTCTAAAATATTGAATGAGATTTACAATGAATTTTATATATATATATATATATATATATATATATATATAATAGTTTTTTCTTTTTTTTTTTGGAATGGAAAATAATACTTCTATTCAAATTGGCATACCTCTTGCTCAAATAAAAAAAAAATAAAAATGACATACATAATTACTTACCATACATGAATTGTTTAGTATTCTAACTCCATAATTAACTGCAAAACTAATGATCATATATTAATTAGGAGCCTTTTCATGTGCTTTTGGGCCACATTTGTGAGAAGACTTATGTGGTTGTTTGCAAAAAGAAAAAATTATTCTTAAGAATATTTTGGTATATCATTGTCTTTCAATCTTGGACAAAATTTACCCATATTCTTTTTTTTTTTTTTTCATATTTTTAGGGCTTGCTATGGTGTCTTGAGATAAACAATAGACAATGAAACAAAATGATGTAAGGTTTTCCAAGTTACCATTTTGTGCATTATTTTTTCCTTATTTATATTTTTGCTTTCAGTTGCTTCATTTATAGGTTCTTATAAACTTCAGTTTTCGATTGAATTTGCACAAGAAATTTTAAGTGAAAATTTTCATACTCACCACGTCAAATTCATGAAATTTACTCCCTATATTCAAAAGATACCAACAACTTTTTATTCTATAATATGTTAAATTTTTTTTTTATCTAAACTGACTTAATTAGCATTAATCAATAAATACTGGTTAATTTTCTCCATGCACATGTGTATATATTCCTTTTATTTATATTATCATTCTTAAACTTTGAGATTACAAAATATATTTCAAATATTTCTGTAATTTTAATTATTTTAATATTTATACAATTAAATAACTTGTGCGAAGCCCAAGGCTGTAAGCTAGTTCAAATTAATACACAGTTACACCCATCTCCCATGGGTTTCTTTTGGTTTAATATCCAAAATAGTATTTTAGCACCAAAAAAAAAAAGAAAAAAGAAAAAGAGGCGAACACACACATGCAATCACAAACATAATGGAAGGGACATGCACTCTTACAAAAGCAACAATTGTACATGCATAATAATACTTAAGAAGATCGTACACTATACATTGAATTTTGATCCCTGATCTAGACAATCTACATAAATGATCGACGAACCTTCGTTCATAAAGAATTAATGCAAATTAATTAATTTATTTAAAAATAATAATATTTATCATAACTCAAATCTCTTGATTTTTATCAACTATATTATATAAAAACAATTAAAAATCTCTATAAAGTAATCTCTACATTAATTTATATTTTTTTTGTTAAAATTACCTTTTACATAAAATAATTCAAAAAAATTGACACATTATATTGTGACACATTATGTAAGGTAAAAATTAACATGACATGGAATGCATGAATGAAACCCATTGATCATCGTCATATCTATATATGGAGAAGCCGCAATCTAACTCTCCATCACTTGCAAATGTATACGAAATCCTATCTTGTGATGATGGTGGTATTATGTAGTTCAATTTGCATGTATAAAATGCGCAGGACATGTCATGTACATCCAAGTTGAAAGATTTAATTTCTCACCAGAAAAAAAAAAAAAGTCCAAAGATTTAAAGAAAATGATACCTAAATACACAAAGCAGACACACAATATAAGATTTACCGGTAAATAAATTAATATTTTTTACATTAAAAATTTTTAATAAAAATCGCAAAATATTCATGACAATTAACAAAATATATAAATATATGGAATAAAATGTATATAATAATTTTTGTAAAAAATGATAATTTTTTTTTAAAAATTATTATTTTATTTTGAATGACGTCATTCTGCATCATAGGCGTGTCCGTTTGTAGATTGGGAGACAAGCGTTAAAAAGGGCTCCACACCGACCGGTTTATTCACTTTTTCGTTTTTCTTTTACCCCACAAAACCCCCCTGAAAAAAACAAAAGAAAAAAAGAAAAGAAAAGAAAAGAAAAGAAAAGAAAATCGACTCTCCTCTCTCCTCTGTTTCCTTTCTTGTTCCAAATCCAATTTTTCAAAAACACCCACAAACCCAAAACTCATACTTGTACCATATAATACGTTGTTTATTTTATATGTATCGATTTTTTTTAATATTATATTTTAATTGTTCTTCCAAGTCAAGAACATTTATTATTACTTTTTTGTTTAGTGTAAATTGATATTTATTCTTTGATTCTTTAATCGTCAATACTGCAAGCGCCCATCTCAAGGATTCCATCTTTTTACACGGTTTTTCTATTGAAATAGCTTCGAAGGCTGAATTGGGTTTGGTTTTGATTTCTTGTTCTGGGAAGACATAGACACGTAAACAGCAACTCGACAGATTTCGAAGCAATTTGTGTTGATTTAGGTGTACTGTTTCTGGGTTTGGTTTAATTCTTTCGTTTCTCTAATTTGGGTGTGTCTGTCTATTCAAAGAGAGCCCAGGGAGTAGTAGTCTAGATGGGCTCAGTTCTGACTTCAAAATTGATTAGATTCTTTGGGGCTGTTGATATTTGATCAGCGTTTTTTTTTTCTTTTTTTTTTTCCTTTTTATCGTTCTGGGTTTTTGGGGTTTAATTAAATCTTCAGAAGCTATCATCTTGTTGTTATGCTCAAAGGAGAAATTGCAGAATCAGCGATTATAGCGATTTGGGTATTGGTTGCCTTTGTTTTTTGGGCGTTGGGAGCTATTATGAGGAACAGCAGCGATGGGCAGCAGCAGCAGAAGACTGCTTTGCAGGGGAGAGCCAATAACAGGTTTATACCGAGCTCTTTTCGGGCCATTTCTGGCTACTTGAGGATCGTCTCGTCAGGGGCGTCCACCGTGGCCAGGTCTGCTGCATCTGTCGCTCAGTCCATTGTGGATAGAGATGACGATGCCAACCCTGATCAGGTAAAGTTGGGATATGTGTACGTTTTTTTTTTTCCTTATGTTTCATGCTCTAAGTTCCTTTTTAAATTTGGATATTCACCGAAGGTTCTAGCTTGCCTGTGTTGAATTACTCATGCAAAGTGGGAGTTCTTGTCTAAGAAGTTAAATTGATACGTGTCAAAATGTGAGTTTGGGAGCATGAACTCGTGGCTGAGCTTTTTTTAGGGTGTTTGCTGCTGCGTGGTTGTGATATTTAATTTAAAGTGGAAAATTAACGCAAACCATTTAAATTTGTGGGTGCTTGTGTCAACTAGTTTGGTTTTGAGTTCGAAAGTCTGCACAAAATTTGCATGTTTCACATTGCGATTAGTCGGCTTAAGTTGACTCTGAGTACTGTTAGTGCATATGATCAATCAATTTAGCAAATTGAGTTATCAGTAGATGTTGCTTTGTAATTTCTTTTATTGTAAAGCATTACGTGGTGCAATTTGGGAACAGTGATGCTCTTGGAATTTTAATCTAACACATGCCTGAAAGGGAGGAACAACAATTCCGTTTATTTGATTTGTAATCTAGAGCTAATTGGAAGCAGTTAGTATTTTGTGATGGTTTCTGAAATTGTTGTGGTTGGAGGGGTGGGGGGGGGAGGTAATATTTATTGAATTTTTATCTTTATTCAATATTTCATTTTGATACACTAAGCTTTTTAACAGCTGCAATCTGGACAAACTTGGTATAATTCAATCTGCAAGTTGAGAGACAGTGAGGGTTTTAGCCAATTTTAAACATCCATATATGTTATATCTTTAAGACACTACCAAAGTAATTATTGCTCACTTGCTGAACTAGCATGATCAGATTGGTTATTTCTTTCTCTCTTGGAAATTTGATGAATCAATTTTTGATCAGGTTTATAGCATTAATGAAAGAGTCCTGTTTTAATTGGTTTACTGTATTCAGAGTTGTGTCTTTGAAATAACATGCCATCAATTAGTTGTGTATATTTCATTATTACTGCTCTTGTATCCACCAGTTCATTAAGCTCATAAGATTGAAAATTTGATGGATCTATGTATACAAATTTTTTAAAGTAGGGGACACCATGAAACAAGTTCAGACTGCTCCCCTTCCCCACCAAAACACAAGAAAAACCTGCCAGACCAATTTTATGGCAGAACAAGTTTTGTCAGCTCAGCAAGTGGCACTTGGAAATTTGTATTCAAATAGTATCATAATTCATAATGGATGAAATATTATTTCGCATGAGTTTCCTACTCTTTTTGTGACTATATTCTTTGTTGGCTCCATTATCTTTTTTTTACTTTAACCTCTACTTTCTCTGAATTATTGACCATTAATTAATAGGAAAATAGATTGTCATAACTTCTTGTTCAACAGATGGACTGCCTGGTGTCATTCAGTGCTTGTTAACAAGAAGATATGGGGAATGTGCTTCTGATTCAAATTCTGCATAAAAACAGCTGTAATAGTTTGATTTTCAGGCTTGAACCTGATTTTCAGAGGTATTCTTGGAGTATTAGCTGTGTGATTCCATTGTCTTTTCTAAAACTCTTAGAAGACATTGGCAGATGTTCCTATTTTTATTTGTCTACTGCTTGGGGTTGGGCTGTTGGCTGTTGGCTGTGTTGAACTTCATTGCACGATTTTAATGGACAATAGTTTTAGTCTGAACATATGCAAACTTTTATTTTGTGGTTTTTGTTGTGTGTTCAAGGTATTGATTTTAAAATATATTACTGTGACTGGATATTTATGAGAGTCAGGCACTAGCTCGTTGCCAGCATTGAGGTTATTCAAGATTTTATTGGGTTTTTTTCTTTTTAGGGCATATAATTTGCATCATTACTTTCTCTCTGTTTCGGTGTTTCGTCTTCCTCGTCTGATTTGAATTGACCTTTTGTCTTTTTTCCTTTGTGATGCGTAAATATGTAAAATATATGAGACTATTAAGAAGTGTGCTCGTAAAGTTTATAGCCTCCAAATGAGATCTACCATCTATGGAACTATGGCTGTATTTGCTTGATCAATTGTAAGATTGCAACAACTTTTTCAGTAAAGTGAATTTAAGCTACACAAGGGGAGTATTCCTCTTTCACATTCCATAAATCTAAAGGTCTTCTAATTAAATTTTTAATTAGAAGTCAAGCTCTTTTAGGAAATTTTTTTATCACATACATGGATCCATCTCTGAATTTTGTAAAAGCTTGTCATCATAGACTTTGGTTCATCTCTCAAATGTTTTGATTCTCTCTTCAACGATAGTTTCTTAATGCTTTGTTTTGTGCTGGTTGATTATCCTCTACAAAAGAGAACTTTTAACTGTCAAATTTGCCATGTTCTGTTCTCTTTTTGTCATTTAAGTTCTCTGTCTCTGTCATTCATATCTTTTTGTGAATCTTCTAACTTGATGTTTCTCTGGACTCTCTTTTACTTCCTTTCCCCTTTTGAGATCAAATGGTGCTTGAAAGATTAATTCTTTTTTCCCCTTTTAGTCATTTGGTTGAACTTAAGAGTTTAGAATGCTATAATACTTGTGGACATTGCACAGGTCCTCTGGGCTGGGTTTGACGAGTTAGAGGGTTATGGTGATGTAGTTCGGCATGTTTTGCACGTAGGCTATCAGTCTGGATTCCAGGTGTGGGATGTTGAAGAAGCTGATAATGTCCACAATCTTGTATCCAGATATGAAGGCCCTGTTTCATTCTTGCAAATGCTACCAAAACCAATAGCATCAAAGAGATCAGAAGACAAGTTTGGAGACAGCAGACCCCTTCTTGTTGTTTGTGCCAATGGGACTCATTCTAGTGATGATAATCCTCAGGATGGACGAGTTACTCCATACAATGGTACTAACCATAACTACCATGATTTGCATAATGGTAGTTTTGTGCCAACTGTTCAGTTTTATTCCATGAGATCCCACTCTTATGTACATGTGCTAAAGTTCAGATCGGTTGTTTATTCTGTAAGGTGCAGCTCTCGAATTGTTGCTATTTCTCAAGTTTCTCAGGTTTGCCTGCTTTTGCAAAATTTTTTGTTATTAACCAATCTTTAATCTTTTCTATCCTAGAGTAGATGATATAACTTTGATTTCGTGCAGATACACTGTTTTGATGCCACTTCATTAGAGAGAGCATACACTATTGTTACAAATCCTATAGTCATCGGATCCCCTGGCTTAGGAGGTACAGGCTATGGTCCTCTTGCTCTTGGTCCCAGGTGGTTGGCTTACAGTGGAAGTCCGGTTGTGGTCTCCAACTCTGGACGTGTGAACCCCCAGCATCTGACACCTTCATCTACTTTTTCCAGTAATACATTGAATGGCAGTTTTGTTGTGCACTACGCAAAAGAATCAAGCAAACAACTGGCTACTGGAATTGTGACTATAGGAGATATGGGATATAGAAAGTTATCTAGGTATTGCTCAGAGCTTTTACCTGATTCCCATGGCTCCCTTCAATCTGGACTTCCTGGGTGGAAAGGCAATGGAACTGCTAATGGCCATGTGGCAGATGGGGATAATGTTGGAATGGTATGTATTGCCCATCTTCTTAGATCCTTTACATTTAACTCAAGCTTTAGTATATCATTTCTTTCATGTTGGGACGCCCACACACACTCTTCCTGGCACATGCATGATTCTTCTTGTGCTGTGCTAACTTGTCCTTTTCCTTGGCTCCATTTTCCAGGTTGTTGTCAGGGATATTGTTAGTAAACTTGTTATTGCCCATTTTAGGGCACACAAGAGCCCTATTTCAGCATTGTGCTTTGATCCTAGTGGGACCCTTCTAGTGACTGCCTCAGTTCATGGGCAAAACATAAATGTTTTCAGAATAATGCCTGGGCAATTGGGAGGTTCTGCTGGTGATGCAGGTGTGTCTCATGCACACCTTTACAGACTGCAACGAGGATTTACAAATGCAGTAAGAGCACCATAATTGTTTCCCTTTTTTTTTTCCTGTATGCAACTTTTAGTATTTGGTCAGTTCATAGTTATTTTTTATTTATATTCTCAGATTATACAGGACATCAGTTTCAGTGATGACAGCAACTGGATAGTGATAAGTTCCTCTAGGGGGACGAGCCATTTATTTGCTATTAATCCCTTGGGGGTTTCAGCAAACTTTCATCATGATTCCAGTTACACCCTTAAAAAGGGTCAATTGGGTGTAATCCCTAAGCTGGCTGTTCAAGACCCAACTAACTTAGGTTTACAATTGCATAGTCAACAGAGTCTTTGTACGCATGGTCCCCCAGTTTCACTCTCTGCTGTCAGCAGAATAAAGAATGGAAATAAAGGTTGGAGAGGCACTGTAACTGGTGCAGCAGTGGCTGCAACAGGAAGGTTGACTTCACCTGCAGGTGTCATTGCTTCATCTTTTCACACCCTCCAAAGCAATGGTGATTTGTATGTGGATGACAATTCTTTGACAACAAAGTACCACCTTCTAGTTTTCTCTCCTTCTAGTTCTATGATAAAGTATGCGTTGCGGATACCTGCTTCTTCAGATTTAACAACCATTGTGTCTGGATCAAGTCTGGCACCTGAATCAGCTTCAGAAAGTGATGGAAGATTAGTAGTTGAGGCTATCCAAAAGTGGAATATATGTGGGAAACAAAATCACAGAGATCAGGAAGATAATGTTGATATATATGGAGAAAATGGGAATTTGGACAGCAGTAAGGTACTCCCTGGAGGCATGAGAAAAGGAAATTGTGTTCATCCTAACGGTAGTGGTGGACTTGCACAAGCAAAGGTGAACTGTGATGAAAAGCATCATCATCTGTATATTTCAGAAGCTGAACTCCAGATGCATCAAGCTCGCATACCACTCTGGACAAAACCTGAGGTACTTTGTGCTGTGCAGGACTTAAATAAGTGCGAATACAATCATTCATATTTTTACACTTTTGTCTGACATGGCTTTGTTCTTGACAATTGCTTGACAGGTATCCTTTTGGTCAATGATTACAGAACAGCTAAAATTGGATGAAGAGGATATGAATGGAGAGATTGAGATTGAAAGGATTCCAACCCGCATAATTGAAGCAAGGTCAAAGGGCTTGATTCCTGTTGTCAACCATCTTCAAACAATGAGATTTGATCATTCAAGTTCTCTGAACTATAGGTTAATTTTTCTTTTCAATTACTTGGTTTAAATTATTCCCTTATTTTGATGAGTATTTTCTTGAGGGAGTTTAGTATTCAGACCTTTACTCTAAGATGATTCTTAAATGCATACTCATGAACTTCATTCTGATAGTTTCATCCTTGAATGCAAATTTCTGTAATCTGAACGGTTTAGAGCACATATTAATATCCATGAGATGCTTTCTCACATATGCAGAGTTCCTGCTCTGGATGGCAATGTTAATGGCTGCCTGCAGCATCGGAGGTCCGGACTGTCTGAAAGTAGCAGGCTGTCCTGTCAGAGCAGCTCAGGATCACTGGACTTGATGACTAATATTTGTGGTGTGCCAGCTGAACTTCACAATGGAATTGCAGAAACTGGGAGGAACAATCCTAGGATGCCAATAGAAACAAGGGGCTTTGTAAATAGCAATGCCGGCCCTAAAGCAAATACTCGGGTTGAGACTGTAAATAATAGAGACCATTTAAGAATGGAGGATCAAATCAACTTTCTAACTAATCACAATGAAGGCCTGCAATTGGAGAATCATTTTGAAGATGAAGATGAAGATGATGAGTTTGATTAGAGGTAATTCAGCCTTTCACCACAATCTTTTCTGTTTCATTGAAAACATTGATGAAACAGCAAAGTAGAGAACTGTTGTACATGCTAAACTAACCGTTCCTTTCATTGTCCAGGTGTGCAGTTAATTCTTTCCTATTTTTTTTCCTCAGGAAGCTCCATTAACCATGTTAACATTGTGGATGGAATTATGGACAGGAGTGAGGCTTAGAGGCCCTGACTACAAGCGGAATTGTGGAATTGGGGTTTCAGTCTTCTGTTGACTTTGTACATATCTTATGTATATTCCCAAGTAATTGGTTCTAACATGTAAATAATAGTGCAACCTTTTTAACTCTCCCTTACAGTTATTTGTTAGAAGTATTGCCATTCTTGTGCAAGTTTGTTGGGGCAGTTGTGTCCTGTGGTTCAACCGACAAACCTTTTTGAAGTAGAATTTCATCTGATGGAATGTGTCTCCTCTCTCTCTCTCTCTCTCTCTCTCTCTCTCTCTCTCTCTTTTATATATAAATTTTATTTTTTTAATAAAATTTTATAATTCATAATATTTAAAACTAGTTTAATAGTTAGTTTATAATTTTGGCAGTGTTTTAATAAAATTAAAATTTTAATATTTATTTGATTTATTTAATTTATTTGATTATGATATAATATGTATAATAATTTACATAATTATTGTTAATAATTTTTTATATATATAACTAAAAAATAAATGATTATAGAAAATATAAAAATAACTAAATTTTTTTTATTTTATAAAAAAGAGAAAAAATTTAATTTATTTTTTCTTAAAAAATTTATAATTTAAATTTTCTTTCGTTTTTTCTAAAAATATTTTTGTCAAAAAGAAAAAATAATTATAATTTAAATTTTTTATTTATATATAATATAAATAAAAATGTATTTTTTAATAAATATAATATTATATTGTGTGTGTGTGTGTGTGTGTGTGTATTAATCAGTTAGAAGTTAATTTTTTTCTAAAAAAAAAATCTTCAATTATACAACTTAGATATTTACTGGATTTGCCTTAAGTTTTTATTAATTTAATCAATTCTCTTGTTAATGAGTTCAATGAGATTGCCGTTAATATCTTTTTCAAGAAAAAAAGAAAACCTAATGTATTGATTGCAAAATAATAACAATAATAATAATAATAATAATAATAATAATAAAATAACATTGAGAATTAGTGAAAATAATTAGAATAAAATAAATATATCTAATACTTGTGTGTTTTTTTTTTTTAACTAAACCCAATGTAAACATAAAAATATATAATTGAAAAGGATAGAAAAGCAACTTAAAGTAATAATAACATCACCAAGGCACAATTGCTAAAAATCAAGGAAAAAAAGATAAGGAATTATCCTGAGATAACAAAAGAATGGATTAAGAACCATCTAAAAAACATAATGATAGAACAATAGTGCAAACACTTGGAGAAAAAAAAATAAATCCAAAGTTTACTATTCCACGGTGACAAGTCAAACTCCCTTTCTTCTTTTACAAAGAGTAAGGGTGGCTAGCAGGGAATGAAGTAGCAGATATTCTCATTTTCTTAGGGTAGTTTTTCTTTTTTTTTTTAGTATGGAAATGTCTTAGTTTCTTTTATTCACTGACTTCACCTAGAGAGAGTGGGATAGGGGTGACTAGCAGAAAACAGGGGAGCAGATATATACAACAAAGGGATACATACATACTCTTTTACGTGGGCCGCTTTTCAGGTTTGGAAATGTCTAAGCCTCTCTTCTCTCACTCAGTGACTTGAAAATTTACTTGCCATAACTACTACTACCTACGACAACAACTAACTTAAAAATTCAATTTAATTCAAAATGGTGGCTCTTATTAATCAGCTAATTTAGAAGAAAAGAAGAAAAGTTCAACTAACCGTGGTGCTCCTAATTAACAGAATATGGAGTCTTAACATCACTGTAAAGGCTTATGATTACTCTCCCCAAAGCAACCAAGACCAATGCTTTAGGGAAAAAAAAAGAAAAAGTAGAAATTTTATATTAATTGGGTTTAATAAATATTATTTTTGATAATCTTCAACCATACAAAGCAATTAACCGCATTTTTGTTAAGGCTGAACTTGTCAACCCTTAAGAAAAAACCGAATTTGGAGCATGTCTGCAACAGGGAAGCATAGATTCTCTTTTACTTCAGTTGGTGGTCTTGGTTTGAAAATGTCTGAGCCTCTCATGCTCACTAACTTCAAAATTTGCTTGCCTTTAACTACTAATACCTATCAACTATAACTACTAACTTAAATTTAATTCAATTCAACATGATGACTCCTATTAATTAACTAATTTAGAATAAAAGAAGGAAAGTTCGACTAAGTGCGATGCCTCTAATTAACAGAATATGAGGTCTTACTATATATTTTCTAATTATTTTCCAATTTCTTTTTCTTATAAGCAATATATTTCCTCTGTTGAAATTCTACGAAAATTATTATCATTAGTCAAAAGTCATTTTTTGTAAATCAAGTTGAACCTGAGAAGCAAACTTAACAGATACAACTTACTTACACGTGATTCTTAGTCTTTCCACTTTAATTGGCTTAGTCGATCATGCTCTTTGTTGACTTACAACTTACGTAAGTTTTTACCTATCTAATCAATGCTGTTGTTCATAAGGTTGATGAAATAGCCTTTATAAATGTTTTACAGGCCAAAGTGAAAGCTACCATGCTCATTGCAAAATAATTAAAAAGAAAAAAATAACAATGGTAATTAGTGAAAATAATTAATACAAAACAAACAAATCCAGTTCTTGAACCTTTTTTTTTTCTCACTAAACCCAATATAAGCATAAAAATATAATTACAAAGATTAGAAAAGCAACTTGAAGCAATAATATCATCACCGAGGCACAACTACTTAAAAAAACAAAAGAATGAAAGGAACAAAGGATAAGGAACTATCGCAAGACCAAAAAAAAAAGGAAAAAGGGTCAAGAACTATCTAAGAAACATAACGAAAGAACAATATTGGAAACACTAAAAGAAAATTCAAGGCTTACATTCACCCAAGGAGAGAGTTAATAATTAGGTTTGAGAAAGAGAGTAGGGGTTGACTGACGGACAGTGAAGGAGCAAATACTTCACCTAAAGAGAGAGAGTAGGGGATGACTGGAGGACAACGGAGGAGCGGATGCTTCACCTAAAGGGGGAATAATTTTCAATTCTTTACAAACTATTCTTGTATTTATTTACATGTAATAGTAAGGATTGAAGTCGATATCTCTCCTATTTTGAGTCAGTCTTTACATAAAAATCTACTTTAGGGTTTTTAATTTTTAATTCAAACTTAAAAATACCCAAACAATCCATTATTGTATAGTTAGGTGTGATTGACTCACGAGTCAAAAAATTTTTTGAAAAATAATAAAATAAGAAAAACAAAATTTTTATAATTTAAACTATATAACTATGCACAAAAGATATAACTTTTATTGTTTTAATATATATATATATATATATATATAGACATAATACAAGTACAATAGAATTAAATTTATACGTTTTGTAGATCTTAAATATTCTTTTGTTAAACTTTATTTAGAATATTTTGATTATTTCAAATAAAGGTTTCAAATATGCAAACATTACATTAGATAGTTACCTATTAGTTGAAGTTGAATATCAATATAAAAC
Source organism: Bruguiera gymnorhiza (assembly GCA_020883675.1). NCBI lineage: Eukaryota > Viridiplantae > Streptophyta > Magnoliopsida > Malpighiales > Rhizophoraceae > Bruguiera > Bruguiera gymnorhiza. The sequence continues at coordinate 1,695,060 of JAIRCJ010000136.1, read as the reverse complement.
AATATGATACTCATTGGATTGAACAAAGAATAAATGTATTTGACATGTTAATGTTTGCCAACTATTTTGTACAAATGAAATAAATTATCACGTTACCTTGAAATAACAAAGACAAATCTTGATGCCTTTCTAAATCATTCAAACATGTCTTAAATAATTTTTGTCAAAATAATGAAGACAAATTTCGATGACTTTCTAATTCATTTTCCATGTAAACAACAAGCTTATAGTGACTTTTACTTAGATCTAAAACTTCCTAACTGACAAAACACAAGACATTACTATTAAGTGGTCTTAATAGTGATGAGTAGATTGTGGCTTTCAGACACGAGAATACTTAATCCTTGGTAGTATGGCACAAACATTAGCTTATGTTTGATGATGAAGATAAGCATTATTCTTTTTTTAAGGAGGAGACATTAGTATGGTTAAAAACCCAAAAGTTAGGTATATGGTCTCTAATTGGATGATTAATTTTGATTATGCCTTGATTTGTACCCTTACAATTAAAAATTTTAAGATATCACTTTACTAAACTTTTCTTATGCAAGTGGTAAGCCTTACATTTGTCTTTAATGTGTGGAAATTTAGTTTACAAGGGAATAGTTAAAATTATTGTATTCCTCATGGAGGTGGTGTAGATAAAAGTGAATAGAAAAGTGTAGAATAAGATGCAAGAGAAGAGATAAAATACAAAGACTGTAGCATAAGATGTAAGAAATAATTTGTAAAATTAAAGTAATTAGAAAAGAAAGAAAGTAGAATAAGTTTGTAAGTAAACTTACACTTTTATTGAGGATTTGAGGACCTAACATTGTAGAGATATAGTTGTAAGGATATAATGAGATTTTAGGGGGAGGGTTTGGAAATTTACAAGAAAGGCATAGGAATATAAAGTTAAAGTTGTTCTTCAAGTATTTGTTTAATACATGAACTTGAGCAAATTTGTTTCAAGTTTATTATGCCTTTTAAAGGAGTGGTTTTGTTGCTTTTATAAAGTGTTTTGATGATTTGTCTATTATATAATAGTTCATCTTCTTGTAAGTGAATGGTGTACCCATGATGGAACAACTCGTATACTCTTGAGTGAACAATTTACCATGATAGAATAGTCCATTTGCTTATGAGTGATCAATGTACCTATGATGGAATATTTGGTTTGCTTATGAGTGAACATGGACCTGTGATGGAACAATTTGTTTGCTCGTGAGTGAACAACCTCTCTTTCTCCCTTTCTTCTCTTTCTTTTTTTTTTTCTCTCTTTTTTTAAATTTCATACAAAGTTAATGATTTACTCAAGTTTGTCTGATTTGAATAGTGGATTTTGGACAATTGTCGAAAGTGATAGAGAAAGGTAAGTTATCTCTCTCTCTCTCTCTCTCTCTCTCTTTTTATGGTGACAAATGGTGAACAAATAAGAGGATTTAAAAGTAGTTGTCTTCATAGCCATTATAAAAGTCAATTATGGGTTCTTCATAATCTAATTGAGTTTAAGAAGAAGTTGAATTTTTGTTTTGCAATAATTGTTGGATTATTGCAAAGTATTCTTGTTCAGTTTGAGTTACTGCTAAAAGGGATGAAGCATGTGACTTTTGGGTTAGGAAAGTGGCATGTTGGGGTCTTAACTGTATGTAGTTTTAGCCCTTAAGTCATTATAAAACAACAAGTTTGGAGACTTTGTCAAGAACTCGTAAAGAGTCCCACTATGTAATCTTGAATTTTCAAACAAGAACTAAGGTGTTATCTTGGTTTTACTATTAAAAAACTAGACCAAAACTCAAGGTAAAAGGAATTTCGTAAATAAGAGGATAATGGAGAAAATCTCCTTTCTTCCTTTAAAGGTTCATATTGTTGTTTAAATAAGTCATAACTTCCTAGAACCTCAAGAATTAGGATGTTTGGTGAGGATCCAAAGTAATTCCACCATTGTTTAAGCTAATTGGAAATTTTTAAAGGGTTGATTTTGATATCAAAATATAATAACTAAGAATGACTACCCTTACGATTTTGAATAAGAAAGGTATTAAATCATACTTATTGGTAAACATAATAAGAAAAGGATAAGTAATGGTTTAATTTTGTTTTAAAGTTGATGGGAAAAGTTTGGGTCATGCGAGATCTTATCCCCAATTTTAATGATGAATAATTTTTTGTATATGACATGTAGAGTAGGTAGGTTCATGGTGGTTTTTGCTTAGGTAAAAATGTTTGAATTTTGAAATCTATGGATTCTAGTATCACCCTATAATAAGGATGAGGTTTAGACAAATCTAAGGGTTTGAAATATCAGTCCTATAGGAAGATTTATGAAATTACCACATAAGGATCCTTGTGATAAAAACATTTTTCATGGTAAAAAGATTTTGAAAATAAGCTTTAAGGAAATATATGAAAGCCCTTTTGGTAATGTGTGATTAGATGTTTGAGTTTTTAAATTCTTTTGGGATGTCTCTTGCTTTATAAAAACAAGTTTTAAAAGTTTACCTTCTTAAGAGTGTGAGAAAGTTTATTATGCCTAGACTAATTTTAATGAGTTGGATAAAGATTATACCAATTATTGTATTTGTAACTATTTTTGTGAGAATTGGATGGTTTCTTCCTCAATAATCAAATCAATCCAAAATTTGATTGATTGGGCAAAGGTTATGTTCTTTGTGGATTTGAAATTGGATTTTTCTTTTGGGTTTTATAGTGGGGCTTTTCCTTTTATTTTGACTTTTTGAGGCATTATGACCTATTTTGTAAGAATTCTTAGGTTAGGAATTTGTATCTTTTTTAATAAATTTGATTTTAAAATTAAAAATGAAAAGGATTGCTTGCCATTAGAAAAAAATTTATTTTGATGTTATGTTTTGAACATCCCTCTGAAAATTTCTCTTGCAAATTTGCAATTAATGTGAAGAAGGAATTTTTAATTTAATAAATCACTTTGAAATTTTGTAATGTACATGATAATGGAGAGTATTTTTTTCTTAACTATGAAATAATTTTTCTGATAATCATTCTATTAGGTTAAAGTAAATTGAACAATTTGTTCCTTGGAGTTGTGAATTTGTTTCAAAATATCTTTTTATTCAACTATTTTTGGGGTTAAGGGATTAGCTAGATGAAGACAAAAGATTTCACAAACTTAGGTTTTTATCTACCAAATAATAGTAATATGTTCATCTGTCTAAGGAATATGAGTATTCCTTAACCTATCGTGGAGAGATTTTGCTAGACGATTGATATTGAGGCAAAAATCTAAAACATATTTCAAACTTCCTAAGAACTATTAGAGTTGGATTTGTTGAGGATTTTATCAAAAAATTTGTTTATAAAGACTAATGATCTTTTAATTGAGGCTAGGGTTTCTTGGGTGATGTAATGACCAAGAAACCTAATTCAAGTTTGGAAGAGAGAAATCTTAGATTGAGAAACTACTAGATTATTTGTGTTTTTTAACATAGAAAAATGTTTTTAGATGTTTAAAATGTTATTCAATAGAATTGAAAAATATGAAAGCATCATTAATATAAATGAGACAACAATTTGAGTGAGGCTGAATGATGTCATTCATGATTTTTTGGAATTTTGAAGGGGCATTCTTTAAGCCAAATGACATTACATTCTATTTATATTGACTAAATGGAATAGTTAATGCAGTTTTGTAGATCTTTTGGATCAATCTAAATCTACTAAAAGCCTGATTTCATATCAAACTTTAAGAAGACAAAGCCATAGTGTAATTTTTCTAAAAGATCTTTTTGTTAGGAATAAATATCAAATCCATTTTGAGGATTTGTTCAAGGGTTTTTAATTAATGACCAACATAGGTGTTCTTGGTTTTACTTATGAGTTTTTATTGATGTAAAATGCAACATAAGACAAGAGCAATCTAAATTTTGTAATCAATCCTTTTGATTTTAGGTTTTGAATATCTTTTTTGCAATGTTGTTCTCTCTCAGAATTCATCTAGATAGGTTAGATTTTTTGTGGGAATTTTTTTTTTGTTAAAAGTGGCTTTATATGGTAAATTGGATAATTTTTGAATTGCTGTTTTCTATTTTAGAAAGCATTTAGTAAATTTAAGCAAAGCTCATTTTCAATTCATTTTTGAAAAACAAAAGTTTTCTTTTTAAGGAAAATATCTTATAACTGCTATTTAATTTTTTGTAAAAAAAAATGTCTTTTTGTAAATGTAAAAGTTGTTATTTTGTCATTATCGAGGTATTAATTTTATTTCTATAAATGAAATGACCTTGTATGAGATAAAGATTTTTGGTTTTGGGCTTTTCTAAAAGGGGGAAAACAAGTTTGACTTTTTTGGTTTGAAAAGAAATATCATCATAATTGATAATATAAAGAGTAATGAGATTTATAAATAAGGGTCTCTAATATGACAATATGATGTATGTTTTCAACTAAAACAAAAGAGGTTTTTATTTTGAAATATTCATTGATAATAAAAGCATTTGTTTTGTTTTTAATAGTCATTTTTGAATTATTGGTAGCATAAAGTTTTTATTGGGTTTTCTCTTGAAATTTTTGAAGTACTATTCCTTTTTTGATATAGTTCAAGTTAGCATTTATATTAAATAAAATAATAGTATTAATTTTGAAATCACTTTAAAAAAATAATTTTTATTACATATTTTCAAGAAGTTACTTATTCAAGAACAAAAAGGAAATCCTTAAAAACCTTTTCTAGATTTTCAATTTTTGAAGTTTTTGATTTTTATTATCAAACTCAGTTGCCTCCTAGTCTATATGTTTTGTAAGAAGGAGTTGTAAGAGTTTTGCATCCTTTTGTTGTTTTTCTTTAAGCTCCTTAAACTTTATTTTGATAGTTTGACTTCTAATTGTAAATTGTAGATGTCTAATGTAGGTTTTTTAAAGGGATTTCTCTTGCTCAATATAATAATGAGGTCATATGAGTTTTTGATAATAGAGGGAAGAATTGAGGATTTCTCTAAGGGTTTTTCTTCAAGAGTTTTTAGAAATTGGTCTAAAGATTCTTTTTGTAAGTTGAGGGTTATTTATATGTTTAATAACGTCAAGAAGGAACTCTTGATCTTGATTAAGCATATTAATTTGTTTTGTAATGAAATTTATTTTTAGAGAATTAGATTCAAAACTAAAGGTTTGTATAAAAATAAGTTTTATTTTATTAATAGTCTATTTTTTTAATTGTAATTGTTGTATTTTTCAGATAATTTTGTAGTATTTAGCAATGTAACCTTATGTTCTACATCTATAGTAAGTGGTATTTTTTGAGTGACATTGTTTTTAGGGTTGGGTTTTAAGTTTTCTAAAAGGTTTGAGAAATTTTTTGTATAAAGATTTCTTGTAGTTAAATTCTTTCTTAAGTTTGGAAAATTTTTTGTACGTTGGGATCATTTTGTTGGCGTGAGTCCTGTAATTAGTCAGATAGTTTTTTTCCAGTTATAGAAATCTTAGATTCAGGAATCCCTCACTTAAGGGTCACACATGATTGTAATTGTAAATATTATATAGACCATATTAGCTTCCTAAAAAAAAAAAAAAATAGAAAATTATGTAAGACATGGTATCTAAACAGATCTTGAGTTCCCTATTTTCTGATTAGGCAGGGGTTAAGATTTGTGCTCAGCTTCCATGGCTAACTCCACCAAAAACCTATTTGATAATTTGACATCGAAAATGACGAAGATGTTGTCAGGGGTCCAAACTTCCTTCTCTCCCATCTTTGATTCCCTACTAGCTTCAATCAACATCAAGTTGGATGATTCCCACTATGGATTATGGTCCTAAGTTGTTGAGATGTATATCTTTGGAAAAGACAAACTGGGATACATCTATGAAGACTGCCCACAACCACCAATAACTGAACCTTCATTTTGTAAGTGGCACATTGAGAATGCCATGGTGAAAGGCTAGTTGATTAACTCTATGGACCAGTCCTTGGTCACAAACTTCATTCATTACCCAACAACTAAGGAAGTATGAGATTCTGCTGCTACAACATACTTCGATGGAACTAACACCTCTTAGATATACAAGCTCCGACGTCGTGTATCTCAAATAAAACAAGACAGTGGATCTATAAAAAAATACTACAACAATCTATAAAGTTTGTGGTGCAAGATTGATTTTCATTGATCAAATCTAATGAAATGTGCAATTGACATACAAAGCTACAACTTCATTTTACAAGAAGAGCAAGTATACATTTTTCTTGATGGACTAGATGATCGATTAGATCATGTTCAGAGTGATGTTCTTCGCATGAAACCTTTCCCTTCAATTGAGCAAGCATATGCTCATGTTTGAAGGGAAGATTTGAAACAATCGGTGATGATATCAGGAGCAGAAATAGTGGTCAGTGGTGTTGTTATGGCCATCAAAGGAAGGAAATCTAGCAAGTCACAAAAGTATGGGTCCTTCTCCTCATAGTCTAAAGGTTATTCTAATGGACAGAAGTGCACTCACTGTGGGAGTACAAAACATTCCTAAGAAACTTGCTTCAAATTACATGGTTACCTAGACTAGTGGCACCAATTACAAGCCCGAAAAAAACGAGATGCTTCTGTAACTAAAGACATCCCCGGTCGAGCAATAATGGCCACGACTGAATCTAAACTTTCTCTTATTCTCATAACTAAATCCTTTACCACAACCCCAAAACAAGGTAATTTTGGTCACACTCTGTACAACTCTACTACTTGGAAGGATGGTGCATGGATTATTGATTTTGGAACCACGGATCATATGATGTTTGATCCAAATGATTTCTCAAATACAACTCAACCATAAAAAACTTGCATTGCTAATGCCAATGGAGCCACTTACTCGGTCACGGGGGCTGGAACTCTGCCTCTATCTCTTTCACTCTTTCTAGCTCACACACTTCTTGTTCTATCACTCTTAAACAAATTGATGTTTGTGAGTCAAGTTACTAAAGAACTTAATTGTGTTGTACTGATATATTCTAATTTTTGTCTTCTTCAGGATGTTCTCAGCAAAGAGATTATTGGGTATGGTACTAAAAGGGGGGATTGTACTACCTAGAGGACCTTAGCACAAGCAAAGCAAATCATATGTATCATCAAATTAGTGGTCATGAACAGAAGATTTAACTATGGCATAAGTACTTGGGGCACCCATCATTTGGCTATCTCCCACATCTACGCTCATTTTTGTTTTCCCATGTGTAGAATATGGACTTTAAATGTGATGTTTGTATTAAGGCAAAAAGTTAAAGAGTTTCGTATCTGATTAGCTTGAATAAAACTCACACTTCATTTGCATTGATACACTCTGATGTGCGGGGGCCATCCTCGATACCTACTTCCTCTAGTCACCGTTGGTTTGTTATTTTTGTTGACAATTGTACTCGAATGACATGGCTTTACTTGCTAAAAACCAAAGATGAAATTTTCACTATGTTTCAAGCATTTCATGCCATGGTCTAGACTCAATTCTCTTCCAAGATAAAAATTCTTTGTTCTGATAATAGTGGTGAGTTCATCAACCAAAGATTTAGGGCCTATTTCCGACAACAAGGTCTCCTCCAAGAGACTTCATGCTCCCAAACACCATAACAAGATGGTGTCACCGAGAGAACAAATCGGCATATTTTAGAAACATCTCGTTCCTTACTTTTTGAAGCAATGGTGCCGAGTCGCCATTAGGGGGATGTTGTGGCTACTGCAGTGTATTTAATCAACCGAATGCCATATAAAATTTTGCACTTTCAAACCCTTTTACAAATTCTCTCTACTCACATATCCCTTCTTTCCATATTGATGCTTCCCCTTAGAATTTTTAGGTATGTTGCCTTTGTTCATTATCTCCACAAAAATCAACGAACAAAGCTGGACCCATGTGCCATTCAATGCTTATTTTTAGGGTATGTTCTACATAAAAAAGGCTTTCGGTGCTATGACCCCATTACTAACAAAACTTATATCACCATAGATGTTAGATTCCTTAAGTCTGAGACTTTTTATTCTTCACCAATACCCAATTCTTCCTTTCAGGGGGAGATGCAAGTAAAAGAGATGAATTAGTTAAAGGCCTTCGTGGGTGAGCATGGAATTGGAGCTGGAACTAGAACTGAAGATAAAGAAGTATACCTGTATAACGAACCTGAAAATGAAACAGTAGTTATTAGAAATGAAACAACAACCACTGGAATTGAAACAACAGCCACTAGAACTAAAGAAGCCGAAATTGAAGAACCAGAAAATATAGAGTACTCTTAGTCCCATCACTCCTCAGTACCCGAAGACCCTTCTCCTTCTGAGAATGTTCCTAAGGTAAGTACTCCTACTGCTACACCTTCTATTTTGGATTTTTCTACTAATTATATACTGCCTGTCAGACATAATCATGGGAAACCACCAAACCGATACAGTCTAAATGCAGAAGGAAGGCAGCCCAAATATCCAATTGCAAATTATGTATCTACCTAAAGTCTGTCCAAACCACTCAAGACTTTTACTAAAACACTATCCTCCTGTCATATTCCTAATAGTGTTAAGGAGGCATTATCTGATCCAAAGTGGGCGCAAGCAATGCAAGAAGAACTAGAAGCATTAAAGAAAAATAATACATGGAAGTTGGACCTAATACTGGAGGGAAAAAAACTCGTGGGATGCAAATAGGTGTTCTTTATAAAATACAAGGCAGATGGGTCACTCGATCGATATAAGGCGAGACTTGTAGCAAAAGGTTTTACCTAAACGTATGGCTTACAGCAAATTTGCACTGGCCGCTTCATCAACTCAATGTGAAGAATGCTTTCCTTCATGGCAATCTTGACGAGGAGGTATACATGGATATTCCACCAGGATATACAGGATCAACTGGGAATAAAATTGTTTGTAAATTGGAGAAGGCATTGCATGGACTAAAACAATCACCGTGAGTATGGTTTGGCTGACTTAGTTCAGTTATAAGGAAGTATGGCTATTGCCAAAGTAACTCTAACCATACTTTCTTCTTGAAACACTGACAAAATAAGGTGATAACATTACTAGTCTATGTGGATGATATTATAATTACGAGGGATGACACTAATGAGATCTAGGGAGGGCTTGAAATGAAGAACTTGGGAGGGCTTAAGTATTTTTTGGGAATAGAGGTGGCAAGGTCAAGAAAAGGCATTTTTCTATCTCAACGAAAGTATATACTTAACTTATTGACGGAAGTGGGATTACTAGAGTGTAAACCTGTAGATACACCGATTGTGCAAAACCATAGGCTTGGAGAATATCTAGACCAGGTACCAACAAATAAGGTGAGGTATCAAAGACTAGTAGGGAAGCTTATTTACTTATCTCAAACTCGTCCAAACATTGCTTATGTCATAAGTGTGGTAAGCCAATTTATGTATAATCCAAGTGAAGACCATCGAATTCTCCGCTACCTAAAGTCATCACTAGGAAGAGGACTAACGTTCTCCAAGAATGCTCATATGAATATTAAAGGGTACATGAATGCTGGCTGGGCTGGGAATATCTTGGATAGAAAATCTACTTTAGGCTACTTTACATTTGTGGGAGGAAACTTAGTTACATAGAGGAGTAAAAAGCAGAAGGTAATAGCATAATCCAGTGCTGAAGCTAAATTCTGAGGTATGGCGAAAGGATTATGTGAGCTTCTTTAGCTTAGAAGTTTGCTAATAGAGGTCGGTTTTCCTCCTGACCCTAAAATGAATTTATTTTGTGACAACAAAGTTGTCATCAACATATCCCATAACCCAGTTTAACATAATCGCACCAAACACGTGGAGGTAGACTGACATTTCATTAAACAAAACCTATAAGAAAAAATTATTCAGTTCATGTTTGTTAAATCTGAGGATTAATTAGCTGATATTTTGAACAGAGCAGTTTCCAACAGAAACTTCAATGACTCACTTGACAAGTTAGGTGTTAGAGATATATACATACCAACTTGAGGGGGAGTGTTGGTGTGAGTCTTGTAATTAGTTAGTTTTTTTCCAGTTATGGAAATCTTAAATTCAAGAATCCCTCACTCAAGGGTCACACATAATTGTAGTCATAAATATTGTACAGACCAAATTAACTTCCTAAAAAAAAAAAGAATAGAAAATTATGTAAGACACATTTACTTATAAGGTTTATTGGCACAATTATTCTTACAAGTTGTGTTTAAAGGTTTAGGAAGACCGAAGTCAAATTGTTGACAAATAATTCTTATTTCCTATATAATTTGCTTCATTTCCCATTTAAGTTTTGTCTAGAGTTTGAAATCTTAATAGATATTGAGCCTTCCTTTTGGATTAAGTTAATTAATTCTTCATATGTTAAATGATTATAGGGAATGAGTTTTTTAAATGTGATTTTAATGAGATTCCTGACTTGTTTTCCCACTATGGTTAGTAAATATATAAAGAATTTTTCTTTTAAAAAGGATTAGTTTGAATATTCTCTAAGCATTACTTAAGTAATAAAAGTGTTTTTGTAAGTTTAAAAGTCACTAAATTTTGTACATTTGAGGTTGCTTAATAGTTTGACATTTTCTTCCTTAACATACGAGAGATCCCCTACAAAATGCAATAAGATAATAAGGATTTACGTGGCGACCACAGTCGGTATTTCTACTGTTTTGGGTCAATCTATACATAAAAATTTAGTTTAAGATTTTTTATTTTCAATTGAAACTTAAAAATACTCAAACAATCCATAATTTGGTAATTAAGTCAAGTTGACTAACGAGCCAACCTACGAGTCAGACAATATTTTGAAAAACGATAAAATAAACAAAACATAATATTTTATGATTTAAACTCTATAATTTATGTACAAAAGATATAACTTCTATTGTTTTATTACCATACATATATATGGATGTATAGAGACACATACACACATTAAGCTTTAGCCCACGAGTTGGGCAAATTTTAAATATTTTTTTCAACCTTTATTTAAATTATTTTGAGTATTTCAAATGAAGAGTTCAAATATGCAAATATGAAGTTAGATAGCTACCTATTATTTGAAGTTGAATATAATATAAAACAATCTAATACTGATTAGATTGAGTAAAGAATAAATATATTTGACTTTTTAATTTTTGTCACCTATTTTGTACATGTGAAATCAATTATAACGTCCCCTTGAAATAATGGAGATAAATTTTGATTACTTTCTAAAAAATGATTTGAATGACTCTTTAATTACATGATTATACATAGTAATTATATATACTTATAGAAAATAAGAAAGAAAAAAGTACATAACGAAGAGAGTTAAATGGATTTGAATGATTTGTGTTGTACTCATTAACTTCATGTTAAATATAGTAATTATATGGAGATAATCATATTTTTAGTCCTAAACTTTTCATTTTTTTAATATAGTTCTAAACATTATAGTTACATATTAATTGAATTCGATTAATGACAAAACATTATTTAACCATCAAATAAATGTTTTGACAAAGTTAAAAAAAAGAGAGAAAATTATAAAAATATGTAATTAAATCCTACGTAGAGTGAAAGAAAAATAATAATAATAATTAAAATTGTATTTCACCGATTAGATATGTGTGCATTTGCTTCATAACTACGTTGATTCTCTCAAGTTTCTCTTAAATCTAATACTAGTCAATTAGATCAACCTCTACTTTCTTAAAATTTCGTTGAAAGTCAAATCTTCGGGCTGAAAATAAAGGTTCGCAACACAAGGCAGATGGCATGCAGGACAGAGTGAAGAAACTACTTCTTGACAGTGTAACAATGCTTTTTCTTTACAAAGTATCATTGCTTTGGGTTGTAGTAAAATGTGCCAATCCGGTCTAGTTTGCAAGAAAAAGAGGGAGAGATAAGCAATCATCAAATCAAGGATGAATTAAGGGTTTTAGTATATAGTTAGGTATGTAACTCTGTTTAAAGAGTGAAAAATAAATAGGAATATGGTTTAATTTCGTATTTTTATTTTTTTAATTTAGTCAAAATATTTATTTAACTGTTAAATTATATTTTTTTCATTAATTTAACTCAATTGACATAAAATTATCATATTTAAAACTAATTAAAATCGTTAAAATGTTTAGAGTTATATTAAAAGAAAAGAAAATTTTAGAACTAAAATTATAATTATCATGTAATTATACGTACTTATAAAAATTGAAGAAAAAATTACTTAATTAAGACCACAAGACAATTTTCTCTCACTTCTCTAATATAATATTAATGTTAAATTATATACACAAAAAATTTACGCGTTATAAGTACACACTTTTTTTTTCTTCTTGTTGTACATTGGATAAAAAAATGTAATATATAGATTATTTATTTTATATAATTTTTGATTAAAAAAAACACTCTTTTTTCCGATCGAATTTTGTATTTTGTAGATGCTAACCGTAAAGGAATAATGCATGTATGAAAAACACAAGTATTTATAGATACCGATATTATGTTTTCATTCATTATTATTATTATGAAAAAAAAACTGTAATTAGATAATAATAATAATAATAATAATAATAATAAATATTTATCTTATTATAATGCTAATAATATTATTTAAACCAGAAAAAATCATTATGAAATTGTTATTAATATATTATTAATACTATTACTATTATTATCATTATCATAATAATTACTAAACTAATTATTCGTAGTAATTTTAATTTTTATTTCTTTGCGTTATTTCAATTCCAATCCCTATCTTTAAATAAAAACTTGACTTTGATCTTGTGCAAAATAAATACATTTATGAATTTTTCATTTCATTTTATTTTATTTTATACTCGATTCTAATTATCTCCAAGAGAAAAATCCTATGTTCTTAGAAAAAACAAGGACCGTTCGTCAGAACTGAAGCGAACAAAAAAAAAAAAAAAACACTAGTTTGTTGGAAACCGGGGTCGCATCCTCTCTTTGGTACAAGGTGGTCAGGCTGGCCATGGCTTCTCCCAGCAGTAGTCATATCATAAGCTTGCAATTAGAAACAACAAGAAGAACGTTCATTTCTTGGAAAACCCAGATTGCTAGTGGAAGTGGGGTATTGAAAAGCAAGTCTTCTTCATTCGTGGCTTCTTCCTGTGGTGGTCTTAAATTGCCAAAGACATCATCTTTGTCTGCTCGGGCAATGGGTTCCTCTGCTTCTTCCCACAAACAGCCAGACAACATTCAAGGTCTCTCTCTTTGTCTCTGGATGAAATGAAGTCCTTAGTTGGTAATATAATTATGTATTCAAGAAGAAATAACCAGAATTTCACATGTTTAGATGAGCAGTTCCATTTGTCGGGGGATTTGAATGCGAGTTTCTGTAGGTTAAGGACCTTTGGGACGAGGTTTATATAGCCGTTGAGTTTACCTCTTTAAGGATTTTACGCAGCCCCATGTATGTAATCTATTCATCCTACAATATTTGGATTACTCAATAATAATAATATGATTGAAACAATCTAGGTAAAGACTCGAACTTTTAGTCTAATAGAACACGTAAATGGAAAAAAAAAAAAGGAACAGTGTCAATTAATCTGAAAGCTATATATTCTCTGAGAATCCAAGTAGCGTGGATTTACCCCTGTGCAACCTAAAATTGTAGAATTGAGACTGTTGCTAATTTAGTTGAACAAGCATAAAATTACGGCCCGGTTAGGACCAGAAGGTACTCTAGGCTCCTGAATTATTGCTTTTCTCAAATCTATGGCAGGAGTAAGAATGAATTGACTTCTTGCTTCTAGCTTATTCATGATTCCCATGTTGTAGACACATTCTGCTGCATGTATGTTTCTCTCTCTCTCAGGGTTGGGTCCATCTGTCTGTTCCAGATGTTCTTGTCTATTGCAGTAATCCTATGGTTCCTATCTTGAATGCTTTGATAACAAAATTGATTTAGTCCTCATGGTTCCAATTTGAATCTCCAGTCATCATTTAAGGATCACCTAATCCGTTATGATGTGATTTTGTGAACTTGTCTGCTCAACTGAATTTTTCTGGCATTAGGCTATTCTTCTTCTTGATGAAATATTTGGTTACTATGCCTATTTGATGGCATTATGTCATTGATCAACCGTATAGTTGGGCCAACACAGTTGATTGCTTTTCAGTATGGATCCTTCTTTCTCACATTAGAGGTCCTAGTGGCAAGATTAGTTGAGCACAAGAAATGTGCAGTACTTACAAAAGCTGACCAGAAGCAATTGCACACCCATCATTTTTTGTGCTTTGTTAAATGTGGTGCAGGTATGGATCTTGTACTGGCTGTTGAAGAAAAGGAAAAAGCATAGTTCAGTTTTGGAATTATGCAAAATGAGCTGAGTGGTGGGAAAAAAAAAAAAAAAGAAGTTACTGAAATTCTAGGGCACATTGCACATTTTGTTTCTAGTTTTTTTCCCAACAGCAATTTAATTTTAATTTTAACCACTATTATTTCTGGAATTGTCTAAACCACTTTTTTTTTTTTTTATTCCAGAGCATGATTTTGTCATCAAGGAGTATTGGCTTTGAAAACATTGTCTTGAACTTAGCTTCAATAGCTCAGATGCAAAACATTGTCTTGATTATCTATTGTAATACAGTTGTTTTGGATCAGTGCCCAAAAGGACCTTATGTTCTTTAGCCATGAAAACTCTTCTTGTACATTTGCAGAGGCTGGAAAGATTGATTATGCTTCAATAAGTGATGAGGAATGGAAAGAGAGACTTACTGCTGAACAATTTTACATAGCTCGACAAAAGGGAACTGAGAGGGCTTTCACTGGGTATGTTCTGCAACATGCGTAATGGATGAAATTATGTGTGTCAATTTGGTTTCTTTTGAGGCACTCCCTGATGTTGTAGGGGGTGGCAGACTTGGTTGTAATGTTAACAGAAGTGAAAAAAAAAAAAAAAAATTGTCATCTTCTAAGTCTACAGGAACATCTAAACAACAGAATATCCTGTCGTTCAGAGATCTTAGATTGGGATTGTTGACTGAGAGGGGTGATAGATTTGAGAAAATTGTTGACTCCTGACAATTTCATTTCAAAGTGAATGATTATAACCATCAGAAATCTCTACCTAAATGATTTAAGTGCATGATGGCAAAGGAAGGTACCTCAGCTCTACTTATTGGTACTGCAAATGAATGTCTTCCACTGATGGATTTTTGCTGCCTTTTGTTCCACCACTGCCTCAGGGAATACTGGAATGCGAAAACTGTTGGAACTTATCACTGCATTTGCTGCGACACGCCTTTATTTGAGTGAGTATGGTTTATACTCTTATGAATTCTTCAAATGCTGCATTCCACCAAACTGATCAGAGTGCTTTCCGCACCGCAGATCCTCCACCAAATTTGATAGTGGCACAGGTTGGCCTTCTTACTATCAGCCTACAGGAAACAATGTGAAGTCAATGTTAGACTTGTCAATCATTTTCATGCCTCGTCAGGAAGTTCTCTGTGCCGTTTGTGATGCTCATCTAGGCCATGTCTTTGATGATGGGCCACCGCCAACTGGAAAGCGTTATTGTATCAATAGGTAAACAATCCTTTCTCGTCCGGGCTTGTCTCTTTGCATTTATTTATTCATTTTTAATAACCCTAGGTTTTGAACGCGGCTTATCAAATTTGCAGTGCTTCCCTGAAACTGAAACCCAAGGGACCTGCAAACTAGAAGTTTGGCCGCATGGTGTACATGTAATCTATTCATGATGTGCTTATAGAAGTTCTGACACCAGCAGATTCATCAATGTTTGCTTGAATTGTCTGTGTTGGAAAATTTCCCAAGTTTAAAGACCTCTATCTTGTGAGCAAACAATAGTTGTACAAAATAATGGATGCATAAAAAGCAGCACTGTTACATGATTTTTTTTTTTTGTCTGCCATGCAAGCTATTGACCAAGTAATCGTGTCTTCTAGTTTTCTTTTATCCTCCTGCCTCCTATATTTCAAGTCATACGTCTGTAGCATAAGAGAAAACAATCTGTTTACTTGAGCAACTCAACTCAGTTAAGTCTTAAATCTGAATTTGATTAGCATTAATTATACAATTTTTTTCTTTTTCTTATGATTCTGTTCTATTGGGAACCAAATTATTTGTCACTTGTCAAGTGGGGTTATTTCAAACTAATCAAAAACTTCAATGCCTCTCTTGTTCTCTGATATCTATTTAATAACATATAATGGTCAGTCACCGAATTGTTAGTGAACAGTTGAATTAAGCAAGATACTACTCGTTTCAATCCACAACTAGGTTTCAATCCCCAACTAGGATTTAGGAGTAAAGAACTTGATCCTGCCTGATTTATTTCTTGTTTAGCCACAGGCAAAGATGGTCCTTGCACCATATATGTATGACCAAAGGAAGGAAGCAAATACCATTAGTATTTCAGATTAAAAAGGAAGTAGGATGAACTCAACATACTGAAAGGAAAAGGATGTCTCACGATAGACTTTCATACTGCAGCTTTACCTCGAATCTTTGACTTTTAAAGTCATAATGCCTTAATTTTCCCGTTACAACAAAGTTCATCTTTAAAAATATTGAAAACTAAATTTTGAATTATATTTAACAGCTTATTGAGCTGCTGTTTCGTGCAGTTTATGTTGGCATGATTGAGCTTATGAACATAACATTTCCCCTTTTTTATATATAATTTTATTTTAATTAACTCATGCCACAGATACCCTAAAATTCTATTTGTGATTAGGAAAGGAAATATGGCTTAAAAGTTGTTGTTTTCTTTGTCTAAAAATTAATTTTATTTCTCCTCTAGTTGTAACAATACTCAAATTTATCTTTTGACCTTCCAAAATTGCGTAATTTTCTCTCAAATTCTTTATGTTTTTGTGCAATTCAATCTCAAACATTTAAAGTGTAACAAATTAATCCAAGTTTGACTAACATTTTCATTATTTACTTTTATATGACATAACTCCCAAATCAAAACCACGGCACACAAAATGAAATTTAGAGAGATAGAGAGCTGTGAGATTTATGTGAAAGAAAAGAGTTTTTTTTTTTTTTATGAAGTATAAGACTTAATGAACTTTTTAATTGACACAAAAAAAAAATTGAAAGATTTATTAACATTGACATAAATAAACAAGTTAGTGACTAATTTAATATTAACCCTTAATTTTAACATTAATACCTTTTAATTACAAGATTATCTTAGTAAGTGGAGAGCATATAAACAATGTTTTAAGTATACCTTGTTACTCAAGAACTTGGTCATAAACGAAGGCTCTAATTTGGACCACAAACCAACTAGTAGGGTTTGATTTGCAACTTTGTGTAGCACCAATAAGCACAGTAATATTGTATTATCTCCCTTATGCATGAGTTCATTCTTCTCTCTTGCTATAGTCTCTTTTTATTCTTTCTCTTTGAGTATCTTGACTAATCCTTGCTAAACTAATAAAGCTTATTGTTTGATGTGCCACATATTAAATCATTTTTACTATAGAATTTTTTTTACCTTGTATTTGTAATAGATTTTTCTATCACCATGAAATATAATTAGCACTAAGTTGGCTTTTGATACTAATTTATTGTAATATGCTCACTATTCCCTCATATTTAAAGTAATTATTTAAGTAGAAAATAATTGCAGTAAAATTAATAATAAGCTTAAAGATTAAAAACACAAGAATTTATATGATTTAGCATTTAGCCTATGTCCATGGCAAAACCAATTAAAGAATATTTACTATGAAATAACAGGAAATTTATAAGCTATACTTAGTATATCTCACTATCCAAAACCTCAC
Source organism: Bruguiera gymnorhiza (assembly GCA_020883675.1). Taxonomy (NCBI): domain Eukaryota; kingdom Viridiplantae; phylum Streptophyta; class Magnoliopsida; order Malpighiales; family Rhizophoraceae; genus Bruguiera; species Bruguiera gymnorhiza. The sequence continues at coordinate 1,677,356 of JAIRCJ010000136.1, read as the reverse complement.
AAGATTGTAAGTCTCTCAATACTTCTAATTCTCTCTGCTTATACAAGCTTTAATCTCTAATTTCTTTCTCCAGTGCCTTTTACTTTCATAGCAGGGGATATTTATACACTTTCGCAACAAGGAAATGATGAAGATAGAAACTAGCCAACAAAGCCATGTTGATTGCTCTGGCTTTCAACTCGGTATTTAAATCCGCCGAAAGCAACGGACAACGTGCTTTCAACTACAATGCAAGTGACCTTCAATTATCATGAAGATTTCTTTTCTTTTTTTTTTTTTGAATTTATTTTTGACAAAATGTGCATATGGATCATGATTAATGGTTAGCAATTACAGTCAACATCGTACCAACATGGACAGCTACAAAAGGAAGATGGGATAGAGTTGCATTGGAATTGATTGTGAAGTGTTGCTCCGATCATGCATGGGTAGTTGCTATACATGTTCTAGGAGATAATACCACTGGTGAGAGATATCAGAGAGTGGCCCTTTCAAGTGAAGGCGGCGGAACTAAGATTGATGAGCAGGAAGGCTAACTGTGCCGCAAATTGAAAACATGTTAAACTGAAAACTATCTGCTTAAATCTACAACCAACAGCTCAAATTTTACGCGTCTAGTTCCCCTGTCTAATTTATGTGATTGCGTAACATTTTCTTTGTAACAATTTGTTTTATGTTTCAACGAAGATCATGGTTTCTCTAGTTTAAAAAAAAGGGGAAAAAAAAACAAAGATAAGGTATGATTTTTTTTTTTTGTTTAATATCAAAATGGGGGCATAGCTTTTCATAAATAAAATATTGTAATGTATTTTGCCTGATTGCCCTTAAAAAAATAAAAAAATAAAAAAATGAAAAAAACCCACATTAGACGGTACCATCCCTTCCTCTTGCTTGTTAGTTGGGGGAGTTTCCAATAATCAAAAGGTTAGAAGTTCAAGGATGCTGTAACCAATTCCAAAGAAACGACCAATAAATAAAGGCCAGTGCGTTTTGCTGATTATTTAAGTATAGTTACAATCTCACGATTTTCTCAACTTTTCTCACCAAATTGAAGAGAAAGCCTTTTAGTAGACCCACATACTATTTTCTCTGTTTTTTTTTTTTTTTATAAAAATTTTACCCACTACCTCTCCAAATGAAAGAAAATGCCTTTTTACATTCCTATTCTTTTTCAACATTTTCTTTCCTATCATTTTTTAACAAAACAAACACACACTTAGCTTCAGAATGGCATAGTGCCGCATGCTAGCTCCGACAGGATAAGATAGCGTATTGCCAGGGGATACCAGCCCTCGTATTTGACACAATTGTAACCTCGCTCCCTGTATCTCACCCCTTCAACTTCTGGGATGCTTTAACCGTTTGCATTTTTCTTTTGGAGGTGAAAAACTTGCACGACAATATCGAATTGGAGCCTAAAAGATGGTTAGAAACTCCTCTATTTTCCTTCCCTCCCCCACCCCTTGAAATAAGAAGAAACAGATATATTTTGCACACTTCTCTTTTCTTGAATCATATTTTGACTAACATCTGTTATGTCCTAAAACAGCCTCTAGCCACCTCATTTTCAAAATCCCAGCTCCCCCTGACCTCAAGGCCTAAATGGCAATCCCAGTCACGGATGGTCAGGAAAAGCAACAATTTCTAACACCAAAGCCTAAGCACATCTTGCAACTCTAATCTACAAACTCCTCAAAGCAAAGGACCGGGGAGCAAATGAAGCGGTCGAAAAGGATAACATAGGTAATCATACTCATTAAGATTTGCATGTAGCACCAACAACAGTTCATAGAAAATGGAGAGTGAAATACAACCAGTCAACCCCCAAATCCAGTTAGACAACTAACATCGACCATAACGGGAAACTAAATGAATACATCTGCTCCATCCAAAATGCATAACCCAATCAACCAGCACTTAAGAATTGGCCTAAGCAACTGGTGGGCGAAGCACGTGATCTTGAGAGGTATCAACTGCAGCAGGTGGCATGAACTGCCACATGGCAACACCAGGGTATCCAAGGAAAGGCACAAACTTGTTGCTGGGTGCTTGGCCTTGGGTGGTAAATGCAACAGGGAATGCAGGAGGTGGGGGCAGGAAGCTAGGTTGTGTGTTCATGGCCTTCAACTGCTGCTCCACTTTTTCCTTCTCTGCCTTTAGCCTCTGCTTCTCATCACGCAGCTCATTCTTCTCAGCCTGTACACAACAAAATGTAGTTCAATAAATAGCAGCTGCATTTCCCTTCCGTTTCTGTGCTATCCAAGGTCAAAATTGTAAAATATAACGAGAAGGGAATAAATCACACATACAAGCCCTCACATATAACCCTAGTCTCAGTGTACAATGCTGAAAACCAAATATTGAAAAAGCAAATGAAGGCAAATTCACCTTCAATTCTTTAATCTTCTCTTGAAGACCCAAGTTTGAGTCCTTCAACTTTTGGGCTTCACCTCTTAACTGAGTCACCATACGGACAGCATCAGTTAGAATAGCTGACTTGTCTGCCTTGGGAGGCCTTCCAGGCTCCAAGATAGAGCATAATTCCATAAACCTAACCAAACACAAAATATTATTCAAGGGGGAACATGCCCATACCCACACACACATGTGCACGCGCATGCATGAGGAGAGAGAGAGAGAGAGAACTTGTCATTTAGCCTATCCCTTCGCAACTTCTCCCTACATGCTTTTGAGCTGGATGCACCAGATGATTCAGATCTACTCCTGCAGAAACAGCTATGTCGCATGTAGAGAGCCAAACACACACACACACACACAGAGGGTAAACTTACTAAAAAAAATAAATAGAGTGCAAAAAGAAAAGCATCGCATTATCAAAAGCCAAAGAAGACTGGCTGACAAAATCTACATATTAAAGAATAAAAAAGCTTGAATTAAATAACACAGTCATCCATCAACTTCATCGTATTTATTCCATGTAGTGACCCCTCTAAACTAGGCTGGTACAGTAAATGACATCATTGAAAACTATAGCTATATGGTACTGTAATGCCAAATTCGATCAATATACCAATAGTCCTCAAAATCACCTTTAAATCAATAAACTTAGCATAGTGATTATATTTCATCACTCCAAAGTACATGACTGGAGTTTCCAAGCATGTTAGAAGTCAATAACAGACATTTGTTTTTTTAAATTTCAAATCATTCGATTTGTATCCTTAAAACCACGAGTTTTCTTCAGATAAAGTCATCGTTTTCGTGGAAAATTACAAAAAAGGAATCAATCATCTTCTATACAAAAGCACATGAAAGAACTAAATTCATACAGTTTTATGAAAACTCAAGATCACAATTTTGAAATTCAAAACATTCACTTTGTATTTTTAAAACCATGAGTTTTCTTCAAATAAGATCATCTTTTTCATGGCAAATTACCAAAAAGGCATCAATCATCTTCTATACAAAGCATATGAATGAACCAAATTCATACAGTTTTATGAAAGTTCAAGACCACATGGTTTCCTAAACTAAATATAGTAAGATAAGAATTCAATCTAGAATAATTGGCCAAAAGGAAATCCATCATTCTAAAGGCACCTCTTCTTTGAGCCATCAGAATCTCCAAATGATCCATCAATTTCCACACTACAAAAAGAAACAAACACACAAAAAGATAAAATAAAGTGAATTACAACACAGAGAGCAATATAAAGAAGAAAGATAATAAACATTAAGAAGTTATATCCCACGCAGAAAAGGAAGGAAATGAGCAGACAAAGTACCATTACACGAGCAAGCATATAAAGAGAATGATATCTTGATTTGTTAATGAACACATGGAAGATGGGTTATCCAGAAAAAATCAGAACTAGCCTCTTTAGTATTGCCAAATCACAAGCAATCAAAACAACGATCTCAGACATACACATACGTTTCTTGAAATTTTACTGAAACTACTAAATTTCAACCAATGCAAAATACACTCCATGATTATTAACTAAGCAAAATATAAGCCTAACTTAACTATCAGGACATTTGAACCATATGGAAAAGGATTGACACCCTAATGAACAAAAAGCAAACCAATGAATGACACCATTGAAATTGCAACTTAATTATGTCAACTAGGGTCGATAAAAGTACGGGGGCATACAGGATCAAATTGTTACGTGCAAATAAGTCACAAAGAAGACCAAAAGTATCTCAATCCAAATTTCATGTTACGCAAACAAACTGTCCATCAATCACAACGAAGTTACACTAAACCATGTACCAGAAATGGCATGCCCATGCAAGAACCCAAAGAAGTGATCCCTAAAACTGGCTAATAAGCATCTATCAATCATAATTTAATAATATAACTAAACTCCAATGAAATTCCCTCTGCTACTAATTCAATCCAATTAGAAAAAAAAAAAAAACCTATCATGGCTCCCAATGATCCCACCATTCTGCTATGTACTAAAAAACCAATAACAACCCCCCCCCCAAAAAAAATAAAAATAAAGTAAAAAAAAATAAAATAAACTGGCCACAGTATTATCATATCTAAACGACCTCAAGTTAAAAAAGCATCTGAATAACAGACTCAAAATGCAACTTGATAACACAATCCAAATTCGAACAAAACCCTAGTTAACATTGTCATGGAAAACTATTAAAAAAAAAAAAAAAACAAGAGTGGGTCTTTTAGTGCCTGTGATTGGAAGACCCGTTGAGGGCTTGAACCGGCCAGGAGAACCCGGCAACCGGTACAGAGAAATTTGAATCAGGAACAGGGACGTCTTCGAGCAGCCCGTAATCGATCAGCCAATTCGCGTTTTCAGAGGATGACATTTTTTCGTAGCTCCCCGGGTTTCCGATTGCCGGAAAAGTGCGGGTGATTTTCCGGCTCTGCTTAATGGGGGGCGTAAAGGCGTGTTTGGGAGGTGAACAAATGGGGGCTCGGTCGGGGCTTCGTTTCACTTTCTCGGGAAAATGGAGCGAGTCCTGGCGGAAGTCAAGTGGAGGAGGCTGGAAAATGTGGCGCCCGTGGCAAGTGGCGGTGAATATTCATTGCATGTGCATTAATGGGTGAATGGGCCCGGAAATTGGGCTTATAGAGCAATTGGGATAGATAATGGGCCGACATTTTGTTCATTTTTCTCTCTCTTTTTTTTTTTTCTCTTTGCGTAGGTTTTAAATCATTATCTCATAATCATATTAGTCTTTTAGCTCTTTGAAAGAAAGAAATGAAAGAATATTGAGAGAAAACAAAAATATTTATACTAGGTTTGTTTTCCGTGTTACAAAAGCATTTTGTTTTTGGTTAGGATATTATAAAAATATTTGAATCAATGATCTTAAAGAAAATGGGATGAAAATGCCCTTTTTTAATTTTCTTTTTAATTTTTTTCATTCAACTTAAATATTTTTATAATTATATTCACTTTATTTTTTAAAAAATTTACTCAATATGTTAATTTTAATTTTATTAGTTAAATTTAGTATATATTAAAAATTTTTATTAACTTAAATCACGTGATAATCGCATATATATTAAGTAACAAATAAAATTTTATATTATTATTTTGTTATTAAAAGTATTAATTTAGTATTAATTTTAATTTAAAAAATTTAAAATATTATAATTATAGTTTTTTTTTCTCTCTTGAATATTTAATAAATATTTTCTTTTAAATATTACTTTGATAATTTATATAATACCTCACTTAAGTATTTCTTTTTTTTATTTGGATTAGTGCACAATAAATCTCAACTATTTTTATAAATTATTAATTTTTTTTATTATAATTAATAATATTTTAAAAATTATTACACTAAAAAAAGAGAATTTGTGAAATATTTAAAGAAGAAAAAAAAAATATAATTATAATATTTAAAAAAATGTATATTTCTTTTGATTTTTTTAAAAAATAAAATTAATATTATATCACTAATTTTAATAACGTAATAATATTATAAAATTTTATCTATTATATAATTTGTATATAGCTGTCAAGTAGTAATAGTTAACAAAAAATTTTAATATATGTTGTATTTAACTGATGAAATTAATATACTAAATGAATTTAAAAAAATAAAATAAATATAATTTAAAAAAATATTTTAATATAATTGATAAGATTAATATTTTCCTTTTAGCTAAGAAGTTAATATTTATTTTATGTTTGGACGGTGGCTCATAGCGTTACCTCAAAGCGCAAGTGCAGAGGATAGGGCAATTATGAGTATGCTGAAAGCAATGGGTGAGAGATGATTGGAGAAGAGAATGATGGGATGGCAAAAGGGATAAGTGGCCTTCAAGAAATTCCAACCATACAATCTGTGGACTTGGAGTGACACATTAACCATTAGATTTGGACCCACCAGCCTTTAGTTAGGCAGTAGTGAAGACATCAAAGAACCAGAAAAGAATAAAGAGAAACCAAAATAAAAAAAATGAAAAATGAAAATTAAATTAGTCCCTTTCATTTGGGCTGTTATTTAATTATAGTCACTTTTTTTTTTTTTTTGTTGGTTGTTGTATTTGATCCTTCTCGCGTTTAGATTGTCAAATAATTTAGTTCATTTCTGTTTACATAACTATTAACTATACTGATGTGTACATTAAGAGTATTATTATATGGTATTTTTGGGGTTTTTTTTATTAATTTATTAAAAATTCGCTTACATTATTTTTAAAAAAATATAGAAATACAAATGAAAATATGGAAAATTCATTGGAAAAGATTAGAAAATCTATAGATTAGCATGTTGTCTTTCGCCTTTATAATCACTATACACAATGCACAACTCGGGAACTTAGACTCATCTCTCTCTCTCTCTCTCTCTCTCTCTCTACGAATTTAAGCATTTCTTTAGTTGTTTAAAAATTGGTTTAGTGATTTTTGAAAGAGAAGTTGATTATTTTTTTTATAAAAAAAAAATGTTTTGAGCAAATTTACCATTCATTAAAATCGATTTCCTTTAACTTTCTCTCTCTAAAACTTGTTCTTCTCTGTCTTCTATTTTTTGTTTTTCTATTTTCTCTATTCTTGTTCTTTGCCTTTTCATAGTACGTTTGATCTTAATCTGAATGTGGAAGTCGCCGGGTCAAGTCAGCACTCGGATTCAGTGACTTTATTAGACAAGAAGTATCAATTTTGTTGTCAAAAAGGATTAATATATTTCTTCTTTCTTTTTTTTTTATGAATATAGTTTTAAAAAATATCATAAATAAATTTTTAATAAATTCTAAAAATGTCACGCAATCATATTTTTAATGATATAATATATGATTAAGAAGTGATTTGTTGATGTGACCATTGTGCAATGCATATATCGGTATAATTAACGGTCATGTGATGAAAATAAATTAAATTACTCGATGAATTAAACATGGGGAGTGATTGTAAAAATACAGAAGTTGGGATTATAATTAATCAGCCTCCCAAATGTTGGGGACAAATGTAAGCTTTTACCACACTGAATTTTTCAAAACTTCCAACTTAAGTGCAATCTATTTTCTTGTTCGTTCTTTAACATCATCTCATCCCATTTAATTTTCTTAAACTACCTATTTAATTTTTCATCTAATTTTTTATATATTGAGAAATTTATTATTTAATCTTAACAATCTAGATATCATTTAATAAAATTTATTACCTGTCCTTAATTCTACTTTCTCCTATCTTCGTCTCACTTCCTATTTCCTATTAGCTCTCCCCATCCACAATTTGATGAGCACCAATAAGCTTCCTGTTCCACGTCTAGTTCTTAGCTTTCTTCATGTCTCTACCTCCATCTTTTCTCATCTATTTTTTTTTTTAATTCACCCAATACATTAACTATATTAGTTAAATTTAACCTATGTTAAACATATTATGTTAAATATTGTCACATGGAAACCACTTAATACTACATAATAAACACAATTTCATATTATCATCATATTATTAATATTACTGATATAATATTAGTTTTAATTTAAAAAAAATAAAAATTTTAAATGTTATAATTATATATATATTTTTTAAAATATTTAACAAATCTTTTTTTAATAGATATATTTTTTTCTTTTGTTTATTTGCGTTAGAACATAAAAAATTGTAACTATTTTATAAGTTGTTAATCTCTCATTCTTGTTATAGTTAACAAAATCTTAAAGAAATCATTACACTTAAAAGAGAGAATTTGTTAACTATCTAAACAAAATATATAATAGTTTATTTTTTTGAAAAAATTAACATTAATGTCATGTTACCAACTTTAATGACGTGATATGAAAAAAAAAGAAACATGTATATGAACTAATATACTAGGTGAATTTAAAAAAACAAAATGTAGTAGACATAATTACAAAAATATTTAAATATGATAAATAAAATTAATCTTTTTATGGTTGTTAAATTGCAAGCTATAGTTATTTACGCAAGAAGTTTTTCTTTTATTTTCTTTTCTTCTTGTTCTTTTTTTTAGTTATATGTTCTAATGAATAAAAATGCAAGGTTTCTCATATTTTTGCTTATCTCTTCAAATTAAAATCTATTTTACATCAAGGCTAAATTACATTTTAAAAAAACTAATAAGGGAGCTTTTGTAATTTGTCAACTTATAAATTTTTCAATTGTGTTAAGAGACTAATCTTTTATAGTCCAAACAAATATGCAAAATTTTAGTTTTTTTTTTAATGCAATTCAGTCTTGATGCAAAAGATCATAAGTTTAAACATATTTTACATTTAATCAACATCAAAATTTTCAAATTCCAAAAGAAAGAGGTTCAAGTAAAAATAACAAAGAACTTTTTATAATATTGAATTTATTTAATTTAACAACCTAAATATTTCAATATATATTATTTTATTTAAAATTGCTTAAAATATATATTCCAAATTTTTTAAAAGATGAACATCAAATATAAATGATTATATTAGAATATTCTTAATTAGTAGTGTTAGAATATTCTTAAATAATATTTTGATTATAATGTGATTTGATTATTGAATAACTATTTTATACATAAACTATAATCTCTAACGTGTTTTAAGCATTAATAGATGTTGTATCATATGCTCTTTGATTTGATTTTGACATGCCAACATAATTAACTTTATTATTGGTATATTCATTATTTAGGTTAAAATTGATTGATATTATTATATAATTACTTATCTTTGATCATAATGAGTTATTATATTGATATGCAAACATTTGAATTTATATATTCATATGGCAAGTGAATTATTTGAGCCTTAATATATATATTCTTGATAGCTATAGACAACTATGTGAATTGGTGAAATTATTTTGATCCATAATAAGTGAATAGTAAGTGAATTGTTTTGATCTTTTATGATTATGGTAATTAGGTTGATTGATAAACTATTAGCTTTCAAATTTAATTGTATATTATGTTGTTAATCTCTAATTAAGATGTTGCAATTATGATTTTTCTCTTTTATTAGATTATTTTTGAATAAGTTAAGAGCTAAAGGAAAGGTTTTATTGGAAATTATTTTCATTGAAGTAATTGTCGTCTTTGTCCTAAAAAAGAGCAAATAAAATCAAATAAAATATTTTGGAACCTTTGTAAAATGATTCTCAACTTCTTATTAGAGAAATTTTGCTGGCATAACTTTAAATATGGAAACTTTACCAACAAGATATAATTATTGCTTGATTTGGAAGATTTGCATCAATATTTTGCACATATAATTGCCAATAATTATATGCACAAACAAATAAATTGGTTCTTGCGATGTAAAAAGGACTAATAGGTAATTGTTTCTTGATTTGGAAATTCACTAACAAGATAATGCATTTTGATAAACCTACATAACAATGCATTTGGATTTGGAAATAAATACCAATGGGCATTATTGATTTACACATATATTTGCTAGCAATTATATGCCTAATAGACAAACATTGTTTGCTTCACATATATAATTGCCAACAATTATATGCCTTACAAACAAGCATTGTTCTTGATATGGAAATGGATCAACATACAAGTTTGCTTCTTATGGAAAAATTTCAAAAGCATTACCATTTTATGGACCACTAAGACATGATTTTGAATTTTCACCAACTTTCACTTTACCTATATAATCCCATTTGCAACAAAAGAAAAATATACACACCAAATATCTTATATTGAGTTATTTTTGCAAGAGTATGTAGGAAAGAAGAATTGTTAAAAGTGAGTAAAAGGTTAAAGAAAATTTTGTGAGTATTTTGAAATTGTAAAATTAAGAGATTAAGAGTTTGAAAAACACATTGGAATAGGTGTGTTGTAATAAGGTTGTAGTTTTTTGTATGGTTATGATCGAAAATCACATGATTATTGTATTTGGTCTCCTCTTTATTGGGAAGTTTGAAAATAAAATTAAAATTTTCAAGATGGTGGTTTTAGGAAGAGGATACAAGAATAAGAGTTTTTAACTTGTATAAATTATCGTGTCTTACTATCTTTGAACTCTTTTTTTTTTTTAAACTCACACATTCAACAAGCCTTTTACCATAACACATTTTAATATTTTTTTTTCTTTTATGCAAATTAGTTATTGGTCTTATGAATTAAATTTGTTTAATTTATTTTTCTTGTTTCTAATTAAAAAATTTATAATTTGCATTGTTCTTTTGTTAACCTAATTCAACCCTCTCTTAAATATTTTAGGACCAATAATAGATATGTCTAATTTAAACAAAAGAGGGAGGTATAGTTTGGGAATTAAAAAGTCTCAAATGAATGTCTTACAAATGCTTCTAAGCTTCCTTTTATAATTGAGGAGCTAAAGACTTATGTAAACACATTACAAAAGTAGTTTTGGACTTTTGTAAAGGTGGTATCTTCCTTTTGTAAAGCTACTTTTGTTTTTTCAAAAGCTAACTTTACTTTTTTGAAAGATGTGTTTGCTTTTTGTAAAGTCAGCTGTCACAAATACTCTATTTCTTTTTTCCACTAAAAATTATTTTGTCATTTTACGAAGTTGGTAGTCGTGAGCCTTGTCCTAGAAACTATTAGCCTTACTTTTGATTGTTCTTGACATGTTTTATTTTTGGAAATATATCATAACATTCATTTTCATTACTTTGCAAACTTTGTAAGGACAAAAATCCATTATTTAAATGGGTTAAGTCATGTTCTAAAGAATTCTTAAAGACTAATAGTTGTTGCATAATTCCAAAATATTCTTCTTCGATTTGAGTTACTACTATTAAGCTTATAATATGGGATTTTTTGGGCTAAGAATTTAGTATTCAAATCTTGGTTTTTAATGACTAGACTAATATAAATTGATTAATATTATCCAATTATGTTTTTATTTTGAGTTTTAATAGTTTCTTAAGAATTTTGAATGAGTTCTACCATTTAATTTTAAATTATTTAATGAGGATAAATGTTTCATCATAGGTTTGATAATCAAGATACTAGGTTGAAACCCATAAAAGGAAGAATTTTATAAAGAAAAGGAATAATAATGTAAACCTTCTCTCATTAATATATAGTTCATATTTGATTTTGAAGACATTATAACTTTTCTGAATTTTTGGAACAAAGATATTTGGAATAGAATTAAAATAGTTCCACCATTATTTGAACCAATTAGAAATTCTTGTAATGTTTATTTTGGTATCAAAATAAAATAACCATGAATGACTATCCTTTTGGTTTTAAATAAGAAAAGTATTATAACAAGTTTGTTGATAATCCTAGTATGAAAAAGTTTAGAAATATCTTGTTTTGGTTTTGAAGGAAACAGGAAAGGTTTTGTGTTGGGAAAATTTTGTTCCCCATTCATAAGAAGGGATAATTTGTAAGATATGGCCGATTGAGTAAGTAAGGTCATTGTGGGTTTTGTCTAGATGAAAATGTTTGAATCTAGTTGATTTTATTACTTCAAGTATGATCATATAATAGTTTTGAAGTTTAAAGTGACATGGGCTTTGAAATACCATACTAAGGAAAATCTTTTAAATAATAATAAAAAGATTTTTATCATAGAATCCTTATTCTATGACAAATATATTTTGAAAATAATTTTTGTTAAAATATTTTGAAGAAGATTTTGAGATCTTTTTTGTAAAGGTTAAGGGTATTACTTTACCTATACTTATGGGATTTTGTCGATGGTTTCCATCCATTTTTGAATTTGTAATTCCTTTTTTTAAGGTTTTTAAGGATTGAGTTTTTGGATTTTTAACTTGTTTTAAGGTTTAACCTTAAGGATTGGTTAGTTGTTCTATCTAGGTTATTATTGGTAATACTTTGTTGGGTTTTGGATTAGGTTTTAGGAAAGAGGCTAAGCTCTTCTCTAGGTTTTAAATAGGAGATTTGCCTTTATTCTTTAAATTTCCTTGACATTTTTTAGTTTGTTTTGAAGAAATTCTCCAATTAGAAAATTAGAAATAGAGTTTGTATCTTGTCCTATGAACTTAATTTGAAAATCAAATGTAGAAATAATGGCTTGCCAACATGCAAAAATCTATTTTGATATAATATTTTAAACATCCTTTTGTACAAATTCTTTTGCAAACTTGTAGTCAATACATAAAAAAATTGTTAATTGAGTAAATCACTTTAAAATTTTGTAATGCATATGACAATGGATAAAATTTATTTTTTAATGGTGGAATAATTGTATTGATAATCATTCTAATGTGTAAATGTAAATTGTATGATTTGTTTTTTTCCTTCTCTAACTTGTTTGAGAATACCTCTATATCTAAGTTTAGAGGTATTAGTTTCGACTATTTTTGGAAGTAAAGGGTCAGAAAGATAAATACAAGGAATTTCTTTAACCATAATTTTGATTTGTTGGACAACCACAGTATAATAAGGAGTTTAAGGAGTAGGGTTTTTCTTGAGACAATCATGAAAGGGTTTTGCAATAAGATTTATGTTTGAATGAAATCTAAAATATAATTAAAACTTCCTAAAAATCTTTAAAGTTGAGTTTTTTTAGTAATTTTGTCAAGGAATTGATTTATAAAAGAAAGAACTCTTTTAATAAGAGTTATGGTTTTCTAAAAAATGTAATATCCAAAGAATTTTACTTTAATTTGAATAAAGATATTTTAAATTGAGATATCGTGAGTTCTTTTTGTTTAACAAACTTCACGTTCAATACAAATACATCTATCATTGGTTCCTTAAGCCTAGTAAGAATTTGAGGAGTGTTGAAGGGGAGATGATGAGAAAGTTATGTGTGTATTTTCCAAACTTATTACTACTAATTCTACTAATGACATCAAATTGTTATTAATTCGAGAAATGGCGAATATATGGGCATAGTTGCAAGGGGTAATGGAGGAAAATTTGATAGTCAACAGTGACTCTTTTACAACAATCTCTTAGCTTATTAGTTGTAAAATTTCATATTACTCGATTGAAATAAAGAAATATTTTTTTACCTTCCAACCTTAACAATGCAATGCCTTTGTTGACACTTTGGCTAAGTAGGCAATAGGCAAAACAATCTTTCTTAGTTTGATTGTGGGGTTCCTTCATTAGGTTGCTTCTCGGGTTCTTTAGGTAGCTAGGTTTGTAGTTAGGTGTTGTTAGCTACAGAGTTGGGTATATTTGGTGCAAAGTGGGATGCTTTAAGTATGTACAAGGGTCTCTTTGTTTTGTTTTGTTTTTTTTTTTTAAATGGGCTTATACTTAGATACTACTAAATTTTTAAAAGCAGAAATGTTTTCATACAAAATATTTTTTGATAGATAGTTAGGTGTTGTTGCTCACTCGTTGGGCATTATATATATGATGATATGGTCAGTTTCTATTACATATATTTTTTAAAAGTTATTTCTTATTGGAACAACTATAAACAAAATTCTATATAGTTAAAAAAAAAGTCTTTATTTAGTTTTATTATTTTGGTTAAAAATATTAAATTTAATTATTGAAAATGAATTTTAGTGAAAATATAACATATATAATTATTATTTATTATTATTTTTATAAATATATATTTATTATTAAACATGTTCTACTTGTTCAATTTTTTATGAAACTATGAATTTTTGACTTTTCTAGTTTGATGACCAATTTAATTTTCAAAATATTTGCCTAACCATACTAATTTTTGACCACATATTTTAATTAAATAATAAGACTTGGTTTTTATATTCATAATATATTTAATGTACAAAATAACATAATTTATATTACGTTTGTATAATAATATTAGATTTTATGCATATTATATGTGTGTGACCATATTAAAATTCTTTGTTTGGTGCTTTGCAAGAGTCAGAAGGAAAAAAAGGTACATGATGCGGATGGATATTACACCATATAGTGTTGTATGCCAAAAATAAAGTAGATGCATTTGTTTATTGACCAGATTTTTTTTTATCTTATCTGCAAACTAAGATTGATCTATAATCTTATTTATATTAGAAAAGAAAAAAGATAAGAAATGATAACTATTATGTGAACAAATAAAACAAGCAATTTCACTTTTCAATTTTTATATTCTTTTTTCAGATATTATACAATAAATTTATAATTTGAAAATTTTTGTTGTAATATCAGAGGTTTGAGAAAAGAAAATTGTTTAGTATTATACATAATTGTTAAGAGGTTGTATAATATTGTTCTTTGGCATCATATATATTTTTTACGATGTTGTATAATTTATCAAAAGATTATATATATTTCTTAAAATATTATATAATTTGTTCAAAGTACCATATTAAGGTTATTTTCTCTCTCTTTTTTTTTTTTAAAAAAAAAAAGACATTAAAGAAAGGTATCAAAACGAGTCATTAGATCAAATTTATGACGGTTCACTTTGGATTCAAGTAATTTTGGAACGGACCAATTTCAGATTCACTACAGTCAGGTTATTTTCAACTTTGGGTCACGAGGAGTAGGGTCCATTTCAACGTCCCATACAAGATGACAAGTTACTAGTTACAAATTATTTTATTATATTTTAAATAATTTTATATTATATTATATCTTTAATTAGGCATAAAATATTATTAATTATTATCATATATGATGTTGTATCAAAAATATATATATTTGGTGAAATCATTTTAATTAGTCATATTATAAGTACGTATATTTTTATTAGTATAATATATAGATAAAATTTAATATTATTACATACATATAATATATATGATATTACATAAAATATGCGGTCAAAATAAAGAATCTGTACAAGTGTCCTTGAGCTTAGACATCTTTGTCTAAATGTGGTTGAGTGGTGATATTTTGATTCCACAACAACAAAGAATCTTTTACACAACTTCTCTATTTAAGTACGATATGATTATTAATTTGTCAGATTTATACAAGTATCCTTATCAAATTTAAAGCTTTAGTTTCTTGAATCTATACAAATCCCTGGTTCTACTTGGTCTTTGATAGGAATGCCTACCAAAAGAAATAAGGAAAAGGAAAACCAGGGCGTCAAAGATCTTTGACAATTTTTGCTAACAGACTGTTTGACAATTTCTGAAAAGGCGAATTAATTATCCCAGTCTAGTCAATGATTTGCACAAAACCCTGTTCTTGGTATGACATAATTTCATGAAATTTCCTTTTTTTTTTTTTTTCTCTGGATTTAGTGTTCAGTTGTTGATACGTTAGCAGCTTGAAGATGCTACAAAGAGGAAAAACCTGTCTGAGACAGAGTCACACCATCGAGACACCACACCGCTTATCCAAGAGGTCATGGATGAAATTGCATATATAGAAGGAGCACATCTTATTTTGTGGTCCAGAAACAGATGCCTGTCGTTGCAATTGTACTCACATTTGTTAACCACTTTTATGTAATTACATAAGATGATGATAAAATCTGATGTAAGAAATAAAAGTGGCTCTCTTGAATGATATTCATTCTTAAAAGTGTAATAGCAATACAGGCTTGCTGGCCAACATACTTGTCATGATTTCTTCACTGTACAAGCTTCTGTTAGGATCTCTTTCACTCACGTTCAGTTTTTGTGAAGAAGATACAGATGTAACTCTTAATATGCAAATTCAGTCATCTTTGCACTAAGAATCAGCCTAAACTCAAGCGAGATTCAGAAACACACATGTTGGTTTGACGTCGGGGAATCCCTATCTCACAAGCATTAACCCTGGAAGCAAACCGGAGTGAGCATAGCGACTCACCCAAAGAGGATTTATCCGGAGAGATGTTTACAAACATCAGTGTCTTCGAGTCCCCCCCGAGACATGGCTGAACCAACAATTGTAAAGTGCATTTAAGCGTCAGATGATCAATATTAAGCAAAATAATAGGAAAAAATAGTACAGGAAATTCTAATTATCAATCTATTTACAAAAGGTCTGTTGAAGCCATTACCTGAAGAAGATAAGTAAGCTTAGAGTTTCTAAATGGTACATGATCCTCTTTCTTTGCCAAGGCGAAGATAACATCACTTAAAGAAGATAAACTTTTATTGATTGCCTGATGCAGTGGGAACCAAAAAGGTAAATTGGGAACCGCTAAGCTAAAACAGAAAACAACAACATCAACAGCAATGGAAATGGAATTACTAGAAAACACAAAAAGTAAAATACGATCATGTTAAGTTAAAGTACTTGTGTTTCTCTCAACCGGTCTCCAGTTGAGCCACTCTTAGAAAGCCGTTCGCTCCCAGCAAGATCAATGAGATTCAAGACTCCTTGTAGCTGCTGTTCAGTGACCTAGTGGATGGTAAAGAAATAGAAACCTTGAAGGAAATTTAAAAAAAGCAGCACCTCTGAGCATGATTCCCAAGGAATGTGAGTTTTGTTACCTCATTAATGCCAGATATCCTCAAAGTAAAAACAAAATGACTTCTCGATGATTGTTCGTTCATTTGAGTCTTGCCAACAGACCTACAAGCAACGAATTGAAGACCGTGGTGCATTGTTTTACTTCAAGAAACGAAATTCAAGGGAACTTACACTATGACCTAATGATAATTGTGACTTTGTGTGTCAGATAGTGCTAGGGAAACTCGTATAAAAGAAACTGGAATGAAGAATGGGCCAAACCCATGTATTAGGCCTCACTAGCACTAGGCTTGAACCGATTTAAAATGAATGCATGGAAGAACTTCAACTGCCTGATGTAGACAAGGGAGGCAAACCAAACTCCAGGGAACCCCATAGTCATCTAAAAGCTGAAGTTGGTAATAAACAACAATCAGAAGCAAACAATTTATCACAAACTATTTGGAGATTCCCAACTATCATAATTCTCATATAATCCCTGATCGATGGTCCAGCGGCCACTAATGTTAAGCACACCTAAATTCCCTTAATGTACTCTGCTTGGATTCAGGAAATAAATTATCAGAACAGATTATTCCAAGTTATTTACCTACTGTGAGAAGCCCGATCCAGAAGAAAGGAGACTTCTCTACTACTGTGAACATCAACAATGGTGAGATCTGAAACATTTGTGTTCCCATCGGCATCATGCTTAATTGCATATTGTTTTCCACTACTTCCATTTTCTGTTCTGATCAGGTCTCGATTTGTAGCTAAAAGGTCACGAATTGTTTCATTATATATTTCCAACATTGACACCTGTAATGTTTTGAATAAGAAAAATGGCCAATCAATAGAAAAAAAGCCAAGGTGTAATTTAACTGTTCAAAAGTCAACAGATAGCCGTGCTTACCTGCATTTCGTACTTCCACCCTTGACGCTGAAGAGATTGCTTAGTTTGGAATATCTGTTCTAAAGACCGGGGAATTAGTCCCTTCTCCTCTGGGTGCCCAGGGTTGCCCATCATGGTATAAGTTTTTCCTGAACCTGTTTGACCATAGGCAAATATGCAAACCTACAGTAGAAAAGCAGAATCATGTCTCATATAATAAAATGTAGGCATATATGAATAACAATGTGAAGTGGGTAGGATTCACATAGTACTTTCATAGGCATTGACTACATGAATTAGTTTAAAACAAAAGCACATTTTAAGAAACTGAGCCAAACTAAGTGATAATGAGTTGCAAACAATGACCCTTTTGGTCTTGGAAGAAGGGGTCAGCACCCCATGGGGAGGGGGGAAGGTGAGGCAGTGGTGAATCCCTGCCACTTCACTGAGGCACACTGCAGCAGTGCCACTCGGGCTATCCGAGTCCTCACTGCAAACAATGACCTTGTATGTTATGAGTGTACGTATGAAGCTTAGCACCCGTATGTTCTAGAAAATGAAATATCAGGGTTGGGCTATCATATATCACCTTATAACCATCAAGAGCACTTTGAACAAGCTGTGAAATTTCTACAAAAACATCTTCTTGTGATGCATTAGGTATGAACACTTGGTCAAAGTTGAATGAATATTTTTGCCCTGACACAAACATGACATTAGTTCACTTTCAAGATACAGTGAAAAAAGGTGAACTAATAGTGAGCACATGGTCTCTACAAGCATACCATTTTGTATCAAATCAATGCCCTGCCCAAGAGCTTCTGTCGTTGCAGGATAGGAAATAAACTTGCCGTCGGCAGCAGGACTATCACTGGGCAAAAGAGGTCGCACTCGGCAAAACACACGAATGTTCCCCTTCAATTCCTAAACAGAACAGATTTTTTTAAAATGAGTGAAATGAAAAAAGAAAGTACTTACTACTCAGACACAATTTATGGTACTAAAGTCCTACCAAGATTGTATTATGTAACTTCTTTCGCAGCTTCTCTCCTTCAATAAGTTTATGTTCTGCATCTTCTAACCGTTCTTGTAAATCAAGTACGAGTTTTCTTTGAGTTTCAAATTCAGTTCTTGTCTCAAATGCAGACATATCAGAGACCTAAGAACAATAGCTTAATCAAAATTACAGAATCGAACAATAGTATAACACAACAGAAAATGAATTAAATTCAAGAAAATGTCTTTGTGAACCAGATATCAATACCCGCAATTTATTCTCTGCAGAATCTAGCTGATCCTGCAGTGTCCTTAACTGGTTAGTCTGAGTTAAACATCTTTCCTGTAAACAAATTTAACATCATGAGAAAATGCAGTAATAAACGCATAAGATTTTCTCGGTGAGGAAACATGAGTAGAAATTGAAAACAGACCTCGAGTTCATTTGATTTTTCTGCCAGCTGTTTATATTTAGCCACTTCAGCTGTCAAGGACTGCACTTGAAATTGTTGTTGATCATGATCTCTTCTAACTTCTTGTAACTCCCTCCTCATTGATGCAGCTTCATTCACCAGTGCATCCTTCTGCTTTTTGACTTCTTCTAGAGATTCCTAATAATGTTTTTGACCATTGACATTTCACACAAGGACATTAAGAATCCTCACTCTGATAATTATTGTGTAGGTTTTTTATTTTTATTTCTATTTTTTTGTCATTGAGCACCAGTATCAAAAGGCAAACAGAAAAAAAAAAAAAAAACATCCTAGTAGCATATACAGTCTCATAACATTTCACCAAAATTAATTCTACATTGCAGGGGAGCAACTGACTTAGCATAAGGCCCCTAATATAGTTGAACCCCACAAGAAGAAAAGGATAAAGTAAAGATATTGAGAGCTCACTTTGCATGAATTATATTGATCTTCCAATGACTGTTTTTGACCCCTCATGTTGATGAGATTCTCCACCATGGCAGCTTTCTCTTTCTCCGCACGCTTGACACTTTCATGAGCTGTATCAAGATCTATCTGAAGCTTAGTATTATATGTCTGCAAACTGGAATTGTACTCCTGTAACAGCTTGTACATATCATTTGTTGATGTTATCTGCAGAGTTCAACCAATACATAATATGAGGTTACTACCATACAACAATCACAAAAGAGAGACAAATATGGCAGAGAAGGATACAGTCAACTGAAGTTACATTTCTGCTATTACCCTTTGGTTAGCACTTTGAAGCTCTACTTGAACTTTTCCCAGCTCTTCTGAAAGGGAAGTTTGTGACTTCTCAATCGCAAGTCTAGCCGCTTTCTCTCTCACAAGAGACTCCATTGCACTCTTGTTGTTATGTACATGGGACATGGCAAGAATTCAGAACCAGTGGTCAATAAATCAAAAAATTTATCAGCAAAGCATATTGAATTTTACATTTTTTTCTCTCCTTACCAGCCTCTCTGATTCCTCTTTGGAAAGTTTCTCTTCTAAGGAAGCAAGACTCTTTCGCAACTCCACGATAATCAAATTCAATTCTTCTTCCTTGTTTTTGAATGTCAATTCTATGATAAAACACGTTAATTTGCATGATACTATATGATTAAGAGTCCAATAGAATCAAACTTTTTATTCAGAAGCAATGAAAGCATACCCATTTCAGCACATCTGCTCTCAGCAAACTCCAATGCATTCTGTAACTTTTCTTGCTCAAACAGATAACTTCCTTCGAGATCTTGTAACCATCTAATGCAAAGCCTTAGCCTCTTGATGTAATCCATCATGTTTTCACATCTTTCCTGGAAAATCCGAAAACAGAAGATTTTGAAATTATTGTCAATTGAAGCATTTCAACAAACCAGAAAGGACTCACCTTGTAATTATACTTGTTCCTGTACTTCATTCTCTCGTTCAACAATGAGTAAACATCCTCTCTTGTGAACTCAATGCCACCATATTCTGATCCAGCATTGCTTGGTGGTGCACTATTTGCACCCAGTTCCTGATCACCATTCACAAATGAAAGCGTTTGCCTGAATCTGCCATTATTTGGAGTCCCAACCATCTTTTTTACTCGAAATTTTTGGCTCTTATCTAAAGGCACCTCATCACCAATACATTTCTGTCACACCCACAAAAAGAACCAGAAGAGGAAACAATTAGAAACATTGTCTTTAGCCCAAAGACACATATTTCAGCTAGGAATACTAAATTTAAGCAAGTCATTATCAGCAGAATGCTTGAGAAGCCCACTAAAATTCACAAACCAAAATAAAAAAGAAATGAACTTTAACCAGATAATTAATACAATTGGCAGCAAAAAGTTATTCTGGGAAGGAAAAAAAAAAGAAGAAGCAGCGAACAACCTTGAAGCCCAAAATGACAAAACAATGGATACCCATCATACTAGATGAAAACGGGCACTTAGAAACAAAGTCATTTATTAAAACAGAAAATGTACTAATCAGAATGCACCCTACAAGGGGAAAACAGATGAGACCGATTAATAACAAGAACTTAAGGATCAAACTTAGATTTCAGAATTGAGGAAAAGGAGCTTACAGGTGAAGGGGTATGGACTCAAATGGGGGCTTGTTCTGGTACTTGAAGGACATTTTGAAAGCAGAGACAAAGAGATAGAGAGAGAGAAGGAAAAAAAAAGTTATTTTCTTCTTTTTTTTTAGTAATGTATAGTTTTAGCTAAAGATGGTAAATTAGGTCCAGACTTGGTGTGGGGCCATGAATTGCATTCTAAGCTAACCAGACCCCCATAAGAACCGTTGCTTTAACAAGCAGAAAATGCAGAGAGAATTGAGAGAGAGAGAGAGAGGCAGGAAATGAATATCTTTTTTATCCTTCAAGGGAAACTGGATTCTATTAATCAGTGCAAAGAAAATCTTTTTAATAGAAAAAATGCAAGGAAGATTATACTATTTTCTATTTTTTAAGTAGGTTTTATTAAGTAAACAAACAAGATTAATTTTATATTAATTTACTATTAATTACTTAACTTATTTTTTATGCATTGATTTGAATTTGAGTTTTTTTTTAATATCAAATACTATTTAAATAATAAATTTTTTATTAAAAAATTAAAAAAAATTATTATTAATCAATTTTAATATTAATTTATAAATATAATAATTAATATTTTTATAATACATTTTTTTTATTGACAAAAAGGAAAAAATGTGGCGATATCTAGAGATGGATTGTGTAAGTTGGGGAGATATTATGTTTTTATTCCACTCTGTGTTCTTGTGGATTATTTTTCTCTTCGGCAATATGCAAAATACTGAGTGGCAAAAGAGAAATAAGATAAGAGTGATTTGGTCAATGGTCAGGAACATACGGGCCCACGTGGCATGTAGGGGTGGACTTAGTGTGTTACTTCTGTCTCTTTAGGATTCAGGCGTACGACGAGCATCTTGGATTCTTTGAATCTTTTGATGTTACAGCAATAGGCATCTGGATGGCGTCACACCCAGATGCAGGTCTCATTGCCTGTTCGTTTGTTGCACTTAAAAATGCCAAGGTTACCATTTAGATTCTTGGACCCCCACCAAATAAAAAAAAATTATTAAAAAAAAAGAGAGAGATTACTATTTAGATCATCAACTATCAGAGTATTTCAGTGTACTTCATAATCCGATTTCATATTGAATATAAATGAAATTTGCATCAAACAAGAGATTATTATGTCTAATATTATCATTCAAAAAAATGAAAATCTTGGAATAGTTATGCAAATGACAATGATGCTCTTAACTAATAAATAGTATTTTTTTTCACATATTAATTGTAATATTGAAACTATTTGATCTAAAAAATTATGGAAAATTGAAAAACAAAGCTGTTACAAAAAATAATAAAAAAAATGTTGATTGGAATTAAATATAAATATGTATACAAACATAAAGATAACTTTTCAATAAAAATAACCAATTACTAATAAAATATAAATAATAATTTTCAAAAAGATATGGGAGCCTCTCATGCATTGACAACAAAAAAAAAAAAAAGTTGAGACACATATGATAACATAGTAATAAAGCATGTGCCATCTCATCCATGATAATCTAATCTATATTCACCAGAGCATTTTCATGAAGGTGGTGAGCTCACATCACTGTCTCTTCCACGATAATCTCACGCTGCTGTGTGTGGTGGTAACGAGAGGTTCCTAATGGAGAATGCAAAACGCATCTTGGGAAATATGAGCGCGAACGTTCTACTTTGAATGCCCCTCATAATAATTCCAGATGCTGAGATGATCGGAAATGCCAAAATCTTAAATACCGTTTTACCTCCTTTGTTTTAGCAGTTTAATACTTTAATCGTCAGCCCCTCAATGGCTTGGTCAGTTTCTTTTTTTTTTTTTTGGTCAAAAAAGAGGAGAGGGTATATATATATATATATATATATATCCTTGTTAGTTGAAATAATTTCTGATTTTAATAAGATAGGAATTGACTACTTGTTTTGGCTACAGACAAACAGATTGAATTTTCTGAGGCAAAAAATGCCCTACATGAAATGCTACCAAATATTTATGATGCCTGATTTGACCAGGCAAACTGACACAGCTGCATGCCAAGGAAAAAAACAAATGCAATGATATATCAATAAAACAAAAGGGTCTGCAATGAAATATGTAATTGCTTTTTCTTTTTCTAGTTTTTTGCTTTTCGATACTAAGGTTGGAACACTGAACTTCAGGCTAAAAGTTCAAACAATTTTATACCAAATTACACTAGCGATAGGCATATATATACATGTATCGGTCGTGCTACTTATGCATCATTATTAGACCATAGATTCAATAAGATCTTGCTCCTTCTTGAATTATATTCTTTTTTATAAGTTTAAATTGATGAACCAGCTTTGCTATAATTATAATAATGCTATTTTATTGTGATATAAAAGTTGCATAGTTACGTTATGTAAACACTATTTTTTATAAAAAATAAAGTAAATTTGTTGACATATGACTATTCTTTAATTTTGCAAATATAAAAATGTCATATATTAAATCTTATAAGTTTGAATTCATTGTAATAAATGATGATAAATGTAATAAAAATAAAGGTAAATAGTATTTTTTTAAGAGACATCAAGTAATTAAAAATTGATTCATTTTTTCTGAAATTTAGAGCTTTAATTTAAAGAAAAAAATATAAGATTTATGTAAATAAAAAAAATTATTATCATTATATGACTCGTAATTAACAAAAAAGAATTATTTAGAAACATGAAAGATACGAGCAAATTTTGTTAGACTGAGCCAGAAAAACGAATATATAGCATACAAACTGAGAAAAATCAATAAACACTTCATTGAAAATGGAGATAGCCGGAGCTATACGGGCGCTTGTGGGGTGACCAACCACAGGCTCCCTTGCTAGGTAGGTCCTCGCTTGCGTTAGAATAAGGCGATAAATAACTAAACTTCGCTTTGAGTCAAGATGGATGTCAAGAATTTTCACTTTTTACTTTCCGAGAAAAACTTTCCCTTCACTCTTCTCTAGGTTTGGTGGCAAAAATGTGCAGAGAGAGTAAAAGGGTCCCCATCGCACATGGTGCAGTAGTTGACATATCCATTTTGTCTTTGGTGTTCGGTTCCACTCATATCTTCTCTTTTTCCCTATAATGTAAAGGGAGGCTTTATTTTTAATCTCGTTTGTTAATTTCGACGCTCCTAATCTTTCTTTAAATGAATCTGTCCATTTTATCCCAAGCGTGTTGCGCTAAAAAGAAGAGATTATTTGGTAGCATGCTTTGTGACTTTCCAGCTTGAAAATGCAGCTGAAGCCTTCTTTACTAATGAGCAGCGAAAGATGGCAGATAGGGATTGCCAAATATATATATATACACACACACAGACACAAGTTATGGTAGATTTTTTTGCATTTTATCAATGTGTAATTGTGATTTATATTCTTTACACACTTCCTTTCTATGTATTCATCTTCATTAGCATGTGATAGAATAAAGCTTCCGTTGAGTGACATGCGAAAGTTTATGTACTAGGCCATACTCGTAGTGAGCTAAATTAATCGGACTAAGTACATAAAAAGAACCTAGCTAGTGTAGAGGTTCTCAATTCTATATATATATATATATATATTTTTTTTTGGGTTTTTGGGCTTTTCTCATTACAAATCTATGCAGTCTTTGATTACGAGATACAAGCACAGAATAATTCAGTCTTACCACTGAAATTTTGAGTTTCAGTCATATTTCAATTTTTAAATCAATTCTCAGAAGACTTTGTAAACTAGGTAAGCTAACAGTTGCAAAGCATTGCCTATCTCAACCCTATTACTTTAAGTTAAAAAAATAATTATAAGCTGGTACTAATATTAGCCCAAGTTACAACTGATGCATCAATCAAACATCATCCACCGTGACAAAAGGTTTTGTGGGTTTACCTTCTTTGATTTTTCAAACATAGCCTATTCTTCGCCGAAAGAAAGTGCACGGATGGTATGTTGCCGAGGTATGTCACCAATTAAGAACGTTTGTTACATGCTAGCCGCAATGATTAGAAATTTGGTGGTATCTGTGTTACCTGATATTGCCTCGTTAACAAGCATTCTGATGCTCTAGCCAGCCTGATTCAACTGAAAGACGCTACAAGCATTCTTCTTCAAGCAAGGAAACCATTTATCTGCGCTGTGGTGCCTTTGGATGCGTAGTGAAGCACACTAAAGCATGTTAGGCATTGAAAAATCATATAGTTTAGGTATTTGGTAGTAGAAAAGGATCGAAGAGGCCATGGACATCAATTAAGTTCACCAAAACGTTGTCCTCTAGCGCAATTATTAACATCCCCATGGACATAGAAACAATGGATGGCATTAATTTGAGGGAATGTGGGGACTTTTCTCGCTAAAAACTCTCACGACTTTGAGGGAGACAAATTTTTGTACGGAACATTGAGCTCAATTGAGTCATATTTTTTGTTTTGTTAGACTTAGTTTTTTCTTTAAATATATATATTTTAAGTTTTCAATTGTGCAAAAAGAAAAAAAAAAGAAAAAGAAAAGAAACTGTGAATAGCTCCAATTCCAGTCAAGATTTGAGAATTGATTCTGTGTTCTCTTGGCCTGGTCACCGAAGAATTCCACATTTGTCTAAGCAATCAAGAAACAAGAATGTTTCGTAAAAATTTATATCGCATTCAAGAGTTTTATTTGTCTTTTGCTTATGACAGTTGTTAGTCTTCAATTTTTAGAGAAACCATATGGCAGTGCTACAGAAAAAAAGCTAAAGACTATGGGATCTGTTCGATGTGCCACAAGGCCGGAGCGGGAAAAATGGACCAGTTGAAATGACTACCAGTTTTAGCTGCCTGTGGGGCTTATCACCTTCTTCTCAAAACTAACTTGTTAGAGTGTGTATTACCTATTATTCTATAACTTAATATTCTCTTTTTTTTGTCCGATATGAGAGTCAAATAATACCTAATCTGTTCGTAATATAACCCGTCACCACCGTCCGTGACATAATCCGCCCATTATATACCGCCACCCGCCCGCCTCCCTCCAACCTCTCTTTTATTTTTCTCAGCTTCCTGACCCCAACCCAAAAATGTTTGGAGCAAATGGCATTTCTTGAGCATGATATAACCGTAGATTTCATTCTCGATGTCTTTGGACCAAATGGCATGTGGCATGCAAAGAAAACGAAATCATTAGGGACTGCAGCTTCAACTTTCTGTATACAGTTAGATTTTATTTGTTTCATTGACTTGCATATCTACTAAATGTATGAGCGGCTGCTTTCTCCCATTTACGCTGCCATTTGGCATTATTTGCTCATGTTAATCGTTCGTTTTCCAATCTAGCAAACGTTCATGGGTTGCAATAGATTTATTCCTTTTTCTGTTTCTTCTTTTCTTTTTTTTTTTTTTTGGTTTGGGTGGGGGGCGGAGGGGTTTACCTCCGTGTCAAACAAGAGACAAATTTGTAGGGGCAACACTGACTATGTTTGAATCCACAAGATTGGGAAATAATTGAAAGAAATTGGCGTTAATTTAATGATTAGAGAGACAAAAATGAGAGCAACATTGATTTTTTCTTTTCTCTTTTTGGTTTGTCGGAATCAAGATTCGAACTAAGATTGGTAGAATTAAGAATCTAATTACTTTATTTTTTGGGAAATAATCGATCTTCTTTGACAGTAAAATCTAGCTCTCAATAATTCTAGACATCTTTGTTTTTTTTTCTTTGATCACATGTCTATACATCTTTCTAATGCACCAAAGAAGACCTTGCCGGGTGCAGAAATGGCTAAAACCCAAAGATAAGAATTCATGGGCCTCTTTTGCGGGAAAAACTTTCAGAGAGATGGATATGGAGGCCACAAACTAACTGCAAACCTATTGTTGTTGTGGCCCATTTGACCATTTAAGGATCAGTCAGTTTAGACCAGGAAAGAAATATAAAAGAACAGAGAAACTAATTAAACCATTTCTTCTTTTTATGCCGCTGCAAAAAGAACTGAGAATAACGAGAAAATTAGTTTGGAGATGCGGGGTATCGATCCCCGTACCTCTCGCATGCTAAGCGAGCGCTCTACCATCTGAGCTACATCCCCTATTGATATTATTTGAGTTAGCCTTTTATAGGACATAATCATACGGCTTCAGTAATGACAAGTTAGATTTAAGCAAGCTGACATATGCAGAAGGCATGATCAGTGATCATGAGCAGTTCCTTCCTTTTACATTAGCCACCAAAATTTGTGCAATTATCATGTTTATTTCTTGATTGACTTCCCAAAATTTCTTGACATAATTGTTGGCTTTCTTGTAAAGGGTCTTCTAACCGCAGGGTTATGTGATTAGGCACATCCATTTTTTGAAGCCTCGGATAGAAAATGAAATTAGCAACATAGTTTTTCAAATTTCACCTTCAAAGTGGTAGAACTAGGCTACATGGAGGTAATTCTTAAAGGACTTTGCTCTTCAGTAGTCTGCCTTTGACCAAAAAACGTAAACTGACCATGGCACCCAAAATTTGAGAAAAGAAAGAGCACAGTTTTAACTTTAGCCATTTGTTGAGGAAAGCCTCGAAAGCCTTACAGGATTCGTTTTTATTATTTTATAAGCTTCATTTCTTTGAAACCAATTGACCTTGGTCTTCCTAATGCTTGTCAAATTAGGTAGTGATAATTACATTATCACTGTGGGCCTCTAGTCGATACCGTGTAGCAACATATAGCCCAATTTTAACATAACCTAGCAAATACCGAACATGGGAACTTACACAGCTTGACTTGGAAACTGGCAAAGGCCAACTTGCTTGGACACCCTTCCCCCAAACGATAACTATGCTCTAATGTACAGGACATGTCTTTATGGGAGAAACCTTGCAATTATACAAAAGATGAATGCTTCTAGTTGCTACAGTATAGACCTAACCCAGCGTCAGGCCACTACCACGAGACGTGTCAGAGAGGCACACCAACACTACTTGTCAAAGGGATTTTGCTGGGATGCCAACTTGACCCCACACTTTTTCCTAACCAATAGGCCTAATGGCCTAATGGTCCTACGAACACTCCATGCCCCAGGTACTTATGGTAATCTCATTTTCATGTTATGTGATAAGTTTACTTTATCCCTTATATTTATTTTCTTTTATTTAACCTTTTTTTATGTTTTTTTTCTTAAACATACTTTTTAGAATTAATTTTATATTTTAAGAAAAAATAGAATAAATTGGTATAATTTGAAAGTTAAAAAATGTGATTATGAATATATTTGACTATTGGAGAATATTCTGAAAATTTCACATTTTAAATAAATATCTTGAATTTTTTAAAATAAACTTATTTATAAAGATATTGATAGAATTGAACAATAAACTGGTATTCTCAATTCAATTTATAAGTTGGTCAAAATTATTTTAATTTAATTAAAATTTATTTTTAAAATAAGTTAGTTGGTTTAAAGAAACAAGTATTTAACTATCTTTGAGTTATTTTTACTATTTTTTAGAGTTATAAACATACATATTAGATACCAAAAATGGATACATACATAGACCTTTGTTTTTTTTTTCTCTCCTTATGCACATGCTTATGATATACAAGGGTATAATTTTATCTTCAATTATAAGGATTGGAGTTATCGAAGAAAATGTTGTGAAATTTATGGATTTTTACTTTTAATATGATTTTTTACTTTAAATTTTCCTATTATTCTATTATAAATATTATTTATAATTATATTATTTAATTGCAAGGATGCATATTAGACAATTATATTTTATGATCTAATACTAATTTAGAATTCAAGTTCGTAATTGTTTGATAATTTCAATATTAAGTAGAAAATAGAAATTGATAATTATGATCAAATTTTTATCTAATTTATATAAATAACATGATTTAAAATTAAATAAATTAGCTTTTGAATTTATTATTTAAATTTGACTATCTTTTTTATCTTAATACTTTCATTAAATTACATTTTTAGAGATTATTCTAAGTAGTTTAATTGATAAAGGATTAAATAAAGAGTTTGCCTCAGTTAATTATGAAATAAAGAAAGATTCAGAATAAGAGAACTTGTCATTGTTCTACATCAAATATTCAATTAAAGAATTGATTAACTTCAATATCAATAAATAATGTATGAATCAAATGGTGTAAATATTTTTATAACTAAAAGTGTGTTTTTCTATTAATTTTATTTGTAATTAGTTTTTTGTTTTGATTTTTATTAGTTTAATTAAAATCAAATTCCTCCCCCTTTGTTTTTTTTATTTACATTTGCATGACCTCAATAGGATTAATATTATTAATTAACTAATTAATAAAAATTCAATCTTTATGGATTTAAACTTTATTTATTCTAATTACAAATTTGTTAATTGAGTGATTTTGGTATATTTGGTACACATCACTAAGTTCCCATTCTCTTTTAACCCTTACTAACTTAGGTATTATAGTATCAATATTAGGTTATAGCCTAAAACTTATAGCCTTTCCTTGTCTTGCAATTATAGTGCTAGGGGTTTGGTTTTAAACATTTCTTAAAGTCTACATAATAGGCATTGTAAGCTACTATCTCCTTTTTAGCAAAGGAGTAAACTCCAAAGTTTAAGGTTAATGAGCTTCTTTGTGCTTGTTTTAGGGTTGCCAAAGTTGTAAGCACCTAAAGTTAATCTATGACTACCTATAACTAGATCAAGAAGGTTAAGGTTTAGTTATTAGTTATAAGGCTAAAAGTAACAAATGCAGAGGTTGCATTAAGATTGTGTTAAGTAAGGTTGTCTTTTATAGCTTTGACCTTCATGGCTCGTAGGTTTTAATGAAAAAGGAAAGGAAAGAGTTTTCAAAGGGAGGGAAGTGACATAGTGTTTCGTTCTCACAAACAATACCAAATAGTAAAGAGTTTTCTAGTGTGTATGGTGATATCACTCTAATTGAGCCTAAAAGGGAGGTAGCCAAAGATTTTTTTTCTCACCACCCTAAGGTCTTATAATCATTTTCTAGTGGCTTCTATAAATGAAATACCTAGAAGCCCTTTATTAGTCTCCCTTTAACAAGCTTTGTAGCTTCAAGGGAACAATCATAAAAGGCTTGCCCTAAGGATGACGAGACTACCAAACAATTCAAAGAACTTATAAAACATGTGGTTACACTATAAAAATGTCAAAGATGCTGTCTAGTTAGAAGAGAATGGTTTCAAATGTCTATACCTAAAGAAATCCACGATGTGCTTGTATATGAAAATTTTAGGTTGCCGCACTTGAAAACCCACAAGGGAATTATAGATTTAATAGATCATTAGAACGATTTCTAGACTTTGATATCCCTATATGGGGTATAAGATGTCATAATGTACAAAACATTTATAATTACTTTAAAATAGATGGCCTAAAGTTGGTATACAAAATTTCTTATGTGTTTTATCTAAAACTCATAACAATTTGATAAGCAGTTTATAATTTAGTTCATCTTAAGTAGGAAGCAAAAGAAAGCCCTTATGACTTTGACTAGAGAGATAAATCAATATGGGAGTTTGTTGCCTTTTTTAACATATAGATACTAGATATCTAAGAGTTGAAGGATGATATGGTGTTATCCACCTTTACCACCAACTTAAGGAAGTTGATTTTTATTTTTTCCTTAGACAAAAGGTCATGAGTCAATTTCATCGAAATCATGCAATGAGTGGAAAGGTTCATTATAGTTAAGATGTGCTTAAAGCCTGAAGTTAGGTAAATGACCATTTGAAAGAAAAAGAAAGGTAAGAAAAGAGCAACAAAAATCTTAAATATAAAAGGAAGACCGAGACCTCACCTTATAGTATAAGGAGAAGAAGGATTGTCAGTCTAGAATTTAAGTGCAACAAGTATCACCCTTGCTGACTTCTAGGTTGAATATCTTTATGGAAATCAAAGACAAAATATTTGGTGAAACATTTAATCCACTTCAATTATCCTACTAAGAAACAAGATTAAAATAAAATTTGTTATTTTTACAATGAGTATAGGTATGCTATAGAGGAGCGTGAAAATAAAAGGATGAAATTAAGGAACTCTTTAGGCATGCATTGTTGCAAAAATTTGTTTATAAAGAGGTAATAGACGAAACATGAAAGAGATCCCTTAGGTAGGAAGCTAAAACCAAAGAATGAGACACCTCAAAGCAAGTATAGTAATACGAACCCATCCCTAACCTAACCTACTAGGGAAGTAATCAACATAATCGTTGAAGGACTCTCAATTAGGGTGAATTACATAACAAGAAAGTCATACCCAAAAATGTCTTTAGAGAGCAACTTCTTTCTTCCTTCATTGCTAAAATTTAATAGTGATCCTTTATGTCATACATTGCAAGCCTCTCATACTTACCTAAAATAGAAGGTAAAATAAGTATTGATGGCCACTCATCCATGTTTTCCTTATCTAATAACAAGTCATAGCCTAAGAAATCCTTTACCCTCAAACTCTTGGGGTTTTCTTTGAAGTAAGTTGAATATGTTTCTTATGTTTCTACAATAGGCATAAACTAGTCAACTTATGTAGATAGGGTATTGTTTAAAAAGACAAGTTATGATTCCTCCTTTTAAGTTAATAAAGGGGCATCCTTTGACACACGTGTATGTTTAGGAAAAGGGGCAATGATGGGATCATTTGCATTATGCTTTTGCCTTATAATCTGATCTACAAGTTAACTTGTTGATTACCAAGATATATTTAAAACTAGCATTGTGAGATTTGCCATCAGATTAAAGTCAGTACCTGTAACTAGTCCATATCTTGGATTGGTTTGAGAAGATATACTTACAAAGAATACAAATTTAAATGGTTAATGAAGAGAAATCTAATAAGAATATAACTTAAGAATAGTTAATAAGAATTTTTTGGTCAATGTTCATCTACTTATTCTTTGCAAAGTAATATTGAGCCACCAAATTAAGTTCTGTCAATCACTTAGCTAGGGGGCTAGGGTGGCAAAGACCCCTATGCCCTTATTACTATTTAGACGAAAGCAAACAATAGGCCCATGTATATAAGACATGTCTTTATTATAGATAAGCAC
Organism: Bruguiera gymnorhiza; assembly: GCA_020883675.1. NCBI lineage: Eukaryota > Viridiplantae > Streptophyta > Magnoliopsida > Malpighiales > Rhizophoraceae > Bruguiera > Bruguiera gymnorhiza. The sequence goes on along the minus strand of JAIRCJ010000136.1, from coordinate 1,645,235 downwards.
ACACTCTATTTGATTACTTTTAAGTGCTAATAAGTCAAAGTCATCTTTAGTACCCTTAAGGGATAACATTAGACTAGATAGCCTTCTCATGGCCAAAGGAGCATACCCCATTTCATAAGAAGGTTCCACTTTTTGGGATAAAAGTTGTTATGCTCTATAAGTTTGGCAAATAAAAATTTGCCTCCATAAATGCCAGCTAACATAGGCTTTGTGAGAATTGCATAACACCTCGAGCTTAAAGCTAGCAAACATGTTAAAAGGCACTAAGAATTAAAAACTGATTGGCAATAAGTTATCCTCATACATGTAAGAAACTTTTAGATGACATAATGAATAGATAATGTCAACTTAACTTCAAATTACTTTATATAAAAAGTAACATAACCTAATGGTGGACAATAGAGCTTCTCACTCAATATAGAGGATACAAACTTAGCTTTTTCAGGGATATAATAATGCTCCCTTATAAAGGATTTATCCAATAAAATTTGTAAAATAGCAAAAGCAAAATCATAGCTTGAACAATCATGGATGTCATGTATTTCCCAAACTGAGGAGTGAATCCTTTCAATATAAGATGACATATATTCAACAAACTTTTGGTTATGATGATGAAAGGCAAACAAAAGTGATTTTTTTTTTTTTAGTGAGGAATCCTTTTCTTTCGGATGTTGGATGAAACATTTAAATTAGAAAATTAAAGATGAGAATGAGTCTTCTTGGTAAACTTGGCCTTAAAAGGAAAAGTATGAATGACAAAAAAGGCCAAATACCCTTTTTTTTATATAGAAAATAAGGCCAATAGAAGACTAATAAGTGGTAGCGATCATAAATGCAAATAATCATAAAGTACATAACTAAAGAGGTGTGATGCTTTAAAAGAAGCTTAAAGGTATACAATTGTATAACAAACATGTCCTTATGCTAAAAGCATCATAAATATATATATCATAATTAAAACGTCAATAATGAGTTATGAGTTGTCATAAAAAAGGGATACAAATCTAAGTAAACTCTTTTTAATATAATTAAAATGGTGGAGTGCAAAACATTGCATTTATTCATAATAAATATAACTTGCTAGGGATCCTAATCCATATGAGTAACTCGTGAGGAATTACTATGGAAAGTCGTATGACCAAGATTATTAACTAGAAGGTCCAATTGATCATCTTTAGCCATAGCATCATCACAAAGATCTCGTGTAGGAGGGGCGAGCAAAAGACCTTTATGTGGGCCAAGGTCAAAGTTAAAGTGTACACAATAAGGAGCTTTTTCCTCTATTCATTAAATATCACTTATACATGCAAGGGAGGAAATCTAGAAGAAACTTTTGGTCCTTACATTTTGATTTTAAGTTTCTTTACATTTTTCCTAGCCTTCCTCCTCAAGAATTTCACTTTCTTCAACAACTCTTTTTAACCCTTCTCTATCATTATACCATGCTTCTTTAAGCCCTTATGCACTATTTGATTAATAAACTAATTACTAAATTTCTTCTCTTCGATAATTAAAGAGTACTTGTGCTTCTTATGAGAAGAAACTCCAACCTTAGAAGTATATATCTTTCCATTTCCTCCTAATGAGCTAATAAGATGACTACTCTAAACATTAATCTATTTCTTAGGATGAGACACATCATTCAAGTTGAAGACTCATTATGTTGCTAAGTCCTTGCATGTGACACTTTATCTTCCCTCAAAATAGTAGACTTAACTATTACTGACCTCTTATCATAAACCATCTTCTTAAAAAGCCTTTTTAAAGTCCCCTCTACAACAAAATCTATAAATGTTTAGTGAATGTCCAATTTTTAAAGCTTGTCCACAATAATTATTTCATACTTGTTAAGAGTAAGACAGTTCCTAGGTTTGGCCTCTAAGTTTTAAATAAGTAGTTAAAGGATCCTACCTTAATCTCAGGTAAAGATGAATTTAGATCGGTATTCCACTTTATTGTGCATCTTAGCAAGTATAACCTCATCCTTAATCCACTAGGGAGTAATAAACAAACTAACACTATTGATCTTATGACTTTCTTAAAATTTTGAAGGTGAATTAGGGCATTATGAGTGATAATAATTTTAGCTTTGTTGGCTTTGGTTTTTAGTAATATTAGATTCCTCTGGCCAATTAAAATAAAGTTACCTTGATGTAATTTGGAAAAACACTCAAAACTCTTAAAACACTTTATGAATTGGTAAAGCAACTTTATTTTTAGTTTTCAAAGTAGATAAATGTGTAACCAAAATGTGCACTCGATTTCACTTGGCTTAAGTAACTATTATTAGTGGTTGGGAAGACTTAAGGGATATTTTTCTCTCTTTTAGTTCCATATCTCGGAAGACCATAAGGTGGCACATCCTCAAGACTAGTCATCATCATACCCCTCCTCTTGTGATTGTTTCCCCTCCTAAAATATCTCTTTTCCTTGAGGAACTTCCTTTGGAAATGCTCCTTCTAGCAGCTAAGTTATTATATTGACAATAAAGAAAGTAAGAGAAATACAAGAGAATAAGGAGAAAGGTTGTAAAAGAAATACAAGAGAATAAGGAGAAAAGTTGAGAACTAAAATATCTTAGGAATGAAGAAACTGTCGAGGTCCTTATAACTAAATAGAGAAATTTATGGAAAACAAAAAGTCACCAATTAGAAGCAAAAAGTTGGTTGAAAGCTTTAAAAAATGCAGGGCCAAGAATATAGCTAACATGAAAAGTATAATGAACCTTTTTAAATTTTTTAAATCATTGAAAAATAAGAAAAAGACATGTAACTTTAGCTTTCTTGCTAAGCTAGAACTTTAAAAAAAGACAAATGATAAGGATATTATCACTACAATCCTTTAACTCATACTTTGTTAGGGCCCAACCTAATCATAACTTGACACCGTCTTAGAATCCAAGTAATCTGTTGAAAGGTAATGTCAAAGAGCTTATTTGGATCACCCATCTCTAAAGGGAACACACTCTAACATATGAGATGTGTGTTGTCACTAAAAACACTCTTGTATTTATATGAAGGACAAATGTCCTTAACACTTGTAATATGCACTTAGCTAGGTGTTGCTTTAACATCTCCATTACCACCTATACATACTAGAAGGACATGCTGATATAACTTGCCAAGGATGTCTAGCTGACATGGTAACCTAGCATGTTCCTTCTTATTGACCAATAGGAGCTCTTCAAGAGCATTATAAATACTTCATATCTTAGCAAAATCTAGGTAATCTCTATTAAGCAATCATCTTTTATCCTTTCATCTCCTTCTTGGGGTTTCATTAACTTAGGATTTGAGTACTGATGTTGGACCATAACTTGACACTTCTTAGCTTTTCATTGTCATGTAGGTCTTTAGCCCTTTAATCGAAATCCCCTTACTAATTAATGAAAAAAAAAGGTATGTTAAGTTTAATTATGTCATAAAGTTAATATTTGTAATGTAAATTACCCAAGGACTAATATATTTCTTATGAAAAACTAAATTTATAATTAACCATGACAAATAACAAAGCCATTTAAAGTGGTGTGGTATAGATTATGGATAAAATAATATTGTAAAAAATGTATATAATCCTCTATCATTAATGTCACAATCTAAATTATAAGCTTTAGATATATGCTATTAGCTAATATTTAGTTGCCTTTCCACAAGAGTTAAAAATGTAATTTTTTTAAAAATGAGCATTTTAAATGGACTAGAAAAGAGGTACCTTTTTATGTGCTACTCTTAATACTTAACTTATATAATACTTTCTAATTTGATTTAGTAGTTTATGTGTATTTGTAAAAGAGAAGCCGAACCACTAGGACACATATGTACTCCTTATTTGTTGAGAATGTTTACAAATTTTCACTCTAAGTAATAATTGATACGATAAAAGTAAAAATCTATTTTGTTTTATTGAATTTAAGGATACTTTAAAAGTTTTGGACCTTACTTATCAAAAGAGTCTAGTATATAAATATATCCTAAACTTTGTGTTTTTTTACAAATTTGTCTTAACTTTTAAAAAATAACAATTTAGCATTTATCAAACTTTTTTTTATAAAAAATTTAACCCATTGTCATTGTAATCTAATGAAACCATTCAACACCAAATTTAACTAAAATTATTAAAATAAAAAAATTAAAATTAACAACTAAAAATTTTGAAAAAAGAGAACAACAATCACTCTTCTGAACAAACAAAAAAAACTAATTAACCTTTTCCTCTCTAAAATGCAAGCGAATTCTAACTAACGAAAAATAATTGGACAGAGAGAGGAAAAACCTTTTAAAGGGAGAAACAAATGCATTAGAGTAAGAAAAAATATGGTGGAGAGAGAAATCAAGGCAAGTAGCAATAATGGATGCCCGACGATGTGAAGACCATGACCACCACAAAAATGTTAATGGACATTCGTCGCGTAAGACTTTTTCTCGGAATCATCGTTCCAAGAAACATTCAAAGCCACACCATCTCAAATCTATTGGTGTGCTTGATAGGATTAACTTTGGGTTAGGATAGGTTGGTTGAGTTATGATTACAGAGTAGAACATTGAGGCACAAGTTTCATCTGGGTCGTCGAGAATTTGCTGATTAGGATTGGTGATTGGTGATTGGGAGGTGTCAGGCATCACCTTCCAAAAGTTCAAACTGGTGATGTGCCAGGTGCTCCCAAGTTTGAAAATTTTTGGATGGTTTTTGTGTCATGAAGGTGCTGTAGTTTTTCTGCATCTCTGACTGGTTAATCCATTGTTGAAATGAGAAGGACAGTATATGCTTGCAATGCCGATTTGAAAACAAAGGTTCTGCATAAAGTCCGAGAGTTTGGCTCTTTTGGTGATCCTGCTTTGTGCATATGCGGCAGCAAGCTTGGAAAGCAGCAAGAGGGCAGAGGAAGTGTTTTTGAGCCAATTAGTCGCTCCAGCCACTGGAGAGATTAATGAGAAGGCAGTAAGATTCTAGAACATACTCCTTTTATCGTTTTGAGTTGAATGCAATTGTGTTCAGAATTGGTGTCACTGGAAGTCTCAGCCCTTGAAGCTCCCGTTGCATATGGGATTATAGAATGATTGATTTTGTTACGTATAGGCTTAGGGATGATGTTAAACTGACAGCGTTTATATTCTTTTCCCCTCAAGACCACTAAAAATACTTACATTGATCGTATAACATGAATTTGATGCATCAATAAGCATAAGTGGTTTCTTTATTTCTTGAGGATTTCTAACGAATATGGAGTGAAGAAGAGCTATAGGTGTCACGTTTCTTTCTTTTTGTTGTTATTGTTGTTGTTTATAGAAGAAATCATCTGAGCAGAACTTTTGGTAAGAAGAGGGGACAGGTCCGGTGGCTGAATCCTGCTTAGCAGTGCTAAGCAATAACGTCTTGCACTAGATTCATAAATAATGATCAAACACACTTCCACTTTTATGCAGGTGAAGCACGAAATGAACTTGATTCGAGGGCCTCAATGACTAATTGAACCGAGTGCACCGAATATATTGGCCGTAGAAAGGAAATGCAGGAAAAACCACAGAAAACTCGCATTGGAAAGGGCTAAAAAGATCAATACAAAACGAAGCTGAACAATGAACAAGTCCGAGTGTGAAAAAACAAAAATCCTGAAACAAAAAGGAAAAGCAGTTAGGCTGTTTGTATCCAGAGAGAGGCCCTTTATGCCCATCGGCCTATCAATAGGTCCCCTTGTTCTTTCTCGTAATTTACATTTGGTGCCATTTTGTCTTGCTTCTTCAATCTTGGGCACACCCTGCGTTACCCGTGATTGATGCTCTCTGTTTAGTGGTGCCTTTACCCATGTTGTGTCCACTTATTCTCAGAATTTCTCTGTAGCTGTTACTTTTGTCATGTCATGCCTTCTTCGACGTCGGCGCTCTATTCTTTTCAGTCGCCCTGGCTGGATTATACCTCCAGTTTTTTTTGGCATTCTATATACAGAATGATGGAACTGAAGGTGGCGAATTGTGAAGTCTAGATCAGCCACTTTAATGTTTCCCACCAACCGTGACCTGTGCAGTTTTTTGAGATGATCATCCATGGTGCAAACTTTTTTTTACTGAATTTATCGTAGATGAACAAAGAGAGAACATTAGGGTAAAAGTAGATGAGTTAAGTGGTTGTGTTTGATATGCTTGCCTTAGTGGTCATTAATAAGTTTGCTGTCGCTCAATATGTTTGTGCACATGAGCAAGTATTACACATGAAACTTTAATGCCTAAGTGTTATTAAAGTTAATTTCCAGTTCATAAACTCCACCATTCATCGGGTTTCATTGAAATCTTTTCTTTTTTGAGGGGCGGTGGCGGAGGATTTGTTGCTGTGAGACTGGTATAGCTCCTCTTAGGCATAGGTGCTTACTCTGTTTATAATTTTTCCTTTTAATTTTTTCTTGTTATGAGGGAGTTGTTTGAGGAGAGGATTGGAATTTTGCTTCCAGTGCAAGGTTTTGCTTATAGAATCATACTTATGGTGGGTAAGAGTGGTGATTATGAAGTTATTGAGCTTGTTTCAACATGTATGAAAACACAGCACAAAAATTCAGGCGCACGAAACATGGATGTCAGTTATGGATGTCCACATACAAATATTTTACTGCATATCCTGGTTGCTTTTCCGTTTTCCACTATATTCCTCTATTACTTTATGTGTGTGCTGGATTGCCAAATGCTTGTTCTTCATTACGTTCTTCAAGGTTTACCAATCATGTAGTTAATCTATTGTAACTTAGATATGCTTGTGAACTTCGTATTTAATTGAAATCATTCGGTTGCAGGCAGAGCTATTATGGATCGGTTGCAGGTTAGATTTGATTTTCTGGAAGGAAGCTAATAAGGACCTCAATTTCTGGCTTCCTGTGGAAACCTTCAGCAGGACCAACGAAATTAATTCACAGGGCTTGGTGCAAGCCAAACAAAACATTCAGAAACTGATCAAACTCCTGCGCCCTCAGTCAAAGCAAACTCTTTTGGATTGTATAAGAAAAAACGATCTCACGTTTCATTTTTTCGGAGAATACGGTGGCTCTAATGTTTGGTCTGCCAAGTATCTTGATTACTTGCATTCGAGGCTTAGTTTCCTGAGAAGGAGGTTGCTTCAGAGCATTGCAGTGATGCAGGCCTCTGCTGTTCGGTTGCCTATTTCTGTTCCAGCATCATCTCTTGATCTGGCTTCTTCTCCAATTTTTATATCCCCAAGTCCTGCTGCATCTCCAAAAGAGTCATTCTTTCCTCCAGTGAATGAATCCCAACCTCGACCTGGGGAAAATGATTCTGCAGGACCATTTCTTGGTCCTTATGTTGAACCAGATACTGCTAAATGTGACGATAAGTCAGTTGTGATTGCAGTAGTTGTGACTGCCACAGTGACATTTGTTTTTGCGGCATTGCTCTTCTTTTCCTGTACTAAAATATGCAGAAGAGACCCTGGTGTTAGACGAAATAATGAGAGGCCCCTTGTGAACCTAAGCTTAAGTGACCACTCTGTTGGTACATACTCTCTGACATGTTCTTACGTTGACCTCCTTTTGTTTATGCAGTTCTACTGACGCATCGTAATTTATACTTCCAGGTTCTACACGCAAGTCTTTTGGCGTCCGTATCTCTATTAAGGAAGAGAAACTTGGTCGTCAACATTTAAACAGTAGCTCAATGCATGATAAAAATGACTCTTCTGTGGATAGTAAGCTCTACATCAAGTCTGATGCTCTTCATGCCTCACAAGATGAAACTCCATCAGTTGACACACCCAGCAAGGTTACCTGCCTGCTACCACTCCCTCCTGGAAGAACAAGTAGCAGCTCTTCCTTAAAGCCTCCACCTGGAAGGGCAAACCACCTTCCTCCTGAGTCTCCTGCTTCTCCTAAACATACCAGCGGCATTCCTCCCCCTCTCCTTCCCGCCCCACCACAACCTCCAAAAGATTCTGGTAATACAGCCCCTTCCCCTCCTGGACCGCCTTTTCCACTAACTGTGTTTCCTAGTGCCAAAGTTGGTCCACATCCAGCACCTCCTCCAAATGGGGGTATTGCTCCCCCCCAACCGCCACCACCAATGTCCACAAACTCCAGAGTTCCTCAACCAACTGCTGGATCAAAGCTTCCTTCTACTTCAGCATCTGCTAAAGCCAAGTTGAAACCTTTTTTCTGGGATAAAGTTCTTGCTGACCCTGATCATTCAATGGTCTGGCACAAGATTAAATCAGGGTCCTTCGAGTAAGAAAGAATTTTTTTATCCATTGGCTAATTGATGCATCATTGCATCTCATCTGTTTGAAATTAATTTCACAGGCTCAATGAGGAGATGATAGAAAGCTTGTTTGGATATGCACCAACTGACAAAAACAAAAATGAGTTCAAGAAAGAGTCTTCTTCCCATGTTCCTTCACCACAGTATATTCAGATCTTAGATCCCAAAAAAGCACAAAATTTGTCCATTCTTCTGCGGCCACTAAATGTGACGATGGAAGAAGTTTGTGATGCACTTCATGAAGGTGATTTGCTACTTTGTTTTAGTGGCGAAAACATCTCTTGGACCTGAAGAAATCTAAAAAGATCAATGGAATGCTGAGTTGCACTTACTCTAATAAATTTAGTGCCTTTCTGTATAGTTCTGCTGTTAGAAATTTTTTAAATATTTTGGTAACTCTAAATATCTTGTGCTTTAACCTAAAGAAAGCATCTGCTGCATGCCTGTTTGTCTAAGTGAATTATAGATATTTTAGAGGTTTGGCATTTTGCAATAATGACTTGATGTAATTCATACCCTGTCTCCTTCCTGGTGGAATTTCAGAAGCATAGCTTATTTTAGCTTTGTTGTATCCACGTATTCTAACCTCTCTTAGGTGAATCAGGAAATGAGCTTCCTGCAGCGCTCCCTCAAACACTTTTGAAGACGGCGCCTTCAATAGATAAAGAACTGAAGCTTAGGCTTTTCACCGGTGAACTTTCGCAACTTGGTCATGAATATATATTATGGATGTCAATCTGTAAACTTAAGAGGGGAATTAATGATCCTATAGCACCTAAGAAGTTGCTTTTATAGTTTATTTTTCATAAAGGTTTCATGCCTTTGAAAGGTGTTCCTGACAATTACTTCCACCAATGTTACTGGCAAAATGTCCATAAGATTAGGCATAAAAGGATCTTGGTTGATGTCAAAGAGCTAACCCTTAACAATTAAAAGGGCTATCTTCTTTTTCTTCAAAGTCAAATTATAGCTTTTCAAGTTTTAAGATATTAAAAACTGTAGGTAGATGAGAAGGGCTAGCCATGGCTTTACAGTACAGGAGTCAATGCTCACCTATTTCATAGAATTGAATGTCAAGGCACATTGTCCGAAGTTGGATTGATGTTAGGATCACTTCCCTTTTCATGATTTTTCCTTTCAAAAATTGTCAAAACCTCGCACATTTGTAAGTGGTATGCAATTCAATCCCATGCTAACTGCGACGATCATTAAGTCCTTCCTTTAAGAAAAAGGGCATGTTTTTAATGATGTAAGCAGAGTACATTTTATCATAGATGTGATTGGTGATGAGTACCCCATGAAGAAACCCTTTGGCAAGTAATTGATCTGTTTTTGTGTGATTGACTTGAGTATTGCAACCTTCCATCTGAATTAGATAAGTTTAATTATAAAGTCTTTAAATATGCATGTTCAAGTAATTATGTATAATGTTAAATAGGTTGTTATGATATGTATAAGGACATCATTCACTTTAAATAGTAATAGCTATCGTAACAAATTGTAATAGGATAAGCCTAGCCTTTCTTTATATTACAAGACCAAAAGTGGAAAGACATTTTTCAATTAGGATGATTACAAGCTATAAAGACATCTTTCTTCACTAATATCTACACTTCAAAAAGTTAGGACAAGTTTAGTGCTACATGATAGCGATTATAGCTTGGTTTTTTACATAAAATGAGTGATGAACTCATAATGCCTAAAGGTTTCTTTAAGAAAATGTCCAAGATGCTTATTAAATGGATGCAACAGTGGGATCTCAACTCACAGTTCTCTAGCATTTTTTGCCATGCCTTTGCCTCTGCTTGCTACCTCTCTAATCCATTATGATATTTGAGCTTCTCACCCATGATGAAAGGTTATTGGTTGTTAAAACTAGGTGGTCAGTTCTTGGATTTAGACATCTTGAATAGTTAATTTCTATACCAAATGTTGGTACCCCTAAGTGAGCAAATTCATTTGCTATGTTAGATTCTGCTTCTCCTAGGTAAGCAAGTTTATTTGTCGTACCAAATCCTGATTTTCTTAGGTAAGTTGATCCACTTATCGAATCATGCTCTAGTTTTCTTGTTTGAGCAAATTTGTTATGGTGGCATGAATCTCTTATTCTGCGAAAAGCATAACATTTGCATAATTTACTTATCCTTAAATGGGAGTATTTTATTGTTAGAGAATTTCATTTTTGTTTAATGTAAGTTAAAGTATGTTTTACAACTAGCCTTGATCTAGTTATATTACTCTTGCATTTTAAGGTGCCTAATTTGCTTCTGTAAGCTAAGAAGTGAATTCTTTGTTTCTCTTACAAGAAGTATCTAATTCCTAAAGAAGTTAATTGATGAGAAAAGTCTAATTTAGATTTGTTGGAATGTTTGGCTGATCATAATTTGAAGAAATGACCTCTTCTAGCATCATGAGACTGGGTTTATCCATCCTCAACGACTATAGTGCCTAGGCATTCTCGACTTTGGTTGTCTTTTTGAAAACAAGATGACTTGTTGACTCATCTAGAATGTATATTCCACATCCCCAAGTTGCATATAGGATTTATATCATTCTAGCAAGGAGTGATTAAAATGTGTATAGATCATCATAATGACATGATTCCATACTTGTATAATAGGTCAAAGAAGCTCTCGAGCATTAGGGTTATTGTAAGTGAAACAAATATCTTACGATCCTCGGGTGAATAACATAATTTTTTTTATCTTGTCTATTTAATGGATATCATAAGAGCATATGCAATTACTTCTATGATTTTGACGAGAGAGACCTATAAGTATTCCCCACATTTATACAAAATTGGGTCTCTTTTAATCCATTTGGTGTGCAACTAGAAATCTCTCTCACAAAAATGGATTATCCATTTAGAAATCTCTATCATACAAGGCCACTCAATTTTGCTGAACTCTTTGAGTAAAGGCCTATCCTTGCAACACATGGAATGAGTGAATTAGTGGAAAGGGATGTCTATATGGCCTATAAGCCAGACATATAGCCTAACAAAATTGCCTCGAAGCTGGCCTTTTCCTTAAGCTCAGTAAGAATTTAGGGATAAGATCATTTTAGCAATTATGGCTAGAACTAGATTGATTCCATCGTTCGTCTCCTTATGGAATAACTTAATGATATGTTTGTAGGCATACCCAATGACTTTAGGGAAAAGTATCAACCTATAAATAAGTAAGGTTATATGGGTGAATTTTGCCTCAAGATGCTTCATCATATGTTTAAGGATGTAATTGGCTGAAATACATTTCTTTTGGTGTTGCCCCTTGGTTATAGGGTGGGTCTCACTTTGCCTTTGATTGATCATCTTCGACAATTTGTTTACTGATTGGTGTAAGGCTTAAACGATACATGTTTTGATTAGAGGTGCTTGGCCAGTTTAGTAAGTTTTTAATTTCTTCTATCGAAGAGACCAGGTCTGCTTTTGGCAAGTTTACAACCACTTTTGACATTACTAATTAGATTTGAAAATCTAATAGGTATTCGATGTCACTATAGATTTGTTGAAAGGTATGTCTTCTACTGATGCTTTAAATGTCCTATATTTGTTTAAGGATAAAGAATTCTAATTGTTTCAAGCTGAAATCCATTAAGATCTATATGGATCTTGAGGAAAGGCAATCCCCAGCCTGCCCTTGAAAGCCCTCAAAGTATGTCCTAATATAACTATAGACATGTTCGATGATGATCATATTAACTAGGTACATGCTTTGAAATAATAGCTAATAGTTTAAGAGATGGATGATGTTCAAAATGAATGATATGTGATGATATAACAAATAAAAAAAAAAGGAAATGTGTTAATGTAAAAGAAATAAATATAAAGCATAAATAGCAAAATAATCTAACAAAATTGAAATGTATACATAATGTAATGATTAAGGTAGGATAACCTAGGCTTTTTGTCCTACAAAGGACAAATATAATAAGTGTATGACTCTATTAGCAAAACAATGGGTGTGAAGTTTATTAGATCTAGACTAGGCCAAAGGTCCCTAAATTATCTTATCTCTTGTTACTCAAGGTTCAAGTAGGAGTCACTTGTCTAAGTGAGAGATTTCAAGACTTCCTATACAAAAGCCATAGGTTTCACGAAGGATATGTACTTTCTCTCTTTTAAGCTAAAAGGTTATATGCCTAATTTTGGCCTTTATGCGTGCATGTAATTGAGGTTATGATGCAAATGATAACAAAAGTAAAAAGGATAAATAAATAAAATACCAAATAGGAAATAAATGAAAGCATAAAAATAAACCAAGTTAGCACAGTTTATCTCTCATAGGGTCCATAATGGAGTCACCATGTTATTGTGATGGGGGGGAACGACTCAACAAACATGGATATGGGTAAAGTGTTATGATACGTACATGTTGACTTCAAAGTCACTATTAAACATTTTAAGTGTGATTAAAAATGTCATTAGTGACTTGGTTTATATTGTTAGGATTCTTTACAATTTGAGACTTGATTATGTTTAATAGAAGCTGTCACCAACCTAAATACCCATCACATACGACGGTACCATGGTTTACTTATTGTTATTGCTATACTTTTCTTGTTAGCATTTTACTTATTTTTTCCTCTCTTTATTTGGAATGCTTTAAATAACCCCTTTTAGTGATTTTGTTTTTTTACAAAAAGGAAAAGAAATTAGACAAAAATTGGTGTTATTTTGTACTTTAGGCTTACCTGAGGTGCCTAAAACAAGGTCACTACCGAGAATTTTGAGTTCCTATTCTTTGGATTTTTTTCATATTTTTCTTTTTTCTCCCTTTTTCCTTTTTTTTCCCTTTTTTTCCCTTTTTTCTTTTCTTTTCTTTTCCTCTTCTATACTTTTTTTGGTCTTTTTTTTTCTACTCTGTATTGTTTTGTTACCTTTTTTTTTTTTTGCTCTGCACTGTTTTGTTACTTTTTTTTTGTCTTTTTTGCTCTACACTATTTTGTTGCTTTTCCCTTTTACTTTTTCTTATTCTTTTTCCTTTTCCTTTGGCCATTGACCCCACCTAATAATTTCTTTGTCCATAAAAACTCAAATTTGAATTTTCATGGTTTTGTTCCTACTCCCTTATATAACAAGCCCTATCATTAACTGATTTTTATATTTTTAAACGTGTAAACATCTTTGCAACAATCTTTAAAAGGTATTTTTGGAGAGGAAAACTTTTAAATTAGTGTTTTTAGGTTGCTTTGGTTTGAGTATTATATTGGTAGGGAATGGCTGGTCATCGGTAGTGGATGTCATTGGTCTCCAATCAATGCAAAAAGCACATAAATGGGTAGATCACAAGATATTGAGCTCTCTAGTGCTAGTTTTGTGTTACAACAGTGTCTAAAAGGGGGTTGATCGGAGGCCAAAATTAGTGGGGACATCTACCTTTGAACCTTCAATCAAAATGAACTAAGGCTTATTTGGGAGAATGAAGGGTGCTGTTGGGACAAGTCAAGATGCATTAATCATTATTAATTTCAGTGAAAAACTCTATTGGTTAGTGGCAAGTATAGTAGCGGTGCGATGGTGACATGATGATAATATGACAAAAACATGTTTCCCAACCTCTTTTTGCTACACACTCTTTATAAATGGATATATTGACTTGTAGGGATTTGAAAAATGGGGCCATTGACAAATTGGTAACTAGTGATTGCCATTGATGATTTTTTGGTAACCCTTTGACAACATAATGTAAATTTTTTGGTTTTTTTTTTTTTGTTCATCTTACTAATATTACATTTATATTGACATTTAAACAAAACGATGAAAAAAATGGGGACAAAAAAATACCTTTTTTTGTGGCTTTTACTATGTAATAAGCAAAAAAAAAAAAAAGGATCATTAGGTATTATGACCACTAGATAAATGATTTTTTGTCAATTTCTTAGTGATTATTTATGTGATTGTGTGTGTAAAGTGTTGATGCTTTTTACAAATGAAAAATTACCACTTGTTATGCAAACTTAATTAAGTCTTATTTACTTGCCAATTTTATTACGCATTGGTGAAATATTGAGATTGATTGGATATTTAGTTATTAATACTTGATTTGGTCATAATTAAGAGTTAGATTTTGAGATTATTTATGTAATTGGATTCTTAAAAATGTAGTAAAAATAAAAGGATCTTTAAAATTAAGTTATGGGTACCTTAACTCTTAACATTGTAGGTTTAAAGGAGAAATTTCTCCACTTGGTTTGATGAATGTGCATATTTATGGGATTACTGGATGACATTTTGCTAACTTAAATACTCTAGTGATTTATTTTAGACAAAAGAAAGCCCTAATGCATCAATTATTCACTCTTATTCTCTTTACCAAAGAAGATTCTCTTGGTTATGCCTTTTGTCTCTCAATGTTTGTGTTGGCTATTTTATTGGACTTGTCTAACTCTTAAATGTGCCTTTTTTTCAACTTCTTCAACCTCTCTTTTTTCTAGTCCCCTTTACTCTAATAAATGTTAGTTATTTTTAGAGAAATTGGTTTGATCTCACCTGTCGATCTTTAATTGCTTTTTGCTAGATTATTTTAATATTGTGTAGGCCTTTAACTTGTAGGATTCACACTTAGATCAAGCGATTAGGCATTAAAGAGAGGATGAAACAAATACTACTACTTAGCTTGAGGACTTTAAGAGGGGTAGACCCTCTTTGCGACATATTGATGCAATTTATGCCTTAAAAGCAAATTTTAGCTTTAGGTTTAGTTTGAGGGCTATATTGGTTATTGGTTCTCCTTTTTAGTGATAGGATTGTAGATTGGACTAATAATTGTATATTGGACATTAATAGCAATTCATTTTTTTTTGTTCTTTTTAATTTTTTTCATTATTTTCTTTATTATTGTCTTTACTTTTTCATATAAATAACAAGTTATAATTCAAATTTACAAAATTGATTCCACGAAAGAAAGAGTGAATAAGGTGGACAAAATAAAGGTATAACAGGCTTCAAAAAATTATTGGTGGTCAAATGAGAGAGGTATGGCCCAGAAAGCTCTAGGTATATATGAAGTTGATGGAAAAAATATGCTAAATGCCAAGATTGATAACCTAGTAAAAATATTTGGTAAGTTAGGTAATGATAGTGCGATTGGTGTGAAGGAGCACACCTTAACTTTAATTATGTGCAGGTTAAACAAGCATAATTTATGTCAAATTTTAATTCGTAATAGCAAAATAATCCTTATTCTCAGACTTATAACCTAGGTTAAAGACATTACCTTAATTTATTTTAAAGAGATCAATGACATCAAAGCAATAACTTAAGACCTTTTAATCCTTCCAACTTTCAATTGAGACCTTAAGGAATGATACAACAAGAGAGCAAGCCAGTATAGGGGTTAGCTATTAAAAAGCTAGTCAATGCCACTTTAGAGAGGTTTAAGCAACTAAGGTCTAAATTTGATCAGTTGGTTACTTTTAAATGGAATTTAGAAGTTTAAATGGGTTAGGTAGCAAATATAATCCAACCTTGTGGTCAAAGGAACTTGTTTAATAAAACTGAGGTCAATATACAGGATTAATATAAGGTAGTTACCTTAATAAATGGAAAGCAACTTCATCAAGTAAGTAATGACATTATAAGGGATGATGGTGTTAATGTGAGCCATAAAGAGATAAGTCAAAAGGAAGTTAAACAAACTGAGATACTGTTTATACCACCTATACTATCCACACCACCACCAGAAAGCATATCTTATGTCTCTTCCATTATTTTTCCTTAGAGGCTTAAGCAAAATAAGATAAATAAGTAAATTAAGCAATTTCTTCAAATGTGTAGGTAACTACACATTGACATTCCTTTTATAGATGCCTTAACTCAGATTTATACTTATATGAAGTTCTCTAAAGAGATTATATTAAACAAGAGCAAATTAGAGGAGCATGAGACCATTGTTTTGACTAAAAAGTGTAATATAGTTATTCAGAATAAGCTTCCTTTAAAGCTTAAAGATCGAAGGAGTTTTTTTTATCCCTTGCATAATTGGAAATGTTGATTTTTGTAGAGTTTTGTATGATCTAAGTACTAATGTTTCACTAATACCTTTATTTATGTATAAAATATTTGTATTAAAGGAGTTAAAACCTACTACTATTTCTTTATAACTAGTCAATCGATCAGTGAAGTACCTTGTGGGTATCCTAGAAAATATGTTAGTCAAGGTAAAGAAATTTTTCACTCTTATTGATTTCATTTTGCTAAAAATGGAAGAAGACAAGGAGATTCCAATTATATTAGGTTGTCCTTTCTTGGCCATGATTAGAGCTATTATAGATGTTAAAAATGGTAAGTTGACTTTGAAGGTTGGTAATGAAGAGTAGAATTTAATCTGTCTAAGGTTACTAGATATCCTTCTTGCATTGATCATGTTTTTCAAGTTAATTTTATGGATGAACTAACTTAAGAATTTTTAGGGATAAAAATCCTAGATAATCTCTTAAAAATTATTTAGTGAGTGTAGGGATAAATGAAGATGATAATTTAGAGGTTGCAGTAGTTGTGTTTGCCTTGGAAGTGATTAGTTCAATGTCAAAGGAGAGAAGTTTTCAATTTAACAGTCTAGGAAAAGAAAAGTTACTTCCTCTTCCTTATGATGTATAAGCCCTAATTTTAGAGTTAAAGTCATTGCCCCTGTATCTCAGGTATGTTTTGTTGGTGAACAATAATACTTTACCTATGATTGTGAATACATTTTTATCTAATGTTCAACTTGAAAAATTGTTGAGTGTGTTGAGATTGAGAAGAAAGACCATAAGATGAACCATTATAGACCTTACAAGAATTAACCCTTCTTTGTCCTTCTATAGAATATTAATAAAGGAAAACAATAAACATGTTATTAAAAATTAATGATTAGATCCTAATATGAAAGAAATGGTTAAGACTGGAATTCTTAAAGGGTTAGATGTGGGGATCATCTATCTAATATCTGATAGTTTTTGGTTTAGTCCAATGAATGTTATACCAAAAAATAGATGAGATAACTATTGTGCATAATGAACATGATGAATTAATTCTTACTAGAATAGTGATTGAGTGAAGGGAATGCATAGATTATTGAACACTTAATGAGAATATTTATAAATATCATTTCCCCTTGTCTTTTCTTGATCAAATGTTGGAAAGATTTACTAAGTATGAATATTATTGTTTTCTAGATGGCTATTTAGGCCATAACCAAATTTCTATAGCTCAAAGGACCAAGAAAAAAATCATTTTTACTTATCCTTATGGTATTTTTGCATTTTATAGGATGCCTTTTGATTTATATAATGCACTTACTGCATTCCAACTTTACATTTTTTCTGACTTTGTTGAGAAGATCATGGAAGTTTTCTTGGATGATTTTTTTGTATTTGGATTTCTTTTCATAATTGTTTAACAAACCTATCTAAAGTTTTATAATGTTGTGAGGAGACCAAGCATTACGTTAAAACATAAGATATTGGCTAGGGATATAGAGGTAGATCAGGTAAAGATGGAAATAATAGAAAAGTTGTCATTACCCATCAATGTTAAAGGAGTTATAAGTTTTTTTTAGTCATGTAGGGTTTTATTGGTGTCTTATTAAGGATTTTTCTAAAATTACCAAACCTTTTTGCAATCTTTTATATAAGGATGTTACTTTTAAGTTTAATAATGATTGTTTGAGTACTTTTAATAGGTTGAAAAAAGAGTTGGTTGTTACACAAATTCTAGTAGCACCTAATGGAGTTTTCCCTTTGAGCTAAGGTGTGATGTTAATGACTTTGCCTTGGATGTTGTTCTTGTCTAAAAAAGAGAAGGGAAGTTACATATTATATATTATGCTAGTTATTTTTTAAATGATGCATAGTTGAATTATGCAACTACTAAAAGAGAATTGCTTGTTATGGTATTTGCTTTTGACAAATTTTGATCATATTTCATAGATTCTAAGGTGATCATTTATATTAATCATTCAACAATTAAGTACATATTGGCAAAAAAAAGATGTCAATCAAGTCACAACTAATTCATTATATTTGAGGGTTGTAAGGGAAAAGAGATTGTTACAGTTAAGTGAGTTGGAAGAGTTTAGGTTAAATGCTTATGAGATTACTTAGCTTTATAAGGAAAAGACAAGGTATTGGCATGATAAGCATATTCAAAAGAGAACTTTTAAGGTTGGACTATAAGTGCTACTCTTTAATTCACATCTTAAGTTATTCTTGGGCAAGCTTTGGTTTATAAGGTTTGGTCCATTCATAGTAATAAAGGTGTATTCATATAGAGTTATTAAGGTGCATAATGAGGCCACTACTACATTTAAGGTAAATGGGTTGAAGCCTCATATGGTTAGTGAGGTGGTGCCCAAAAGAGTCACATACTTGTTGTAAGATGCTAATTATGGGTGATTTTATAGTTATCAAGCTACTGACTATAAACAAGTGTTTCTTAGAAGGTAACATAAAATTTCTTTCTTTTTTGTTCTCTTTGTTAGTTATTATTCTTTTCTTTTAAGTTTTTCAATAAATGTGTCTGTACCTTAATTCATTTTTTTAGGTTATTTGGATCTAAGCATCTTAATATACTTCCTCCAATTGTCACTCTTTAAACATAAATTAGGGAAGTTTAACAACTAAAATATCAAGTTGTAACAAAATTTAGTGACTATATCTTTATCCTAGAATAAAAGTTTTAGCCACTTATGTTCATCAAAACAAATGAGTAAACAATTAAATATTCATAAAACATTATAAAACAAATCAAATTCTAAAACAAATCAATAAATAATGGGGAATAAGACACAAAAGAAAAAAGGTCGACAAGTTTTAAGTCTTACACATTCTTCTCTTGTCTTTACTACTTTTGGATCCTCTACTTATTGTTTTATCTTGCTTCTTCATTACTCAGAACCCTCTTCCTTATTGTAATGTTTTCCTTTTAATATATATCTTTTTCAAAACCCTAATGTAGCTAATACATACACCTCACAAAATCAAATTCAATCCTTATCTTTTAAGATTTCTAATGTAATTTGGATCTTAGTTTAGATTCATATCACTAACTTAAAGCTAATTTTTGAATATTAAAATGATAGAATTTCAAGTTATGCTCTGCATGAAAGTTGTAACCCTATATCTTAGCTTTCTAAAAAGGTAAACAAATGCCTCAATTTAAGGTTTATAGCTTCTGTTATGGCCCAAAATCCAAATAGTGTCCAAACTACTTGAATAGGCATTCTTATTGAAATATAAGAGGTTACCTAGTCCAAATCCTTTACCTCTTTAAGCCTATTTGAAGTCTAATTCATCACTTAAATTTACGAGATAATAAAATATCAAAAACTAGATAAATACAATTAAAATCCAAAATATTAAGACTAATTAACCTAATAATTATAACAAAAATTACTTAAATTGTGATACAAAATATGTGAAATAATTCCACACATTATTATATATAATTTATTAAAGCTACATTCCTTTTTTTTTTTTTTTTGACAAAACTTTTAACTTTAAACGAATAACTCATCATTGTGACTCAAATTATGTTTGTCATCAATGGTCTTTAAGTTGATAGAGTTTAAAGCACTTCTTGCATAACAATGAACTTACTAATGGTAACATAATGATTAGACAATGCCCTATTATACAAATTAACGAGTTTACCATAATGGTAAATGCTAGCTTGGACAATGGCTTGGAAAAGAATATTTAGCTCCACCCTATTATGGTTACAAAGGATGGTTTTGATATCTTCTCATAAGATTTGATTAGTATAAGGATTTACCATAAACTTAAGGGGAAAGTTAAAGACTTTTTAAATGTAAGGGCTAATATGAATCCTAGTTTCCTTATTTTAGACCCATATATCTTGGTGGAAATGGAAGATGTAAAAAATGTAAGGAGGCATTTTAGGATTATTAATGGCATTCCTCTAATCTAAAAGAGTTAAAGAGTTTGAACTACTTGTATAATCGAGATCAAGCCTACGAGTTTTGCTCCTAATACCTTATAAAAGCATTAACCCATAGTCAATAAATGAGCATACCAATGGTGTATTTTTTGGCCTGATACATGAGTAGATAAAGACCTTCCTTAAGGAAATAATTAAAGTACATTAGAGGGATAAAGAAGCAATTCATAAAAGGGTACTTGAGATGCCAATCTATAAACATAATGAGAGCATCAGCAATTCTGAAGTGTTTAAGAAGGAGCCTTTGCAACTTGTTTGTCATGAGAGTCTTATATCTTTGAAAAGCATCCCTTGCAATCATCTTTGCTAATTTCACTAAAAGAATATTTATAAGATGGGGCAAATGTAGATTTTGCTCATCATCAGTAACATAAACTTCTCTACTAATGACATCTCTACTAATGTCATCTTTATTAATGTCATGAGAAAAATATATGTAAGATTAGGCAAATTTAGATTTTGCTCATCGTCAGTAATATCAATTTCTAATGACTTAGGAAAGTCTTTTTTCTCTTCTTTAAAATAAAACTCTAAGTCCTTAAACTTTGGAACATAAAAGGTTGCAAGTAGATTAGAGGGACTTGTCATAGCCTTGTAGTAAAGGAGTTGTGGTCCTCCTAACTAATGTGGATGAATATCAAGGTGCATTCCTTAGAATTGGTCTAGAATCAAAACAACTTCTTTGGTCATGATTTTTCCTTTTGAGAACTAATGAAACTTTTCACACTCATAGGTAATGTGTGAGTCTATCTCATACCACCTATAACGATCATTGGATCTATTTATTGGATAAAATGGCACATTGTCAATAATGCTTATATTTCATATCTCTTCATAGATATGATTGGTTATGGTTATCCCTTTGAGAAATCCTTTGATAAGTACTTGAACTTTCCTCATATAATTTGTTTAAAGACTATAGTTTTCTATTATGTCTATTTGAGTGATCATGCACATATGCTGATCAATAAATGTTATGATATGGATGTGGGCATAATTTACCTTATATAATGTTGGCTAATGTAGATCATATTCATATTTATACATCAGAAGGTTAAGGGACATATTCCTTTATTAAGTTTATACTACAAAACCAAAAAATCAAGGGAGATTTCCCTTTATTAAGCCTATATTACAACCTTAAAAGTCGAGGAACATATCTCTCCATTAAGTTTACAGTCCTAAGATGTTGAAAAAGATTTCCTTTTGTTATGTTAAAGTAGGTAATAAACTCATAGTATGTACCAAATTTCTTAAGGAAGCAAATAAGAAATTTGGACACATGCAAATAATACATGACCAACATGAACATTTCAGAGATATTTTTGAATATTTTCATACCAAAATGATGTAGATGACAAAGAAAAAAGAATAAAAAATGGCATGAGACCTTTAAGATATACCACTTATGTTGCAGCCTTGCAAATCTTAGGAACATATGGTAAAACAATGCATTTAGGCTCTGTTTATTTGCTGAAAAATATTTTTTAGTGTAAAATATTTTATAAGAATTTTTGTTTTTTGGTATTTGATTGAAATACTAAATTTGAGAGAGAATAGTTTCTTATATTTAGTTCATATATTTGGAAAACTACATATAAAAAATAAAAAAGGATTGCCTTACTTCCTTTTTCTTTTACATTTGGCTTACAAGTGGAGAAAAGGATAATAGTTGGAATCATGATTTTTAACGTAATAGACATTAATAATTTGGCAAAATGTACTCTTTATTAAAAATGACTGAGAGTTTAATTTTCAAATTTTTGAATTTCTCTCATAAATTTTTTTAACTTTTTTTCCTTAACTTCTCCCTTTATTTATTTTCTCTTTAGTGATTTGAAAGTTGAAAAAGGATAAAAGAAGGATCTCAACTCTTTTGTTGTTGGCCAAAAGGAGGAGATAAATAAAAAAGTGAAATCCATAGAGAGTTTTAACTTCTTCTCTTTTGTCTCTCTCTTTTGACTTTCTCTCTTTAATGACTTTGAATTGAGGAAGAAATAAATAAAGAGTGATCCTTTTTCTATTGTTAGTTTTTAAAAAAAATTATTCTTTTGTTGTCAATTTTAAAAAGTATTTTTATTTTTAAAATTTCTTTTATCAAGAATAAATAAATTTTTTATTGATAGAAAAATGATTTCTATTGATTTTGTATTTTTTTTTAAAACAAACACCCAAAAATAAAAAATATTTTTTTCTCCAAAAATATTTTTCAAAAAACAAGTCTTTTGATCTTTTCTCCAACCAACATGTCGATGGGCGACAGCAGAAGACGCCATTCTTAATTGCTTTCTTTTACATTCTCACTTTTGGTTTCTTTCAGGTTCACAAGTCCTTATAACGAAATGACATAAATGTCCCTATAAGCCATTGCCTTTATTTCCTTTTTGTTTTGATTTTTTCCTCTTTTTTTTGGTTTACTTTTGGTCCAAAAAAATGATAGGGAAATTAAATATTAGGAGGAGCTCTTTTTTCTTTTTTTAAAGAACGAAGAGGAGTCTTTTTTCAACCCATTGCACCAAACTATATATAGATACATGTGTGTGTGTATATATATATATATATCTCTCTCAAGCCCATAAGCCATTGCCTTTAAGATGGGCCTGTATCTGCCTCACCAGGTGTTAAGAGCCTTCCAAGCACTGGCGGATCTACATTATGTCATGCCCCCCACTGGAAACAAGATTTATTATTGCAATTTATTAAGTATTTTCCTAGTTCTTCCCACCGGAATAGTTGTTTTCTTAATTAAAAAAACTTTTTGCCCTCAACACTTTATTTTGAGCAAAGTTGGGCACTAATCGCATATACGAAAAGGTGGATTTGCCAAAAAAAAAAAAAAAAAGGAAAATTTTCACTTTATCGTAAGTTGTATTCATCTTTGTATTGAAAAAAAATGAAAAAAAAGAAGGGAAATTATTTCTCTTCATATGTTAATGAGTTACAAAATATTGAATATAAATAAATTAATCTCGCAAAAATGAATTTTTGTAATCTTAAACAAGTGAGTATTCCTTTAATATTCTTTCCAAAAAATAAATGCTAGATGTATTAACTTAAAAGAAAAAAGAAAGAAAAGAAAAGAAATTCCAACACTACTCAAATCTTCATAGAATATTTCTAATATGAATGTTAGGAATTTAGAACAATTATTTTGTTACTTTGTGAAGAAATAAAATTAATTTTGTGGATTTCATAAATATGTGTGTGTGTGTGTGTGTGGATATATTGTATTTACTTTTATGAACATATTTAAACATTGTCCCACTGAGAATAATTGTTGGATCTACCACTGCTTTCAAGGGCCTTATAAATATTTTGCACCTAATCCAACTCAAGCCAATCTCTGCTTTTTAATACTAAATCTTCATTTTGTCTCTCTAGATCCCTCTCTAACTTAAATATTGTGGTATTGACACCCAACTCGAGCCCAACACCCATAACCTTTTCTTGTTGTCCTCGACAAGATGCTAGTGACAAAAACACCAATGATTGACTAGAGAGCTTTCCGTTGATTGAAGAGAAAAAAAAAAAAATTCTCTGGACTTAACATAAATAGAAGGAAAGGAAAATAAAAGAGGAGAAATTGGCGAGAGAAATGTGTACTAACATAATACAAATCATGGGTCAACATTTCTCAGAAAATATTTTAAGGCTAATACTTGCCTCCAGCAAAAAAAAAAAAAAACTAGGTTGGAGGTTTTTTTTTAGGTAAACTTAATCCACAAAACAAAGTCATATTTCTGATTTGTATAATTTTCTAGTGTCTATACATTAATTTATATAACTTAAAAGCAAATTTATTATTCGTAAAAAGGATATGTTCACCTAAGAGTCTGTCAGTCCAATTTGGTAAATTTTTTTGCCAAGGCTTCCACATGAATTGATTGAAACCTGAAGGCCTTTTCGGCCCTGTCTGGCTATGTTGGTGGGTTGATAGAACAACTGAAATTTGGCCCAAGTCCCCGACCAAACTGCGGCCAGCTTGATAGACTCGGGGTTTTTCCAATGTTCTAAAGTCTCCCATCACGAGAAGTCATTGGATAAAATCGCAATGGTCGGTAGAGGTGTGCCTGTGCATCAACCGATGCGTTTCTTGTAATTTAATTTATGTTGCTCTTGTTTATGCCTTCTTGTAGCATTGAAACAAGCTAGTTTCGCTATATGTCACCACCGCATTTAAATGGTATTTAACATCTTCAAGAGCCAAGCATTAGTGCTGTTTCGTCATATACGTGGGTATCCATTAAACAAAAGACAGATGGTGGCTAAACTCGATGACTTGTTTGCTAGGGAAGCGAGGCAAGTGGAAGGGTCTAGTGATCTAGGACAAAAAGGAACTCTAGATCCAAAATAAATTTTCTTTTTTTCCAAGAGTAAAATGCAAAATAAAAATTGTACAATCAAATTTTTTTTGATTTTTATAAATTTTACTATCTAACGAGTTTAACTTGTTTGAGTAGATATAAAATTTCATTAAACAAATAGAGAGTATATTTCATATTTTTGAATATATATTTTTTAAAAGAGATAAATTAAAAATCTCTGCGTTCTATTTTATAATCCAACTAAAAGTCAACTTTGTCATGCACTAGTGGGTCTCAGTTTGGCCATTTAACACAAAAAAAAAAAAAATCTAAAATTATGAGCTCTGTCCGTGCCACTTTGCTCATCGAGTTCGCTTCTGCTATGTCATGTATCTTATTACTAAGCTTAGCGCATGTAACAATATGTTAAAAAGAATAAAATCACATACGGACTAGATATTAAGAACTAATTCAATTTATAATATTGATGAGTTTCATCGCGTTCAATTAAATTTTTACGATGATATAAAGTTTATAACTATCCTAGGCATGCCGGACAAAAGAAAAATTGAACAGTAGAAAAGAAAAAACAAGAAAAGAAATTCAACTAACTAGTTCAGATTCCACTTTCGTTATCTTCCTTTACGTCTACACTTCAATTTTGTAACAATGGGACCAAGGACTCCATTGGGTGAACATGCATCAGCCCCCTTTTCGAGTTTTTTTCTCTAGTAAAAGCTAATATGAACAGAGAGTTGGGGTTTGGTGGAAACATTAGTATGATGACAAGTGAAGAAATGCGTCTATGGTCCACCCAAGTTTCTCCTTTTTCATATCACCATCATTAGAAACTTCGAAAATAAAGCTCTGCACCGCCCTGGACTCGCTGGTTTTTGGCATATGAGAATATCTATAAAAATATACTAGCTTAATTGTTAATTTCCATATTTATATAGTGCGCTCTTGCAGTGTCTTGCATGGTATAAAAAAATGACGAAAGTAGGATCTTAATTTTTTTTTTAATAAAAAAAAAATTCTCATTCCATTTGTTTTTCTTTTCTTTTTTGTATGAGTTTAAATATGAACGAATAGTTTCACCTGCTATGCCTTACAATTTTTGTTGAAAAACTGCTTTATGAGAAAAGCATAAGAGGACAAGCTAGCAATGAGCATCATTGATCATTGATCATTGATCAATTTCAACCCTTGTCCTCAAATATATATAGTATAGTAGCAAGATTTCGATGGGTGGGTGTCAAATAATGACCCAAAAAATGTTTCATCAGAAAGGGTCAAGCTCCGTGTCAACCCCACCTGGGTGGGAAGGACCAATTTGGCGGACAAGACATAAGCCCCCCCACTAGTCAAATTGTTTATGTTAATTTTAACGAAAGTCGTATCATATATATACGTGTGTGTGTGTGTGTGGATGTGGGTGTGGGTGTGGGTGTGGGTGTGTGTGCTCAAAAAAGTCTGTCTTTCATTATGATGGAGAATGTTCCACCATAGTGAAAATCAAAACAAGTCAACGAGAAGAGAGAGATGGTTTGCAACGCTTAAATGACTCAATTTTTAAATGTAGCTTGTTGCTAAGGTTGCATTCACCTACAAATTGAGAATAAAAACAAAATTTTCTCAAAAAGGCTGCATTAGAGGTCAAATGATTAAGTGTTAATTAACAGGAGCTGATGATTACAGGAATTTAGACGAAGTTGAAAACAGATAAAAAGGCGAGTTCTTACAATCCATTGTTAATTGAAGCATGCTTGGACTTCGGTTTTTACATATAGTCACATACTCAAGAGTGTCAAATCCTGATAGCGACATAAATACGTTGTTTTTGGGTTGTCAATATAAATAGACAGCTTTCTAATCCACTAGTAGATCTTTATAACTAGAATAAGAAACTATGGATTAAATTAGCAATCTTGAATGATCTTGTATAAAATTCATATCCCTACCATCACGGTCCCTCGTGGGCAGCCAACTTTTAAAAGGTTGCTGTTTGTCTTTTGGCTGTTATACGATTTTTAGGCAGTGCATGATCACAAAGTGGAATTCCTGGTTGTTCAGGATTGGAACGGCCATTTGGGGTAAA
Organism: Bruguiera gymnorhiza; assembly: GCA_020883675.1. Taxonomy (NCBI): domain Eukaryota; kingdom Viridiplantae; phylum Streptophyta; class Magnoliopsida; order Malpighiales; family Rhizophoraceae; genus Bruguiera; species Bruguiera gymnorhiza. The sequence continues at coordinate 1,618,643 of JAIRCJ010000136.1, read as the reverse complement.
TAATAACAACATTGCATTAAAATAGAAAAAAAAAAAAAAAGGGTGTCTGCATTATATACAGAGATGACTACTACTGTTACGTAATTTAAGTTCGTTGGCCTTCCCATAAACCTAAAAGCAACATTTTCTTCTCCTCGCCTCCGTTGCTCTTTCCTTGGTGTGAGAGTCGATAACCAAATATACCTGCATTGCCTTTATTTTGGTCTTGTATTCCCATTCTAGTCTCTGGCTCAAGCAGAAATTGCACCATCACCTAGATAAGGGCTTGCAATAATGTGCAAGTCGAACAATTACAAACAGAACGAGGGGTTTGAACTGGATTCTGCTCACATTGGAGTGATTAATCTCAATTCCAATAAAAATTCAAGTTAAAATAGAACTACCAAGAGAACAGAGAGCTCAAAACCTTGGCGCTATGGTTAATTAATGAAAGGCTTTGATTATGGCGAAAGAGAGTGATTAGAAAGTCCTGAATGCCGCCATTAATAATATTTTGTTTCTATAGTTTTCTTTTCGATAGATCAGATCGATTTCATAAAAGTATGAAAATATAATATTAATGCATTACAAAGTGCTAGTCGAAGCAAAGAATATAACTAGGCAATGAAATTTGTTTCTTAATGGTTCCTTGTTTTACTAAACTATCTGCAAAAAATTGGAGCTCTTGTTAATATGATCAAAACACCACATAACGCTAAAATGGAAGAATTCAGAGACTTTGTTAAAAGTCATTCTCAACTCAATCTCTAGGGGTGCTGCTTCTTTTAATTCAACTAAGTGAGAGTGATAAATGGAATCAGATTCTAAAGAAAAACATTTATGTTTAAATTTATCCTCAGATGTCGTTAACTCAATTTGCTTTTGAATGGTTTTCATTTGTATAGTTGTTGAACACATTTATAGTTAATTTGATTCTTTTCGCTTAATATCTTTTAATTGGCAGTTTTGAACTTCAAACAAGTAAATAATTAAAGCAAAATATTTACACACAAACAAGACTACGAGCGAATCCTATGGTTATATCACACTGATTAAATTGTAAAGTAATAGCGGGCGATTCATGCATATATGGTATCCCATAATTCTATTTAATGAGTTTTTTTTTTTTCTTCTTCTAAGTGAATATGAAAGCAAAGAGTCTTTCATGCATCATATTCTCTGTGAAAAAGGCCATGAATAGATTGAAATATAACTTTTCTTGTGACGTCTTTAGTTGCATCCATTCTCTATGGTGTGTAATTTTCCAAAATGCAATGGCTTAAATCGTTTCAATTAATTCCCTGGTCAGGATCTCAATATCTGGACCATCCAATTTGCTCCCTCCCCCCTTTAGTCAATCGACAAAATTATGTCAGTTGACTACTCTTAGATGGATAGAATTTATTGACTAAGGCAAGCTAGAATACCCCCATCGAATGTTATCCACAACAATCAATCACATCAGATTAAACACGGGCAATTCCCTCAGTCAACCAGTTATTTAATATCTTTAAGTACTACCTTCACCCAATGTCGCCTTTGTTTTTTTCTTTTGTTCGTGTGGGGGTTTCAGACGTATGCCTTTTGTTGGGTCAAAGGTTTTAGACATATCGCAATGTAGTTAATTTGTAGAAGGTTGGAGACAGTAGTCAGCAATCCCATCATGACATACACCTGTGTGATTTACTGTTTAAGATTTGCTGTTGACTTCGGGGAGAAGAGGAATAGATGAATGAGCATTTTCGAGAAGCAAGATTGAGACGATCCTCTGAATTGATATATCGGAGATATGCTTATAGGACTCGATTATGCAAATATAAAAATAATGAAGTTAAATAAACATAAAAAAAATTTATATTATACATAAAATATTAATATAATATAAAAATTATTTTTGTTTATTTTAATTAATTATTTTATATTCACTTAAATTTTTTCATCTTATATCGAATGTGAGTTGTCATTTTTTTTATTTTTTATTTTCCTTATTAAAAGCTTCTTTATCTTTATCCCTTGGAGTGGTTTTGCTTTCAAGTTTCAATGCGAAACTCAAGGGCCCAAATGGTCTCCCCTGTGCATCCTAGACCCTCCGCTGTGGTTTGTCTTACTCCTCCGTCTCTTTCTCTCACACAAACAAACACACGGAGAGAGGGGTCACCCCTTCGTGTCCAAATCTAAGGAAAGGCCTGTCAAGTTTGTCAGCTTTCGCACAATGAGCTGAGAGCACAATGACATCATTTTGATGAAATACTGATTGGAAAGCAAGGAGGTGACTCGGGTCCCAATACCATATATCTAGCGATTTGTTGTTGGAGTCGCTTTATTATTATTATTATTATTATTATTATTATTATTATTATTATTATTAACCCCACCACCTGCTTAGTTGAGACTTAGAGCAATTTTTCTGTTTTCCATCTACCTCTTGTTTTTGTTTTGGTACTTCAAAAATTAAAGCCTATATTTTGTGACAATTTGAGGAAACTTGAAGCCGACTTTCAATCTTCTTCTAAGAACTTTACTTTGGTGGTCAACCAAGCTAGTTTATTTGGTTATTTACTTCTAATTAAAATGACATTTCAATGTATAAAACTAAATGTGAGATATATACTAATTGATAAGTAGTTCTTATTTCTTTCTTATTGATGTATACTAATTCAATAAAATTGATTTTGAATACCTGTGAGGAGTTTTTTTTGGATCAACAACTCGTATTTTGAGCCATAATACAAAGGATATATAAATTATCAGTTTTCAAAGATTTGGAGCTGCCCTGTGCGATTCCTCTTCGCTAATTAATAGAACTACTACGGTATCCGAAAATCATGAAGCAAAACTATCGGGCCTTGGCAATTCGAGATGAAATGCACTGTGTTGGACCTCTACGAAATCTCATAATTGGAAAGTTTCGAATATTAGGAGAGATTCTAATACGATTGCAGACAGTTTAGCTAAACAAAGAGTGAATCAACAAGGATTGTATAACTTCCTGCATTGGATTTCGTGATGAAACGTAAGTAATGGTCTGATATTTATTTTTTTTCTTCGGTCAGGAAATGGTCTGAAAATACTACTTTGGGGTTTCTCAATTAATAAATTGAGATCAAGCCAAGTGTGAAAACTGTCATCGATCAATTTGTCTTTGGCACACAACACATTCCAATTCCAAGTGATAATTGACAGGCACATGCTGGGTTGACTAGTTTTGAATCTTGTCTCCAGGACGCAATAAGCGCATATTGCGGTTTATGGTGTCAAATTATTGTTTACATTGGCAATAACGGGGCATTGAAGCTCAGTATTCTCCTAGGCTTTTACTCACTACACATAAGAAATGCATTGTGATTATTATCTTCAATGTACTTGAGAAAGTCTTTCTATGCAAAGACAATGTAAGCCAAACTCCTGTTAGCAACTCATATGCAATTGACTCACTTGGCAAAGAAACGAGTCTAAAAGATATACAATTAAAGAATATATATTACTAATTATATAATCTAGTGATAAAATTATCTGAATTAGTAGCACACAATATTTGAGAAAAATAGAAAATTATATGGACATGGTGACTTTAGCGTATTCAATATTCAAATCCATTCATTACATTATCCTAACCATTAGTATCACAATTTTAGTCCTTCAATATGCACTAGTTGTTATTAATAAGGATTAAAAAGGCTCATTTAAATGTGTCAAGTTGAACGTGTATATATAATGAAACTTTAAAAGGTAATAGGTAGTATACATAAATAATACAAGTAAATGATGGTGTAAATATTTTTTAAAAAGCAAACAAAATTTTACTTAGTTGTTATAGTTTTCGCAACCTTTTTTGTTTTTTTTTGACTAAAATATAGATTAGGTATTTTCAATTTGAAAACAAGCACATAAAGATAAATTTAAATCAAAATATAGTCTAAAAGATATAAGAGAATTATTTACGGAATTAAATTATAAGTTGAAAACCAAACACAATATTATAAATACATAGTTTATTTTGAATTTTTGATAAAAAAAATAAACAACTTAGTTTAAGAATAAAGGATATTTACTTTCCCCTTTTTTTGTTAGTTATTTTCTCTTAAAATATTTTCTCAAAAATTCCATTTTTATCAAAATTTCTTTTTATTTTTTTTTTACATTATGGATTTAGTCGTCCGTCTTTGGCAATGCAAATAATATTGAATTTTGATCAGATACATTTTAGTAAAGGAGTGTGATAGAAAAATTTATAAATCACATGAATCACTAACTCGCAAACCAAAATGAAGCCACATGAGATCTCTGTTAAAATATCTTAGAGCACAGGAAGTGTTTTGTCTTTTGTCTTCGCATGACAGGTCTCAAACATTAGAAATCACTTACGTGTATGGTTGGTGGTCATGGTACAGCCTTTTGTATAATTTTTTAATTTATCGTTGAAATGTTTTAATGCAATCTAGTCCTATTAAGGGTTTATTTTTTATTTTTTTTTGGTTTCTCTACCGGGCTATCAATTATTCTACCTAAAACTCTCCTTGTGGGAATTGACAAGAATATTCGGTACGTTGCATCCATCAACGCGGATTGGAACTTTATTAATCGTTTGATTATCTATTGCATTATAAAAATATTCTTAATATAGGAACGAATCCTAGTTAGACACATCAGTTGCCACTTGCCAACTGAAATACCTCCACTCTTTGTCCCATAAAGGCAAAAAATGCTAAGGAGCCCGAGTCTTTTTATTAATTGACTTGGATTTGCTATTAACCATCTTAAGTACAATTGAAATACTTTAAACTGTTAGCCTTAGAAGACTACTTTGTCTTCTAAATTGATGTAACACAACTAGTATTACTAGAATTTGTTGAAGTTCGGGAATACAGTTATATCTAACAGAGATCAAAATCAATTCAAACATCAATTACAAACGACGGTAACACTATTTATCTGCTTATACTTCTATGCTTCTTCTTGTTTGTACTCTATTTATTTATCTCTCTCTCTCTCTCTCTCTCTCTGCTCTGCCGAACTTGCCATAAATACACGCACTAGGGTTTTTACAAAATTTGAAGAAAAAGATAGAAGATTGTTTGAAAGAAAGAGGAAAAAGTTTCTTGACAAGGGTCCTTATGCCTTGATTGAAAATTGGTTATGCTTAAAGGATACTTTTAATGAAAATCTTTAGCTTCCAGACTATACTCAAAATAAGGTTTTTGGATATTTTTAACAAAGATCCTTGACTTCAATGATAGGAATAAGATGTTTTGAAAAATTTTTTAAAAACATTTAAATATTTTTTACGGTGATTTTTCACACCAACAATATAAATTAAATTTTCTTAAAAAGTTTTTGAAACATTCCGATTGTGATTAGTAGATGGACTTATTTAAGAAGAAATTAAATTTTTGAGGTTTCCATTTATTTAAAGAATTTTAGGATTGTTTAGGAATTTGTCTTGCTTTTATTTTTCACCATTTGATCCATAGGTAAAGATTGTTATCTAAGAATGGACATTAGGCAATTTACTTGCCCATCAAGCATTCTATGGTCAATTGTTTAGCTTTTTGAAATTTTAGGATTTTAGAGATTTTATTTTAAACTTTGGTTTTTTAAGATTTACATTTTTGAAGTTGTAAAATAAACTTTTCAAGGTATGAGTGAATTTATCATTGCTTTTGAACGTATTAGATTCTAGCTTTTGATTGGACTGCTTACTTGCATTAAAAAGTTTTCCTTGGTCAATTGAGATTTCGTTAGCAAATATTAGATGTCAAATGACAAATTTTGGGAAAAGTATTTTGAAATTATAAATGATGGAAGCTTTGGAATAGAAAATCTTATTATTATTTTTTGAAATTAATATAGAAAAAAATTTATTTTTTGAGCTGTGTGGCACCAAAGGATGAAGTAATAAAATAGACTTGGGTTTCAGTGTAGGCCTGATAATTCAAGCCCTTCCCCATTTTTTTTTAAAATCATATTAGGTTGTGATTAGCCCATTCAAAGATACCAAAAAATAGCAAAACGATGTTATTTAACATTGCAACGATGCCTTTTTTGGCAAGGTTATAATCTTTTTACCAATTTATTTGGGTCAAAACCTTATTGCCCTTTTTGATTTTTTTCCTTAGTTATCTTCATTTTCTTCACTTCTATTCTCCCCCTCTTTTTTGTAATCTATCATTGTCATCTTTATAATCACATCAAAGCTTAAAGAAAAAAAAAAAAGGCTTTTCCAATTTTGTTACATTCATAAGTCGATTTACCTTGTTTAAGCTCAATTTTCAATGATAAGCTCTATTTAGGGCTCCAATAATTCAATTATAAGGTTTGTAGATTTAAAGGTTATGACCCTTTTTTAAAGGTCTGATTTTGTGATTTTGGAGCACTAAATCAATTATTATGAGTTTTGGGGCAAGGATCCCAATTCTTCCTTTGAGAGAATTTTTTTCCTTCTTTTGGTTTTTTTTTAACTATATATATATTCTTTTAGGTCAAAACCTTATCTCCCTTTCTTATATTCTCCTTAGTTGTCTCTATTTTCTTCACTCATGTTCTCCTTTTCTTTTTAGTCATTTGTCATTGTCATCTTCATAATCGTACCAAAGCTCAAAGAAAAAAAAAAAAGGCCTTTCTAATTTTGTTACATTCATGAGCCAGTTTACTTTGTTTTAAGCTCAATTTTCAATGGTAAGCTCTATTTAGGGCTCTAATTATTCAATCATAACGTTTGTAAATTCAAAGGTTATGGTCCTTGTGCTTTAAAGGTCTGATTTCATGATCTTGGAGCACCAAATCAACTATTATGAGCTTTAGGGCAAGGATCCCAATCCTTCCACAAATAAATTTTTTTCCTTCTTTTTGTTTTAATTTTTAGTTTTTTTAGAGTTTTTATCTAAAACTAAGTTCTTATTTTGATCTTTCTGTATCTTTCTCTTCGATTATTTTTGGATTTTGAAGGACAAAATTAAAATTCTTTTATCTATTGTATATTTGTTTTTGAAAGAGGAAAGAAAGAAAAAAGAAATTGTAATGCATTAGTTGTGCTTGATGTTTGGATGCTTGGCTAATGCTCTAAGTTGCTTGGTACTTAAGAACTACAATATTAGGTTAAGGGATTTGTTTCTAAATTTGAAAGTTTTGGTTTAAGGTTTGTTGGATGTGTCATATTCTTAGTGTGTTAAAGGTTTGATCCTTAGGAGGCTATTCTTGTTTAAAAAAAGGTATTTGATTGGAAATGATTTCTCTTTTGTGGCAGGTTAATATTGGTAGGTTATGAGTTCGAATCTAAAATCAACTCAAGTCCAATTTTAGAGAGAAAATTGGATTAGGTCTATAATTAGGTCAGAATAGCTTGGTTTGACTAAGGTTAAAGTTTGATAGAGGTAAAAGTTTGATAAAGGTATTTGTTTTGAATTTTGACTATTTCTTTGATTTTTTTTTTGTTTTTCTTTTATTCTCAATTAGCTTTATTTTATTATTTGTAAGGAAAAGGTTGAGTTTAAAGGAGAGGAAGGAGTAAGCAACCAACATCTTAACTAGCAAACTGGATTCCTATGACTGTCATTAGAAAACTCATAAAAAAATATATCAATAAGATTTTAAAAATAATTCACACAAAATCATATTGTTCACTAATATGTAGAAAAGGAAAAGTGTTAACTTTTTACTATTTTGTGCTAAGGAAGTAAAAAGGTGACAAAAGATGGAAGTGTTGATCTTATTTTAGAAAGGAGAAATAATCAAGATGAGTGTCACTTTCCTTGACTTTTCTATTTGTGTTTTTGTCTAAGTTGGTTACTTTTTATGATGTGTTTCTTACTAAATGATTGGTTAAATTACTAATGATAATGATTATATAGGCTTGAATAATTAGAAATGACTTTGGGAGAGTAAAACAATAATAAGAATTTTAATTCTTTGTGTCTTTTTTTTTGCATTAAAAGTCTTTATTATCTCTACAAGACTCTTCTCTGTAGTTTCTTTATCCTCAAGGCTTATGTAAATGATTATTTCATGTGAGGAATGAATTGCAATAACATAAATAAAAGCCAAAATTTGATTGATTTGAGTAAATCAAAATTAGCTAAAGGAAATGAAATGTAAAATTATTAAAATATGGAATTCTTTACTTTGGCTAACTACTAACTTTTTAAGAGAGTGTTCTTCAATCGTTTCATGAAGTTCGATGAATTGATTTTGGTAGATAAACTAATGATGATATTATAAAGTTCTTATATTTTGATTAGTTACTAATTTACTAAAAGAGCTTTCTTTAACCATATTTAGGAAGACTCACTAACTCTTCTTTTAGACATTAAATTTTACGTATTTAAGGGTTATGTTAAGATGTTAGAATTATAAAAGAAGAGAATTACAGTGAATTTCATTAATTAGGATAACTGCATGATTAGTTTTATAAGAAAGACAGAATAAGTTTGTAATCTTTATTTCTTGTGTCCTTGAAAATGATACAATATGTCTTTCTGTTGACGAAGGAATAAATGTCAATTTTTGGCATGGTTTGTTTTTTTTTTTCTTTTCTTTTCATACTTTTTGTATTACTTACATATTTCTAATATACTCTTTGCTTTGCTTTCTTTTTTCTTACCCATTTCTATTTACTTTTAATGATAAGGACCCTCTTCCATTTGTAAAAATGGAGGTCCCAACAAACTGGCTCCTTCTAAATCTATGGAAGATTATGCTATTATTGAGATTGTCATTACTTTTTTTTTTCCTTACCCCTTTTAACATTTGTGGGCTATTGGACTAAATGAGCTCTGTATTTGCTTTATGCCATTAGACCTTAAAGATGAGTTAATAAATCTTCTAACCTTGTTAAAGCTACTACCATGAATTTCTCCTTGAGCTAATGGCCTTCATAAGTTAGTCAGTCTTGTCAGACTTAAAGATTAGGCTCTCTAAAAGCCATTAACATTGTTGCTTTATGTAATTATTGATATATATATATATATATATGTAAAGGAATTAAACAAAATAAAAAGGATATAAAATTTGAAATATACTTAGAGACTATCTTTAAGGATAATTTTTGTCTTTGTAAATAATATTTAAATGTAGTAGGAAGCAAAAACAGTAGATATCCTTTCAGTATACATAGACCTTCCCATTAATATATATTTCAAATAATGAAATAATAAAAATAACACTAATCCGAGTAATCCAACAATTTTCAATAAGAAAAGGAGAGAGTAAGAAATAATGTCTTTTTAGTTGTATCACTAGATAGAGAAGAAGAAACTTCTTTATATTGTTTTTAGTTTAATATCTTATATAGATGAATATTAAGAATAAAAATAATAATTGGTAATTTTATTATTATAATGATTAGTTTTTCAATAGTTAAAAATAATTAGTCAAAAATGGTTAGTTTGATTAATATAATCTTAAAGGTTTCAAATTTTGGACTTAGCCAGCTAAGACTTGTTCATTACGTGGTATGACACTAGACCTCTTATATAAACCTTGGTATACTTCTTCTCCAATAGTAACTAGGATGTAATAAGCCTTTGAGCTTTTACTTTATGTATTAGACTTGTAAGTAAAACTAATGTATTAGACCATAAGCCCCCTTAAAACAAATATTGCACTCCCTCTTCCTATTATAGACGAAAAAAAAAGGGGCTTCTCTCTAGACTTAATGATCCATCGAACCTTAGGTCTAACCCCAAAGAGCAACCTTCCTAAACCTTAAACCAAGAGATTTGAATGACACTTTCACTTGTTGGCTCTCTTATTTTTTAGGCTTGTAATGAACTTTTAGAATTTAAGTTTATAACTGGACTTTAACTATAATTAGACACTTTAATATGATTACTTATATATATATATATATATTTTCTTGTCTTTTCTTTTCTTTTCTTTTCTTGTGTCTAAATACAACCAATTCTATGATTAAAATTTAAATGAATTGTGATCTAATTACAATCAAACCATAATTCAAATCTAGACTAAATGTGTTTTGAGTATAAACTAACCCTAAATATACTCCAAAAATAGATAGAAAAGAGAGAGAGTGTAGCTTATTTAATTAGAGTGAACAAAATAAGAATACAATTATATACATATGAAGTAAAATCTAATAATGTTATGGTCATCGCATATTGCAGTATATATTTAAAATAATATTTTTATAAGAAAAACTATTTTCATAGCATAGTTATCTTACTAAGAAAAACTTATGTGGTAGAATATAAATATACACTTGTTTGATGACATTAGAATAAAATATTTAATATTTATTAGCTTTGCAAACTTTTTAATGAATATCTTGTTATAATTCTTTATATTAATATTAATTTAAATTTATATTACTATTGATTTAAATTTATGAGACATGCTTAGCATTCTTTATAAAGAAGTTTAGCCATGTACATAATTAATTTGTAAGATTAATTAATAGGTGGATTCCATATAAAGTTCACATTTCTCGGATGAAAATGCACTATTTTCTTTGGTCAAGTAGGCTTTGATAGGCTTGAGTTATACAATATATAGAATAGCTTTCTCCTTTTCATATACCCTTCAATTTCAAATAACTCCAAGAGACTTTGCAAACCAAGCTGGCTAATAGCCAATAAAAAACATATTATCATGTAAACTTAAATCTTACAAGCGTATGTGATACCTACTAAATTTTGATTGGTTAAATGTGTAATTGCATAACATATTCATAGAGACTTATCAAAAAATAGTCATACTGATCGAATAGTTCAATTCGCAATGAAAAAAAAAGGGGTTGTGCAAATGCAATGACTCAGAAATTGGGTAAAGAATCAAATAATTACACCCCTAAACAGTGTAATTGGATGCCTTTCTCTATCTAAGTTGATTAAAGAATGAAGATTGAAAATGAAAAAACTAATGGGGTATGTATGTGGAATCAGGAGTCTAGTAATGGCGTATTCGTTCGAGTTACTTTCGTGAATTAGTATTGGGTATGCGTTTCTTTTGATCTTGAAAAAAAACAAAAAAAAAAAAGTCATTTGGGTTAATATCTCTTCGGTAGCCCTAAATTCAGACTAATCAAATTTAGTATTAACAAAGAGTTATTTCGAAATACAGTAAGGATTGAGTATTGGGTGTATGTTTTCATTTATTTTGTTCAGAGGAATAAGAGTCGGGAGGTCTAAGTAGTAGCAGCAGCAGCAATGGCGGAACGAAGAGGACATAGGATTTTTGGAGAAGAATTGTAAACACGTACCATTATGTCTGCGCAATTGTTTGCGAAATCACTGTCTCAATTCTGACTGGGAGGAAATCGGTAAGAACAAAGGGACCCACTGGTGGACGCACGCGCGCACACCGTGTGGACCCCCACCACTTCAGTTGACTTTTCTTGTTTCCTCTTTTCGGCGGTTGTTTTTAAGAGGGGGATTCAAAGGTCATAATTACAGGTTAGATGACGCAAGAATAACACCACAACCCTCAAGTCAAAATCTAAAGGGCGTGTGAGTGCGTGCCTATATTTATGTTCGCACATGGATGTGCCTTTCCATTACTTTTAATTAATCTATATATATATATATATATATTAAACAACATTTCAATTATTTTCTTATTAGATAGTTACTTTTTTTTATAATTTATTTTCCAAACAACAATTCTTTCTTAATTCACAATAAATTAAAAAATAAAAATAATTATTTTTATTTTTTATAAGAAAAATTTAAATTTTTAGCCTTATTTTTTCCTTTTTTTTTTCTAAAAAGAAAACAATAAACTATTTAAAAATTTTCTTCTTCAATCCATGCTTATCTTTTTATTTTCTAAAAAAAAAAACTTTTCATTTAAATTTCTATCATTATTTTTTTAAATAAAAATGTTACTCCTAGAATAAAATAATTAATATAGTCAATCATTGTTTTTTTTTTTGAAGAATTAATTACTAATTTAAGTAAATTTAGTTTTAATTAATAAAAAGTCATTAAAGTTTGAACAGATAAATTAACTTATAAAAGATCTTCAAATTTATAATTCTTACTTCCTTTATTTTTATTTATGGTTTAATTATGCCTTAATATACTTTAATTTGCTAAAAATGTTAATGCATATAAGGTTATAATTTACATAAAAGCTTATACAAATTTGCATGAACATAAAATATAATGTAATTCTATTATTACATTTTAATTACAAATATTATATTCTTTCTTTGCAATAAATTCTTTTTTAGTTATAGACTTTGTGAAAATTCTTTTTTATTAATTATATTAGTGACCAATAATTCATAAATAAGATGAGAATTACAAAAAAATTTATATTTATAATTTATTATATTTTATAAGTAAAAAAATTAATTTTAAATAAATAATAATATTTGATATATATTCTTAATGTAATATTTCTAGTTTTTTTACTCTTTAATATCTATATGAAACATGAGTTGCATATCAATCAAGAAGAGAAACCAAAAGAATGTGAACATTAAAAATCAAGAGTAAAATTAGGAATACCAATAAACTTGATATAAATTTTAAGAATGTAAATAAATTTAATTTCTTTAGCTGTTATCCACCATAATTAAGAGTTAATTATTTGTATTTATAATAACTTTATTATTACATTATTTAGAATAATACAATATTAAACTCATATTAGTATTTTTCAATAAAAAAATATAAATTCATTTTTTTATTAAGAGAATCAAAATGTCAGGAAGGAAAAATATAGTTATCAACATTGTGTTTAGATAAGAAAATAGAGGGATGGAAAAGTGGGGGAGAAGAAAATAAAAAAGAAGGAAATAGAGAAAATGAAAATAATATGTATGAGAATCTCAATTTTATTATATATATATGGATAGTAGAGTCTTTTAATGAAAATGGTAGGGGAGTCAATAATTTTTTCTAAAAAGAATAAATTTGATGAGTCATGAAAAAAAGTTAATTTCTCTCCTCTATTTTCCCATCTGTTTTCCAAATACAAGCATTAATCTTTTTTTGCCTCTATTTTCCTCTCCCTTTCCCACTTTTTCCCCTTACCCAAACAATACGTAAGACTCACATATGAAATCAAGAAGTCACGATAAGATTCTCTAAAGCAGTTGTGTCGAGAGTACCGGAAGAGCACAATCCTTGGTACGAGGGGAAATTTCCAAATTCCATATAATGGAAAATTTTCTTTGATGTACCCACTTATTTAACCTTATTGATGATATCATAAAGATATTCATCATTTTATCACCATGCCTAGGAATTTTGATAATTTCACCCAAATAAAAGAATTTCAAAATTTGTAGGATTTAGATAACGGAGTTTTTATTTCAAATTATATCAATTCGTACAATTCCACCTGGGGTCAGAGTATCTTAATCGTAAACACTGTACTTAATGAGAGAAATATGTCTTAGTGTTTGTCATTTTCCTTCTTTATATATATATATATTGTTGCCACGGAAGGTCTGTTGTTTTCAACACTGTTTTGTATTAGTTTGGTTCTTCTGATTTTCGTAGATAACTGTGTGGTGAAGAAGATTTATTAAGATTGAAGACTATGATCTCAACTAAAGTTTAAGCTATTGGTGAGAAAACGACTTTATTTATTATTATTATTATTATTTTGTTAAGTTTTCTTCAAACATACCCTTACGTCTATACAACTATAATGGACCTCTGGGACATAGTGCAATAGTGTGTTGGGTGTGAGGATTAAGCGAGCGGATCGGTTAAGGTGCAGCCAAGACTAACATCTGACATGTGAAAGAGTAACTGGGTTAAGTAACAGTCAGGTTATAGCCTTTAGCTTAACCCTAGTCTAAGAAACTATAATTATTTTCTGATAACATGTTAATTTTTCGGCATGGTGGTGAGTTCTTGATTTGAAAAATTGATATTTAAGTCGAGGTTTCCCCAGGAGTTAGGAGGCATGCTACAGGCCTGCCACTATGTGATTCACGAGTTCTAGGTGTATTGAGAGAGAGCATTTCAGGATGGTTATAGTTTCATGTATTGTGTTTCTTTCGGGTTTAACAGGAACCCTTCTGTGTAATTTGATGGCAATGCCTCCTGCGATTTAATCTTGTAGGTTCTGTTTGGATTTTGTAGCTTTTTCTTGGCAATGTAATAAAATTTTGATGTCAAGAAAAAAAAAAAAAAAGGCTAAAACTGAAAAAGGGTGGGTTAGATGTAGAGGAACAATCGAAGAGAAGGAGGTTATTTCCGACGCACCAAGTCTAGCATTCTGCTGTACTCGGGGCTGGGTGGGCAAGTCAAAGCTACAGTTCGGGCTTGTCACACAATTCACGAAAATAAGTTGTATTTCTGGTCAACAGTCTTAAGTTCTTAGCATTGTAAAAATAAGCACTTGATTTTAACTTTGTAGTATTGAGTGTTAAGCACCATATAGTGTTGACCATCATGAGGTCAATGTTGCACATTTGTTTTCCTATTTTTTGGATGGAAAAATTACACCATTTATGTAATGGATTTGTGAGGAACTCATACCGAAATTTCACTATATTTATGGCGCAAATCATTCACCAAAATATGATTTTTGGGATTCTCAGCTTTAATCATTTTAGATATATATATATATATATATATAGTTACGTATTTAATTTTCAATATGTATTTGCATATTTGTTAACTAAGAGGTTTATTGGACATAAAATACATCGTACGAGACAGAAATTTGCATATACATTATTAAATACTTAATTGAAGAAAAAGATAAAATTAAAATATTATAAAGATGTAAGTATCTTGATATGATTCAATATGAGTTTATATTAATTGTTATGTTCTATTATTACAATAATTAATTGTACATTTGGAATCATTCCATGTGTGATCATAATAAACGACATGAAATACAAATGTATTTATGATTTTAATCAACATGAAGATAATTTGCATTTATGAAACGAGAGGGGAAAGAAAGAAAAGTGGAGAGGAGAGATTTTATCCATCAAATCAAAACGTGTGTGTTAATTTTATCTGTTTACTTCATTTTATGGGAGTCCGCCCTAGCTGTCAGAAAAAGAAAAATGGCATACACACTAAATTAACTTTGAAAAATTTTAAGTAGGTTTAAAATAGTAAACTCAAATAGACATAATTAATTTCATATTATATATAAAATATTCTGTATACAATATAAAAATAATTATATCTATTTAAATTTATTACTTTTAAATCTATTTAGTCTAATCCTTTACAAATAATCATTCAATTCCACCATAATTGAGTCACGACTCATACACTTAATTATGTCTCAATTCATCTTTACCAACCTTAAATAACAAAAAGAAAATTCCAATCGTCACTGAAGGGACATTTCACCTAGAAAAAGTCACCTAGAAAAAGTCACTTAACGGCCAATAATCAATAAGTTTTGAGGGTTTTGATTAACATAGATTAGGACAAAATTTAACGTAACCAAGCAACTAACTAGACGTTCCCACTATGTTCTTAGTATGCTGAGTTGATAGTCAACTTCATTCAGGCGATCTAGAAAGCTGGTGATTGTGAGGAAACCAATTGTAATGTCTTGGTGATCTATCTAGCACCCATTGCCAAAGAAGAAAAAGATCTACAACAATAGTGTTTGTTTTAAGATTTAGTACAAAGCAAGTCAATCTCCAAGAAATAAAGATACAATAATAGCGAATCATTAGTCCCAAGTTTAATTTGCGTCTCCTATATGAATTTTTCTAATTATTTTGATCTATTATAAACTAAATTCGAAATAAAATATAATTATAAATCACTTTTAACTAAAAATGTTCAAGTGAACTTAAGTCGCTCTCTTTGTCTATTTTCACCCGCTAACTAGATATAGTTACTCTTTTAATTAGAACATTTCTAAATGTATATTGGACATGTTTAAATTAACACAAACATTATTTTCTTAATTTATTTTCAAAATATAACAAATTAAAAATTTCACTACACGAAGGTATTAATCCAAAATTGAATATGTGTTATGTTATATTGCGTATGGTTGGTAGGGAAACATCTAATATAATTTTTCTATTCTCTAAACAAAAATCATGAGTATTACTAAAATGGATATTATTTATATTATTATCATTAAATATACAATTTTCTTATTAATCATTAGCAAAGGTCTTTTTTTTTTATTTTCCTTAATTATAAATATTTGTGTTAAATAGATTTTAGACATATCTGAAAATTTTTTAATATAAATTAAATAAATTATAATATATATTAATTTATAATTGAGTAAATTTAATAAATCAAATACATGTTAAAATTTTAATTATATTGAAATACTAAGAAATACTAAACACCAACTATTAAAGTAATATTAAATATTACAAATTATAAAAATATACTACAAAAATCTTAAAATTTAGCAAATGTCACTATATAAGCAAAATTGATGACATGACAAAGATAAAATAATTGAATTTTCTCTGAATTTCAACAATACACACACACACACACACAAATATTATACCTTATGATGTATAGGTTTATTTTATTTATTGAAACTTAAATTTTTATTTATATTTTATTTAAAAGAAAAGAATAAAAAATACTTAAATTCTAAGTATTTTTTTAGTTAAAAAATAAAAAAAATTGAAAGTAATTTTTTATTAATAAAAAAATTAAAAAAAACTTAAATTACAAGTATTTTTTTTTTCTTTTTAAGAAAAATTAGAAATTTGAAAATATTTTTTTCTCTCTAAGAAAACATAAAGAGAAATTTAAGACTTTTTTTTCTTATTTTAAAAATTTAGTGTGTTGTTAGAAGCATGATGATTGTTGATTTTTTAAATGGGTTGACGTAAAAATAAGAGAGTATTACAAAGGATTTATTAGGTCTCTTTGAAGTAAGAACAAAGATTTAAAGGTAAAAGTTAATTATAATGTTAAAACAGACAATTGAGTTATGCAATTTAAAACTAAAATTGCATTGATGAAGGAGGAAATTTAATTGCTAATTAAGGAAATGACTAAATTAAGATTTTAATAAGTTAAGTTACAAATGGAAAATAAGAAATTGGTACAAAAAATTATCAATTTGAAAAGTTACAAAAGGTTTATAACATATGTTGTACTATGTAATTTTATTGTTGTTATTGTTTACTTTTATTTGTTCAAGGTCAATAGTAATAAAAAAATTATATATTTGTCATAACTTTTTGAGTAAGGAAATATGAGAGCTTTCATTAAAATGATAATGTTACAATAACTTTTATGTTTAGTATGGATAGGTATTCTATATTAATGGTTTTAAGTACTTTACATTCACCACCAATATATTGCATTTCAATTTTGAGTTTCATAATCACACCATAATAAATTATCAAATTAATCAATATTCTACAATATTAAATAGTAACTTTAGTTTTTAACTCAATAATAATTGTCCATACACAATAAAGTAATTTGTAAGATTATAGAATGTAGGAATATATTGTTGTTTTATAGATTATTTAATTAACATATATTTTTTTTTCATTTTGAAAAAATAAAAAGAATAAAATAAAAAATTTAAATTATGAGTTTTTTTCTTTTCAAGAAGAAAATATAAAGTTAAAAATATTTTTTCTCTCTAAAAAATAAAAAAGAAAATTTAGAATTATTTTATCTTCTTTTAAAAATTATTTTCCTTTTTTCTTTTTTTTCTCAATTATCAAATATTTATATTGTACGAATTTTAAACATAATGAAAATTGTTAATATTAATTAGGTAAATCTTTGTAATTAATTAAGTTGAGTAAATTAAGTGTATGTTGAAATTTTAATTCTATTAAAATACTAAGAAAAGTTACTAACTAATTATTAAGTTAATGTAAAATATTAAAAACCATTGTAATCTAGTAAAAAGAAATTAGAATTTAAATCAAATACTTAAATATTGTTAAAATTAAATAAATGTCACTACATAAATATTTCATAAGCTTCCTCTTAGCTTCAATAATATTAACATTAGTTGAATTAGACCTACACAATACACAAGTCTATTATATTTATTGAGAAAACTATTTTTATTTTTATTTTATTTAAATAAATAAATAAAAAGAGATTTAAATTACAAGTATTTTCATTTCAAAAAAATGAAAATAAATTTAAGAGGTTTTTTTTTAAGTAAACGTAAAAAGAAAAGATAAAAATATTTAAGTTATGAATATTTTCTTCTTTTTTAAAAAAGAGAAAATTTAGAAATATGTTTTTTCCCTATAAAAAATCATAAGCAATTTAAGATTTTTTCATAAATTATTTTTTCTTTTATTTTTTTAATTATAAGTATTCACATTACATGAAGTTAGACATATATAAAAATTTGTTAATATGAATTAAGTAAATTGTAATATATATTACATTTTAATTAAGTAAATTAAATAAATCATTCTATTAAAATATTGAAAAATACTACAAACTAACTATTAAGTTAATGACATATCTTACAAATTGTGAAAATCTACTAAGAAAATTATAATTTGAATTAAATACTTAATATTTTCAAAATTAAGCAAACACATACACATAAGCATTTTATTAGTTTTCTCTTAAAATTGATAATATATACTTATATTAGTATTAGACTTGTGTGACATGAGAATTTATCATATTTATAGAGAAATTCATTTTTATTTGTGTTTTTTAAATGAGAAAAATAAAAAGGGACGTAAATTATAAGTGTTTTTCAAAAAAAAAACAAAAAATGAATTTAAAAGTAGTTTTTTAAGAAAATGAAAAGAAAAAAATATAAAAGATTTAAATTACAAGCATTTTTGTCTTTTTAAAAGAAAAGAAGGTAAATTAAAAAAAAAATCTCTCTGAAAGAACCAAAAAAGGGGAATTTAGTATTACTTTTACTTTTTTCTTAAAAATTATGTTCCTTTTCTCTTTTATTTTTCTAATTATGAGTATTTACGTTGTATAAATTTTAAACATGTGTAAACTATTCTTAATACATCTTAGTTAAATAAAAATTTATATTAAATTATAATTGAGTAAATTGAATATAAATTCAAATCATAATTCTATTAAAATATTAAAAAAATTACAAATTATGAAAGTTTGCAAAAGAAATTAGAACTTAAATGAAATATTTAGATATTTTTAAAATCCAACAAATACTATTACATAAGCGTTTTACTAGTTTTCTCTCAATTTTGATAATATTATCATTCATTACTATTAGATTTATGTAATGTACAAGTTTATCATATTTATTAAGAAAATAATTTTTCTTATATTTTATTTAAATGAAAAATATAAAAAATATAAATTATGAATATATTTTTTAAAATAAAAAATAAATTTAAAATTATTTTTTCTTTTAAAAAAATAAAAAAATGAAGACTTAAATTATGAATATTATTTCTTTATAATAAAAGATAAATTTAAAAATATTTTATATAAAAAATAAAAAGAGCAATTTAGAATTATTTTTTCTTTTTATAAAATTTTTTTAATTATAAATATATTTATTGTACAAATTTTAGATATATATAAAAAACTAATAATATGATTGGATAAATTATAATATGTATTAAACTATAATAGAATAAATTAAGTGAATTAAATGTATATTAAAATCTTAATTCTATTAAAATATTGAAATAGACTGCAAATTAATTGTTAAATGAATGTCAAATTAACTCTTGAATCAAATATTTAATTTATTTTTAAAATTATGTAAATATCAATGCGTAAGTATTTTACATTTTTCGTTTTTTCAGTTTTACTAATATATATCTACATATAGATATGTACTAGTATTTGACTTGCACTATGTATGAGATTATCATATTTATTAAGAATTGTATTTTTTTTTCTTATTTTTTATTTATGTAGGAAAAAAGGACTTAAATTATCAATATTTTTTCTTTTTAAAAAATCAAAATATGAATTTAAAAGTAATTTTTTTTATTGTTAATAAACAATAAAAAAATAAAAAATACATAAAATTACGAGTATTTTTTTTTCTTTTTAAACAAAAAAGTAAATTTCAAATTTTTTCCTTTTTTCCTCTCTAAAAATACCAAAAAAGAATTTAAGATTATTTTTCTTTTTTTTAGAAATAATTTTTTTTTTACTTTTCTTAATTATTAGTATTTACATGAATTTTTTGATATATATAAATAATTACTAACATGATTTTGGTAGATTGTAATATAGAGCAAATATAGTAGATCAAATATATATTAACATTTTAATTTTATTAAAATATTATAAAATGCTACAAATTAACAAATAATTAAAGCACAAATTTATTAAAAAATTAAAATTTAAATCAAAATTTTAAATATTTATATAATTAAGCAAACATTCCTATATAAATGTCTCACTATTTTCTTTTTCAAGTTTAATAATATTAATGTGCATATAAATATATATACATATATGAATAAAATATAGATATAGATTCAGAAACTATTATTTTGATTCATCTCCTATCAGTATGCTTTTTTTAATAGTTGTGTACAATATACCAGTCAAAAGTAATTGTCCCTAAGCAAAAGAGGACCACGAAGCAAGGCAGCCCAACAAACACAAAACTAAGAAGAGAAAAAATTTCTTCGGGAAAATTTCATGAAAGAATACATTAGGAAAAATAAGAGAAAGAAGAAGAAGAAAAAAAAACAATACAAAGAAATACAATATCAAAATGGCCTTTTCTTTTGTCTAATCACCCTTTAGAAATGTGAACCACCAACATTTCCGATTAGTTATTTCATTGGTGCAACCCACAAGAACCCCAAAAAAAAGTCTCTAATTCGGCTGTTATAAAATACCCCTGAGGTGCAGCAAAACGTATTCTAACATTTTATGTAATCACACACAAACAAAAAAGAAAGCAAGCAAAGCAAATAGAGAAGGGGCAAGCAATAAGCTCCAAGAATCTTTGGAGACAATAACCAACCAAAGAGAATCAAAGGAAGCAAGTTGAGCAAGCTGTAACTTAACTAGCTAGCCTTTTCTAGTGCTAATAGTTTGCTTGAGGCATATTATTACTAGTATATATAGCCATGGCAGAGGAGTTTAACACAGGCACAAACTGGTGGGATTCATCTGCCGGGAATAGGTTTGATAGCACTGGTCCTTCTTCTGCATCTTCCGGGCATAACAGTTTGGGCTGCAGCTTTGCTTGGCCAATTGAAATGGCGGATGTCAAGGTCAGTTCTTCCATGGAATCCGTATCGGAATCGGATAGTTCTTCTGTTTTTCATGATACCCAGAAGCTGCAACAAGGCAATGACTCTGCTGGTGACTTGCATATCATGAATTTAGGCCTCTCTTCACAAGCCATGGATTGGAACCAAGCCTTACTGTAAGTCTCGTCTTTTCCTATCTCTCTCTCCGTATGCCACAAACCCTTCTTGATTTGTTTGCGAGTCCTGCAGAGGATTCATTAATACAATGCTGATTATAGCTTATTGTTGGGATTTCTCCTTGACAGTGGTGGCGACAAGGCTGAAAACAGTTTTCGTTCAATGCTACATGAGAACTTGAATTCTGGCACGAATTATCAGCAAGGAACTGGGATGGGATCATCGGAAATTCATTGGAGTGAGAGAGTAATTCCTGGAGTTAGCGTGGATTCATCTATGAATGAATTTAAGCAAATTGGTCGCGGCTTTTCTTTAGATCAACCCCAGTTTAGTTCTCATGGAAGCTCTAGTGATAGCCGAGTGACATGTCAAGGTTTGCAGCCTAGTTTCCAAATGGATTCATCAGGTACCTATGGGAATCCATCAACAATGTTTCTAGGACTATTGGAGTCTGAAAATCAGGCACAGCAGTCTTCATTTGAGAGCCGAACAATGAGTTATCCTTACAGGGCAGCAAATTATGGTGTTGGTGGTAATGAATCATCGCCTTCATCATGGTCTAAAGTGCCCCAATTCTTGAGGAATTCACCTCCAAAACAGGCTCCCCATAGCCAGTTGCACTTTTCAAACAACGCCCCGTTTTGGAATGCATCTGCCAGTTCCGTGAGCGATGTTCGTCCCAGCTTCTTCCCATCGCCACAACCGCAATTTCCAACACCAAATTTTGAACAGAAACTGAAGGTATGCGAGTTTTATGTATAAAAAAGGAAAACGAGCGCCATACATACACAATTTGCTGTAGTCCTATAGAAATAGATGAAATATATAGATCATTAGATGCTCAAAACCACTAACAAGATCATTAGGATTTGAACAATTGAGTATTGAGAGCTTAAGGTCAATTTGGTTCACTCATTTTGCAGCAGAATATGTCTGAAGTACGGGAATCGAGCACAGTGGGGAATAAAAGTAGTGGGAGTGAAGCAGCAACAAAAAGGCCGAGAAATGAAGCACCTTCGCCTTTGCCACCCTTTAAGGTACGAAGAATTTTGATCAATAACTATTGATATGAGGGCTGAGATGAGGCCATACTATACAAGGCCTTTTACTTGGAGTCAATATACCAAATCTAGACATTTATAGATGAGAAATTTTTCCGCTTTGTATTGATCACACAGGCGAGGAAAGAGAAGATTGGGGACAGAATCACTGCCCTCCAACAATTGGTTTCACCTTTTGGGAAGGTAAGATAAATTCCGAATTTTTTCTCCTTTACTTTGACAAAGAGAAATTTGGTAATAGATATTATTTGCATTGTTGATCATTTCTGAAGGCTTATGATTGTTTTTTCTTTTTCTTTTTGTTTCAATTACGGTATTGTGTCAGACTGATACAGCTTCAGTGCTCTCTGAAGCAATTGAATACATCAAAATCCTCCATGAGCAAGTCACTGTAAGTTCCTTGATCCGTATAGGCATTTCAAGCTATTCTCACGGTGACAATTATAATTTATAGAATCAAGCGCCTTCAATATATATATTCTCATCATCTTATTTTATAAATGGCAGGTTTTAAGCACCCCATACATGAAAAGTAGACTTCCTATACACCACCAGCAGGTATATTCACATACATGATGCCTGTTTTCTATGAGGGCTAAAGTCTGCTTAAGTATCACATATGTACCATCAAGGGTAGTTGCTAATTAAGCTTTCTCCATTCATGAAATTGATAGATCATGCTCTCTTCACGTAGGGTACTGACAAGTCTAAAGATCCTGAAGGACAAAAACAGGATCTTAGAAGCCGAGGACTGTGTCTGGTGCCGGTTTCAAGCACTTTTCCGGTAGCTCACGAGACAACAGTGGATTTTTGGACCCCTACATTTGGAGGAAAATTCAGATAAAATGGAAAGGGGAATGGTCGTGATGCAGAACAGATTCCATACAACCAATGCATATGATCTCATTTGAAAACCCTCGAGCCAACTTGGCCTTCTAAGATGAAATGTGAACAAGGAGTACAAGCCCCACATACATAACGGTGTAGCTAGCTAGCACCCCCCGAATATAAAAAGCGGCAGCAGCAGTGCGGACTACAATGGAGAAATTTGTGAAAGAGATGGAAAAAGAAATGACCCTTCAAAGGTACATGGCCAGTGTTGGGCCAGCTATGGGCAGAATGATGCAGGTTGGCCAATATTCGGACCGTTTTGGAGGCATATTAATTGTTGAAATAATAGGAGAACTATAGGACTAAACGTTCGGCTAAAGAACGAGAATAGGTGCTGATTTTAGGGGAAAAGGTGCTAAAAATATTTGTTTTAGATAACATTTGTCTGTATTATAGTAGTTATCATTGAATTAATTAAGTAGAAAAGAATATGTAAAGGAGTATGTGTGTGTGTATATATATATATATATAGATAGATAGATATGTAGTGGTTTGTGGGTGAGGCTGGCATTAGCTTTAGTGTTATTATAAGAGAAAAAATGGGTGGGGAAGAGAGAAGGAAAATGAAAGGGAACAATCGGAATTCCTGAATAGGGAGAACGAGTGTGTGGGGGATGTCATTTGATTGGAAATCTCACTTTTGATTTGTTTGCGTTCGGAATATTGTTAGTGGAAGTCAGAAGGTGGCCCCCCAGCACACCCTTTCAGGTCTTTTTATTGTATTTCTTTGGTTTTATTAAAATATTATTCTAAGAATGGGAAGTAGTATTGCAGATGCCATCGGTCTTTGCTTTTAGTTTTATGCTTTTCATCCAATGGTCACATCAAGGAGCTTCCATTGGAAGGCAAAAGGGCACACCCCACCTATATATATATATATATATATATATGAGAATGTTCAACCATCTTTGGGATTATGGCGAACTGGAGGAGTAGAAGGAAATTAAGAGGACAAAAAAAAAAAAGAATGATGCTAGGATAGCATTGAAAATATGATCAATTTGAAAATTAAAAAATAATAATAATAAAATAAAAAGAAGTATCTTTAAAATTTTCATATTGTTATATTTAAAAAAGTGAGATGGGTTTAACATTATTTTTATTTTAAAAAAATTATTTCTATAATTTACTCAGAATCTTATATTAGTAACATTTCCCATAAAAAGTAAAAAAAATTATTAATTCATCATGGTCACCTATCATCTAACATATCACTTAGTCTAAAACTCATTGTAAATGTTTTTGTACCCTTAACATGACTCTTATCTATACACAAGTTCCTCTTTACCATTCTAAAGAAACTGAAATAGGATGGCACAGAAGACTGAGAGGAACGAGTATAATTGGATCATGAATTTTTTTTTTTTCTTTGATAGCACAGGGCCCGTTCTAATATACTAATTTTTCAATTTTAACTCTTCAAGAGAGCCAGTTGTGTTATGAATGGGTGAGGCCACGAGGAGGATATTGGACTGCAAACATGCTGCAATAGATGGTACGGATGGGCTTAATTCCCAGTGGAGAAGCTAAATTATCAAATATTATTGATCGTTTTAATTAGGCAAAAAGAAAAAAGAAAAAAAAAAGCGCCTACAACGTTTATGATTTTTTTTGTAATTTTCATCAACTACCCTTTTTAGAGAATCCGCCCACTAAATTTATTTCATCTCTTGTTTCTGTACTTTGCCATTCGTCCTCTATTATGTGTATCATTTCTCAGTCCAACATGTATCTATAAATACAGTTAAATGTCATATTAACAAATTATTGACGACGTGGTACTTTTAAAAAAAAATTAAAAATTGAAAAAAAGGAAAAGAAAGAAATTGAAAATATTATAAAAATTTCAGATTTTTTAAAATTATTTTCATTTTTTCTTCAAATTTATATTTGATTTTCATTTTTCATATTTTGTAAAAAATATTTGGAATTTTTTTATTTCAAATTTTTTAAAAGATTTTAGAAATTTTAAAAATAATTTATATATATATATTTTTTAATTTTTATATTTTATTTTAAAATTTCAAAATTTTTTAGAAAGTTTGGATTTTTTGAATTTATAAATTATTATGATATTTTTAGAATTTTTTTCTTTTTTTTTTCTCAATTTTTAAAATTTTAAGTTATTTTTAAAGTGTTATGTCATCAATAATTTATTGACATAACATCTAATTGTGCTGACTTGGCGCTGTTAGACTATTAAATGGTACACGTGAAAGAAGATTAACCGCAAGCGGCAAGGTATGGAAAAGAAAGACAAAATAAATATGGTGAGAGGATTCTTAGAAAAACAAAAAAGATGGGTGAAAATTACAAAAAACTAAAAGGACTGTAGCTGAAATCTGGTCTTTTTTTTGGCCTTTTAACTAAGAAATTAGTTTTCAAACCCGAGGGACTTTGGCGCATTGTTATTAGATCACCCCCACAATTTAAAATGTTGGTTCTCATTTGGGTTAAAAAAATAGTTGTTGGTGAAAATAAGTTGGTGCGAAGATCAAATTGATCGACTGTTACCTCTTGTGACTTTTGCACCTATTGGCTAGACTGCACCATCTTTAAGTATTGTACGGAATTTGGTTCCTCCTTTCTTTCTGCAAAGTTGCATCAACTGTACCAAGAAACATAAATAATATCCAGTAGAAGAGAATCTACCCCTATTGATCACTGTTACACTAACAGTACTCTTCCATGTGACTCCATGATTTCAAAAGCTTTGCATTCCAAATCTTTCGTTTGTCTTCTATTGGGAATTGGACCCTTTTTAATTACACTTTCTATCTACCTTCTTTCCAGATACTCACTGATAATACTATTATTTGGGAAAGCAAATTTGATTTGAACGAATTTCCGTATAAGCAATCTCCTGGGGCCTGGCCAAGTAGATGGCTGCAGAATGGTTTGAGCTGCATTACCACACCTTATGCAACTGCTTGATTCTTTCCTCACATATGCACCTTTGTATGCACTTAAGGTGAATAAAGCAACAATCTTATTCATATTGCTAAAGAAAATTTTCTACAAATAAAAGATCACATAATCTTAACCTCAGCAAAGAGGAAGACTAAAATACCTTTATTTATTCGTGACATTAGTTACAGGAGCATGGCAAAGGCATTGGAGACAACCTACAATCATACAGAGAACGACTATTGTGTGGCATGTACAAAGAACATAACCAAGCAAAGTATTACTTCAACAAATGCATATTCTGTAACAATTTGAATTTTCTTTTTTTATAAAACAAAACGAAGACCAAACTGTGTTTTGGTTGTCGACTGAAATTAAGCAGATCCTTTGAGCTTCTTTGTGATGGTAGCAACGTACTTCCCCTGGTGAAAAGCCTGCTCCAACTCAATCTGAGTAGGTTGTCTCGTCCCATCCCCAGCAAAAGTACCTGCACCATAGGGACTTCCTCCTTTCACTTTCTCCATCTCGAACATGCCAGCACCAAATGTGTAACCAATGGGGACAAAGATCATTCCATGGTGAACAAGCTGGGTAATAGCAGTCAACCTGTGAAAGTTTGAAAAGTTTCATTACAATATATTCAGCTTCCGTTTCTCCTCTGTGCCATAGAACTATCTGAGTGAAGTGAGTTGCATGGGGACATACGCTGTCGTCTCTTGTCCACCACCTTGAGATCCGGTGCTAAAGAATATTCCAGCAGGCTTGCCAGCAAGCTGTTGTGTTCTCCATAGACCCCCAGTTGCATCCAGAAAAGCTTTAAACTGGGCTGCCATCATTCCAAATCTTGTCGGGAAGCCAAAGACAAACCCATCAGCATCACAGAGATCATGAGGTGAAATGATTGGCACATCGCTCTTTGGAGGTGCACTCATTTTTGCAAGCACCTCTTCTGGTAGAGTCTCAGGAACCTATCCATATGCCAAAATCAGCTAAAGGATCAACATGCAACTTTCACACCACAAGAGTAAATGGCAATGACTAACCCCTACACCATATAAGCCAGAGCCTCTTAGCCTTATTTTCAGAATAGCATACCAACAACAAAAGAAATATAAGTGCTTCAAAGGCACGAACACAAATGTGTTTGCAGCTGTTTGTAGTTATCAGTCTCTCTGAAAAGTTCTAGTCTTCTCAACAAAAACATGGGGCAAAAGATATAAAAAGTAATCTACTGCAGCAGTTTAAACAAATTGAGAGACACTCCCAGTCATATATCAGATCACAGATTAGATGTCTGAAAACAAGAAGAAAAACTACAAATTGACTTGAAAGAGCAACTCAATATGAAGCCAAATTTGGGACAGACAACTTGGGTGTCCAATCATGGAAAGAAGACCATCAGAAGAGTCTCTACAGCACCCAGCAGAATTTCAAAGGAAACTGGGTTCTGATGAATCATTGTTTTTCTCTCCCTAAAATTCCATCTTGTTTGCAATTACCTTGTATTGTCAATTGGCAACAAACAAATCTAAGGTGAATTAAAAAGTTTAATTTTGCAGTGGCAATGAACTCTTATGCATTTTCTTACCTGCCATAATTTGACTTTGACACCTTCAACAGAAGCAGCCCCTTTCTTGATCTCTTCTGCAAGTTTCTCTACATGTCCATACATTGAATAGTAACTGCAAAAACAATGTGATTTTGAAGCAAGATCATAAGATATTCCCAGAAAAGCACCAAGCATGCAAATCATTAAGAACCGAACCAAATAAAACTGAACTCTGCCCTCCAAGCACCACCCCTCACCCCAGAAGGTGAAAAAAAAAAGAAGAAAAAAACAAGGGCATGTAAGCAAAGCCAAAGAAAGAAACACAACATAAAGAGAATAACACCCGATTGGGTTAAGTATACAAGATGCAGGATAATTTAACAATTATGAGCAAGAAGTAGGAACTGAATTAGATGCAGTAACCCTTGAGGAAGTCTGCCTTGGTAAATTTAGCCAAAACTGAACACATTGCGCCCTAGTTGCAATTAGTTGCCAAATTTTAAATCATAGTTACCACAAATTAAAATAAATAACAAATCCTTGCCACAGCATGTGTGAATCTCAAACAGACTTACTAGTCCATGTACGCCCTTAGGCTGCGAAGATGTAGATGTCAATATGTTAATCTTATGGCTTCTTCAGAAAAGATAGCATACAAAACAATGCTAACTTTAATTATGATTACTGCCTCAAAGATGGGGCCAGCAAAATCCTGGGACAATAAGCAAACTGACAATGATCACTAAAATAAAACAAGGACAATGTCATGAACATGAAATAGGTGCAACCACTCCAACTATAAGATTAATGATATTGATATCTGCATCAAGGAAAACCTTCTGATTGTTGCTCTCTGCCTCCATAAGATTTCCAATTATGGAGCCTGGGCATTTCAAACATTCTCTTCCTTCTCTCTTTTCATAATCATTGACTATTCTATTAGCAATAGGGCTCATTCGTCTAAACCAACTCCTACATTACCTTCTGTTTTTAGAGATGACATATGAAATGCATGCAGCTGGTCAATTGGCCGCAAGAGGACATCATCCTATAGACATAAAACATACCATCTGCCTAAATTCCCAGTTAAGAATATGATAAGAATGCCATTGCATGGAATCTAGTGTCCATATCATCATATCCCTTTTTGTGGTGATAGTTCACTAAATAATACAATGAAAAAAGACTTCCATTAGAATCGATGGAAATTATGGATGGAGGTGGGAAATAGCAACAACTGAAGGGATCATATGCACTACCAGACCACTAATGAATGGGCATTTATGGTGATTCAACTTCAGGCTCAGTAATAACCAAATGCCTTCCTCTTGCCATTACCAATGTTCGAGCCCAAATTGTCCTTAAAGTCTTGCAGACAACGTTCCATCACACATTCAGTCGCATGAAAAGGAAAGTAAAAGCAACTGGACACAAATGAGACCTTTATCAAATATATGGAAAGATCATACTTTCTGTCGCATAAAAACATTTTAAAAGAATGAATCTGATAAAAAAGAAAAGCACTCAGCACTATCAACTTGAATTTGAATGGTCCAATGGGCAAATGGACTAAAATTTGGGGAAAATAATAGCTTGATTTAGATGTGATTCTGAATTGACGACTCTGTAAAGTATTAACCAAATTCCTCTGCAATAGCCATCAATAACGATTGCCAACAGGTACTTTGATAAACCACGGATCATTGCGTTGCCCTCGCACTTAGATTCTAGAATAACCCAATGAAGCTTAAAACAACATATTTGCTCGGCAACCAAATTCCCATATCCATCTTCCTCAAAAACTCAGAGATCTGAGTGCATTGTCTGTCATACTTATTACAGTATAATAATTCTTCAGTCTAAAGCATTCCAAGCGTCTAACAACCAAGTCAGACGCAGTGGGGGTTAAATCTCCGATCAATTTTTTTTTTTTTTCAAAGAAAAATGCCAACCCCAATTGCTACAATTTCAGCAATCGTCGATGGGAATCAGTAAAATCAAGTATTTCAGCTTTCTAATTCACTGCATTTTCTCACCATCAAACACTTGTGCGCGCACACGCACACACACACCCATGCAATCCCAAGTCCCTAAACAGCGATTAAAACGACTGGGAGAGTCCAAATTAGGCTCTGAAAAGGAAAACACGTTAAAAGAAAGCGGAACATCCAAATAATCACATTAAATAAATTTCTAAAAATCAAAAGAAACTGTGTACAGTGACTGTATCAATACAGCTAACACACACACACCCACACACCCACACACCCACACACCCACACACCCACGCACATACACATCTATATATATATAGAGAGAGAGAGAGAGAGAGAGAGAGAGAGAGAGAGAGAGAGTAAGACAAAGACGCACACAATGTAAACTCTGGTGGCCATGGTTCGAAGAGCAATGGCAGTGGGAGTGGATGATAGATTGGTTAGAAATTTCGTCGCTTTGGCCGCCGTAAATGGATTTCTCGTTGTTTTCGGTTATTATTATTATTATTATTATTATTGTTATTATCGTTATTAGGGTTTAAAAGAATAAATACCATATTCACTCACAACCGGGTGGGTCCGAAACCAAAGAAAAGTATTATATCCACTTAACATCATCACTCGGTTTAGCTTGTAATCTTTCTGAAAACCACATAACAACAAACGTTTTTGAATTGGGTGTCGTGGCTCAAAAGATGCAAGTAAATTTTCCCACAATTTCTTCAAAAGAAAAAGAAAAACAAAATTATAATTTACGTCTGTGCCCACAACACACGTGAAGGGATCTCTATTGCACTTATATTAAGACCACAATTTGAAGTATCATCAACCTGAACCAGAGGGAGAGTTCATCTTGCACATAATGGAACATATGCCGAATTGAAGTTATGATATGAATTTTGAAAAAATATAATGAAATTTACAAGTAAAATAAAAAATTTAAAATTTTGAGAAAGTTAAATAAGATTTAATAAAAATAAAATCTTAATTTAAACTAAAAGTATAAAAAAATATACAGATATTACACTTCAAATAAAAATAATTTAATAATTTTGATAAATTTTCAAAATTCAATCAAAAGTTAAAAGAGATATTTTTTTGCTAATAATTTGTATCATTTAAAAATAAAATAAAATATATTTATAAATTAAAATAATAACTTTAATACTAAAAGTAAAGATAATAATATATTTTTAATATATAAGAACACTCATATTCTATAAAAAGATTTCTATTTTATAGCAAATTCTTACTTAAAAATATATTTTATTGTTTAAACTTAATTTATTTAGCAATCCAATCATATTAATGAAATTTTAGTTCTTTTTAAAATTTGAATTCATATCATTTATTACTTAGTTTACCTGAATATCTTTAATCAATTCATTTAGTACTTGCTTTATCCTTTTAACTTTGGAACATTACATTGGCCTTTCTTGAATGCTCAATGAATCTTTAAAAGTTCTTCATGCATTGGCTTTTTCATCGATCTCATCATTTGCCCTCTGCTCAAAATGATATGTCCCTGAATCATCAAATTTAGTGTTCATATGTTCAAATTATTGTTGCATAGCTTAGAGCATGAATGTATCATCCTTCTTGCCTTTTTGATGAAAAGATTAAAGATGATATATGTAAGGTTTTAAAGGATGTAAGAGGTCTATTGCATATTTCAAAAGACCTAATAATATAAGTTAGAGCCAAAAAGATAAAAAGAGCACTAAATGGGCTAATTGAGGACATTTAGGTTAACCAAGTTATAAATGGTGCGAATTCAAACTTAAAAGAGAATCGTGACTTTATTAATATAATTAGAGTATTTAATGGGTTTAAATAGGAGTTTCTTTTAAATAAGTGATTGTTATAAAAGTGAAAGTTTTATGTATAAGAATTTGTCCTAGATAAGAGTTTCTCCTAAATAAGGGTTTGTCTTAAATAGGAATTTATACCTCTTTAGGATTGTTATCTTAACCTATAAATAAGCACCTCTTTGTAAGTTCTAGAAGATCAGACAACTTTGAGAGAAATAAAAAGTAAGAGTTTTTTCTTCAATTTTTTTGAGAACTATGATGTTTAACTTGACTTATCACTCCCAATTCCTTTCTTTTTTAGAGTGTGATGTCCATCTCCTTCTTAAACACCTTAAGTTCGTGTTCCTTTGAATATTGAGTCTAGAGTTTGTATTATTAAAATTTGATTGAGTTTGTTTGGATATTCTTTGATTCCTTGTGTGTGTTGGGTCCCTAAATCACATCTTTTTAGGGTTTTCTACATCAGTTGGTATTAGAACCTAACTCTAAATTAGATTGTATCAATTAATTCTTCAATTTGCTGCCTTATGATTTATCTATTTCTGTTTAGTTTGTCTATTAAGCGCATTACCATTCAAATGTGCTAATCTGTTTATTTGTAATCCTTCTTAATTTGCTCATTTGTTTGATATCATAACTATCAAAATGTGCTATTTTTAATTCCATTTACTGTTTTTAAGTATTCTACTATTGTTTTGGGTTGAGCAAAAGAAAAAGAAAAGAGGAACAAATAAAAAAAGGAACAAAAAAAAAAAGACATCAAATTCAAGTTATTGATAAAAGTTAAACAGTTTGGTCATATTGACCACAATAATAATATAGTTTTCTTACTCAATTACAATTCTACTATCTATTTTCTTGTTATGTCATCCAAATTTGTCCTTTAGGTTTAACTCCTATCTTGATTTTTGTGAGTTTAGTTCATCAAATTTATTTGCCTTAACATCCTTTTTCATTTTTTTAACTCTTTGTTCTCTAATTAGTTCAATGCTACACCATTTATTTTATTTTGTTTAAAATCAATCCTTTTGATTTATCTTATTTAGTTCTTTAAAGAGTTGAAAGGTGAAATTTGAGTGGTAAAAGGCAATAGTGTCAGTTCATATTAAGAAAAAACCATAAAAAGTGTAAACACGAGAGAGTGTGACACCTTTTTTTTAGTGAAATATGTAAGGGGGTGTTTTGTGAGATATCTTAATCATTTTGTGTAAAAGTAAAACTATGACTTCCAAAGACAAAGGTGTAGCTTAGAAGGGAGTTAATGATGTGTCCTTCATGGTCAAAGGTATGCAACAACAATTTAAGTGTATCAATACCAGATTTAATGATAGCAAGCTAATACAATAGCAGAGTTGCAAAGCAGACATAGGGATCACGAGGTTCTTAATGTAAAAAGGCAATTGAGATAAACTTATGACCATGAAGATGATAAATTTGACAATTGAACTACTGTGATTAAAATTGCTAACAACAGAAGGGATTAAAGAGCAATAAAGCACTGATGACTGTAATTTGGGCAATATTAAAATGACAATTCCTCTATTTTAATGTAAGAATGATCTTGATGCATACTTAGAATGAGAAAAGAAGGTTGAATTAGTTTTTGACTGCTATAACTATTTTGAGGAGAAAAAGGTAAAACTTGTTGTCGTTAAATTTACTAATTATAATATTATTTGGTGAAATTAACTTATTTTGACTATGAGAAGGAATCGTGAATGACCTATTGATACATAGGAGGAGATGAAGGCTATTATGAGGAAGAGGTTCGTCCTTAATTACTATTATAGGGAGTTATACCAAAGGCTACAAGGGCTCACTCAAGGTACTAAAAGTGTAGAGGACTACCATAAGGAGATCAAGATTGCCATGATTAGGGTGAATGTAGAAGAAGATAGAGAGGCAACCATGACTCGATTTCTGTAAGGGCTAACTAGAGATATAGCCAACATAGTTGAGTTGCAACACTACGTGAAATTAGAAGACATGATGCATATGACAATGAAAATTGAAAGACAACTTAAATAAAAAGGTTACATATGATTTGGGAAAAATTTAGATTTTACCTTATCTTGGAAGCCGAATTAGAGTAAAAGGGATAAGAAGGTCGATTATAAGTCTAAAGTCAAGCTATCTAAGAGCAAAAATATAGGTTCTAGCAAAGAGGTAGGTAATTCTGATCCTTAACCAAGTAGAAATAAAAATGTTAAATGTTTTAAGTATTTGGGAAGAGGTCACATTGCATCTTAATATCCAAATAAGCATGCAATGATCTTGAAAGGTAATGGTGATGTTGAAACTGTAAATGAATTGAATGATGATTATATGCCATCATCAAAGGGTAAAAGTGATAAAGATGAGTATCTGGTTATGAAGTAACTCTTATCACAAGGTGAACATTGAATGTGCAAATGAAGAAAGAAGATAAGGTGCAACGAGATAACATCTTTCACACGAGGTATCTCATTAAAGATAAGGTATGCAATATGATTATTAATAGTAAGAGTTGTACTAATGTGGCTAGCACAATTATAGTTGAAAAGCTAAATTTACCAACTGTGAAGCATCCTATGTTATATAAGTTTTAATAGTTAAATGAGAGTGGTGAGATCAAGGTAAATAAGCAAGTGCTTGTGTCATTTTTATCAGAAGGTAGTATAATGAAGTTTTATGGGATGTTGTACCCATGCATGCGGGTCATATTCTATTAGGAAAAGCATGACAGTTTGACAACTAAGTTATGCATGATAGTTTCAAGAATCGATATTCCTTTGTAATGAATGAAAAGCCTGTCACTCTTGTACCATTATCACCTTAACAAGCTTATGAGGATTAGTTAATGATTAAAAATGAGAGTGAACATAAAAAAGAGATTGAAAAAAAAGGGATAATCAAAACAAAAAAAAAGGAAAAAATGTGAGAACACAAGAGAGAGACACGGAAATATAAAGTTTTTATGTAAAAAAAAGTGATGTCAAAAGAGCATTTTATACCAAATAGTCTATGATTGTACTTTTGTACAAAAAGACTTATTTTAACACTAAGAAGTTTGATCTGTCTTTGCCTAATGTTGTTATTTCTCTTTTGCAGGAATTTGAATATGTATTCCCTAACAATGTCCTAAGTGGATTGTCATTGATAAGATGAATTGAGTATCAAATTGATTTTATCCCTAATGCATCTATCCCAAACTAGTTAGTATATAGGAGTAATCCCAAGAAGACAAAGAAGTTTCAAAAGCAGGTTGAGGAATTTATTTCGAAAGGATATGTAAGGGAAAGTATGAGTTCCTGTGTAGTTTTTGTCTTACTTGTACCTAAGAAGGATGAGACTTGGAGGAGATGTGTTGATTGTCAATTGATAAATAAAGTCACTATAAAGTATTGTCACCCCATACCTAAGTTAGATGACATGTTGGATGAATTGTATAACTTATGTGTCATTTCTAAAATTGATTTGAAAAGTGGATATAACCAGATTAGGATGAGAGAGGGAGATGAGTGGAAAATATCTTTTAAAACTAAGTATGGTTTGTATGAATGACTTGTTATGCCATTTGGTCTCACTAATGCATTAAGCACTTTTATGCAATTAATGAATCATATTTTGCATTCATTCATTGGTAAATTTATGGTTGTGTATTTTGATGATATTTTGGTTTATAGCAAAAACCTAAAGGAGTATCTTGATCATTTACGTTTTATCTAAATTGTTTTACGTTTTAAGAAATTGTATGTTAACTTCAAGAAATGTTCCTTTTGTACTAATCAAATCACATTTTTTGGCTATGTTGTAAGTGTTAAAGGTATTGAGGTTGATGAGGAAAAAGTTAGAGCAATTCGTAATTAGCCTATAACTAAGTCAATTAGTAATGTACTTAGCTTCTATGGTTTAACTAGTTTCTATAGACGCTTTGTTAAGGACTTTAGCACCATTACTACACCACTAATTGAGGTTATCAAAAAGAACATGAGTTTTAAGTGGGGTAGTGATCAGACAAGACTTTTAATTGTATTAAGGAAAAATTAAGTTTTGCACCCTTACTTGATTTACCTGACTTTGCAAAAACTTTTAAAATTAAATGTGATGCTTTAAGTATTGGCATTGGAGCTATTTTGATGTAGGAAAGACACCTAATTGCCTACTTTAGTGAAAAGCTAAGTGGAGTAAGTCTTAATTATCCTATTTATGATAAAAAGATAGATGTATTGGTACGAGTTTTGGAGGCATGACAACATTACCTTTGGCCCAAGGAGTTTGTCATCCATATTGACCATGAATCCTTAAAGCACTTGAAGGGATAAGGAAAGTTGAATAGAAGACATGCCAAGTGGATTGAATTCATTAAGACCTTTCCTTACATCATTAAATATAAATAAGGTAAGAAAAATATGGTAGCTAATGCATTATCTCACAAGTATGCCCTTATTTTTACATTTACTGCAAAATTATTAGAATTTGAATATATTAAAGATTTAAATGTAGAAGATTTTGACTTTTCTAATATGTATAAAGTATATAAGAAGTCAACCTTTGAGAAGTTTTATAGGTATGTGGGTTTCTTATTTAAGAAAAATCATTTATGTGTACTTATGAGTTCTTAAAGGGAGATAGCTATAAGAGAAGCTAATAGGGGTGGCTTAATGGGTCATTTCGAAGTTAGGAAAACCCTAGATGTCCTAATTGAACATTCCTTTTGGCTATACATAAAACGCAATGTTAAGAGGGTATGCGAGAAATGCATAATATACAAATAGGCTAAATTTAGAGTTTTACTTCATGACTTGTATACCCCCTTACCCATACCTATCCATCCCTAGGTTGATTTATCTATAAACTTTATACTAAGGTTGCCATGATAAAAAAGGAGTAGGGATTATGTATTTGTTGTTGTTGATAGATTTTTAAAGATGACACACTTCATCCCATGCCATCTAAGTGATGATGCAAGCAATGTGGTTGACTTATTGTTTAAAGAAGTAGTACGTTTGCATGACATGCCGCAGAGCATTGTTTCAGACTAAGATACAAAGTTCTTAAGCTACTTATGGAAGACTTTATGGGGTAAGATAAGTACTAAGTTATTGTTTTCAACTACTTGTCATCCATAAACTGAAAGGAGATTGAGGTAGTTAATCAAACTCTTTCTACTCTTTTGTGTGCTATTATTCAAATGAATTTGAAAACATGAGAAGATTGTTTATTACATATCGAGTTTGCATATACTAAGAGTGTTCATTTTGCTATTAGTTGCTTTTTATTTGAAATTGTATATGGTTTTAATTCATTGACTCCTTTGGATTTGGTGCTTATACCTGCCGATGAGTATACTAGTTTATATGGTGAATGCAAGACCGATATAGTGAAAAAATTGTATGAGAAGGTATAGCTACATATTGAAAAATGAATTGAACAATATGTATCTTATATCAATAATGGGTGAAAAAAAAAGATGTTTGAACCTAGTGATTGGGTTTAGGTGTATATGCATAAGGAATGGTTTTTAACTCAGAGGCATTTAAAGCTATAGCCTAGAGGAGATGGTCTATTTCAAGTTGTAGCATGAATTAATGACAATACCTATGAGTTAGACCTTCTCGATGAGTATAATGTGAGTGCAACATTTAATATTTTTTATCTTTCCCATTTTGATGTAAGTGATAATTCGAGGGGGAAAGATGAAAAGTTTAGAGATGATACGTGAAAGGTTTTAAAAGATGCAAGAGGTCTATTACACATTCCAAGAGACCCAATACTATAAGTTAGAGCCAAAAAGATGAATGAAACACTAAATGGATTGATTGAGGACATTTAGGCCAACCAAACTACAAATAGTGTGAATTCAAGCTTGAAAAAGAGTTAAAACCTTATTAATATGATTAGAGCACTTAATGGGTTATGACTAAGTAATAGCATTTACTCCTAAATAGGAATTTATCCTAAATAAGGGATTGTCATAAAAGTGAAAGTTTTCTATGTAAGAATTTGTCTTATCTAGGAGTTTCTCCTAAATAAGGATTTGTCCTAAATAGGAATTTATGTCTCTTTAGAATTGATATTTTAGCCTATAAATAGACACCTTTTTGTAAGTTCTAGAAGATCAGACAACTTTGAGAGAAATAAAAAGTAAGGGTTTTTCCTTCGGTTCTTTCAAGAACTATAGAACTTATTAAGAAGTACCTCTTCTCATGGTGTTCAACTCGACTTATCACTCTCAATTCCTTTCTTTTCTGGAGTGTGGCGTCTATATCCTTCTTAAATACTCTGAGTTTGTGTTCCTTTGAATTTTGGGTCTAAGGATTGTGTTGTTAAAGTCTAATTTAGCTTTCTTGGATATTCTTTAATTCCTTAGATGCGTTGGGTCCCTAACCCACGTCTTTTTATTGTTTTCCATATTACTTCCTCATTTACTCCTTTATTTTTCGAAGTCATGCTGCTAACCTGCACACAAGAATGTTAGAAATAACTTCACGCGTGCTCCCTCTCGTGTTTCTTTAAATTATTTTTACTTGACCCTTGTGTTTATTTCTCTTTAATGGCTTTTCTTATAATAAGCTCACACTTTTACCTTTTGCCACTCTTATCTTCCCTTTTCAACTCTTTAAGGAACTATACAAGATAAATCGAGAAGATTAATCTTAATCATACTAACTCACAAAATAAAATAAATAGGAAATAATTGACTTAATGGAAAATAAGAAATTAGAAAGGAAAATAAATTTAAAGAAGTAGAGTTAATAGAAACAAGTACTTAGACGATAAAACTAAAAAATAGGTTGTGAAAATAGAGTTGAGTTAGAAGACTAGATCGTTATTGTGGCTAGTTTGACCAAACCATTGAACTATTACCTCAAAGTGGATTTTATTTTTGCTTTTTTTTTTATTTGTTTCCTTGTTTTGTTTTGTTTTTCTTTTCTTTTCTTTTTTTTTTGCACGAATTTAAAGATAAGAAAAGATAAACTAGGGTTTGGTGGATTTAAGAACAAAAGGTTATAAAAGGCGATTAAGAAGAAGAACAAGAGAAAATTTCAAATTTAAATAAGTAAATTTGATTTAAATCTTAAAGTTCTAATACTAATTGATATGAACTTTAAAGAGCATAATAAAACTCAAAAGGAAAATAAGGAATTAAAAATTCCAAGAAAATTAAATTAGATTTAATAAAAGTAAAATCTTAACTCAATGTTCAAAAGAGTATGAACCAAATGTATTAAAAAGGAAAAAAGTATGGACCAAAGGTATGAAGAAAAATATGGATGTCACACTCCAAAAAGAAGAGATTTGTAAGTGATATGTCAAGTTGGAATATCACAAAACAATAATCTTATTAAGTTCATAACGTTCAATGAAAAACCAAAAGAGAAAATTCTCACTTTTTTTTTACCAATGATCTATATCTTTTAATAATGAAATCAAATTTATTTATAGGTTAAAGTAACAAATATAATTTTAAAAGTAGAGATAATGATATACTCATATAATATAAAAACATTGTTATTTTATAACAAATTTTTACTTTATAACAAATTCTTACTTAGAAGTGAATTTCCTACTTTATAACAAATTCCTATTTATGAGTGAATTTTATTATTTAATCTTGACCCATTAAATACTTCAATTATATTAATGAAATTTTAGTCCTCTTTTAAATTTGGATTTGCATTATTTGTTACTTGGTTGACCTGAATATCCTTAATCAGTTCATTTAGTACTTCTTTTATTATTTTAATTCTGAAATATGTCATTGGTTCTTTTTGAAAGCTCAATAGATCCTTAAATGTCCTTCATATATTAACTACTCCATGGATCTCATCAAGTCAATTAATATCTCTCAAAATCAATGATAGATCCCTAACAACTTTTCCAAAGACATGAAGTTAATTAATATCTCTTGAAGTTATAAGTGGGAAAGAAAAATAATAACCTAACATCCTTAAGTCTCAAACTAAAGACCTGAGATGAGGTAAAATTTTTTAAATACCAAACTAAATGATAACTTATGAATGTTATACTATATAAATATATAAATGTAAAAGGTGTTAGTGGGGCAATTCTTCCTTAACTTCTCTCTAAATGTGCCCTCCTTAAAATCAATATTGTTTTTGCTTTGCAAAGAAATGTAGACTATCTTTTTTTTTTTTTTAATATCTAGTTAAGGTTCATAGTTAATAGCAAAAGAAAAATGTTAAGGCTCATTAATTCAATGTGCCCATCAACCAAATAGGATATAGGTATCACTATATTATCCTCTCTTTCCTCACTTATTATTAAATTTCAATTACACACTTCTTTGGCTTTCTTCGGTTACATTACCATATTCAATTAAATGTATGACCACTATTTCACTAGTAATGAGTGCAATTGCCATGACATGATAATATAATGACAACTCCAAACACATTGTCTCTCTATTTTTTTTTTATGATCTCTAAAAAGAAAACTTTAATTACTTGTATTTTTTGTTTGCATTTGTCACCTCAATTATAGTAGAAGAATATGAATTATGCACCTTATTTAGAAAAAAAAACTAATATGATAAATTGATATGATGTAGTGTTCTTAAACTTAAGTTTGTTTAGCTTTTATAATTTGGAATTATATGCAGGCATCTTTACATCTTTTGTAGTTTTGGTTTAAGTGATGCTATCATTGCTTTTATGACATATAATACATTTATTTAATATTGTGTGTCAAATTAGATCATCACATAAGTAAATCAATAGAATTTGTTAGATTTTATTGATGACATGTTTGATTTATACCCAAATATAGAGTTCTTGATATGTAAAGAAAAAAACTCATGTTAAATTTAAAAAGAAAATTCAAAAATTTTTTTGGTAATAATTTGAAAAATTATTATTTATGTATATGTAGTGTATAGATGGATACCACCATGGTCCCATAGATACTTGGAAATGGCATAGTATGATTGTATGATATTTGGGCCATCATAAGCCCACACAAATAATGGCAGATTCGTCTACATGAAAAATTTTATTCTGGTCCTAGATAGACTTAGACATATATATGGTTACTTAAGTAAGTTTTGCTTAAAATTGTGGGATAAGGACTATGGAGTTATTAGAAAAGGTATTTTTTCTTTTTTGATTAACATATTCATTTAGTTATGAATTACATAAAGGGATAAGTCTTTTTATTTTATAAATTTTATACTCAATTTTAAGATTAATATATGAGACTTTAATATTAAAAATTTAGATTCTTAATTACTGAAATTTTTTTAAAAGACTATTAATTTTATTTCTTTGAGAGTATTGTATGAAATATTATTTGTTGACATGGGAATTTAAGTCTAATTACACTAGGCCATTTATGTCCTCTTATTTTAAGCAGTTCTTGAGGAAGAAAGGTTAAATAATCATATAAAGGGAATTTATAATTTGAAAACCTTTAGAAGAATTTCTTAATTTCATAAAGCAAAAGATAATAAATTTTTTTCTAAATTTTTTTTCTTCCTAATATTACAAGTTCAACTAGCTTTCAGTACTAAATTAGCTTATGTGATTTGTCTAAGATGCCTAGCTAGCTAGAAAGAAAGAATCAATATATTAATGAACTAGGGTTTGCAACATTAAGCAAGTTCTTAATATGTTTTTTTTGGTCTACTTTTGATTAAAATGATTTAATTTTTAAAATTTGATTGTTAATCTTTTGAAGAAATCAAAAAATTTAAGAATGTTACCAATTACCAATAGCTTACTAAATGTTTCAAGTTAGAGTTCCATTTAGACTCTATTTGTTTGTTGAAAAATATCTTTTTCTGTGTAAAATATTTTACAAGAAAAAATATTTTTTTGGAGAAAAAAATATATTTTTTGTGTTTAACTAAGATACTAAGATCTAATAGAAAATATTTTTCTATATTTAATTCATATATTTGAAAAACTATAAATTTGAGAAAAGTGTATAGAAAAAGTATTTTGTATTATGATTTGTATATCTATCAATGGATTATGGTTACTATTGTTAAGTTAACATTAGGAGAAGTGTAGAAAGAGGTGCCAATTGAGAGTTCTTTTAACCACCAAAAACCTTTAAGAGAAGGTCTTGGATTGTTTTTCCTATTAAGAAGTTTTGTTGTGTTGTGCAAAATTGTTGGTTGGCTGGGATAATATATTTGAATTTCTCTTGCTAGTTTCTCATCTTTTCTTTTTCTATCTCTCTTTCTTTTTTTTATTCTCCCTCTCTAGTAGTTATAAGGTTAGGAGGGGATAAAGGAAGGGTAACTACTTTTTTGTTATTGGTTAGAAAAGAGAGAAATAAAAAGTTAAAATGGGGTGAGAGTTCTTTGATTTCTTCTCCTCTGTCTCTCTTTTTCTCTCCTTTCACTTTCTCTCTCTAGTGATTTTAAGGTTGGGAGGAAGGCATAAGAAGGGTTACCACTTTTTGTTGTTAATTTCATAAAGTTGATTTTGTTAGTTTTGAAAAATATTTTCACTTTCTTAAATTTTGAAAAATATTTTACAAAAAATGAACATATTTCCCATTGACTTGAAAAATATTTTCCATTTACTTTGCATTTTCTGCAAAACAAACACAAAATCTACAAAAATACATTTTCAAAAAATCATTTTTGTTTGATAAATGGAGTCTTAGAGCCAACTAATTTAAAAAAAAAGTTAAGAACGTTTAGCAAGTAATCTATCATTAAGGAGGAGTCCATATAATATTATTATTATATTACCAAAATTAGATACTATTAGATATACCATATATCTAATTGGTTAAAATATCATAGTATATTGCAGTAATCAATGAGAATATTAATAATAAAGAAAAATAAAATTTATTTATGGTAATAATTTTCATAGACAAGAATTTTTTGCTAGAAGCCTTTTTCAAAGCTTTCACGATATCTTGTATTATATCAATGGTATATTGGGAAAATTACTGTAAATCAAGTATTTAATAACTACAATTTCATTCAAATTTTCTTTAAAAATAAGCATCAAATATAGACCACATACGAATATCTATTTTCAAAATTGTGGATGCGTTGCAAAAATAACTTCGTTGACCCCACTGCACATTCTTCTTCTTTTCCATGTTTGTAATTAGAAATTTCACTTACTCACCGATGGGTTAGGCTCTTGAGCTCACCAATTTGATGAGAACATACAAAACATCGGGATAATGACCCAATGCTTTTGATCATGTGGAAACTCACGTGTAAGGATCAAACTGGTGACAAAGCCTTTTAAGTCCCAGAGGGTAAGGTTTTCAAGGACAGGTGGGAACATATATGTGCAATGGATGCCAAGATAGCTTGAAGAAGAATGAAATTATCCCTCCATAAATCACCCATTAAAAATCTAAGCAACGACATATAAACTAAACCATAAAAGTTCAAAAGCCGGAAAGACTTGAATAGTAAATAAGTAAATTTAAGGGATTGAGCATGTTTGAAGGCGAGCTTTTATCAATCCCATTCCCTGACAATCTGCTTGAAATCATAGCCTTGCCGGCTAATCAAAATTTGTTATTAACAATTTTGCCAAGCAAGAGAGCATGAGAGGGGAGAAAGAAGCAGGGAAATGGAGTGGGACATAAAGAGATGGAGTGCGAATAGGCTTATGGACACGGAGCGTATTAAGTGCATGACATAATTGATGAGCGTTACGAAACTCTTAAAATTAATAAGAGCTGTAGAGAATCGAAGGAGCTAAAGGTTAGGAATTTATTGGAATTAATTGTAATGAATAATAAATCAAAATTTGCTACCTAAAATTAATGATTGTGGAGATTTGTCAACTCAGTAATTTAGGATGTTTGCTTATTAGATAGAAAGCAATATTTTTATGATGGTTCTTGATTTATGGTACTTTGCTTTAAATAAGGGCAACTTCTTCTCTCAGTTTTTCTAATATATTATTGATGTAGAAGATTTCACGCACTATGATGTTGTTGAATTATAAACACTGACATTCAAGACAAAAAGAACAATAAACTGGGCCTTGCTAATTGATGTCATAGTCTGTAAATATGCATTGCAGCTTATTGGATTCTTATACCCTTAGGCTTACACAGATACGAAACTCAACTGGACTTTGTTTTTACCAAGTGTTGTCTGATTATAAGGAGAAATATTGGATTCATTCTCCTGAGGTATCGCATCAAAGATTCCAAGAGTGGGCATGTAGGACCAGGCCAACTAATATCATGCCCCGGCATTTAGATGGGTTCCATATAGTCTTGTTTCTTGATTGGAGGCAGGTGAAGCTATTGTTGAGTAATGCTGGCTGAATGTGACCGAGGAATTATTTTCCCTTGACTTTGGTATGCTATCAAATACTAGTTTTCTTCAATGACTCTTTGATCCGAATACATTAGATAGATATCATCGACACTAAAACTAGGATATTCGCAAAGAATTACTTTGTTGTTGCTTAACTGAGGCACACCGCACACCTACTTTGTTACTGTTGCCATAAGAAATCAGTCGGCAGGTGGATTGCTCAATATCTGAATAGTCCAAGTTCAAATTATCTTTCAAGCTACAACGATTAGCCTATGAAGGATCACTGAAGCTGATTTATGGGGCTAAAAGACAAAAACAACAATATATGGTTATCAAAGGATCAAAAGGCAAGATGAGAGTGCCACAAACGGTAAGATGCCGCGAGCTGGCGCAGCAGCCTGTTAGGGGTAGGCAATGCCCCACAACCACAAAAGTACATGGACTATCGGAATACATGCTCTACTATCAGAAGCAATAGTGATGAAAGCTGCCACATGTTGTTTCTGTATTTCCAAAAGAGGACAAAGGAAAAAACCGAGCAAAGGCTCAAAGGGTTTATATTTTTAGACACATCATATATGTTTAGTTGGCCTCAAGGGGACATTATAGAGAAGTGCCACTTACGTGCATGGCATATAGGCGCATTTTAGACGTGTTTATTGGGGTATGTA
The DNA here is from genome assembly GCA_020883675.1 of Bruguiera gymnorhiza. Taxonomy (NCBI): domain Eukaryota; kingdom Viridiplantae; phylum Streptophyta; class Magnoliopsida; order Malpighiales; family Rhizophoraceae; genus Bruguiera; species Bruguiera gymnorhiza. The sequence goes on along the minus strand of JAIRCJ010000136.1, from coordinate 1,574,259 downwards.
GCACTTAGGTATATTTACTAAATAGTTTAGCATCTAAGTGATATGTCTATCTAAAATTATTATATTTTATCCAAAAAAATTGCACTTCATAAACAACTATGTCTAAATAGTTATATTCCAAAGACAATTATAATATTGCACTTAGTTAGCCCCATCATAATTCTATAAAAAAATTCATACTAGTTTTATTTTATAGCAAAAAACTAAAATTTGGTATCAATAATTCTACTATATATATTCTTTTCTATTGTCTTAATTTCATAATTATACAAATGTAATCAAGAGTTTTATTTTATCCTAAAAGGAAATTTGCATTGGTTTTGGTACAATAATTAGAACACAATTTTTTTTTTAAGGATAGTGATTTTGTTACACGAATTAAAGCAATTCTGTAATTTCTAGATTTACAAATTTTTATTCCAACAATAATGGCAAAATTTCTTCTATATTATGGGTAGAACTTTGAAATAATTGACTTCTAAAATTGTGAAATTAGAGAAATTTGATGGAAAAAATTTTATACAATGGTAAAATCAGGTTCACTTTCTATTTGTAACACTATAAGTAGTCTATACTTCGAACACTATAAGACTTGAAGAGATAGAGAATAAAATAGTTTCTGATATTATAAATAAGTAGAAATGAGAGACAAATGATGAGATATGTAAGAGGAACATTCTAAATGCTATAAGTGATACATTGCTCGATGTCTAATATAACTTTCAAATAACAAAGGAACTCTAAGAGACATTAAAGTTAAAGAACATGCAAGAGAATGCAATCAATAAGAAATTTCTTATTTATAAATTTAATAATTATAAGATAATTGATGGCAAATTGGTAATGGAATAATTTATTAAAATTGAAAGAACTCTAAACCATTTTTCACAACATAAAATGTCTATAGATGAAATTGTTCTTGTGAGTTATATTATTGATAAACTACCTTTTTTATGGAAAGACTTTAAGAGTGCATGAAACATAAGATAAAAGATATTTCTCTTGAAAGTCTTACTAAACATCTTCATGTAGAAGATGAATTTTGCATGCAAGAGGAAAGTAAGGAACATAACTCTTATGTTTAAAAGGTGTATATAGTTAATGAGAGAAAGTCCAACAAGTCTATGAAAGAAAAAAGGAAGAATCAATCCAATAATGATATGAAGAAAAATAAAAAGCAAAAGAAAAAGGACAAATGTTATTATTACTTTGAAAAAGGACACTATAAATATAAGTGTTGCCTTTTCAAGAAGAAAAAGAATAAAGGATCCTTAAAAACTTCAAATAAGAAACTACTTGTAATGATCACAAAAATCAATTTAATTAAGGATGACACTGCTTAGTGGATTGATTCTAACATTGCCCATCATGTTTTTAAGAACAAAAACTTCTTCAAATCCATAAAACTAATAGATAATGGCACTATTGTATACATAAGAAATTCTATCATAGTTTTAGTTAAGGTGATGAGACCTATAAAAGAGTTGTTGCATGAAGAGCTTATAAGGATCTATTGAGCATTTGAGAAGGACTAATGATATGTTCAAGAGCTACAAGGATCAAATAGGTACTTAGCAAGCTGATTGAAAAAGCTTGGGCCAAAGAAGCTAGTTTAAGGTTGAAGGCAAAAAACATATCTTAACATGGGTCAAAACTTTATTGATTGTATAAATATGCTAAATGGGCTTGTGTTAAGTGATTGTAACGATTTCTACAACTTCTAAAATCTATAAATATATTTGTTATTAGCCTATTTAAAAAGTTTATCCTTATCTTTATAGTGTTAATTTAGCTTATAAATAAGTTGGATTTCATTGTTAAAAGGGTAGAGTATTAAATGAAATAAAAGTAAGAATTTTCTTCTTTGATTATTTAAGAACTAAAGAATTTATTAAAAACTAACTCTTTTTTTTTTTCAGCATTTAACCCAACTTATCACTCTTATGTCTTTTTTTTTTTTTTTGAAATGTAGCATCCCTATCCTTTTTTATACTTTAGGTTCATGTTTCTTTAAACATTAGGTCTAGGTTTTGCATGATTGAAACATGATTTAACTTGGGTTCTTGTTTGATTCCTTGTGCACATAGAGTTCTTAAGTTACATTTTTGTAATTCACATTAGTTGGTATTAGAACTTGACTTTAAGTTAGGTTTGCTTATCTAAATTTGAGTTTTTCTCTTCTTCTTCTTCTTGGAAGCATTCTATACCTTTTTGTTTCTTGAATTCACAAACCTTAATTTTTTCTTTTCTTCTTAACCACATTTTATACCCCTTTTGTTTTTTTGACTTCACAAACTCTTGTTTATCTCTTCTTATCTTTAAATTGTGCAAAAAAATAAAAATAAAAAATAAAAAATAAAGAGAGTAAAAAAGAAGAAGGAAAAAAAAAGAACTAGAGAAAGAAAGAATTTTTTTTATTAGGCCAAAAACAAAGGAAAGATTATAGTTGATTTCTTTTCTATTTGACAAGTAAACCCTATTTAATTAGGCCGGAGGGAGATAAAGATTTTATTTTCTTCTTAATTAGGCATCTTATAATATAAGTAAAATTTAAATTAAAGGAGTAAATCTTATTTCTTTCTAGTTCTTACAAGGATTCAAAAAGAATTTTTTTGTGTCTTACGATTTAATCTTGTTATTTTCTTCTAAACAACAACCTTTATTTATTATACTTGCCTAAATTTCTTTGATTCTAATTTGTTAGAATTAATTAGTTATAAGGTTGATGTTTTTTAGTTCAATAAAGAATTGACAGAGAAAATTTGAGGGGTGAAAGGAAAGAGTACAGACATATATTGAGAAAAAACCTTAAAGAGTGTAAACACAAAGGTGTGACACCATTTTTTAGGTATCCTAGCCATTTTGTACAAAATTAACACTATGTTTTTAAAAGATGAAGGTGTGGTTGAGAAGGGAGATAGTGATGTGTCGTTTGTACTTAAAACTACGCAATAACAATTTAAGTGCATGAACTCCAGATTTGATGTTACAAGGGATAGGATAGAGGAGAAAACCAATATAATAGTGGAGTTGTAATAAAGGTATAGGAGCTATAAAGTTCCTAATGCAAAAAGGCAAGAGAGATGAGACTATAACCATGTAGATGATATAGAAGATGATGAATTTGATAATCTAGCTACTTTGGTCAGAATTACTAGTAATAAAAATGAATAGAGAGATTTTAGGAAGCGAGACACTTATGACCATGATTTCAACAGTATTAAAATGAAAATTTCTTTATTCTAAGTGTAAAACAATATTGAAGCCTACTTAGAATAGGAGAAAAAAGTTGACTTAATCTTTGATTGCCATAATTATTCTGAAGAGAAAAAGGAAAAAAAAAAGGTAAAATTTGTTATGGTTGAATTTATTGATTATGCTATTATTGTACTTATGACCAAGATCAACTTGTTTTGATTAAGAGAAGGAATCGTGAAAGACCTATTAATACATGGGAGAAGATGAAGTTTATCATAAAAAAAAGGTTTATCTTTAATCACTATTATAAAGACTTGTACTAAAGGCTACAAAGACTCATTCAAGGCACCTAAAGTGTGAAGGATATCACATTGAGACAAAGATTATCATAATTCGGGTTAATATGGAGAAGGATAGAGAAGTAACCATAGCTTAGTTCTTGTAAAGGCTAAATAAAGACATTGCCAGTGTAGTTAAATTGTAGCATTATGTGGAGTTAAAGGACATGGTGTACATGACAATGAAACTTGAGAGGTAGCTTAAATGGGAGGGTTTTACATAGTTGGACAAAATTTAGATTCCACTTCATCCTAAAAGCAAAATTTGAGTAAAAGGGAGGAGAGGGCCAATTATCAACCTAAGGTTGAATCTTACAAGAGTAAGGAAGTGAGGCATAGTAAGGAGAAAGATAATTATAATTCTCAACCTATTAAAAATAAAGATATTAAATGTTTTAAGTGTCTAAGAAGGGAAATATTGCATTTTAATGTCCAAATAAGCATACTATAAATTATAAAATAATGGTGATATTGAGATCGAAAGTGAGTTCGATGATAACTCTATGCCACAATTAGAGAATGCAAGTGATGGAGAGGAGTACCTAATTAAAGGAGATGTGTTAGTGGCTAGGTGAGTATTGACTGCATAAACTAAAGAAGATGAAGTGTAAAGAGATAACATCTTTTATACAAAATACTATATCAAAGATAAGGTATGTAGTATGATCATTGATAGGAGTAACTATGTAAATATAACTAGCACTACTTTAGTTGAAAAGCTTAATTTATCTACCATGAAATACCTTAGGCCATATAAATTTTAATTGCTAAATGAATGTAAAGCAGTTAAGATAAATAAACAAGTGTTACTATTGTTTACTATTAGAAGAATACTGATTAGGTCTTATATGGTTGAAATTTGATTTATCTTTCTTGAGTTTTTGTTTAATTCCTTATACGTGTTAAGTTCCTAAGCTATGTCTTTTAAGGTTTATATTAGTTCCTTGTTTGGTTAGTTTCTATAAGAGATTTGTTGAAAGTGTTATCACAATTTCCATACCTTTGGATGACAAGAAGAAAGCTAAATTGATTAAGCAATTGCATGAAAAGTTGTGTCAGTACATAAAAAAGAGGACTAAGCAATATACAAACCAAGCTTATAAAGGGCAAAAAAGGTGGTGTTTAAACTTCATGATTAAGTTTGGGTGCATACGAGTAAGGAAAGGTTCTTATCTCAAAGGCATTCAAAACTGCAATTTTAGAAAGATGGTTCATTTCAAGTGGCAACATGAATTAATAACAATACCTATAAGTTAGATCTTCTAGTGAGTATAATGTGAATGTAATATTTAATATTTTTGATATGTCTCTTTTTGATGAAAGTGATGATTTAAGGATGAATTCTTTTAAAGAGAGGGAGAATGATGAGATCCATAAAAGAACTGATGCATGAAGGGCTTTTAAGAATTCATTAAGTATTCAAAAAAGGCTAATGACATATTTAAAAGCTACAAGGATCAAAAGGCATTTAGTGAGTTGATTGAAGAAGTTTGGGGCAAGGGTGACAAAACATATCTTAATGTGGGTTAAGATTTTATTAATTGTATAAGTATGTTAAATGGACCTGTGTTAAGTGATTGTAAGGGTTTTTATAACTCCTCCTAAAAAATAGTAGATTTGTTATTAGTCTATTTAGGAAGTTTGTCCTTATTTCTAAAATTATTAATTTAACATATAAATAGACTTGATTTTATTGTTAAAAGGGTAACTTATTAAGTCAAATAAAAGTGAGAATTTTTTCCTTTAATTCTTTTAAGAACTAAAGAACTTATTAAGAATTAATTCTCTTTATTGCATTTAACCCAACTTATTACTACCAAGTTTTTTTTTTGTTTTTTTTTAGAATGTGACATTTATATCATTTTTTATGCCTTAAGTTCATGTTCTTTTAAATATTGGGTTTGGGTCTTATGTGATTAAAATCTAATTTAACTTTTTTAGTTTCTTATTTAATTCTTTGTATGTATTGTATCCCTATATCATGTCTTTTGCGATTCACATCATAAAGGAATAAAAGAAATAGAATTAAAGTTTACTTTTGGAAGAGTCATTATTATTAATAGCGTATTTTATGTACCAAAGGTTAGGAAAAGTTTGGTTTTAGGTAATCATTTAAATAAATTTGGGTTTAAACTTGTATTGGAGGCTGATCATTTTGTCCTCTCTAAAAGGGGGAGTGTATGGGGAAAAGGGCTATGTGATGGTACGTTTAAATTGAATATTGATATTAATAATATTACTCCTAGTTTTATTTATGTTATTGAGTATTCTTTCTATTGGCATAACACGTTTGGACATGTAAATTTCAGAGGATTATATGATATGGTTAAGTTAGACTAACTGCCATACTTTGATAAATTTAAAAATGAATGCAAAACATGCATGCTAACAAAAATCACTAGAAATCCATTTCCTACGATTCAAAGATCTTTATGTATAATAAAATTAATGCATAGTGATGTGTACAACTTGCATAACACATTAAAACTTGGAAGAAAGAAATATTTTGTGACATTTATTGACGATTACTACATTTTTTAAATCCATAAGAATTATTCTTGAAATCACTTGTTTTTATACACTACAACAAAATAATGTTGTAGAACACAAAAATCATGTTCTAATAGAAATGGTTATCATGCTATCAAATTTTGGCTTAATAAAGTTCCAACCAAAAGGAGCAAATGACCTTATATGAGTTTGCGAATAAAAGAAAGTCTAACCTTATTTATCTAGGAGTTCGAACATTGTAGAGCAATTGTTAAAATTCCTAAACCTAGAAGGAAAAATTGGAATTGAATGCATTTTTCTTAGGCTACGCTCACAATTGTGCAAGACTTATCGATCCATGGTCATAAAGTCTAATAACTTAGTATCCATCAACATAATTATTGAATTAAAAGATGCAATATTTGATGAAAATAGATTCATTTCAAATTTAGCAATTCCAAGATAATTATATGTTCTTGAAAATGAAAATAATAATATAGTAAATAGAAAAGCAATTGATGAAATCATTAAACTTAAAAGGAGTAGAAAAGCAAGGAAAGTAAAGACATTTAGTTTTGACCTTTTTTTTTCCTACTTAAAGGAACAAGAGAATCATTAAGTAGTAAAGTTTCATTTTGCTTTAATACTAAAGATGATTTAAAGTCATTTAAAGAAGCATTGGCATCATAAGATGTCATGTTTTGGAATATTGCAATAAATGATGAGATGAACTTAAATATAGGGTAATAAGACTTGAAAATTGGTAGACCTTGTACTTGGCTCAAAGCCAATTAGATAGAAGTGGATTTTCAAAAAGAAATGAAAGTCGATGAAACCATTGACAAGTTTAATGTTAGGTTGATTGTAAAAGGTTTTACACAAAAGTAAGGCATCGATTATTTCAATACATATTCACTAGTGATTAGAATTTCTAACTTTAGAGTGCTTATTGCACTAATTACTATCCATGGCCTACCAATTTATCAAATAGATGTTAAAACATGGTGAATTGGAAGTTGGAAAAAGAAGTGTATATATGGAACAACTTGAAAGATCTATGGTATTTGGTCAAGAGAAAAAGGTGTGCAAATTTGTTAAGTCTTTCTATAGACTTAAACAAGCACTTAAGCAATGACACCAAAAGTTTAATCAGTTGGTACTTGCTAATAGGTTGAAGATTAATTAATCTAGCAAGTGTGTTTATAGCAAATTCAATGAAGAAAAAGATGTCATTATCTATTTACGAGTGGATGATTTGTTGATCTTTGGAATTGACTTAGAACAAGTTAAACTTACCAAAGAGTCTCTATATAGTAGTTTTAATATGAAAGACATGGGTGAGGTAGATGTTATCTTGGGAATAAAAATCTTATGAGATTAAAAGAGTATAATGCTTACCTAATTGCATTATATTGAGAAAGTTCTCAATAAGTTTAATTATACAAATTGTAATCCTGCCTTTACCCTACTGATCACATTATGCAGTTAACAAAGAATGTTGGAAGTCTAATGTCACAACTGGAATATGCCAAACTAATATGGTGTTTGATGTATGCAATGACATGTACAAGACCAAACATAGCCTATGTAGTTGCCAAAATAAGTAGGTACTCAAGTAATCCAAGTAACGCAAATTGGGTAACGTAAATTGGCATAAAATCAATAGAATTCTGAAGTACCTAAATAAATAAAGGATTTTGGCATAAACTATTTAAGTTACCCTTTAATTTTAAAAGGATACTCAAATGCTAATTGGATCATTGATGAAAGAGATCATGCTTTTACTAGTGGGTGGATCTTTATGCTAGGTAAGGGTGTAATTTCTTAGGGTTCTAAGAAACAAACTTGCATTGCAGATTTTACCACAAAATGAGTAGGTATATCAATAATCCAATTAACATGCATTGACATGGATCAACAAAATTTTAAAGTACCTAAAGAAATAAAGGATTTTGGCATAAATTATTCAAGTTGCCCTTTAATTTTAAAAGGATAGTTAGATGTCAATTGGATCACTGATAAAGAGGATTATGCTTTTACTAGTGGGTGGATCTTTATACTAGGTAAGGGTGCAATTTCTTGGGGTTCTAAGAAACAAACTTGCATAGTAGATTCTATTATGATTAAAAATTTGTGACATTAGTTTTAGTTAGTAAAGAAACAAAATGGTTCAAGAATTTTCTATCATCTTATTCATATTTATTGTAATAAATACTTCATTATGTAATGATTTAATTAAAAAATACCATTATTTATGCATTTGACTTTCATTATTGTTAAAGATCCATTATTTTTTAATCTTATAAAAATGGTAAAGGATTGCTAATGTACTTTCATAAGGGGATAAACTAAAGAGAGGGAAAAAGTCCTGCATGGAAAAGATATAAGGCTCTTAAAAGGCTTATATAGGTAGTTAGCTTAAAAGGAACACTATAAAGAAGTGTCATGCACGTGGGCACGTGCATAACATATGTGTGCATTTTAGGTGTACTTAGCACTTAGACACTTGGCATATGCCTATGACATATGTCAGATTATTATATTAATTAATTATATTTTTAATTAATTAAGTTTTGGTAATAATGATGTCTTTATAGATGTCTTTCCTTTTACAGTTACATATAATTATTAAGCAATTTAGTGTCTAAGAGACATATTTTTCTAACACTATTATATTCTATCCAAATAATTGCAACAATTGTTTATCTATAATAGTTATATGTGTAAATAATTGTAACCTAAAAATAATTATGTATCTAAATGGTAATGTCTCAAAGGTAGCTAATTAACCCTAATAGAATTCTATAAAAGGATCCATACTAGTTTTGTTACACTAGAGAAAAATATAATTCAATAACAATAACTATATTGCACATATTCTTTTCTACTATCTAGATTCCATTACTGCACACGTGTAATCAAAGGTTTCATTTTATCCTAGGAGAGAATTCACATTGGATTTAGTGCAATAATTAGAAGGCGAATTTTGCCTTGAGGATAATGACTTTGTTACATGACTTAAAGCAATTTTGTAGTTTCCAAATTTACAAATTTCTATTCTAACAATAATATATGTCGGTTATTTAAAACTTCTTTTGAACATGCGTCATGAGTTTGTGCACTTACAAGGCTAAGACTGTAGGGGGTTGGGCTATACCCTAGCATTAATATTGCAATATGTAAGTAAGAGAGAAAGGCCTAAAGAGTATGAAAATGGTAGTAACTTGGGGAAAAAAAAAGATGTTACCTATGGTATGTGTAGACATGTAATATTTATAAACTCTTTGAAGGGTTGTCATTGGTTAATGAATGCTAAGTTTAGCTAGGTTAACATACACAAATGGTGCTTTTTGGAGGATAACAAAGCATGGTTTGTACAGAGACAAAGACAATTGTGATCAAAAGTAATGTGATGTCCTTGTAAGGTGCAATAGTAAGAAGTAGATGCATTCGTCTAACTATATGTATGTTAAGATGATGTTAAGGGTGATGCATGTCCCCCAACTTGGATCATATTAAGGATGCAAGACTTCACTTAAGTCATGCCCTCAAGCCATTTTACAGGTTATTTGGAGTCTAAAAGGTCCTAAGTTGATGGGTCAATTGAGCGAGGTAAAACCTAAGTAGGATATGGGCCTTAAACCTTTATTATAAGGTACTTATCACTTGTCACCCTCTAAGTTATGGCTTTTTATGGAAGTTAGGGTTATATGTCACTCATCTATTTAGTATTTGTTTAAAAAATTGAGAGACAATTCCTTGTATCTATCTTCTTGAGATGTCAATTTTTTATAATTGTACTATTTGAAGCCCTCAAGTGATGCCTCTTAAGTTGATACCTCATTGATGTTTGTGCTTGACTATTTTATTTAAACACTAAGAGTTTCATCACATTTTTTCACTCTTAAAAGATTTTTACATTCTTCTTGCTTTTCTAATTTTCTCACTTCATTGGTTTCATCTTTGCTTTTTTGCAATTTTTGTCATTTTGAGTGGTAATTATAAGGGGCGAAAACCCCACCTAGGCCTTGTTCCATTTGAACAAAATCCTTAAGGAGAAGATTACCCAAATGAAGAACAACCTGAAGGAGTTGAGTTTCAGGATAAGCTTGAGGATGCCATGGAGATTTTAGAAGTTAAAGATGCTAAAGAACGAGCATTTATGCCTCTTTGTATCTTAGCTCATTGTGATATTAAAAGGAGGAATGACAAGTTGCAACATATTTTATGGGCTACTTGCAATTTTTTGGATTAAATTGACCTTTGTCAAATTTATATTATTCTTACCCAAAAGGACTAAAAGGCATGTTGTGCTCTCCCAAGCTACATAGCCATTTTTACTGCCTTAGTAGAGAGAGACTAACTTTACTAATCCTTGAGGTTTTCTAGAGATAGATTACCTTGAGACAACTCCTTTCTAACAATTGGAGCAATTTGACATGCATAAAGAGTGCAGTTTAAGGTGTTAGGCTTTATACAACTCATACTATTCCTTTGCATATACATGACTTTAAGGGATTTGAAGTCAATATGGTAGGTTTATACATTACTCATCATGTCAAGGAAGGGACCATGCTTTAGAATGTTGAGAATTGGAGTACTAAAACCTACTTATTTATATTAGGGACTTGGAAGACGTTCTCTACTTATTGACCTACAATCGTGCTACCAAACTTAATTAACTTGGCCTTAGGACAAAGCTACCTAAAGATTCAAAACTCAGCATTTGTTCCTTTTTCTTGCAAAGTTCCATTCTTTTAGTGTCTTTTTAAACATTTTATTAAAGATTTAATATATACTATGGATCTTCATTGAGACGACCTTCGTCCATCAATTCTTTGTAATAACTAAGTTTTTAAGGAATACTGTCGACTGGACTTAAAAGGGTCTTTTTAATTATTCACTAACTACATGATGTTTAAAGTTATAATATCTACAATTTTGCCTCTATCATTTCCTAAAGTTGGTTGAATAGATATTCTATAAAGTGCCTTTAACCACTTGAAGGCATCGAGTTGGTCATGTCTTGTTTTAGTGAGAGGGCTTATTGCCCTCTAGATGGATACTCTACCTTTTATGTGGTGCAGTTAATACTAAGTTGAATGTTCTCCTTCATTGTGTGATCCAGAATTCTTTAAGTTAATAGCAATAGCCCCTCGCCAATTCGTTCCCAACTCTTAGTGTCGAATGATGGGCTTGCTCGTATTGGGCACCTATATTGTCATTATTGGGCCATATTAGCCTATCTTTACAATATAGGGAAAGTTATACGTGAGGGAAATTGAGGTTTTAACTTCCCTCAGAGGAAAGGTATTATTGATCTAAGGATACAAAAGGGCAGGCTCCTCTTAAGGGGGAATGAAGGGGTAATTTCTTTTTCTTTTGGCCTATAAAGAGAGTGAACATTTTCTCAAGGTAAAGGGAGTTTCTTAAGGATGGTTAGTACACTCTTTTATTAGGTCCATAAGAGAGCAAATGTGGGTTTGTTGTCTCGATTAGTGCTCTCTCACAAAGTGGTTTTTTATGGCACCAAGGAGACTTTGTATTCTCTATCTTTCTTGGATAGTTAAGTGGAATACAAGTTCATTTATAGAGGGAAGAAGTGTATTGCTTGCAAACCTATGCTTACCTTTGCTCTAAGTGGTTATGGTGGTGTAGGGTCCCAAGAGACATTAGCCATATGGCTAATTGACCCTAACTTGGTTATGTATTGGGAGTGAATGCATTTTGATCAAGATGTCCCTCCCCCTCATTCTCATGATATGTTCTTGCTATTAGTCTTCTATTTAATTATTGTTAACATTCCTATCTTCCTTTTTGTAACTATGGCTTCTCAAACCATTGCTTCTAGGAAGGTGTGATTAAGTCTTATGAAGACTAAGTAAAGCTTATTAACTTATAAGCACTAGAGATGTGTAGCATCTTAGGCCTCAAGGTCACTAGCACCAAAACGCCCCTTAGGTGACGCTAACTCAGAGCTTTTTTCTAAGTGTGCTCATTTGGAGGATGATCATTCACTGCTTGGGAAAGAGAAGCCTTAAAATGTGCCTAGCTGTGTTAAATATGTGGTAGAGAGGCAAGTCCCTCTTACAAATCCTAAGGAATCAACCCAATTTTGGTGGACTAGGTCACCACCTCAAGTTATATAGAGGAGGAGAATCTTGGTTTGTCTAAGGATGAGGATCTAGAACTTCCTCTGGTGTTGCTTACTTCTCAAGATAAGGGTAAGTAACTTATTATGGTTTCTAATTCAAAAGATAATGTATTTAAAGGTCATGATGCCTTTGGTGTTTTAGTTCCTTAACTTGTAGTAGATTTGCTCACCATGATGTCTAACTTTAAGGGCACTCTCAACCATTTGTGGATGTTGAATGATCAATTGATTTAAGTATGTCAATTGTAGAAAGAGTAGGATAAGGCTCACGAGGCTTATACGTATCTCAATAGCCAAGCTATGGACTTAGTGATGAGACATGGCTGTCTTGAGGTCTTAGTTGTAGAACTACTAGTAAAGTTGGAAGGAGCTCAAAAGAAAATGGCAGGATGGGACTTTGAAGTGCTTATTGCAAAGACTTAGATTAAGGATTTGGAGAAAAAGTTAGATGAGAAAAAAAACATTGATAACACTTAGTAGTTGACCATTCCAAGTGCAATGTCAAGATTGAGGCCAAGTTAGCTCTTCTCAAGGCTGACTTGGAAGGTGTTACAAAGCACAAGAAAGAAGTACTGTGTTGGCTTTAGTAGGCATGAGAGGGTTTCATTTAATTTGAGGATGAGGCTAATATGTTTGGTACTGTTGGGCCTATAAGGTCATGTGAGGTCATTTTTTGGCTATTAAGGATACTAGGTTTACCCTTCCTTATCCTAGGTATTCTTGTTTTATGAAGATATAGTTACCTTGGGTCATAGGGTTGTTGAGGCTTCCTTAATTAACCCATTTTCCTCTATGTTTAAGAAGAAGCTCCCCTCTTCTTTAATAGGAGAAGGAGGCACTAGAGTATAAATAACTTAGGAAACTTCTCCCGTTTGCTTGAACTTGTGAGAAGATAATTTAATAACAAAAATAATAGTCCAAATAAATCACGCAAAAGAACACTCTAATTTTTATGTGGAAAACCCTCCAAATCAAAAGGAGGAAAAACCATGGGACACTTTGAGCTAGAGGTCAACTTCACTATAATCAAGTGAGTACAATAAAAGTACATAACTTCAATTACATCAAACAAATTGGACAAAATTTAATTTGGACTAAAAAATAGATTAATGAGTTAAGCAAAACATGCCAACTACATGCTGTTAACTATAACTCAGCAAGTAAACCTCAAGACAATAATCCAATAGTTCAAAATGAACCCCTAGATGTCCCCTACCAGTTGTCCAAATTTCAACTCATTCAGACCATGGGTCAATATTCATCCACACAATTTACTAACTCTACCATTATGAGAGAGCAGAAAGTTACCAAAATTAAGAAGCCTTAGCTCTAATGGAAAACCTACCCTTATAGTTCACAAAAAAAACCAATCTAACCATTCACAAAGAAGATATATGTGTCCTCCAACTACTTACCAAAAATTAAATTGATCGGACCATAAACAATCCTCCGATTGCATAGTTAATCAAAACTGCATGTTGAAAATCACCCAAAGTATAAACCAACAAAAATTGAACAGAAGCAAGATTTACTTTGCTCGAAACACAATCTTTACTGTTCAGAATTAAAAACCAAATGTCATCTATCAACTATCCAAGTTTTAACTTGATCGGACACCGATATCCTTTCCAAACATAAGATCAAAGAACACTTTTTTTTTTCTTTCTTCTCTTTTAATGACCTCCCTCTTTTCCTCTCTCTTTTAGTAAACCCCACCTTTTTTTTCACACAACCGACTAGCTAGGTTTTCTAGCCAAAAGGGGTATTTATACCCACTTTAATTATTTTGGATTATGGCCCCCAAAAATACTAAAATAAAGTAAAAGACTTTGGACTATATATCCACACAGAAAGGGACTAATAAGCCCAACAATTCTCTCTATCCCGACTATATAGAGATATTGGTCATCCCAACCAATGCATAACATAGTTCAAATTTCCATTTTGGCAATACCTTTATCATCATATCAATAACATTATCATTTGTATAAATCTTTTCAAGTGTCGGTTATTTAGAATCGAGAACATCTCGTATCCAATGATACCGCACATCAATATGTTTTAACTTAGCATGAAAAGTTAGATTCTTACCAAGATAGATGATACTCTGGCTATCACCTTACAACACATAATTTGATTGTTTAAAACTAAGTTTAAACCTTTTTATCCAAAGCAACTCTCTAGATGTTTCAATTATTGTAATAAACTCTACCTCTATAGTGAACAATACAACACACTTTTGCAATCAAAATTGCCAACTCACTGCTCCCCCTACAAAAGTAATCATATAACCTAAAGTAGACTTTCTAGAGTTAATATAGAGTCAATGTTACCTATCATATATAAATCTATGAATCTAATAAGAATGAACTTATCACTCCCAAAAAAAAGTCTCAAATCAGTAGAGCCTCACAAATATTTTAGTATCTACTTCACTGCATTGCAATGCCTTTCACCAAGATTTGAAAGGAACCGACTAACTATGCCAACTGCATGAGTTATATCAAACTTTATGCACACCATTGCATACATCAAACTACCTACAACTTATGCAAAAGGAACTATTTGCATCTCTTCTTTCTTTTTCTCTGTAGAAGGACATTAATTAATGGATAATTTAAAGTGTGTAGCAAGAGAAGTGCTTATCACTTTAGTCTTATCCATGTTAAACCTCTGAAGCACTTTTTTAATGTATTACTTTTGTAACAGATACAACCTTTTTTTTTTCCTATCTCGAGTGATTAACATACTGAGAATCTTCTTTGCTAGTCTCAAGTCCTTCATGGTAAAAGACTTGCTCAATTCTTACTTCAACTTGTCAATTCTAAAAGCATTATGAGCAACAATAAGTATATCATCAACATAAAGCCAAAAAATAATGAAATCATCATTAGTGAATCTCTGAATAAAATCACAATGATCAGAAGTAGTCTTTTTATAGCCTTCCCTCTCTATAACAGAATCAAATTTCTTATACCATTATCTCGAAGCTTGTTTTAAGCCATACAATTTTTCATTAGCTTACACATATAATCCTCTTTTCCTTTCACCTCAAAACCTTGTAGTTGTTCTATATAAATTTCCTCTTCCAGGTCACCATGGAGAAAAAGTTGTTTTCACATCTATTTGCTTAATCTCTAAGTCTTGGCTAGCAGCCAAACTCAACACAACTTGAATGGAAGACATTTTCACCACCGGTGAGAAAATCTCTTCAAAGTTGATGCCTTGTTTTTGACTGAATCCCTTGACAACCAATTTGGTTTTATATCGTGAACGTGAAGTATTTTCTTCTTACTTTATTTTGTAAATCCACCGATTCTTCAAATCCCTCTTACTTTTAGGTAACTTTACTAACTAATAAGTAAAATTATCATATAAGGATTTCATCTCATTTATCATGACATCTATCCAGTGTTACCAGTGCTTACTTTCAACTACTTCTTTATAGCACTCAGGTTCTCCCCCATCAGTTAACATCACAAACTCATCAAGAGAGTATCAAGTAGAAGGCACTAGAATTTTATTAGACCTCTATGGTTGAAATAAAGGTGAAAGTGTGTGCGGATGATCTTCTATGGAAGCATCAATATCACCTACACCCTACATATTATGATCTTGTTGAACATTTTCATCATGTTCTTAAACATCGCTATGAACATCAACTAGATCATTTAGAAGTGTATGAGGAAGTGGAACAATATTAGCAATATTCTCATTAACTTGAGGAGTTGATTTCTTAATGCCTTTAATGTTTTGATCCTCAACGGACACAATATCTCTACTCCTTACAAGCTTTTTCTCAACTAAATCATATAAATGGTACCCAAAGTCATCTTCACCATAACCAAGAAAGATACATTGTCGAGTCTTCACATTTAACTTCCCTTTTTCATTTTTAGGGACATAAACAAAAGCCTTACAGCCAAAGACTTATAGATAGTCATAAGAGACTTCCTTACCAAACTAAATTCTATCCAGAACATCACCTTGTAGTGAAATACTAGGAGATAGATTAATTACATGTGTCATTATATTTAAGATTTCCCCTCATAAGGATCTAGGTAATTTTGCATTTGAAAGAAGACATCTGACCCTCTTAATCAACGTTTTGTTCATCTTTTCTACTAAAGCATTCAACTGTGGTGACTTGGGAGGTGTTCTCTAGTGTTTAATCCCACACTTTCTGTAATACTCATCAAATGGACTACTGTACTCACCACCATTATCAGTGCAGACACATTTCAACTTCTTACTATTCTGTCTCTCAACAAAGGCATGAAATTGTTTAAATATATCAAAGACTTGATCTTTAGTCTTCAAAGTATAAACCCAAAACTTCCTTAAGTGATCATCAATAAAATTCACAAAATAAAAGGCACCACCCAATGAGTGTACCTTTAAAGGACCACACAAATCAGAATGCACTAATTCAAGCAACTCTGATTTTCTTGAAGGCGAGTGACTCTTAAATGTAACTTTATTTTGTTTTCTAGCAAAATAGTGAGGACACCTTCTTTAAAACTGCACTCTTTATGTTTGGAAGTTGGTTCTTTCTTGCCAAACAATTCATCCTCTTTTCACTTATGTGACTAAGCCGCTTATATCATAATTTAATGGAATTTTCATTCTCTACTACATTTACAATATCTTTAAAGATAACTACTTACATGAGATATAAAAATAAAATGGAGTATTCCATACCTCATGCCACAACTAGGGAGCTTCTAGTAAGTTTTCATTAGCCATCACTAAAGGTACTGTAAAAATCTTCATCATCTAGCTTTCCCATTGAAATCAAGTTCAAACAGATATCAAGGACATGTCTAACATTCCTTAATGTGAACTGTGCTCCATTGCTAGTCTTTAAGCAAACATCACTAATGTCAATGATATCTGCTAAGTTGTTATTACCTATTTTCAAAACTCCAAAATCACCAGGAGTATATGTTGTGAAGAATTTCATTTTTGAAATAACATGAAGAGAAGTACCATTATTTATGACCCAATCAGTCTTATGAGATGTTAGATTAATCACATCCTTATCATAAATAATAATAAGGTCACTAATACCAAAAGTGGATGCAGTAACAACACGATCATTACTCATATTCTTCTTCTCGTGTTTATCACTATCATCTTTATTTTCTCTCTTCCACTTGTAGCACTTTTTCTAAATATGACCCTTTTTTCCCGCAATAATGACACTAGACCTTCTTATACTTAGATCTTGACTTGCTTCGACTCTTACTTTTACCTTTTTTATCATTTCCTTTTTCTTGACTTCTCCCTTTATTTTCAGTAATTAAAACCTCTAATTTGGATGATGAATGAACCCTGAGATTTTCTTCTCATCTCCTCATTCAACACACCACCCTTTACAAGTTCCAATGATAAAACATCACTAGAGGTAAAATTAGTGAGAAAGATTCAAAATGTCTCGCAAGAATCAAGTAAGGTAGCAAGTAACCATAACCTGAGAACCTCCTCATCAAACTTAATACCCATGTTTGACAGCTGATCAATGAGACCTTGAAACTTATTCAAGTGGTTAACAATTAAACTCTTTTCATTATATCTCAACTGTATCATTTTCTTTAATAAGAACTTGTTATTACTAGACTTTAAAGCATACAAAGTCTCAAGTTTGCTTCACAAAGTCTGTGTATGTGTCTCATTGCAAATGTGATCATAAACATTATCATCAATAAATTGTTGTATAAAACCACAAACCTATTCATACTCAAATTCTCATTTTTCATCAATCTTAAACTTAGGTTTTGTAGTAACAAATACTGACAAATGCAATTTCTTTGTAAATAGGAGATCTTTCATTTTACTCCTCTATATATAATAATTCATGTCATTCAAACAAACTAATTTATTCACATTCAATTTCATTGTTCAAACAAGCCAAATACATCAACCTAACTTTCTGCTCTTTCTCACACCACTCTAATGAGAGAAGGAGGTAATGGAGTATAAATAGCCCAAGAAACTTCTCCCGCTTACTTGAACCTGTGAAGAAATGATTGAATAACAAAAATGGCAATTCAAATAAATCACGCAAAAAAACACATTAATTTTTATGTGGAAAACCCCTCCAAATCAAAAAAGGAAAAAACCACCAGACACTTGGAGCTAGAGGTCAACTCCACTATAATTAAGTAAGTACAATAGAGGTACACAACCTCAATTACATTAAACAAATTGAACAAAATTCAATTTGAACTAAAAGAGAGACTAATGAATTGAGTAAAACAGGTCAACCACGTTATGTCAATTACAACTCAACAAGTATACCTCAAAGCAATAATCCAACTGTTCAAAATGAACTCTTAGATATCCCTTACCAGCTATTCAAATTTCATGTCAATCCAACTACAAGTCAATATTCATCCATATGGTTTACCAACTTTGCCATAGATAAGAGAGTAAAAAGTTACTAGAATTAAGATGCCTCGACTGTAATGGAAAAACCTGCCCTTACAATTCACAAAAAACCAATCCAACCATTTACAAAATCAACTTGATCGGACCACAAACAATCCTCTAATTACATGGTTAATCAAAACTGCACGCGAAAAATTGCCCAGAGTATACCAATAAAAGTTAAAGAGAAGTAGGACTTATAGTACTTGAAAGACAATATCCACATTCAAAATTAAAAACCAAATGTCTTCTATCAACTATCCAAGTTTTTACTTAATCGGACACTAATATCCTTTCCAAACGTAAGATCACAAAACACTTTTTTTTTCTTTTTTCTCTTTTAACAGGATCCCTTTTTTTCTCTCTTTTGGCAGCCTTTTTTTTTTTTCACACAACCAACTAGCTAGATTTTTCATCCAAAAAGGGTATTTATACCTATTTTAATTATTTTGGATTATGACTTTCAAAAATACTAAAATAATATAAAAGACTCTGAACTATATATTTACATAAAAATGGACCAGTGAGCCCAACATTCTTAACCTATGACTTGTTAGCTTGTTCGCATTTGTTTACTTAGTGTTCTTTGTGGTTTTTTTGTGTTTTGGCTTTTGAAATTGTACTTTCACATGTTGTATTACATCTATTATTAATAAAGTTGATCTTTTTTAGAATATATCTTCAAATTGATAATAGCTTAAATCCTCTTAGTTAAAGGAGTTACGTCGCATTATTATGACCTAATGCAAACTTTTCATGTTTTGTGTTACAACCTAATTGGTTATTTCTCTCTATAAATTAGAGAAGTGTTTGGATCCTTATCCTTTACCCCAATGCCTCTCTTTGAGACTCTTTTCACTTCTTTTAGAAAACTGAGAATCTCCTTTTATCTTGCATTATACTTCAAAATGCGTGGGAATAGGTTCTTTGTTTGTCATGTGAGCTTTCTTTAGATCTGTTTATGTGATGGTGGCAATTTGTTTCTTGATATTATGACTGCTTTGGTGACTTGTCACATATTAGTCATAAGTATTTTGGGTAGTCATATACTAGGAAACATGTTGACCCTTATTGCTTGAGTTTGTTAGGCAGTCATAATATCAAGAAAGTGAAATCTTGAAGACCCTGACTACTATGCATGTTGCTTGTGAGTATCTTGACTACCATGCATTCCATATCTGCAGAGGGGGACTAGATCTGCCTTTGTGGCAAATCTGTGTTAACCCTAACTATATGGGTGCTCCCTATACTTGAAGCACCTAGTTTTTTGAGGGGGTTTAGGCTAGTATTTCCCTCTATGAGTTGTTTCTCTTCTTAGGGACGTCTTGCTAGAGTGGAAGCACTAACCAACTGATAGGAGAAAGGGGCGGTAGTAAAGTATAAATTGTCCAAGAAATTTCTCCCACTTGCTTGAACCTGTAAGGAAATGATTAGATAACAAAAAATGGCAATGCAAATAAACCAAGCAAGAGAATATACCAATTTTTACGTGAAAAACCCCTCCAAATCAAAAGGGGAAAAAACCACGGGACACTCTAAGCTAGAGGTTAACTCCACTATAATCAAGTGAGTACAACAGAGGTACACAACCTCAATTACATCAAACAAATTGAACAAAATTCAATTTGGACTAAACAAGAGATTGATGAGTTAAGCAAAACAGGTCAACCACGTGCTGTTAACTATAACTCAACAAATAGACCTCAAGGAAATAATCCAACCATTCAAGATGAACTCCCAGATGTCCCCTACCAACTGTTCAAATTTCAGTTCAATCAGACCATGGGTCAATAATCATCCACATGGTTTACCAATTATGCCACAAATGAGAGAGCAAAAAGTTACCAGAATCGAGAGGCCTTGGTTCGAATAAAAAACCTACCCTTACAGTTCATAGAAACCCAATCTAACCGTTGACAAAGAAGACATATATATCCTCTAACTACGGACCAAAACTCAGCTCGATTGAACCACAATATTCCGATTACACAATTAATCAAAACTGCATGTATAAAATTGCCCAAAGTATATATTTACAAAAATTGAAGAGAAGCAGGACTTACTATGCTCAAAACCCAATCTCCACTATTTAGAAATAAGAACCAAACGTCCTCTATCAACTATCCAAGTTTTAGCTTGATCGAACATAGATATCCTTTCCAAAAGTAAGATCAAAGAACATTATGTTTTGCTTCCTCTCTTTCTGCAGCCTCCCTCCTTTTCCTTCTTTCTTTCAGCAGCTTGTTTTTTTCTTTCTGATGACCGACTCTCCTCTTCTAGGTTTTTTTTTTTTTTTCAGCCAAAGGGGTATTTATATCCATTTTAATTATTTTGAGTTGTGGCCCCAAAAATTTTAGGCTATATATCCACATAAAAAGAGACCAATGAGCCTAACAATTCTTTCCCTCTCAACTATGTGGAAATATTGGCTATCCTGGCCAATGCACAACACAGCTTAAATTTTCATCTTAACAATACCTTGTCATCGTATCAACAACATTATCATCTATCATGGCATCTACCCAATGTTGTCTGTGCTCACTTTCAACTACTTCTTTATAGCTTTTGAGTTCTCTCCCATTAGTCAACATCACAAACTCATCAAGAGAGTACCGAGTAAAAGGTACTGGAATTCTATTAGACCTCCGTAGCTGAAATAGAGGTGAAGGTGTGTGCAAATGATCTTTTATGGAAGCATCAATATCACCCACACCCTGCATATTATGATCCTATTGAACATTCTCATCATGTTCATCAATCAAATCACTTAGAGGTGTTTGAGGAAGTGAAACAATATAAACAGACTTCTCATTAACTTGAGGAGTTGATTTCTCAATGTCTTTAATGTTTTAATCCTCAACGAACACAACATCTCTACTCCTTACAAGTTTTTTCTCAACCAAATCATATAAATAGTACCCGAAGTCATCTTCACCATAACCAAGAAAGATACATTGTTAAGTCTTCACATCTAACTTCCCTCTTTCATCTTTAGAGACATGAATAAAAGCCTTACAGTCAAAGACTCGTAAATGGTCATAAGAGACTTCCTTACCAAACCAAACTTTGTTTGGAACATCACCTTGTAGCGGAACACTAGGAGACAAATTAATTACATGTGTCACTGTATTTAAGGCTTCATCCTAGAAGGATCTAGGTAATTTTGCATCTGAGAGAAGACATCTGACCCTTTTAATCAACGTTCTATTCATCCTTTCTACTAAACCATTCAATTGTGGTGTCTTAGGAGGTGTCCTCTGGTGTCTGATCTTATACTTTTTGTAGTATTCGTCAAATGGACCACTATACTCACCACCATTATCAGTGCGGACACATTTTAACTTCTTACCAGTCTGTTTCTCAACAAAGGCATGAAATTGTTTAAATACATCAAAGACTTGATCTTTAGTCTTCAACGCATAAACCCAAAGCTTCCTTGAGTGATCATCAATAAAAGTCACAAAATAAAGAGCACCACCAAGTGAGCGTACCTTCAAAGGACCACACACATCAGAATGCACCAATTTAAGCAACTTTGATTTCCTTGAAGGCAAGTGACTCTTAAATGTAACTTTATTTTGTTTCCTAACAAAATAATGATGACACTTCTTTAAAACTGCACTTTTTATGTCTGGAAATTGGTTCTTTCTTACCAAACAATTCATTCCCTTTTCACTCATGTGATTAAGCTGCTTATGTCATAATTCAATGGAACTATCATTCTCTACTGCATTTACAACATCTTTGAAGATAACAGCTTGCATGAGATATAAACTGTAACATTTCTTACCTTGTGCCATAATTAAGGAGCCTTTAGTAAGCTTCAACTAGCCATCATTGAAAGTACTACAAAAACTTTCATCATCTAGCTTTCTCGTTGAAATCAAATTTAAACGGATATCAGGGACATGTCCAACATCCCTTAATGTTAGTTGTGCTCCATTGCTGGTTTTTAAGCAAACATCACCAATGCCAATGACCTTTGCTAAGTCGTTATTACCCATCTTCAAAACTCCAAAATCACCAAGAGTATATGTTGTGAAGAATTTCATTCTTGAAGTAACATGAAGAGAAGCACTACTATCTATGACTCAATCAGTCTCATGAAATGTCAAATTAATCACATCCTCATCACAAATAATAATGAGGTCATTAGTACCAAAAGTAGATGTAGTAGCAACACGATCATTACTCATATTCTTCTTCTCGTACTTATCATTGTCATCTTTATTTTCTCTCTTCCACTTGTAACACTTTTTCTAAATGTGACTTATCTTCCCACAATAATGACACTAGACATTCTTATACTTAGATCATGACTTACTCTAACTCTTACTTCTACCATTTTTACCATTTTCTTTTTCTTAACTTCTCCCCCTATTTTCAGTAATTAAAACCTTTGATTTGGATGATGATGAACCCTAAGATTTCCTTCTTGTCTCCTTATTCAACACACCACCATTTATAAGTTTCACTGATAAAACACCACTAGAGGAAGAATTAGTAAGAAAAATTCGAAAAATCTCCTAAGAATTAGGTAAAATAGCAAGTAACCATAACCCGAGAATTTCATCATCAAACTTAATGCCCATGTCTGATAGCTGATCAATGAGACCTTGAAACTCATTTAAGTGGTCAGCAACTAAACTTCATTATATTTCAACTGCATCACTTTCTTTAATAAGAACAACTTGTTATTACCAAACTTTAAAGCATATAAAGTCTTGATTTTGTTCTACAAAGTTCGTGCATGCATTTCATTGCAAATATGATTATAAGCAGTATCATTAACAAATTGCCATATAAAACCACAAACCTATTCGTGTTCAAATTCTCATTTTTCATCAGTTTTAAACTCAGATTTCATAGTAGTAAATATTGACAAATACAATTTTTTCACAAATAAGAGATTTTTTATTTTACTCTTTCATATATGATAATTCGTGTTATTCAAACAAATTAATTTATTTACATTTAACTCTATCATTCAAACAAATCAAATACACTAACCAGATTTTGATACCACTATAATGGGAGAAAGGGGTGGTAGTGGAGTATAAATAGTCCAAGACCAACTTTGTGTTAGTAGCTAGGAGGAACTTCCAAAGGACCTAGCTGTGTTGGAAGGTTATGACTCATGCTTAACTTTAGTAGGTCTATTTTATGGGGAGGCCTTCCTAAGGAATTCCAGCCAACGGCCCTTTTTTTTTTATTTTCTTCCTGATTACGAAACATGGTATTTGCAACTTTATTTTTCTGCGGCAGCCTATGGAGCAGTCGTGATGTCAAGAAAACGTCAAGCCGTGGATTTTGTACTTCAAATTTCTGTACTTGTTTCCTTGTAGTTGGGTAATTGGGAAGAGCATACCCTTGTATATTTTGTTAATAAAAGAAATATTCTGCTTTACATCTTGTTTGCAAGCTTGTCCATCTTTATGCGATTAGCTGTCGTTTGTAAATTGCGTTTTATCAGTTTTCTTTATCCTCTTGTTTGCTGATAGTTTACGCCTTACTACGACCTGCACCTTTGCTTTTTGTTTGTGCGCTTATTCTTACGCATTTATTCTTATGCCTCAAGTCGTTTTCGCACTAGATCGCAGCCTCTTTGTACGTTATCTGCTTGTTGTGAGTTTGTGGGCTGTTTTTGCTTACACTCTGTACACTTGTACTTTCTTTCCGTTAACACTCACCATATTTTTACGTAACGACAGCCAAGTCTCTACCTTTTGTGTTCCAAGTCGAAAGGCATATTCCATGTGTTTTGAGGCTAGCTTGATGAAGTCGTTATTAAGTGTGGCGTGGGTCGTACGTTTGCGGCTTCTTACTTGTGTAGATTTTTGGAGTCTCTTGAGTTATCAAAACCCAACTACTTACAAGCACTTTACTGTAAATCAAAAACAATTAAATATAACATCAAAGTGACCAATAATAAACACAGGCAAAAAGCTTTATAGTTGATATGTTGTAAAGCATCTTCTTTTACTTGCCAATGTCGCAGCTTTTTACGTTAGTGGGGGAGACTTGTCCTTTTTCGGTGTCTACAATCAAAACCACAAAAAACAAAGAAAAGAAAAGGCAAAATAAGATAGACAATTTAAAAAAAGAAAAATAGAAAAGAAGAAAAGAAGAAAGACTTGGATGTAATTTCCCATAGAATTAACATAATCCGTGACATTGGATTTGTATTGTTGCCACTCACTTTATATGTATTAATGCATTATTGGTGGAAGCATAAAAAGTTGGTTCTAAGTACGGATTCATCAATTGCGAGAAACCAATCAGCATATGAATCAATGCATATAGATAAAAGGAAATGGGGGAGATGAAAAAGGAAACTTACATCAAAATAGGTGTTCTTCCAGAACTTTATTACTCCTAGACTATAAAAGCATGCATAGGAAGCAGATTATGAACTGAAAAAATATATATGGCATGTAAGAAAAATGCTTGGAATTGATTTTGTGGTCCAAAAAAGCCACGAGACATTTTAACAAGTAAAAATATTCACCTGATTTTGATTTCATGGTTACCTGAGCCATCAAGTTAATAAAAACAATCTAGAAATAAATATTAACTCCTTTTGTTTTATATATTTTCACCCAATTAGCTATTAGCAAATAATTCCATCCAATGCGTAGAAAGGAAAGAAAATTCATTTAAAACATTTAATTTAGGCCTAGACTAGAATGTGCCAAATAGACCAAGGAGAGGTCCTTTCTCAACCGGTATTGCTCGCAAGAATGCCCAAGTTCTTACTCGTTGATAGTCCTCTATAGGCAACATTAGCAAATCTTGGTGTCACAAAACTCATAAATCAATCTTATCCAAGCATACTATCCTTAAAAGACAAGCATACCAATTCATCTTTTATGAAAAGCATCGTGGCTTATTGGTAGCAGCTGGCCCAACAAAAGAACAATTACTCGTGGAATCTTCTATCGCGAAAAGTTACTTCTGCCATGAAGAAAGACTGAGCACAGTAAGAATAGGAAGAGGAGAATCTTAATGCACGGCAAGGTGGATCATTAGATAATCCAAATAACAACAGCTTTTCTTGCGCGATTGGTAAAAACAAACGGTACTAGGATCAGCAGTAAGCCGTCGGCACCTCACGCAATGAAGTCCAAGATATTGCTATTACTTGCTCTAAAGATTCTAAAGCTTTTACAAACAAACGGTACTAGAGTTGGAGTGGCTACAGGGTTTTGCGAATTTAGGTGAGAAGGAGATTTGTAATCAGGGTGGCTTTTTCTTTTTCGGTCCTTAATCTGGACTGCTAGTTACTGGTCTACAACTTGACCTGCACGGCTATGTGAGTTTGCTGCACTCATTCAATTTGTGAGTAAAATTAGCCGCAACAATAACCCGCCATGAACTTATTAATGTTACTTACCAACGTGAGATACATCTCCTCCCCAACTAATCATCTTATCTTCCATCGAAAATTTTACAAGCCATAAATATGAAGATCAAATATATTTCTCAGTTCAACAATAAACTAAACTGCAATGTTATTCTGATTGATTTACAGATAATATAAACAATAATAATTAAAAAAAAATGATAATCAAATTTTTTAACGTTGAAACCATACAAATAATATATTATTATTTAAATATATAATATATATAATTAAATATAAAAAAATAATTAAATTATATTTATTTTTATTATTAAATTACTTATAATTTTGGTCGTATTATAATAAATTTGTTATTTTTTAAAAAAAATTATATTTCATATAATTTATCATATTTAATTTACTTAAATAATAAAAAAGTATAAATGAAAAATAAGTTGAAAGATTTGAAAAAAAGAAAATATTAGAAGATTAGTATAAAATATCTATTTAATTGTGGCATATTCATATGATTTTAAAAACTCGAAATTTATTGCAATTAACTTCAATACGACTACAATATTTTTTTGACCAAATAATAATGTTCCAAACCAATCTTTAACAATATTGTTTCAAATTTTCTGCCGTGTGCTTGCACTTCAGGCTAGGCATCCAACTGTATAAAACAAGCTGAACCATGACCATGAGCTTGCTACGGGAATATAAAGTCTTAGTAGACATTCTGTGGGTTCATCTATTAAACAGAGGCAGTGTTCATGGAAAGAAAAAAGGAATAGATACATTTTTCCATTTCTCCAACCAACTAGAGGGACAAGTCAAATTAGTCACAGTAGGATAGTACGATCAAAGGCCCAAATAGTGTGATTAAACTTTCTCAGTTAGAAAACACTAATCACAACCCTAAATAATAAGAATTTTGGATTTGTACTGTGAAGTTGAATAAATAAAGTGAAGCGTGCCAAAAGAAGAAAAGTCGTGAACTTTTGTAGCTTTGAACAGGGGACACAAGTCTCTAGATAATGCAAAGGCAAAAGACATCCAAGTGTATCAAAATGAATTGCTAAATCACGTGACGAAAAAGAAGCACCGACCAGTAAGCGACCTCGAAGGATACCATTAACATAACCAAACGAAGCCACACTCTTCTTAGCGTTTTTGCTTTCGTTCACATATTAGATTGGTTAATGCCTCGGACGTTGGTTAATGGAAAGTCTTGTTAGACATTCGGTGGGTTCATTTAGCGAAGTTGAAACTGAAAACTCTATAACAGTTGCTCCACTAAGAAGCAAAATATAGCTGTTCATGTTCAGTTGATTTGCCATATGGAAAAAAAATTAAATAACATTCAGATTCTCGAGTTGCCAAGAAAACGAATTCAGAATATAATCTTCTTTTACTAAATTTTTATTTCAGAAGATGACTAATCATGAACAACAAAAGAAAAGTTGATGTAAACTTACTGCAGCATCCGCTGGACTCCACGCACTGATTCGGGGGCTGGAACAAGGACTCGCAGTAGAAGGTTTTCAAGCTCGAGATAGGGGAGTGAAAACAGGATAGGATTTGGATTTGGTGAACAACAAATCAGAGCACGGTTACTGTTGAAGAGATCGAGATTTTGACGAGTTGAAGCCATGAGGTATTTGAAGTTGTGGATTGGAACGATTAGGGTTTGGACCCTGGACAACGACTAATAAGCTTTTTGGATGAAGAAGAAACAATTTAGTTCAGCGGAAGGTGAATCTGGTCCAAACAAATAATTGAGTTTTGCTGCCAGATATCCCGATTGTCCTCGTGTCTTTTAACCTCCATAGCCAGCAACAGTATCTTGGAAATTGAGCTACCATTCTCACATATCTTATGAATACGAATAGCACTGTCTCGTGGCTCAGAGCTTCAACATACTCTGCAAGGGTCATTTGCTTTATGTTGTAAAGTGGCGAAAGAGTTCGGTAGGTTTAACTTCTTTTCTCAAATCAAAATTGAGAAGAAGCAATCTGCGGTGACCTATGGTCTTTTTTTTTATCTTGGCAAATTATCATTTCTTGCTTCTATAAGCCAAAGCCTGAAATTAATAAATTCCAAGTGCAAGTACCTAGACTCCAGCATCATCAACCACAATAGAAAGTGCGGTTTCCTTGAGATCTCAAGGTCTCTGCTTTACAACATCTTCAATCAAACCCACCACAATTATAGACCTTTTCAACCTTTGAGAACTCATCGAATTTATTATTGATTCCTGGTATATCTTCGGATCATAATGCTTTGATATGAATAGAGGAGGAACAGAACAAAAAAAAAAAAACAGTAGACAAATAAAAAGAGGGAAGCATAAGCAGATGATCATCCAATTTGGATGACAGATTTTTTTTTTTTTTTCTATTTCTGATCTCTTTTTGTATATAGCAGTGATATCATAAAGCCCATAATTGATTCAATTCTAAAGGATAAACAAAAGGTCTTAACAAATCGGAAATATGAGTTAGTACATGAAGTGAGAATGATTCAATAAGAATAACTTTTGAGCTCCTCTAAAAGAGCTTCCTCTAACAAAAACTGGGACTCCTCCATCAATTCAGGGCTCAATCTAAACATCAAGACACAGAACTCCATCTGACTCAATGCCCCATCACCATCAAAATCCCCTTCCTGTAACATACACCTCAAATCATCATCGCTCAAGTCTTGTAACCCCAGCAGAGCAGAGTTTCTCTTGAGACTCTCAAAAGTGATGACGCCCTTTTCAGCATCCATCAAGAGGTTGAAACCATTGCACAGCTCTGCAATGAGGCCATCTCCACCTAGCTTGTTGGCCATAAGAGGCAAGAAGTCATGGAAGTTTTGGTCTTGGTTCTGGTTCCGGTTCTGTGGGGCTGCCATTTGTAATCAAGGGGTGAAAGAGTGACACTTAAGAGGGATCAAGAGGAAATGGAATTGGGCGTTTCTTGGGAGGCAAGAGCGAGTGGAGATGTGTGGGCATATATATGCAGGAGAGATGGGATTTCCAAGAAGGAGAGGCCATGGAAGACAACTAAGATACAGGCCATGGAAGGAAGGTTTGCTTGGAGCTACCTATGTCTTTCGGCGAAGGTTGTCCGGGATAAAATGGTCATTCCAAAGGAAGCCTACAGGCATGTTCTTGGGGTTGGGACTCAAAAGGTCATAGTCATAAGGATAAAGTTGTCAATCCGTTTCAAAGAAAGTAGTCCTTGGGACCTGGGCAAGTCGCGTGGGGACTTGTAGACCAAAAATGGACGGGTTTAGTGGAAGTTTCATTTGAGGGAGGAGGGTGTATAGGCCTAGAATTGTCAATGTGGGGGAAAAATGCTGGACGGCAGGGCTGCGTGGGAAGAAACTTGATTTGACCGAGGCCTCAAGCCTGAACTTGTGGGTTGGACAGCCGACAGAAACATAGCAATGTGCTTGAGCTCCCTAATTGTTTTTATCATATTTATTAAATTCAGTCTGATTATCGTTTTGAGGAAGAGATTGAGTTGCTAGGTCAATCAATAATTGATTGATTAATAATATTTAATATTTTAGAATACTTATATTTTTTTTGTTATATTTCTTCATAATTGTTATAATTTTATAAATTTTGAGTGAAAATAATTATTTTTTTAATTATAAATATAAATTATACTAATTTATCTTATATTTTACTAATATATATATATATATAGTGAGATATTACAAATAAAATATTTTTTAATTGAAATAAGATTGAATTTGATATTTTTAGGTATTTTAATCTACATATAATTTTTATTAGTAACTAAATATTTTGATATAAAATTTAAAATTTAAAAATAAATTTTAAAAATAAAAATTTAGTTTTAAATTACTAGATTAATTAAGATAATTATCAAATTGACAAGTTATTTCTGACAAATAATTCAATTAAATTTTTTTTAATGAAGTAAATTAATTTAGTATTTAAAATATAAATTCACTAATTCAATTGATATGACAGAGTAAAATTTAATCATTATAATTCTTATCAAAATTTTCATTAATTTTTTTCTTCTTTACCTCAATGCTGCCATAAAAATCCTAGAAGAGCAGGTGACATAGTTTATGAAGCTTTTTTATCAAAGTTAATGTGGATTCTATTATAAAGAAGAGTCTCATATTCAAGTATCATTTTCGACTTCGGATATATGGTGAAGTTTAAAATGAAACGAATTGACTGTCGAGGGGTTTCAAATCTAATGTTGCGTTGTAACTTTCAAATGTTGACTTTCGTTAGTTTTGCATCATAAGATTGGACAATGATATAACAATAAATAAAGAAAAAAAAAATTATAAAAATGTTTGCATTGTTAGGCGTTTGCCAACGCTCTGATTCTGATACATGGGGCCTGTAAATATTGTATCCATGTTACTTTATCAAATGTCCAAAAAAGGGACAAAATCGATAGTGTGTGTTAGTTGCATTCTAGGGATAGTCACCTTAAATTCAGGAGAAAAGTTAAAACGCTGAAACATCCCATTTTCCTCTGTTGTTGTGATCTCCTATATCGAATACTAAGAATCTTTTGTGGTGTTGTTTATTGGACGGAAAAAAATCTGAACGACACCAGGGGGTGTGAGGCTAGTTTGTCAATCCACCGGCAAATTGACCCCTCCTCCAAGCCTCCTCTCAGAATGGGTCAACGTCAAAAAGGGGTGAGGTCAGCTGTGATGTGTCGTCCTTTAGGCCAATGGACCACGTACAAAAGAAAGGAAAGAACAAGATAGGATCCTTCACGGAGCCGGCGAGCAGCACCCACTTTCAATGCCACGTCTATTGCCACATTCTTGGAACGTGTATTATTTTTGACGACGTAGCAATATTGACGGGGTCCAAGCTGCCTCCTAGTCTTCCACTGATAAATTGTCAATTCCTCTATTTCTTTCTTTGTCTTTTTTTTTTTTTTGTTCTTGTTCTAAGATGATGGATGGTCAACTCAAAATAAAAATGGCATTTAATTCGAATAAGGTTAACTCAGCATCTTTGGATTTTTGTTTTCCTTTTTCGGTTTCTGGGGACGGTAGTCATTGGATTCTAAACATATGTTTATTTGACAACATGAGTGCGTTCCAGTAAATTAAGATTCACTTCTGAAAGGCCTTAGTAATTCCTTGTTAGTAGCTTAGTCTTGCTGTAAATGACTCACTTGAAATTAAACCACAAAGATGAACTACCATTATGCAACTAAGAGTCAAACCCCAACACCAACAGCATCCTCGTTGAAAAATGATGGAACACCCAAGTTTGCTTTGCCAAAAGACTGACGTAGTTTATTACTTCATCTTGAGCCTTTTAACGGAAATATACATCTCAGAGTGATTCTGTTACTATTTTGATCCATCGCCGTTAGTTCCAATGCAAACAAGAAAGAAAAAAAAAGGGGTTTATTGAGCTTGGTAATTGGGAAGGTTTTTGTAGCGGCGTTCTATATGGACCATGTTACAGGATCTTAGTAGAATGAGTTGTTAGCTAAAATATAGAAAAATTAGAAATAGATGTAAAAATAATAAATATGTAAAAAAATATTAATTTGAAGTGCATTAAATATTATTTCTAAAAATAATTTTACTTTTATAAATATATTATTTCAATAAAATAAGTTAAGGTAATTATTTTTTTAAAATATAATAATTTTTTTATTAGTATGCACTTCATAAATGTAGTGATAGAAGTAATATCATTTTATTAAATTTAATAATTTTTATTGATTAGAGTATAACAAAAAATTTATATTTATCTTTTTAAAATGAAATTTATATTATTTTTAATTTAATATCTTATAAAAATAAATATTAAAAATAAAAATAAAAATAAAAGTTAATGATTATAACTAATAGTGTATTAGTATAACAATTAATTTTTTAATAATTAGAAATAATTAATAAAAATATAATTAGTTTAAATTTGAAATGTTTGAAAAGGTTTTGAACTAGAGGTAGACCAGCAAAAACTAGTCAATTATGTGGGGTCATATTGGGCCTCTTCCATTAGGTTTGAATTTAGGCCACTCACACATGTATGAGTCAATTTTTACATTTTTTTTATAAAATATAAGACAAATATTATTTTATACACGTGTATAACAAGGTTTTTATTTTTAATATAAGATACCTTTATTCCCAACAATCACCTACATATTTTAAAAATTAAATCTTTTGAGTTTTAGTGAGAATATAATACATCATTATTAGTATCTTTTGAGTTATGAATTAAAGATTAAAATGTATAAATTTTGATATTTAGAAATATAATAAATAAAATTTTTTATGAATCATAATTTCTTAATGAAAACTAGTGAACTTGTCATGATATTATATTCTTTAAGACAATGTTGTTTGATGCAATTGAGTGCTATAAGGTTATATGCACACCTAATTTATTCTCATAAAACCTATAAAAATCTTATCTAGGATTACATAAGAGTAACCTCACTTTACTCTTATATAATTGAATTTATTAAGTATACATTCCAATAACACACCACCTATAATGATTATATAATTTATTGAGAGTATAACGCGACTTCAAATATTGAGATTTTGCATTATTTATATCATAAGAAGGGACTTTATAATTTTGACAGTGTATATAAAATCAATTAATGACTTGTTATTATTTATATAAACTTACTTCAAGGGATCTCTTATTTTATAAGTTAGGTTCTTATCACTCTTAATTATTCTTTATAGGCATTAGTCTCACTCTCTTTAATGTATCTTCCCTTAGCTTTTTTCCTAGTGGTTTTGTTAGAGGATTAACCAATTTTATTTTTAATCTTACAAAATCAAGTGATATTACGTTATTATTTTGTAATTGCTTGACTAATGTGTGTTTTAGATGAATATGTTTGTTTTCCCCATTATATGACTTGCTCTTTACATAAGTAATAGTGGCTTGACTATTATAATGTATCGATATTAATGGTGTCAATTTTACCCATAATGGAATATCTATCAAGAAATTTCTCAACTAATTTGCTTCCATACTAACCATAGATTTCATGATAGATAAAGTAATAATTGTTTGCTTAAAAGAATTCTAAGTCACTACTTCACTTTTAAGAGTGAATACATACCCATATGTAGATTTTATCTCATTTGAATTAAAAATCTAGTTAGCATCACTATATCCTTTTAATATAATAGAAAATTTACTACAAAATATACTATAATTTATGGTATCTTTTAAATATTTCAAAATTTTTGTCAAACCATTCTAATGATCATAGTTTAGATTATGTGTATATCTACTCAGTATACACATAATATGACTAATGTCAAGATGTGTATAATTCATTAAATACATTAAATTACCAATAATTTGTGTATACATGGATTGAAACACATATTGAACAATTTTTTTAACAAGTTTATAGATGCATCATAAAGAGCAGAGATAAGTTTGACATTAAAATATCCAAATTTTTTGAGAATTTTCTTTATGTAATGTTCTTAAGATAGAAAAATAGTTAAATAAACTCTAATAATCTTTACTTCTAGAATGACATTTGCTTCTCTTAAATCCTTCATGTTAAAATATGATGCAAACAATATTTTGGCATTGGCTATTAATTTCATACTAGAGATAAATATAAGGATGTCATCAATATACAAGTATATAATAACACAATTATCATTTTTAACTTTTGTATAAATACATTTATGAACACAAACAATAAAAAAGCCATTAGAGATCAAAATATTATCATACTTTTCATATCATTTGTTTAAGTGCTTATTTCAACATATATAAAAATTTAACAAACCTATAAACTTTTTCTCTTGGTCAAGGACTACAAATCCTTTAGATTGTAACATGTAAATTTCTTTATCAAGATCACCATGTAAAAATGTTGTTTTAACATCCATTTAATGAATAATAAGATTACAAACAAATGTTGAGGTAATCAATATTCTAATAGATGTAATTCTATCAACAAAAGTAAAAGTATCAAAGTAATCAATAATCTTTTTTTTTT
Organism: Bruguiera gymnorhiza; assembly: GCA_020883675.1. Taxonomy (NCBI): domain Eukaryota; kingdom Viridiplantae; phylum Streptophyta; class Magnoliopsida; order Malpighiales; family Rhizophoraceae; genus Bruguiera; species Bruguiera gymnorhiza. Next base: position 1,540,299 of record JAIRCJ010000136.1, on the reverse strand, counting down.
AAGTATATCTTTTTATTATAAGCTTGGCTCTAGATTTGTTAATAGATCCATTTAATTTATATTTTTTTGTAAAAATCCATTTTCATCCTATGAGTCTAGCACTTATAAGTAAATCTATAACTTCCTATGTATCATTTTGTTTTGAAGAATCAACCTCACTCTTTATAGCTTATAGCTAAAAGTTAATATCGCTAAAGTTTATCGCTTCAGTGTATGTCAAAGGATCATTATTCACTACAAGAGTGCAAAAGTTATCCTTAAATTTCTTTTCTTTGATTTATTTCTTATTTCTTCTCAATTTTAGTTTAAAAGTAGTATTACTAGATACCCTCTCTAAATCAACTATAGGTTTAGGTGATGGTATTAAATCCTTTTTCATTATAACTATATACTAAAAAAACTTTGCATTCTAAATGTCAACAATAGTGTTAGACTTAAAAACATGACTCTTAATAATAAGAAAACAATATACAACACTATGTTTTATATAATCAATTAATATGTAATTTGAGATCTTAGAACCTTGTTTCTTTTTCTTTAATTCAGGCAAAAGAACTTTTGCAAGACACTCTTATACTTTCAAATAATTCAAACTAGGAGAGTAGCCCTTCTATAGTTTATATGAAGTTTTACTAATTTTCTTGTAAAAATTTTATTTTGTAAATAACATATAAAAAGTATTATCTCTCTTTATAAATTATTAAATGCCCCTATACTGACTGGCATGACATTTATCATATCTTTCAAAATTTTATTCTTTCTCTTTCCTACATATCAAGTTAGGAAAGGTACTTAAAGGTTAAAGCTTATATATATTGATGTGTGTAGCCCTATAAGCATTCCATCATTAAGTGACAACAAGTTCTTTATTTTGTTTATAAATGACTACACTAGAATGTGTTGGACCTATTTCATGAAGTATAAATATAAAGTGCTTAATATTTTCTCTAAGTTCAACCTATGGATAAAGAATTTAATTAATTGTAAGATGCAAATGATAAAATCAGATAATGGTACTAACTAAACATTTAACAAGTTCGGTAAGTTTTATGAAAATGCTAGGATTTATCACTAATTCATAATCGGTTATAACTTTCAACAAAATGGAGTGAATAAAAGAAAAAATAGGACTATAATATAAATGACTAGGTGTATGTTGGTTGAAAAGAATATGTCTAAAAAGTTTTAGGCAAAAGTAGTTAACACTATTGTATGCTTTTTGAACTGGTTACCTAACAAGGTATTAGAAAGGAAGAAGACTCTTTATAAGACTTGGTATTGAGAAAAACTTTATTTACAACACTTAATAGTGTTTGGTCTCTTATAGCTATGTAATGTTTGTTAGTAGAAGTGTTAAATTTGATAAGTACACTAACTAATATTAGGATTCAGCTTCATTAAGAGAAGAAGTTCACAATCATAGCAAAAGCCAACCTCCTCTTCAAATTGAAATTACATTAAGTGATAAAATGACAAATTTTGATGTTAACTTGTAAAGGGAAGCAAAGCACTTATTGATGTGTATAAAAGAAGCAACGTGGCTTCTTTAGAGCCTATCAATTATGCAAAAACTTCTAAGTTAGCTATATAGGTGGATGCAATGAAAGGTAAAATTGAGATGATAGAGAAAAAAACAAAATCTAGAAGCTAATTGAGAGGTAAAATCACAAACAAGTGATTAGAGTTAAGTGGATGTTTAAAGTTAAGATGAATTATGATGACACACTTAACAAGCATAAAGTTAAATAAATTATAAAAGGTTATTCATAAGAACTTGGAGTGGATTATTTGGAAATTAGTTCTCCAATTAGTAAATTTGACACAATTAGACTTCTTTTGGTACTTGTAACTAAAAAATGATAGATGATGTTTCAATTAGATGTAAAATTAGCTTTTTTAAATAGTCCATTGGAAGAAGAGATATACATAAAACAACTAGAAGGCTTTGTGAAAGAAGAGTAAGAAAAAAATCTATATCTGCTCTAGAGGGGTTTATATGGCATAAAACAGGCTGCTAGAGTTTATTACAACAAGTTTGATGAGAACCTAATGTATCAAGAATTTGTGAGAAGTAAAACTATTTTTTATATAAAAACTGCCCTTGCTAATTTATTGATTGTTCCAATCTATGTAAATGATTTATTAATCATTGAGAGTTGCAGTAACGTGATTGATGAGTCTAAAGCCAATATGAAAAGAGATTTTTAAATGACAAATATGGGATTGATGTCTTACTTTTTGAAAATCCAAACTACTTAAACTCATAAGGCCATGTTCACCAATCAACAAAAATATGTAAATGAGGTTTAAAAAAAATTAGAATATAAAATTATAAATAAGTCTCCACACCAATCATGATAAATGAAAAGTTTAGTAAAAAAGATGAAAATAGGAAAGCAAAGGGAAGCATTTATAAAAGTTTGATTAATTTGTTATACTTAATAGCAACTAAACTTGATATGATGTTTGCAACTAGCTTGCTCACTAGATTCATGCAAAATCCTAATAAATTGCATTCTTAAGTTGCTAAAAGGGTACTCAGGTATGTGAAAGGTATAGTTGGGTTTAGGTTGGAGTTTTGAGCAGAAAGAAAGATTGTCCTGACAGGTTTTTCAAACAGTAATTAGGGTGGCTCTTATGAAGATATGAAGAGTACTTTAGGTCAGCTTTTCTCCCTTAGTTCAGCCTTGATCATTTGCATTGAGAAGAAAGCAACAGTGACATAATTCACTGCAGAAGAAAGTGTTAGTTAATTTCAAATTTGTGCAAGCTATGCTACTTAGATTATGATTGACAACAAATTTACTATAGCCGTTTCAAAGAATCTTGTGTTCTACGGGAGAACAAAACATATTAAGATCAAGTATCACTTTGTTGGAAAGGCCCAGTAGGATGGTGAGGTTGTTTTGGTGCACTAAAGTTCAGATTTACACTTTAGTAGATATCATGACCAAAGTCTTACTAAGGCTCAGGTTTGAAAAGCTAAGAGATGGCATGAGATTGAACAATAAAGAAGCTAAGGAGGACTGTTGTGTGTCCTAGCTTCTTCATTGCTCAAGCTCCCAGCATTGAAGAAGAAGAGTGCCCAGCTGAGTTTCACCAAGAGGATGACAGCAACTTCAGCAACTAGAACCAGTAGCATTGTTTTTTTCTTTATGGGTAATGCTCTTGGTTAGCTTGCAACTAGCTTTTTTGAATAGTCTAGTTCATGTAACCATTTAAAAATTAAATTGTAATATGTTTAGTGGATGTTAATGGCTGTCAAACATGAAAAATCAGTGCTAATAGGGTTAGGTGATAGCTTGTGGAACTAAAAGAAGCTTGCTTTGTATAGAAGCTTTATGAGCATGAGAAGCATGTTCTTTTGCCATCATTATTGTACTTAAACTTTGCATAATGTGCCTTTATAAGGAACTTTGAATTACAGTGGAAAAACCAGTTGAATTACAACCCCCCCCCAAAAAAAAATAGTGTTCTTTGGTGTGTTCTTTTAATCTTCATCTTCTTCTCTCTCTTCTGCTTTTCTTCTGCTTCTCTGAAGTTTCAGTCTTCTGCCTCCGACAAGTACATAGAATGAAACAAGAATTGTGAACTTCTATAAAGTATGAGAACTTGTGGCCTGCTGTTGCAGGGAGTATTGAATGATGGACATGAAATAGCTGCGAAAAGGCTCTCCGAGAATTCTAGACAAGGACTCAATGAGTTCGAGATTGAAGTCACGCATATAACCAAACTTTAGCATCGGAATCTAGTGAAGCTTCTAGGATGCTGGCATTCAAGCCGGTGAAACAATGTTGATTTATGAGTTCATGCCTAACAAAAGCTCGGACTTCTTTCTCTTTGGTTTGACTCTCTCAAAATCTATAGAAACTTTATTTAATTGTTAATCATTAGTGTTTGTAGTCTTGTAGAGAGCGACATTTTGAATAAAGCCTTCTGTTTATTAGGCATCACCACCATTATTTTTCCCTTTTGTGTTTATTCACGAAGCTAAAATGGACCAAGTTAGGATAACTTGAGCAGACAATTGTGCAAATGAAGCACGGGATATCCTACTAGACCAGCCTAAGCATTAAAAGGGGATATCCTCTGCGTGCAAAGAAGCCCCGAAGACAGGCCAAGCATGTCGTCAATGTGTTTTGCCTCAGCCTAAACAACCGGGATTCTTCATGGAGAGAGAGCTCATTGAAGCAAGTTCTTCGTCAAGTAACCATAAACCTTCTAATGAGCTAACTATTTCATTATTTGAGCCACGATAAAGGATATTCATATCATGTTATTGGCATTTTGGCATGCTAGTGATACTGATATTCAATTCTTTTGTATTTTCTTGTATGCAATACTCCGTACATTAGAAATCTATCTCATCTGTTACTTCGTTTTGAATCTATCTTTGACCTGCAGACAAGCTTCCACCTTTTCCATGTTTTAAGCATAGGTTGCCTGCAATGATTAAGAAAAACTTGTTTAAATGTAAGAATGCAGCAGCAATGCAATATTATGGCTTGTTTGCACGCTCCAGATTAATTTGATATGGTTAATGACAAACAATCTACGTTGGGACTTAAGGGAATTTAATCGGAATTACCAACTGTTGCCCAAAAATTTTAGGCCAGCATTCGAGAATTTAGGATCAAATGTCCCATATGATGAAAGCAAACTAATAAAGTGATAGTCAGGGCGAAATGCCAAGACTTAAGAGTTGATGCCAAAACCTCGAGCTTCTAGCAATGCAGTCCCAAAGAAGCCCTTGCCCACACATCTTGCGTCCAGTTTAATATGTTTGAACTCCCAACATTTAAGCTTTTCTAAGTACTTTTTAATGAATAAAATGTATTTTCTTAGTCTCCAAGGTCTAGAGTCAGTTCATCTCATCCAAGTGAGAACATCAGGAATCAGATTCTAAGAGATACCTTTCATCAATGGGGTAATTGTTAGAGACAATCAACTCAAGGGCCTATTCAATTCTCAGAAGTTCGACACCACTATAGTCTAACACACCCACAGGCAAAGAAAAAATAGACAACAACATACTGTTATTATAGCAGAGATCACCCCAATTTCTGCAGATCCCAGAATGCTAAAAGTGGAACCATCTATGTTCCATTTGAGTAAGGGTAACTACGGGCTGCCAAGTGCCGGTTGAAAGTTTGGTTTATGGTTGGACCATCTGTTAACAATATCAGAAGAAATTTACAAGTCTGGCCCATTGAAAGGAAGGTTGTTGTCGATTACTTCAATTCATCTATAAAGCGTTAAAAGAATGACATCCACCGAAGTATCCCAACTGATAGAAACGCTTCTAAAAACCGTCTCATTTCTCTCTAGCCATATAGTTCAAACTATAACCAAAAACAAAGTAATCAGTACCTTCCTTAGGATTTTACTATAGATGAGAACTTCCCATTTGCTCAGAAAGGTCCCTTATATAGTATTGGGGGCACTCCATCAATTGATAGCTGTGTTCCAAAAATCCCAACATTTTGGGTAATGGATAAAAAGGGCTGAGGCTATCATCCTGAGAGACAAGCCCCTTCTTAAGGAAAGAAGTTTTGGCGTTAATCCTGTGGAGAATAGCGAGACAAGCCAATACTTCAACTCTTGGAGTTGCTAAAAAGCAAAACTGTAGATTGAAGCAGGAGGTCCTCAATAAATTTCTGTGCAAAAAACTATAATACTCTGTACTGCTCATTAGAGGTGAAGATTCAGATAATCCGATCAAGTCGATGCAGATCAGCCAGCCAAGAAATCAGTTCTTCTTTCCTAGGAACTCCTTTGCCACTTGGATGTGTCAGATGCTTCCAAATATCCCCATCAAATGTGCCTGGCTATCCGTCACAATCTCTGCTATGTACTTGCCCGGATACTTGCCAATGAATATCCTTGCTTCCGACCAACGAAAATGGCTTGGCTTCCTTTTTTTTCTTCTTATTGGTCAGAAAATAGCTTAGCTTCTGAGACTGATGGAGGGAGCCAGCGAAATCGGCCTTCTGAGCATTCCGGGGCCTTTTATAAGCAAGCCCAAGACCGCTTTGCCTTTTTAGTCCACAACCCTCCTGCACGAGCCCATGGAATTCCGCTTATGCACTTCAGCCTTCAATTTAACCGGTGACCAGCGCTTAATTTATCAAAAATCGTCTAATCAAAATTAAGGGTGTCAAAACCAAAAAGAATAAAAATCGGTTGTTTTTAATTTAGAAAACATCTTTGGCGGTTGGGGGGTACATTGTGAATTTTGAAAATTACTAGAAACGGTTTAATCCGCCCATAATTACCTTAAATTCAAATATATGTTAATCATATTATTTTCATTTAAATATATGAAACAAGAGGAAATTGGGCTAATGTTTTATAGGAAAAACAACGCCTAGCTGGTATCAATAAGCAATCTGGGACTGGCAATTCTTTTGAAGGGGTGGTGTTAAAGGACATTAATGCGCATTCCTTTGCGTGTATGAAAGAAAGTCCCGCGTTGCTTAAAAATATAAGGTAGAGTGCTACTTTTGCCTCTGCTCCCTGCAGAAAGAGATCCGATTCTCTTTGTATCTTGTTGGCTTTGTTATTTGCTGATTTAGCGTCATATCGCCATCTAAATACGCCAACCTTACTGGTGGCCATGGCTCGTGCTACGAGAGTAGTCACTGTTGAAAACGAAGGTATTTCAAAAAATTTTATTTTATATTAAAAGTAAAAATTTTGTCTAATACAAAAAAATTTTTAAAAAATTTCACACTTATACAAATAAGTCAAATATATATATATATATAAATTTAGATACGATAGAATTTTGGTTGGTCCACTTTTAATATAAAATATTATCAAATATTTCAAAATTTAAAAAGATAATCGATATAATTTATTGTGAAAACAAATTTAAAAGAGTAAAATTATTTTTAAAAATAGTACTTTTGCACACTTCATATTCTTTTTTTACATTTATTTATAATTTTGTTTCTATATCTTTGCTAACAGCCACTTTTAGTCCAGCTCAACGAAGTTGGCTTTTTTAATTTGTGAGATGATGGCTTTCCAAAAAAAATTAAGATTGCTTCAGGGCCGAAATGTGAACCATATCATCGGGTCCTTTCCACATACTCAAACCAAACCATTTTCAGAAGAACGAGTGAATTCGATTAAGTGGCTCTATATACTTTTTCTAAACGGGACGAGCAATGTATTGACTAGAAGATAGTGGAGTATTGGCAAATGAATTCTGGTGCTTAAGAAGAAAGAAATAAAAACAGAGAATTGGAAAAAAATTCCCTATAAGTCATTTTAATCGTGATATAAATAGTCTGACTTTTGACCAAACGGGAGAAGTCCGACTTATAGTAGGGTATGGGAAAGTTTTCTGTAATATCACTTACCAAATGCAACAGGGAAAAGAAAAAAAAAAAAAAGGAACGAGTATAATGTTTACAAGGCTCCTGATTAATGCTTATATGTGAAAAAGTAGATAACAGTGTCACCAATTAATGGTGAGGGAGATGTAATGTTTACAAGACTATGGTGTCCAGAGACTCATGTCCGTCCCCTCACCATCGGCTAACAACTGTTTATATCGCTTGCAAAAAAAAGGAAAAAAAATCAACCGAAGGGTTTCCTCAGTAATCAGTAGATTCTAGTTTTAACCCAAAAAAATTTACTAGAGATCTTGGACACTGCTAGTCGGAGTTGAATAGCGTCTAAAAGTGATCCTAACTCACAACACAAACCTTCATCCTAAAAGGACTCGGAATCGGCGAGCTAGAATCAAAGCACTGACTTTTTTAAGCAAAATTCTTTGATCCAATTAAAAACTGGTTATTTACTAGTCATTCACATTAAGATTAAAAGATTTATGATGAATTATTTTTTTGGCCGAAAAATTGCACTTTAATCAACAAATTAGGGAGCCTAATCAATTGTAACTAATTAACTTTTGGATTTCCAAAATATCAACCTTTCTGGCATCTTTGTGTTCATGGTACATTATTCTTCACTTTAACAAGAAATCCATTTTTAGAACTGTTCCTATTATTAACTATATAAGCCAAAATCAATGCATATGCTCTATGTTGTATTATCCTCTCTTAGGGCTACCTAGCAAGTTAAGAACCTCGTGGAATATGATGCTATGGGAATATTTTTGAGAATTAGAGAAACATTTATTAAATAAATGTGTAGTAAAAATAAAAATTTTAATTTTTAATTTTTAAAATAAACCAATTGCTTGGTATATAATCATCATTTAGTTTAAGAGACAAAATTATTATTAATGTAATTTTTAATTTTTCTTTTCTTTCAAGCCCAATTAGTAGGTTGTTGTAAATTATTATTATCTAAGCATTTAGTCTAAACTTTTTTAGGGAGAAAGGAGGAAGATTAATAACTTTAATATGTTAGACATGTAGTGATTGAGCTATTTATAGAACTTTTAAACTTTGTTATTGAAACTTGTGTTAATTTTTAATAAATTATATTTTAGTTTTTATATTTTTAAATATTTTATATTTGGCCTTGAATTGTATTATGGAGATTAATAACTTTGATATACTAAGTATGTAATGACTAACCATATAATGAGGTATTTATAAAAATTCTAACTCTTAAACTTTCTTATAAAAATTAGTGTTAATTTTCAATAAATTACACTTTAGTTTTTATATTTTTAAATATTATATATTTGAAGTTGAATCATATTATAAAGATCAATAACACTAACATGTTAGGCATATAAAGAGTGATCATATAATGAGATATTTATACAAATGCTAATTCTTGAACCTTATTATGAAGACTTAGACTAATTTTCAATTAATTATATTTTAGTTCTTATATTTGTAAATACATATATTTGACTATATAAATTTTTCAAACTTGTAAATCAAGTTTAACTTAATTCTCATTTTATATTTTCTCAATTTTTTTTATATATATGTGACTTATAAAGATCCTAATATGTTAGTAATAAATATAAATTATAATATCAAAAAATTAAATAAATTAAATTCTTAATTTATTATTAATTTTTTAATTTATTAATATATATTTATATATCAATGTCTAACTATATCTAATGACCACCTAAAAATTAGCATTGTCAAAACAGTTTGACTAATCTCTTAAGTTCGTGACCTCTCAGTGTAATTTAATTCTTTTGTCATACTAATATTCCAATTAAATATAAAGAATAGAATTAGTGTTTACTTTATATTGTCCAATTATATTAATTCAAAAATAGTCATTGATTTCATGAATAATATTATAACTCCTTATAGATCATCATTCTATCTTATGCAAAGATTTATTAATTTAATACTTATTAAGAACTATTGTAAATATAGTAAGTTAATATATTATTGTGTATATATATGGTAAGTGAATATAATCACTTGATTATAGAGATGTTCATGAGACCAATTATATGGCTAATCATAAGATTTGATTCTAGGAGAAATTAATCCTTTATTTGTATATATATTAACATCTTCTAAACAATTGTACAATGAAAGAGTTTTTCTTTTACATGGTATCAAAGTTAGTTTATAAAGATTCCTTTAGAGAGAGGAAAGTCTTTAAAGAGAGAGACAAAATATTCTCTAAAGAGAGAGAAGTCTCTAAAGAAAGAGATAGAAAATTCTTGCAAGAGACAAAAAATTCTCTCAAGAGAGAGAGAGTTTTTTACATGAAAGAAACCTTAGTTGTACAACAATATTATGTTACCATACAATACTTTACCACTCTTTTTTATTTCTTATATTTAATTCATCAGTTGTGTGGTCCTATTGAGCCACCCTTTTTTCATTGCCATTATTCATTTTGATTATATTAGTTAACAATAAAATGGCTAAGAGCATAGATGTGAAAGTTGTAATTTCAGATAGTGTTCTTATAATAACAAAGATCACAAAACACAAATTTAATAGTAGAAACTATTTGGATTGAACCAAAATAGTGAGAGTGTATCTCCATAGTGTTGATAAGGATGATTATCTTATTGATGAACCATCATCTGACTATAAGGTAAAGAAGGCTTGGTTGAGAAAAGATGTCAAGATATTTTTATAGATTTGAAATTTTATTGATACTAAGGTAATTGATTTGGTTAATCATTATAAGTTGGTTAAAGAACTTATAAATTGTTTGACATTTTTATATTTTAGCATAAGTAACCTGTCTTATATATATGATGTGTGCAAGGAGTTTTATTGTTCAGAGAAGTAAGAAAGGTTTAAAGAAGCAGTTAATTGGTAAAGGTGGTTGAGGCAATAAAGATGGTGGTGGTCATGGTTTTGGTCGAAATGGTGATCATGGACAAAAAGATCAAACTAAACCAACTTATTATCATTGAGGGGAACTTGGTCATATAAGACATAATGGTTTATAGTAAACCTTAGTAGTAGTTTCATGTTGCTAATGTTATAACTTAGGAAAGTGATTGTGTAACTACTATATCTTCTTCCACTAATAAGTCTATGTTTATTTCTACTGATGAGTTTCCCCATTTTGCTCAATGTCAAGTCTCACAATAGTCTTTTACTCCTAATCTAGTCATTAGTGATCAATCAAATAAACCAATTACATGTTTTGTGTCATACTTTAAAAAATGGGTCATTAATTCAAGTGCAATAGATTATATGACAAATAACACATGAATTCTTTCATTTTTAATTCTAAAAATCATCCAAGTGTCACTTTAATTGATGGTTCAATTACTTTTATTATGAGTTTTAGAATTATTGTTCCTACATTAGCTTTTTCATTATTATTTGTTTTGTATTTACTTAATTTTTCATTCAAGTTAATCTTTTTTAGTAAACTTACTCAAGCTCTAAATTATTCTATCTCATTTTTTCTCAATCATTATTTCTTTCAATATTTTATAATGAGGAAGATTATTGGTAAAGGACATAAGTATAAATGTTTGTATGGTCTTGAAACTACAACTTTGATGGTGCAAAAACTCGTTGCTTATCTAAGTGTTTTGACACCTTTTAAGCTTCATTATTGGTTAGGTCACCCATACTTATAACTTTTAAAGAAAGTATTTCCTAATTTACAACATTTTCTTCTTTAGATTATGAGTTATGTTAGTTTTTCAAACATAATCATGTATTTTATTGGCCATAGGTCAATAAATGAGCTATATCCCTTTTTAAAATTGATACATTTTGATGTTAGGAGTATGTGTTCAATTGTCTCTAAACTTGGTTTTCAATACTTTATTACATTTGTCAATACTTATTCCAATGTTACTTGGTTATATTTAATGAAAAATCATTCAAAATTATTTACATGTTTTATGTCTTTATATTAAGATAAAAACACAATTGAACATTTATATTCGTATTTGATGGAGTGATAACGCCAAAGAATATTTTCGTGAACCATTTAATTCTTACTAGTCCCAAAATGGGATACTTTATTAATTTTCGTGTGTTGACACTTTGGCTTAAAACATGTTGCAAAAAAAAAAATTGATGTTTACTAGAAATTGCTAAAGCACTTCTTTTTTAAATAAAGGCCCCTAAGCAATTTTGGATTAATGTTATTTCCACAACTTTTTTCTTAATTAATTGTATGCCTTCATTAGTTCTTAAAGGTGATATCCTTTACTTTATTTTATTTCCTTCTTATTTATTATTTTTTATTAAACCACATATTTTTAAATGTACTTATTCTGTTCATAATATTCGTCCTCTTGTATCTAAATTAGACATTAAATTTTTCAAATGTGTCTTTTTAGGATATTCTTATCTTTAAAAAAGGTATAAGTGTTAATCTTTTGAATTGGGTCATTATTTGATCTCTGTTGATGTTATATTTTTTAAGACTACTTCATTCTTTGTTAAGTCTTATATCTATGGTAGTAAGGGGGAGGAAGATGATCTTTTAGTATACAATGTCACCATTGAGCCCACTAAACCACTTATTACTCAAGTGTATTATTATTGTGTTCCATGTCATGATTCACATCCTTCTTTAGCTCTTCCATTTACAAATCTTAGTCTTGATCTTCCTTCGGTTTTTAAAAAGGTATAAGAAAATGTACTCAACCTATTTCTTCCTTTGTGTCTTATGGAAATTTATCATCTCCTTTGTATTGCTTTATTTCTTCTTTAGATTTAGTTTTTGTTCCTAAAACAGTAGTTGTGGCTCTATCTCATCCTGGTTAGCAAACTATAATAGAGGAAAAGATAATGGCATTAGATCATAAGGGTACTTATGACTTACTAGAAGGTAAGCAAGCTATTAATTACAACTAAGTATTTATTGTGAAAATAAATCCTAATGACTTTGTTGATCATCTTAAAGTCAAACTTATTGCCAAAAGATATGCTAAAACATTTGAGGTGGATTATTTTGAGACTTTTCCTCTAGTGGCTAAACTTACTTTTTTAAGATTATTTATCCCTTTTGTTGTTATTAACCATTGGTCTTTATACCAATTTGATGTTAAAAACAAGTTTATACCAATTGCCCAAGTTATAACCCTTTTAACGTACAATCTCATTATTGGGAGTTAAATATTTTTAAGACTATGACATTTTATCATCTTTAACAAACCAAAAGCTTTTATTTGAATATCTCTGAACTCTATGTTCAATCTCTCTATCAATTAAAAATTTATTCTTAATACTTCACAAATATTTAAGAATATATTTCATAAACTATTCATTAATCTTTACTTAAATTTGTTTTATATCTATATTTTAGGTACATCTAGTCTTGTACATAGTATTGCATATATAATATATTTTATCCATTATATCTCCCTCAATTTTATGTTTTAAAACACGTGTTATGGGAGAAAATTATGTTATGCAATGTAAACAAGAATCTCTCCTTGAATTCTCTTAGTGCTAAATTATTTTAGTAACTTAAAATCAGATTAGGATAACCAATAACAATCTTTTAGATTTATCTTTATAAATCTCAACATTAAGATATTTTCTCTAATGACCTTTTCCTAAAATACAAGCTACTTCTCTCATGTCTTTTATACAGAATGTTTTCAAACTACTAAACTTCAATGGATCTTATTATTGATATATTCTTTTTATTACCAATGTGTTATCCATATAAAGCAATAAAAAAGTTTGCTTCCTTTAACTTTTTTGTAAAAACAAAACTTATTCATTCTTTCGATACAATCATTCCTTTTGGTTCCTTTATCAATCTAGATGTTCAAGCTTTGTAAACTTTACATAGTCATATTATGTGGTAATGGCAAATAAATCTTTATACAATTCAGCAAGATTATAAGTGAAAAAGTTTCATTATAGTCAACCTTTTAACTTTTTAGTGTTTCACTTAGGTTTTATTAAAATCAGTCTTTGTAACCTTGATCATTAGCATAACAATACATGCATGTCTTTCTTTTAAAGGCATATTTACACTTACTAGATTTGATCCTTTTAATTGAATTAACAAAAGTCTTTACTTAGTTATCATACATAGAGTTTAGCATAAATTTTACAACCTTAAGCCATTTATTGAAATCAATGTCACATATTATTTCCTTATATCTAATAGACTCATTTTAAATACGTAATACATCATATCATACTTTTAAGATAAGCTCATTTCTTTATATAGTAAAATTGATCCTATTAGATGTATAAAGCTTTTTATGTTATTAAGTTTTAGGTCTTGCATCCAATATATGAACCATTAACTTAAGTTCCATTTAGATATCATAATAGGTTTTGAATCTTTTCAAGTTCTATGTAGCTCTCACAACTCCTTTAAAAAATAAATTCTTTTTTTAAAAAGTAACAAGTTTCAAGATAAACTATTTTGCTCAATTACCTGGTAGAAATAATATTCATCAATTGTTTATGGATATCCTATAAATGATATATTTATTTGATCTGGTTCTAAAATAATTAAATAATAAATACTTAATATAAGTATTACATCCTCAAATCTTAAAATATGATAAGTTAGGTCTTTTATCATTTCATATATCATATGAAATTTTGTTAATTCATTTGAATAAAACATTATAAAAGGTAAGGAATAATTTAAATGACATAGTTTTAAAGAAAAAATTTAAAACTACATGACTCTTTATAAATTGTATAATATTTTATAATGTAAGGTTTTCCTTTTCTTAAACTTTATAAGGTTTTAGAAGGAATTCATAGTTATAGAATTTTATTCTTTTTAAGATAATTATCAATCTTGATATAATTATTCTTTATCACAATCCCATCGAGATAATCTAATACTTTGACAATTTTTTTTTTCAATTTCAATTTTGAATTCTTTAAACTTTTCAAAAGAATTTAGATTCATATTTCACTAAATACATATAATCATATAAATATGATTTTGTTTGATGAAATATGAGAAATCTCTGTTGTCATAAATATTTATTAGACCATATACATCCTAATATATTAGTTTAAATGATTCATGGACTTACTCTTCTTTTCATATAGAAGGTGATTTAGTCATCCCATCCAATAAACAAGATTGATAAATCCCCTATAATTCATAATCAAAAAGACTTAAGTAAACATCTCTTTATAACTTGGTGATTCTTATTTAATTGATATGACTTAATCAATAATGTCATGTAAAGGATTATAATATGATTATTTAATTTAGGGTTCTTGTCATATGCTTGGAGAACAAGTCTTTCTTTAAAGGTCTACTTCTCTTAAGTTCTCAAAAGAAAACTTCTCAAAGTTTTATCTTTTTTAAAATGTCAATAAAACATTTTAGTTTCTTTTCAAATATCACATGCCATTATTGTTGTCCTTTTAACACCTCTAGAATGAACTACATTTTATTGAGTCTATCTATTCCAATTCTTTTCATTTACTCTTAGACTGAATTCATGAGAAGAACGATGTAACCTTCTATATGGTATCCTTATACAATAATGAGTATATTTGACAATTTGATTAATGAATGAATCCATCTCATATGAATGTTCATCTTAAACTAAGAATAACTCTGAGTTAAAGACTATGAGATTAAGTTAAAATTTAACTTATGATATATAACAAAATCTACTTGACTTAATTTCTCAAATTAACAAATCATTTTTAGAACATTTATTGTTTACTGAAGATCCATTTGTCATCTCATAGTGAAATAATTCCTTTTGGATTCTCCTACCTTTTAGTCTTACTAAGCACATTTGAAATGCACAATCTTAGTATTTATAATCTATGTTACTATCAAAGTTCAAGGATATACGAACTAGCATCACATATGCTACTAGATAATTATCATCCTTTTGTTGTCGATAAGTCTCCTAAGCTTTATTTTAATGTCTTAAATAAGGATAGATGAGCAACATCAAAGTATTAAGGGAAACTAGACAAACATGTTTTTTCTTAATTGAGAATAATTTCAAATTTATATACTAGTTCAAGAAATTTGGACTAATAAACTTTATAGCATCCAATATGTTATTAAGGGATAAGTTATTACTCCTGTTATTTTAATAACACAAATCATGTAAAGATAAGGTATTTGTTTCATACATACATACCAAAATAGATTAAGTATTTAATCTTTATTTTGGTTAACTTAATTATTTTACTAAAATTAATAATTCTCACTACTAACTTGGAAAATCTTATAGGAAATTTTTTTTAATAAGCTAGGGCCTCATTTAATTTACTTGACTTTGAATAATTCAACAAATCAAATAAACTAAATTTGGTTGACAATATAGCTTTTCAATCACATTTAACTTCTAGATTAATTAGGTAACAACTCTTTATCAAAACATACTATATATGTTTCACCTAACTATGACCTTTAAATTTATGTTATTATAAGTGATTCATCCAAATCACACAATTTTAATTAAGTAAAATCCATCAATTATAGTATTAAACATATTTAGGTTAAAGTGAGCTTTTCAACAACCCAAACTATAGAGAGAACTTGGTTTTTATACTATAATTATGCATAACAATTTAACATATTCTTAACATGTACTTAATATTTCAATTAAGGGATTTTGTTATGTGATGTTAGTCTCATGCATTTGGCATCATAATTACATCAAATATATCACATATATTATCCTAGTATGTCATTCTAATATGAATGTTTATAGACTTAACTAAGCTAACTTCCTTGAGTCATATAAGGAAGTTAGATGGTTTAATCTTAAGGGATTGTAACATGCTTTAGCAAAGTCCTCTTACTTACAACCTTCTCTTGATGTCTGCTTTTATCTCAAATTTTATAGATACAACTACATATTATATCTAAATCCTAAATTCTCTAATTACATAACAATTGCACAATTTAAAAAGCAAACTCAAGTTACATTTAAAAAGAGTTTAGATGAGAAGAAAATTTACAACTAGTGAATATGGAAAAGAATAAAAGAAAGCAATCTCTATACTTTGAAACTACCTCCATTCAATCATTAGTAAAAACAATCATATTGGTTTATGATTTCAAAACCATCCATCATGTCATCATAATCATATTATATGAACAAAAAGATAAATACATGTTTAATTTTAGTCATTAATCTTATATGCAATTTAAAACAATATTTATAAGAATTAAAAATATTGAATTAAATTAATTCGACATTTTTTATTCATAATAGTGTCTTAATTAGCTATTTTATTCCAAACAAAACGTTTAATTTCATTAAAGACACTTTTTCTATTGAAAGATATATTGACAAAATTTTTGGCAACTTAAAAATATTCTAAATGTTTTAAGTTAAACTTTGAACTTATAGATGTTTGAATGTGTATCGTGCCTAATACCTAGAGATTTTGGAATAATCTTTCCAATAATATTTTACAAACTATATAACTCTGTACAATTCAAAAAATTATGTTCAATCATAATTAATTGTTACATAATTAACGTTTTATCTATATTTACTTAATCTAATTATAATTTAATTTTTTAATCAAGATTTTTATTGTGAATAGATATTTTAACTAGATTATACCTCATTATTAGATTAAAATTTTTATTCTTAATAGATTTTATAATTTAGTTATATTTCATCATTCGATTACACTTATTATTTCCAATAAAAGTTATAATTGAATTAAAAAATAATTTTTTAATCAAATAAGAAATACAATTATAATTAATTCTTCATTCCCAATCACATTAAGATAATTTAATCTTAATTAAATAGAATTCATAATTTAAAAAATAATTCTATAAATTATATTTGAATTAAAATTATTTTAATTCAATAGTCTAATGAAATTAGGTATTTAATTTTTAAACAATTTAGAAAAATGATATTTCAATCAAATTGGACTATTGTTGGATTTATTCGACATAAAGTTAATACCCGGAACAATTTTTTAGTACCTTGAATGCGTGTTCACAACACACCCACGTCACTGGCTCCCTGGCCACATTAGCCGATTGCCTTCATCCGCGAAGGTGCCACTTAATGGCTTGCGGGTTACTGGCAAAGGGTAACAATCATCACTCAGCGGCAGGGGCAATCGGCCCTACTGCCAACCACTTTCATTAAGCCAGGGACCCTTTCTTAAATATATCTATATGGATTAAATACATTTAAGTTTTTTGTGGTTAATTTTTTTTTATTTTACTTTTCTATAGTTTCTTGGGACCCTCCTTCAAAATTCAGTTATTTTAAAACTCCTTTTAATCGTATAAAAAATTACAAAATTTAAATATTATAAGATTTATTCTTTTAGGTCATCATAATTATTTTTCCTTTTTGGGTTTGGAATTTATAATTTAATGAATTTAATTTTTGTAACTCTAACAAAATTTAAAAAATAAATTCTAAAAAATTTCAAAAAAAAAGAAAAAAATTAATCATAATAATTCTAAAAAATTAAATTTCATAATATTTAGATTTTAAAAAATTTTTAGAACTAAATAAGAGTTTTAAAATTAATAACATTGTGATGAAAGGTCTCAATTGTTAAAAATAAAAATTATAAGAGTCTTAGAATGTAAATTAAAACTTCAAAAAGTAATCAATATATAACCTTATGCATATTCCGATGGCTTCCTTGAAGCCATATGCAAGAATCATATAACCAATTAATGCACGTGCATATGTATAAATAACAAAGGCCCTACACGGCTTTCTTTAAAGTCGACAGATGTCATGGCTGCAAGAACAATTCCTGCCTCCTCATTATTTTCACGAAGGGCGGGGCCCTTTTGTTTTAATTTTATTCGGCTTTCCCAAGGCCTTCACAACTCAAGAAAAATTCTGGTGTGCTAGCTGCCATTCTCGGGTAATTTGAATTGTCCAGCACGCACAGCAATGTCAAATTGCTTTTTTTTTTTTTTTAAGGTTTGACCAAAATATAAGTGAGGAAAATCCTATGTTTGTGATATTAGGGATATACAAGAAATCGCTCAATTTACTCAATCCGACCAACTCGACAAAAACTCAATTGAAACTGCCATAAACGTATTGGTTATGTTAGAAATTTAAGCAAACCACACTCAACAGTTTGGTTGTGATTTTAAAATTTAAAGGTTACCAAAATCGATTTGATCGCTTTATATTATTACGTTGGAAATTATATTTTATAAAAACTTGAATTATACGAAAAACCCTAACTATTTCTCTAGTCTCTACACACCCAATTCAATACACCCATGACCCAAATTCTTAAATATCTATCTTTTCAGGGCCTAGTTAAAAGATTGACTTCAGATGCCACTAGCATAGAAGCAAATCCTTATGTGGATGGTGAGAGTTTTGAAAAAACCTCCTCTTAGTCAATTTGTCTTGGGTTATCTAAAACCGACATATTCAGAGAAGGTGAGCTAGCAAGTTTTTGTTGCTATGTTGTAATATGGAAGTCCGTTACATTTTCCCATAATCATACATTTTAGTCCTTTTGTTCTAGTAAATTTTGCATATGCAATCCTAATTTTGGACCTCAATTGGAGAAGAAAAGAAAAACAGAAAATAAATGCTCAATCAGAATTTTATTTCCTCTTATGGCATGGTTCAAACATGGAAGCAAAATAACAAACTTTAAACCCTCGATTGAGATTTTATTACCTCCTATAACATGGTTCAAACTAGTAAACCAACCAAATTAACTTGCAACCATTAATGATGACTTAAATAGTTTTACTTTGTTGGTTTGGTTGTGGTCTTTAAAATCTTCAATTTGTCACTAAGGATTCAATTTGAATATAAGGATCAAACTAACTGAAATCAAAATGGACATACGTACACCCCTAGTAATAATATCAAATCAACATATAAATTAATCAAATTGATAAACAATAACAATCAAATATGCAATTGAATTATTTTTAACAAGTAAACTTAAATTTTGATATCACTATTAAGAACTATAATAATATTTACTGAATAAATATAAGACAAAAATAAAAATTCAAAATTTTGATTTATAAAAAAGAATTGATTATTTGTTAAATATAATTAAAATTTAGTTTAAAAAATAAAATTATTACTGAGGTAATTTTTAATTTGTTTCCCTTTTAAGCACAATTGGTAAATTGTTGCAAACTATTACCACCTAAATGTATGATTTCTAATAATACTCCACACAAACAATAAGAAAATAACTTTCACAATCTAAATATTTTCATTGAGAAAGAAAGGGAAGCCTAATAACTCGAATATATTAGACATGTGGATATTAGTTATATAATGAAGTATTTATAAAAATTTTGACTCTCAAATCTTATTATGGAGACTTTTACTAATTTTTAATAAGTTATATTATAGTTTTTATATTTTTAAATATCATATATTTGACATGTTAAAATTTTCAAATTTATCTATTAAGTAACCTGATTTCTATTTTATATTTCCTTAATTATTTTTATATGTGAGATTTATTAGAATTTTGACATATTGACAATAAATCCATATGTATATATATATATATATATATATATAATTAAAATTAAATAAAAGCTTCAATTTGCTTATGTCATGGTTTATAATAAATTTGTAAATTAAGGCCAATAAAAGACAAAAAAAAAAGAAAAGAAAAAGACTATTGATGAATTTTCTTTTTCATTTTCTTAAAAAAAGGAAAAAAAGAGAAAACTTTCTCCCAAATTTGCATTTTGCTCTTAAAAAAGAAAAAGAATAATTGTCCAGCTATCTTTTTCTTAAAGGAAAAAAAAAAGAGAAAAAAATTATTTCCAAATTTTCTTTTTCTTTTCTTAAAAAATAAATTTAAATTAAGATTAATTTTTCATTTTCTTAAATAAATGTCAAATTTTCATTTTTTTTCTTGAAACAAAATTCTCTTAAAATCAATTTAGTTTCATTAACTATTTCTCCAATTTAAATTAGCCATAAAAACAAATTTAACTTAAATTAAACTTAGTTAATTTAAAATTTTAAAATTTATTATTTTAATATTTTTTATAAGATATTTAAAACCTAATTTTCACATGGGTTTATATATATTATCAAAATTAAGAGAAAATTGGTCAACGCTTATATAATAGTGTTGGCGAAATTTTAAAAATATTTAAATATTTAATTTAAATTTTGATTTTTTAGGAGGCTAGTACAATTTATAACGTTTGATATTAAATTAATAGTTAGTTTGTAATTTTTTGAATATTTTAATAAAAGTAAAATTTTAATAAATATTTGATTTACTTAATTTACATAATTACAATTTATTAAATTCATATTAATAATTATTTATATATATTTAAAATTTACATAATACAAATACTCATAATAAAAGAAAATAAAAAGAGAAATAATTTCTAAAAAAATAAAAATAATTTTAAATTCTTTTTTTAATTTTTTAGAAAGAAAAATATTTTGAAATTTATCTTTTTCTTAGAAAGGAAAAGTATTCCAAATTTAATTTTTTGTTTTTGTAAAAGAAAAAAAATTATTCTCAAATTTATTTTTTATTTTAAAAAATACTCATAATTTTAATCTCTTTTAATTTTTTTTATTAAATAAAACACACATAATAATGTACTTAGTAAATATCATAATTCATTCACTGTGCAGCTCTAGTATAAATTATAATTTCAATGTATTAAATAAATTAAACTCTTTAAATTTATTATTAATTTTTAATTGATCATTTAATATCATATATCAAAATTGAAGTATAATCATATATCATAACCACTCAAATATTAGGATTGTCAAAATAGTTTGACTAATCCGTTCAATGCATGGTCTCATAATGTTATACTAATATTTCATTTAGACATCAAATATGAAATTAATATATATTTTATATTATCCAATTATATTACTTCTCGAACAATTATATAATCATTAATTTTATAAATAAGATCATAATTCCTTACGAATCATTATTCTACTCTGTGCAAAGATTTTTTAAACAAATACTTATTGAAAATGAAGGGAACATTTTCTCATGGTTACTTTAGGGCGATAAATTGTTAATTAATCATTTAACTATCTTTATATAATTCATGATATATGTATTGTTTTTTGTCACAAGCAATTATTGATTAGGACAACCAATAAATAAGGTCAAAATATAGTAATTTTTATATAAGATACTTAAATGATCTCAATTTAAGGATTATACCCATATTTGTCACACAAACAATTTCTTAAACACATATGTAATATTTCATTTAGAAATTCTCATTATAAGTTAATTTATTGAATTTATTTAACTAATAAGCATCCATACATATTTTTAAGTATTTATACACTTTAGAATATGGGATTTATTACTTTTATCATAAAATAATAATAATAAAAAAAAGAATGTATCAATCTCATAATTTCATCAATGTTTTATTTTGTGGGATTCACCTTAAACAAGTAGTAGTTCCAAAGTTAAAACAATAACTAGAAGTAATTCTATTATTATATACATCTTTAACCTAATCATTATTAGAATAGCCTATAAATTCATAAATTTTAGATGAAGAATATAGTAAAGGCATAATCATAGATCCCTTTTATGTATTGCATAATCTTATTAAGAACGTAAGCATAATCATAGGTCATTTTTATATATCGTATAATCCTATTAAAAACTTACATATGAGATTAATGGGGAGATTACAAAAACATGTTAATCAAAACAATTGCATAAAATATGTCAAACTTTGTGTAGGTCAAATATCTTAAATTTTTAACAATTTACTAAAAAAGTGTCAAATTAATAAGTACTTAATTGCCTTATTTAGATAATTTAGTGTTAACATTTATGAGAGTTCTCACATGATTACAATCATGCATTTGAAACTTTTATAAAAGCTTGGTAATATACCTCTTTTGACAGATAAAGATTCATTATCTCCTTAAATCACTTCAAGGTTAAGAAAATATGACATTAGGCTTGAATTTATCATCTCAAATTCAAACATCATAGAATTTTTAAAATCTTTAATCATTATAAGATTGGTGTCTATAAAGATCAAGTCACCAATATATAGACACCCTAATATAATATCACCATCATCAGTAACTTTCACAAATAAAGCATAATTAAAAGGACACTTTGAAAGTTTGTTTCATGAAAGAAAGAATTAATGCACTTATTCCAAGCTTTAGGTACCTGTTTTATGCCTTACAATACTTTCTTCAACTTATAAACTTTATCTTCACTTCCTTTCTTCATAAAACCTAATGGTTGCTTAACAAAAACTCTTTTTAAGAGGACTATTAAGAAAAGTTGACTTCATATCTATTTGATGGATTTTTCAATAATTTTGCATAACCAAAACAATTATAAGTCTAATTGTTTCCATTCAAGTAACAAAGAAAAATACTTTATGATAGTCATAACCAAGTCATTATTCAAATCCTTCTGCAATTAATCTTAATTTATATCTCTCTACTCCTTTATTTGATTTCTTTTTAGTCTTAAAGACCCATTTCACATTAATAATCTTTTAACCTTATATAATATTTGTTAGATCATAACTATTATTCTTTACAATTACCTTGATTTCTTCATTCATGGCATTTGTCCTTTTGTATCTTAAATCACCTTATTAAATGATATAGGTTCACAATCTATAAATATCATAAAGTGCACCAAATTTTTATCATTATTAATAACATTATTAGGGATTATCCTATAATCTTGTAATATAACTAATTGTTAGTGATTTCTCCTTAGCCTTTCATTCTTTTAGGGAGTTTGTGATATATAATTTTGTTCAAAAGTAAAACTTTCTCATTTGTATTGGAGACTATAACTTGAATTTTCTCTTCTCCTAAATAAGCAACTAGATATCTCTTAAAGCCATTATGTTCCTCAACATCAAAATTCCAGGCTTTATTTTTAGAAAAGTCATATCTTTACTCATAATTATTTTTTTTTGTCACAAGATTGAATAATTTGTATCTACTTTTTATATATCCTAAAAAGAGTGTCTTCACTTCTTAAACATATAGCATTTTCCTTGTGTTTGCTAGAATAGAAGAATAAAGAATAAAACCAAACACTTTGAGATGTTTTATACTAGAATTAAAACTACTTCATACTTCTTTAAAAGTAACTATATAGATAATTATTATTAAAGATTTTTTCAAAAAGTAAATAGAATATAAAACAACTTTTATCTAAAAGTAATTAGGCACTCCTTTGACCTTTAGCAAGCTTTTTACCATGATTATGATAGATATATTCTTTCTTTCGACAACCCCATTATGTTGTAGGGTATAAAAAATTGTAACTTCATGATTTATTTGTTATACTTCACAACACTCCTTGAACTTATACAAAATATTCTCACCATCACTATTAATTCACAGAATTTTAATACAATGTCCACTTTGTCTTTCAATATAGGCTTTAAACTTTTTTTAAAATGATCAAACATTTTATACTTTTTTTGCATGCAATAAACTTATTTCTTCCAAATAAATCCATTACTTACACACTAATTCTTTCTTGTCATGAATGGTTGTCTACTTAGTTTTACAAAATTACAAGCTTTGCAAATCTAATTAGGATGATGTTCTTAGGCAAGTTTGTTATCATGTTTCCTTGTGTAAATAGTTTCAAATGGAAAAAATTCAAATGACTAAAATAAAGATGTCATTACCAAGACTCATCTTTCATAACAACACTAAAATAAGTATAAATATTAACAGCAATGCCAACTTAAAACATTCAATTCTTTATAAGATGATTTAAGAGTAAGTGTATCTCTTCGTCAAAAATTAAGAAACAATTATCATGCAATTGTATATTATATCCATTTTCAAGCAATTAGCTCAAATTGAGTAAGTTACTTTTTATATCTTGCACATAAAACACATGTAAAAGGTAATTATGATCTTTGTTCTTCAACTTTATGAGAATTCATCCCTTTCCTATCATTAAAATACTACTATCATTGGTAAACTTGATTGTAAAGTAAATTGACTCATTAAGATCAATAAAGAGCTCTTTTTTATTTTTATTTTTTTCACATGTGATTTGTACACTTGATGTCAAGAAACCATATATTGTAATTTAGTGTCTTAGTGGTTATAGTAACCCTAATAAAGGCTTGATTACCATCATTTGTATCTCCCTCTTATACACAATGAGTTGCTTAATTATTCACCTTAAACTTATACTCATTGGTATAATGATCACACTTGTGACATGAGTAACACTTAACATTAAATTTGTCGTACTTTCTTTTACCACAACCTTTTCCTCGACTTCGACCTTAACCTCAACCTTTGTATATTTGATTTCATCTCTTTTGATCATTATATTGATTGTTTTCATCTGTATAATTGTTGTAGTGACTTCCTTGACTTTATTGTTGCAATAGTTACCACCACGTCCTTGTCTTTTACCATGATAGGAACTTTGTTTTTACTTCGATTGATCCCTTAGTGGGAGCTTAACTTTAAAGTGCTTGTTCTACTAACTTCTCATTCATGCATTATCCATAAGCTTACAATATGACCATTAATACATCAACTAGCATCTGAGACAAGTCATATGCTTCATTTATTATACTTGTACTATGATATGAGTATCCACAAGATCATTTTAACTTTAACCTAATCATTTAACTATTCTTCAAAGATTCTCATTTGATTTGTCAAAACAATAACTATACTTATATAAAGTGAAGTTGTCTTAGAGAATTCTATTTTTAAAAGCTCAAATTGATGTCGTAAAGTTTAAAATTTTATCTTTTTAACTTTGTTTATTCCTTGGAATAATGTCGTCAAGATATTCCATGTCTGCCTTAATGAAGTAACCTTTGTAATTTTCTCAAAAATTTCATCATTCATTCCTTGATAGATAAAATAGAGTGTTGATTTATCCTTTTTTCATAACTCTTAATTAGTAATCCTTTGTGCTTTAGTTACATTTGTTATATTGCAACTCTATTCTCTTCAACACTTAGCAATTCGATGTAATCAAACAATACATTATCTATATATATCATCATCTATAATTTTTTCCATCGAAAATAGGAATTGAAACTGTAATTGTGGTACCTATATTGAAATTCATAGCTTACAAATCAGCAACTTAATTTTGTTATTTTTTTAAACCTAGCCACTTGTTTCTTTTTCTTTTTTTTTTCTTTTCTGCTTTGTGTGTTTTCTTTCTTCCTTTCCTACCTCTCTCAACTTTCTGTCTAGATAATCAAACTTCAAAACAAAACCTCTATGTGGCTGCCGATGATGATGGGACATGGGTGCTAGTGACAAAAGGAGGTAACAAATATATGATGCCTCCTTGAGTGGTTAATGAATCAAATAAAAGGTAGGAGGAGATAGTGTCATTGACAATAATAGCAAAAGAGAGGCTTGGAGACTTCTAACAGTCGTCCAATGATATTGTGGCACGTCAGTGGTGCAGGGATGTAGATCAGCGGCCTCTGAGTGGAGATCATCGGTTTTCAAGCAACGACAACGCATCTCGTAGTGAGCGAAGGCAATGGAAAGTTTCTGTCTTTGTAGATGAAAGATGATTCTAGCTTCTTTTGGGGCGCGTGGTGGCCTGAATCAAATGACAATGCTAGATCTGACTTCTTGCAATGAAAACGGCACTGTGTGGTGGTGTGTGCAGCCATGCGTGGTGGTTGATGGTGGCAAGTAGTAGTTCGGGGACTGGCTGTCGCAACTCTGGCAAATTTTGTGATTACTTCAACGACACTTATCTACTTTCCCTCTATCCCAATTAGAATCAGACTCTAATATTCTTATTAAATAATTGTGTAAAAACTCTTAATTTTATTATTCTAAAAATTTTATACAATAATAACTAAAAAACGCATATAATAATACAAATATTACGTCTTCAGCAACTCTTTTATTTTTCTCTTTCCAAACAAGTTACGCAATTATTATCACTGATTAAATATTTTTTAGTTTCAATACACTATTGGAGTTAACAATCAGACCACAAATATACATTTAAATGTAGATTTGCATTTAAAATGCGTCAAGTTAGAAAGTCTTTTCTTTTCTTTTCTTTAAGCTTATTGAAGACTATTTTGTAAAGAGCTCGCTGTAAAAAATGGGATTTTTCTACAAACTACCGTAGTTAACTCACCTAGAGTTCGATTTGCGATTTTCCGAGATGACAAAAACAATGCCAATTAAACTGGCTAGCACCTACGATCAACATACAATTCAGCTGCTACACATTTCAACCAAATTTAGCATCCATGTTCATGCATGCATATGATTGATAAGCTACTTTTCAATCCGAGGTTAGCCGTGAAATTGAGACCGCCGTCCATGATGTTCAGAGTGATTTGCAAACTGCTACATATTCCTGCTAGTTTAAAATTCTGCCATGGATCATGCAAGTTCATTTGAAAGTAGCTTGTTACTAGTTCCAGTATAGGGCCTATCACATCTTTGAATCGCTATCTTCGAATAGCCAGTCCAGTAAGCATTGTTCAATGGAGGTCGAGGCAGAGGGAGAGGTTCCAACGTTCATGAGCACCGAGAGTTTTAGTTTTTGGAGTTTAGCGACTACAAATCAAGCCCATTTCCTAGCATTGTAAATTCGAAAAGGGAAAGGAAACTGCGGTGAAGTTTCCTTTTTGCTGGACCTATATGCAACAAAAGTTCATGTGGAAATGTTTTCTCATGTTGGTGCGAAATGCTAACCCCATCCGCCTTTATTTTGGATCACAAATCTTAATCAAATGAACACGGGCATTCAAACTTTCCTTATCATCAATTTTTTGTCCATCAGACCGTGACTTATTACATAAAAGAGGGAGCACTTCTCCCGTCTCACGGCCAATTAATCAATTTAAAAATTCAAGTTTTTAACCACATTGTTGTTTAGATAAGTGGGTCGACACCATGATTGAAACAGCCCCTCAATTCTTTTTAATCACATGGGATTATATATCTGGTACACAAGCGCAAAACTGGATACTGAAGGACAACGGCTGTGCGGCAGGGGTACCCAGACTGATCGAGTTTGTTGCTAGCTGGAGGCTTCCCCTTTAAGTTAGGATGTCCTATTCCTAACCGTCTCGGCTTTCTAATTTCATTTTTAGTGCAGTTTCATGATTTTTATTGTCTCTTTTCAAAGTTTAAACTAATTTCCAGAAACCTCGCTCTATTTGTGTGCAAATGAACTTGCTTCAGAATTCAAAGTGTAACCAAAGTCAATATTGTCCTTAAAAAACCCATAAAGTCGGATGTTTATGAGAAACTGTCTCGAGTACAATACACAATTAATGGAATAATGTTCAAAAATAGATTTTTCTTTTTTCAGCCACAATGCAAAGTTAATATATGTTTATGGATATATATATATATATATATATATATCAAGTAGATATGGAGTTTAAGTTTTAGAAAACACATCATTTTGTGGCATCATGTTTATATTTTATATAAAAGTGTGAAATTTTGACCTGACTTGATAGGTCCTGTCCGAAAACCTTTAACCCAAATTCGACTTGAATGTGACTTAAATGGAAATGATCCGAACACAAAATGACCCAAAAATTTAGGGTCAAATCAGACTTGACCCGAGCGACCCAATCAAAAAAAGAAAAAAAAGAAATGAAGTTAGTAAATTTGTTAATGTTTTGCAAACTCGTTTCATTTTCCTACCGGCCCGCACACTGCTATTGTCACATGTTTTCTCAACGGTCTAACTTGGAAGTTTTGTTTTTGTTTTTGTTTTTGTTTTTTTTTTTTTTTCATTTTCTTTCTTTTCTCTTTGTGCCAAGGGGGTTGTTGTCCTTCCATGTCATACACATGTAATTGATTACCCAAGCAGCACCTCATGCATGTGTATATGTCTTAAACAACAATTTACTTTTTAATTAATTGCATAAACAAAAGCCTGAGATTCCCCCCCCCCCATGCAGCTTCCTGGAAGAAGGGAGTTCATTTAATCAAAGAAAAAGAAAGGTGCAGGAACTAGGAAGCTCACTAGGATATGCATTTAAATTTATCTTGTTTCTGATTTGTATCTTAGTTGAATTGGCTTCAATGGCTGCTCTTTCCTAGAAGGTTTCAACCTCAATGCTCCTCGCCAACTTATATATAACCCCCTCCTCACTCACATTTCCACATATGGTCCTTAAATTTCCACTCTTAATCTATTTTGGTGTACTTTGAGAAGTACAAATTCTACAAATATTAATGGCATTAGACTTCCTCTCGGTTGATTTTGAGGACTATTTTCCATCCATGATGGCAAGACTAGGAGCTGAAGGGTTTATTGGAGAGCTGTGTAATGGGTTCCGCTTGCTAATGGACTGTGACAAGGGCCTCATTACGTTTGAAAGCTTGAAGCGAAACAGTGTCTTGTTGGGGCTGCAAGACATGAGGGATGATGATATCGTTTGCATGCTAATGGAAGGTGATTTGGATGGAGATGGTGCCATAAATCAGATGGAATTTTGTATTCTAATGTTCAGATTGAGCCCTGGATTGATGGACGGATCGAAGCAATTCGTGGAGGAATTTGATGCAACTGGAATGTAATAATATGTAAGTGGGTGTTTTGTGCTTTCCTTAATTTCAATGTTTCAGTTTCCGCCAAGCAATATTTCATTACTGATGGAATTTGAAATGTAACTTCTCTTTTATCTTTCCTTTTCTTTCACCAACAACGAGATATCAGTTTGGCGAAGGACATTATCAAATAAACTTTGAGGGTCTCAAAGATCTCATCACCAAATACAATGTGCCCATATAAAACGCCTATACATGATAATAAATGTGATGTGTACTACTCAATTAGATGAATATATGCAATATGTGTGCAAGGTTGCACATGTAGACATCAACTTTTGCAGCTGTGACAAAAGAGTCGTGAGTAGGCATTGTTTCTTGCCCATTACTAACATTAGTGAAGTTCAGTTGATTTGCTCGCTTTCGTATCCTCCACGAATATTCACTTTCAAGTGCAATGCAGTTTCTAAGAAACTTCTTCGGAAACTGGGTAAAATTGCACCAAATCATTATTCGACTTGTCCATATCACTCATTAGTAACTCAAATTCGAGAACCGAAAGGGCCAGCAATAATTTTTTTCTTTTTTTTGTTTTTTTAATAAGTGAACGAAAATTTTTATTGTCGTAACCACAAAAGGGTACAAAGACTGCAATATAAACTAGTTCTCACTCTAACGTTAAGCTAGAGCCAAGAAATAGTGGAGAAAACTTGGGGCAAATCTCATGTCGAAAGGGCAAGAATAATAACGAAAATCAGTTCTTGGTTTTATTAATTTGTTGGCATTAATTTCATCAGTTTTCGAAGATCACCTTTATTTGAAGCAATTGTTGGAACAAAATAGGATTATACTGAAAATGAAAAAATTAAAAAAAAAAAGTTCAAGTCACATATTTGATATCATTTTCTTTAAAATAAAATTTATCTATTGTGCAATTAGGTTCTAACAAATTTCTTAATGAAATATATCTAATTGCATTTTCTACTATTAAAATCAACTCTGAAAAAAATTGTATATTATGTATAATTATTTCATTAAAAAATAATATTTATCTATATATTATTTTCTCCTAATAAAAAAATTATTATATATATAATGATCTGAGAATTATTTAGTTAAAAATATTTTTTAATATTAATAAATACAATTTTTAACATATTTTTGTGAAAAATATTTTTATATAAATACTAAATAAATTGAGAGACATATATAATTTTTATTTTAAAAATATTCCAACAATTCCTTTGATCATATGAAAACTTCCTTTTGCCGGTCAACAAGTAGTCATTTGAAGAAATTTGTATATTCCAACAATTTTTTTCAGTTGAACTTCCTTCTTACTAACTAAAGAGACTTATTATGCATGTATTGCGAAGGAAAAAAGATCCTATCGTTGAACCACATACATGAACTTAATGGAATAACATAAGTTTTCAAATCATGTTATATTTAGACATCCTACCTTTATATCATGAATTTTAAATTTAATATTTTTAATATAATTAGAAAGAAAATATATTTTTAAATTATTTAGAACTTGAGGAATACCTCTCAAGTGTCGTAAAGTTATAAGTCAATTTCTCTAACATTCCAATCATGAACTAAATTTAATTTTATCTTAAGAATGTTGAAACAAAATATAGTAATATTGAAAATGAAAAAGAAAATTGCTTGAAATTGTGTATTTAATATTATTCTCTTTAAGAAAAAATTTGTTCTCATAACAATATAATTATATTATATCAAAATTTTTTTATAAAATAAAATAAAGTATATTTAATTGTAATTTATATTATTAAAATTAAAATTTTTAAAATTTTATATATCATTTAAAATTATTTTACTAAAAAATAACATTTTTTTTATATATCCTCTCTTTTTTTATCAAAGAAAATAAAAAATATTTTTAATATTAATAAATATGATTATTTTAATTAATTTTTTATAAAAAAAATTTTTATGATTACTAAATAAATTAAGAGAAATCTAATTTTTATTTTAAAAATATTTTGACAACAATTCTTTGAGAAAAGTTAATTCGAGTGGATGTTGAAAATATCTGAACGGGACACATAAGATGGAGAGAGTAAATAGTCTAAAACATCAATCATACAGGCGTTAGGGAACATTAGATGACAAAATAATTATTAGGCTTTAGCGTGGTGGCTACCTCAACTCGTGAAAGAGCCTCGTAAGTCCAATCTTCGCAGTATTGTTGCCAGACACGTGTAGGGACTACAACAACTCATTGACAATCACTGTACTTGCTTGTCTTCAGGTACATCCGACAGAGTTTCTTGGAAGCTGCCATCTACAAGACCTTTTTCAGTCGAGAGATTTTACTGTAGTTTACAAATTGAAAACAGTGCTTCACAGGCAGCTCATTCTCCCATTAAGGTCATTTTAGCAGGGTATATTCCTTCAAATGCCTCTATATTCATGCTCTTAGTAGCTAGGAACAACATCTCACTGTTCGTACGTAATCTCCATAAAGAGTTGGGAGTTCCAACAAACCTTTTGGATTCCTAAGAAATTTCGGCTTATAATCCCTACATGCATATCTTGGCACCTTCGAAGAGAAAGGAGCAACAGAATCTTTCCTGGTACAAATTCTAATACGAGGGTGGTTCTCAACTTTCAGCCTCGTTGATGATGATATAATTGAAGCTTTTGCTAGACTATGTATTGTTTCTAGTTAGTTATGTGCTGGTTTAAGATTTGAGTTTATTAACTCTTTTTTGTCTTGCTTGTACTCTCAATTTGTTATTTTGCTTCTGGGTAATCTCTTTCCCTGGAACCCCTTTGTCTTGTAATTTACCCCATATTTCATTTAACTAACAACAATAAAATCTCATCTACATTTCAAAAAGAAAAAAAAAAAATGAGGCAGAGGTTCAGCATCAAATTTTCATTTCCTTTAGAAAAATTTACTTATAGAAAAGGAAAGGAAAAGGATAAACAAAGTTACTCCATTAGCAACTTTTCGACAAACAAATCTATATCTATATTTATATCTATATATATGTATTTATATGGTTTATATGTATTTTGTTGCAATTGAGAGAAATTTTGGCTTTTTCTCTTTCAGCCACATGTTAACTTATCATAAATTCTTATGAATAAGAAAAATCTAATTGATTATCTTTTTGAATACAAATCTACTTTAAAAAAAAAAACTTTAAAAAGAGTTGTTTTTTTTCTTTTAAAAAAGGAAGAAAATTTAGAAGAAGTTGTGTTTTCCATTTTAAGAAAAATAGTAGGCAAAATCTTAAAATCTAGTTTTTGTTTAGTTTAATAAGAAAAAAATATATTTAAAAATCTCCACGATGACATAATGGGTCAAACATTAGGAGCATTTTGTTTATTACTCTCTTCAATATGAATATGTTTATTTTATAAATTTTATTTTTTCAAATAATTTTATATTTCTTTAATAAGAATTTATTTAAGTTTTTTTTAATTATTTTTATTTTAGGTAATATATATAAGAATCTATTTATGTATGTATATATTAACTTATTTTTATTTTACTAATAAGTTATTGTATAAGTTCTACTTCTAAATTTTTAAAACTTTAAGTTACTTACCGATTTAAAAGGTATTGTATTTTTTTTCATTTTTACTTTGTCTACTCTTCTCATGACTTTAATATAAATTTTATTTTTGCTCTAGAATAAACTAACATTTTCATTTTAATATTCTTTGTTCTTTTACTTTCACTTTTTCGAAATAAAAGATAGAATAAATTTATTTTAAAAAATTAATACTTCACTTGTCAATATAAAATATCATTGATGCTTAGGTGGCAAACTCTCGTTAAATGGCCTAGTTAGGATATATATACTTTATGAACCCTTCTTTTATTATTTTTAATTTTTCTTTTCTAGGCATGTTTGCTCAAATTTTCTTTTCAAGACTTAAATTTAAAATTGATTTTTGAGAGATAAAAAGAACTCCTAATTTTAATATATGTAGTATTACTCTACGTTAATTTTGTCAAATGATATATAATTATATTATTATTATTATTATAATAAAGAGTATAATAGTAGAATAATAAAATTGTAAGAATATTAATAAGAAAAATTTTCTTATTATTATATTGTTGAAATTAAGAGAAAGTTTGTTTTATTCTCCTTTAATATGACATCTTCCCATAAATTCCAGCTCTTTTGGTTAGTCCATTTCTAAAGTCATACATCAGGACAGTGGAAGAGAAGAGAATTCTAAGTCTCGGTAGCTGCATCTCTGAAGCAATTTTTGGTTCAAAATGGCCTTGGATAGGCACTGACATTATTGCTTAATGTGAATTTGTTCCCAATGCCCTCTCCACAAAAAAAAAAAAAAAAAATCATTTCAATTTCAAAGACAGAAAAATAACGCGTGCAGGCTTTGGGGAGACGAACGCACCCCCTCCTCCCCTGCGCCCCTCTCTATGTTGCCATTTACCATTTAGTATTTCCGATAAGAAAACTGGACTTTCGATTAAGGTTTTAAAAACCAGACCAGATCAGTTGGTTCGACTGAAAAGAAAGAAAAAGGGAAAGAGAGAATTTAATTTATTCCAATCGTTTATTTTTATTTAACACAATAATTTAATTTTTTTTTTAAATTACCTTTGTACAAGTACTTCAAGCATATAAATATAGACAAACTTTAATATAATAATGTTACAAAGAAGTTTTTCTTTTGCTAAAAAGTATACGTTTCTCGTATATCATGTTTCCTTTTTTTTTATTTGAAATCATATACCATATAATTTGGAAAAACAAAAAAAAAATTACTTCATATCCTTATAAATTACTTTAAAATTAAAATATATCAATCAAAAAATATTTTATACCTAATTTATTTGAAATAAATTATTTAATTTCATTATTACATTTAATTAATTAATTTTTACTTATATTTTACATTAAATTTTAAATTATATATAATTAAATCTATCTCGCACACACACACTATTACAATTTATGCCTTACTGTTGTATATATGAGTTGTATAAATTTTAACTACCGTATATTAATTATTAAATTTCAATTTAATTGATTCATTTTCTAGTTAAACCTGTTGAGATAATTATAATCTCATTATAATTATTTCATGAACTTTATTTTTAAAATTTATCAATAATTATATCATTATACAAATAATAACAAAAATAAAAAATTCTTTTAATTGATATATTATATACATAAAATATCAAATATAAATTTATAATAGTAATTAATATATTGCCTACTAGAACATACATTAACACTATGTAAGCATGATTCTTTCATATGCTATTGTTCTCTGCATGCTTTGTTCTTTTTCGTTATTATGGGAGATCTTGGCCGATGAAAATGAGGGCCTCCTCTTTTTCTTCTTTTCATTTTTCTGTTTGTTATTAACATTTTTTTATTATTTATACTTACTGGGTAACATCAGCTTCTTCCTCTTCTTCTTCTTCTTCATTTTCCTTAAAAATGGAAGCTGGACTTTTATGGGGCTTTGGCCCTAGAACATGGTAATTCTTTGTTTATCTTTTTTTTTTCTTGATTTTAACTAAATCACATATTAATAAAATTTCTCCTTATTAATATTTTATTGATAACATCTGGAACTTTCCTCTAATTGCTTTTTTTTTTTTTATTTTCCTTTGCAGAAAACATTTAAAAGTACGTGCATGCCAAGGATCATTTACACAAAAGGCCGCACTGCTAAGACCCTATAAATATACTAGCAGTATTGCCTCGCCGTCACTGAATTCATTGAATAGCAGCACAATTCGTGGTACTTAAATTAGGATTTTCTTTAATTTCTGCGTTGGAAATTCTTTAATTCTTGTGCGTATATTGTAGCTCCTCCATCTTCTGATATTGTGTATACTCTGTTCTTCTTTATTCCTCTTTTTTTCTTTTTTCTTTTTTTTTCATAAGCTGTTCATCTTTATTCTATTTGGAGAGTTTGTAGATTTTAAAGATT
This sequence comes from Bruguiera gymnorhiza, assembly GCA_020883675.1. Classification (NCBI taxonomy): domain Eukaryota; kingdom Viridiplantae; phylum Streptophyta; class Magnoliopsida; order Malpighiales; family Rhizophoraceae; genus Bruguiera; species Bruguiera gymnorhiza. The sequence goes on along the minus strand of JAIRCJ010000136.1, from coordinate 1,505,477 downwards.
AGCGTGTAGATATTAGTCTAGATTTGATGCTGTCAAATTTCTTGGGTGGTAATTTTGGATGTTACCTAGACCCAACAATTGGCGCACCTTTAAAGGTGCATGTTCGCAGGCAAAGACCCCCACGAGAAAACACCATTAGTCTCAAGGTTGAGAGCAGCGACACTATCACAACGTTTAAGTTTTCTTCTTTATTCACTACTTTTTTTTTTTTTGGCTGACGAGTACAAGTTTGCCAGTTTGCTCGCTAAAATTACGAATATGTCAAGATTTGATGTTTTTCCTTCTTGTTTTCTACATTGTCGTAAATTTTTTTTTTTCTGGGTTTGTAGGAAAGACCATCGTTGTCAAGGTCGATAGCAGCGACACCATGACAATGTTAAAGCCAATATTCAGGTACTCTGTTACTTTAAATTATTTATACATTTCCTTTGTTATTAGCTTCTACATTTTTCTTTAATTTTTCCAGTTTGCCAATTTGTTCTTTGCTTGATAACTTAAATCGTGCGGGTTTAAAAATTAGTAAATATATGCACACATACATACATGTAGATACCTACGTCACAAAAGCTAAGTTTTCCCTACTCACTATAGCTTCAGCCGACAACTTCCTCTTTTAGCAAATTTGCATGGTAATGTCTAAAGGTCATATGATACTCACTCTCACACTCCCCTTACTATATATCAACACTATCACTTGTCCCAATGTTTATTTTTAGGAAGCCAAACTCAACTGGACTTCCTCTTCCTTCTTTCTTACCCTTTTAAGGCTTGTTTCCCTCAACTTTTTTCTAATTTAAGTATTTCAAGGCCCCACAAGTATATATAGGTGCATGTGAAATAGCAACTAGGCACCTCACTTCCTTCTTTTGCTGCTGCACAACGGGGCATCGAGAGTCAAATAAGACAAGTTGGTATCCCCAAGGACCCTTACTTGATGTCTTATTTTAACTACGTTGAGAAGCTGTCTTGTTTTCGTCTACTCACAACCTTGTTTTACTTGAGTTGAAATTTTCATATAATAACTCAAACGCCACAATACCAATTTTTTGTTTTGTTTTTTCGGTAAGTGAAATGGGAAGGTGGTGTTACCCATTGTTTCGATAGGGAGGATTGCACAGGATACTTACTACAGTGTAGGCTGAGCTACTGCACTGGAGTGTGAGAAAGCAAACTTAGGACTAGTAAGGACCACCAACCATTCTGAGCTCTTTGGTGAATATTCGAACTGGCGACCTTACAGTATGAGCGAATGCTTCATGCTACTAAACTACAATGATTGGTGCTACCAAGTCTTAATTTCCAGGAATTTACTCTTCGTATCAAGTTTTGTTCAATTCTATTGTTAGGCCAAGACGTGGAAACCAGGTTAGCATTGATCTTTGCATATTTAGAAAGCTATGAAATTGCTACTAACTAGGAGGAAGGGGCTTGATTAACCCGAGTGGGTGATCTATGCATATTACGGCAGAACATGAGCGATTTTAGATTAGGGATCATGGATTTCTTGGTGTTGCTAAAGCCCTAGAACTTAAGACAGCCAAAGGCCTAGGTCATCGGACCACCTGATGATTTGGCTTATAAATGAACTTATATCCTTGGAGCATAGGACAGCCAAAGAGAACTCTCTTCTTTTTCCGATGCCTAGGCTATAACCAAGGGTTTGATATTAACGTATCCTGTAATTTGCTTTGGTTTGATTTAGGAACATCAAAACCCAAGTGACCGTCATTTGCCCCGACCTCTTGACTCTTGATTGGCTTTAATATTGTGAGTAATTCTGACATGTATAACATGCCTACTTATTTAAAGATATTGCCTTGTATGTTTATTATATGCTATTCATATCACTTTTCCTAAATCAAGTTAATAAATTATATTGAGGTCGGTAAGTTTTTGGTAAAAAAAAATTAGTAAACTTAGCTAAAGGAGAATGATTGAAGGCTTACTGGTCCTTATTACTTGTGCACTCTTGTTCTTGATAACCTAACCACTTGAGAATCACCATCATGATCTATTTGATATTAAAATCTTGCTATGCTCTATTTGTGATATGCACAGACATACCTAAATGGAGACGAGTACCTTAGGGCCCGAGAATTGAAAAGAGTTTTATAACATTGATAATAGTACACAGAAATGTCAAAGTCACTTATTGTTACAGTTATTGTACTTTTTCTACTCCTTATTGCATATTCTATCATATTTTATGTATATTATCTCTATTATTACGCTATTTTTTTTTTTAACATCTTATGCACATTCTTGTTATTTTCATTGCACATGTTGTAATGTTTGTTACTCATACTTTCATATTTTACCCGGAAACTTAGATTTCGAAATTTTATTTTGTATCGTGTGGGATCCAGACCCTCCGAGCTATGGCCACATAATGAAGCTCATATAGATATTACGTGCAACATTAAGGTACCATGTGAAAAAGTGTCTGACCCTCTAAATTTGGGAGAATAGTAAGAATATGAAAGAGGTATGTCTTAAATATGCATCTAAGCACACGTATTTGGCAACCAACGTTACGGCAGCACACACCTATTTTTCACAACAGCGTATTTTTATATTTCTATTTAAAGAATAACAATGGTTTGCCTTTTCCTAAATAAATATTGTGAAAATTTGACAATCCAAACAATATGCAATTTTTTTTTTTTTTGAGTTATCAAAATACGAAAGAGAAGAAAGAATTTCATTTATTGTTTATTACCTATTTATTGAATGAATAATAATTTAAATAAATATTTTTAATTAAATTTAAGCGACTTTCTTTTAATTTCATTTAAAGTATACAATTAAGATACACATAATGATGGACAAAGACTTGAAAAAATAATTTAAATTATAAAATATTGCATTTTTTAGAATCATTGCAATTTAAAATGATATAAAAAGAAAAAACCAAAATGCAAAAGAGAAAAGGTGCAAAAATTGATTTTTGATCAAATAGACCCTTTAAAGAAAGGGACCCTCAAACAAAGAGAGTAAAGTCAACGTCTTTATGAATATAGAGTTATATAATTGTTGCATTATTTGTAATAGTACAAAAATTAAAGTCTCTCTTAACTTTTAACATTACTCATATCAATAATTTTACACAAATATCATAAATTTGCACATTGTTGCAACTCTCTATATTACATGTATCTTGATTCATTTTCTAAATAGGGGCAATTTCAACCACAATATATGGGTCAAAGAATCTTCTAAAATTGATTAGATATGGGAAACCATAATTATAAGAGGTACTTTCACAATATAAAAGGAGCACTTAATCAAGAGAAAAAAAATAGAGAGAGAGAGAGAGAGAGAGAGAGAGAGAGAGAGAATGAATGGGACAACAAAAGATAGAAAAAAGAGAAGTAAATAAAAAGAAGAAGAAGAAGAAAAAGAAGAAGAAACATAAGAAGAAGAAGAAACATAAGAAGAAGATAAAAGGAGAAGGAAAGGAAAACAATAACCAATAAGTTGGAAGTAAAAAAGGAGATAGTTTCAACTTTAATATATTTATCTTTAAAAATTAAATTTTACTTTATTTTTATTACTTATCCTTTGACGTATTTTTATTAGATTCTTCTCTAAACTTTCATGGATTGTTGAATTTCATTATTAGTAGTTAAATTATTTTAAGATAAGCTTTAAATGCAGTTTGATCTTTAATTTATGTTATTAATTTTTTTTAAATGAAGGCATGTTTGATATTTGTACAATAAGCTTATATTGTTGAACTTAAAGTTTTAAAAGTTTGCTTACTTTTTGCATGATCTCATGAATTATACATGAACATAAGATAGAATTGTATAAATTAGACTAATAACAATATATAATGTTTCTTAGACTATGAGATCAAGAGATAATCAACATCAAATGTGAGAATTAAGAAAAAGAATAGCTTTAGTAACTCTTCCTTCTTAAATTAGAGATTTTCACAAAACTTAATACTTATTTGCTTGTTTAAAATTTCTTTTATCTGTGATTAGTTTAATGGGTAAGGGATGGATTAACTTGACTTGAGAAAGTTAATTAATTAATTAAGGAAAAAGCTTCATCACATGTAATAACTATTAACAAATACTAAATATTATTGGTCTTAAATTAAAGTAATTGACCAATTACATAACTTGGATGAAATCTAAACCTTACTTGTTGTGACATCTATAGTTTCATTACTCTTAGAAATTATTTAATTTAAGTAGTTTAATTCAATCAGTTAATCAGTTAATTCAACTTAGGTTATATTAAAATTGTCTTAGTAATGCAAAATAGGTTTTATGGAAACAATACTTTGCTCATTCTATATTGCATAATCAATTATATATACTTACCTAAAAGTAGTGCATAATTCACACATCAAGTTTTTGAAACTATTCTCAAGGACTGGTAATCTACATATCTAACTCATAATTTATTTTGGATTGAATTTTTTTTTCATAATTATTTGCTTTCATTTTCATAGTTTTTATTTAGTGATTATTTTTGCAACTTGGTTATTCTATTTATTTTGAGTTTATTTGGTTTTAATTCTTTGGTTTATAGCCTTGCTATTGCATAACCCACACTAATGATTCAGAATTTGCAACGTTTGACCTTAAAATAAAGAGAACAATTGGAAAATTGTAAAAAAAAACAGAGAGAGAGAGAGAGAGATAAATACACACACAAGAAGATAAGGTACAAAATAACCTAAGAGCTCATAATTCATATAATACATAATCCTTAGAAAGAATGACATTAAGCATCATTAGTCCAATAGTTCAAGCTAGCACCTTTGAGATTAAATTAACTATCATTCAAATGATCTAAATGAGTGTTCAATATGGTGGATTGCCTAATAATGATCTCAATTCTCATATTGCTAACTTCTTGAAATTTGTGATACTTTTGTTATTAGATTTAGATTATTTGTTTGTTCATTGCATAACAAATTAAAGAGTTGATCAACTCTCTTTTTGCATGATCTAATCATACTTAGGATGCTATGACATAAAAATTTTTGGCTATATATTTCTCTTTTTCTAAAATAACTAAGATAAGTAATGATATAACTACTTTTTCTCAATTTAATAATGAGTCATTGCGTAAATCATAGGAAAATTTTAAGGATTTACTTAGAAAGTTTCCTAACCCTAGTTTAGCAATATGGTTTCAAGTTCAAACTTTCTATAATAGTTTATACCCTTCAAACATTCTATTATTGATGTAGCTAAGGAGGTATCATAATGAAAATGACATCAAAAGAAGCCTATAATCCTTTAGAGTAAATGACTTCTAATAACAACTAATTAAGTAATGAAAAAACTAGTATAGATAATGTTAATTCTTTTACTATTTCATCTACACAAATTGCCTTGTTGGAAAAGGAGTTAGATACTTTATGAGCATCAACAATGAATATTTTATGTAATATATCATGTGAATTATATTCTTAAATAAGTTATACTACTGCAAATTGTCAAATAAAATTTTTTTTTCTTTTTCTTATTATAAGTATGCTAATTTTGTTTCTCATAATGGTAGGTCTAAATTCAATCCTTACTCCAATACTTACAATCTAGATTATAAGAGTCATCCTAACTTATCCTGGATCAACTAAATCACATCTAGACTTTTAATAACAAAATCAACAAAAGAGAAATTCAAGTTTAGACGATTTAATGACTAAGTTTATTAATAGTGCCACAACTAAATTCCAAAGTTAAGAGGCATCTATTAGCAATTTTGAATCTTAAGTTGGATAACTTGTTACTTAAGTTTTAGAAAAAGCTCAAGGAGATTTACCTAATAATACCAAATATAGTGTAAAAGAGCAAGTGGAAGTTATCACCTTAAGGAGTGAGAATGAGCATAGAGGAGTAGAAAATCAAGAAGGGAACAAATAAGGTTATGACGTAAAAGACAAGACACCTCAAGGTCATGAGCATTTAAAGGGAGAAAGAGAACAAGACATTGTTGTAAAGGAAGGTAAAGATAATGGTAATAAAGAACATTTTTAAAGGATTTTTTATGACATGAATATTAAATGTTACAAGTTTAGAATTTCTTTTCCTCAAAGATTTTTTACAAGCTAACTTGGATAAGAAATTTGCTAAACTTTTCAAGGTGTTTAAGAAGTTGCATATTAATGTTCTTCTTCTTGATGTTATTTTGTAGATGCCAAGTTATACAATATTCTTGAAAAGGATCCTAGCAAACAAAAAGAAATTGGAGGAGTTTAAGATGGTGAAGTTCAATAAATGATGCTTGCCAATTATTCAATTATTCTAAATTGAAAGATTTAAGGGTTTTTTCTATTCCTTGCATTATTGTTGATGTTAATTTTGATAAGGCCTTATATGATTTAGGTGCAAATATTAATCTTATGCCTTGTCATGTTTTTAGGAAGCTCAGATTGGGAGAACCTTAACCTTCCATCATTTCTATTTAATTGGTGGATAAAAGCATAAAATATCCAAGAGTAATAGTGGAGTATTTCTTGTTAAAGGTGGATAAATTTATCTTCCTAGTAGATTTTACTGTACTTGATATAAAGAAAAACTTTGAGTTGCTTATGAATCTAGGAAGGCCATTCTTTAGTACTAAAAGAGCTCTTATTGATGTGCAATAAGGTATACTTAGTTTTATAATACATGATGAAAAAATAGTTTAGGTTTTTTTTTTCAACCAAATATATCATTAACCATAAAATTGCTACTTCTTATCATCCCTAAACAAGTAGAAAAGTTAACTGTCTAATAAGGAATCAAATAGAATTTTAGAAATAACTATGAGCTTGTCTAGGAAAGATTGGTCATTTAACTTGGATGATGTACTTTAGCTTATAGGATGGCCTGCAAAATTCCTATTGGTATATCTCTATATTAATTGGTTTTTGGTAAGACTCGTTATCTTTTTGTTGAGTTAAAACATAAGAAATATTGGGCTCTAAAATTTCTTAACCTTTATTTATAGGCTATTGTTAGGAATTGCAAAAATATTTATCAAATAAATACACATAAAAAAATAGAGATTTTAAAAATAATTTCCAAGAATGGATTGGTTTCATGTTATATATGATTACAAAATTAGCTTATAAGATAGAATGGTTACTAAAGTATTCTTAATTCTTCTTTTTAAAACCTTTGAATGCATTAGTGCAAATCATTATTGTCCAAATGTTCAAACTCTAATGGTGATTGACATAGACAATTGAAAACATATTACTAAACTCTTTTAGGGCAAGAGGAGTTAAAAGTCAATGTTATTCTAATAGACTTAGTTTTTTTTTTTTTGACTAGCTAAATAAAGGGATATATATATATGAATTCTAACTCTAAACCCCAATAAAAGTCATATGTTAATTTCTTATAAATTGCACTTTACTCCCTCTATTTTCAAATATCTCATATTTGACCTCAAAGGTTTTTAAACCTTTCAACCAATTCTACTTAATCAACATCTTTTATTTCCATAATTGTTTTTATCTATGTGACCTATAGATCCTAACATATTAATAATGAATATGAATTATAATTTCAAAAGATTAGACAACTTAAACTTTTTTACTTGATTATTAATTTACTAATTAATCAATCTATATTCATCAATCATGATTAACATTTAACTATGTGTGATGACCACTTAAATGTTAGGATTGTCAAAAGTTGGTTTGACATATCCGTTAGTATATGGACTATTAGTATAATTCAATTTTCTTTAATATACTAATGTTTCAATTAGATATAAAGTATAAAGATGGTGTATGTTTTATCTTATCTAAGCATATTAGTTCTCAAATTTATATCATCAATTCCATAAACGACATTATAACTCCTTATGAATACTCGATCTACCTTGACTAAGAAATTTTCTAAATCAATACAGTTTGAGAATATCAAAATATTCTCCCTTAATTGCTTTTGGCTTATGAATCCACTATTCAATCATAATTACCTTACAAAGTATATTCATTTCTTGGACTTCATCTATAAAGTTTATTAATAATGATTTTATGTATATAAATTATACTAAAGATAAAGAATGTCTTCATTAATAAAATTGGATGAATTATTTAAAATGTATATCATTAGCAATTAAGTCATTAGCAATTAAAACATATACTAATAACTATAGGTGAGCAAAAGGGATTTCAATTGAATGAATTGGCAAAGCTAAGAAATGAAGCTTATAGGAGCATTGGAATTATAAGTGAAGAATTAAGCTATGACATGATAAACATATTTAAAAGAGGAAATTTTAAACTAGTGATAAGTATCTTCCTTTTAATTATAAATTGCAGCTCTTTCATGGTAAATTAAGATGGAGATAGAGTGGAGTGGTCCCTTTGTGATAACCAACGTATTTCCTTATGGAGTTGTTGAAATTTCTCAAGATACAAAGGTGATTTTTAAGGTTAATGGGCATCATTTAAACCATTACAATAAAGGTGGCTCCTTTAATAAATATAAATTTACCCTTATTTCAGATGATCCTTTAGAATTGAGATATGATAGTCAAGTTATTTACTGTAAAGAAGCACTTGTCAAAGGGCAACCCATTATAGTTTTAGTTTAGTTTTGTTTTATTAATGTTTATTTTAAAAATGTTTCTTTCTTTTCCTTAAATAATGTTTTGTTTTAAGTTTGATTTGTTATGTATATCTTAGTATAAAGAATTACAAATGCAAACACTTTTACTTCGTAAAGATGAAGACTTGGTCATGGCAAGAAATGGAAGTATTGTTTAGTTTTCACATTAGGGGCAATATTCTTATTAAGTTTAAGAGAAATAACTTAACTTTTGAACTTTATATATATATATATATATTTATTCTTTTAAGGTTTAAAGTATAAATAGATGTAAGAAAATAGGATTTTTATGTTAATTTCATTTTGCTTAGGCATGGCCAAATTCCTTTTGATTTATGTTATAATGCATAATTAATTTAAGTGAAAGATATTATTCTTACTTGATAATTGTTTCAAGATGCAATAATAGCTTATTAACAGCAGTTGAGAATACTTCATTATTATGATTATTAAAGACTATAATTTCTAAAGATGTTTGTGTGAATTTTTTTGTGATTATGCATGATTAAGTCTAAGAGAAATAAGTTAATTTTTGAATTTTATCTTTTCTTTTCTTTTTTTGAGGTTTTAAGTATATATGGATGCATGAAAGTAAAATTTTTATGGTAATTTCATTTTGCATGGCATGACTAAATTCTTTTTAATTTATGTTATGATGCATAGTTAATTCAAGTAAAAGATATTATTCTTACTTAATAATTGTTTCAAGATGTAGTAATAACTTATTGAAAGCAGTTAAAAATAGTTGATTGTTATGATTATTGAAGACTATGCTTTCTAAAGATGTTTGTGTGAATTTTTTGTGATTATGCATAATTATTCATGTAATACTTATCTTGTAATTATTCCTTTAAGCTACTTATAAATAAAATTTAAGTAAAAATGGTGAAAAGTGACCAAATTGTAAAAAACTCTTTGATTTTACTATTATTACTATATATTTGCTTTAATATTTCTAGTTTCTTAGAAACTAAGGGTTAGGCGTGATATTTGTGTCAACTTTCACTTTAAACAATAATATGAAATATAAGTATACAAAAGCACTCCAAGTTTATGACTTATTGAGTAACCAAGTGTTTTAATCCCCAATGTTAGTATTCCTCTCTAAATACAAGTAATAGTTTAGAGGATAATGGGTTATGATTATGGTTAAAAATGTAAGAAAAAAAAAGAAAAAATGAATAAGAATAAAAAAGTGAGAAAACTATTATTTGTTTCTTTTGTTTATAGTAATAAAAAGGGGCAATAAAGTATTGACTGAGTATTATTTGCAATTTTATACATAATTTTCTCTCCAAATGTTTACAATAAATGATTATCATGATAAAAGAAAACTAAGAGACAAAGCTATAATTCTCTAGTTTATATCAAATCTAGATTAACATTTTATATAGGAGCAATTTCAACCATAAGATATGAATTAGAGAATCTTTTGAGATTGATTAGTTAGTTACAAGGTAACTTTGATTAAGGTTATTTAATTTAATAAAGAATTGAGAGAGAAAATTAAATAGTAAAAGGTAAAAGTGTAAACACATATTGAGAATAAATCTTTAAGAGTGTAAACATGAGGGTATATAACACCATTTTTGAGTGAAACATGTAAGGGAGTGTTTTGTAAGATATTCTTACCATTTTGTGTAGAATTAACACTATATCTTCCAAAGATGAAGGTGTAGCTGAGAAAAGAAATAGTGATGTGTCATTAATGATCAAAATTATACAACAATAATTTGAATGCATAAATACCAAATTTGATGATATAAAGGATGTGACGGAGAAGCAAGTCAATAGAATAGTAAAGTTACAATAAAGGTATAGTGGTTATGAGGTTCTTAATGCAAGAAAGTAAGAGAGATAAAACTATGGTCATACAAATAATATAGAGAATGATGAATTTGATGATCCAGCCATAATAATTAAATTTGCCAATAATAAAAATGGTGAGAAGGATACAAGAAGGCATGTTTCTGACCATGATTTGGGAAGCATCAAAATGAAGATTCTCCTATTGTAAGACAAAAATGACCTTAATGCATATTTAGAATGGGAGAATAAGATAGAGTTAGTATTTGATTACCATGACTACTTTAACAAGAAAAAGGTAAAACTGGTTGTTATTGAGTTCACTAATTATACTATTATTTGGTAAGATTAGCTTGTTTGAATAGGCAAAGAAATTGCAAGAGACCTATTAATACATAAGAGAAGATAAAAGCTGTCATGAGGAGGAGGTATATACTTAATCATTATTATAAAGATTTGTATCAACAATTGCAAGGACTTAATCAATGTGGTTGAATTGCAACATTATATAAATTAGAAAACATGGTGCACGTGGTAATAAAAATTGAATGACAACTCAAACAAAAGGGTTCACATGATTTAGATAGAATTAAGTTCTACTTCATCTTAGAAGTTGAATTAAAGTAAAAAAGATTAGAAGACTAATTATAAGTCCAAAGTCAAGTTATCCTAGAGTAAGAATGTAGGTTTTAGTAAAAAGACAAGTAATTCTAATCCCTAGCCTAGTAAAAATAAAGATATTAAATGTTTTAAGTGTTAAGAAAATGATCGCATATCTCAATGTCCAAATAAGCATACAGTGGTCTTAAGAGGTAATGGTGACATTGAGACTAAAAGTGAATTAGATGATAATTTTATGTTGTTATCAAAGGTTCAAAGTGATGAAGAGGAGTATCTAATTAATGTAGTAGCTTTCATTATAAGGCAAGCATTAAATGTGCAAGCAAAGTAAGAAACTGAGGTGTAACAGGATAACTTCTTACATACGAGGTGTCTCATAAAAAATAAGTGATATAGTATGATTACTAATGGTGATAGTTGCACTAATGTAGCTAGCACAATTATGGTTAAAAAGTTGAATTTACCTATTATGAAATATCATAGACTATATAAGTTTCAATGGTTAAACACATAAGGTAAAGTTAAGGTAATAAGTAAGTGCTAATGTCATTTTCTATCAAGAGGTACCATAATGAAATCTTATGTGATATTATGCTTATACATGTGGGTTATATTTTATTAAAATGGTCATAACAGTTTGATTTATGAGTAATACATAACGACTTTAAGAATTAATATTTCTTTGTAATAAATGGAAAACACATCACTCTTGTACCGTTAATATCTTAACAAGTTTATGAGGATCAATTAAGAATTAAAAATAAGAGTGAATAGAAAAAGAGTGAAAAGAGAAGGATAATTAAAGCAAAAAAATGAAAAGAGAAAAAAAAAGAAAAAGGAAAGTTTATATGCAAAAGAAAATAATGTCAAAAAAGCATTTTATGTCAAATAGCCTATAATTGTACTTTTTTACAAAAAGACTTATTTTAATAATAACAAATTTGACTTTTCTTTGTTTAGTGTTACTATTTTTCTTTTTTAGAAATTTAAAGATATATTCCCTAATGATATTACAAGCGATTTACCACCTAAAAGGAAAATTGGATATTAAATTGATGTTATCCCTAGTGCATCCATTATGAATCGACTAACATATAAAAGTAATCTCGATGAGACAAAAGAGTTTCAAAAGCAAATTAAGGAACTTATACAGAGGGATATATGAAAAAAAGCATGAGTCCATGCGCGGTTCTTGCTTTACTTATGCTGAAGAAGAATAAGACTTAAAAGATATGTGTTAATTGTCAAATAGTAAACAAAATCACTCATCCTATTACTTATTTAAGTGAGAAACTAAATGGAACAACTCTTAAATACCTCATATATGATAAAGAGATGTATGCATTGATTTGGACCTTAGAAATATGGCAACACTATTTATGGCCTAACGAGTTTATTGTCTATACTAATCATAAGTCTTTAAAGTATCTTAAGGGGTTAGGAAAATTGAACAAGCAATATTCCAAGTGGGTGAAGTTCATAGAGACATTTCCTTATATTATTAAGTATAAACAAAGTAAAAAAAAACATGGTAATTGATGTAATATGCCCTTGTTTCTACTTTAAATGCAAAATTAGTAGTATTTAAGTACATTAAAAACTTAAATATGCTAATAATCCTAATTTTGCTAATGTTTACAAAACTTGTGAGAAAATAGCTTTTAGGAAGTTCAATAAGCATGATGAGGGTTATTTGTTTAAAGATAACAGATTATATGTGCTTATAAGTTCCTTGAGAAAGCGACTTATGTATGAGGCACATAAAGATGGTTTAATGGGTCATTTTGGTGTTAAGAAAACTTTAGATGTCTTAACCAAGCACTTTTTTTGGCCACATATAAGACGTAAAGTTAAAAGAGTATATGAGAAATGTATAACGTGCATATAAGTTAAATCTCAAAATTTTACCCTATGATTTGTATAACCCTTTACCTATTCCTAGTAAATCTTAGGTTGATATTTCTATAAATTTTGTTTTGGGTTTATCTAGGACAAAAAAGGGAAATGATTTTGTTTTTGTTGTTATGGACATATTTTCAAAGATAACACATTTTATTTCATATCATAAAACTAATGATGCAAATAATGTAGCATATTTATTTTTTAAGGAGATTATACATTTGCATGGCATGCCAAGAAGCATAGCTTTACATTGAGATGCCAAGTTATTAAGCTATTTTTGAAAGATGTTATAGGGTAAATTAGGAATTAAACGCTTATTTTCAACTATTTGTCGTCCACAAAAAAATAAATAAAGTTAGGTAATGAATAGAATTTTATTAACTTTATTGCATGCTATTATTCACAAGAACTTAAAGCATTAGAAAAAGTGTTTATCGCAAGTAAAATTTTCTTATAATAGAAATGTTTATTCTATTACTCATTATTCACTATTTGAAATTATTTATAATTTTAATATGTTAACTGCATTGGATTTATTAATGAGTATGTTGATTTAGATAATGAACACAAGGTTGAAATGTTGAAGAAATTGCTTAAAAAGGTATGGTAACAAATTACAAAGTGAACTAAGCATGAGCAATATACATCTCATGCCAATAAAAGGAAAAAGAATGTGGTGTTTGAATCTAGTAATTGGGTTTGCGCACATATGTGTAAAAAAAAAAGTTCCCAATTTAAAGACTTTCAAAGGTGTAACTTAAAGAGATAGTCCATTTCAAGTGGAGATACAAATTAATGAAAATACCTATAAATTGGACTTTCCCAATAAATATAATGTAAGTATGATATTTAATATTTCTAATATTTTTCCTTTTGATATAAGTGATCATTCGAGGATAAATCCTTTTAAAAAGAGGAAAAATGATGAAATCCATGGAGAATCTAATACATGGAAAGCTTTTAAGGATCTCTTAGGCATTCAAGAAAGCCTAATGACATATTTAATAGCTAAAAAAGTGAAAAAAGTACTTAGTAGGTTGATTAAAAAAGTTAATTCAAATTTAATAAATGGCAAAGCATACCTTAATGCAAACCAAATATGTATTAATTATATAAATATACTAAATAGACTTATGTTAAGTGATTTTAAAGATTTCTAAAACAACTCCTAAAAAATAAGAATAAATTTGTTCTTAACTTATTTTAAAAAATTATCCTTATCTTTAAGGTTGTTAATTTAATATATAAATAAACTTAATTTCATTATTAAAGGAGAAATTATTAGGTGAAATAAAAGTAAAAATTTTCTCTTTCAATTCTTTTAAGAGTTAAAAAACTTATAAATAACTAACTTTTCTTTTAGCATTAATGTATTACTCTCAATTATTTTCTTTTTTAAAATGCAGCATCCACATCTTTTTATATATTTTAAGTTTATATTCTTTTAAATATTAGGTAGGTTTTGCATAATTAAAATTTAATTTAACTTTTTTAATTTATTGTGTATGTTAGATCCCTAAATTACATTTTTTAGAGTTCACATTAATAAGACAAACCCTAAAAGACTCCATTACTACACCTACAACAAGCCCACTAACCTAAAAGGCATCAAAGGTTTCCCCTCAAATCCGCAAACTAAGTTAGAAGCCTAAATCTAGGTTACTAGGTATCAATTTTGCACTTGTCACATTACCATTAAAATTCACACGCTACAAGCACTCTAACAGCATCCATATTAAAACAAAGTGATGCTTCGAAATTCATTGTTTACTTGAGAATTCTATGTCTATACTAACTTAAATGTCGAAGTACTAACGTTTGAGTCCCTCTCTAGCTCCTAGCTATATACTTTTTTGTAGGGCCTTACTTGAATCTTCATACACTAGGCCTCCACACTAACTTGACTAAACAACACCCAGTCCCATGTCTTTTTTGGTGAGCTCCTCATCACCTAGCAAACAAGGTAACCAACCACGCACAAACAGCCCATTATCCTCTAAGGTTTATCATCAAGCAGCCCTTTCTATCCGCTCAATTGAACGTGTGTGCTAGATAGGGTGTTTGAAGTGGGAAGAGGTGCCACACTAATAGAAATAGGAGGCAGCCCACAAACATTTTAGACACTGTGACAAATGTCTTAATCACTAACGACACTTTTTTCTTTCATTTGTGTGATTCATGAACTTGGCAGCGGAGGTAAACTAATATAGCAATTTGAGCTTGAGCCATCACTTGTGGATTCCTCTTCATTAGATTCTATCATGGTCCTTTGGGTGTTCAAATTTCATGGTGATGACCGTAAATGCTATAACTAGCCAATCTTGATGATAGGAAAATCCTTTTGGAACAAACTGAAAAGAGGAAAATCTATACTTGGCACGCGATTAATTCGCTTGAACCGTCGAACTAGCACAATCTTAGAATCCAGTGGGATCAGAAAGATTGCAATCAACTAAGCTTACCACAGTTGCTCCTATTAACGATTCTTAAACATTGGACTCTTGACTATTTAGGAGTAAGTCAAAACTTCAACCGAGGCATACCCTTCGCATTTCCATGGCTATGAACATTGTAAGGCATCACATTGAGAGTAGAACTATAGTTTGATCTGACATAAATGTAGTCATCATCTATTCAAGTATACATCAATCCACACACCAATTATCACTCTTAATATACCACTGTTCCTGAGAATGATAATTTACACTGATATTGAGGGCAATAAATTCCTTCTCTGAGTAGGGAAAGCAAAACTGCAGGACTCCTAAGAGTGGAGCATTAAGAATACATATTATTGGGTCATCTAATGAATATACAATCAGAATGAAAAAGAAATGAAGAGAACAAAAAATTCGACAGCGAACTCCACGGAAAGAATATGATCAATATCATTGTAACAACTGATTTCCAATCAGCTCATGAGCTGGCATCCAAGCATGGCATGATGTCTTAGTTCCGCAATCTCAAGTAACTGCTTATCATTTGTGAGGTAAATCTCGAAGAACTTTTGGATGCTCATATCAGCATTTCACTTCATCAACTGGAGCTTGTCCACAAGGAATTGAGTTTGGATGCAAGTTTTGCACTCTTATAATCCTCTCTCAGCTGGATAAATCTGAAATAGCAGCAAAATCACAGGCGGAGTCATCAGAAGAAGGCAACCTTGCTACAGCAAGTGTACATGATAACCAGAGAGAAGAGATGAAAGGAAAAAGATCATAAAAACAACAAGTTGGCAGCAAAATTTTCATTTTTAGTAGTCCCCACATGAAATTTTTTCTCAGTATCTAGATGAAGACCAATTACGAATTTTTCTGGAATCACATCAAATAAAGGGTTAATAAATTCACAATTCTCATAACTTCTAGAATTCCATATAATTATGAAATATCTTAAGAATGAATTTCCAATCTATGGAGAATAACATTTAAGAATCTTTAGTTGCAGAATGTGACGTATAGATGCAAGACAGAAGGATGTAGTTAAGTCCCACCAGTGTGTGATTGATGCATTCAATCTCCTCTAGAAATATCAGCAGTAGCTATGAATGACTTCCAATTTAGCTGAATCAGGTAAGAATCAATAGTAGTATCAGTGACTGTACCTTTGTGCATCTTTTCGGATACTAGGAGTACCCTCAAACAGAGTGGAGAGGCTTTCAGGAGCAACAATAAAGACATTGGCCATTCTGATACAAGACAGTCCTTCAAAAAAATGGGACCAAAGAAAAAAATTCCATATGGTAAAACAGAAATCTTGTAAATATGTTGTAACTTACATTCCCAACAACTCAAATTTCTCATCAATGGAAGGAGCATTAAAACTACGCACAAATTCCCCATACTCAGTAATGTCACGTTTAATCCGCAGTCCTCCACTGCAACAGAAAGAAAACAAAGGACGCCAAATAAATATGTGAAACAACATGATTGGGCTGCATCGGACATAACTTAAGAAAATCAGCAGAAATACTACAACAGACATGTTAACAGATAGACTACAACAGAAAAACTCCACAAATACACAGAGAAATGGATAGACCACCAAGGGACAGCACCAAGAAACTTCACCACAAGATTACTGGTATTAGATGAATGGGACTTCCACCAACATTCTACGGCAGATTATAAATCTTCTAAGAGATTCATTTTCAACACCAACATTTGAATGGGACTTCCACCAACATTCTACGGCAGGTCACACCAAACTCCCCTATCCATCAATGGAATGAGCTCCTCAAGGGGAACACCCCAATGTGGAATTGGTGGCAACATTTATATTCAAACGAAAGTTAAGTATATGCATTGAATATCAGAACAAAGCTTACCTTGGATTAAAAGTGAACTTTTGCCAATGGTTAAGTAGCCCTTTATGCAAGCGATTCCCCTAAAAAAATTCAAGAAGTCAAACATGTCATCATTACCATCCTCTCCTCAAGTTACCATGCTTAGCTATCCATGCACAGATACAAGGGAAGGAGGGGGTAGAGAGATAGTAGAATTGGTGACCACCAACAACCTTCCCTGCCCCAAAAGGAGGAAATTTCATTTGCTCACCTTTGCATAAGCCAAATTTTCATTAGATTTACTTACCTTTGCATCAGGAGATTTTCTTATCATTCTTTATTACACCAGCATCTAATTTGGCATGATCCAAAAAACAGCCTATCCTTTTTCATAGTGTTTATTCTTGTGATCCTAGTTCCTGAACAATCGCCTATATGTATCATAGAAACTGCCCCAAGAAATACTTTACTCAGGTAAAAGTCAAAAAAATAAAAAAGTTCATGGATGAACATATTATTTTTTCTTTTTTTTTTTTTCAAAACCATGATGACTTCCCTTGTCATAGTACATCTTGGGAATGCTTCAAAGATGAACCATAGAAATCTCAAATTTGGCATGAACACCACCCAAGATGGTCATGTTGGATATTGGGTTTTCGATTTGGAGAAAGGGCCACCAACAGTTATGGCCTTACCGAAGATAACTCTTGTAACGGAAAATTGAAACTGAAGTTTATTTCTTCAGATACAGGGCCTTGGGTCAAGTGCTCCATACACCAGATCAAAATAAACAAATGACACTACTTGGAAAAAAAAAGAGAGAGAGAAAAGAAAAACAAGCAAAAAAATTTTATTTCAAAATGTGATAAAAAGGTCAGATAAGAATTTGCTGAAGACACAGATCCAACATACAATGCTGTTACCTGCCCACTGCGATTATCATAAACTAAATTACGGAAGGGTGACAAATCATTGGGAGCCAAAGTCAGAGACAAGTTTGGGGGCCTTACCCCAAGCAATAATTGGCAAAAGGATCAATTGAAATATTAGAAGGTACAATTATCATACCAATTCTGTCAGGAAGGCTTGTTTGTTAAGACCTTCTAACGCAGTGAATGCAGCATCAAGTACACGTGAAAGGTATGCCACAACCCTAGCCAAGAGAATATAAACATGTGATTTTACTTTCAATCCTTTCTTTTGATACCTAAGTACCCAAAATGCTTTTCTTGATAATCATAATATCAAGCAAGGTGTTTCAAAGGAAAAAAAAAACAAAAGAAAATGAGCAAGGTGTTAAGTCACAGAATTCTTTTCCTTCTTTAGGAGAAATTCCATCCCATGGAAAGTGGCTAGCCAACATGGAAATGCAGGCTTTTAAGTATCTCTGATATGTAGGTCAACAAATCTCATTACATCTAAACCCTATGAGTTCAAAGAAAAAGCTCCAAATTTGTCCAATAGCATTACCTTGTACAAGCAGTTGTTGGACGATGATCAGGAGCAATTCCATCATCAGGTGAGCGATAATCGGTTGCCTTCTGTTCAGCTGATAACAATCGCTCAACCTGTGGAAGAGTTGTATAAACTAAGTTTGTGACAAGAACAATTACTATAAAAAGCAGCCACGGTTTGAAGTACTGATTAAATCTGCAGAACACATTCAATCATTAAAACAGGTGTATGTTTATATATGAGACTACCAAAAAAAAAGAGGGAGAAAGGCTGCCACAGGTGATATCACAGAACTAGCCACAAAAGATTAATGAACTTAAATTGACCACCAAAATCTAGATCTCAGAATCATAAATTATAAGGAACAACCTCAGCCATAACTGTTTCAATGCATTGTTGGAGCCCTTTGTAAGCAGCAGACTCTGCACTGGACATAGCTGTTGCCATTTCCTCACATGAAGCAGCATGTGCACCATCCACAGGTAGTAAGAGCCGGGATATAGAATTTGCAAAATACTGCAGATAAAAGTCAAAAACCATTTGGAGTTCTCTAAGCATCTTATTCAACAATAGCTCAACATTATCAATGCAACCCAGCATACCTGCTGAACTATAGCCACACTACTGCCACAACGCTGTACTGCAACCATGAAAGATCTGAAACTGCTCTCACCAGCAGCAGCAGCAGCTTCTGCCTACATTTCCACATCATTCTTACTTAAATTCAACTGTTTTGGCCAAAAGTTACTTTCCAAGAGTTACGTAACAAGAACATGCTTCTATGTAGATATTGTTAGAACATAAAGGGAAGCTATGATCAGTAAATTACAGCAGAAGCAGCTGCAGCAGCCACCCTTCTGCTCATACTTGTGCCCAATAGAAACCTTTCCCTCAAAGTTGCAGCTTCAGTCAAGCTATCTCTAGCCCGTTCAAGACCTTCTGTTATATATTGCCCAACCTGTAATAGGGAGGTTCTGGGTAATCACATATGTTACATAATCAAGAAATTTAATTAAAAAACTTACCTGGTCCAGCAAGCATGTGAACACTGACTTCACATTGGTTGCAAGAGTAGCGGACTGTCCACAAAAAATTGTTTCAAATCAACCAAGAAACCAATTAGATATTTGAAAAATCTTTAAAATAGAGAAAAAAAATATTCATAATAAGCCTCTTATTTTACTGCCTATTAGAGCTCTCTTTTCATCTCTGATTTTTGTTTTTTTTGTTCTTTTCAGAAAGAAAAAAAATCTGAGGCTGCGTCCATCAAACTCAGTCTTGAAATTCTGTTCATAAGACATTTCTAGTCCAAAAGCATCTATCATCTCAATGAGACACCCACACGAGTAAATGGACTAATACCAAATCATAATGGGACCATAATCACTGACAACAGAACAAAGCTAAGAACCGTTGCATGCTGTAAAAGAAATGTTAAGATTGCTAGGAATGTATCTAAAACTGAAAAAGAGTTGAAATATTATCTCCGTTGACTTCAATAATATGTTGTCTCTCATCTATCTGAAGTAACAAGAGGGAAAACCTGTTTCAGTAACTTAATCCTGTCATAAAGTTTAATTCCTTTACTCTTTGAGGCAGGACACAGTATTGTAGCTAAGCATGGATATTTATATGTGCTATAATATCCAGCAAATCCAAGGAGTGCACATTAATCTGGTTTTACACTACATGGCTATGGACAAGTGTGTGGGATCCACAAATGACTAAACAACGAAAGTTCATAACCACAACATGATCATTACATAGTAATTTTCTTAGTAACAGGAAAAAGTACTCAGAGACAATGAATCATACAATCTGGTGTACAAATATATGCAAACTCGCTAATGAAATAACACCATGCATGAGCACGATGAGTAAATATGAAAGCATATGTTGATTGCAGTAACAAACATTACTTGAGATGAAAACAAAGTGCATCTTGATATTGCTTCTTCATTCCAATGCACAAACTCAGTCACAACAGTTACAGATATCTGCTGATGGGAAGATGCCATTGAAGCTCCCTTTGCACGCCCAACTGAGCCACTTGACTGGGAGAGCTGGTGATTCTCAGCACGCAATTCTTCCATCTGCATAACATGATGCAATAAGTTGCCATCAAAGAAAAAACCATCTTGTTAATTGGATCGGGTGTCCACACAAAACCTTTGATTGGTACAATTGTCTAAGAGAGGCCTGTTCATGCTCAGGATATTCTTCCTTGTGAGAAGAAAAAAGAGACTCAGTGAGGCCTGTGTCAAGATAGAAAGATGCTATTAACAAGAAAGTAAAAGGGGAGATAAATACAATCAGAAAAATGTTTTTTTATTTCATTGGGGGTGTGGACATTAGGAAGAGGGAGAAGGGGGATACAAAAGCAATTTCCTCAGAAAAGGAAAACGTGAAAATTAGAATGCAATATACACACAATTTATTTGATAAATTGTTCTCAGGAATCAGTCTAATTGGCAAGAATACAAAATACTTGTCAACATCAATCTTTGCAACCAAGAAAAGCGAAGAATGCTGAACAAAAGAGATGGACAAGTAGCTTTTTATTCTGTGAAATACATTTACTGTCCTACTCATTAGTTATTAATCAGATACTTAGAAATGCAAATATAAATATCTGACCCAAAGCAGGACTATAATTCCCAGAATGGAAACAGGGTTAGCTTCTAGAGCAAAATCTATATGGTCTCTTACCTGATGCAATTGTAGAAGCTAGTCCAACTAATAGGCTTAGACAGTGGCCAACAATATTTCCACTATCCTGGTCTAGAAAACCACTTAGCACTGGAACTGGAAATCAAGCCTGATATACACTTGATTTTCTTTTCCCCTTCCCCTAAACTCATTTTGGCTGGATAAATAAAGGATATAGGAGAGGGTGGTGAGGACCAACCTCACAAGGCAGGCAGGCATTAGCTGACCCGATACAGCTAAGGCCTGACCTTACAATGTGGATGATTGACGCAGAAATAACTGACATGAAACATAAATGATTTACAAGAGAGACTTGCATGTCACATGATTTCTCCTCCAAATAATGTTTCTTTCTATTATAGATGATTACAGAACAAAATCTACAATAACCAGGAAATTATGATGAGTTCATTTGTTACCCTCAACATCCAAGTCACCGCATCCAACAGCTCGCAGATCTCTAGCAAGATCCTGTGTCTTCTCATATGCCACTGCTAGCATTCTAAGATACTGAAGGGCCAAAGGAGAGATACATTAAGTGAAGATCTGGTTTTCATTTCAAACTGACCCTTAACCAGTTAAATCAAATTGACCCAAGGATTTATATTCACCAATAAAAGCCCGCCTTCTTCTACAGGAGGCAAATTCACAAGAGATGGTTTCAATAATAATTTGTCCAAAAGTGCTGTAACTCGCTGCTCCAAAACTCGCTGCACATGAGTAGAAACTAGTTGTTATATGGAAGTTATTAACAATATGTTGGTAGGCCTTACTGATTTAGACTTCAATGTACATGCAAGAAAATCAATGAAAACAAGGAAAAACTGCCCTCACTACCTGAACTAGGATTGCCATAACATCATTAGGTGAAGGAAATACTGCCATAATAGTGGCTGCTTCTTTACGAACAGTATCTGCAGGACAGGGAAAAAGCTTTAAGATTCCTTCAAATGAATCAATTCTTTGCAATAAGATGTAAGACAATTCTTCAAACCTGTAATTTCTTTGTACAAGGAAGAAAGCCCACGAGAGACATTGCTGGGACTAGCTTGAGAACCCTGGTCACCCAGAACTAATCTTGTGTCTGCATTCATGACTTCCACATCAATGAACATTGGACGCGTGGCAACATAATGTTGCATAGCGCTAGTGCCTCTATTAAACTGCAATCCACAGGTAAAGAAACAGCAACAAAGGCTATAATTTCCTTCCATAAATTTATGATATTCTTAACATCAGGTCAGCCTACTGCAGAGCTGAAGAAGAGTGAAGAGTCTGCAAAACAAATCTTGGAAACAGTGTATAAATAAATAAATATAAATATAAATATATATATGAACCAATAGTATTGCTTAAATATCGTTCCATTTTTCGTGAGGTGACCAACAAACTGGAGTGGAGATAGAGGAGAAAAAACAAATCTCTGGGGAATTCAGGCATAATTGCTCAAATCCTACTTAATTTTTTGTTTCATTTTAAGTGTCAACCATTTACCTGGTTATCTAAGATATAACAGGCTTTATTACACATAATCATTGTAAGAACTCTAATAAGTATATTAATGAATTAAGTCTGACCAAGAGGTAAATATAATTACCTGAGATAAAATTTTGGCACATTCTGCCATGGTAGATAATTCTCTTCTTTGTGATGCTGCGTCAAACCGTGCCAATAATCTATTCTCCAGTTCTACATCAGTTATGGAAACATCATAAGAATATTAAACCAAATAAGATAAAAATAGCAAATATAAAATGAACCATTTCATTTTCAGGTACCAGATAAAATATTTTTTTCTTCAGTTGGCAAATGTCAGGAGTTAATAAAAGCAGTGCAGAAGCAACACAAATAGTTTAAGAGGGCCAAAAATCCTAGGTACATGTAGTCACAAATAAATTTTTAAATATATTTGGTCATAAGCACAAGAAATCCAAAACTTGCAAGAATTTGAGAGACAACCAAACGAAAAAAAAAAAAAAAAGGTACAAATTTTAAATAAAAACATGTTAGGAAGGTTAAAATTGTATTCAAGATATCAAGAAAATTGCTAAATGATATGAATAATGACATATTTGTACAAACTCTTAACAATAAATAATGAAAGTTTTTCATTCAAGAATTACTTAAATTTAGCATCTCCTCAATTTTATCTGAGAAAAAGCCAAAGGGGGGCAAATGGATTCCCTATTACACAACAAATCTTTTAGACAAGACATATAAATGAAAATTTCAAAAGTTGGGGAGAGGGGGGGCAGGGGGTGGAGGGAGGGGGGATGCATGCTCCCCCTCGTCCCTCCTCCCTGTCATTTAAATAAAGCATGAAAACTGGTGCAAATCTTCAATGCAATAAACCTTTGCTAACTAGACCAGGCAAGCATTATGCCAAAAATCCACCAACAGGTAAGATAAGATCATAAAATTCCGTCTATCCTCGCAACAACGCTTGCCAAAATCCTAAACACAACATCCTTGTTATAACCATATAGTCAATTTTTCTTAGCCCTTCCAAATTTTTGGATGATATTACCCACTGTTTTAATAATTGAGAATAATCATTTTATATTCCACATCCAATTGTGGGATACCTTAGCTTGTCCAGCTAATTAAAGGGTAGTCATCTAACCATCTTTCAGAATGAAAAAGACAGAGCCATGTCCACGATGCAGATTTTAATGTCAAGGAGACATACAAAGCCAAAAAAATCTTTTTCCAAAGCAACAATGAGCATTTTTCTAACATTTCTTGTTTCAACCTCAAAGAGAATGGATTTGGCAAATTTTTTTCTGATATTGTCTTTCATAGGATCAATGTAAGCTATCTTTCCTACCAAATTGATCAAATTCAACTGCATTAAGATTCGTAACTCTAAGACCATTGCAATGTCTTAGCATATGCTATTGCATTTCTGCACTGTATGGCTTAGTGGCTTCCAACAGTAACATCATAAGAACATTGTGTAAAGGTTACCATACCATTGCAGTAGTCCTGAAGGTTTGCAACTGCAACTTCCAATCCTCTGCTGGCTGTTGCATTTCCCACGACCGTTGGCACAGATATGCCTTGTCTTCCAATATCTTCCTCAGCAAAGGATCCTATAATCCACAGAAATGGAAAAAAACAGAGTCATATGCCAAATACAAGTAAAGAAATCACCCACCTATGGAAAAAAATTAAAAGACTTCACTATTGATAGATATCAGTTTTAAGGAACAAGAATCCATGTGGCAAGAGAAAAAAAGGAGCACTGGCATGCCAAAAAGGGCTGATACAAAAGAGAATGCATGTAGTTTGGACAGGATGATTGATATTTAAAAGCTAAATAAAATTGAATTCACCAACTAATTGCATGGTAAAGTGGCAGAGTTGTCCAGGCTCTTAATAACAAGTCTACGGGGGAGGGGGAAGGGAGAAGAAGACAAAAATTAGTGGATTCAAACCCTACTGTAGCACAAAAATTAATCTCCGAACATTGAGGTCTGTAACAGTTTATCACAAAACATTACAATTTTTCAACCAATCATTATTAAATCACAGCTGGTACTCCTATGACTAAAAATCTATTTCCTATGAGCGGGAAGGTCATGTGCATGGTAAGAAAAGGTAAAGAAGATCTACCATCAAATTCTTTATTACATGGGCCATTAAAATGCCTATGCTCAGAAACACATTGTCATGGACATTTACACCACTTGTAGAGAATGCAGCAAATGCCACAATGGAAATTTTTTTGTTTCTTATCTGTGGACTAACAGTGAAAAATGATTCCCACAAGAAATTCTTTAATTAGCTATTGTTGGAGGCAACATTGCAACCTTTTTTTTTTTTTAATGACCATGATACCAGGTTATCACTAACCCCAAAATATGTGAACTAGTTGGCACTTTTCTCATTATTTGCAGCTCATCTGAAATGGATTTCACCTATTAATTCTGCAAAAAAGGGATTAAAAACAAAGAAAGAATGTGGCCCCACTGAAAAATAAATTTGACTTCATATGAAAGGCATCTCAAATATGCAGAAATATAAGAACAAGGGCTTAAATAATTCAGCTATTTCAGAGTTTTGCAGGAAGGTACTGCCATCTTACGTAGTTTCTGTGCAATTGTAGCAGCCTCAGCAACGCGGCTGTCATCTGAAAACAGAGGAGAAAGTTCCATTAAATCGCCTGGGCTGCCATTGAACTCCATTAAGTACTGCAGGAATTAAATTAGTAAGGTGTTAGAAAATTCCAGATAAAGGAAAACATATGAAGTAAATGAAGTGACAATACCTTTATGAGCTCTATCGTTTGACTGGCTGTTTCCCTCTGAGCATCTGCACTCTGACAAGAGCACAGTAAAATTTGTGATATGGTATATAGCTCTGATCCATAAGCAGCCTTCTCTTTTCTTAATGAGGACAATTGAGGTCATCAATAGTTGAACACATGAAAGGAATTTACCTGCAAATGATCTCCTATTTTCGCAGCAGTCTGTCCAACACTAGAAATACGTGAATCCAATCTTGCAAAGCTATCAAACAAGCCATCTACTCCTTTTTCCAGCTGAACAAAGATACGAAATCAATATTTAATTAATTTAATTTGACATTAGGTCAGAGTTTGAATTTTTTTAAACTGGCCTCCATGCCAGGCTGTCCTGACTAATCTGTCTATTTTTCAGCAATTAAGTATCAGCACTTTCCTTTTATTGCAGGCTTTTCTTTGGTTTAGTTCTTTAAGTAAATTCTATCACACCTTACAGTGATCTGCATACTAACCTCATTAAGTGTCTTGCGGTGCTTAGAATCTTGGGCAGAAACCTCCTTCTTCAGATTGGAGAGCCTTCCATCAATCTTCAAGCCAGAAAGAAGACTTAAGCAGAAAATATTGTGATGATTTGGAAATTGCATCACTTACAAATTCAACAACCTACTTGTTTCCGAAGGTCAATCAACTCCCTGCACGAATCCCTGAACAGAGACAAGAGAGCATCTACTTCTGGAAATAAAGGGGAAGACAAGCCCTGTGCAAACTTTGTTGCATCAGATGCAGCTCTCACATGCCCATTTGCAAAGGCGTCACTCGCACTGATGCTGCCATGCCCTTCTACTGAATCTGCTTCTTCTTCTTGGAAAGATGGGAGGAGATTGTTTACCAAGTTCCCGAATAACGCATCAAATGAAAAATCACCCTACAAAGTTAATTCACATTTCAAGTTCATTAACTTCATACAAATGTAATAGCCATAGTTATGACATAGTATGCAGTACAGTCAGAAGTCCAATTACCTTAAAATCGTCTACATCAAGAATGAGAGGAAGGGAACCAGCCGACGAAGATTTTGAATTTCTGTCATTCCAGACTCCATCTCTACCCTCCTTCATCTAGTTCAAGCAAAATGAAATTCAAAGTTACTAACAAATTACTGTCCATAGTATATACTGCAACATAATCAGCAGATAGTGGATTAATACAAGTAAAAATCTCCCAAGAACCCCATCCAAATCAATTTATCACCAACTAAGCAAAACAAAATAAGTGGAAATTGCTGCATAATATGCTTCCACATCGCAACAATCTAAAAGACAAATGACATGAGAGCACTAATCAACTAAAGATTAAACTCCTCGGCTAACCTAACCTAGTAAGCAATTTCTTTCCTTCTCCCAAAAAAAGCGATCGTTTCTCGAGAAATTTTATTTCCGGAGAAAGCCCACACAATCCAGGAAAAAATTAAAAAATAATAATAATAATAATCAATTAAAAAAAAAAAACACAAAACACACAAAATTCAATTAACCTTTCCTATTCCCGACGGTTTTGCGTCTGTTCTCTCGGGGCCCAAATATTCTCCTAATTAAAGCTCAAACAGAAACTAAATATGGAAATGAATCTACAGGCGAAGCAAATCCAAGGAATCGAAATGAAAGCAAAGCAAAACGCACTTCGTTTCGGGATCACCGCAGCTAAGACGAGAGAGGGGAAAAGGAAAGCACTTACTTCTCGCCTTGGCGATGCGGCGCGCGTAGACGAAGATAGGAAGTGATTTTTGCCTTCTCCTCCTCTGCGCTTTCGGTTCGGTAGATCGAACTTAGGTGAGACTTACTAGAGAGAGAAAGAGAGAAGAGGCTTTTGCCGGGGCATTCCACAAGACGACGAATCTGATGCTGAGTCCCACTAAGCTGGCCATCAATTTACGAAATGACCCATCACCCTCGTTCGTCTCTCCGTTCCGATACCCGTGGACAAAATCGTAACTTCAGATAAATTAAAAAATATATACAATAATTAATTTTAACTGTAATTTTCGTTCAAGAAAACAAGGCAAAAACTACCGAAACGAATGGGGAGAGAAAAAGAGCAAAAGAAATTAAAATACTAAATGCTGACACCCTCCCTCACGGCCTCTTCGCTGGGAAAAGAGAGAAGAAATAAAAATAACATAAAATGGATTTAAATAAGTTTTTATTTGAAAAAATAAAATAATTTACGAAAATGAGATTCAAAAAAATAAATATATACATGTCATTGTAGCGTGTATTTGCCATTGTGCTGGTTATGTTCAATTTCTTATATTACTGTAGGAATTTTTCAATTTTTTATTTAAATAAAAATAAGATAATAAGTGAATAATTTTTTTTCTTATTTTTATTTTTATAAGAAAATAAAAAATTTAAAAATAATTTTTTTAAAAAAGTCAAGATATAAAAAAATCAAAATAAATTTAAAATTTGAATACTTTTCTCTTTTTTTAAAAAAATAAGAAATAAATTTAATAAGCTCCGATCTAAGAGAATTATAAATGAAATTCTATTAATTATAAATCATTATAGTGATTTTTTTTCCTTTTGTTTTTCTTGTTAAACAAAAAAAATTGGCATTTTTGTTCATTGAGTGAAATGAAAATAGGATAAGAGGTGAATAATTTATTCTTATTTTTAGATTTCTAAAAACATAAAACAAAAAGAATATTTGGATTAGTTTTATCATTTGAGATTATTTTTAATTTCGAATTTTGAATAATTTTTTTCTTTTTGGAAAAACCAAAATAGGATTATCTGTTTATTGTTTGAAATAAAAATAGGTTAAGAAAGTAATAAATAGGTTCCTAGTTAATTGACTAAAAAATAAGATTTTTTCTTCACAAAAAAAAGACATTTGGGAATTTTTTTTTAAGAAAATAAAAAATAAAAAAATAAAAATAGACTCAATTTGTAATTTTTAATTTTTTGTTAAAAAATAGATTTTTGTTTATTATTTGAAATAAAAATATGTTAAAAAGTAATAAGTAAATTTCTCTTTAAGAAAATAATAAATAAGATTTTTTTCCTTTTATTTTCTTTCTTTTATATATAATAAAAATTTATGAAAAGCCTTTAATATAATATATATATATACATACATATATCCATTAGATTTAGGTTCGTGAGTTGTGTAAATTCTAGATATTTAATTAAAGATATTTAAATAAAAAGATTCAATGTATTTTTCAATAATAATTAATTTAATAAATTTATATTTAATTTAAATTTAAACAATAATTGAGCAAAATTAAAATTAATTTTTTTATTAATTATGATTATTACCTTAATTAATTTGAGATTTTTTTAAATTTAAATTTACATTAGAGAAATTAAATAAAATTAAAATTAAGTAATAGAGTAAATTTATATTTTTAATTATAATTCTTATTATGCTTAATTTAAGATTTTATTTTTATAAGTAATTTGGGATTCTTTAAGAAAATCAAATTTATTAATATTTTTTAAATTAAGGAAAACCTATTAAATAGTAAGACATTAAAAGAACTATAAGTATTGTTTTGTTTTTTATTTTTTTAATTTTAAAGAAAATAAAAAATAAGAAATACTTGTACTACATTTATTTTTAAGAAAAAATCATTAAATAGTAAGACACTAATGAACATTATAAATATTATTTCTCTTTTACTTTTTAAGAAACTAAAAAAAATTAAATTAAAATTTTTAAGTTAGGAGTATTTTTTTATCTTTATTTGTTTTAAAAAAAGAAAAAAGAAAAAATTGAGTGTCTTTTTCTTTTTAAAAAAAATGAATTCAAAAGAATTTTTTTCTTTTCTAAGAAAATATAAAAATAATGTTATTTGACATTAGTTTTTTTTTCCTTATTTTGTTTCTTTTAAAAAAATTAAGGACATTACATTTGGAGTAATTGGAAGAAGATTTTATTTTTATTTATTTTTCTTAATTTAAAAATAAATAAGAAGACACTACATAACTAAAATTGATACCATAATTAAAAAAGTTATTTAACTAATAAAATTAATATATGAAACTAAAAAATATAATTAAAAGAAAATATAGAAATAATAATATAAATTAAGTATGCATAATTTTATAATATAAAAGAATTAATATATGTTAAATTTTTATTTTTATTAAAATGCTAAAAAGAATTCCGACCAATTACTAAGTATTACCATATAAATAAAATTTACAATGTAATAAAAAGAGAATAATTGAATTTTTTTTTCAATCATATATACTTAGATATAAATTCATATTTCTCCCATGACTAAAAAATTAAGAAAGTAATACAAGGATTCATCATATCATGATTCCATAATTGTGGGGTTGTAACAAAATTTTTATAAAATCAATAATTTATTATTCTTAAGGCTATTAAAGGAGTTCAATTCATTTTCAGTGTCTCCGATTAATAAAATTAACCAGGGTCTTGGGATTTAAGTTTTGTAAGAAATGAAATGATAATCTGAATGTGTATATTAAACAGAGATTTAAATTATAAATTATACCATAAAAATAATTATTTTCATTCTTATAAATTTTATATACGCTCCAGAAATACAACCCAGAGCCCCTATTTGGAGAGCCCCTGAGACGGGTGGGGGAAAAACCTCAAAATGAAGCAAACTTCAGGGTTCCAACGTCTCTCTCCGATTGTCGGCCTCGGGCCCAGCTGTTTCATTGGACATTTGGGTCCAAACATATATATAAAACGATAAAGTAGCGTCAAGGTTAAGGTCCAAAGTCCAATTACGCGATAAAAGCAGTGCCCAAAAGTACAGGTTGCGCTATTCGCCAACAGTCCACGGGGCTTCTTTTCTTGTTTCAAAATTGCTTGGTATTTCGAGGAAGGTGCGACTGCATGGCAACTTGAATGGGTACACGCGGAGAGCACACGGAGACGTGGCAGTTGCTGGATAAATGAATCACGCGCTTTGAATAAGAAACGGGAAATTTTTGGGAATAATAAAAAAAAAAAAAAAGAATAATAATGAGATCCCATTCTTAAAAAACGAAAAACAAATTTGTGCGAGTCGCCAGCCATGGCCACCGCCACAACTTTCACTCACTCTTTCCACGCCAACCGCACAAAAGCATCACTCTCTCCCTCGTCCATGGCAGCCCGTTGCCGTCCATCCCACAAAGATCATCATCTTCATTGTCAAATTTGGATAAGTGGATTAAGACGTACAAAAAAAATCTCCACAAGCCGTGTTCTCTATCTCACATCCATATCGGGCAATTAATTACGCGACTTAAAATATTTTGTACACGTACAATAACAAAATAAAAATAAAATCTGCAAAATTTTTGTGCGTGGATGAAACAATTTTTGTGTGTAAATTAAAATAAATTGCGAGTTAGTCAAATAAAAATTTAAAAATATTAGGGTAGTTCTGATTAGGCTGGTGTTGGTGGTGAAGTTTCTGGGGTCTTTGAAGATGGTACTTGCGGGTAGAATCGGAAATGGCTGTATCTTACTAATTTCTTTTTTTCGTAAAAAATAAAAAAGATTTTAGATGAATCTCGATTTTTGGAGCTCGAGTCTTCTTTGTCCAAACCTGTAAGGAAATGTCTTCAATCTAATAGTCTTTGTGTGCTGCCAGGTTACCATAATTGCGGATGCCTTTGCTCCGTTTGAGATGCCAGAGGAAGTCCCAGCCACTGGAGGGCTCTCAGACATGTTGAGGTTTATATTGTGAAAGAGATGCCTTTCTTTTTCCTGCAATGACAATGGCTTTTCATCTTTCCAGTTCCAGTATTGTAGTAGGTCTTTTCTTTTTTTCCCGGGAAAGTACAGATTAATTAAGAGAATTAATTGGCATTTCATATATTATCTGGTCATAGGTGCCAACTCTTTTGAGAGTCATTTTAGATGAAGTTGTTAGTGTTGTCAACAATGTTGTTGCCATGTAGGCCTTGTGAGGTCAGTTTGGGTTTATGTTATTGCATGATCAATTAGTTTACAGAACTTTTTTAATGTTCTAAGACCCAAGAGTAGATTGGAAATCACTTGAGGTTGGATTGAGATATTGGAGTACAGCTGGATACCTCGAAGTTCTGCATTGAAAGAAAATAGATTAAAATGGTGTTTTGATGTTAATTATGCTTGAGGATGTGAGTTAGAGCTCCTTTTGATAAATAAATTAAAAAAAAAAAAGATTATTGTTTTTTTTTTTGTTTTTTTTCTTTTCTTTTTATGTTTGCCTGCTTTATTAGAGTTGGATTGACTGTACGATATAAATTGCTGGAACAAATCACGAGATCAAGAATTATTAGCAAGTTTCAAGCTCAAAGTATATATACACATGGATTAAATGTATAATGTGTTGAAAATCTCCAAGCATGTTTCATTACGATTGATCTTTTAAGAATCTGCACTTTCTGAAACTGAGGGCACTATTTGTCTCTTCTTGTCAATATGCTCTCTTTTAAATGGTTTTTGTTGCTATCCATCTAATATAATTGGTGAGAATTCCGGTTTTGTGTTTCTTGGACCGTGTGTCCTTTGGGTCGATATGTTTCTTATCATTTTGTTTCTTGTTTTGTTCTCTGTTCATCATAATGGAGAGGAAAACAAAAAACAAAAAAAAAAAAAAAGGCAGAAGATGAAAATGTCATTCACTCAATAATTTATTTTTTCAAAAATTACTAGACAATAGAATTTTCAAACCCACATAATCAATTATCCTTTTCATTTGCCTCTAATCTAAATATTTGTCCCACTTGAAGACCCGTGAATGAAATCAAGTGATTATTGTTCTATTTATGATCTCTAATGACACATTTTGTGCGCTTGATCCCGCCTTTCAATTCAGCTTCATTTCCCAGGGAAGAGTTTCGCCTAGTAAAAATGATTTGTTTATCTCCGGGACCTCTTATTAAAGTGGAGCACTTGATTGTCGAAACTGTACTAGAAAATGGAGGGTCTAGAAGACTGGTTGATATTATCAGAACACTTCCAGAGCTATTAGAGAACTATTTGTGGTCACATACTCCAATTGACTTATAAGATATACTGGATCGTGTAAAATTGTTCGATCTTATATTTCCATAAGTTCCAACTATCTCATCTTGATGTTTGATCTGTTGAACTGTAATTTCTCTGAAATTAATGCGTACTTTTCTTATTATAGACATTACTCTAAGTTCTGTAAAGATTAAGATTGATATATCAAACTCAACCTTATGTTATTTACATCTCTTTCTTCGCATAACACATTTTAAGATCACATATATTTAGAGAGAGATATATATAGTTTTAGCAAGAAATTTTTGTGTAATTGTATAAAACACATCTGTGTTAGGGGAATTGCACAGCTAAGAACTTGGTGGCAGAAGGGAACTTTGAATCTTGCGCTAATTAGTTCTTTTTAGTTGTGAGATGCCTTCTGGTGGTAGATGATCTTTGTGCAGGGAACTCATTTGCGAATAAAATTCATGGCATTCGTTCAGGCTTAAGCTGCCCTATTATTGTTATGTTAGTGTAAGACTTTAATGTGATAGCCCCCCTAAGTCATGGAGGCTACGTGAATTATTTTTCCCTGCAATCTCTCATTGCATGAAATTTGTTACAAAAGTTATTTGTATGCATTGTCACTGTTTAACTTTTGGCATTGGCCAAGCAGCGGTATGCATCCCACATAGTCTGAGCTCACTATTTTTCCTTTATAGTTTTCCTAGTAGTTTCAAGAATGCAACCCACATGATCCTCCCAGTTGTGCAAGAAAAAAAAAGGAAGGAGGCGTGTGGCTACTGGCCAAATATTCTGTATTATTGTTATTGGGGTGCATCTCCCCCAACCCTCTTAGTATGTTCACATCATTTCTGGAATAAAGCTTGATTGACTTGAATATGTTAATTCTTAGTCGAGAAACGTAGCAAAATGTGTGACACTTGGAGCATGTCTTTCTCTTTTAATTAAAACAAAAAAAATTCCTTGATCTCTGAAATTGATTCTTATTTTATACTTCTTGAATTTACAAATTACAGGTAAGACTTGACGGTTTGATGACAGTAACCCTCACCCAACTGTCACAGGATGTGGTGCTCTGTTTGAGAAAGGCATAGTGTGACGATCAACAAGCGCAAGTGGAATCACACCCATCAAGGAAGCGTTCGCAGGATATAGGCTTCAGCGCAACAATCGCGTTCTCTTCGCTGCAGTTGAAGAAGAGAGAGTCATTCTGGGAGGAGAGTGTCGAAACCAAAAGCACATTAACAAGATGGTCTTAGTTGCGCATGAAACCAGAAGCAGCATGTGATAACCAACCAAACCTTCTACTCTAGGGCTCTTGAGCTCGAGCAACGCCTTTGACTATGCAAGACGCACCCTCAAAAGCCCACTCGAGCATTATGATGTGGTTAATTGAGTCCTCATGATCAAATGTTTGGAGCTTTTCCGTAATTAAGTAGAATATTTAATTCTAGTGTTAGACATATAATTTTGAAAAAGTGTCCTATAATTTCTTGCTCGAAATAAATAATTAAGTGGTGTTTACCAACTGACCAAATATTTTACTTCGACATACCATTTATAATTTATCTCTTACGCTCCTCCTATACAAGAACTGAAACTCTAAGAAAAAACAACTTCTTAACCAACCGAATGTATTACATTATTGTCGAGTTATATTATATGACATTATTCAGAAATTATATGAAGTTTCGTCAAATTAAAGCTAATTCAAGATGGATATATGTTAGAAAAGACGTGAGGGTAGGAATGTGAAATGGTTGAACCTTACTACTTCACAACGTTATTTATGTACTTGAAATTCAACAAAATCTTGTTTTTGTTTTTGTTCATCTATATTTAGGTTATAAACTTGTTTTTGAAGACTATATTGTAAATGGTTATAATAACACTTCTTATATGGGTTATAGACATTTGTCATAGGGTTTGTTTGTATTGGATATTAATTATGATGTGTTTAATATCTATAGTAGTTGTTTTTCTATTATTACATTAAGCAACAAAAATGTCGTAGACATAAATATCTATTACGGTAGACTAGGTCATATTAGGTAAGAAAGAATGGATAGATTAGTTAATAGGGGTCTTTTAACCTTACTAAAATTGAATTGTTTAGTTTTCGATACTATCTAGTAAAAAAAACAACAACTAAAAACTCATTTGACAAAACTATTAAAGTCAAATTTTCATTACAATTAGTCTATTCTAACATATATGGTCCAATAAGTGTGAGGGTGAGACATGATGTCTTATATTTTATTATTTTCATAGATTATTATACGTGTTATGGTTATATTTATTTGATCTCTTATAAATTTGAAGGATTAAAATGTTTTAAAAATATTTAAGTACAATTGAGAATTAGTTGGATAAAAAAATTAAAACCTTATGAACTGATCGAGGATATGCATATCTCTTTAAATAGTTCAAGAAACTATGCAATGAGAAGGGTATAGTTAGATAATTGATTATTCTTAGGACTTTGCAATAAAATAGTGTTGCAAAGAGAAGAAACATAATCCTAGTAGAGATGGTTAAGTTTATCAAGGCATAAGCAAATCTCCTAGTTTATTATTAAGGTAATACTTTACTGATAGTTGTATATGTATTTAATTGTGTACTCTTTAAATCTATTACTTTTATACTATATGAATTATAATTAAAACAAAAGTCTAATTTGGGTAATTTATGATCTTAAGGTCAACAGCTGATATTCATAATCTATCTCATAAATATGAAAACTTGGGTTAGAGAGAAAAAAAAAATATTTTTATAAGATGTTATAAACATTTTAAATAGTATGTGTTTATTGGTGAACAAGCCAATAAAAGTATTTTATAATTCAAATCACATGATGTAATATTCTTAAAGAATAAATTTCCTAATAAGGGTGGTATTGATAAAGATTTTTATCTATATGAGATAAATAATCCAAATGGTTATAATGCATCAAATCTACTAAGAGAAATAGATGAGGAAATGTCTTAAACTATCAATTCAAGTGAGAGCCTTATAATATAAGTTGTGTAAAGTTTACAATAACTAAGATTGCATAAAAATAATCACAAAAGTATTCCACGCCATCGTTTTTAATTTGAATGAAAAGCTTATATGATTGTCCTTTATTACAAGAAAAAACATAAAATAGTAATTAAGGCTCTTTTATCCTTTGTTAAGCAATAATAGATAAAGGCAATGGAAAAAGAGATGAAATCTAATCGAGTCTAAGATTTGGTAAATTTTCCTTAAAGACATAAAGCTATTAAGAACAAATGGATTCTTAAAATCAAATGTAAGGTAAATTGATCCATAGAAAAGTATAAGGTCCATTTAGTGATGAAAAGTTATACTTAACAAGAGTGTATAGATTATGCGAAAACCTTTTCACCAATAGTTAGGTTTACCTCAATTTACTTAATTCTAATTATAATAGCAAATATAGATTTATAATTATATTAGATGGATATTAAAACTATTTTTCTTAGTGGAAAGCTAAATGAAAAAATCTATATAAAACAACTTATATATTTAATTGTTCAAGCCCAAAAGAATAAAGTTTGTAAACTCCAAAGATCAATTTATGACCTAAAACAATCATTTAAGTAGTGATATTTAAGATTCTATTTTGCCATAATCATTTAACTTCACGATGATTCTATTTTGCATGTACATTAAGAAATTTAAAGATAAATTTGTAATTTTGTCTTTATATGTAGATAACATTCTACTAGTTGGAAACAAGAAGAAATTTGCCATTACCATTAAGGAATGGTTGTCCTCTAATTTTGAAATAAAGGACATAAGTGAGACAATTTATATATTAAAAGTAGAGATCCACAGGAATTGTTCTAAAAGACTTTAACTCTGTCACAAGAGTTTTACATCTATAAAATTTTTGAGCGATTTAAAATGGAAAGTTGTAAATCCATTGACACTTTAGTTGTTAAAAGTGATAGTTTGAGTCTTAAAATGTATTCTAAAACACGATAAAAGTGTAAAAAAATGAAGAATGTATTATATTTTAATATAATAGATAATCTGATATATACTATGATATGCATACGGCTTGATATTTGTTATGTCATGAGATTGATGAGTCAATACCAATCAAACCTAGTAAAAGCATATTGACAAATTATAAAGAGAATACTTGATATCTTAAAGACACTGTAAATTATTCCTTATGTTATCAAAGGAATGATTTACAACTAATTAGTTATTTAAATGTCAATTAGGGAGGAGATATAAATGAACCTAAATCTACCTCAGGATATATGTTTTTGCTAAATGATGGCATTGCATCATGGAGTAGTAAGAAGTAAATCTATATTGCCTTATTAATAATAAAGTTAGAATTTGTAGTTTGCTCAATTATAATGTAAGAAATTATTTGACTTAAGGAATTGTTAAAGCATTTAAAAGTATGTGGTGAGCAATAAAAAGTGATCATATTATATTGTAATAGTCAAATGACTATTTCATATACAAAAGATTTTAAGTATTATTGTAGAATAAAATATATTGATATCGAGTATAACTTTGTAATGGACATTATGTCATAAAAGGATGTGACTTTGTAATACATTTTAACACATAGGATGATAATATATCTACTAATTAAACTATTACCAAGAGATGCATTTTAGTTATATGTTAAGTTTGTAGGATTTCATAGAATTTAATGTATTGTAATACATTGTGACTATGTGATGTTATATAATTAAAGAGTTTATTTTTTGTTATGTGTATGTATTTGTAATATTATCCTAAGTGTTGATTATTACATAATGAGTTTGATATAAGATCAACCCTAGTACAAGTTTAATTTTATAAAAAATGTAAAAGTATGTCAAATAGGTTAAGATTGGTCTATTCATAACAAATAATTGCTTATAATTATAATGTTAAGAAAATGCATAAAGATAAGACCATTATGTAAGCAAAATTTTATACATATAAAGGTGGTCGTTTTGACAAGATCAAAATAAGACTATAATGAGTAAGAGTTAATATAAAATCTCACTCTCTATACAACTAGTTAAAAGCCATACATGAGATTTCAATTTAGCACTCATGAGTAAGGGGGTCACTTAGTGAACTTAGATTAGATATTTAAGAGTAATTGAACTATGATCTGTTTGGTAATGATATAGGAAAAATGAATAGAATGACAAGTATGATCATTATAACATTTATGTCATACCATATGTGTTGTTTGACTAATAAGGGAAATGGAAGAATTATTCTCTCCTTCTTCACTATATAAGTCCTATAAGGTATTATTATTTCAAAAATTGTACCCTATGTAACTTTTGACCTTATTCTAAGGTTATAATATGATATTTGTCATTTTAGTAAATTACCTATGGTTAAGAATAATTTGACTTTTTGAAATATATCTAGAAAATTGGTTGCATTGTAATTAAGAAATATAAATATAAAAGGAAGATTATTGTTGTCTAATATTTTTCATATGTATTTTTTAATTAGTCAATTAT
This sequence comes from Bruguiera gymnorhiza, assembly GCA_020883675.1. Lineage (NCBI taxonomy): Eukaryota > Viridiplantae > Streptophyta > Magnoliopsida > Malpighiales > Rhizophoraceae > Bruguiera > Bruguiera gymnorhiza. Next base: position 1,467,386 of record JAIRCJ010000136.1, on the reverse strand, counting down.
ATTTATTTATAATGAATGAAGTATAATTATAAATATATATGAGAAAAAACAAAATCTAATTTAGCTTAAAAGAGATATTATGAATTGAAATTGATACAACAAAATAGATTTGAGATATAATGAGATATAAATTTTCTTTTATATAATATGATTTGCATTTTTTTTAAAGTTAAAGTAACTATATATTCTTAATAAGTACAAAAAATATACTCTAAAGTGTAAGTATGCTTACAAGGCACACAATTCATTTGTTTTTAAAAATTACTTACGAAGAATTGAATGTTGAGAATGTCTTTTTTATTAATGATTAGCCCATTTCAACTTATCACATGCAAATGAGAGACATAAATATTATTAGGTTGAGTAAACCTGCCCATAATAGACACAACTAACCCGTTAAAAGAAAGTTAAAAGGAAGTTAACACTCTCTCTATTGTAAATGCACGTTACAGAAAATATGTAAAAAATTGTGTTAATAAAAAATGATTTACATATACTTTGAAAAGCAAAAAGAAGGTTGGTCAATTACACACACTCTAAAATAACTTCCTTCTATTGAAGAAGTGGACTCTAAGGAGAGACAACTAATCAAGCAACCAAACGTTGTTATGCCATCTCCAATCTTATATGCTATTATCAAAATTTTTCAATTTACTCATAACCCAAAAAGCTCCAAATATTTAAGTTTGAAATGCCAAATTGACACAAGATAATTCTAGAGTAGCTTTGGGATACGTCACAATCTAAGTGTAGTCCAAGATCAATCATCGACTAGAGATTTTACTCCAATGTAAGATTTGGTGTCCATCTCTCACATCATCCCATTAAAGAAGAGAATAATTGGATAAGAACATAAATAACTTGGAACTAGACTAAAATGTTTGCTTGGTTGACAAAATGTCCTTTCGTAATGTTCCATTTGTACTAAAAAGACCGCGGGTTATCCATAGTAGAATATTTGGTTGATTGTCATACACCTTCTTTTGTTTTCTCACGTCACCAGGGGGAACTTCCAAAATGCACCCTCGAAACCGCTAGATAATCTTTGTCGTAGTGCAACTCAGCCCCACGTAAAGAGCTTTGGAGGTCAGACTTTCAGTTTAGTGGAATACAAATTTCCACACGTAGCATGCGAGCACGTGATAATGGAATACAATAATTGAAAAATGACATGTTGAAATTGCACAAAATATTTGGTCAATTAATAAAGGGTGATTTCTTGGTCACTTAATCCTCTCGCAAAACTAGAGAAACTATGCGAGATGAACATCGTATTTTAATGCTGTAGTAAAATCTGAATGATTGAAGTTACCGGAGGGAAATCATAATGCGTAACCAAACCAATTGTACATTGTGAAAGTTGATTGGTTGTAATCCGCCTAATTAGCCCGCGGACAATAGTGATGTTAGATCCCTGGATGGTCGAGATGGTATAAGTTTTTAAACAGGCATTTTTGAATAATGTGGAATAGAATTGATCTTACATGTCGACCTATGCGTTGACTGTGAATTTCTCTGTGGGAGGATTGCTAAGACGATCGATGTTGTAATGGGCCTGCTTCGATCGCCTTACACGAAGTAGCTAGGTGGTCGTAAAATAGATCCATTCGTAACACGTTTAGTGGAAATGTACCATCATTATTTTTTATTTTTTTTATTGGAATTCTCTTCCATGCCTCACACCTCCATTTTTACTTTTGATGTGAAATTTTGTTTTATACCCTTTTCACTTTTCAATCTTATTTTCCAAAACCAATTAAAAGCATAGTTATCAGGCAAAATAATCTGACGATTGAACCAGTAATTCTGTTATCTGATTGGATTAATGACCGGCTGAAGATTAAGAGTTGGCAAAATTTTTTCTTGTAAATTTTTTTTATATATTTTTTAATATTTGACAAATTAAAAAAATATACTTAATAAAAATAATTATAAAATTAGTAAAAAATAACATTATTTTTATGTAAAATTGTTCTCACTTAAAATAAAAAGAAGTCATTTTTTAAAGATGATGCAATAAGATGGAACGGAGCGAGAGAGCATGAATTAGAGAGATAAAATAGTTACTCTCAAATTATCATTGATTTTACCCATATTATTATTATTTTTACAAGTTATCAGTTATTAATTAAAAATTAATTTTATTAATATTACAATAAATTTTAATTCTTTTGTTATTAAATATCAAAATTTATTTTATCGTGTAAAAATAATTAATAATTTTATTTTTTTATATTTTTATTTATAATAATAATTAATTTATATTAAAATTTTAAATTTTATTTTGTAAAAGTTAAAATTAAAAAAATTATTTTTTAATCATACAATCTAATAATGAAAAATAATTTGTTTTTCTGATAAGTTTTTTTAATCAATACATTTTATAAATAAATTATTTTTCAGAAAATAAAAAAGATTTTAAAAAAATCGTTTTTTTAATTTTTTTTGGGTCTGAAGATTAAAAGCTTTTATGCGTCTAAGTCAATTTCACTGGGCCACGTTTCTTTGTGGCAACGGCGTGCCTTCCTGATGATGGGTCCAAAGTAAGCCCAATCCCGTCGATTCGATTGAATTTTCCCTCCTCTTCCTTCCCGCTCGAACAATTTTCATGTCTGTGCCCTCCTCTGATGAGCCGAGAGAAAGGGAAACACAAAACGACGGCAACCAGAAACAGAAAATAAGGTGAAAAGCGGCGGGGGAGGGATGGTGAGTGACACCAATGCCTTTGCCAAGACCATCTGCCCAATCTGCTACGAAGACCTCAACCCCATCGTTGAAGACCTCCAGGTTGTCTCCATTTGTGGCCATGTCTTGCACGAACTCTGGTACCACGCATCTCAGATTTTACGGTTTTCCTCTCTTTTTTTTTTGGTTTTTCTAATTTGAGATTGAAGGTCAATGACGAGCAATTGAAACCCTAGCTTGCAGCAGTGGTTCGAGTATTCCGCCAATGCGAAGAAATGCACGTGTCCGGTTTGCAAGCAGAGTTGCTCTTCGGGAGACGCTGCTCGGCTTTATTTTCAGTCCGTTGGGGATCAAGACGAATGTCTCGTGCCGCGGAAGACGGTAGATAGCGAGGAGGAGCAGGATCTTGTGTTTTTGCGAGGCCAAGTGAGGAAACTGGAAGCGAAGGCTTCGGGTCTCAGTTCTGTTCTCGAGCGTCAAGTGAAGGGAATCAAACAGCTCAATGAAGAGGTAAATTTCGTTGTTCTGGTTTACGTTTAATTGCTTGTAGTGGAACTTGATGATATCATTCGAATTTCGGTTTCAATTTTGATGTTTAAGTTAGAACGGTAGGGGCTCCTGGGGGAAATATGCGTCCTTCGATGTTGTACTCGTTTGATTCCAAAGCAAAGAGAGGAAAGATTGCATTAGTGTTCTATATTGAAAACATTAAATCAGCTGCAATTTCCATTTTAGCAGGCCACCAAATGTGTTTTCTATACGTCACTACTCACTAAGGATTTCTTCTTTCAGTTGTATCTTTGCAGGGACCAGTTGAAGAAGGAAGTCATATTGAGGAATGATGCCGAGCAACAAAAGGCATCAATGCAGCGGCTGCTCCGTTCAAAATCTGAGGTGTGTATGTTTGCTCATGTTCTAATCTTTCCTTTTCACACTTCACAAGTTTGCTTATTTGTGGAATTACAAAATCTTTTTATTGGCTTTGCCAAAAAAACATATTATTTTAGGAGGTTGACACACTGCAGTCGGAGGGCCTGAAGCTGCAAGATAGAAATATGGCCTTGGCCAAAGAGCTTGCAGCCCTTAAACTGTAAGTGAACTGGTGTTAGGTGATTGGATCCAGGAAATAGCTCGGATGTTTCTTTTTTGGACTTTATGCTAATGCGGTCATGCCTTGTTATCTAAGGGTATCTGATCCGAACTTGGATGAAGATGAAATTTTAAAGCTTGCATCTTTTGGTAATGAGGCCAACAACAAAGATACCATAGACATACTAAGGAAGTCTTTGGTTATTCGTAACAAGTAAGTTACTTTTCTGTCCAATCATGACCAATAATCATGAAATTCTTTATTTACCAAATAGCTGTAGCCTGAAGTTATAGGATTAATTGTTATGCTCTGAAAGTTTCTGGTAGAAACTGGGTTCTTATGTGATACATTTAGTAAGAAACTAGTGTCTTCACCTCTCTTTGGATTGTGATAGTGATGCAATGTTCTGGAGATTTTTGTGGGATTTACCTTGTGTGTGTGTGTGCTCCTCTTGTTTCATTGGATTTCGGTTTCTGTTGTATTTCATAAATGCAAAATTCTTTGGCCAGGAGTTATAAGGAGCTGATGGGAAAGTGCAATGAACTTGGAAGAGGTGAGGCTCGTTCTTGCAAAAGACTTGAGAAGGCAAAAGAAAAGATACATAAACTGAAGGTAACTCCATGAGACTTCATTTTGAATTATGCTGAAATCTTTTCTTTGGAATTAGTTTGTCTTCTTTTCCCTTGATAAGGTTTTCTGTGCAGAGAGAGATTGTAAGACATCTCTAATACGATCAACTGACTTTCTTTTTTGTGGCAATCATTAGACAAGGGTTCAAGAACTGGAGATGGTGGTTGAAATCAAAGATAATGAAGCTTTGCGGGCTTTAAGTGCTTCAAAGAAGATTAGTTGTAAGGAAGTTACTGTAAATGGTGTGAACGAGTCTAATGGTTTGTCCACAAACACTTTTCAGTCGAAAGATCAAAAACAACAAAATTTGTTTCTGGCAGACCATTTGACCAAGACCGGGAGCTCGACTAGGGATCAAGAATGCGGCATACAAAATGAAAGGTGTTCCACATCTGTTAAAGAATTTACCTTGGCTCCCAGTAAAGAGAAAAATGCATATGTTGCAATCAATGGGGTTACTTCAGAACTTTCTGAAGTAGTGCACTTAGCTTCAGTTCCTGTTTCAAAACCTCTAAATAGGCATTTGAATTCTGCCCTAACAAACTCAGAGGCACTTTCTGATGTTAAAGGAATACATGAAGTGCTGGGACTGGCTAACTCTAGTGGACTTTTTGGCAAGGCTACACCTTCCCCTAGTAAGGGTGAGGAAGCTATCTTGCATCATGATGACATCAGACAAGGTCAACCAATGCTAAACATTCAAATGGAGTCACCTTGCCTGATTCCACCTTCCAAACCAGCTGGTACGTTCAAGTTTGTCTGGTAATTACTTCTGGGAGCATATTGAACCAATTCATAGAGGCCAATGTTCATTTGTGGACTGCTGCTTTTGTTTGGGTGAAGGAACTACGAGACCAACTAAAACATCTACCTTTTGTTAACTGAAACTCCAGGTGATATATGTTTCTCCAGTGGATTGCTTGGTCCTGATGGGACAAACCGATATTTAGGGAAATGGTGCAAGCGCACACAAAATAAGAGATCGGAGGGCACAAAAGATACGAGTTCCAGCAGTGGTGACTTAATTGCTGTTGGATCTGATGGGAAAGGTGGCAGAATAAAAGTTTTGAGATCTCTGAACCAGTCCGCACATGTAGGTTTATATGATCATTCCATTGAATATATTGTGGTTTTCATCTTTTTTTCATCTGTGTCATGCATTTGTTACTGGTAGATTGCTACTTCTAGCAGTCAGCAATTTTAGCTGATTTCTAAAGCTGGATAATGTTAATCTGTGGTCAGTGCTTATTCTGAACTATATCTGTATTTTCTGGAAATTTTGCAAATTTAGGAATTAAAATTTGTGGAAACTCTGATTCTATTTTTACCCTTGATTTGGCTAGCATTTTAACGCTGCCTATTTTGTGTCTTATTGCAAGTTGCTCACTTGAGTTATAACCCATGACTTGAATCAGGACAACAAGGAAAATTTTGTACCTGCAAAGAGGTGCAAGTATGGAGGGAAAGCCGGGAGTTCACAGCCTCAGGGCTGCTTGCAAATAGAACACTTCTTTGGAAGAGCCAGTCACTAACCAAAGGTGCACTCCTTTCTGTGTGTATCCCTCTCAATTGCTTAACTTTTTGCGGCCAAGGCAGTTGTTTGCATGCTGCCAGCAACACAGACAACAGTTTAAAGAATATTTGTTTTTTAATTTGTGTTTCTAATGATTTCATCAGTACACAACATCCTTGCTCCGATTTGATCGAGACAAAGTGGTTGTTGAGTGCCCTCTCAATTTTTTTGTTCCAAACTTTTCCTTCCGTGGACATTTTCTATCAAATATTAAGGGATTTCGGACAGAAAGCTGATCATCCCTTGAACAATAACTTGATAGGGCTGCAAGCTAGATGAATTGAGCCGAGTTTCGTCATTTTGAAGTTCGACTTATTTAATAAACGGGTTTGACAATAAAACTCGGTGTAGGTGTTGTTGAGTAAAAAATTGAGTTCAAATTGAGCTTGTTGTTGAATTGAACTTTTGGAATTTTTAATAGTCAGTTTATCTAATTTTACAATATTAACAAAATAATTAAGAATAAAATATTTTACTGTTATACATAAAATTAAAACAATAATAAATATCTGTTTTAATAAAATTAATTAATTAAAAATAAATGTATATAATCTTAAAAATAATTTTAATTAAGATTTTTTTATAATATAATAAATAATTTTTTAATAATTATAAAAGTAAATTCTTAAATGAATTATTTATGAAATTAATAAGTCAAATTTATTTTTATTTAAATTTGATTTATTTACTAAAAAAAATTTTAAATAAATTTTTGGTATCTTTCATTTAATTAAATGAAAGAAATCGAGTAAGTTTTTATCAAATAAATTTATTGGATTTTTAATGATTGTGTCGAACTCATTTGCATACCTATTCGTGGGACTACCAATTTTGTAGCCGTTGAATCTTCTTTGGTTTCACCTAACGTTTCTGGTTTATTCTTGGCACCTGATTTATTTCAACCTTGATAATAAACCAAGAGAATCAAATTCATTCCTTTGAATATTCTCAGAAACGATTGAAAATTCAGTGAAAAGGGACTAATATTGTTTCTTGAGAAAAGTGATTCGGTCATGACTGAGAAATCCTCAAAGATTAACAGCACAAAATGTTGAATTCATATCTGATCTCGACAATGAATTATGTGAATGTATTTGCATTAGTTTTCAAGCATTCAATTCAAAGTCCTGGACCATCATGCTGGAAATTCTTCCAAACATGTTAACATGGGCTGCTATAACTTTGAAAACTGATTTGCAGATATTGAGACAAATATATTATTGTCAGGCAATAAATATCAAATATCATCGGTTCTTAATATTCAATTTATTAGTGAGTATTATGAATATATATTTGATATTTTGTATATAATTAATCAGTTAAAAGTATTTTTTATTTTTATTATTATTTATATAATAATGTGATTATTGATAAATTTTAAAAATAAAATTTACAAAATAAATATATTTTATAAAAAATTATAATAAAATTATAATTATAAGATATTTATTATATCAAAATATTATTTTTAAATATTTTTTTATTAAATTAATATCAAAATAAATATTAATGAAATTATGAGACTATTACATATTATATTTTTATTAAAAAATAATTCATTTTATAGATTAAAATATAAAAATACTTAAGTATTTATTGCTTGAATAAGTTTACTAAATTAAATTATTATAAAAATTTTTAAATGAAATATTATTTGTATATTTAAAGAATTTCATGTAAAAATTGTGTATATGATTTTTAGAATTGAGATTATCAAGACATTTTATATAATAATTGGTATATTTTGATATTATTTTAAATTAGACTTACCAAGAGTTACTTGTGAAGGTGAACTTAAGGTGTATCATGAATTATATATATAGTAATAATTAGATAATTAATAAAAAATTAGTCACATTGAAATAAGAGAATATTTTATTTGTTATAAATGAGTATTAATTTAAAAACTTCATCACCCTAAAATAAGTATAGAAAAATATTTTATTTATTTCAAATAAATATTGATTTAAATTGTTCTTTTTTTTTTTTTTGCAAAATGAGATAATGATTCATAAGAACATTTTTAAAATTAATAACTATATGAATGGTTAAGAATTAATATCTATATATAATATAAAATATATATTAATTTTATATTTTATATATAATTCAAATATTAATATAATGAAAAAATTAAAAATAATTAGTTAAATTATTTTGATAGTTCTAATATTGAAGTGTGTAATTAAATATTTATTTTGATTTATAAATATCAATTTATTAATTAGAATATTAATGATAAATTAAAAAATGTTAATTTATCTAATTTTTTAAAATTATAATTTATATTTATTATCAATATATTAAAATTATAATAAGATACATATATAAAAATAATTGAAAAAAGATAAAAATAAAAATCAAATTAACTTTGATTAATAAATTTAAAAAATTAAAAATATAATTTATTAAAGATTAGTACAAGTCTCTTTAATAGGATGAAAAAGTTAAAATTCTTATAAATGTCCATTATATGGCCCGTCATCCTATGTCTAACACATTAAAGTTACTAGTTAGTTAAAATTTCTATAAATACCCATAGGCTTAACACAATAAAGTTATTAGTGATAATTTTGTTTGATGTGGTGATTTTGTTTTGTAGACATGTAATTATATTTAATAAATAATTAATTAGTTTCTAAAAATTAAAATTTATATGATAAATATTTTATAATTTTTAATATTGCAGCAATATATTTAATACTTTAAATATTGATTCTAAATAGTGAATTTTAAATGTCGACGTGAGGAGTGTTGTTTGGTCTTATTAATTAGCCCGAGTTTTTGGGTCGAGGTAGGAATGAAGCTGGAGCTCGGTCGGGAGTCTGAGCTTTGATATTAGGGTGAGCATATAGCTTTAAGTGGGTCCCGACCAAGAGAAAATTTGCGACATCAACGTATTGAGGAATCTTTCTCAGATTAAAAATATGCACGTGGCTCGACTGCAACGAGCGATACTGACAGAAAATATGCCTTTCAAAACCCCATTTTTCTTGCAATAATGTCAGGCAGCCGAACAAGCGGGTCCAAACAGGATTTTAAGGAGCTCGCCATGAACGCCCGTAGCCACCCACATGGTTGACACATGTCTTCGTGATCATTTCAAAGTCTAAAACTACAGAGTCGATATTGCAACATAATAGCTGAGGTCAATGCCCTGAGTGTGCTGAAGAACATGCTAGGGCTACACTGGAATCGCGTCTCTGTACCGTACCTTTACTGAAACTCGATTCAAATGTTGAAAATTTCCCAACTTTTGTATGATTGTCAAAATGATTACGCGCAGGAACAAAATTCAAATCTAACTTGCCTTACGGGGCTGACTAATTTGTAAACTTATTCACGAGACTCTCTGAATACGTGCTTACAACAGATCTTCAAAAATTCTCTTGCCTTTCATCGTTTCCAATTTTTTGATTAGTCGCCTTATTTTGGATGGTCAGAAAAGCTAAATGATTCATTTCCAACAACAAAAATGTAAGTTTATTTCCACCACAATTGCGATGGTTATTTGTCAGACATCTGATCTGAACACAAGTTAGACAAACGGATACGGGTTTTGTTGGGGCGACCATGCAGAGTTTTGTCCAAAAGGCATGGCTCCGAAATTGTGTGAAGGCTTTCATACGCAACTTGGGGCAACAGAGAAGGACTCGCCGACCAACGTAAAGACTAACAGTAATCTAAGAGCCCAAGATGGCTTTGACTAAGTGACCTCAACCTACCCGTAAATCGACAGCGTTTCGAATCCGCTGCTAGCAAAATAGCTGGGCATTGTAGTGAGATTGATGCAGTGATCATCGAAATAACCCCGGCCTTGAAATTAAACTTTGGAGAAGCCCGTCATGGGTATCTTCTGACTCTTTCTTAATTCATCTCTTTTCCCTTACGATACGAGTCTAATGTTGATCTCAAAATAGTATAATCGTTTCTCCCACGCATTATTTATCAAACTGCCATTTGATTTACGGGCATATTCTATATGCCCTGGGCTCCTTTTTTTTGGTCAGGAATGTACATCTGCCATTTCAATCAAGAGTTGCTATTTTAGAGCGTAAGAACTAAGAAGGAATGGTTATAGCAACAAACTCACAAAGCACGTTATTCCTCATTAGCATTGTTCCAATGTAAATAATAAAGGAATTCAGCAAGAAAAGGAAGAAGAGAGGGATTTTGTAAAGAGAGTCATGTTAACTCAAAACTAAAAATGAGGGGAAAAAAAAAAAGAAGAAACACCCCATTGAAATTTAAAGTAAAAAAGTTAATTTTTATTAAATAGTCAATTAAATTTACATGTAGCAGATTTTTAGATTGTTAGTTTAGCAAAGGTAATAATAAAATTTAACAGTAATTCCAAGTATATCCTAAGAGACTTATTAAAGTGTAATTTTTTGGCAAGTTTAAGTTTTGCTAACATATCAATTTTTAAATCAACGTTACAGACAACCATAAAGTGGTTATGTAAACATTCTCATGCATGTTTTGAGGTCCTGTTCAGTATCCTAATAGTTTGACCATTGACCGTCCAAATATGAACTAGACGGAAATGTTTTAAAACGGTTTAGAACTAAAAGAAAGGACAAAAGAAAAAGATTACATTTAAAAAATAACCGAGAAGGTAATTTATGGCTAAAATTGTCCTTATCCCTAAATAAACTCGTGAATGTTTTTTGGCAAAATTGAAAAGCTTAAAAAAAAAATAATAAATAAAAACAGAGATTGAGCTACCGAATGTGCAACAGACAGAATGTTAGTGGATTGAATCTCGTGAATTATTCAAATTTCAACACGTGAATTATGTCGTGGACCAATGTAGTGCAAAAGTCCAAGAACCGCCCGTGGAGAAATTCAAATCAGCACTTAAAAAGTTGTTTCAAATCATGTGGATCTCCGGATGATTCCTATGAAACATGATGTTTCCATATGTTTAGATTCTATAAAAAACACTATATTCAATTTACCTTTTTGTTTTTTTTCTTCGAAGGGAAAAGCTAGGGGCTTCGGCTTCCTCTGGTTAGGGGCTCCGGTCGCTAACTTTTCCATTTAAATTTACCTAATCAAGATTAAGTGTTACGATCAGCATCAATACACGAATGCATTAAGCGAAGATGAAAACAAATACAAAGTTACGTTTTACTATTATAATTGTTTTCTTCATTTTTCTCGTAATATTATTAATTGTAATTATGTATCAAACGAGTAAAATTGTGCAATAATTTGTAGTAATTATGTGATGAGTGGATATACGTCTGCCCCCCGCCTACTTATTCATCTGCATCTATCCTTTTCTTCCACAAAATGAAACCCACTGATTGTATTATTACATTTTCACAGTATTCTTATTCTTAGGACGAGTGATTCTTAGGCGAACAGGTTCTTATGAACTCTCTCTCCCGTGGTATCCAGGAGTATCTAATCAACACAAGAATTTTTGCAGGCTCACGAGAACATAGACGCAGTATGTCTACTTACAGAACAAGCGTAAAATATATCAACAGAAAAAAAAAAAAAACCAAAGAAAAGAACATATGTGAAATATCTTTCATAAGCCTACGTGTGGACATCCGTGGTGCTTAGTTCTATGTCTAAGAAAAAATGTGCTCGATCTCATTCAGCATACGCAACCTCATGCCGTTACGGTCGACTGACCATGAAAGGGCACTAAATATTCTATTTGTTCTCATTTCTAGTCTTGGACGTCGCTTTTTCCAAACTTTGACGTTTGGAATGGACTTTTCTATCTCTATCTTGTGTCCCAAGCAAAATGCTTGGCATTCTGTCTAAGCTCTAACCCGATCCATTCCCTATATATACCCTTCCACTTCGTCTCTCACCACTTCATCTCGCTAGCAAAGCTAGAAATGTTACTAGCATTCTCAGTGTCCATCAAGCAATAATCTTTAACTCCCATATAATATTTATCAAGGAAAGGAAAAAAATAAAAAAAGAAAAGAACAAAAACCAATCCAGTCTTTATAGGAAAACGAAAATGACGAGTGGCTACCGAATTTTGTCAAGGATTGCAACCAACGAAGGGCACGGAGAGAACTCGCCATACTTCGATGGGTGGAAATCATACGATAGAAACCCTTTTCACCCTGCTAAGAACCCTGACGGTGTAATACAAATGGGTCTAGCAGAAAATCAGGTTTGTTGTTCAAAATTTCAAGTTCATTCTCCACTTTGTTTATTGTTTATTTGATAACACAGCATTCAAATGGTTAGTCTGGTGTTCGTTTGTTTTTCCTTATTATTTGGTAATTTGCTATTGCAGCTCTGCTTCGATCTTATTGAAGATTGGATTAAGAGGAATCCCAAAGCCTCCATTTGCACCGCAGAAGGGGCTGTTGAATTCAAGGATATTGCTATCTTCCAGGATTATCATGGCCTGCCGGAGTTCAGAAAGGTATAAACTGGTTGCCCCCAACCGAATTGTTGAATAACACGTACATATATACTGTCTCGATGAATTAATGGACTAGGTTGTAAGGGATGTGATCTGCTCAGGATTGCATGCTTAAGGTTTTTAGCTATTACAGAAGTGAAAGAAACCAAAAGGAAAACGTTTCTCAAGCAACACACTCGATCCAATAATCTGAGTCGCGGCAGTACTGGATTTTTCAGCATGTGTATGACTATGTTCACGAAATTCTGACCATCTAATAACACTAGTGTCAAATTAAGATACTTCAAGTAGATTCTAGACATGGTCAATCGTTATCCTTAAAGGTAATAAGAGTCTTTTTTTTTTTTTTCAGGGAATTGCAAAGTTAATGGGGAAAGTTAGAGGTGGCAGGGTAGCATTTGATCCAGACCGCGTAGTCATGAGTGGTGGAGCTACCGGAGCGAATGAGGTGATAATGTTTTGTTTGGCTGATCCAGGCGATGCTTTCCTCGTCCCTTCACCATATTATCCAGCGTATGTCCCCTCCTCCCTCTCCTTATGGGTTTATGCCAATTCATATTTGAGGATGTCATAGTTAGTGGTTAGGCAGCATATATTGAATATATATTAAAACTTTAAATTAATTCTTCGCTAGTTGCTTTCCCACTAAGGTGACTAAATATATGAATTCGAAACCATTTGCTTTGAACTCCATTTATTCAACGTGACCCATGTGGCAAGCAGGATCTGCAAACGGTCTAAGATTTGTCACAAAGTACGGAACACAAGAATTATGGATGCATTGGGATCCTAGCTACTCCATACACGTTCACTTCTTGATAAGATTTCCCAAATCGGTTTTTTTATTTTTATTTTTATTTTTTTATTATATATTGTGGATCGGCTGCTAAAGTCAAATTAGGGGTCTGATTCAATAGTCAATAGTGTTAATCTCGGTCAAAGCAAGATACGGTCATTATTAATTCTCGCAGTCATGGCCAAAAAAAAAACAAACAAAAGATTTTTTTTTTCGACACTATTAATTTTGTCCCAAACAACTTTGCACAGAAGTCGTGAATAGAATGTGTAGAAGCAGACGAGAAATTCTCGCAGCAATTTCCGAGCAGGATCATAGGATTGTTATTTTCTCTATGTTCAAACGTCAAAGCAACTGCAGCATGCAGTTGGATGCTAGGAAAAAACTAAATTCCACACTGAAATTCTAGGCTTTGTTTTCTTCGTTTAATACAAAATGGCAAGTTGTAGTCCAATTCGAAGCGAGGAACCAATCAAGTTTATCTGCCAGTTTCATTTTTCCTTGTCAAGGCCAGCTAGCGAATGGGGCGAGAAAAATACTGGTTTTTCTCCACTAAAATTGAGGCCCACAACATAATTCGAACAGTTTTAACACGTTGCGTGACAGTATGATAGAAGGAGACTTCGATTTCTAGCATTGCTTTTATAGTTTACTGATTATACACGATTATTTGAAATTACAATCTGAGATCTATCACTTTTTCTGATGATTTGATTGGGTTGATTGCAGGATCGACAGAGACCTGGGGTGGCGTACTGGGGTTCAGATTATTCCAGTCCATTGCCACAGCTCTAACAACTTACAAATAACCAAGGCAGCAATAGAAGTGGCATACGATAAAGCCCTGGAAGCAGGCATCAATGTGAAGGGCATAATCGTGGCAAACCCATCGAATCCTCTGGGCACAGTATTGGACAAAGAGACACTGAAGAGCCTCGTGAGCTTCGTCAATGAGAGGAACATTCACTTCGTCTGTAACGAAATATACGGTGCAACCGTATTCGGATCCCCCAATTTCATTAGCATTTCTGAGGTTGTGCAAGAGATGGAATGCAACCCCGACCTCATCCACATCATTTACAGCTTGTCTAAGGACATGGGGCTCCCTGGATTCAGAGTAGGCATTGTTTATTCATACAATGATGTAGTTGTGAGCTGCAGCCGCAAGATGTCGAGCTTCGGATTAGTCTCGTCGCAGACTCAGCACTTGCTTGCTTCGATGCTCAGTGATGATGAGTTTGTCGACAATTTTCTGGCGGAGAGCGCGAAAAGGCTGGGGCGAAGACACGGGATTTTCACGAAGACATTGGAGCATGTGGGGATCGGTTGCTTGAGAAGCAGCGCTGGACTGTTTGTCTGGATGGATCTGCGCCATCTTCTCAAAGAGCCGACATACGCAGGAGAAATGGAGCTGTGGCGAGTGATTATTAGCGACGTGAAGCTCAATGTCTCGCCAGGCTCTTCTTTCCATTGCGCGGAGCCCGGTTGGTTCAGAGTCTGCATCGCGAACGTGGACGATGAAACTATGGAAGTGGCACTGAAAAGAATAAAAGCATTTGTGCTCAAAGCCACAAGAAGGAATGCCGAAAGGAAGTGCTGATAAGAACGTTCGACTTAGTTTCGAATCTTCGAAGATCATGGATCACTACTTATGTCGCCCCGTGCTGCGTCTCCCCTCTCGCCAATGCCTCGTTCCCCTCTTTGTCCCCGCTAGGACGCAAGCCAATCAACAGTCCCACAGATTTCCTCCAAAAAAAATAAAATAAATAAAAAACAAAAAAAAAGTCCGTAAGGTTAGATGAATATTATTGTTCCAGAGGAGGTTGTGGGTGTGGATTCAAATACCCCCTCCTACGTTGTTTTGCAAATTTTAGTCCTGACCCTTTTTTCTTCCCCCAATTAAATGTGGCCCATTGTTGGCCCTTTTTTGTTGTGGGAAGATACACATTTCCGTATCTTTTTCTGTGTGAACATGTATGATACCTTCAAGTTGTTCATACAGAGTATTAATGAATCGAGATGTAATCCAAATGAAATGATATTATTGGTAAGTGCAATTTATATGAAATGATATTATACAGGCATTCTATGTTTTTTTTCTTTTGGTACTGAGTACTTTTCTTTATTCTCTTCTTATATGTAAATACTAACTTTTCTTACCAAAACTTTTTGTGGGTTGTGAGATAGAGATAACACGATAAGGATAACTATTATCTTTTCTGTCCCTATTTGTCTTGAGAATTCATCTAATTTATTAATCTAAATTTTTAACTTGCAAATTTTAAATGGCTTGATCCAGGCATGATTGGTAAATAAGTTGAATTTTCTTTGTCAACAGCCTCATTAATGCCAAAATGAGAATCCAGCGTCTGGCTGACTTTAACGACCAAAAATTCTTTTGGAGCACATTGAAATATTTTAGCTTGCGGTAGTCAAGCATACTTAGGAATTGAGCCACATAAAAAAAAGATTACTATTTGTATAATGCTGTCAATTGATCATTTGTATCTATGAATTTCTCAGATGCTTCACTGGGCCTCGTTAAGAAAACGTATAAACACGAAATCATGACTGCATAATTAATGGGGTTGGACTAATGCACTCACCACTTTTGGTGGCGTCTGAATATGAAACAAACAAATAAAGCAAAGCCACATATAACATCTATGCTTTGCTTGAATTCGACTAGTAATGTGAAAAAAGGTTGTGATAAAGAAAATGAATGAAAAGAAAATAATTTTTTTGGTCAATTCATTTGGATAAGTTAAAAATGAGCAAGAGAAAAGTATGAATGGAAAGTATAATTTTTTATTTTGATGTGGTAAGAACCGTAAAAGGAAAAAAAATTAATATTTATAAAATGTTAAGTATGTCTTTATGTATCAACTAATATATAATTTAACAAATTTTTTTCTTAACGTTGAGGTAAGAAGATATCATTTATAAAATGAACAATAATGTCCTATGTCTAATAACAAGTTAAATAAAGAAGCTATTTCAATATGTTAGGTAGTTTTAAAATATAAAATGCAAAGAAATTTATGAAGAAAATAAACATTGAAAAAAGGGAAAAAATAAAATTATTTTCTTTTTTGTAATTTGGATAAAATTAAAGTTATAGAAACTGATATAGAAAACTCCAAAAAGACATGACTTAGAGACCCAATGCAAACACGAAATCAAAGAACAACTAGGAAAATTAAATCAGAATTTAATAACAGAAATCCTAAACCCAATATTCGAAATAACACAAACTTAGTATATTCAAAAAAGATATGGACGTCACACTTTAAAAAAGAAAGGAATTGAGAGTAATAAGTCGATTGGAACGCCACAAGAAGAATTACCTCTTGATAAGTTCTTTAGTTTTCAAAAGAACTGAGAGAGAAAAACCCTTATTTTGTATTTTACTTAAAGTTGTTTGAATTGATTTTTCAGAGCTTACAAAGGGTGCCTATTTATAAGTTAAGATAGCAATTTTAAAGAAGCACAAATTCCTACCTAGGGGAAATCCTTATTTTGGAGGAATTTCGGACAAATTTCAACACATACAAAAAACTCCTATTTGGGAGTAAATGTTATAAGTTAATCTTAACTCATTAAGTACTCTAATTATATTAATAAGGTCTAGAACCTCTTTCAAGTTTGAATTCGTACCATTTAAAACTTGGTTAGCCCGAAAGTCCTTAATCAGCTCATTTATTGCTTCTTTCATCTTTTTGACTCTAGCCCGTGTTATTAGGTCTCTTGGAATGTGTAACGGACCTCTTGAATCCATTGAAACTCTAGCTCGTGTTATTGGGCTTTTTGGAATGTGCAATGAACCTCTTACATCCATTGAAGCCTTCTGGCCAATATCTCTACGGTTCTCATCATTCTCCCTTTCCTCAAAAGCATTCGTTCTCAAATAATCACTTTGTTTATACTTGATGATGTAGGAAAAGGTCTGAATAAATTTGATCCACTTGGCATGTCTTTTATTCAACTTTCCTTGTACAAGTAGGATAGGAATTGCATAATGACTTATGCTTAGGCTTACATATCTTTTCAAAATAAGTTCCTCAACCTGCCTTTTAAGCTCCTTTGTCTCCTCAGGATTACTCTCATATGTTGGTTGGTTTGAGATGGATACATAGGGATGAAATCAATTTAATACTTAATTCCTCTCTTGCATGATAATCCACTTGGGCCATTGTCATGGAATACACCTTCAAATTCCTGCAATAGAATAACAACAACACTAGGCAAAGATGACTCAAACTTGTTAGTGTTAAAAAAAGCCTCTTTATACAAAACTATGATCATAGGTTATTTGACAAAAATTGCTCTTTGGTTATCACTTTCTTTCGCATAGGAACTTTCTGTTTTCTTCTTTTTCTCTTGTGTTCTCATGTTTTCTCCTGTCTTTTCTCTTTCTTCAATCTTTCTTTTTTTGTTCGCTCTTATTTTTAATCCTTAATTGATCCTTATAAGTTTGTTGAGGTGATAATGGTACAAGAGTGACGAGTTTTTCATTCATTATAAAGGAATATCGATTCTTGAATCCATCATGCATAACTCACTTGTCAAACTGCCATGACCTTCCTAATAGAATATGACCCACTTGCATAAGTACAATATCACATAAAACTTCATTACGGTACCTCCCGATAGAAAATGACACGAACACTTACTTATTTACCTTGACTTCACCACTTTCATTCAACCATAGAAGTTTATATGGCCTAGGATGCTTCATAGTAGGTAAATTCAGCTTTTTAACCATAGTTGTGCTAGCAACATTAGTGCAACTCCCACCATCAATAATCATACTACATACCTTATCTTTGATGAAACACCTCGTCTGAAAGATGTTATCTCGTTGCACATCATTTTCTTCCTTCACTTGTATAATCAATGCTCGCCTTGTGATGAAAGCAACTCTATTATCCAGATACTCCTCTCCATTACTTTCAACCTTTGATGATGACACAAAATCATCATCTTTATAGTCATAGGCACGTTTCAATTGTCTTCTTACTTTATGAGCTTCATATTCTTCGTACCTCCTTTGTAGCTCTGATATTGTATTAGCTTGCTCCTCCATCCTCTTTCTCATATCATTAAATCTGGTATTCATGTGCTCAAATTGTTATTGCATAACTTTAATCATGAAGGACATGACAATAGCTCCCTCTTAAGCTGCACCTTTTTCTTTCGAAGTCATATTATTTCTCCTGATTTAGAGCCAGGCTCTGATACCAATTGATGTGGAAAACCCCAAAAAGACGAGACTTAAGGACCCAACGCACACAAGGAATCAAAGAACAATTAGGAAAAGTAAATCAAAGTTTAATAACAGAAATCCTAAACCCAATATTTGAAGGAACACGAACCTAGGGTATTCAAGAAGGATATGAACATCATACTCTAGAAAATAAAGGAATTGGGAGTAATGAGTCGATTGGAATGCTATAAAAAGAATTACCTCTTGATAAGTTCTTTAGTTCTCAAAAGGGAGAAAAATCCTTACTTTGTATTTCACTCAAAATTGTTTGAATTGATTTTTTAGAGTTTACAAGGGGTGTCTATTTATAAGTTAAGATAGCAATTCTAAAGAAGTACAAATTCTTACTTAGGGGAAATCCTTATTTTGGAAGAATTTTGGATAAATTCCAACACATATAATAAACTCCTATTTGATAGTGAATGCTATCAATTAATCCTAACTCATTAAGTACTCTAAACATATTAATAAGGTCCGAACTCTCTTTCAAGTTTGAATTTGCACCATTTGAAACTTAGTTAGCTTGAAAGTCTTTAATCAGCCCATTTACTGCTTCTTTCATTCTTCTGACTTTAATCCGTGTTATTAGACCTCTCAAAATATGCAATAAACTTCTTGAATCCATTGAAATTCTAACTCGTGTTATTGAGTTTTTTGTAATGTGTAATGAACCTCTTACATCTATTGAAACTTTCATGCCAACATCTCTACAGTTCACATCAGAAAAGAATTTTTTTTAAAATGTAAAATATTTATATTATTTTTTCATTTTTTCCCCCCTGTCTCCTCACTCGAAAGCCCTTGTAACAATAGCCAAAAAAACAAGTATTATTGAAAAGTGTTAGAAATGGTTATGAGTAAGGATAATTAGATAATTTTCTTTGTTTCTCATAAAATCAGCAAAAATGAAGATAGTAATTTTGTTTAGAAAATCTTTTAAATTATGTAAAACACAATATTTCTCAAACCTTTATTTAAATATGTTAATATCTACTTTTTTAATTATTTTTTTCTCATCCTTTTCTTTCACACCATTTTCTCATGGAAGACTAGTGATTGGATCAGAATCACCTTGATAAGTATAAAACTTGTAACTATGCTCTTGCCTAACGTTTCTTGCAATAACTTAACTTGAAAAAAAGTTGCAAAATAGACAAAATAAGGTCCAAGGTCGTGAGACATGAAGGTTTAATATTTTAAAAAATTATTATCTCTCTATTTTAAAATTAAAATTGTTGTAGAAAAACAAACACTTAACGTGTAATAAAAAATACAAAATAATATATAATGTGTTTGAAAATCATCTTTCCAAATCTTTGAAATTCAGAAAAGGAATTTCTTTTGTTTTTCTTTTTTGACGTTGTGGGATCATATGGTCACATCCATGCGTGTTTTTCCTCTGAAAAGTTCTAGATCATTAATTCGGTAATGATGCGGATACACAGTTGATGCATCATACACGCATCATCTTCTCTATTAACCACAACTCGAATTCATAATTTGGGCTTACGAATGCAATTTTTATCAATTTGGGATGTAATGAATGGCAATTAGCTCGGTCAGGTATGGATTACTTGTCGTTTCTGTGCCTGGAATTGCACAAGACAAAATGGTTTGGTATTGATCATAATCATGATTTGCAAATTAAGCAATTTTCTTTTACTTGATGACCGACGAGACAAAATCTGACCCGACACGTGGTCGACATACGTTTGTTAAAGATGGTTTTCTCTTTCAAATCCTATTGTACGACGCAAGATCAATTCGAATGTTATTTTGTTTCTTCTTAAATTTGTTGTACAATTATCTGTGTACACTTGCCAAGCAAATCCATAACGATCGTGGGTGTAGCTTGGCTGCATTAATAATGCGTGGAGGTTATTCATCAAAATAATAATAATAATAATAATAATAATAATAATGAGGGAAGGTTGTGTTAGCAAACAGTAAGACCCTTAGGTAAGCAAGAGGATTGATTTTTTTATATTTGGGATGAAGTTTCGTTTTTTATTTTTTAAAGTAAAATGAAGCCAATAAAAATTGCGCCCCTGGTTTTTTTTGTTTATATATATATTATGAAATTTACATGGAAACTGGCGCCTGTAAGCTGACAGCCAAAAGAGTTTTAAACAAGTTTCCAACTTCGATGGAAAATGGAGCCTCGCCTTGACCACCACCTATGTTCCTGGCAGATGATAAAACAATTGCGGGTTTAATCAACGAACTCTATCCTAGTGGACAGTATCAATCCAATTTGTTGATATTCAGTCGGTAGACTTTGACGATGAAGGAATTGTGCATTGATAATCAATCCTTTCCGCCCCCCCCCCTCTTTTTTTCTTTTTGCTTTTTTTTTTGTTGGTGCAAAAAAGTGAAAGTGGGGGACAAAGGCTTTGGCAGTATTTCACAGCATCGTCAAACGCAACGAGGAACGCGACAATGCAAATGCAAATATTTTTTAAATTTAAGTCAGCGGCCAAGCATTTTGCATGTGGCCAAATATGTTGACTAATGAGACACGGGGACCTCGAGATAAAATCCGACATTGCACGTCTTCGCAACAAGCAAAACCTAGCGATTGATTGTCACTGTCGTAGAAAGACCTCGGTATAGGAAATTTCCAGTTCTGATACCTGCTCAAGTTGATCGTCAACGCCATCAACTAACACAAATTTCTTCTTTTCTGACATTTTATGCATTGGTTTATTCAAGCTTTCAGAGGACGTTTTCTAAATAATTACTTCCATGTGCTGTGCTTACCATTTTATTAGTTTATATATATATATCTGGACTTACCATCAATTAGCAGGCAAGGCACACAAGTGAGGAGATGTGCTAGACAAAATATAGACATTAATTGCACCCGTGAGTTGTTCATTATATTTAAATCCCAAGGCAAATTGAAGTTTGATACAACCTTATTATCGGCATTGCCTGCGCGTAAAAACGACAATGATTTGTGGTGATTGAACCCTTCCCGAATAAAAATGAAAAATACGCACGGAACCAAAAGAAAATGAGAAAAAAAAACAATGATATAGTAGAAGCTTTACCCTCTCTAATCCAGGCCAAGATAACAAGATTTGTAATCTCGTATTCCATGACTATAAATCCATAGCACAAGCATATACGTATAATGATTTGAGGCAAACTAAAAGGTTGCCAAAAATATGCTGTTATTTTTTAATTAATTGACCAAATTACTCTTATTCTCTTATTAATAATTTATTTACCTACGTTTTTTTTTTTTTTATAAAAAATAGCAAGAGAATCTTTGGTTGTAACCGTATTAAGGTACCGTATGTTTCTCATGGTAAACGTTCGTGGGTGTTGCGCACAGAGTTTGCCCAATCCTCCCTACCTATACTTTCAGGTCGGTGGTCTCAGGCTGAAATGACGGGATGCGATATAGAATTTATGAGATCGGAAAAGGCATGCTGCCCAATGAGTCTTTTAATTAACCAAATAAAAAAAAAACACATAAATTTGCATGCATAAATTAGGTGCAAAAGGCCTAGATATATAAATACAAGATAAATAATTCCAATATTATCTTACACTTTTATTGCAATGATTTTATATAATAATTTATTAATTAGTTTTTATTTGCTAAATATGGGAATATTTACATTGGGCGTTCTAAATGGATGATATATTCATGCTTTACATACTAATGCTTTAAATATTACAAAAAGCATATTATTTTTTAAGTACTATAACATAAAAATTCTCTATTAAATATTTGTTATTAAAAGTTAGTTTTAATAATAAAAATATTATTATAAATAATTTAAATGGTTTGAAGCTTCTTCTAACTATGCAATTGTTTAGGAATTTTTGACATTATATGTCATAAACAGAATATATGTGACATTTCAATTAAAATAGTCAGTCTTTACAATTTAAGTAATGGAATTATATTGATTAGTTACAATCATACATCGCTTTTTCTCATTCATGCAACATAGCTAAGTTCAAAACATCCACAAATATATGTTAACCAACTCATCGCATGGTAGGGCATACCCTAAAAGAATTAACATACTATGATATATTATCCCAAAAAATAAATAAAATAGTATATAGTATTTGTTGACCAAGTAAGTTGAATCAAAAGAAATCACATTCCCAAACTCTTGATATGCAACTCTATTATGACTATTAGCTTAAGAAATATTTCTTAATTGACCTTTTCTGTTAGGGTCATAAGCATGAAATACCTTGGACTATTGCAATTTTCTTACCTTGTCAATGTAATTGTGCAAGTCTTAAAGCAAGCAACTCAGTTTTTCACACCCTCCTATCTTTAGGACAATAGTTCTCACAAACTTTGTTGGTCTAATGCCAATTATGGTCCTGCTCTCAAAATCTGACCACTACTTAGTATTTGTTGATGTTGCTTCAAAACTTGACATTATGTGAATGTATTTGCATTAGTTTTCAGGCATTTAATTCAAAGTTTGGACTATCATGCTGGAAATGCTTCGAAACATATTAAGATGGGCTTTTATAACCTTGAAATCTGATTTGCAAATGTTAAGACAAATATATTATTATCAGTCAAATAAAAATAATATATTACTAGGCTTACGTTAATGTATGTCTTAATATTAATTTATTAGTTAGTATTATTTATATCAATTTGATGTTTTGCATATAATTAATCAATTAAAAGTGTTTATTATTATTCTCATTTATATAATGATATGATTTTTGATAAATATTAAAGATAAAATTTATGAAATAAATATATTTTATAAAAAATTATGATAAAATCATAATTATAAAATATTTATTATATCAAAATATTATTTTTTAAATATTTTTTATTGATGTAATATCAAAATAAATATTGATGAAATTATGAGTTTATTACATATTATATTTTTTTTATTAAAAAATAGTTTATTTTATAGACTGAAATATAAAGATATTTAAGTATTTTTTGATTAAACGAGTTTACTAAATTAATTTATTATAAAAAATTTTAAATAAAATATTATTTGTATGTCTAAAGTTTTTTTTATGTAAAAATTGTGTATATGATCTTTAGAATTAAGAGTACCAAGATATTTTATATAATAATTGGTATGTTTTGATATTACTTTGAGTTGTCCTTATCAAGAATTACTTGTGAGGGCAAACTTTAAGTATACCAAAAATTATATATTAATGATTGTATAATCAATAAAAATTTCATCATTAAGAAATAATTATAGGAAATTGTTTCATTTGATTTAAATAAGTATTAATTTTATAAATTTTTAAACAAAATTAAATAATGATTATTAAGAACATTCATAAAATTAATAACTATATGAATGGTTTGGAATTAATATAATAAAAAATAGAAAATAATTAGTTAAATTGTTTTAATAGTTCGAACATTTAAGTGATCGTAATATATAACTAAATGATAATTTTGATTTATGAATATAAATTGATTAATTAGAGTATTAATGATAAATTAAAAGAATTTAATTTATTTAATTTCTTAAAATTTTAATTTATATTCATTGTCAATATATTAAAATTGTAATGTGTTACATGTATAAAAATAATTAAAAAAATATACAAATAAAGTTCAAATTAGATTTGATAGATAAATTTGAGAAATTAAAATTCAATCTATTAAAAATTGACATAAGTTTCCTTAATAGGTTGAAAAAGTTAAAATTCTTATAAATATTCATTATATGACCTGTCATCCTATGCCTCCTACATTAAAGTTACTAATTAATTAAAATTTCTATAAATACCTATTATATGGTCGGCTGTCATAAATCTCACATAATAATGTTATTAGTTTTACTTTATCAAAGGTTTTAGGTTGTGAATATTGTTTTATGTGATAATTTTGTTTTGTAGACATGTAATTATATTTAATAATTTATTTATTTATTTGTAAAAATTAAAATTTATTTGATAAATATTTTATAATTTTTAACATTACAACAATATATTCAATACTTTAAATATTAATTAAATATACTTGTACTTTTTCATTGCATGGACTAGAGTTACCCTATAAGGAAAGTAAGGGGAGAATATTATAATTATCGATCTTTTTTCCCATTTGGCCATGAATCTAAAAGTTGAGCATTTCATAATTGGTGTACCAAGCTCTTATTAGGCTTTAGTAGGTAATGAGAGTACACTTTTATCTTATGAACTAGAGATCGGTCATTTCTTTGTGACCAATCCATGTGAGAAAAAAAATTATTGGGATGATTTATCCATTTGGTATGTTGTCCGCATCATGAACACTGTTAGAGTGGAAGTGATTGGCTGAAGTAAGTCAAAACATTCCTCATAAGCCAAAAGCAGTTCGTGTAGAAAGTCACGTGTAAGTGATTGGTATTGACTTTGAACAGAGATCGATACTGCTAAACTTTGATAATTTGCTCCGAGTCCTCTGAATAAGTAACTTTGGTATTTTGGTAATGAGATGTTTTCACCAATCGAGGAAAGTTGACCAACAAGGAAGTCTGCCTGTTACAGATAGTCTGTGATTGTTTGATTTCCTTTACGGAGAGCTTGAAGTTACATTTGCAGATGTGTGGTGCAAGCACTATTACGTGCTGCATATGATTGAGTCAAGAAGGACCATACGACTATTGAAGTGCCTAAATTGGAGGGCTATGTAACGATGTTATCACTTATGGAATTGAGAATCCATCCCAAGGCAGTTCGATCTCGAGTGAACCATGTTTCACATTCTGGATTTGGTAAACTTTTAATGGCACTATTCTCACCAATTTCAGTAATAGTGTGTGGAAGGAATAGTTCAGTTCCATCCACAATTGGCAGGAGTCAACTGGCCCTAAGAAAATAGAGGAGACGAGTCTTCTATATGATATAATTATCTCCAGTCAATTTGATACCAACTGTAAGACATGTGATTAAACCAGATGAGCCTCTTATGGGAGGCATAAAAGGATACGGTGGGGCAGTATTGCCAATGAGAGAATTGTATTTCTCTAATAGAATTTTGTACATACCTTTTGCTCATACAACAGTTGTACAGTGTAATACCTTTTTATAATACAAATTAAGATTACATTATTAATATTATTAATGTGGGATACAATCATAATCTCTTTTCTTTGGAAAGAATTAATATTGATTGGTGAGTGATTGATGGAGAAAATGTAATTGATGAAGATTGAGCAATTGATGGAGAAACTGTAACTAAATCATGATACGTGATCGTTTCCTTTAACACAGGCCAAAATAACTAGTTTTGTAATATCATATTCCATGATTAGAAATCCATTGTACAAGCATATATGTATAATGATTTTAGGCAAACTAAAAGGTTCGATCTATTGGCCAAAAATATGCTGTTATTTTAAAATTAATTGACCAAATTACTCTTATTCCCTTATTAATAATTTATTTGTCTACATTATTTTTTTTATATAAAGTAGCAAAAGAATCTTTGGTTGTAACCGTATTAAGGTACCATATGTTTCCCATGGTAAAAGTTCATGGGTGTTGCGCACAACGTTTGCCGAATCCTACCTATACTTACAGGTCGGTGATCTCAAGCTGACATGATGGGATATGATATAGAATTTATGAGATAGGAAAAGACATGCTACCCAATAAGTCTTTTAATTAACC
Organism: Bruguiera gymnorhiza; assembly: GCA_020883675.1. Classification (NCBI taxonomy): domain Eukaryota; kingdom Viridiplantae; phylum Streptophyta; class Magnoliopsida; order Malpighiales; family Rhizophoraceae; genus Bruguiera; species Bruguiera gymnorhiza. Next base: position 1,441,314 of record JAIRCJ010000136.1, on the reverse strand, counting down.
AAATAAAAAAAATCACATAAATTTGCGTGCATAAATTAAGTGCAAAAGGCCTAAATATATAAATACAAGATAAATAATTCCAATATTATCTTAAACTTTTATCACCTTTTAGACCTTTTATATAAATTTCTTGATGTCTTATATTTTGTATTGTGTGGAAATCTTTAACATACTTTTGCCATAAAAGAAATTGAGCCTTGAAAAATTTAAGAAAATAGACTTTATAATTTATATTCACGTTAAAACTTATTGAATATAGTTTAAATTTTATAAATTCCAATTTTTATAATAAAATATTAGTTAATATAGTAAAATATTTAGGCAAAAAAATGAAATATCTAGATTACAATGATTTTATATGATAATTTATTAATTAGTTTTTATTTGCTAAATATGGGAGTATTTACATAGGGCATTCTAAATGGATGATATATTCATGCTTTACATACTAATGTTTTAAAATTTACAAAAACTATATTGTTTTTTAAGTACTATAACATAAAAATTTTCTTTTAAATATTTGTCATTAAAGATTAGTTTTAATAATAAAAATGTTATTATAAATAATTTAAATGGCTTGAAGCTTCCTCTAGCTACACAATTTTTCAGGAATTTTTGACATTATATGCCATAAATAGAATTTATTGGACATTTCAATTAAATAGTCAATCTCCACAATTTAAGTAATGGGATTATATTGATTAGTTACAATCACACATCGCTTTTTCTCATTCATGCATCATAGTTAGGTCCAAAACATCCATAAATATGTGCCAACCAACTCATTGCATGGTAGGGCATACCCGAAAAGGATTAACATACTATGATGATTTATCCCAAAAATAAATAAAATAGTATATAGTATTTGTTGGCCAAGTAAGTTGAATCAAAAGAAATCACATTCCCAAACTCTTGATATGAAGCTCTATTATGACTATTGGCTTAAGAAATATTTCTCAATTGACCTTTTTTGTTAGGGTTAAAAGTATGAAATACCTTTGACTATTGCAATTTTCTTACCTTGTTAATGTAATTGTGCAAGTCTTAAAGCAAACAACTTAGTTTTTCACACCCTTCTACCTTTAGGCCAATAGTTCTCACAAACTTTGTTGGTCTGAAGCCAATCATGGCCCTGCTCTCAAAATCTGACCTTTTCTTGGTATTTGTTAATGTAGCTTGAAAACTTGACATTATGTGAATGTATTTGCATTAGTTTTTAGGCATTTAATTCAAAATCTGAACTATCACACTGGAAATTCTTCGAAATATATAAAGATAGGCTTCTATAACTTTGAAATTTGATTTGCAAATGTTGGGACAAATATATTATTATCAATTAGATAAAAATGAAATATTACTAGGCGTATGTTAATGTATGTCCTAATATTCAATTTATTAGTTAGTATTATTTATATAAATTTGATTGTTTGCATATAATTAATCAATTAAAAGTGTTTTTCATTATTATTATTATTATTTATATAATGATATGATTCTTAATAAATTTTAAAAATAAAATTTACGAAATAAATATATTTTATTAAAAATTATGATAAAATCATAATTATAAAATATTTATTATATCAAAATATTATTGTTAAATATTTTTTATTGATGTAATATCAAAATAAATATTGATGAAATTGCGAGTTTATTACATATTATATTTTTTTATTAAAAATAGTTCATTTTATATGCTGAAATATAAAGATATTTAAGTATTTTTTGATTGAACGAGTTTACTAAATTAATTTATTATAAAAAATTTTAAATAAAATATTATTTGTATGTCTAAAGATTTTTTTATGTAAAAATTGTGTATATGATCTTTAGAATTAAGAGTGCCAAGATATTTTTATAATAATTGGTATGTTTTGATATTACTTTCAGTTGTCCTTATCAAGAATTACTTGCGAGGGTAAACTTGAAGTATATCAAAAATTATATATTAATGATTGGATAATCAATAAAAATTTCATCATTATGAAAGAGGAGACTATTTTACTTGTTTTAAAATGAGTATTAATTCAAAAACTTCATCACTTTGAAATAATTATAGGAAAATGTTTCATTTGATTCAAATAAGTATTAACTTTATAAAATTTTAAACAAAATTAAATAATGATTCTTGAGAACATTCACAAAATTAATAACTATATGAATGGTTTGGAATTAATATATATATATATAATATTAATATAATAAAAAAATTAAAAATAATTAGTTAAAGTGGTTTGACTATTCGAACATTTAAGTGATCGTAATATGTAACTAAATGATAATTTTGATTTATGAATATAAATTGATTAATTAGAGTATTAATGATAAATTAAAAAAATATAATTTATTTAATTTTTTAAAATTTTAATTTATATTCATTGTCAATATATTAAAATTGTAATGAGTTACATGTATAAAAATAATTAAAAAAAATAAAATGAAGAACAAATTAGATTTGATAGATAAATTTGAGAAATTAAAATAAAATTTATTAAAAATTGACATAAGTTTCCTTAATAGGTTGAAAAAGTTAAAATTCTTATAAATATCCATTATAAGACCTATCATCCTATGCCTTATACATTAAAGTTACTAATTAATTAAAATTTTTATAAATACCTATTATGTGGTTGGCTGCCATAAGTTCGACACAATAATGTTATTAGTTTTACTTTATCAAAGGTTTTAGGTTGTGAATATTGTTGTATGTGATAATTTTGTTTTGTAGACATTTAACTATATTTAATAAATAATTAATATGTTTTTAAAAATTAAAATTTATTTGATAAATATTTTTTAATTTTTAACATTACAATAATGTATTGAATACTTTAAATATTAATTGAATATACTTGTACTTTTTTGTTGCATGGATTGGAGTTATCCTATAAGGAAGGTAAGGGGAAAATATTATAATTATCGATCTTTTTTCCCATTTAGCCATGAATTTAAGAGTTGAGCATTTCATAATTGATGTACCGAGTTCTTATTAGGCTTTAGTAGGTAAAGAGAGTATACTTTTATCTTATGAACTAGAGATCGATCATTTCTTTGAGTATTCTAAGTATTAAATTTTGAACGTATTAAATTCAGAACATGTTTTATAAAGATTCTTGTGTCCACGATATTCTCGATGACAATGAGCTTTTATTAATATTTAAATTGGTTTGATTATACTTTTTGTAAATACTAGAAAATCATATCTTCAAACCTTCGTATGAAAAAAAGAAAACTATTTAATGGTAATTATATTGGAGATTTTATATTTAAAAATTAATTATTTTGAGATTTCATAATTTTTCTTTTGATGTTTTTTGTTTTTTAATTTGATCTTAGGCACCATTAAGAGGGCTATTCTATTATATGTCATGGCATTTTTGGACTTGCATAATAAGTTTATAAAAGAAACAAAATTTAAGGTGAGAAATATTTCTGATAGTATTTTAATATTAAATTTTATTTATTAAAAGATAAATAGTAAAAAAATAGATTTAATAGAGTTAAGTTGCCAGCCATCTAATCCAAGGATCCGGTTAGCCTTTTTATATTGATTCTAAATAGTGAATTTTAAATGTCGACGTGATGATTGGCTGGATTGGAGGAGTGTTGTTTGGTCTTATTAATTAGCCCGAGTTTTTGGGTCGAGGTAGGAATGAAGCTGGAGCTCAGTCGGGAGTCTGAGCTTTGATATTAGGGTGAGCATATAGCTTTAAGTGGGTCCCGACCAAGAGAAAATTTGCAACATCAAATGCAACGTGCGATACGGACAGAAAATATGCCTTTCAAAACCACATTTTTCTTGCAATAATGTCAGGCAGCCGAACAAGCGGGTCCAAACAGGATTTTAAGGAGCAGACCACGAAAGCCCGTAGCCACCCACATGGTTGACACATGTCTTGGTGACCATTTCAAAGTCTAAAACTACAGAGTCAATATTGCCACGTAATAATTGAGGTCAATGCCCTGAGTGCGCTGAAGAACATGCTAGAGCTACACTGGAATTGCGTCTCTGTTTACTGAAACTCGATTCAAATGTTGAAATTTTCCCAACTTTTGTATGATTGTCAAAAAGATTACACGCAGGAACAAAATTCTAGAGCAATGTAGCCCAAAGAAGAGAAATTCAAATCTAACTTGCCTAATTGGGCTGACTAATTTGTAAACTTATTCACGAGACTCTCTGAATGCGTGCATACAACAGATCTTCAAAATTTGTCTTGCCTTTCATCGTTTCCAATTTTTTGATTAGTCGCCTTATTTTGGATGATCGGAAAAGATAAATGATTCATTTCCAACAACAAAAATGTAAGTTTACTTCCATCACAATTGCGATAGTTATTTGTCAGACATCTGATCTGAACACAAGTTAGACAAACGGATACGGGTTTTGTTGGGCCGACCATGCAGAGTTTTGTCCAAAAGGCATGGCTCTGAAACTGTGAGAAGGCTTTCATACGCAACTTGGGGCAACAGAGAAGGACTCGCCGACTAATGTAACAGACTAACAGTAATCTAAGAGCCCAAGATGGCTTTGACTAAGTGACCTCAACCTACGCGTAAATCGACAGCGATTCGAATCCGCTGCTAGCAATATAGCTGGCGTTGTAGTGAGATTGATGCAGTGATCATCGAAATAACCCCGGCCTTGAAATTAAACTTTGGAGAAGCCCGTCATGGGTATCTTCTGACCCTTTCTTAATTCATCTCTTTTCCCCCAAGGTACGAGTCTAATGTTGATCTCAAAATAGTATAATCGTTTCTCCCACTCATTATTTATCAAACTGCCATTTGATTTACAGGCATATTCTATATGCCATTTCAATCAAGAGTTGCTATTTTAGAGCGTAAGAACTAAGAAGGAATGTTTATATCAACAAACTCACAAAGCACGTTATTCCTCATTAGCATTGTTCCAATGTGAATAATAAAGGAATTCAGTAAGAAAAGGAAGAAGAGAGGGATTTTGTAAAGAGAGTCACGTTAACTCAAAACTAAAAGTGAGGGAACAAAAAAAGAAAAGAAACACCCCATTGAAATTTAAAGCAAAAAAGCTAATTTTTATTAAATAATCAATTAAATTTACTTGTTGCAGATTTTTAGATTGTTAGTTTAGTAAAGGTAATAATAAAATTTAACAGTAATTTCAAAGTATATTTTAAGAGACTTATTAAAGTGTAATTTTTTGGCAAGTTTAAGTTATGCAAACATATACATTTTTAAATCAACGTTACAGACAACCATAAAGTAGTTATGTAAACATTCTCATGCATGTTTTGAGGTCCTGTTCAGTATCCTAATAGTTTGACCATTGACCGTCCAAATATGAACTAGACGGAAAAACAGAGATTGAGCTACCTAAGGAGATTGGGCTTCGAATGTGTAACAGACAGAATGTCAGTGGATTGAATCTCGTGAATTATTCAAATTTCAACACGTATTCCACTAGTGGTAACATTGTGAAACACGTGAATTATGTCGTGGACCAATTTAGTGCAAAAGTCCAAGAACCGCCCGTGGAGAAATTCAAATCAGCACTTAAAAGTTCTTCCAAATCATGTGGATCTCCGGATGATTCCTATGAAACATGATGTTTCCATATGTTTAGATTCTACAATAAACACAATATTCAATTTGCTTATGGGAACATAAACCTCCCTGGTATGAACTCTCTCTCTCTCGCGGTGTCCAGGAGTATCTAATCAACACAAGAATTTTTGCGGGCTCGCGAGAATATAGACGTAGTATGTCTACTTTCAGAACATACGTAAAATATATCAACAAAAGAAAAAAGAAAAAACAAAGAGAAGAACATATGTGGAATACCTTTCATATGCCTACGCGTGCACATCCGTGGTGCTTAGTTCTATGTCCAAGAAAAAATGTGCTCGATCTCATTCAGAATACGCAACCTCAAGCCGTTACGGTCGACTGACCATGAAAGGGCACTAAATATTCTATTTGTTCTCATTTCTAGTCTTGGACGTCGCTTTGACGTTTGGAATGGACTTTTCTATCTCTATCTTGTGTCCCAAGCAAAATGCTTTGCATTCTGTCTAAGCTCTAACCCGATCCATCCCTATATATACCCTTCCACTTCGTCTCTCACCACTTCATCTCGCTAGCAAAGCTAGAAATGTTACTAGCATTCTCAGTGTCCATCAAGCAATAATCTTTAACTCCCATATAATATTTATCAAGGAAAGGAAAAAAAAAAAAAAAGAACAAAAACCAATCCAGTCTTTAGAGGAAAACGAAAATGACGAGTGGCTACCGAATTTTGTCTAGGATTGCAACCAACGAAGGGCACGGAGAGAACTCGCCATACTTCGATGGGTGGAAATCATACGATAGAAACCCTTTTCACCCAGCTAAGAACCCTGACGGAGTAATACAAATGGGTCTAGCAGAAAATCAGGTTTGTTGTTCAAAATTTCAAGTTCATTCTCACTTTGTTTATTGTTTATTTGATAACACAGCATTCAAATGGTTAGTCTGGTGTTCGTTTGTTTTTCCTTATTATTTGGTAATTTGCTATTGCAGCTCTGCTTCGATCTTATTGAAGATTGGATTAAGAGGAATCCCAAAGCCTCCATTTGCACCGCAGAAGGGGCTGTTGAATTCAAGGATATTGCTATCTTCCAGGATTATCATGGCCTGCCGGAGTTCAGAAAGGTATAAACTGTTTGCCCCCAACCGAATTGTTGAATAACACGTACATATATACTGTCTCAATGAATTAGTGGACGAGGTTGTAAGGGATGTGATCTGCTCAGGATCGCATGCTTAAGGTTTTTAGCCATTACAGAAGTGAAAGAACCATAGACCAAAAGGAAAACGTTTCTCAAGCAACACACTCGATCCAATAATCTGAGTCGCGTCAGTTCTTGATTTTTCAGCATGTGTATGACTATTTTCACCAAATTCTGACCATGTAATAACACTCGTGTCAAATTAAGATACTTCAAGTAGATTCTAGACATGGTCAATCGTTATCCTTAAGGTCATAAGAGTCTTTTTCTTTTTCAGGGAATTGCAAAGTTAATGGGGAAAGTTAGAGGTGGCAGGGTAGCATTTGATCCAGACCGCGTAGTCATGAGTGGTGGAGCTACCGGAGCGAATGAGGTGATAATGTTTTGTTTGGCTGATCCAGGCGATGCTTTCCTCGTCCCTTCACCATATTATCCAGCGTATGTCCCCTCCTCCCTCTCCTTATGGCTTTATGCCAATTCATATTTTGCATGCAGACATGAGTTTATCTTTGAGGATGTCATAGTTAGTGGTTAGGCAGCATATATTGAATATATATTCAAGCTTTAAAGTAATTCTTCGCTAGTTGCTTTCCCACTAAGGCGACTAAATATATGAATTCAAAAACATTTGCTTTGAGCTCCATTTATTCAACGTGACCCATGTGGCAAGCAAGATCTGCAATCGATCTAAGATTTGTAACAAAGTACGGAACACAAGAATTATGGGCGCATTGGGATCCTAGCTACTCCATGCACGTTCACTACTTGATAAGATTTCCAAATCCGTTTTTCTTTTTCTATTTTTTTTATTATATATTGCGGATCGGCACCTAAGGTCAAATTAGGGGTCTGATTCAATAGTCAATAGTGTTAATCTCGGTCAAAGCAAGATACGGTCTGCATTAATTCTCGCTGTCATTTTTCCTGGTCAAGGCCAGCTAGCAAAGGGGGCGAGAAAAATACTGGTTTTTCTCCACTAAAATTGAGGCCCACAACATAATTCGAACAGTTTTAACACGTTGCGTGACAGTATGATAGAAGGAGACTTCGATTTCTAGCATTGCTTTTATAGTTTACTGATTACACACGATTATTTGAAATTACAATCTGAGATCTATCACTTTTTCTGATGATTTGATTGGGTTGATTGCAGGTTCGACAGAGACCTGGGGTGGCGTACTGGGGTTCAGATTATTCCAGTCCATTGCCACAGCTCTAACAACTTACAAATAACCAAGGCAGCAATAGAAGTGGCATACGATAAAGCCCTGGAAGCAGGCATCAATGTGAAGGGCATAATCGTGGCAAACCCATCGAATCCTCTGGGCACAGTATTGGACAAAGAGACGCTGAAAAGCCTCGTGAGCGTCGTCAATGAGAGGAACATTCACTTCGTCTGTGACGAAATATACGGTGCAACCGTCTTCAGATCCCCCAATTTCATTAGCATTTCTGAGGTTGTGCAAGAGATGGAATGCAACCGCGACCTCATTCACATCATTTACAGCTTGTCTAAGGACATGGGGCTCCCTGGATTCAGAGTAGGCATTGTTTATTCATACAATGATGTAGTTGTGAGCTGCAGCCGCAGGATGTCAAGCTTTGGATTAGTCTCATCTCAGACTCAGCACTTGCTTGCTTCAATGCTCAATGATGATGAGTTTGTCGACAATTTTCTGGCGGAGAGCGCGAAAAGGCTGGGGCGAAGACACGGGATTTTCACGAAGACATTGGAGCAGGTGGGGATCGGTTGCTTGAGAAGCAGCGCAGGACTGTTTGTCTGGATGGATCTGCGCCATCTTCTCAAAGAACCGACATACGCAGGAGAAATGGAGCTGTGGCGAGTGATTATTAGCGACGTGAAGCTCAATGTCTCGCCAGGCTCTTCTTTCCATTGCGCGGATCCCGGTTGGTTCAGAGTCTGCATCGCGAACGTGGACGATGAAACTATGGAAGTGGCACTGAAAAGAATAAAAGCATTTGTGCTCAAAGCCAGGAGATGGAATGCCGAAAGGAAGTGCTAATAAGAACGTTCGACTTAGTTTCGAATCTTCGAAGATCATGGATCACTACTTATGTCGCCCCGTGCTGCGTCTCCCCTCTCGCCAATGCCTCGTTCCCCTCTTTGTCCACGCTAGGACGTAAGCCAATCAACAGTCCCACATATTTGCCCCAACCAAAAAAAAAAAAAAAAAAAATCTGGAAGGTTAGATGAATATTATTGTTCCACAGGTGGTTGTGGGTGTGGATTCAAATACCCCCTCCTACGTTGTCTTGCAAATTTTAGTCCTGACCCTTTTTTCTTCCCCCAATTAAATGTGGCCCATTGTTGGCCCTTTTTTGTTGTGGGAAGATACACATTTCCGTATCTTTTTCTGTGTGAACATGTATGATACCTTCAAGTTGTTCATACAGAGTATTAATGAGTCGAGAAGTAATCCAAATGAAATGATATTATTGGTAAGTGCAATTTCTATGAAATGATATTATACAGGCATTCTAAGTTTATTTTCTTTTGGTACTGAGTACTTTTCTTTATTCTCTTCTTATATGTAAATACTAACTTTTCTTACCAAAACTTTTTGTGGGTTGTGAGATAGAGATAACACGATAAGGATAACTATTATCTTTTCTGTCCCTATTTGTCTTGAGAACTCATCTAATTTATTAATCTAAATTTTAAATGGCTTGATCCAGGCATGATTGGTAAATAAGTTGAATTTTCTTTGTCAACAGCCTCATTAATGCCAAAATGAGAATCCAGCGTCTGGCTGACTTTAACGACCAAAAATTTTTTTGTAGCACATTGAAATATTTTAGCTTGCGGTAGTCAAGCATACTTAGGAATTGAGCCACATAAAAAAAAGATTACTATTTGTATAATTCTGTCAATTGATCATTTGTATCTATGAATTTCTCAGATGCTTCAATGGGCCTCGTTAAGAAAACGTATAAACACGAAATCATGACTACATAATTAATGGGGTTGGACTAATGCACTCACCACTTTTGGTGGCGTCTGAATATGAAACAAACAAATAAAGCAAAGCCACATATAACATCTATGCTTTGCTTGAATTTGACTAGTAATGTGAAAAAAGGTTATGATAAAGAAAATGAATGAAAAGAAAATAATTTTTTGGTCAATTTGTTTGGATAAGTTAAAAATGAGCAAGAGAAAAGTATGAATGAAAAGTATAATTTTTTATTTTGATGTGGTAAGAACGTAAAAGGAAAAAAAATTAATATTTATAAAATGTTAAGTATGTCTTTATGTATCAACTAATATATAATTTAACAAATTTTTGTCTTAACATTGAGGTAAGAAGATATCATTTATAAAATGAACAATAATGTCCTATGTCTAATAACAAGTTAAATAAAGAAGCTATTTCAATATGTTAGGTAGTTTTAAAATATAAAATGCAAAGAAATTTATGAAGAAAATAAACATTGAAAAAAGGGAAAAAATAAAATCATTTTCTTTTTTGTAATTTGGATAAAATTAAAGTTATAGAAACTGATGTAGAAAACTCAAAAAAAACATGACTTAGAGACTCAAAGCATATACGAAATCAAAGAACAACCAGGAAAATTAAATCAAAATTTAATAACAGAAACTCTAAACCCAATATTCGAAGGAATACAAATTTAGGGTATTTAAAAAAGATATGGACGCTACACTCTAGAAAAGAAAGGAATTGAGAGTAATAAGTCGATGGGAACGCCACAAGAAGAATTACCTTTTGATAAGTTCTTTAGTTCTCAAAAGAATTGAGAGAGAAAAACTCTTACTTTGTATTTCACTCAAAGTTGTTTGAATTGATTTTTTAGAACTTACAAAGGGTGCTTATTTATAGGCTAAGATAGCAATTTTAAAGAAGCACAAATTCCTACCTAGGGGAAATCCTTATTTTGGAGGAATTTCGGACAAATTTCAACACGTATAATAAACTCCTATTTGGGAGTAGATGCTATAAGTTAATCCTAACTCATTAAGTACTCTAATCATATTAATAAGGTCTGGACCCTCTTTCAAGTTTGAATTCGCACCATTTAAAATTTGGTTAGCCTGAAAGTCCTTAATCAGCTCATTTATTGCTTCTTTCATCTCTCTGACTCTAACCCGTGTTATTAGACCTCTTGGAATGTGTAATGGACCTCTTAAATCCATTGAAACTCTAGCTCGTGTTATTGGACTTTCTGGAATGTGCAATGGACCTCTTACATCCATTGAAGTCTTCTGGCCAACATCTCTACGGTTCTTATCATTCTCCCTTTCCTCAAAAGGATTCGTCCTCGAATCATCATTTTGTTTATACTTGATGATGTAGGGAAAGATCTGAATGAATTTGATCCACTTGGCATGTCTTTTATTCAACTTTCCTTGTACAAGTATGATAGGAATTGCAAAATAACTTATGCTTAGGCTCACATATCCTTTCAAAATAAGTTCCTCAGCCTACCTTTTAAGCCCCTTTGTCTCCTCAGGATTACTCTCATATGTTGGCTGGTTTGAGATGGATGCACAGGGATGAAATCAATTTAATGCTTAATTCCTCTCTTGTATGACAATCCATTTGGGCCATTGTCATGGAATACACCTTCAAATTACTGCAATAGAATAACAACAACACTAGGCAAAGATGACTCAAACTTATTAGTGTTAAAAGAAGCCTCTTTATACAAAACTATGATCATAGGTCATTTGACAAAAATTGCTCTTTGGTTATCACTTTCTTTTGCATAGGAACTTTCTGTTTTCTTCTCTTTCTCTTGTGTTGTCATGTTTTCTCCTCTCTTTTCTCTTTCTTCAATCTCTCTTTTTTGCTCACTCTTATTTTTAATCCTTAATTGATCCTCATAAGTTTGTTGAGGTGACAATGGTACAAGAGTGACGGGTTTTTCATTCATTACAAAGGAATATCGATTCTTGAATCCATCATGCATAACTCGCCTGTCAAACTGTCATGGCCTTCCTAATAGAATATGACCCACTTGTATAAGTACAACATCACATAAAACTTCATTACAGTATCTCTCGATAGAAAATGACACGAGCACTTGCTTATTTACCTTGACTTCACCACTTTCATTCAACCAAAGAAGCTTATATGGCCTAGGATGCTTCATAGTAGGTAAATTCAGTTTTTTAACCATAGTTATACTAGCAACATTAGTGCAACTCCCACCATCAATAATCATACTACATACCTTATCTTTGATGAAACACCTCGTCTGAAAGATGTTATCTCGTTGCACATCATTTTCTTCCTTCACTTGCACAATCAATGCTCACCTTGTGATGAAAGCAACTCCATTATCCAGATACTCCTCTCCATTACTTTCAACTTTTGATAATGGCACAGAATCATCATCTTTATAGTCAGAGGCACGTTTCAATTGTCTTCTTACTTTATGAGCCTCATATTCTTCGTACATCCTTTGCAGCTCTGATATTGTATTAGCTTGCTCCTCCATCCTCTTTCTCATATCATCAAATCTGGTATTCATGTACTCAAATTGTTATTGCATAACTTTGATCATGAAGGACATGGCAACAGCTCCCTCTTAAGCAGCACCTTTGTCTTTCGAAGTCATATTATTTCTCCTGATTTAGAGTCAGGCTCTGATACCAATTGATGTGGAAAACCCCAAAAAGACGAGGCTTAGGGACCCAACGCACACAAGGAATCAAAGAATAATTAGGAAGGCTAAATCATAATTTAATAACAGAAACCCTAGACCTAATATTCGAAAGAACACGAAACTAGGGTATTCAAGAAGGATATGGATGTCACACTTTAGAAAATAAAGGAATTGAGAGTAATAAGTCGATTAGAACGCTATAAAAAGAATTACCTCTTGATAAGTTCTTTAGTTCTCAAAAAGGAGAAAAACCCTTGCTTTGTATTTCACTCAAAATTGTTTGAATTGATTTTTCAGAGCTTACAAGAGGTGCCTATTTATAGGTTAAGATAGCAATTCTAAAGAAGTACAAATTCTTACCTAGGGGAAATCTTTATTTTGGAGGAATTTCAGATAAATTCCAACACATATAATAAACTTCTATTTGGTAGTGAATGCTATCAATTAATCCTAACTCATTAAGTACTCTAAACATATTAATAAGGCCTAAACCCTCTTTCAAGTTTAAATCTGTACCATTTGAAACTTGGTTAGCCTGAAAGTCTTTAATCAGCTCATTTACTGCTTCTTTCATCTTTCTGACTCTAATCCGTATTATTAGACCTCTTGGAATATGCAATGGACTTCTTGAATCCATTGAAATTCTAACTCGTATTATTTGGTTTTCTATAATATGCAATGGACCTCTTACATCTATTGAAACCTTCATGCCAACACCTCTACGGTTCTCATCAGAAAGGAATTTTTTTTTTAAATGTAAAATATTTATATTATTTTTTCATTTTTTCCCCTTGTCTCCTCGCTTGAAAGCCCTTGTAGCAATAGCCAAAAAAACAAGTATTGTTAAAAAGTGTTAGAAATGATTATGAGTAAGGATAATTAGATAATTTTCTTTGTTTCTCATAAAATCGGCAAAAATGAAGATAGTAACTTTGTTTAGAAAATCTTTTAAATTATGTAAGACATAATATTTCTCAAACCTTTATTTAAATATGTTAATATCTACTTTTTTAATTATTTTTTTCTCATCCTTTTCTTTCACACCATTTTCTCACGGAAGACTAGCGATTGGATCAGAATCACCTTGATAAGTATAAAACTTGTAACTATGCTCTTGCCTAACGTTTCTTGCAATAACTTAATTTGAAAAAGAGTTGCAAAATAGACAAAATAAGGTCCAAGGTCATGACACATGAAGGTTTTATATTTTAAAAAATTATTATCTCTCTATTTTAAAATTAAAATTGTTGTACAAAAACACTTAACATGAAGGTTTTATATTTTAAAAAATTATTATTTTTCTATTTTAAAATTTAAAATTGTTGTATAAAAACACTTAACGTGCAATAAAAAATACAAAATAATATATAATGTGTTTGAAAATCATCTTTCCAAATCTTTGAAATTCAGAAAAGGAATTTCTTTTGTTTTTCGACGCTGTGGGATCATATGGTCACATCCATGCGTGTTTTTACTCTGAAAAATTCTAGATCATTAATTCGGTAATGATGCGGATACACAGTTGATGCATCATACACGCATCATCTTCTCTATTAACCACAACTCGAATTCATAATTTGGGCTTACGAATGCAATTTTTATCAATTTGGGATGTAATGAATGGCAATTAGCTCGGTCAGGTATGGATTACTTGTCGTTTCTGTGCCTGGAATTGCACAAGCCAAAATGGTTTGGTATTGATCATAATCATGATTTGCAAATTAAGCAATTTTCTTTTACTTGATGACCGACGAGACAAAATCTGACCCGACACGTGGCCGACATACGTTTGTTCAAGATGGTTTTCTCTTCCAAATCCTATTGTACGACGCAAGATCAATTCGAATGTTATTTTGTTTCTTCTTAAATTTGTTGTACAATTATCTGTGTACACTTGCCAAGCAAATCCATAACGATCGTGGGTGTAGCTTGGCTGCATTAATAATGCGTGGAGGTTATTCATCAAAATAATAATAATAATAATAATAATGAGGGAAGGTTGTGTTAGCAAACAGTAAGACCCTTAGGTAAGCAAGAGGATTGATTTTTTTATATTTGGGTTGAAGTTTCGTTTTTTATTTTTAAAGTAAAATGAAGCCAATAATAATTGCGCCCCTGGTTTTTTTTTGTTTATATATATATATATATATATATTATGAAATTTACATGGAAACTGGCGCCTGTAAGCTGACAGCCAAAAGAGTTTTAAACAAGTTTCCAACTTCGATGGAAAATGGAGCCTCGCCTTGACCACCACCTATGTTCCTGGCAGATGATAAAACAATTGCGGGTTTAATCAACGAACTCTATCCTAGTGGACAGTATCAATCCAATTTGTTGATATTCAGTCGGTAGACTTTGACGATGAAGGAATTGTGCATTGATAATCAATCCTTTCCGCCCCCCCACCCCCCTTTTTTTCTTTTGTTTTTGTTTTTTGTTGGTGCAAAATGTGAAAGTGGGGACAAAGGCTTTGGCAGTATTTCAGAGCATCGTCAAACGCAACGAGGAACGCGACAATGCAAATGCAAATATTTTTTAAATTTAAGTCAGCGGCCAAGCATTTTGCATGTGGCCAAATATGTTGACTAATGAGACACGGGGACCTCGAGATAAAATCCGACATTGCACGTCTTCGCAACAAGCAAAACCTAGCGATTGATTGTCACTGTCGTAGAAAGACCTCGGTATAGGAAATTTCCAGTTCTGATACCTGCTCAAGTTGATCGTCAACGCCATCAACTAACACAAATTTCTTCTTTTCTGACATTTTATGCATTGGTTTATTCAAGCTTTCAGAGGACGTTTTCTAAATAATTACTTCCATGTGCTGTGCTTACCATTTTATTATCTATCTATATATATATATATATCTGGACTTACCATCAATTAGCAGGCAAGGCACACAAGTGAGGAGAAGTGCTAGACAAAATATAGACATTAATTGCACCCGTGAGTTGTTCATTATATTTATATCCCAAGGCAAATTGAAGTTTGATACAACCTTCATTATTTTCTTTTTATAAAAAATAGCAAGAGAATCTTTGGTTGTAACCGTATTAAGGTACCGTATGTTTCTCATGGTAAACGTTCGTGGGTGTTGCGCACAGAGTTTGCCCAATCCTCCCTACCTATACTTTCAGGTCGGTGGTCTCAGGCTGAAATGGCGGGATGCGATATAGAATTTATGAGATCGGAAAAGGCATGCTGCCCAATGAGTCTTTTAATTAACCAAATAAAAAAAACACATAAATTTGCATGCATAAATTAGGTGCAAAAGGCCTAGATATATAAATACAAGATAAATAATTCCAATATTATCTTACACTTTTATTGCAATGATTTTATATAATAATTTATTAATTAGTTTTTATTTGCTAAATATGGGAATATTTACATTGGGCGTTCTAAATGGATGATATATTCATGCTTTACATACTAATGCTTTAAATATTACAAAAAACATATTATTTTTTAAGTACTATAACATAAAAATTCTCTATTAAATATTTGTTATTAAAACTTAGTTTTAATAATAAAAATATTATTATAAATAATTTAAATGGTTTGAAGCTTCTTCTAACTATGCAATTGTTTAGGAATTTTTGACATTATATGTCATAAACAGAATATATGTGACATTTCAATTAAAACAGTCAGTCTTTACAATTTAAGTAATGGAATTATATTGATTAGTTACAATCACACATCGCTTTTTCTCATTCATGCAACATAGCTAAGTTCAAAACATCCACAAATATATGTTAACCAACTCATCGCATGGTAGGGCATACCCTAAAAGAATTAACATACTATGATATATTATCCCAAAAAATAAATAAAATAGTATATAGTATTTGTTGACCAAGTAAGTTGAATAAAAAGAAATCACATTCCCAAACTCTTGATATGCAACTCTATTATGACTATTGGCTTAAGAAATATTTCTTAATTGACCTTTTCTGTTAGGGTCATAAGCATGAAATACCTTGGACTATTGCAATTTTCTTACCTTGTCAATGTAATTGTGCAAGTCTTAAAGCAAGCAACTCAGTTTTTCACACCCTCCTATCTTTAGGACAATAGTTCTCACAAACTTTGTTGGTCTAATGCCAATTATGGTCCTGCTCTCAAAATCTGACCACTACTTAGTATTTGTTGATGTTGCTTCAAAACTTGACATTATGTGAACGTATTTGCATTAGTTTTCAGGCATTTAATTCAAAGTTTGGACTATCATGCTGGAAATGCTTCGAAACATATTAAGATGGGCTTTTATAACCTTGAAATCTGATTTGCAAATGTTAAGACAAATATATTATTATCAGTCAAATAAAAATAATATATTACTAAGCTTACGTTAATGTATGTCTTAATATTTAATTTATTAGTTAGTATTATTTATATAAATTTGATGTTTTGCATATAATTAATCAATTAAAAGTGTTTATTATTATTCTCATTTATATAATGATATGATTTTTGATAAATATTAAAGATAAAATTTATGAAATAAATATATTTTATAAAAAATTATGATAAAATCATAATTATAAAATATTTATTATATCAAAATATTATTTTTTAAATATTTTTTATTGATGTAATATCAAAATAAATATTGATGAAATTATGAGTTTATTACATATTATATTTTTTTTATTAAAAAATAGTTTATTTTATAGACTGAAATATAAAGATATTTAAGTATTTTTTGATTAAATGAGTTTACTAAATTAATTTATTATAAAAATTTTTAAATAAAATATTATTTGTATGTCTAAAGTTTTTTTTATGTAAAAATTGTGTATATGATCTTTAGAATTAAGAGTACCAAGATATTTTATATAATAATTGGTATGTTTTGATATTACTTTGAGTTGTCCTTATCAAGAATTACTTGTGAGGGCAAACTTTAAGTATACCAAAAATTATATATTAATGATTGTATAATCAATAAAAATTTCATCATTAAGAAATAATTATAGGAAATTGTTTCATTTGATTTAAATAAGTATTAATTTTATAAATTTTTAAACAAAATTAAATAATGATTATTAAGAACATTCATAAAATTAATAACTATATGAATGGTTTGGAATTAATATAATAAAAAATAGAAAATAATTAGTTAAATTGTTTTAATAGTTCGAACATTTAAGTGATCGTAATATATAACTAAATGATAATTTTGATTTATGAATATAAATTGATTAATTAGAGTATTAATGATAAATTAAAAGAATTTAATTTATTTAATTTCTTAAAATTTTAATTTATATTCATTGTCAATATATTAAAATTGTAATGTGTTACATGTATAAAAATAATTAAAAAAATATACAAATAAAGTTCAAATTAGATTTGATAGATAAATTTGAGAAATTAAAATTCAATCTATTAAAAATTGACATAAGTTTCCTTAATAGGTTGAAAAAGTTAAAATTCTTATAAATATTCATTATATGACCTGTCATCCTATGCCTCCTACATTAAAGTTACTAATTAATTAAAATTTCTATAAATACCTATTATATGGTCGGCTGTCATAAATCCCACACAATAATGTTATTAGTTTTACTTTATCAAAGGTTTTAGGTTGTGAATATTGTTTTATGTGATAATTTTGTTTTGTAGACATGTAATTATATTTAATAATTTATTTATTTATTTGTAAAAATTAAAATTTATTTGATAAATATTTTATAATTTTTAACATTACAACAATATATTCAATACTTTAAATATTAATTAAATATACTTGTACTTTTTCATTGCATGGACTAGAGTTACCCTATAAGGAAAGTAAGGGGAGAATATTATAATTATCGATCTTTTTTCCCATTTGGCCATGAATCTAAAAGTTGAGCATTTCATAATTGGTGTACCAAGCTCTTATTAGGCTTTAGTAGGTAAAGAGAGTACACTTTTATCTTATGAACTAGAGATCGGTCATTTCTTTGTGACCAATCCATGTGAGAAAAAAAATTATTGGGATGATTTATCCACTTGGTATGTTGTCCGCATCATGAACACTGTTGGAGTGGAAGTGATTGGCTAAAGTAAGTCAAAACATTCCTCATAAGCCAAAAGCAGTTCGTGTAGAAAGTCACGTGTAAGTGATTGGTATTGACTTTGAACAGAGATCGATACTGCTAAACTTTGATAATTTGCTCCGAGTCCTCTGAATAAGTAACTTTGGTATTTTGGTAAAGAGATGTTTTCACCAATCGAGGAAAGTTGACCAACAAGGAAGTCTGCCTGTTACAGATAGTCTGTGATTGTTTGATTTCCCTTACGGAGGGCTTGAAGTTACATTTGCAGATGTGTGGTGCAAGCACTATTACGTGCTGCATATGATTGAGTCAAGAAGGACCATACGACTATTGAAGTGCCTAAATTGGAGGGCTATGTAACGATGTTATCAGTTATGGAATTGAGAATCCATCCCAAGGCAGTTCGATCTCGAGTGAACCATGTTTCACATTCTGGATTTGGTAAACTTTTAGTGGCACTATTCTCACCAATTTCAGTAATAGTGTGTGGAAGGAATAGTTCAGTTCCATCCACAATTGGCAGGAGTCAACTGGCCCTAAGAAAATAGAGGAGACGAGTCTTCTATATGATATAATTATCTCCAGTCAATTTGATACCAATTGTAAGACATGTGATTAAACCAGATGAGCCTCTTATGGGAGGCATAAAAGGATACGGTGGGGCAGTATTGCCAATGAGAGAATTGTATTTCTCTGATAGAATTTTGTACATATCTTTTGCTCATACAATAATTGTACAGTGTAATACCTTTTTATAATACAAATTATGATTACATTATTAATATTATTAATGCGGGATACAATCATAATCTCTTTTCTTTGGAAAGAATTAATATTGATTGGTGAGTGATTGATGGAGAAAATGTAATTGATGAAGATTGAGCAATTGATGGAGAAACTATAACTAAATCATGATACGTGATCGTTTCCTTTAACACAGGCCAAAATAACTAGTTTTGTAATATCATATTCCATGATTAGAAATCCATTGTACAAGCATATATGTATAATGATTTTAGGCAAACTAAAAGGTTCGATCTATTGGCCAAAAATATGCTGTTATTTTAAAATTAATTGACCAAATTACTCTTATTCCCTTATTAATAATTTATTTGTCTACATTATTTTTTTTATATAAAGTAGCAAAAGAATCTTTGGTTGTAACTGTATTAAGGTACCATATGTTTCCCATGGTAAAAGTTCATGGGTGTTGCGCACAAAGTTTGCCGAATCCTACCTATACTTACAGGTCGGTGATCTCAAGCTGACATGATGGGATATGATATAGAATTTATGAGATAGGAAAAGACATGCTACCCAATAAGTCTTTTAATTAACCAAATAAAAAAAATCACATAAATTTGCGTGCATAAATTAAGTGCAAAAGGACTAAATATATAAATACAAGATAAATAATTCCAATATTATCTTAAACTTTTATCACCTTTTAGACCTTTTATATAAATTTCTTGATGTCTTATATTTTGTATTGTGTGGAAATCTTTAACATACTTTTGCCATAAAAGAAATTGAACCTTGAAAAATTTAAGAAAATAGACTTTATAATTTATATTCACGTTAAAACTTATTGAATATAGTTTAAATTTTATAAATTCCAATTTTTATAATAAAATATTAGTTAATATAGTAAAATATTTAGGCAAAAAAATGAAATATCTAGATTACAATGATTTTATATGATAATTTATTAATTAGTTTTTATTTGCTAAATATGGGAGTATTTACATAGGGCATTCTAAATGGATGATATATTCATGCTTTACATACTAATGTTTTAAAAATTACAAAAACTATATTGTTTTTTAAGTACTATAACATAAAAATTTTCTTTTAAATATTTGTCATTAAAGATTAGTTTTAATAATAAAAATGTTATTATAAATAATTTAAATGGCTTGAAGCTTCCTCTAGCTACACAATTTTTCAGGAATTTTTGACATTATATGCCATAAATAGAATTTATTGGACATTTCAATTACAATAGTCAATCTCCACAATTTAAGTAATGGGATTATATTGATTAGTTACAATCACACATCGCTTTTTCTCATTCATGCATCATAGTTAGGTCCAAAACATCCATAAATATGTGCCAACCAACTCATTGCATGGTAGGGCATACCCGAAAAGGATTAACATACTATGATGATTTATCCCAAAAATAAATAAAATAGTATATAGTATTTGTTGGCCAAGTAAGTTGAATCAAAAGAAATCACATTCCCAAACTCTTGATATGGAGCTCTATTATGACTATTGGCTTAAGAAATATTTCTCAATTGACCTTTTTTGTTAGGGTTAAAAGTATGAAATACCTTTGACTATTGCAATTTTCTTACCTTGTTAATGTAATTGTGCAAGTCTTAAAGCAAACAACTTAGTTTTTCACACCCTTCTACCTTTAGGCCAATAGTTCTCACAAACTTTGTTGGTCTGAAGCCAATCATGGCCCTGCTCTCAAAATCTGACCTTTTCTTGGTATTTGTTAATGTAGCTTGAAAACTTGACATTATGTGAATGTATTTGCATTAGTTTTTAGGCATTTAATTCAAAATCTGAACTATCACACTGGAAATTCTTCGAAATATATAAAGATAGGCTTCTATAACTTTGAAATTTGATTTGCAAATGTTGGGACAAATATATTATTATCAATTAGATAAAAATGAAATATTACTAGGCTTATGTTAATGTATGTCCTAATATTCAATTTATTAGTTAGTATTATTTATATAAATTTGATTGTTTGCATATAATTAATCAATTAAAAGTGTTTTTCATTATTATTATTATTATTTATATAATGATATGATTCTTGATAAATTTTAAAAATAAAATTTACGAAATAAATATATTTTATTAAAAATTATGATAAAATCATAATTATAAAATATTTATTATATCAAAATATTATTGTTAAATATTTTTTATTGATGTAATATCAAAATAAATATTGATGAAATTGCGAGTTTATTACATATTATATTTTTTTATTAAAAATAGTTCATTTTATATGCTAAAATATAAAGATATTTAAGTATTTTTTGATTGAACGAGTTTACTAAATTAATTTATTATAAAAAATTTTAAATAAAATATTATTTGTATGTCTAAAGATTTTTTTATGTAAAAATTGTGTATATGATCTTTAGAATTAAGAGTGCCAAGATATTTTATATAATAATTGGTATGTTTTGATATTACTTTGAGTTGTCCTTATCAAGAATTACTTGCGAGGGTAAACTTGAAGTATATAAAAAATTATATATTAATGATTGGATAATCAATAAAAATTTCATCATTATGAAAGAGGAGACTATTTTATTTGTTTTAAAATGAGTATTAATTCAAAAACTTCATCACTCTGAAATAATTATAGGAAAATGTTTCATTTGATTCAAATAAGTATTAACTTTATAAAATTTTAAACAAAATTAAATAATGATTCTTGAGAACATTCACAAAATTAATAACTATATGAATGGTTTGGAATTAATATATATATATATATAATATTAATATAATAAAAAAATTAAAAATAATTAGTTAAAGTGGTTTGACTGTTCGAACATTTAAGTGATCGTAATATGTAACTAAATGATAATTTTGATTTATGAATATAAATTGATAATTTAGGGTATTAATGATAAATTAAAAAAATATAATTTATTTAATTTTTTAAAATTTTAATTTATATTCATTGTCAATATATTAAAATTGTAATGAGTTACATGTATAAAAATAATTAAAAAAATAAAATGAAGAACAAATTAGATTTGATAGATAAATTTGAGAAATTAAAATAAAATTTATTAAAAATTGACATAAGTTTCCTTAATAGGTTGAAAAAGTTAAAATTCTTATAAATATCCATTATAAGACCTATCATCCTATGCCTTATACATTAAAGTTACTAATTAATTAAAATTTTTATAAATACCTATTATGTGGTTGGCTGCCATAAGTTCGACACAATAATGTTATTAGTTTTACTTTATCAAAGGTTTTAGGTTGTGAATATTGTTGTATGTGATAATTTTGTTTTGTAGACATGTAACTATATTTAATAAATAATTAATATGTTTTTAAAAATTAAAATTTATTTGATAAATATTTTTTAATTTTTAACATTACAATAATGTATTGAATACTTTAAATATTAATTGAATATACTTGTACTTTTTTGTTGCATGGATTGGAGTTATCCTATAAGGAAGGTAAGGGGAAAATATTATAATTATCGATCTTTTTTCCCATTTAGCCATGAATTTAAGAGTTGAGCATTTCATAATTGATGTACCGAGTTCTTATTAGGCTTTAGTAGGTAAAGAGAGTATACTTTTATCTTATGAACTAGAAATCGATTATTTCTTTGAGTATTCTAAGTATTAAATTTTGAATGTATTAAATTCAGAACGTATTTTATAAAGATTCTTGTGTCCACGATATTCTCGATGACAATGAGCTTTTATTAATATTTAAACTGATTTGATTATACTTTTTGTAAATACTAGAAAATCATATCTTCAAACCTTCGTATGAAAAAAAAGAAAACTATTTAATGGTAATTATATTGAAGATTTTATATTTAAAAATTAATTATTTTGAGATTTCATAATTTTTCTTTTGATGTTTTTTGTTTTTTAATTTGATCTTAGGCACCATTAAGAGGGCTATTCTATTATATGTCATGGCATTTTTGGACTTGCATAATAAGTTTATAAAAGAAACAAAATTTAAGGTGAGAAATATTTCTGATAGTATTTTAATATCAAATCTTATTTATTAAAAGATAAATAGTAAAAAAAATAGATTTAATAGAGTTAAGTTGCCAGCCATCTAATCCAAGGATCCGGTTAGCCTTTTTATATTGATTCTAAATAGTGAATTTTAAATGTCGACGTGATGATTGGCTGGATTGGAGGAGTGTTGTTTGGTCTTATTAATTAGCCCGAGTTTTGGGTCGAGGTAGGAATGAAGCTGGAGCTCAGTCGGGAGTCTGAGCTTTGATATTAGGGTGAGCATATAGCTTTAAGTGGGTCCCGACCAAGAGAAAATTTGCAACATCAAATNATCATAATTATAAAATATTTATTATATCAAAATATTATTGTTAAATATTTTTATTGATGTAATATCAAATAAATATTTGATGAAATTGCGAGTTTATTACATATTATATTTGTTTATTAAAAATAGTTCATTTATATGCTAAAATATAAAGATATTTAAGTATTTTTGATTGAACGAGTTTACTAAATTAATTTATTATAAAAAATTTTAAATAAAATATTATTTGTATGTCTAAAGATTTTTTTATGTAAAAATTGTGTATATGATCTTTAGAATTAAGAGTGCCAAGATATTTTATATAATAATTGGTATGTTTTTGATATTACTTTGAGTTGTCCTTATCAAGAATTACTGCGAGGGTAAACTTGAAGTATATAAAAAATTATATATTAATGATTGGATAATCAATAAAAATTTCATCATTATGAAAGAGGAGACTATTTTATTTGTTTTAAAATGAGTATTAATTCAAAAACTTCATCACTCTGAAATAATTATAGGAAAATGTTTCATTTGATTCAAATAAGTATTAACTTTATAAAATTTTAAACAAAATTAAATAATGATTCTGAGAACATTCACAAAATTAATAACTATATGAATGGTTTGGAATTAATATATATATATATATAATATTAATATAATAAAAAATTAAAAATAATTAGTTAAAGTGGTTTGACTGTTCGAACATTTAAGTGATCGTAATATGTAACTAAATGATAATTTTGATTTATGAATATAAATTGATAATTTAGGGTATTAATGATAAATTAAAAAAATATAATTTATTTAATTTTTTAAAATTTTAATTTATATTCATTGTCAATATATTAAAATTGTAATGAGTTACATGTATAAAATAATTAAAAAAATAAAATGAAGAACAAATTAGATTTGATAGATAAATTTGAGAAATTAAAATAAAATTTATTAAAAATTGACATAAGTTTCCTTAATAGGTTGAAAAAGTTAAAATTCTTATAAATATCCATTATAAGACCTATCATCCTATGCCTTATACATTAAAGTTACTAATTAATTAAAATTTTTATAAATACCTATTATGTGGTTGGCTGCCATAAGTTCGACACAATAATGTTATTAGTTTTACTTTATCAAAGGTTTTAGGTTGTGAATATTGTTGTATGTGATAATTTTGTTTTGTAGACATGTAACTATATTTAATAAATAATTAATATGTTTTTAAAAATTAAAATTTATTTGATAAATATTTTTTAATTTTTAACATTACAATAATGTATTGAATACTTTAAATATTAATTGAATATACTTGTACTTTTTTGTTGCATGGATTGGAGTTATCCTATAAGGAAGGTAAGGGGAAAATATTATAATTATCGATCTTTTTTCCCATTTAGCCATGAATTTAAGAGTTGAGCATTTCATAATTGATGTACCGAGTTCTTATTAGGCTTTAGTAGGTAAAGAGAGTATACTTTTATCTTATGAACTAGAAATCGATTATTTCTTTGAGTATTCTAAGTATTAAATTTTGAATGTATTAAATTCAGAACGTATTTTATAAAGATTCTTGTGTCCACGATATTCTCGATGACAATGAGCTTTTATTAATATTTAAACTGATTTGATTATACTTTTTGTAAATACTAGAAAATCATATCTTCAAACCTTCGTATGAAAAAAAGAAAACTATTTAATGGTAATTATATTGAAGATTTTATATTTAAAAATTAATTATTTTGAGATTTCATAATTTTTCTTTTGATGTTTTTTGTTTTTTAATTTGATCTTAGGCACCATTAAGAGGGCTATTCTATTATATGTCATGGCATTTTTGGACTTGCATAATAAGTTTATAAAAGAAACAAAATTTAAGGTGAGAAATATTTCTGATAGTATTTTAATATCAAATCTTATTTATTAAAAGATAAATAGTAAAAAAAATAGATTTAATAGAGTTAAGTTGCCAGCCATCTAATCCAAGGATCCGGTTAGCCTTTTTATATTGATTCTAAATAGTGAATTTTAAATGTCGACGTGATGATTGGCTGGATTGGAGGAGTGTTGTTTGGTCTTATTAATTAGCCCGAGTTTTTGGGTCGAGGTAGGAATGAAGCTGGAGCTCAGTCGGGAGTCTGAGCTTTGATATTAGGGTGAGCATATAGCTTTAAGTGGGTCCCGACCAAGAGAAAATTTGCAACATCAAATGCAACGTGCGATACGGACAGAAAATATGCCTTTCAAAACCACATTTTTCTTGCAATAATGTCAGGCAGCCGAACAAGCGGGTCCAAACAGGATTTTAAGGAGCAGACCACGAAAGCCCGTAGCCACCCACATGGTTGACACATGTCTTGGTGACCATTTCAAAGGCTAAAACTACAGAGTCAATATTGCCACGTAATAATTGAGGTCAATGCCCTGAGTGCGCTGAAGAACATGCTAGAGCTACACTGGAATTGCGTCTCTGTTTACTGAAACTCGATTCAAATGTTGAAATTTTCCCAACTTTTGTATGATTGTCAAAAAGATTACACGCAGGAACAAAATTCTAGAGCAATGTAGCCCAAAGAAGAGAAATTCAAATCTAACTTGCCTAATTGGGCTGACTAATTTGTAAACTTATTCACGAGACTCTCTGAATGCGTGCATACAACAGATCTTCAAAATTTGTCTTGCCTTTCATCGTTTCCAATTTTTTGATTAGTCGCCTTATTTTGGATGATCGGAAAAGATAAATGATTCATTTCCAACAACAAAAATGTAAGTTTACTTCCATCACAATTGCGATAGTTATTTGTCAGACATCTGATCTGAACACAAGTTAGACAAACGGATACGGGTTTTGTTGGGCCGACCATGCAGAGTTTTGTCCAAAAGGCATGGCTCTGAAACTGTGAGAAGGCTTTCATACGCAACTTGGGGCAACAGAGAAGGACTCGCCGACTAATGTAACAGACTAACAGTAATCTAAGAGCCCAAGATGGCTTTGACTAAGTGACCTCAACCTACGCGTAAATCGACAGCGATTCGAATCCGCTGCTAGCAATATAGCTGGCGTTGTAGTGAGATTGATGCAGTGATCATCGAAATAACCCCGGCCTTGAAATTAAACTTTGGAGAAGCCCGTCATGGGTATCTTCTGACCCTTTCTTAATTCATCTCTTTTCCCCCAAGGTACGAGTCTAATGTTGATCTCAAAATAGTATAATCGTTTCTCCCACTCATTATTTATCAAACTGCCATTTGATTTACAGGCATATTCTATATGCCATTTCAATCAAGAGTTGCTATTTTAGAGCGTAAGAACTAAGAAGGAATGTTTATATCAACAAACTCACAAAGCACGTTATTCCTCATTAGCATTGTTCCAATGTGAATAATAAAGGAATTCAGTAAGAAAAGGAAGAAGAGAGGGATTTTGTAAAGAGAGTCACGTTAACTCAAAACTAAAAGTGAGGGAACAAAAAAAGAAAAGAAACACCCCATTGAAATTTAAAGCAAAAAAGCTAATTTTTATTAAATAATCAATTAAATTTACTCGTTGCAGATTTTTAAATTGTTAGTTTAGTAAAGGTAATAATAAAATTTAACAGTAATTTCAAAGTATATTTTAAGAGACTTATTAAAATGTAATTTTTTGGCAAGTTTAAGTTATGCAAACATATGCATTTTTAAATCAACGTTACAGACAACCATAAAGTAGTTATGTAAACATTCTCATGCATGTTTTGAGGTCCTGTTCAGTATCCTAATAGTTTGACCATTGACCGTCCAAATATGAACTAGACGGAAAAACAGAGATTGAGCTACCTAAGGAGATTGGGCTTCGAATGTGTAACAGACAGAATGTCAGTGGATTGAATCTCGTGAATTATTCAAATTTCAACACGTATTCCACTAGTGGTAACATTGTGAAACACGTGAATTATGTCGTGGACCAATTTAGTGCAAAAGTCCAAGAACCGCCCGTGGAGAAATTCAAATCAGCACTTAAAAGTTCTTCCAAATCATGTGGATCTCCGGATGATTCCTATGAAACATGATGTTTCCATATGTTTAGATTCTACAATAAACACAATATTCAATTTGCTTATGGGAACATAAACCTCCCTGGTATGAACTCTCTCTCTCGCGGTGTCCAGGAGTATCTAATCAACACAAGAATTTTTGCGGGCTCGCGAGAATATAGACGTAGTATGTCTACTTTCAGAACATACGTAAAATATATCAACAAAAGAAAAAAGAAAAAACAAAGAGAAGAACATATGTGGAATATCTTTCATATGCCTACGCGTGCACATCCGTGGTGCTTAGTTCGATGTCTAAGAAAAAATTTGCTCGATCTCATTCAGAATACGCAACCTCAAGCCGTTACGGTCGACTGACCATGAAGGGGCACTAAATATTCTATTTGTTCTCATTTCTATTCTTGGGCGTCGCTTTTTCCAAACTTTGACGTTTGGAATGGACTTTTCTATCTCTATCTTGTGTCCCAAGCAAAATGCTTGGCATTCTGTCTAAGCTCTAACCCGATCCATTCCCTATATATACCCTTCCACTTCGTCTCTCATCACTTCATCTCGCTAGCAAAGCTAGAAATGTTACTAGCATTCTCAGTGTCCATCAAGCAATAATCTTTAACTCCCATATAATATTTATCAAGGAAAGGAAAAAAAAAAAGAAAAAGAAAAGAACAAAAACCAATCCAGTCTTTATAGGAAAACGAAAATGACGAGTGGCTACCGAATTTTGTCAAGGATTGCAACCAACGAAGGGCACGGAGAGAACTCGCCATACTTCGATGGGTGGAAATCATACGATAGAAACCCTTTTCACCCTGCTAAGAACCCTGACGGTGTAATACAAATGGGTCTAGCAGAAAATCAGGTTTGTTGTTCAAAATTTCAAGTTCATTCTCCACTTTGTTTATTGTTTATTTGATAACACAGCATTCAAATGGTTAGTCTGGTGTTCGTTTGTTTTTCCTTATTATTTGGTAATTTGCTTTTGCAGCTCTGCTTCGATCTTATTGAAGATTGGATTAAGAGGAATCCCAAAGCCTCCATTTGCACCGCAGAAGGGGCTGTTGAATTCAAGGATATTGCTATCTTCCAGGATTATCATGGCCTGCCGGAGTTCAGAAAGGTATAAACTGGTTGCCCCCAACCGAATTGTTGAATAACACGTACATATATACTGTCTCAATGAATTAGTGGACGAGGTTGTTAGGGATGTGATCTGCTCAGGATCGCATGCTTAAGGTTTTTAGCCATTACAGAAGTGAAAGAACCATAGACCAAAAGGAAAACGTTTCTCAAGCAACACACTCGATCCAATAATCTGAGTCGCGTCAGTTCTTGATTTTTCAGCATGTGTATGACTATTTTCACCAAATTCTGACCATGTAATAACACTCGTGTCAAATTAAGATACTTCAAGTAGATTCTAGACATGGTCAATCGTTATCCTTAAGGTCATAAGAGTCTTTTTCTTTTTCAGGGAATTGCAAAGTTAATGGGGAAAGTTAGAGGTGGCAGGGTAGCATTTGATCCAGACCGCGTAGTCATGAGTGGTGGAGCTACCGGAGCGAATGAGGTGATAATGTTTTGTTTGGCTGATCCAGGCGATGCTTTCCTCGTCCCTTCACCATATTATCCAGCGTATGTCCCCTCCTCCCTCTCCTTATGGCTTTATGCCAATTCATATTTTGCATGCAGACATGAGTTTATCTTTGAGGATGTCATAGTTAGTGGTTAGGCAGCATATATTGAATATATATTCAAGCTTTAAAGTAATTCTTCGCTAGTTGCTTTCCCACTAAGGCGACTAAATATATGAATTCAAAAACATTTGCTTTGAGCTCCATTTATTCAACGTGACCCATGTGGCAAGCAAGATCTGCAATCGATCTAAGATTTGTAACAAAGTACGGAACACAAGAATTATGGGCGCATTGGGATCCTAGCTACTCCATGCACGTTCACTACTTGATAAGATTTCCAAATCCGTTTTTCTTTTTCTATTTTTTTTATTATATATTGCGGATCGGCACCTAAGGTCAAATTAGGGGTCTGATTCAATAGTCAATAGTGTTAATCTCGGTCAAAGCAAGATACGGTCTGCATTAATTCTCGCTGTCATTTTTCCTGGTCAAGGCCAGCTAGCAAAGGGGGCGAGAAAAATACTGGTTTTTCTCCACTAAAATTGAGGCCCACAACATAATTCGAACAGTTTTAACACGTTGCGTGACAGTATGATAGAAGGAGACTTCGATTTCTAGCATTGCTTTTATAGTTTACTGATTACACACGATTATTTGAAATTACAATCTGAGATCTATCACTTTTTCTGATGATTTGATTGGGTTGATTGCAGGTTCGACAGAGACCTGGGGTGGCGTACTGGGGTTCAGATTATTCCAGTCCATTGCCACAGCTCTAACAACTTACAAATAACCAAGGCAGCAATAGAAGTGGCATACGATAAAGCCCTGGAAGCAGGCATCAATGTGAAGGGCATAATCGTGGCAAACCCATCGAATCCTCTGGGCACAGTATTGGACAAAGAGACGCTGAAAAGCCTCGTGAGCGTCGTCAATGAGAGGAACATTCACTTCGTCTGTGACGAAATATACGGTGCAACCGTCTTCAGATCCCCCAATTTCATTAGCATTTCTGAGGTTGTGCAAGAGATGGAATGCAACCGCGACCTCATTCACATCATTTACAGCTTGTCTAAGGACATGGGGCTCCCTGGATTCAGAGTAGGCATTGTTTATTCATACAATGATGTAGTTGTGAGCTGCAGCCGCAGGATGTCAAGCTTTGGATTAGTCTCATCTCAGACTCAGCACTTGCTTGCTTCAATGCTCAATGATGATGAGTTTGTCGACAATTTTCTGGCGGAGAGCGCGAAAAGGCTGGGGCGAAGACACGGGATTTTCACGAAGACATTGGAGCAGGTGGGGATCGGTTGCTTGAGAAGCAGCGCAGGACTGTTTGTCTGGATGGATCTGCGCCATCTTCTCAAAGAACCGACATACGCAGGAGAAATGGAGCTGTGGCGAGTGATTATTAGCGACGTGAAGCTCAATGTCTCGCCAGGCTCTTCTTTCCATTGCGCGGATCCCGGTTGGTTCAGAGTCTGCATCGCGAACGTGGACGATGAAACTATGGAAGTGGCACTGAAAAGAATAAAAGCATTTGTGCTCAAAGCCAGGAGATGGAATGCCGAAAGGAATTGCTAATAAGAATGTTCGACTTAGTTTCGAATCTTCGAAGATCATGGATCACTACTTATGTCGCCCCATGCTGCGTCTCCCCTCTTGCCAATGCCTCGTTCCCCTCTTTGTCCTCGCTAGGACGTAAGCCAATCAACAGTCCCATATATTTCCTCCAAGAAAAAAAAAAAAAAAATTCTGGAAGGTTAGATGAATATTATTGTTCCACAGGTGGTTGTGGGTGTGGATTCAAATTCCCCCTCCTACGTTGTTTTGCAAATTTTAGTCCTGACCCTTTTTTCTTCCCCCAATTAACTGTGGCCCATTGTTGGCCTTCTTTTCTTGTGGGAAGATACACGTATAGATGTCTTTTTCTGTGTGAACAAGTATGATACGTTCAAGTTGTTCATACACAGTATTAATGAATTGAGATGTAATCCAAATGCGTTTTGTTTTCTTTTATTGGCAAGTGCAATTTATATGAAATGATATTATACAGGCATTCTATGTTTATTTTCTTTTGGTACTGAGTACTTTTTTTCTTTTCTCGTTTTTTAAGTGAATACTAACTTTTCTTACCAAAATTTTTTGTGGGTTATGAGACAGAGATAACAAAATAAGGATAACTATTATCTTTTCTGTCCCAATTTATCTTGAGAACTCATTAATTTATTAATCTAAATTTTTAACATGCAAATTTTAAATGGCTTGATTCACGCATGATTGATAAATAAATTGCATTTTCTTTGTCAACAACTTCACTAAAGCCAAAATGAGAATCCAGCGTCTGGCTGATTTTAAATGACCAAAATTTTTTTGGAAAACGTTGAAAAATTTTGGCTTGCGGTGGCTCAAGCATACTGAGGAATTGAGCCACCAAATAAAAAAAATAAAAAAAGATTACTATTTGTATAACAATTGATCATTTGTATCTATGAATTTCTCAGATGCTTCAATCGACCTCGTTAGAAAAACGTATAAACACGAAATCATGACTGCATAATTAATGGGGTTGACTAATGCACTAACCAATTTTGGTGGCGTTTGAATATGAAATAAACAAATAAAGCAGCGCCACATATATCACTTATGCTTTGCTTGAGTATGACTCGTAATGTGAAAGAAAGTTGTGATAAAGAAAATGAACAGAAAGAAACTAATTTTTCAACCAATTGTTTGGATAAGTTAAAAATGAGTGAGAAAAAAAAAAGAGTAAAAAATGCAATTTTTTATTTTGATGTGGTAAGAAAGTAAAAAGAAAGAAAATTAATAGTTATAAAATAACAAATATAACTTTATTTATCAACTAATATATAATTTAATAAATTTTTTTCTTAACATCAAAATAGGAAGATATCATTTATAAAATGAACAATAATGTCCTATGTCTAATAACAAGTTAAATAAAGAAGCTATTTCACTATGTTAGGTAGTTTTAAAATATAAAATGCAAAGAAATTTATGAAGAAAATAAACATTGAAAAAAGGAAAAAAAATAAAATCATTTTTTTCCTTGTAGTTTGGATAAAATTAAAGTTATGGAAAAGATTTTTTTTTTAAATGTAAAATATTTATATATTTTTTTCATTTTATTCCCCCTGTCTCCTCACTTGAAAGCCCTTGTAACAACAGCCAAAAAACAAGTATTGTTGAAAAGTGTTAAATATGGTTATAAGTAAGGATAATTAGATAATTTTCTTTGTTTCTCATAAAATCGGCAAAATTGAAGATAGTAACTTCAGTTAGAAAATTTTTTGTATTTCTTAAGATACTATATTTCTTGTACGTTTATTTAAAGACCTGAATATTTTATTTTTTTATTATTTTTTTCTGATCTTTTTCTTTCACACCATTTTCTCACGAAAGACTAGTGATTGGATCACAATGACACTGATAAGCGTAAAGTTTGTAACCATGCTCTTACCTAACTTTTCTTGCAATAACTCAATTTGGAAAAGAGTTGCAAAATAGACAAAACAAGATCAAAAGTCACGAGACATGTAGATTTTATATCTTAAAAAGTTTTTTTTATTTTAAAATTTTAAATTTTTGTCAAAAAAAATACTTAAGGTGTAATTAAAATAATATATAATTGGGTTGAAAATAATATATAGTTCATGCATTATACACGTATCATCTTCTCTATTAACCACAATTCGAATTCATAATTTGGGCTGACGAATACAATTTTTATCGAGTTGGGGTGTCATGAATGGCAATTAGCTCGGTTAGGTATAGATTAATTGTCGTTTTCTGTGCCTGGAATTGCGCAAGCCAAGATGGTTTTGGTATTGATCACAATCATGATTTGCAAATTAAGCATTTTTCGTTTACTTGATGGCTGATGAGACAGAATCTGATCCGACGCTTGGCCGACATACGTTAGGTAAAGTTGCTTGTCTCTTTCAAGTCCTGCTGTACGACGCAACTTCAATCCGAATGTTATTTTAATCATGTCGAAATTGAATTGCGTGGGATTTCTTAACGAAAATAAAAAAGAAAAAATAATATAGATTAATAATTTATTGAAATTCAGATAATTTTTTTTATTTAATTTTAATATTAATAAATTTAAAACTTAACATTATATTTTTATATAAATTTTTATTTATCAAGAGACTAATAATAATAAAGTAATTTGAATTAATAAAAAAGTATCAAATTATTAATTAATTTATTATTTTTAATGAATGCATTTTTTATGTTTTAAAAAAAATTAAAACCATATATAAATAATTAGTTCAGGTTGGATGGTATAATTTAGTGCCAAAAATGTGCGTGTGACATTTACTTATTGATGGCACGCAGCCCCATTAAATAATACATTTTATTAAGAAGTTATTAAAAATAAATACAGCATAAATATTCATTTATTATGATTATTTATTTTATATAAAAAAAACATATTAATTATAACTGACAATTATAATGTACCAATATTTATTTTGTGTTCAAATTTTGTACCTTCTTAATTGTTTTGTAAAATTATCTGTGTACACTTGCCAAGCAAATCCATTATGATCGCAGAGGAATTGAATAAAGCCCAGTCGATCCAAGCTTTTTTCACACAATAAAGTTGATGACTATACCTTGGCTACATTAATAATGCGTGAAGGTTATTCATCAAAATAATAATAATAATAATAATAATAATAATGAATGAATGAATGAATGAATGAAGGTTGTGTTAGCAAACTGTAATAATGATTTTTTTTTTAATTTTTTATGAAATTTACATGGAAACTGGTGCCTGTAAGCTGACGGCCAAAAGAGTTTTAAACAAGTTTCCAACTTCGATGGAAAATGGAGCCTCGCCTTGACCATATGTTCCTCGCAAATGATAAAACAATTGCGGGTTTGATTAGCAAACTCTCTCCTAATGGACAGTATCAATCCAATTTTTTTTATATTCAGTCGATAGACTTTGGCAGTGAAGGAATTGTGTGTTGAAAATTAAATAATAATAAAATGATACTTTCCTGAATTTTCTTTAAACTAAAATTCAATTTCCACAATACATGATCTTTCTTTAAGCGAATTCTAGCAAATGAACTGTAAGGAATCGACGTACCATTGTCCATATCGGTTCCCTTCGCGGAGGTGAAGATCTCTTTACCGATCCGTGTCTGAGAAGATTTCGCCTTTCCTTTTTCTGATTCTTTCCTTTCGTGTCTTCCTGCCTTTTCTGTCTCTCTTTCTCTCAGTTTTCTCCGACTCTTCCCTTTCCTTTTCTGATTGCTCTGATGGCTGAGAGACTCCAGGGAAAACTTAATGATAACGTTTATTTCCCTTTCCATAATTGTTATCGTTAATTAGGAATTAATATCCTAATTAAATCGTTATCATTAATTAGGGAATTAATATCCTAATTAAATCATTAATTAGGGAATTAATATCATAATTAAAACGTTACCTTTTCCTTCCGTAACGTTTATTTATCAACTAGGAAATTATCCCTCTTTTCTGATAACAATTATGCTACCCGTAATCGTTATCTTTTTCCTGTAATAATTATCTTTAAATAGGGAGAGTGGAGGGATTTTAAACCCAGTGACCCAAATTGTCATTATGTCCAACCAACCATCATATTGGACCTTTTATATTAGGTCATACTTTAAATAACAAGGGTCACTCATGTTAATTAATTTAACAATCTCTCACTTGGCTCTTGTTATGATTTGATGAATCAACAATAAATAAGTGCGCACAATCCTTAAGGATCATCAAACATCAATACTTGATTGAATCAAAATGATTGGATCATGGCGGTCACATGTCCTTTGGCGACATGATTCCTTCCGTGTATCACATGATCATTATAATTCATAATAACCTAACTGAGGAACGTTGAAACTTTAATTGTCATTTCCGAACATGCCACTAGTTATCTCACAACTGTAATTGTATACAACCAAATGGAGATAACAGAGCGTAAACAAAACCATGACTTTAATTGAATTCATGAGTGTTACAATAATATGAGCAGTACATAATATTGACTTTCAAGAAAATGCGGACCTATCCAAAATGCCCATCCCTTCAACATGTCCAATAAATGTTTTCGGTGGCAAACCTTTAGTTAATGGGTCCGCTATCATCAATTCAGTACCAATGTGCTCAATAGACACTCTACGGTTTTGCACTTCTTCCTTAACAGATAGATATTTCAAATCCATATGTTTCGCACCTTTAGAATACCTATCATTCTTAGAGAAGAAAACAGCTGCGAAATTATCACAATAAATTCTTAACGGCTTTTCTATATTGTCGACCAAACCAAGCCTTAAGATAAAATTTCGCGACCATAATGCATAAACAGTAGCCTCAAAGCATGCTACAAATTCAGCTTCCATAGTGGAAGTAGCAATGACAGACTGCTTCCCACTTTTCCAGGAAACTGCTCCTCCAGCCAGGAGGAACACGTAACCAAATGTAGATTTCCTCGAGTCTACACATCCAGCATAATCTAAATCCGAGTAGCCTACTATCTCAAGATGACTTGATCTTTTATAAGTAAGCATATGATTCTTGGTGCCTTGTAAGTACCTAAGTACTTTCTTTCCAGCTTTCCAATGATCTATTCCAGGATTACTTTGATATCGGCCCAGCATTCCAACAGCGAAACTAATGTCTGGCCGAGTGCATGTTTGAGCATACATCAAACTTCCAACCAATGATGCATAGGGAATGGATTCCATTGATTTTCGTTCCAAATCATTCTTTGGATATTGCAGTTCACTGAACTTGTCCCCTTTCTGAATTGGAAGTATTCCTGTAAAGCAATTTTCCATTCTAAATCTCTCTAATACTTTATTGATATAGCCTTTCTGAGACAATCCCAACAATCCTTGTGATCTATCACGAAATATCTCTATTCCTATCACATAGGATGCCTCATTCATATCTTTCATTTCAAAAGTTTCAGAGAGAAATTTCTTAACGTTATGTAACAAACTCATGTCATTAGCAGCCAATAGAATGTCATCGACATATAGGACTAATATAATGAACTTGCTCCTACTGACCTTCATATAGATACACCGATCAACGGTGTTCTCTACAAAACCATATGACGTAATGGTATCATTAAACTTAATATACCATTGTCGGGAAGCTTGTTTCAGTCCATATATCGATTTCTTTAATTTACACACCAAACTTTCCTGCCCTGTGGTTATGAAACCTTCAGGTTGGTCCATATACACTTCCTCTTCTAAGTCTCCATTCAGAAAGACGGTCTTTACATCCATTTGGTGGAGCTCCAGGTCATATTGAGCCACCAAAGCCATAATGATTCTTAAGGAGTCTTTCTTAGATACTGGGGAGAAAGTCTCCTTATAGTCAATGCCATCCTTTTGAGTGTAACCCTTGGCAACAAGTCTGGCTTTGTACCTTTCGATGTTGTCTTTTGAGTTTCGCTTGGTCTTGAAGACCCACTTACAGCCAACTCGTTTTGATCCTTCAGGCAACTCTACTAGTTCCCAGACTTGATTTACATCCATCGATTTCAACTCTTCCTTCATGGCATTCAACCACTTTTCAGAATCATTACAATCCATGGCTTGTTTAAATGAGACTGGATCTTTATCAATGCTTAATTCTGATTCATGCTCAAGCAAGTAAACCACATAATCATTCGATACAGCTGGCCTTTTCTGTCTTGTAGACCTCCGTAATGCCATATCTTGTGGCATCGCTTGTTCATTCGAAATTTGTACATTGTCACTTAGTTCATCTCTTATGTGCTCACTTTGCGTGTTTCGTGTATCAATTTGTTGTCCTTGCATGTCACGTGACTGTGATGCAACAAAAGGAACAACAACTTGAGTAGAAACACTGGGTGTGGGGATACCAACTTGAGTAGGGATACTCATTGTGGATCTTTCATTTTGCAATTCTGTAATATCCACTTTTCGTGTTTCCCCACTCCCACTGAACTGACCATTTTCAATGAACCGAGCATTACCAGACTCAACTATTCTAGTACTATGGTTAGGGCAGTAGAACCTGTACCCTTTAGACTTTTCAGGATAGCCAATGAAGTGACCACTAATGGTTCTTGCATCAAGCTTTCCTTCAGGTGGATTATATATCCTTACTTCTGCTGAACAACCCCAAACATGAAGGTGTCTTAAACTGGGTTTCCTACCTGTCCATAACTCGTAGGGAGTCTTAGGGACAGCCTTACTAGGAACCCTGTTCAGCAGATATGCAGCGGTCCTTAATACATGTATCCACAAGGATAGAGGTACAGTACTGTAACTCAACATACTCCTAACCATATTCATAAGTGTGCGATTCCGCCTTTCCGCTACACCATTCTGTTGTGGTGTACCAGACATTGTGTACTATGCACATATGCCTCGACTTTCAAGAAATTTTGCAAATGGACCAGGACATTGTCCACTTTCATTGAATTTTCCATAATATTCACCACCCCTGTCTGACTCAATCACTTTTACTTTTCTATCTAACTGCCTTTCCACTTCGTTAATAAACACCTCCAGGGTGTTTACTGACTGGGACTTTTCATGCAGTAGATATAAGTAACAGTACCGTGAGTAGTCATATATAAATGTGATGAAATATTTCTCACCACCCCATGTGGGAATATCGAAAGGGCCACATATATCGGTGTGTATTAATTCTAAAGGCTCACTACTTCTCATGGCTGGGTTCTTTGATGTGTGTCTTGTTTGTTTTCCTTTTATACAATCAACACACACTTCCCAATCAGCAAAATCCAATTGAGGTAGGATATCACTTTTCACCAACCTCAATATCCTTTCTTTGGATATATGACCCAATCTTTGATGCCATAAGAAAGCAGAACTATCATTATGCATATTACGTTTGTTACCTATACTATGCTCAACAAGAAATAGAGAATCAGCATACATAGCATCAAAATTAAGACGATACAAATCATCAACCAAAGTACCAGATCCATAATAGTACGAATGTCTATACAATGAAAATGCACCGTTTCCAATCTTGAAATTAAATCCTTCTTCATCCAACTTTGCAACAGAAATCAAATTTCTAGCACATTCAGGAACATAGAGACACTTTTCTAGATCCAGGTGACACTTAGTGTCCAAGATCAATCTGTACGTCCCAATTCCCGCTATTCTAGCCTTCATTCTGTTTCCCATGTAAAGGAACTTCTCAGTTCCTGTTATGGGCTGGATTGAAAGGAATCCCTGCATAATATGTGACACAGGAGTAGTAGCTCCAGAGTCTAACCACCAAGTATTGTTGGGTACTTCAATTATGTTTGATTCAAAACATACTGATATACAGTACATACCTTTCTTTTCGAACCAAGCTTTCCTTTTTGGGCAATCCTTCTTGAAGTGACCCATCCTTTTACAGAAGAAGCATTTCTGATCCTTTTGGATCTGACCTCCAGTGACTTTTATAGAGGCCTTGTCCTTCTTCTTACCCTTTCGGTATGGTTTAGACTTACTACTGCTAGCCTCATTGCGAACAGTGAGATGAATGGAGTGATCCCTCATCTTCTTTAATCTCCCTTCTTCCTGAACCAGCATGGCCTTAATTTCTTAAAAGTTCCATTTCTCTTTAATAGTGTTATAATTCACTTGGAACTGGCCAAATTCAGGAGGCAGTGAGTTGATGATGAATTGAACCAAAAAGGATTCACTCACATTTATTCCCATCGTTCTTAATTTTGCTGCTAGGTTAGCCATACTAGTCACATGATCATGAATGGGCTGTGACCAATCAAATTTCTTGGTCGTCAGCTCACTCATTAGGGTTCCTACGATGGATTTATCAGCTATGTCTGACTGAGAATATTCTTTAATTCTCACCATAAATTCCCTTGCATTTTCGGTCTTAGGCATCGATGGTTTGACATTTTCAGCCATCGTCATTCGCATCAAATTCAGACTCAGCCTATTGGACCGTACCCAAGCCTCATGAAAAGACTTATCGGATTCTGTACTGGTCTCTGTAATGGCTGCAGGCCTTTTATCCGTGATGACCGCTAGGTCTAAGCCCAAAACGCCTAAATGAAACTGAATATGCTCAGACCATTCTGCATAGTTCAGCCCATTGAATTTGATCATTGCATTGCCTAGGGTGAAAACGTTGTTGAAGGCTGCAAACATGATTTAAATTTACACATTAATACTTTGAGCAAACTTTGATGGATTCAGATACATGCATTACAAACTTTGACTATGTATTTAAGTCCACCTTTGGGTGATCCTCAAATACATGACTTTAATCAATAACGATGCTAATTAGATATACTTTAATAGATCAATCAATCATACTAGAGTGAAACATGAATGTTATCTTTGGACATATAATCATGTTTACTCAATATATCAATCAATCCCCTTTAGTGTTATTAATTATAGGCAATGATCCATCTTTGGATGATCTCCTAACTTTATAATTAATAACTACAATTGTTCATGTACAACCTTTTATTAGCATCAAAATGAACAATTGAAATTTACGGTCATTCAAATTTTTCAAACTAGGCCACTTTGGTGACTAACAAGCTTTCAAAATTTTAATTTTCCATTCTGTGGGAGTTGACACAGGCCAATACACTGGCAGTGCACTTTTCCCCATAGTCGGCTTATGCCTTACACCGATAACCACCCGCGATACAAACGACAACCACAAGCGACATAGGATCCAGTGGCCGGCGCACTATTCCAGCCAGTAGTCTCCGGCAGTGCAGGATTCCGACCGGAGTTCCTTCCACGTCGGCCAACCCTGCCGGCACCGCCCGGATCCAGCTCAGCCGGGCCTCTGCCGTGCCCAGCAGGCCGATCGGGTCCCGGCCACATGCGCTCGCCGATGGCCCCTCGGCCCCGATCGGGTTGCGCTTCGCCGGTGGCCCTTTCGGCCCTTGATTGGTTCGCGCTCGCCGGTGGCCCCTTCGGCCCCGGTCGGGTCGCGCTCGCCGGTGACCCTTTCGGCCCCGGTCGCCTCGCGTTCGTCGGTGGCCCTTTCGGCCCCGGTCGGGTCGCGCTCGCCGGTGGCCCTTTCGGCCCCAGTCGGGCTTGCCCGGCGACGCGCAGAAACACAGTGCTCATCGGGGTTCCTTTCGCCGTACCCGGATTGATTTGGGTCCCGGCTGCGCCGACCGCTAACAACGCAGTATTCGCACATCAAACTCTGATACCAATTGATGAAAATTAAATAATAATAAAATGATACTTCCCTGAATTTTCCTTTAACGAAAATTCAATTTCCACAATACATGATCTTTCTTTAAGCGAATTCTAGCAAATGAACTGTAAGGAATCGACGTACCGTTGTCCATGTCGGTTCCCTTCGCGGAGGTGAAGATCTCTTTACCGATCCGTGTCTGAGAAGATTTCGCCTTTCCTTTTTCTGATTCTTTCCTTTCGTGTCTTCCTGCCTTTTCTGTCTCTCTCTCTCTCTCTCAGTTTTCTCCGACTCTTCCCTTTCCTTTTCTGATTGCTCTGATGGCTGAGAGACTCCAGGGAAAACTTAATGA
Organism: Bruguiera gymnorhiza; assembly: GCA_020883675.1. Taxonomy (NCBI): domain Eukaryota; kingdom Viridiplantae; phylum Streptophyta; class Magnoliopsida; order Malpighiales; family Rhizophoraceae; genus Bruguiera; species Bruguiera gymnorhiza. Next base: position 1,400,556 of record JAIRCJ010000136.1, on the reverse strand, counting down.
TAACGTTTATTTCCCTTTCCATAATTGTTATCGTTAATTAGGAATTAATATCCTAATTAAATCGTTATCATTAATTAGGGAATTAATATCCTAATTAAATCATTAATTAGGGAATTAATATCCTAATTAAAACGTTACCTTTTCCTTCCGTAACGTTTATTTATCAACTAGGAAATTATCCCTCTTTTCCGATAACAATTATGCTACCCGTAATCGTTATCTTTTTCCTGTAACAATTATCTTTAAATAGGGAGAGTGGAGGGATTTTAAACCCAGTGACCCAAATTGCCATTATGTCCAACCGACCATCATATTGGACCTTTTATATTGGGTCATACTTTAAATAACAAGGACCACTCATGTTAATTAATTTAACATTGTGCACTGATAAGCAATCCTTTTCCTCCTTTCTTTTCCTTTTTTTTTTTGTTGGTGCAAATTACTCTTATTTTCTTTTTAATAATTTATTTATTATTTTTTTATATAAAATAGCAAAAAAATCTTTGGTTGTAACCGTATTGAGGTACCATATGTTTCCCGTGGGTGTTGTGCACAGAGTTTGCCCAATCCTACCTACCTATACTTTCAGGTCGGTCGTCTCAGCCTGAGATGACGGGATGTGATATAGAATTTATGAGATAGGAAAAGGCATGCTGCCCAATGAGTCTTTTAATTAACCAAATAAAATTTAAAAAAAAAAACCACATAAATTTGCATGCATAAATTAGGTGCAAAAGGCCTAGATATATATATACAAGATAAATAATTCCAATATTATCTTATACTTTTATCACCTTTTAGGCTTTTTATATAAATTTCTTGACGTCTTACATTTGGAATTCTTTAGAAATCATTAACATACTTTTGCCATAAAAGAAATTGAACCCTACGTTTTTGGACAAATTTTAGAAAATCCACTTTATATTATATATTCACATTAGAACCTATTGAATATATTTTAAATTTTATAAATTTCAATTTTTATACGGTCTCTTTGATATTAGTTAATATATTTTAATTATAGGTCATTGTGTTTTTCCTATTCTCTAGTACACCCCATGTGGGTTGAAACTTTAAGTGTAGTTCCTTTTAACCTCACAAGTACTCTAGGTATTTTTAGGTTAATTTGAGTCCTAACAATATCTTTCATAGCTCTATCATAAACAAGGTGCATTGGCCCACCTTATATGCAAAGCCTAAGAGCCAAACCCCCTTATGATCACGTAAAATACCCCTCTACTCTTGCTAAGTTAGGATTTCCTCACAAGGCACTATCCATATTTAGCTTCACCCAACCTTCCTTAAGAGGACTCCATGTAACCATCTAGACATGTTTTGAAAGGGAAAGCATACCATTTAATTCATTTGTGTTGTGATCCCCTTATTACTTTACAAGTATGCACATAAAATCAACAAAATAATTGGCACTGTCCTTTACTTATATTGCTCTTGCATTTCTCCATTTCTAAAACCACCAAAAGATTATGGCTAAGGTTATTTGCCATTTATCTTGTATTCACTAAGAATTTAGTAACCTAGTTTGATAAGAAGTATAAATTTATATATTTATTTAAATAATTTAAAAACTCATTTAATAAATCAATTATGTATGAACTAGAATATACTTGAAAATTTAGTCTTATAATAGCCCATTTATAGAGTTTTTCAAAAATTTGTACAATATTTGATTAAAGAAGGCTTAATAAGATTGTTTTCAATTTTTATATTATATATTTCAAATTGTATGCTTAAATTAAATATTTTAATCTTGTAATTGATTATTTTTATTAAAAGTATATATTTTTTATTTTAATTAATTATATATAAAATAATAATTTTTGTAATTTTAATTATTTATGCAAATATTATAAAATTCAACAAATTATTTAGGAAGAATTTGTAGGCTTGTTTGGATAAAAGCTACACTTATTAGAATTCTTTCATTAAATTAGTTCTATTTAAATAAAGTTTTATTTGACTTGACTCATTAACTAAATAATATTAATATTAAATTTTATTTTTAAATTATTTATTAAATGAATCAAATTTAAATATGTTCTTAATTTTAAGTAAAAGGGAGTTTTGAGTTGACATTGAAATGACCAGAGAGAATTCATTGATAGTTTGAAACCCATAAATTAATTCATTGACTAAAACAAGACGATTCATGCTATATGCCACCCATTTTAGTCATCTAAACATTTTGCTAATTTCTTTCCAAGGATTAGTTATTGTAGTTTTTTTTTTTTTTGTTACCCTTCTAGCATATTCTCCTATGTTTTAGACATGATCATGTGTGAATAGAAAAAAAAAATGCATGTGATGTGTGAGTGGTCAATTGTGCATCAGTTATTTCATCTTATTATTGTCACATTATATATATATATATATATTCAATTAAATGAAAAATGGGGTTCAATTGATCTTTTCACTAAAACAAACTTTAGCAAATCTAAATTTTTAATTCTCTTTAAAAGCTTCTACAAATTGAGAAAATATCTCAACAAGGAAGAGGTTGAGCAAGAGCTTGTTAGCAAATACAGGACCATATCACTATGGTATCAGAGTAGAGATCTAATAATGGTGCTACATTCCATAAACCAATTAGACAACTAATGGAGGATCCTTGTAAGAAACTCAACAACAAATACTTCAACTATAACGGGAGATGCATAAGATGTTTATTCTATTGCAAGTACAAATGGATGAAATCAATTTAAGAAAAGGAGAAGTTAGTTTATCCCACCAACCCCATAATAATCCATTAGTTCAAGGAACAATCGCACCTTATGTATTATGTTTTGAATTTCCCTAATATGATGGCTTTGATGACCTAATTACATAGATTGATCAAGCCAAGCAATTTTTTGAATTCCACAAAACACCTATCCATGATAAGGTAGCCTTAGCATCATATCATTTGGAAGGAGGGGTACATCTTTGGCATTAAGCCTTCAAGAGGACTCAGATAGAGGAATTCAAGTGCACCGTAAATGATCACTATGGTTTAACCTTCTTGGATGATTTTTATGGGGAACTCACCACACTTACTTAAAAAGGAATAGTTCAGGAGTATCAAAACCAATTTGACTACCTTCTAAAAAGGGCAAAAACTTTGATAGAACCCCAGCAAATTAGTTACCTTATCAATAGACTTAGGGAGTCATTTTGGGCAGATGTGCAAGCTACCAACTCACAAACTTTACCTTATGCATTTGGACTTGTATAACTTTACGAAACCAAATATCAAAACCAAATAAAGGCAACCAACATTGCCAAACCTAAGAAAATGACTTGTAATCCCATACTTCAAAATCCTTAGAAAAACACCCTAACACAAATCAAATTCAAAAACCCCACTACCCTACCTATCAAAAGTCTAACCCCTAAAGAAGTTCAAGACTAGTGACACCACAATTTATATTATAATTGTGATGAAACCTACACCCCAAGGCATCAATGTAAGCATTTATTCTTAATTGACTATAAGGAAGAAGAAGATGAGAATCTCTAAGAGGGCAGGGAGAAATTTGAAGTAAAAGAGCCTGAAGTTTACTCTATGCTATTACCAAGGTAAAAGTGCCTTAGACTGTGAGGGTACAGGCAAAAATCCTCGCACGTCCACTGGTAGTCTTGATAGACATAAAAAACTCACACAATTTCATTAATCGGACTTGGGTGGTAGGATTTGGATTAAATCTAAGAGGGGGGAAAACAACTACAAGTCATGGTGGCTAATAGAGATAACTTCCTTGCTTAGGACACATACAAAATACTATACCCATTTTAGGTGGGCCTTTATGTGATAGAATTAGAGGCCTATGATGTTATTCTTAGAGCTCAATGGTTAAAAACACTTAGGTCAATTCTTTGAGACTTCTCACAGTTGACTATGACCTTTCAGTGGTAAGCAAAAGGAGTGACTTTAATTGGAGAGCTGCTTCATGGACCAAAAGGAATGGATAGCTAAAAATATAAAGAGAGAGATATGAGTTTGTGGGGGAAAGGGAATGTTGTTGTAAATATACTCCCTAAGAATAATAGAAAGTGTGGAAGAAATGAGAGTTATGGACTATGAAAGGAATCATGGAGATGATTGAGAGAACTTGGAAACCAATCAAGTTCCATAAGTCATGATACAACATTAGGCTTTAAAGAAATTTTACAAAAAAATATGAATCCATATTTTAGAAACCTAAGGGAATTCCACCTGATTGAGGTCACTATGACAAGATTAACCTAAAACCTAGAAGTAGGCCTATCTTGGTAAGACCTTACAAGTATTGTTACTACTAAAAGAAGAAGATTGAAAAACTAGTAAAGGAGATGGAGGAGAGCAACACAATTTGATCTTATACGGGTCCTTATTCATCTTTTGTCTTCTTAGTCAACAAAAAAAGATGACTCTTAGTGATTTTGCATCGACTATTAAGCTTTAAACATGGCCACCATCAAGGACAAGGTTTTAATCCCAATAATAAATGAGAGGATGAATTATGTGGGGCTAAATTTTTCTCAAAGCTAGATTTACAAACTATGTGCCATTAAATTCCCATACATCTTGTTGATACAGAGAAGATAACATTTCACACCCATGTTAGCCACTACGAATTCCTGGTAATGTCCTTTAGGCTTTCAAATGCCCTTTCCACCTTTCAAGCCTTAATGAATGAAATTTTTAGGTCTTATTTGAGAAAATTTATCTTGGTATTTTTTGATGACATTCTCGTATATAGCATTAATTGGGAAACACACTTAAGACATCTGGAACTTGTATTTTCAATTTTAACTACTCACCAACTCTATGTCAAAAAGAGAGAAATGTTGCTTTGGAGTTATAGAGATTCACTATTTGGGTCATATGATCAATAACAAAGGGGTGAAAATGGACCCTAACAAAATTGCAGTTATAAAAAGATGGCCCAAATTGACCACTATTACAACATTATATGGATTTTTGGGGCTCACAGGATATCATTGTAAATTTATTCAAAACTATGGCAAGATTACAGCACCTTTAACCCATTATTAAAACAAAATTGCTTTACATAGACCACTAAAACTAAGTAAGCATTTAAGGAACTTAAGAAAGTGATGGCTCAGGGGCAAGTATTGGATCTATTAGATTTTACGAAATTATTTATCATTGAAGGTGATACTTCTAATGGTGGCATTGAAGCAGTTCTTATGTAGGATAACAAGCTAGTTGCATTTTTTAGTTGGGCTTTAAAGGGAAATAATGCAACGTTATCCACTTATAAGAAGAAAATGATGACTTTTAGTTCTTGTTGTCTAAAAATGATGTGCGTAATTATTAGGAAGGACGTTTGTGGTATGCATAAACCAAAAAAGCCTCAAATTTTTATGGGACCAACGCATTACAACAATGGCGTGACAAAGGTGGCTTAACAATTTAATGGGATATAACTTCACTATAGAGTACAAATAGGGTAAAGAAAATTTAACAGTGGATGTACTTTCAGAAAGAGATAAATCCGTGAAGGTGTTGGCAATTTCAATATTGAAATTAGATTGGCTTAAGACCATTAAAAAAGAAAACAAAAATCATGTAGAGATGCAAAGGTTGCACAAATTATTTTGAAAAGGTGAGTTATTGGGTTCTTGGCCATGTAAGAATGATATTATCTACTTTAAAGACCAAATTTACATCCTTCTCTTATCTCCAATAACTGTTGCATTCATATAAAAATTCCATTTTGCTATGGATGCGACAAACTCTTCGACTCATCCACTTATAGTTCTATTGGCAAGGATTAAGAAACAAATATTAGAAGCCATCAAAGCTTGCAATGTGTGATCAACAGAATAAAAAGAGAATACAGTGCTCCATCTGGTCTTTTACAACCTCTACCCATGCCTATGACTATTTGGATGAATGTTTCAATTGATTTTATAATTGGTCTACCATCATCACAAGAGAAGATAGTTGTTATAGTGGTAATGGACCAATTGTCCAAAATGGCACACTATGTTGGATAAGCGTAACTTGTTACTAAAACAAAGGCAACTCAAGCTTATGCAACCAAACCATTTGAGGTCATCTACAAATATCCTACACTAATACTTACTTCCTATAAGCCTAGTACTGCTAAAGAGTCATTTGCTAATTTGGAGCTACAGCAACAAGACCACATCCTTTCTTAGTTACGAAAATAACTCATCAAAACAAAAGAAAGAACAAAGGCAACATATGATAGAGGTAGAAAAGACTGAATTTAAGGTGGGAGATTGGGTCTACCTTACAAACAACTTTCCTTAACCAAGGTGCATCAACACAAGTTAGTTGTATGTTATTATGGGTCATATCAAATTGTAGAGCGTATAGGACCAGTTGCTGACAAGTTACTCCAACTCGAGGGAAGCAAGATTCACCCTATTGTACATGTCTCCTTATTGAGAAACAACGGGAGAATATAAAGTTACTACATACTGACCTATTAATGAAGAAGAAGACAACGACATTTAACTTTGAGGACAAGGCCAATTTCATTGAGAGAGGAAGATGTTATATGCCACCCATTTCATCCAAAGATTAGTTATTTTAGTTTTTTTTGTTGCCTTCCTAACATGTTATTTTATGTTTTAGGCATGATTGTGTATGAGTAGAAAAAAAATATTAGTATGTGAGTAGTCGGTTGTGCATTAGTTTTTTCATCTTGTTATTGTCAACATTGTATATATATTAAATTAAATGAAAAATGAAAATCAGTTGATCATTCTGCCAAAACAAACTTTAACAAATCTAAATTTGTAATTCTCCTTGACAACTTCTACAAATTGAGAAAATACCTTGGCAGGGAAAAAGCCGAACAAGATCTCGCCAGCAAATGCAGGACCATATCAATTTAGTTCTTGCAAAAACGAGTACCTGTAAAAGAAGATAAAATTTCTGAAAGGAAAAGTTCCCAAGCATGACGGACTACGATTCTCATATTCCAAGCTATGAGTTAAAAAGAAGGAGCATGTTGGCAGCGAGCAATTCTTGAACAGTGGAATGGATTGGAAGTACTTGTGACAGATTCACGTGAGAAAAGTACTTAAAAAAAAAAAAATAGAATAAGATTTGAGCGAGCAGAACTAGTACATAATTTTTGCTAATGATGTCTCTTACAACAAAGATGGTGGGAAATTATCGTTCTTAGATCACCTAGCTAGGTTATCAACGAGCCAGGAAAAATGTGCGGAATTTCAATTTATTTTCTCTGGACAACATCACTTATGTCTCAATAGATATCAACGAGGCATTACCATCCATACATACAGGGGCACCTCTCTGCTAAGGTGCACTTTCCCAACTGATTACAATCAGCGGTGATTAAAATGTTCGTCAATTTCGATAAGATAATCCAACCAACTTAATATGCGTGGCCCATTTTTAACAGATGACACAAGCACTTGGATTCTCCTCCATACTTGGGACATAGTAATATCTGGTCGTGTAAGGATTATAATTTGCAGCTTTATAGGCCTTAACAAGCTCTAACACAGGGTCTGGTACCAGCACAGCAGCCTCTTTCTTTTTCTCTTCCTCTTTCTTCGGTTCTTCCTCCTTCTTGGCTTCCTCCTCCTCTTTCTTTGGTTCTTCTTCCTTCTTGGTTTCCTCTTTCTTGGCCTCTTCCTCTTTCTTGGGTTCCTCCTTCTTAGGCTCCTCTTTCTTGGCTTCCTCCTCTTTCTTCTTGGGCTCCTCTGCGGGCCCTACTGAGATTATATCAGTTGGCCAATATTTTCTTAATTTGCTTACTACGCTCACAGGATCCACTGTTCCAATCACTGTCAATTTCTTTTCCTTCATCTCCATTGAAATGGAATCAATCCCTGCAAAATCCAACTCATAAATAAGCAGAAGAATGAACAAACAGCCAAAAAAATTTTAAGAAACAAACGTCGCACAAACTTGCGTCCGATGCTCCCATTATTTTCATCTTTAGACTTTTGATGATATAGTTGTCAGTTAAGTCAACAATAACACACTAACCGTATCAGAGTTGGGTGGCAGTTAGCTTTTGGCTAAGGAGAACAGGAAACTAGGATTCCTTTACTTTGGTGGAAAATTTTTCTTTCATTTTCTGATTTTTAGGGTATTTTGAAATAGCTTCATGAGAATTCATATTCTTGAATTAATGAAACACTATAATTTATCATAAAACGCCGATAGCCATTAACAAACTCAAGTTGTTGACGAACCATCGGTTAATGAAAGTTAAGAGCCGACCAGTGACTTAACATTTGACAACAACATACCATACATTCTTGACTATCTCATCCATTATCAACAAGTTACCAGAGAAGATCAATAAATGTTGCAACAGGGATGGTGGTGATTTATGATATTGTACTTCTCATCTATTTTTATGCACATTTTGCTTTTTTTTTTGTTTTTCTTTTACATTTTGTTAGTTTTGGTACATATCGGGTAATTTTCAACAAAAATAGAAATTATTTTTAAAGAATAATATTATTTTAGTCTGCATACGAAACATGGCTGAAAATCGCATCCGAGACCCCTTGGAAACTCATTATTTTGTACATGTGATCCAAACCGTGTCTCGTGTCATGTCATAGGTAAACTGTAAAGCATTCGCGTGACTCAGAAACAACTTGTAAACTACTATTTCGGACAATAAATAATAATAACAACAATAATAATAAGATATTATCCTTTTATCACAAAGTCTGTCTTAACAATCACACCAAGTATTTGTCTACTTTAGTCTCCTCCGCACCCCGCAACCATTGCCTTATTAATTAAAAGGGTCCCATAAAATTACCCATGAATCTGATATAACATATTGTCGGCTACTTATCATAATTTTTATACAGTTCAGCGGGTTAACAGTCTAATTGTTAATTTAACAATTAAATCAGGTGATCAAATTTTATTTTTAAAAAATAATTAATAGTTTTATATTATATAAAAATAAATAATTGATTATTAAAATAATATATAAATATATATCCATAAACATTCTTAATAAAATAATATAATTATATATAATTTAAAAAAAAAAAACAGGAAATAAAATTTTTAGTACTAACTTGACCAGTTCATTCATCTGCATGAGCCGATCTGACTGTCCGAATCAATTAAATCAGACGATTTTTCTGAGTTACTATTTCATTCGGTTAGATAAAAAAAATCGAATTGATTTAGACTTTTAGGTCATGGATTCACTCGTTCGACTGTTAAACCAATCCAATTTTTGGAACTATGCTAATTACTACTTGTCTTTTCTGTCATTTCTTTTGGAAATTGAAAATTTGTAGGTCACGGAAGAGAAATGATAAGTAGAAAAAGGAAATAAAGTTAAACACTCAAAAATCCCCGTAAGTGTTTTCTAAATGCTAATATTAGCACTTTTCGCCTCTTCTGCATATTTAAATGTGCATATATCATTCCCTCCGCCGGGCCCCCACCAAGCAAACCACGTGAATGTATCGATGGTAAGAACTTAATGATTTCTTGTAAAAGGATTCGTTGGATACCTGAAAGACTGGAAACTGTCTTCATGGCCTTCCGTTTGTCTTTGTCATCAAGCAAGTCCAACTTCAATACAAATTTCTGCAGACACGTTCCATACTTTTAAGGTTAATTACCCTCTAGAGTTTAACGTAGCAGGTAATTTTATTGCCCGATTGGTTGATCTAAGGAACAAACCAGAGCATTTATGTGCTGAATCAGAACATGAATGTTAAGTGGAATAACGAGGACTAATAAAGCGCCTACTTCTCTGAAGACAAAAGGTGTAGTTTAAAGGAGTTTCGATTCCATAGCCTAATCCCAGAAAGAGAAATTATACTTTCGGATCCGACAGAAAAACATGTGCATACTAGCTAGACAGTTGAAACAAATGAATCACTCAAAACACATCAAAAGAATGCCCCGAGATTCCTATGGAATAAAAATCCCCACAATCCTCCCACCCCCCCCCCGGCCCAAATGAAAAAGCAAAGGATTCTAAGAAAGGGAATCAAACCTTCATTTCTTAGTTCGCCCCTTTTCAGGGAATTGCAGATCAAAACCAGAGATAATAGAGGTAGAGAAAGAGAGGAGAGAAGAATAGAGAGAGAGAGAGATGAGAGCAGTCGGTGTTGAAAAAGAGAAGGGAGAAGAGGAAGTCGAATAATGCTTTGTTGGAAAATGGTACAAAGGGAGGGTGGCTTATGGCATTTTCCCAACCAAATAATACGAATCAAAACAAGAAATGCAGAGTAGGAGCGAGAAAGAAAAAGGTGGAGAGGGAGAGAGAGAGAGAGAGACAGTCAGTTTGGTGCAGGATGTTCAGGATGACTCAACCAGGGGAAGTGGAACCAATGTATGTGATCCTTTTTGCGTGTAATGTTTACGCTAGCCGAGGGGGCCATCAGGCGAGTGCGCCGGGCCCGACCACATTTTTAATCATATAGTAATTAATAACCATTAGTTTGTTTGTTAAAAGGTAGCTTGAGGAGATAACTGCGTCCAAAAGTATTGTAGAGAGTGGTAAGCACTCTCACTCGTGTTATTATGAGTAATTCACAAATTTTGTGGGGTTTTAAAAGAGATAAAAGTTAAGATTTGTACTTTTTTTTTTAACAAAAAAGAAAGCTCCTTTGGCAAATTGCCTTAGTGTAGCCAGTTGCCTAACCACATTTTATTATTTTTATTGAGTGCTTCTCATAGATTAAGCGTTAATTCAACATAATTTTCTTTAATCAAATAATAAGATACCACCCTTTTTTTTCTATTTTTCTTACTAAAAAAATAAATAATTTATATGTTACATTTTCATGTAAAAAAATTGTTACGAATAATGTATAACGATTTCATTGAAATCAAATGTGAAAATATTTTATAAATTTTTTATTTAAAATTTTATTAAATTATAAATTATATAATAGAAATAATTTGTATTTTAATTGTGCACACGAGTAAAGTTAATTTTCTTCTCTCACTTACCAATTTTATTTCTCTTAAGATTTAAAGAAAATTTATTACTTCACCTACTTAATTAATAAAATTAATAATATACTTACTCATATTAACTCTTTTTATTAACATTCATGAGTTATACTGTAAAGGTAAAATTCTCCCACTTTCTATTGAGTTCTAGATAAAAAGAAAAAAAAAAATCTTTTAATTTTACTTCCTTGCATTACCATTTCTAAATACAAGGAAGATAAAAGAATTTTTTCTACTCTAATTTTTCTTCATTTCACTCTCCTCTACTTTATTATCCATGTGCAACCCATTGGTCAAAATTCAACAATATAACCCCGAGTTTTGACGGTCATCAACGAGGCATCGCACACTAGCCGTAGATTTAGAATGCCGCAATTGCAGTCTCACTTGCTAGTGGGGTTGATCATTGCCAGGTGGCTTCTCTTCTCATTTTCACCTACCCGTCCACCCTCCACCGGGCGGTTTTTGCCTTTTGCTTGGGGGGGAGGGGGGGGATCTCGTGCTTTTACCGGGGGAGTCTCGTGAGCGGTGGGATTCGTTTTTCCTTCTTGTTTTTAAATCGAGGGATTTGTTTGTTAAGACAGAAAATTGTGTGTGTCATTAGGTTTATTTATGCCCGTGTTAAAAGGTAGATCAAACACAATTCAAATGCGAAGCGTAAAATTTAAGGTTGATATGGTAGAGAGAACATCATATCGATTCGATAGATAAATGTCAATTGCTAACGGATTCAGCCTAAGACCGTGTAACACTTCATCTATCCTAATGCAGTGACACTAAGTTGTGGTTCAAATTGTTTCTACCAGTATGCATGTCCTGTTTTGAGGTCTAGTATAACCTTCTGCGGACGTCGAATGGCTGCATGATGCTATGATGAAGGTAAGATTCCAGTCATTGTGACTCTGAGAGCATGGACGGCTCGATTGGACCTCCAAGTCGTCAGTGATCACAGAAAAATAACAAGGATGAAGAAATAAACCAGGATGCCATTGCTGGTTATTGCACCCATCGCCTCGTTACATCACTTTTTTGAAAAAAACAAAAGGAAAAGTTTCCTGGCCGCTTTCCAATTTTCGGCTTCTTGGTGACAGTGAAACTCGAATCTTCTATCTTTTCTGTCAGGTGTCAGACCATATAGCCCACCTATAATGTAGCGATTGTGTTGTGAGGTCCACGAAGGAAGAGATTGGATGGCAATCGTTTCCTATATTTCATCGCCATGAACGATTCGTTTTAAATTTTAACACAGTAACAACAGCCCTAGGCTCAGAGTTTCAACATTTTCCTTTTTTCTTTTTAAATTTATATAAATTAGAGATCAGATCCTATATTTAAAATTAAAAGTTTAAATAATTTTAATACTGAACTTTATAATCAGTGGCAATTTCAAAAGTTTTCAAGGACTTGAATGACGTCGCCCGATATGGTATTCTAGGCTAGACCTGACCATGGGTTTGGAGGCCGATCAACCGGCCCAGCCTGCCCACAAAAATAGATGACAAGGGCTTACGTTCTTCCCATGTATGGGCAGGCTTGGGCTTAGAATATTACGCCAAGATTGATCTGACCCGACCCACATGGTGTAGGCGTTACTCCCAACTTCTCGGCGAGAGTTCGCCCATTTTTCGCGATGGAGTTTACATTGCATGCACAAATAATAATGCATGGACTTGCTGTAGGAGGATTCAAAACTGGGTTTCAATGCTTGGCAAATAAGAAGGGAAAGAAGAAAAGAAAGAAACGAAAAAAAAAAAAAGAAGAAGAAGAAGATTAGAGAATGAAGACTAAAGAAGATGGAGATTATAGCTCAAATAAAAAATGTCTTTGTAAATCTCTTAAAAATATTTTAATAATTCAAAATTTAATTTTTTTTTGGTTAAATTTTAAGTTTTAATCTTAAAAGGGAAGTCTAAAATTTATAAAAGTTGAAAAAATTAAATTTATTATACAATTGAGAGCTCAATGTAACTAAACCTCCCAGTGTTAGAATTTCTCCGGACAAGTCAAAGCTGACCTGGTCGCTCTCTGCTTTCGGTTCCGGTTCTCAAAAGCCTAGAAGGAAGAAGAATCTCCCAACAAACCTCCCAAAAATCACACCCCAAACCCCATCCAAAAAGCCCTAATTTTCGTGTTGACTCCAAAACAAAAACCCCTCGTTGCCGTTACTCACACTTTCCTTCCTTAAGAAAGTCCGTGACGTAAAGAGGAATCATCCTCTTCCGGTCAGTCCGTCAGTCAGTCCCATCTGATCCCTCTGCTCTACAACTCCCCCCCCCCCAACCCCAAAAAAAAAAAAATCCCTAAAAAATCGCGGAGGATTTCTATAATGAATTGAAAACTTAAAAACAGTGTGCGTTTCGAGGTGTTTTAATCTCCCCTGGAAATATAGGATTCTAGCGATCGCCTTGCCTCAAATCCCCATGAATCACCGCCAAGATCATGAGTCGAATTCCTATAATCATCTCATCACAACAACGTCGTCATGGCTCGAAATCCGATTGTTTTACGTCAGAATCACGCCGTGCGTGATCCACAGCGTCCCCGACCGCCTCACCCTCCGTCACCTCCGGCGCCACGTCAGTTCCCCCCTCGAAATCAACGGCTCTAGCGTCCCCGCCGCCGACTCCGCTTCTCTCTTCCTCCGCCGCGAACGCCTCAGCAAGGAGTCCTCCGAGGTCACCTACATCACCACCGACAGCGTCCGAGTCGCTGGCGCGGTGGAATTCGAAGTTTTAGAGAACAGCGATATGTTGTTGCTGTGTGGGTCTTTGGAGAGGATCGAGTCTGCCTGGGGAAATGGGAATCTGGGACCCGATAATGATTCGAGGACCGGGTGGAGCATGGAGTGCTACATGGCGGCGTCCGTCGGAGAGGGCAAATCCCCGTTTTTTAACCCGAGGATGCGCGTGTCGTCGCCTGCGATTGAGGTTTATATTGCTGGGTGTTGCGGAGGCGTGCCAATTATATTAACTAAGACGATTTTGGTGAGTCCGAGGAGGAGAGGCTCGAGGCATTTCACGCTCGATGCAATTCCCGAAGACGAGGAATTGGAGAAAGAGCAAATCGCTGCCGGTAGCAACGGGTTGCCTCGACAACGCAAAGTTTTGGTAACTTATCTTTCCGCTCACTTTACCCCAATTGCTGATGTACGATGTTATGGCAACAAGAAAAGGTTGAAACTTGAAAACGCCCATCGGGCTGCAGCATATATGTATCTTTTTCTTTTTCTTTGCTTTGCTCTGCTTTGCTTGTGCGTCCTGTAGCTACTGTGCCCTTGTCAGGAAACAATGGTTATTGATTGCTGGTGTAGGATATGTCACTGGTGCTATTTGTGGGACAAAGTTGGATTGACCCTCGAGGAACTTTCCTGATATGATACTAGAACCGATGTATTTCCCTTTCTACCCATAGAATTAAAGATTATTGTTTTCTTTCTTTCCTTTTGTTTATTTATTTTTTTTTTTCCAGAAAATTCCAAGGAGACTGTTTTGCTCGAGCAGCAGCATCTTTTGGTGTTAAATCAGTAGCTAAGGAACATAATTACTAGTGCCGTGATCAATGGAAGACACCAAATTGTAACCTGTCACTGTTTAGATATTTGAAAGACTCTTCTATATTCCCTGCAATTCATTGATCTCTAATGAGCATTGAATTTAGGAAGTCATGGAAAGAGATAAAGATGAAGGAGAGTGTTCTCCCTTTCTCATGATCAACGACTTTAATTTTCTCGATATGCTTTCTAATTACTTTCAAGTTGTCTCTCATTTCAGCCACTTGGATCCACCTTACATGAATTATGCTTTGTCCTTCTATGTTAATTTAGCAAATCATGGAACTGCATATTGCTGCATGGAAGCTATTACGTGTGTTTGATGTTTTGAAATGCATCCAATGCACTGAGCTTCTTTAGAATCTCTTTTTTTAACTAACCTTTTTCTAATATCCATTTTTAGATGCATGGTTCAATATCAACCTTGCTGTCTGATTATGTAACTACTTATGTTTAATGTATTGACAAAGTACTATTTTCATTCAATGTGTTATAAGGGACCTTTGGGAGGTACCATGGAATGTCTAGATTTCAAGTTGCACAGAGAACTATGTTCCACCACCGCTAACTTGTACTATTTGGCATTTATGCAGATTACAGGATCAGAAGGTGAGGACAGTGAGTCTGATGGGAAAATTGGGCCTAGATACTACTCAGAAGACATGTATTATGGTGA
This sequence comes from Bruguiera gymnorhiza, assembly GCA_020883675.1. Classification (NCBI taxonomy): domain Eukaryota; kingdom Viridiplantae; phylum Streptophyta; class Magnoliopsida; order Malpighiales; family Rhizophoraceae; genus Bruguiera; species Bruguiera gymnorhiza. Next base: position 1,385,370 of record JAIRCJ010000136.1, on the reverse strand, counting down.
GGATGGCCAGCTCTCATGGTTTAATGCTGGTGTTAGAGTTGGTGTTGGAATTGGCCTCGGGATGTGCCTTGGAATCGGAATTGGTGTTGGACTGCTGATGCGCTCGTATCAAGCAACTACCAGGAATTTTAGGAGGCGGTTCTTGTGATCTGGGTCTTTTCTAGATAATAATATAAGTTAATAACCTGCTCTTGTGGATCATTTAACATTCCCGTGCAATTTCAAAGTCTGGAAGATCTCAAGATTAGGATCATGGCCAAGGAAATACAGCTATACAAGTATGTAGGTAACTTCTATCTGCTGAGCATGAGAGGTTGTGTGTTAACTTGGTTTGCTGGTCTTGACATCTTTCTTTGCAAAAAGGAGCTAGTCCAAAGCTTGCTTTTGGTCTTGTCCAGTTCCAGTGGCTGCCTTTTGGACTGTGAACTTGTTTGTTCAGGTGGAAGTGGAAGTTGGATGTGATGTGAATTTGCTTTTCCATTCGATCAGTGAAGCTCCCGAGTTTGAGCAATAGCAGCAGCAGATCGTATGTGTGTGCGTGCAAGTGATATACAGGCCTGTGTAGGGGCTAGCTTTGGAGTGTTTCAACCTGAGTTGTAAAGATGCATCTCTGATGTGCCGGAGCCTCTGTAGAATAAGCGTGTTGCTCCACCACTTTTCTTTGTCTCTGTTTCTCTTTTACTTTTTCTTTTTAAATTTTGGCTTCCGAAGAAAGCATAACCAACCCAGTTTTCCCATTTTGTATGAAACATTTTTTTGTCGATTTTGCATTCAATTCATTTGTTGCAAGCTGAGCTCTGTGATGTTGCGATCCTGAAACAGTTCATTTGTTGGGTTTTGAAATCATGGAAGTTCTCGTCATTGGGTTTTTGATAGTTTATGAATTGCATTGAACACGATTAAAATCATCAAACCCGTTAAACGAGACGATAATCCTATGCACGTTGTGTTGTGTAGGTGCGGTAATTTCTGAAACGTATGAGTGCTTGGGGGTCCTTAGGACACTGGAGTCGTGAGCGTGGGAAGTAGGGCGGGATCCGAGCAATCCGAGGCTTCGGACGAAGGCCGAAAAATAAAAAACTCAAGAGGACGTTAGCCTTTTCTTTTCCTTTCCTTCTAACTAAATTAACTAAAACCCCTTCAGTATGCCGGAAATTTACGACATTAAACCCCTAAACGTCACCGGCGGCGATGTCACACTGTCGTAGCATACCTGCTCCACCCCTTTCCTTAGTTATCACTCTCCCAGATTCCGCTATCGAGCACGATTCTCTAGCCGGTCGAGCACGTGCCTCTCAGCAGCCTCTCCGGTGGAATAACCGAGTCGGCAGCTGCCGTACTCCTCCACTCTCTAGCTTACCTCCCTCGTGCCGACCAGCGCCGCCTCCGCCCCTACCAGTTCGTCCTATGCTTAGGCTCAGCCGACCGTTCCCTCGACTCGGCTCTCGCTGCCGACCTGGGGCTTCGGCTCGTCCATGTGGACACTTCGCGGGCAGTGGAGGTTGCAGATACAGCGATGGCCTTGTTCCTTGGCCTGCTGCGCCGGGCGCACCTCCTCTCCCGACATGCCCTGTCGGCCTCGGGATTGCTGGGCTCAGTGCAGCCGCTACGCCGAGGCATGAGCAGGTGTCGAGGGCTGGTTTTAGGAATCGTTGGTACATTTGCGTCCGCCAAGTATTTTTCTACCCGGAGCTTGGCTTTTAAGATGAGTGTGCTCTATTTTGACGTTCACGAGGTACGCGTTTCTCTATTCTGGAAAGTCAGGTTCCCTTTTGATTATCAGAGCAATTTTTCTTTTTCAAGTACTTGTGTAAGTCTCTTTTTTTTATTATTTTTTTTTCCAGTAGAACTTTGTTGGGTGAGCGAAAGATGTAATGATGAATGGTCGGGAGATAAGAAAAATTTCAAAACGTTTGCACATTTTATTTCTGGATCTAGTTCAATTTTGTGCTGTTCTCTTCGACAGGGATGTTGGCTGAAATGCATTTATACGCTTTGTTCTTGAAGTATCTGTTTTTGTGCTGGCCAGGGTATTCTGGGTACAAAGGAACTGGTGTTTCAGTAGTTAACGATTCAGATACCACAATTTAACACCGTTTCTTAATATCTGGGATTGCTGTGAGCCCTGTTATGATGTGGCTAAGCCATATCTTGACTTTAAAGAAATGCTATGTGATGTTTCATGAACTTGAAATATGCATTTCTTGACTTTTTCACCGGGAAAAGGAAAAGTAAGTGGGTGATTGTGCTCTGAAGCAGCTTTTGATTGATGGGACCTTGGTTGGCTGTGCCTTGGATGGTGCTGAAGGACCACAATGGATCTGTTATTTTGGATTCTTGTTCCATATGATGATGTGTATGAACATTTTGAATGAAATACTTGTTGTTCTATATCATGGTGCTCGAAGGCAAAGTACTTTAGATAATTCTTAGAAAGACATCTGCTCTAAGTTTCTGTAATAACGCAGCAATGCATAGCTGGGAGTACTACACTGTAGTGTGCCTTTCCAGTTGATCTCACAAACCTTTTGTGTAGGTAAAAGAGATGCCAAATGTGTTGATACTTCCATGCAGTGCTGATTATAGTGAAGAAGTGTGGACAGAAATAAGGGAGAAAGCCATGTCCATACTGCAATCATTTTGCTTCGGTGGGGCTATTCCAAATGATGCTATCTCTGACCTGGAAGAAGAGGGAAGTGAAATAGTTGATGAAAGAGAACATCCTTCAGAAAAAAAAAGATAGTGATGCACAGGGCTCCATTGGTGAGTGGTTAGTAGATGGTATTCAGGGAAGTCCCAAAAGCTCCCTCAAGAAATGTATTAATCAATCAACAGATGCTCCTAGCCATGCTCAGGGTTCTGGTTTCTCTAATAATACAGTCATCATATCTAAAGGACAATGCAATAGATCAGGTAAAAAGGCAAAAAAAGACATGACTGTCAAAAATCCCTGCAGAAGTTAGGTGGTCCTTATTTGGGGAAAAAAGGACTTCTCATCAAGAAGATACTGCTCTGAGTGGTACTGATCGGGGGCTAAGTTTCAGTTTGACGCAGGATTTTTGGACTCCCATTTCAGAATCCCCTTTCTCTCTCCCTCTCTTGTAATTTTCCTCCCTTCCTTTTTATTATGTAAATCTCTTTCTCGTTTGTACTTAAAATTTTCACCAATAAAACTTAAGGTTTTTCAAGTATTTGGCCACTGTATATCCTTAAGTGGGTTTATTTTCAAAATCAAAATTTTTTCTTTTGGAAGAAAAAAAGAACAATTTTCAGAGGATTTTATTTTGGAGGATTTTGTTTGGGATTTGTTTTTCAGAGTATTGACTTACTCTTTTTTTGTAGAAGAAAATGAGTATGGTTTTAAAATGGCTAGTTTTGTAGGTTTCTGCGTGCTTCGATACCGTTTAGGGGTGCGCAGCAGCTAAGTAATTTTAAATTTTATTGATGAAAAGTTTAAATATAGGGGAAGAGGAGATTTACACAATAGAAGGAAAGGGAGAAGGAAAGGGAAAAAGAGAGAAAGGGGAGTCCAAAAATCCTTTTCAAACTAATGTTGGAGTCTCTTTATATAGTTGGGGAAAGTTACTTCGGGCGGATAGGGAATTTCTTTTTTCAAAGGTAGTTTTGTTTTTTTTTTTTTTATCTAAACTGCTATCTTTTTTTTTATGGAAAACCATTTTTTTGTTTTCTCAAAAGTTAACTTTCCTTTTTTGAAAAAATACTCTTTACTTTCTGTAAAATCAGTATTTACGAGTACTTTGTCTCTACTTTTATATTGAAAGTTATTTTGTCATTTTGTGAAATTGGCAGTCATGAGTTTTGTTCTTAAAACTGTCAATTTTTGCTTTTATAACTTTTTCTTTTTGTAAAGCGGTGGTCTAGAATATATCCCTCTAAGGCCACTTGAATTTTGTTTTGGAAATTTGTGGAAATTATCATTCCGTGGCCTTCTCCAGGTCACCCATCCTTCACTACCAATTAGATTTTCTAAATTATTGATGTTTATTGGATCATCATAATCAGTTAGTTAGATAATTTAGTAGATTATCATCGAGGGGTTTTTTTTTGATGATTTCTATAATATTGGACTAGTTCGCTCTAGTGAGTATTGACGTTGAAATCTACCTAATACTTTGAGTACCTTTCCGTGAAAATCTTTTGAATGGAATATTCTGCGGTCAATGTGAGCATGTCCTCTTGGTAATGCATTACCAGTTATTGGCCAATATTTTGGACCTCCAATTTTGTATCTATCAAATTAATGGAATCAAACAGTCCCAAATACCTTGTTTGGGAAGATTGAGATTGCAACAAAATTGACCATGCATAACAATCACATACATCTGTGTATTTTGGAAGCAAAAATTTTATTAGTTAACAAATATAATGATCTCCACTTACCATCAGTTGTAATCCCAGTGATACTATCTTTCTACCCACTTGGTCAAATTGATCTGAATTATTGAAGATAATGCTTAAAAGCATTCCATGATTCATGAATAGCTAGAGAATTATTTCTGTGTCTTTAAACTTATAGGGTTTGTAAAACTCCAAATCAATGTTGGCTTTGTAGATTGAGAAATCCAATTAGTAGGATTATCCTTTGGTGGAATTTACATATATATTAGTTTGGTCCTTTTTATGGGGAAAAATAGCTAATTTCATAGTATGTATTTACTATTCTTTTGAGGATCTAATCATAAAAAAAGGTAATATATTTCCATTAGATGAATTTAGGAATAACAATATTTGAATGAGATAACTCTATTTGTAAGAGAATAATTTCTCCTTTCTGGGATTAAAATTTGTATTTTGATGCAAATGTATAAATCATTATTTTGTAATGAATTTTGTAAAATAATGTAACCGGAATAGAGCCTTCCAACATATTGTAATTATGGGTTTTGCTTTGTAAAACTATACCTTGTCAAATATATTTATCAAATAAAGATATAATGAGATTTAGATAGTAATTGAAAGAAATAAGTCAAAAATAAAAACTATACTCTATTGAAAAGAAAAGAGAATCTTGGAATTAGTAAATCTAGCATCTTTAAGGATTGTTAGAATAAAAGTGTTCAAACTTTCTTTTGTAAGTAGTTTGATACCTACTTCTATTAAACCAATATAAATGTATTTGTAATGTCTACTTTTGTGATTTTGTAAAGAATTTTGAGAAAGAAGATTAATAGTTTCAAAGGATTTTAAAAGCTAAATATCTTTTTCTTTGATTTTGATTGTAAAATCAATTTTGAAAGTATTGAATTTTGAGATTTTGTAAATTTAATCTTTTTGGACTTTTAGAATTTTCTAATCATCACTACCTTTATTGAAATATTTTAGAGTAATTTTCTCGGTATTAACTATTTTATGAGATTCAGAGTAATATGAGGTAGAAGTATTGGAACAAAAAGTAGTTTTTATGGAAAATTAAGTTCATATTAAGGAATTAGATTTTACACACACTTAACAATTAGGGTTTTACACAGATTTTGGAATTAAGATTTAGGCATAGTAGATTTCGTACAATCTACCACCTCTTAATGGTTACACAAACATCTTAGTGGATAACACAATGACCAATAAGCTTTAGGCATAACACACTCAGAAGGATAATATTCTTGACACCATATGCAAGAATATGTTTTACACCACAATGCAGAAATTTGTTTTACACCACAATGTAAAAATATGAATCAATAAACATGTAAAACATACCTTATATTCCATTACAAAGAAAAACAATCGAGAATGACTTTGATACCACTTAGGGGCACACTTGAAAACCCTTAAGTTTTATTAATGAAAACTTTAGGTACAGAGGAGAAGGAGGAGATTTACAAGAGAAAAGGGAAGGGAGGAAGATTACAAAATTGAAGGTCTAAAACATTAGCCAATAATTGATATGTGGGTTACTTAGAGGACGTGCTCACATTGGCAGTAAAAGATTCCATTCAAAAAATCTTCATAGAAAGATACTCTGGGTATCAAGTAGATTTCAACATCAATACTTGATATATAGGTTACTTAAAGGACATGCTCACATTGGCAATAAAAGATTCCATTCAAAAGATCTTTATAGAAAGATACTCTGGGTATCAAGTAGATTTCAACATCAATACTTGTTATAGCAAACTAGTCTAATACTACACAAATTGTTAAGAAGAACCCTTTAATGATGACTTATTAGATTATTGAAATGAACTAGTTTATCATAATGATCTAATAGACTTTGATGATCTAAAGAATCTAATTAGTGATAAAAGATGGGTCGACTAGAAAACAGCATGGAAGGATGACATCCACAAAACTCCAAAACAAAATTTAGGTGGCCTTAGAGGAATATATCCCAAACCACCACTTTACAAAAAGAAAAGTTACAAAAGTAAAAGTTGACAGTTCTAGGACAAGGCTCATGACTGCTAGCTCAACAAAATAACAAAACAACTTTTAGTGGAATAGTAGAGATAAAGTGCTCATGACTACTGGCTTTACAAAAACCAAGAGCATCTTTTCATAAAAGTAAAGTTAGCTTTTTAAAAAGCAAAGGTTGTTTTACCAAAAGAAGATGTCAGCTTTACAAAAGACAAAACCACTTTTAAAAAAAGAGATTCCACTTGTCTACCTTAAGTAACTAAACTCCTTAACTATATAAGGAGACCTTGATGCCAATTTAAAGCAAAATTTTTGGACTTCTAATTTTATATCTATCAAATTAATGGAATCAAGCAGTCTTAAATACCTTATCTGGGAAGATTAGGCTTGCAACAAAATTGACTATGTATAATGATCACATATTTTGTCGGTTCAATCCCATTTGTGTATTCTAGAGGCAAAGATTTTATTTGTAAATGGACATAGTGATCTCCACTTGGCCAAACAAAATTATGGTCTATAAGGAGACTCTAACACTAGCTTAAAAGTTGAACATCTCTTTCTTTAGTTTTGATTGTAAAATTGTTTTTGAAAATATTTAATTTTGAAATTTTGTAAATTGAATCTTTTTGGACTTTTGGAATTTCCTAATCATTAATGTCTCTTTTGAAATCTTTTAAAGTAATCTCTTTGGTGTTGGCTATTTTATAAGATTCAGAGCAATTTGAGGGAGAAAAGTTGTAATGGGAAGTAATTCTATAGAGAATTAGGTTCATATTAAGGAATTAAATTTTACACACACTTAGGAATTAAGGTTTAAGCACAGTAGACTTCCTACAATCCACCAACCTTTAACAGTCACACAAACATCCTAGTGATTCATACACAACTTAGTGGACAACACAACGACTAACGAACTTTAGGCATATTGTACTCAGAAGGATAATGTGCTTAACACTACAATGTAAGAATATACTTTACACCACAATGCAAAAATGTGTTTTACATCGTAATGTAAAATATAAATCAATAAAAATGCAAAATGTACCTTATGTTCCAATACAAAGAAAAATAATTGAAAATGACTTTGATACCACTTAGGGGTACACAATGGCCAAATAACCTTAAGTTTTTTTAATGAAAATTTTAAGTATAGAGGAAGAGGAGATTTACAAGATAAAAGGGAAGTGAGGAAGATTACAAGAGAGGGAGACATAAAGGGGATTCTGAAATAAGATTCTAAAAATCTTACTTTAAATTGGCATCAAAGTCTCCTTATATAGCTAAAGAGCTAAGTTACTTAAGGCAGATAGGTGGAATCTCCTTTTTCAAAAGTGGTTTTGTCTTTTGCAAAGTCAACATCTTCTTTTTGTAAAGCAACTTTTGCTTTTTCAAAAGTTAACTTTACTTCTTTGAAAAAATGCTCTTACTTTTGTAAAGCTAACAGTCATGAGCACTTTATCTTTACTTTTTCATCAAAAGTTGTTTTGTCAATTTGCGGAGCTAGCAATTATGAGATTTGTTCTTGAAACTATCAACTTTCACTTTTGATCGTTCTTGGCATGTTTTAATTTTGGAAATATACCATAACAATCATCTTCATTACTTTATAGGCTATGTAAAGACAAGGATTCACTATTTTCTGGATGGGCTGAGTTCTATTCTGAATAATTCTTAGATTGCAATAATTATTGCATTATTACAAAATATTCTTCTTTAGTTTGGGCTATTGCTAAGAGGGCTATATCATGGGATTTTTAGGCCAAGAATGCAGTATTCAAGACCTTGGTTTGTAATGGCTAGATTAATATAGGCTAATTCATATTATCCAACCATATTTTCATGTTGGGTTTTAATAACTTTTTAGGAATTTTGAATGAATCCCACCATTTAATTTTAATTTTTTTAATAAGGGCAAGAGTTTCATCTTAGGTTTGATAATCAAGATACCAAATTAAAAACTATAGGAGGATGAATTTTGTAAAAAATAAGGATAATGGTGAAAACCTTTTCTGATTAACAGATGATTCATATCTTGTTTTGAATAGGTCATAACTTTCCTAAACTTTTGGAACAAAGATATCTGAAGTAGAATTGTATTTTGCATTCATTTGGGTAGGTCGAGTTTTTAGAGGAATTTGTTTTTCATTGAAATTTGGTTCATAGGGTAAATCAACTATGTGTTGTTTCTTATTTTAAAAAGCATTTGGAAGATTAGAACAAAGTTCATTTTAGATATTTTCTTTGAAAGTAGATTTTATTTGTAAAATGATAAGGTCTTGTAACTGGTTTGGAATCCTTTGAAAAGAAAGGTCTTTTTGTAAATAAAGAAAATCCTATTCTTTTTCTTTAACAAAAGTATGGATTTTGTTTTCATAAATGGAATAAGTTTTAATAAGGTTTAAATTCCTAATCTTTAGAGTTTTAAGAAAAGGAAAATGAAGTTTTTAAGATTTTGTTTTTAAAATTATTCCATCATAATTGATAGTATAATGAGTGATGAGGTTTACTAATGGTGTTTTAAGGATCACCATATGATATATATTTTCAACTAAAGCTAAAAAAGTTATAATTTAACATATGGTTTTGTTTTCTCTTGAAAATGATTTGAAACAATTCTTTGTTTTATGCAGTTCAAATTTGCACCTTGTCGAATAAGGTTATTGTACCTAATTTGAAATCATTTGAAAATACCAGAGTGATTTTGATAAAATATTTTTTAGAAGTAATTTGTTTTAGAGTAAAAAGAAAATCATTTGGAATTTTATCAAGGTTTTGAAGATTTTGAGTTTTTTAATCTAGTTTAGGATCACTTTTAAGGGTTTCTTCTAGGTGTTTTGAAAGAAAAACCTAAACGGTTTGGTTATCTTTCTGTTGGTTTTATTTGAGTTCTCTAAACTTTGTTTTTATGGTCTTGATCTCCGTTTGGAGTTCTTATATGGTAAGGGTAGGTTTTTTGAAATTTTTCTTAGTTAAAATGGTAATGAGGTCATAAGGAAGTCTAGAGGTCAATAGAGTAATATTATAGGGTTTTGTTTCCTACTTTTGAAAGGTTTTTAGAAGCTTTTCTAGGTATTCCTTTTGAAGGTTGGGATTTATGATGTATTTGATAAGTTTTATAAGGGTTTATTGGTCTTTTGTAAGGGTATTTACTTTTTTGGATCCTAGTTCGAATTTTGAAGAAGAAAAGGTTTAAAGTCCATCAGTTTGGAGAGATTATTCATTTGAGTAATTATAGAAAGGGTCAAAGTTAGAACAAGAAATGTTTTGGAGTATGACTTTCAATTTGGAAACAGTTTTTGGTTCTAAGTGTAGTTTTTGGATTTTTTTTTTATTGAGTTTACAATATTTAGATCCTTTCTTTTGATACTTGAAACAAGTAAGGTCTTTGTAGAAAGGTTTAAAGGTAAAAGATTTTGATTTTTGTTTGGATTTAGATATTTTGCTTTTCCTACATTTGGAATAATAAGTTTGTTTGTTTGTTTGTTTTTGGGATTTTTTTATAGGTATGATAAGATTTAGTATAAGGTTTGGTATACTTCCTCTTATCGGGCTTAAAAAATGAGTCAATCATAAGGGATAAGATTTCTATGGGTTGTTTTGATAGTTTGTTAGACTTTTTCTCTTAATAAGGTTAGAAGTCCTATAAGGAATTTTTCTTTCTAAAAAGGTTGGTTATAGTCTTCTCTCAAGTATGACTCTAGTAAGGAAAGTATTTTTGTAGTTTTGAACTCAGTAAGTTTTTTACATCTAAAGTTTGTAAATAGTTCAGTATTTTTGTCTCTAAGATGAGAAGAGTCTCCTATGAAATGGAGGGAAATTGTAAAGATAAAACAAACTACTGCATCTTCAATAGGGTTTTTTAAGCTATCTAAGATGGGTGCACTATCTTCTGTGGTTTAAATGGCTTTAAGAATTTAGTCTTTTTGATCATTAATGAGATGATAATCCCACCATCCTTTGAGTTGTTCTGAAAATTCTGTTATGAGGAGTTTAATAATAATTCTTTTTTTAGTATTGTTATGGGTTTTGTAAACATTAGTTGTCATAATTATATGTTGTAAAAGACTAAAAATGTTGTATTCTGACACGCCATCAATATTCCATTCGTAAATGAAAGAGACATTAAACTTATATTGGTTCAATGTATTTGATTTGCTTTCAAGATGAAGATCTAGAACTATGAGTCCAAATATAGATATGATTGATTTGGAGTTTTGATACTTGTAATGGTAATTTGGGTGGTTCTTTCAAAAGAAAAGAAGAACAATTTTCAAAGGACTCTATTTTGGAAGACTTTGTTTGAAATTTGTTTCCCAAGGTGTTGACTTGCTTTTTTGTAGAAGAAGATAAGGATGGTCCTAAAACAGCTAGTTTATCTTTGATTTAGTGTTAAGCCTTCTTTTGTAAGTGATTTGATACCTACTTATACCAAACTAATATGCATGCATTTATAATGTCCATTTTTATGATTTTGTAAAGAATTTTGACAAAGAAGATGAATAGTTTCAAAAGGTTTTCAAAGCTAAATATCTATTAGGCAGTTAGTTTTGCTTTGATCTCCTAAATGAAGGTATCAATAGGTTTTTATGGGGTTTCCAATTTAAATGGTTGAAAGGGTAATAAGTGATTTTGGTTTGTTTGAGAAAAGGGTGTTTAGACTTTATGACTTAGTCATTAGGAGTAGTTCATTTTGTACACTTATTAGGAGAAGTCATAAGGTTTATAAAGTTTTTAGAAGAAAAGTTTTCACTTAGACACCATTTTGAAGCAGGATTTTTAGAGTCTCATCTCAAAATCCCCTTTCTCTCCCTCTTTTGTAATCTTCTTCCCTTCCTTTCTATCCTGTAAATCTCCTCCTCCTCCGTATTTAAATTTTTCATTAATAAAATTAAGGTTGTTTGACCATTATGCACCCCCAAATAGTATAAGAGTCATTCTTAATTATTTTTCTTTGCATTAGAATATAAGGTACATTTTGCATATTTATTGATTCATATATTTGCATTACGATGTACAATACATTTTTGCATTATGGTGTAAAACATGCCCTTGTATTGTAGTGTCAAGCACATTATTCTTCCAAGTGTGTTATGCCTAAAGCTTATTGGTCATTATGTTGTTCACTAAGACATATACAAGTTGTTAGAACGTTTGTGTGAGCATTAAGAATTGGTAGATTATAGGAAATTTATTGTACCTCAACCTTAATTTTAGAATTTATATAAAATCTAATTTCTAAGTGTGTATAAAATCTAATTTCTTAATATAAATCTAATTATCTATATAACTACCTTCTGTTCAAACACTTCTACCTTAAATTACTCTAAATCTCATAAAATAACTAACACCAAGAAGATTTTAATAGAAATAATTATAATTAGGAAATTTTGAAAGTCTAAAAAAAAAAATTCAATTTACGTAATTTCAAAATTCAATATTTTCAAAAATGATTTTACAATCAAAATAAAAAAAAGAGATATTCAGCTCTTAAAATCTTTTGAAACTGCTTATCTTCTTTCTTAAAATTCTTTACACAATCATAAAAACATATATTACAAATACATTTATATTGTTTTGGTATAAATAGGTATCAAACCACTTACAAAAGAAGATTTAAACATTTCCATTTTAACAATTTTTAGAGTTACTAGATTTACAAACTTATAAGATTCTCTTCTCTCTTTAATAAAGTGTAGTTCCTATTTTACATTTATTTCTTTCAATTACTATCCAAATCTCATCATGTCTTTATTTGATAAAAATATTTTACAAAATATGGTTTTACAAATCAAAATTTATAATTACAATACGCTAAAAAACTTCATTTCAATTACATTAATTTACAAAATACATTACAAACAAATGATTTTTACTTTTGCATTAAAACACAAATTTTAATCCCAAAAAGGAGAAACCCTTTTTTTATAGATAGACCTATCTCATTCAAATACTATTATCCCTAAATCTATCTAATGGAAAGACATTACTCTTCATGATGATTGGATTTTTAAAGGATTAGTAAAACCTTAACCTCCAAAATAATTTAAACCAAATACAGAAATTTCCAAAATAAACTAATTCTAAGACAAAAAAGTTGTCTTAACTTTCAACAAGAGATCTATAAGTTTTACATGCACTAATACAAATTTCACATCCTTTATACTCGATCTAGGACATATACCCAACATTCCTTCTACCATAAACCTGTCTACAAAATTTCCAAGATTCTCAACATCAGATATTCCAAGAACTTCTTTGCAAATCATAAATTACCATACAAACATTCCTTATCTTATCTATGTAAACACTAAAGAACAATCACCTCTGACCTCTCCAATACTTTTTGTTCTAACAAAAAACATTCAAAATGAATTGCATGTTTTAAAAAAGTCTTCTGAAATTGTTTTCCAACCTAACAAAAAGTGTTTACATGATGATTTTTATGCATTTCATAACACTGCAAAAAGAAATTTTTTTAGGCATTTTCTTGAGAAAAGACAAAAGATCCAAGAGGATTACTATACTTTTCTCTCTTTTCACAAAAAAAAAAAAACACATGTTATTTTTTGATTGGTTTTCAAACTATGCATCTCAGATGGATTACATTTGGCCATTCAAAAAATTTCATTTTGATAACTCTTCTTTTGAAAACTCTATAAACCTTATGATTTATTTTAGTAAGTTTATAAAATGCACTACTCTTGATAACCAAGTCATAGGGTTTGAACACCCTCTACTCAAACAAACTAAAATCACCTATCAACAGAATACTATTGATCTCACACCTCACAAAATTCCCCAAGAAATTGATTCTTCAAAAAATTTTCCAAAATAATTATCTAGCCAAACAATTTTTCAATTGCTTATCTTTATACCATTAGTACTAAATTGAATTGAATAGAAAACTAGATTCAACAATTTATCATATAAAAGATCATCATAAAACTAGAAACCACAAAAGTCAGACAACCCATTTTTAAACTTTTTCAACCATCTAAATTAAAAACCCTATAGAAACCGGCAAATTCCTTCATTTAAGAAATCAAAATAAAACTAGCTACTTCAAAACCATCCTCATCGTCTTTTACAAAAAAGCAAGTCAACAGCTTGGAAAACAAATCCTAAACAAAGTCCCTCGAAATAGAGTCCTCTAAAAATTGTTCTTTTCTTCCAAAAGAACCATTCAAATTACCTTTACAAGTATTAAAACTTCGAATCAATCATATCTTATGGCTAAAGCCCATATTTAGACTCACAGTTCTAGATTTTGATCTTGAAAATAAACTAAACACATTAAATCAATACAAATTCAATACTTCTTAGATTTATGAATGAAATATTGATGACATGTCAAGATACAATATCCTTAGTCTTATACAACAGATAACTATTACAGCTAATGTCTACAAAACCAATGACAATGCCCCAAAAAAAATTGTTGTTGCACTCATTATAACAGGCTTTTTAAGACAACTCCAAGGATAATGGGATTACCATCTCACTAATGATCAATAAGACCAAATCCTTAGAGCCATTCAAACAATAGAAGATAGTGTTTCCATCTTAGATAGCTTAGGAAACCTTATTAAAGATGCAATAACTTATCTTATCTTTACAATTTCCCTTCATCTCACAGGAGACCTTTCTTATCTTAGAGACAAAAGCACTAAGCTACTTACAAACCTCATATGTAAGAAACTTAATGAGTTCTAAAACTAAAAAAATACTTTCCTTACCAAAATCATACTTAGAGAAAACTCTAACCAACCTTTTTGGAGAGAAAAAATTTCTCACAGGACATTCAACCCTATTAGGAGAAAAAGTTCGGTAAATTATCTGAACCACTTATGGAAATCCTTTCCTTTATGATGGACTCACTTATGGTGAATTGTTTAGTTTTACCCAATAAGAAGGATTCAAGATTTATCAGGATCTCAAACACTAGAATATCTCAAATGGGAAATGAAACAATCCTATTTTGAAGTTGGAACCTTTTTCCAACAATTCAACTTGGGAATTCTAAAACTTTCTTAACTCGGTAAGAGGAAGTATACCAAACCTAAATCTTACCATACTTATAACTAATCTCAGAAACAAACAAACCTATTATTCTAGACCTAAGAAAACCAAATTATCTAAATTGAAACCAAAATCAAAACCTTCTATCTCTAAACCTTTTTATAAAGACCTTATCTATTTCAAGTGTTAAAAGAAAGGACACACATCCAAATATTGCAAACTCAATAAAAAAAAAAATCCAAGAACTATACCTAGAACCAAAAACTAATTCTAAATTAGAAGTCATACTTTAAAACATTTTTAATTTTGACTTTGACCCTTCTTATGATTTCTCAAATGAAGAACCTCTCTAGACTAATGAACTCCAAACCTTTTCTTTTTCAAAATCCAAACTAAGATCTAAAGAAGTAAATACCCTTATAAAAGACCAATAAACCCTTGTAAAACATATCAAATACATCACATATCCCAACTTCTAAAAGGAATACTTAGAAAACTTTCTAAAAACCTTTCAAAAGTAAGAAAAAAAACCCTTTAGTACCACTTCATCGACCTTTAGACCTCTTTATGACTTTATTACCATTATGACCAAGAAAAATTCCAAAAAAACTACCCTTACCATACAAGAACTCCAAATGGAGATTAAGACCATAAAAACAAAGTTTAAAGAACTCAAACAAAACTGATAAAAAGATAGCCAAACCCTTTACTTTTTTCTTTAAAAACACTTAGAAGAAACCCTTAAAAGTGATTCTAAATCAAATTAGAAAACTCAAAATCTTCAAAACCTTGAAAGATTTCCAAAGGATTTTCTTTTTACTTTAGATTAAGTCACTTTTAGAAAATATTTTATCAAAATCACTTTGATATTTTCAAATAATTTCAAATTAGATACAATAGCCTTGTTTAACACAGGTGCAGATTTGAACTATATAAAATAAGGAATTGTTCCAAATCATTTTCAAGAGAAAACTAATGAAAAACTTTCTACTGCAAATAATTCCAAATTAACAATTGTAAATAAACCATTACTTTTATCTAAAATTAGCATTTTTAAATTAGAATTTCTTTTATTTTAGTTGAAAATTTGCATTATATGGTGATCCTCAAAACACCACTCATAGGCCTCATCACTCTTTATACTGCCAATTATGATGGAATAACCTTTAAAACAAAATCTCAAAAACTTCATTTTCCCTTTCTTGAAACTCCCAAAACTAGGAATTTAAATCTTATCAAAGCCCATTCCATTTATTAAAACAAAATTAGAATTTCTTTTGTTCAAGTAAAAGAACATGATCTTTTATGTTTAAAAAAAAAAAAAAGCTTTCTCTTTAAAGGATTCAAAACTTGTTACAAGACCTTATCATTTTACAACAAAATTTCTACTTTTAAAGAAAATCTCCAAAATAAACTTTGTTTTCATCTTCCAAATGCTTTCTAGAATAGAAAACAACATATGGTTGATTTACCTTATGAACCAAATTTCAATGAAAAACAAATTCCTACAAAAACTCGACTTATCTAAATGAATGCAGAATTAGAAAGTTATTGTAAAAAAGAAATCCAAGACTTAGAATCCAAAAACTGATTTCCAAATCTAGATCACCCCAGTCATGTATTGCTTTCTATGTCAACAAGTTTTTTGAACTCAAAAAAGATACCCCCAAGTTAGTTATCAACTACAAAACCCTTAAGTGGATTAGGTATCCTATTCCCAACAAAAAGGATTTGTTGCAAAAACTCTATTCTCCAAATTGGACATGAAATCTAGATTTTGGCAAATTCAAATTAATCCAAAAGACAAATACAAAATTACCTTTATCATTCCATTTGGACAATATGAATGAAATGCGATTCCATTTGGTTTGAAAATATCCCTTCAGAATTTCAAATAATTATAAATGACATTTTTCAGCTATATTTAAAGTTTTGTCTTGTTTACATTGATGATGTTTTAATCTATTCAAACTCTATTAAATAATACTTTAAACATTTACAAACATTTTTCTATACTATTAAAACCAATGGACTTGTAATATCTCAGTCTAAGATATCTTTATTTCAAATTAGTGTGAGATTCCTTCGACATTACATTTCTTAAGGAACCATTACTCCCATTGAAAGAGCCATTTCTTTCACAGATAAATTCCTTGACAAGATCACTAAGAAGACTTAACTTCAGAGATTTTTAGGAAGTCTCAATTATGTTTTGGATTTCATTCCAAATATAAATCTTATTGTAAAACCCCTTATAACTATCTTAAAAAAATTTTTGTTCCTTGGACTCCTCAGCATATTGCTTTTATCCAACAAATCAAAATCGTGGTCAAAGAAATCCTTGCATTCATCTTCCTGACCCTTCACTTCTAAAAATAGTTAAAACAAATACGCTCAAATTAGGATATAAAGGTATTCTCAAACAATTCAGAGAGGGAAAGAAACAAATCATACAATTTGCATCTGCACATTGGAATGATTGTCAACGCAATTATTCCACCATAAAAAAAGAGATTTTATCCATTATCATATGCATTACAAAATTTCAAAGTGATTTACTCAATCAACAATTTATTTTGCATATTGATTGCAAGTCTGAAAAAAAAAAGTTTTATAAAAAAAATTCAAAATATTACATTAAAATAGATTTTTGCACAATGGCAAGTCATTTTTTCTGCATTTGATTTTCAAATCAAGTATATAAGAGAAGATAAAAACTCTATTCTTGATTTCCTAACCCGCGAATTTCTACAAAATAAACCTAAAAATGCATAGGAAATCAAAGAATAAAGGCAAAACTCTTATCAAAAACCCGAAGGAGAGCTTAGCCTCTTCCTCAAAACCTAGTCAAAAACTTAATCCATATGCATTACTAGTAAGAACCTAGATAGAAAAATTGGCCAACTTATAAGGTCAATTCTCAAAATTAATTAAAAATTAAAAACTTAATTCTCAAAACCCCTAGAAAAAGAATTACAAATCCAAATGTGGATGGGAAACTTTTATAAAACTTTAGAAGTTCTTCAAATATTATTTTCTCTAGAAGATTTATAGAGAAGATACAAGTAGTACCTTTATCCCTTCAACTTTTACAAAAAAAGGTTTCAAAATGTTCTTCAAAATATATGTCATAAAATAAGGACTTTATGATAAAGATCGCTTTATCACCATCCAAAAGATTTTCCCTCCAAAATGATATTTAAAACTTCGAGACCTTGTCAAACCCCAAAACTACTACATAGCCATGCATGAAGTAACAAAATCAGTCAAATTTAAACACTTTCATCAGTCAAATTTAAACACTTTTATCTGGACAAAACTTAAAATGACCTTGCTTACTCAACCTACCAAATCCTACAAATTATCCCTACTTATGAATAAGGAACAAAACTTTCAAAATACAGAACCTTCCTTATATCTTTCAAAACCAAAACAAGTTATTCCTAAACCTTTTGATAGTAGGATTACCAACAAATCTAGTATAATACATTGCTCATCCAAAACTAAAAAAGTAGTCATTCACGGTTATTTTATTTTGATATCAAAATAAACACTATAAAAATTTCCAACTAGCTTAAACAATGGTGGAACTATTCAAAATCCTTGTTCTAAAAGTCTAGGAAAGTTATGATTTATTCAAAATCAAATATGAACCATCTACCAATGAGAAAAGGTTTTCATCATTATTCCTTTTCTTTACAAAATTCTTCCTCTTATGGGTTTTAACCTAGTATCTTGATTATCAAACCCATGATGAAGCTCTTGTCCTCATCAAAAAATTTAAAATTAAATGATGAGACTCATTCAAAATCTTGAAAAACTATTAAAACCTAACATAAAAACATGGTTACATAATATGAATTAGCCTATATTAATCCAACCATTACAAAGCAAGGCCCCGGATACTACATTTTAGGCCCAAAAATCTCATACTATAGCCCTTTTAATAGTAGCCCGACTAAAGAATATTTTGCAATAATGCAATAATTATTGCAATTCAAGAATTCTTCAAAATAAGACTCAACCCATTCAGAAAATAGTGGATCATTGTCCTTATAAAGCAATGAAGATTACTATTATGGTATATTTCCAAAATTAAAGCATGTTAAGAACAATTAAAAGTGACAATTGACAATTTCAAGAACAAAACTTGTGATTGTCAATTCCAAAAAATGACAAAACAATTTTCGGTGAAAAAGTAAAGACAAAGTGCTTATGATTGTCGATTTTATAAAAAATATGAGCATCTTTTCAGCGAAATAAAGTTAACTTTTGAAAAAGCAAAAGTTGTTTTACCAAAAAAAAGTTACTAACTTTACAAAAGACAAAATCACTTTTGAAGAAAGAGATTCTACCTCTCTACCTTCACTTTTGACTATTCTTGGCAAGTTTTAATTTGGGAAATATACCATAACAATCATCTTCATTGCTTTGTAGGCTTTATAATGACAAGGATCCACCATTTTCTGAAGAATTCTTGGATTGCAATAATTGTTGCATTATTGCAAAATACTCTTCTACAATTTGGGTTACTACTAAAAGGGTTATAGTATGAAACTTTTGGACTAAGAATATAGTATTTGAGATCTTGGTTTGTAATGGTTGGATTAATATAGGCTAATTTATATTATCCAACCATGTTTTTATATTAGGTTTTAATAGTTTTTCAAAAATTTTGAATAAATCCCACCATCTAATTTTAAATTTTCTGATAACGATAAGAGTTTTATTTTGAGGTTGATAATTAAGATACCAAGTAAAACTCATAGGAGGAAAAATTTTATAAAGAAAAGGAATAATGGTGAAAACCTTTTCTCATTGACAAATGGTTCATATTTGATTTCAAATAAGTCATAACTTTTTTAGACTTTTAGAACAAAATATTTAGAGTAAAATCAAAATAGTTTCATCATTGTTTGAACTAATTAAGAATTTTTATAGTGTTTAATTTAGTATAAAAATAAAATAACCATAAATGACTATCCTTTTGGTTTGGATGAAAAATGTATTATACCAAATTTGTTAGTAATTCCAGTATGATAAGGTTTCAAAATAACTTATTTTAGTTTTGAAAGAAACATGAAAGGTTCTATATTTTGAAATTTTTGTTTTCTATTCATAAGAAGAGATAATTTGTAAGATTGAGATAAATTAATTACGCAAGGTCATTATAAATTTTGTCCGAATGAAAATTTTTAAATTTGACTAATTTTATTACTTTTAGCATGACAATGTAATAGTTTTAGAATTTGAAAAGGTTTCAAAATTTAAAATAATATCTTGGAAAAAAAATCTTTTGATTAGTGATAAAGAAATATTTATCATAAATTTTTTATTTTATAAAAAATATATTTTGAAAATAATTTTTATCAAAATATTTTAAAAAAATTTAAAATCCATTTTGTAAAAGTAGAAGAAATAAAAAAAAATACTTTTTTACCTATATATTCTTTTTAAAAATATTTTAGAGAAAATAATATCTAGAGAATTTTTAGAATTTTATAAATATTTTCCTCTTATTTTTAAATTTAAAATTCTTTTTCTAAGAGTTTTGAGGAATGATTGCCTAAATTTTCGATTGGTTTTGAGAATCGACCTTGTAAATTGGCCATAGGAGCTAAAAGATGTGTTTTACCCAACATATTTACAATCAACTTATACAAGCACTGCATAAAAAAAAGCAGCAAGTTTATTTGTAAATTTTGCTTATATTTCCCAAAATCTAGCAGATTTCAGCAAACGACGTCGTTCAACCGCTCAAACCATGGCATTAAAAAGATTTACCATACTCCCGGAATTGTTCCTCCCTAAGGGGACAAATAACACCTAACGGTATCATCAATTCTTGACATCTGAGGCTTAAATCTTAAACTTAAGAGCATGTTGTGAACTTTACGACAAACAGAAAAACTTCGCCTTGTTGTATGGCTCACAGCGTTGAGGGCTCTTGATGGATGAAAAGACTCCCAATTCATTCCTCAATGACAACGCATCAGTCCGCTCCACCGTGAGGAAACATGCCACTTTAACCCCTGTTTAGACTTTAGACTTCGTTTTTCTTTTGACGTTTAACAGATGCAGCGAGGGCCGGGATTTGATTTAATGGTTTTGGTTTCAAGTAAGTTAGTAACAGAAAGTTCAACCAAATTCCAATTTCAAATAACATTCATCAACACACCAACCTCTCTGGCATTCCCTCTGAACTAGCGCGGATAGTGAATCATTGCCATATACACGAAGTCAGTCCACTATCTATATCCGAAACCCATATCTAGCTCATGACCATGTATCCCGGGACCATGGCCAGCTGTGGGAAATGGATGAACTTGTTTAGAGTTTGACCTCAGTTCCATCTCAATTAGCCTTTGGCGTGCCTCTCGATGATTGGTTCCACCGCCTACATCACAGGTTGAGATTTCAGTGAGAATATTATCTGTATGACAATAGTCATATGAAATAATTTGGCTGAAACATGCGCCAAAAAAAAAAAAAAAAAAAAACCCAGCAAAATAGTGTAAATATTAAGTTGCAGAAGAAACCTATAGTTTAACAAGTGATAATTGGTCAATAGCCCTTTGGAGAGTCTCTGTTTGTCTGTTAAAAAGCATATCTATGGTTGGAAGTTTTACTTCTCACATAGTCTCATCAATCTTACAAAATTTGAGGGCCACACAATTTAAATCATAAAAGAAGAAAAATATGGACTCCAGATTCCATTCAACTGATATGGGATACAGTTCTATAGAAAGCTTGCACAAGCATAACAAGCAATGATAACCCAAAGATGAAGGGGAACTCCTTATGAAATATCAAAACACAGACAGACTATTGTCATACTGGTATTAACTAACAAGAACAGCAGTCATATAAAGGAAAATGCCCAATGGCTGAGAGTGTATTACCTTGTGTTGGAAATCCAAAACTGCCAAAATCAGATTGCCCTTGAGGAAGACATTGCACCGGGCTAGGTCCCTGCATGAAACCAGTCACCTGATTATCAAGATGCGGAGCCAGATGGACACCCCCAGGAAATCTATGTTGCAGTTGGTGCGGAGGAAAATTGCCATGCATGTGCATTTGTTGTAACGCAGGATTATTTATTGCCAGATCTAATCCAGTCATTCCAGCACTGCAGTGATGGAAAGGAGGCTGAAGCATAGGATTATCATGGTGAATCGTGTTCCCTGGAGACATGAATTTCATCTGAGGATTAATGTTAGCAACATGAGAATCTAATGGGTGAAACATTGATCCCATATGGTTCAGCTGAGGATGAAGCTGTGGAGAAGATGTCTGAACATGAAGATTATAATGCTGAACATCAGATTCTCTTTCACTGTAAAGACCACGAAGAAAAGAAGGCTCTTCTTGAGCACTTAAGACAGGTCTTTCATCCCTGATTACAGAACCTGCTGAGAATTTTTCAGTACCGTCAACTGGTGTGTCCTGGATGGATAACAACTCAGCCTTAGCTGAATTCCTGGGAGGCATAACATTAAGGGCATTCAGAGGGTCACTGGCAGCAATTAAACTATCCTCTTCAAGGAGTCGAACTTTAGGAGATTTATCAAAGCCAGCAAGCTTGGAACCCAGTTCAGATTGGAGCTGTGATGAATCCATTTGCTCTTGAGGATCCAAGCCTAATAAACTCTTTTCAGAAATATCTGACCTCATTTGGTGTATTTGATGAGAAGCTAAAGCAGTGCTTCCGAAGCTTGGCATGCTAAATGCAGTCTCAACCATAGAAGCAATGTGGTCATCATCTATTACAGGAACAGACAAGCAATGAGAATCTGAAACATCAACTCTTGTGGCCTTTTGGCCAGAAGCTGTTGTCTCCACTGGCTGCAGCTCCTTCATGAAGGCGGTTCCAAAAAGTGCCTCAAGAGTCAGAGGCTTCCCTGAACAGGGAACATTTTCAGCACCTACCTCTCTTGAATTGAGAATAGTGCAAACACTTGCAACTTCTGTATTTTGTATATTTTCGGGGGATCTGACATCTGGATTGTGAGACAGAGCCTTGTGATTCAGGCTTGATCCCTTCAATAACAATGAAAGCAGGTGCTGGGATGCAAGGTCATCAATATCAGCTTTCTGCTGCTCAGCCTTAGCAATAGTACTACTCCAACCTTGGTCAGGAGGAAGGAGAGAAGAGCTGTTTTCAGAAATTCCCGACATAAATGACTGTTCAAGGTCTTCACATGTAAGTACAGATGGAACATCTGGTTTATCAATGCTGCAGTATTGGTCTGTAGTTTCAACATTGGTTGACATTATATTTGATGTCATGTGCCTCTGTGCAAGTTCAGAGCTTTGGAAAGGACAGTTGGCTGGAATTTTCTCAGTAGTAGTAGCACCAAAATGTTGGGATCCACCCTTCTCACCACCAACAATTAATGAGAGCAAATCATTTGGCCTGCTAGATGAGAGAACATCAACTGGTTGCTTTTCTGAAAGAAAAAGTTCAAAAACAAAAAAAGAAAAAAAAAGGTGAGAATAAAGACTTATGACTCAAAATAACAATTCAAGCTGGACATAAATTGGTAGTTGAAGATCAAATACCCATACTATGATACCTTCTTGAAGAAACCACTGAGCAAACTTGGAAGATTGGATGGCATGAGGGCTCACTGAAACATCAGCTTCCACATCATCATGCTGCATGAGAAACAGAAAAAGTCAATACATTTCATGCCCATAACCTTTTTCAGTATGTTCTTAATGCCAAAAAATAGTTATCTTTATACTAGGAGCAATTGCATCAATTGCCACAAAAAATACATTTGCAAATAGGGGAAAGAGAAAATAAGGCAAGTATGAATCTTCACTTCAGCCAAAGAAAGACTCCATTACCAAGGTCAGAAAGTTGTCCACTCAAGTCACTTCAGGTGTGAACCATTAGAAAGACCCTCAGCTCAACTAGAAATATCACTTCAGTAGGTCATAAGTTTTTAGAAGGCACGCTAGATATTAATTTCATCTACAATTGTATGACAATATGGCCAATGCATGGTTGGTGATATGCTCGACCACATCATCTATGAACCAAACTCAAGGAGTATACCTATACATAAATCCCAGCTAACATTGGCCACAGGTCTAGGGAACATTAATGTTTGGTATCCATCACAACAGGAGAAACATATGCAATCAGACTCGGTTCACATTTACACAGCGTGAGTGTGACAATAGCTTATGAAATTTTTGTTTTGTGATCTTGGTGGACCACATCACACATGGAAACTACTTGTGCTTAGATCCCTGCATAAAAGTTTACTAATATATGGTTACAATTCTCCTCCCAACATCTGAAACCCAAAAAGAAAAAAAAGAGAGAAAAATTATAACATATAATGTATACATAGAATCCACGTGAGGTGCACATATATATGTATTATATAACAGAAAGTGTGTGAGTGCTTATTTGGGATAAGCTATACCACAGATAACAATGTTACCTCAATCAGAGTGGAAGACCCAACACCATTCAATGTCAAAGCACTGCCAAAAAGCTTTTCCAGGATTGAGGTTGGATTAGCAGGAACAGATTCACCTGCCAGTTCATTCCCTGCCACATCCCCGGCATCAGGCTCTACTACTACGCTGTTTCCCAAAGCTTTAAAGGCCTCTGGGAGTTTAGAAGCATTGAAAAATCTGTCTGTAGTCATTTTTTTACTAGAAACATCCAAAGCTGACAAAAGACTTGGGACCTTTTCACTCTTTTCATTAACTGAGACATGAAAACTTGGACTTCCAAGCTGCTGCTCCATCAAGTCCATCTGTCCTGGACATTGCTTCTCCTCCTGAGTATTTGAAGTCCTATCTAGCATACTGTTTACTGTGGCACGGGAAATGCCACCCTTTTGCTCATTGCCCAGCTAGAGTCAATTAACACAAAAACAGTCAATTAATCATTCTGTACCAATGGATAAAAAAAGACCCAACTTGCACAGAATAACCAATATTATGTGGATAGCAAAGCACATGCAGACAATTAGGTGATAAGTTCCACAACATGGAAGAAACAGAAAATAAAATAAAATAAAATAAAATAAAGGAATCCAAGAGAGACAAAGAGAGACAAGCACAAGTGAATAGAAAAACCATGGTTCCTCAACATTCTGATATAGCATATCCCAGGGAAGGTATAGTTGCAATAAAAGTGATCAAATCAAAGCCCTTTCGTTGGCTGAAGCCTCATATCCCCAGAAATGATAAGTTTACATGTTTTATAATATGTTTGGACATGAATGGTGACCAAATCTGTTATAAGTTTGGCTGTATAATAATAGTATCAGCACCAGAACCATGTAATAAACAAATTGCAACACTGTAGTACAAATGGATACAGAAAAAAAAGGTAAAATAAAAACAGTTCTTGAAATTGTTGGTTGAACCAGAGCCACATAACAGAAAAGCAAGAACCAAAGACTTCCATTTTTTTCAGCAAGCTATTTGAATTCACCTATCTATAACCATGGCTTCAGCAAGATATCCTAAAATGTCACATGGTTTTTCTATTTCCACAATAGACACCTAGTATATGATACACAGATTAAGAGAGTTCATCAGAACTACTTGTAAAATAAATTCAGGGTGTTGAAGACTAACCCTACCTGTAAAGTAAATTCAGAAAAAAAAAAAAAAATCTATCAATGCAACCTTCTAATCTACACACACACACACACACACACACACACACACACACCAATCAAATATAGAAAAATTACCTCCGATGGCCGAGAGTGATTTGGAGGCTTCATCCCAATATTCTTTCCTGTTATTGTGCCTGAAAATCCTGGAGGCACAAGAGGTCTAGATATAGGAGCTGGTGAGAGGAAGGAAGACCTATCAGAATCATTATTTGAAAAAGGCTGCCTGACTAGCTCATCAGACTTGTTCTCTGTTTTCAGAAGTCTCTTATCCTCTCCCGAATCTTCTGCCAGTAATCTAATGTCAAATTCATTTTTGCACCTTTCTGGATTTGACTTCAGTTTTCCTTCAAAAGCTTTCTGTTGCTCCTTTCTCATCAATTCAAAGGAAGCTGACAGAGGAGTAAATGACTTTCAAACCTTTGGCAGCTAGAATGCTTCTGCATACTAACAAGTCTATCTATCTATATTTAAACTTGCAGAATGCAAAACTTTACCTCTTCTCTTTCTTTCTTCTTCTGCTCTATCCTCATTTGTGCACTCAGAAGAACCAAATGTTTCATCATTGTACGAATCATTAGTGTCCCTACGAGAGTGAGGCACTGGCTGCAAAAGGCACATAGAAGAATTTCATGGACACAACAGAGGTTTAACAGGAAAAAAAAATGTCAGTAGTTCTTTCGGTCCCTTTTTCAAGTACGCTTATTCCTCAAGGTAGAAATAGAATGCACTAAAATGCTATATATAGCAACAAAATCGAGGCCCATTTAGGAATCATATTTTATATGCTTATGTGTAAAAGAAAAGTATTAAACAAATAAAAAGGGGCTTACCTTATAAGGGCGAGGTGGATGATATGGCTCATTACTCTTGTTAAGCTGGTAATGATCATTAGCAGCTTGAAACTTTGGAACTGATGAACCCATGGCATATCCAGATGGCCTTGGAAAAGAACCACTTCCAAGAAGTCCATCATGCTCAGGAACTTGCCAAGATTGCCGAGGTTGGTTGCCATAATGCCTTCCAGAATCTACATATCAATATGCATCACTGAGCCAGTTGGAAATTACACTTAGGACACAGAAATCAGAAGGTTGCAATACAATAACCATAGTCCTACAAAATCTTGTTCGCCTCATAATCCTAAGGATACTGCACAATTGGAAAGATTAAAATCATATTGTAGACAAGTGTTTTACAAAAACTGGGATAAAACAATCTGGACTAAGGAAACATCAAGCAATGAAGGAAATGTTCTAGCAGATCCCAATGAGTGAATACGAATTTACTGTCAGCAGACTCATCTTAGGACTAACCTGAATCCCGATCAGATTGTGAGTCACTATCCCGATCACTCTTCCCAGAGGAACGACTATCCCACCTTCCATGGCTAGCCCAAGAATAATTGCTTATATCCCCTCGACTGGGTGGGGAAGAACCATACTCGTCGCGCCTGAAACTTTGTGATGATAAACTTCCAGAATTTCTAAATCGATCTTGTGATGTGTCCTCAAATTCACTGGTAAAAACAGAGGCAGAAGAGAAGAAATGACATTCAGGGCAAGGGAAGGGGAAAGCACCAGCATTGCTACTGTTAAACAATATATTCTGATTGAAACATATGGCTTGAGAAGATTATGAACAACCTACCCGAGAAGTGACTCGTCAAATCCACTTGGTAATCTTTTGCAAACATCCAATTCACTCAGAGATAGTAAAAAATCTCTCGTATACGATATCTTCAACTCCCTGGACAATCAAACAATTATACAGATACTCATACATCAAATAAGGAACGCAAAGTAGCCAACCAAGTGCAAACTGTGACGAAAAAAACGAAAATGCAACGAAATTGTGGCTTTTACTTTTGCAATCCATGATTCCCTTCGGCTTCTTGATTGGGTCCGTGTTGGTCTTCAATTTCTAAACTCATTCTGCTGAAGCTCGATCGTAACAGACGCTAAAAGGAACCTGATCACCTCAATTCCCTCAACCACAGGATCCACAAGACTTAAACACAACACCCTAGCCCAGAATTGATCTCCTCAGTCCAAATATCTTCGAACGCCAAACTTCACTTTCAGCACACAGACGTCCCCAATACTACGGCTTTTATTGGCCCACTGATTAAATTGGTTGGCTGTAAAGAAAAGAGGGTAAGCAGTGAGGTGACTCTTACAACTCATTCAAAACCTACGGAGATTCAAAAATTTTCTATTAGCACAAAATGCGATGAGAAGTCAGTGTACAGGCCGATATGATATAAGCTGCATTCAATACCTCCGATCCATCCAAATCTACGGCAAACTTATATCCGCAAACTCTCTCCCACCCCACCACTCCGCAAAATTGGCAGAAATCTTTCTTGGGCAGTAATTTTCCCGCGGGAGTTAAAACCTAGAAATGCAGGCATACACCAAGCAACAACTCATTCTCTGTTTGATGTGTGAAATCGGAACTGGAATCCGCATCCTACAACATCTAAAAACCTCTTGGTAAACGGATGGCAACGACTAAAATTCTTGACGCGAGAGAGCGGAGACAGAATGCTAGGGTTTTGTGCTAATCGATGAAGCTCGCCTCCAACAAACCAGGTTTATCTCTCGCGTCCATCGCAAGAAGGACGGAAACTACCCGCTGTATCGGGAGCGTCGAGGAGAGGCACGATATGAGAGCGAGACCGTAGAAATGGAGAGAGAACGATGGAGAGTCGGTAGCCAGTCCCGGTCGAGAGTCCCCCCAGAATGACGTCTATGTTTCGTAGAGCGCCGTTGAGAAGAGCCGCTCAGCCTCGGACGCGCCAGGCGACTCGCAGAACGCGATTTGTCACATTGAATGGAGGACAAAAAGGTAAATGTGCCAGCAAAAACTATAGAAAGGAAAATAGGATTAGTGAAATCTGAATTTTAAGTTTTAAGAATTTAAAATTATTGGAAGCAAGTCCGAAGAAGAAGACGAGGGGACGAGGGATTGATTAGGCAGTCGCGGACATTGAATTTGCTTTTGCCGTTGAATGCAATAATTATCATGTAACAGTGGAAGGGGATTGAAGTAAAAGATGCAGAAATGTGGATGCTTTTCCAAATCCAATTGCGGAATTGGGAAACTCTGATTTAGAACTTTGCATAGGTAATTTGTTGTTTGAAATTATCGAGATTAATTAAAATAATTTCAATACTAATTTTGCTTTGGATGGGTTATCCAAGGTTCATTTATTGTTCTCTAATGCTTATTGGGTGGAATAAGTAAGTATGTGGTAATATCAAAATTTCAACGTAATTAAGTTATAGAAGTTTAATTTCTAGTGGACTTTTTTCAATTTGCATTCATTTCTTGACATGTATTTGTTTTTTTTTTTCTTTCTTTTTTGTTTTTTCAATTTCATCAGTCACATCCAATACCGAAAAAATTCGCAGGACAGACGAATACGTGCAACGAGATTAGAGTAAAAATTGGAAAGGGTTAGTTAATTTAAGAACTTTGAAATGGATTTTTTTTTTTTTTGGATACATAGAAAAAAAAAATTCAAAATAACCTATTCTTTAGAGGTTATAGTGAGTAAAATTAACCAATATACCAATTCATGGGGATAAAGATCTCGAAAGATTCATTGATCTAAAATTTGGATACCAAACTACAAGATTGTAATCACTAATGCTGTTAATGCCAAATCATCCATAAGGAGTGGAAGCATTAGGAATTTAGTACTTAGTTGCCAATAAATATCAACAAGTTCACTCTTTACATGTAAGAGATTTTTAACTTTAGCATTGAGTCCCACAGATGAATGAACTTGAAGGACAATGACAAGGCCAAATATAATGATTAATCCCTGTGGTAATCTATGAATATCTTATCAGAATTGAGAAACAAATGGACTCAACATAAATCACACACTGATTGAAGAAATAGAATAGAAACTGTTGAGTTATGAACCAACCTGCAAGGTCACTTACTGAACATTACATAACGATTAGCTTAATTTAAAGCAGAATCAATTCATGGTACAAGGACACGCATGCATATTCTTGTCAGTGCATCAAGTAAAATGGAGAAAAGAAAGAAAGACACATAATAAGCACACAAAGACTAACCAATGACAAATAAAATTAGACAATTGCAAGCAATGACTTCAGATACCACTTAGATCAATGATTGATAAAAAGAAAAATTAAGAAACAGCGGTGGAGATCTATGAGACTAAATTTATTGGGAAAGGGTTAAACAGTTTTGAGCTTTCTACGAAATAATATGTGGGTTAGCATTCTTAATCGGGACTTTGATTTAGAACTCATTAAAGGTAGAATGAATTGTCACAATGGATTGGTCTAAATTTTAAAGCATTTCTCTGTGTCACTTGTATTAAGGTATGTTGGGCTGTTTGCTATGGGGAAAAGAGGTCAAGGGAAAAGGAAGGTAGATTCAACTACCATGGAAGAAGAGAAAGAAGCTTCTGTACATAATCAAGTAAACGTGGATGAAATCATTCTGAGTAGGTCTGTCGGAGTTTCTAGATACACCTTATTTTGGTAACATTTTTTGAAGTATATTCAAGTTTTGGCTCATTCCATGTTTTAGGTTACACTTTCTATTGACAATGAATAATATTTTCTGTTAATAATCACCATCGATGTTAATTCGTTGAAGTTCTTATGATTAGGTGTGCGGAACGTATTTTTTTATATTGTGTGCAGTTAGTGCATGCCTCCTAAGACTAATGCTAGTTTATTTTTTGTTCAAAGATTTTCCGTGTGTGCAACTTGAAATTAGCTTTCATTTTGTGCTACTCCTTTCATAAGCAATGTTTGCATTTTATGTATTTTTCTGGAAATTAACACTATTCATTGTTTAAACATTGTATGTGAGATCCATAATTGGCTATGCAAGAACGTTTAAAAGGTTGTGGTAATCTTCAACGAAGATGTTTGATAAATGAGAAATTCACAACTGTTTCTTCGAAAAGGAATACTTGGCATGTATGAAGCTGCTCCTTAACTTTTTAACCTTTTCACCACCCTTCATCTACACGCAGCTTAAATTTTGCGAGAATCGAGCTTTCTTACTCCCTCCTTTGTAAATGCACCTAACTCTAAACTTAAATCTAAATTGAGGTACAATGTTGCAAAATTGGATGCTTGATTCTTCTTCTTCTTTTCTTTCTTTCTTTCTTTTTTTTTTTTTTTTGGCATCAATTAAGCCAAAACAAAGATTTTATATGGGGCTCTTACATGTAGACTAATTTCCCGTAGTGTTTTATGATTTTTAATGGTTTTAAGGTCACTTGTCTATATATTGGGAAGTTGGGATAGAAATAATCTAATGGTTTGTGTATTTTGCAACATTTAATGAAGCTAGTAGCATTGACTTAAAAGTAATCAATGATAAGGATGACAAATATTGTGAGACACGAAATTTATTGCAAAAACAAGAATAAGATGTACACGAGATTATTAAGACCATGAAGTTTCTTTACTTCCTATATCTTTTATGTGTCGTAACACAAGATAGATGCATAACATTTACGAAGGCCTCTTAGAGGATTTCAAAATATTTGCATAATATTTGTTTTGTTGTAGGCATTATGGGATCTTTGCCCATGACAACCTTTAAGCAAATTGGGTGATGAGTATATGCATAGTGTATACAAACAATATCTGATTATCAAGTACATTTAACATGTTGAATCCTCTCAACCCCCCCTCCCATTAAAACTTTTCCAATTGCGAAGAAGATAAAAATTTACAATGTAGAGATTAAGATAAAATCAACTTATTACTTTATGTTTTTCTTGTCTGTGCACAACGTTAGGAATAAAGCTACCTATCCTATGTGTAAGTGAAAATGGTTTGCAGAACACGACTCAATTTGTGGAAGGCAAGGGGTAAGCCCGGCAAATCTAAGTTGGCTGACAAGTATGGAGACATGTTACAATGATATCAATCATTGTGGTTTCAATAGTGTGTAGTATAATCTAATATGGGGAGGGGGCGGAGGGAGACGAGCTAATTGGAATGCTTCTTGTGTCATGATTATTAGGTTGATACTAGTGACTTATGGAAGAGGATAAGTGAGGAGGAAAGATAAAAATACATGAATATGGCTGAGTCGATGCCAGAAGATGCAGCGAAGGAGAGGAACCTAGATGGAAAGGTTGCAGCAAAGAGGAATCTGATTGGGCTTGGGCTTGAATAAATAAGGAGTGAATAATGATTGTTAAATATTATTGGTGATAAGAGATAGAGAATTTTTCATTGCAGGCTACTTTCTACTCATGCTGTTGCTTATGAAAATAATTAAAATAGTGAAACAATTAAAGGTAAAACAAGATATAATGGATGGGATAGAGGGACTTGGATTTCAGGGTATTAATAAAATGACATGTGACTTTGTAGTAAAGGAACTGGTACGAGCCTTAGTAAAGAATTTTGGTATGTATAACATACTCTCTATCTGTTTGGAAAAGACGCCTTACGATCAGTGTCTTGAATGTACACAAAAAAAAAAAAAAGTGAGTTTTGATGGGTCAAGTGATGGTGCCCATGGGTGGTGACACTATAGAAAGGCTGATTTGAATGTTAGGCTATCTACCAAGTTTGATAGAACTTGAAAAGCGGATTAAGAACCCACCAAATGTATTGTTTTTAAGCAATCATTTCTGTTGGTAGTATTGAGGGCATTGTTATGTCCGACGTCATTAAACATTGCTTCCATTAGTCTATAAAATGTTATGGAAGATGGCGTGGTAAACAATTATAATTGAGCAGAACATGTCTTTCAGAGATTGTGTAACGAGATTAAAGATTACAAGCTTGGAAGCGGGAAGCACACCAAAGAAAATGAGAAACTTAGCATCGGTAACCGTGTGATATTTCTGCTTGTAGGTTGTTACGTTATGTGCTCTTGTAAGTAATAATAGGAATGAACATCATTAAGTTGGATTAAACCATTTTTTGTTTTTTCGTAGTTGTTTTACTTTTAAGCATACCCTTTCATAAGGGTAGTAGAGTCAGTGATAAGGTCAACGACTTTAATGGTCATACTTGTGATCCATGACATAATATTGGAGTGAAATAAGTGACTGTATGAGTGATTGTCATGAAATTGTTATTGGGTAAGTTCCGAGGGATTAACTAGGTGAGGACAAAATTTTGATCAGAAAGATGAAGACCTCATTTGACAAATGAGAATGCAAAGCACAAACATCATATAAGCCAGTTGTCATGGACAAGGTATGTTACATATGGTACGGATTATATCACGAACAGGTTAGGTACGACTCAATTCACATATCGAATAGAAAAAAAAAATTTTGGATCATATAAATGCGGGTACTGTATACTTTAATAAGTTATTTTTTGAGAAGAAAATAATGACTCGTGATACATTAGTATCATGTGGGAAAAGGAAGTGGGTTATAAGATGTGCTATAAGTGGCAAAAGGCAATATAGGTGTTGGTGTTTGAAGAACCCTTGTGTCTCACAGATATGGGTGTTAATATAAACATAATAAATAATGTCTGTGAAATTGGTGGTAAACAAGCGTTGTAATGCGATGATGTACCAGGTAGTATTAAGGACATTAGGTTGGCAAATCTTGAAGATTCTCCTGGTAGAAAAAGTACACAAGGCAAGTTTAGCTTGAATTATACTTAAAAATTACTTGTGGATGAATACTTTATATACACAGGAAATATCTGTATATAAATTTTATTTTAACCTTAATTACAGAGTTTGAGGTAATGATTGCTTCCAGAGTTCTGGAAAAGTAGGCAATGATGTGTTGTAACTGAAGAATGTCCAAGAGAATACACTGTCAATACTTTGGTTATAGTTGAAAGGGCATTTGACAAATCTGCAACAATTAATGTTGAAGAAAGTGGAGATGGAAAATCTAATAAAGGTGACAACAAAGCTTTGAATACTGAGAATGTTTATGGTGTAAAGTCGAAAAACACCCATGGCGGAAGCATGACTCTAAGTAAGTCAAAACTGAAATATGAAACTGTTATTGGGCTTGGCCACATGCCTCAGGTGACCCAAATGTGATCATTTGGGTTTTCAGAGGGTTATGCTGGTGGTAAATGGTAGCAATTGTCAAAGCTACAAAATATAAATATCTTAATCTTAATCATAATCATGCAATGATGAATAATATGAATAAGGGTCAATCCCATAAAAAGTGTTATCAATTTAATACTAAATAATTAAAATTTAAAGAAATTAATATAAAGAAAGAGAGTAATGTTGAATTATGACTTTATAACAATTAAAGTAAACAATTTAATTAAATAAAATAATATGTAAAAATACTAATTGACAAAATTTTAATTTTAAATTCATTTATAACTATGATATTTGATATTTTTGATTATCTATGATGTTATTTCAATTTTATTGGAGCTATTAATCTTAGTTAACAATAAGGTTTGTTACCCAAATTCTCAAATATTTACTATGTAGAACAAGCTCTTTACTTAGACTCTAACATTTTTATTCTTAAAACAAGTTTTCTAGAGTTGTAAACTAGCAACCTCAAGAATGAAGAAAATAGGTTAATTCAAATAACAATCAAACAAGTTTAAATTGTTTAATTTATGTTGAGTTATTTATAATAGTAAGACCAAAACTTGTTTATAATCTCTTATTATTAATTACTACTCAATGATTAGAAATGGAATAAATACGGGTCATAATCCCTAACTTTAACAATCAAATGTCGTTTAATTAATATAACTTGCCTAAATGAACAAATTAAAAGAATAATTATTTAACAATTTAATCAAAATAACTTAAATAATTTTAATAGAAAGGAAACAACATAACAAAATAATCTCCTTTATTAAAATACCAAATATTTGGAAATTCTTTAAAACTAATGAAAAACCTAAACTATTCATAGTAAAAACATCAAATTCTTACTAAAGATATGTCTGCTACCTTCGTTGTGTATCCATCCCCTTCTTTTAATAGTTAAAAAAAATTCTTATTTATATCCTAGAAAGTATACATAGTAGATATTAAAAAAACCCTAGGACACCAAAAAAATTTCTTAAATTCTTGAGGTTACAATAAACTCATTTTCTTAATTGTGATAGAATTTCTATCATGAATTCCAAGCTAATTCCCAAATATATATAGTCTAAATTAAGTCTTACCTATTTCATCAAAATTGTAGTCCTCTTCTTTATCTTTCTAATGCATCTAGTCTTACCTAAAATAAAGGTTAGGAGCTCAAGTTATAAGTTAAAAATAAATGTTGACTTAGTTTAGCCCGTGACAAATTCTGCGGTGAATTCTTAGTTGTTTTAAGACTATTAAACAACTGATATGAGTTTGGGTGTCTTCATAATAATTATAGGTCTAAATGTGAACTTCAATTATAGTTGTTGGAGTACCTAATTTAGATGTCTAAACCTCAAGTTATGTCTATTTAAATACTTAATGCTTGAACAAAAATCTTAATCCAACTAAGATTTGGACTTTAGTTTTGGGTTTATCTTTGAAGTAATGTCTTAAGGCTCAAACAAACATAGATTTAGATTCATGACCCCGATATAGAAAATTTGAGATGTATATTATAACTTCATTGTAAACTACTTTTCAAATCTAAACTTTTAATTTAGTAAAAGACTTGAAATAAGTGACAAAAAGTCAAAATGATAAAATGCTGGAATTTTATCTATTTAAAGTATGTACTCTTAGAACTTCCCCAAAACATATCTAAGTCACAAAATATATACTAATAAGCTTAAATAGGAATAAAATTCATTAAAAAAAATTAAATGCAAAAAGAAATAAATAAATAAATTCTCATTCATCACTAAAGTATTGCAGACATGTGGACCTTGGATAATTAATATATAATCTTAGTGTGGTTTCAAGAATTTAAGTGTGACATACTTGTCGAGATAGTCTATTTGAATTGTATGATTTTTGAGAAATTTTTTTTTTTCATGGTAAATTAAGATTGTTCGAAAGAAGGCTAGTTGGATACTTTGTTCACATCTGAGAAGACATTTGACAATTTTGTTATTGTAAATTCTAATTTTTTTGGCCTTAAAATATTCGAGAAAGGTGAAGATGAAGCTTTTAATATCTTGAATGTTATTGGTTTAGAGACAAAATTATCCTATGGCAAAAACATGTCCCAAACTAGTGTATACTAAATCATTGAACTATTGTTTGTGCCAAGCCAATGTATCTAGTTACACAATGTTATGGGTTTGCAAATGCCTTTGTTGGTAGATATATTGCTCAGGGCAAGTGAACCCTATCTAATTAACTTGTAATTTTAGTTTGGTTACAATAATATAAGCAGGACACACTTTTTTAGATAGTCCACCTATACTGTATATTTTATTAGAATATTATTTGTATGTGTGCAATGGATGAAGACTAATTTATTCACTTTTAAGAAGGCATCTAAAAAAATCTGAAATTGTAAATAATTAATAAATAGGAAAGGGAAAATCCATAAAATGTAAGGTGAAAGTTTTAAATGATTAGTAGGTTATTGATGTAGAGACATTAGTTGCTCTTGGAAAAATTATGCCTTTAAGTAAGCCATTACTAAAATATGAAATTTTACTTATTTATGGTCTTAGATAGTGTACTTGTATATGCTTACAAATAAAATAAAATAAAATAAAAAGATAGTCTACTTGTATATGCTAACAAATAAAAAATATAAATCATACTTGTATTATATGAATTTTGAACACATTATTTGTTTGTGTGTAGTATATAAAGATTATCAGTAAGAAAACAATATGGATACTTTGTTCACTTCTGATAAGACATTTTTAAACTCTATAATTTTAAATAATGATGAAAATGGTGGTGGAAAATCCAATAAAGGATGAGAAAAAGCTTTGAATGACAAGGAGTTTATTAATGAAGATCAAGAAGTTGATGATAAAGAAATTATTCCTCTAAGTAAGTCAGTGCTAAGATATTAAATGTTAGCGATATAATGGTTTTGGGGAGACAAATTTTTGAATTTTCTCAATTTATTTAGCAAATTTATACAATATTCTTAACGATTTATGCTAGCTAGAAGTAGCATTTGAGATACTATTGGGCTAGCTAAGAAACACTTTTGATGAAATTAGGAAAGATAAAGATAGACAAGATGCGATTGTAGAATTATGTTTGGAGGACATTGAGGTTGTTGTGTCAAAAGTCACTTTTGTAACAAACCACTATTTGAGTAAGTAATAATTATAAGATCAAATAAATTTTTGTGGTTTTGTGGTGAATAAGATTTTGTAGGTTCATGACATTTTTCATTTAGGTTAAAAGTTATTGATTAACCCCGTAGTTATTTTTAGTGATAGTTTGGTGGAAATTTTATGTGTTTTAGATGAAAAGAAAGGTGTTACCCTTTATGAAGAGCAAAAGTAAATAATGGCAGGAGGATCTATTAGCGACATGTTAGGCACATCATAGTTTCTAGGTTTTGTGAGTTTAGAGACTAATTATGGCAAAATTAATGGTAAGGAAACCCACAAAAACACATGTGGACAAGTAACTTTTGGTGGCATAGATGTTTAGGACAGAGATGGTTTGGTAAAGGCATACAGTCCTCCAAATGAGTGTAAAGAATACCTTAAACAAAATTTATTATGCTTTTAATGTTAATTGAAGCAAAATATAAGGAAACACATTTATTTTTAATGTTTGCATAATGCATGATTAGAGTTAAGACTAATGACCTATAATACATTCATTTATAGAGTAAGAAAAGAGAAAAAAGATCATCCACGTATGAAAGGTGTTTAAGAGCAAGTCGTTGATGTGTTATTAACCATGACTATTAAGGGTGTCAACATGAAATCATGTACCCATGTACAAAAAAAATGGTAAGGTTAAAACAATGCAAGAAAAGGTTAATATGAAGAATAATGGTGACAATAGAAGTGAAGACATAAAAGTCATTACTCCATTTGATAGCAAAATGCTTTGTATATGAAAATATTAACAAATACTTCTTTTTGAACTAATTGTAAAAGATATACTTATTCACATAGTTAACCCTTTATTTGTCAATAATAGTAAATTAAACTATGTTGAATATGCTGACTTAAATGCTTTTTTTTTTCTAGATGATAAAAGGGACATTAGGCCAAGGCATATAGTGGGATAAAGTGATATAAGGGAATTGAGTTTAGATCAAGCAGTTGCATTAGAAAGGCCATATGTTATGCAAAAGGCAAGACATGTAATAAAACCATTGGCTAAGATTGTTTTTGACCAATAATTTGTACTTGTTATAGTAATACTCTGCACTTGTTATAGTGGGAAAGAAGAAATTTTCAAGCGAAGAAGGTTCTATGTTTTCTTGGGTCACAAAAAAGATTAAGAATAGCAAACCTAACCCATGAGATTGCTCTATTTTTTGCTTTTTTTTTTTTTTAACTTTTGTTATAAAGGATAAAAGAAATAAATCTTGAAATTAAGGAACCATTATCTATGGACTATATTAGATATAACATGTATATTACCAAATTTTTAGATTTTTTATTATTTCAATATTTGTTTGACAAATAACTAGAATTGTTGTTGAGATTCCTAATGAAAACTCTCTGACATAACATGAACACAAATGCATGATGTTAAGACATTGGGCTTTAAATATTATAAGTGTTATCTTAATGTTTTAATTTTTTAGTTTAAAGGATTTGACTAGGCATAATAATGTGTAAAATGAAGTCTTGCAAGAAATGATCTATTTTTAAGTTGCTTTGCATTGTAGGTAATCAAGTTCATGTGTTGTTTGCACAACTGAAGGCAAATGCAGTAGGGAAGATTTCTTGCACATTATTATTGCCCAAATTTATGTATGTATATATGAACCTAAACTATAACATGTTTATTATTGTAGACTAATTTTATTATTTAAAGGTAAAGTCTGGTCGACACAATTGTTATGGTTAATTGGTACCATTTGCTTTAAACTATTCTTTGAAAACTTTTGATTATGTTTCCATATTTATAAGTAAGGGTACATGTAATGAAACTAAGCTAAGGACTTGTCCATTATGTGTGCACTAGGATGAACATCTTAGGTATTTCCTTTCATGGTGTGACATGGTAGGCATCACAAAACATGAATAGCCTTACATTAATATAGTTGGTATGATATAATCAATTATATTAATAAGCTAATATTCCCATACTTATAGGAATTTCACTAGTAACATTATTAGTTAATATCATAGGAAGTTAGTAAATGAAAATAAAACACTTATGATGCATCAATTGGTTTATATATATGTGAAATAGATTTTTTTTTCTTGATTCTTAAAAACAACCATTGAATACTATTTGTTCTAAATTTGTGAGATAGTCTAATGGATGTCATTTATTTTGTGTTTCCAAAAATTTGTGAAGTCCACCAAAAGAAAAATAATGTCTTGGTATCATAATTTTAAAAATACAAAAATATGATTATGCAATATATATATTTTTTCCACTACACAAATCAAATTATAAATTTGTTCTTTTGTTAGATTGTTCTCATATAAGCTATTTTGAATATAGGTAACAAAAGTGAGGTAGTTTCACTAACCAATTTTGGTATGAATTTTGTCAAAACTATTAAATAGAACATTAAATAAGCACAATGATATAAATCATCCATGTATTAATATTATAAAGTTCTTTAATTATAAATAGTATGATTTGGATAATAAGATCTACCTTATTATTGTCTAATTGTATAATTGATTGTGGTGTATTTGTACAAATTCATGGACAAATGGAACAAAACAAAGGTACTAGTTTTGACCCTAAGGTATAAGATAACACATTTAAGTGTTCTAGTAATGATTGAAAGTTTGAATAGGTGAGATATTTGGGATTTTATTTAGTGTTCTAGTAATGATTGAAAGTTTTAATAGGCTAGATATTTGGGATTTTATTTTGTCAAGTCCATGTAAAGCAATTTAGGAAGGAATATATTTTTAAATGGATAAATGATTTGAGAAATCCATATGGGAAAGTTGTTAAGTATTTGATTGATGTATAAGAGGGCCAATCATTATGTAATGTTTGGAAGTCGAATAGTACATTGAAAACCAATTTCCTGTGCTTGAGAGTTATTAGTTAATAAATGAAATAAACAGTTATAGCAATTAATCAAGGTTTAAAATTCAATGGGCAAAAGTTGTAAATTGTGAATTTTCATTCTTTGTTATAATTATGTTGAATGGATGTTGTGCTTGGTAGGGTAGGCCTATTTTTGCAAGGAAGTATCCAATCATTCACATTGATACATAATTGTTTGGATACTAATTATAGTGGAAAATAAAGTTGAAAGGAAAGGAATAGCGAGATAGTTGTTTATTAGCAAATATGTATAAGTTTTTCATAGTTGCATGAAGTGTCAATTTATAGTTTCAATTATGATTAAAATGTCACATGTAAAAAAAAAAACTTAAAAACAATTTTGTAATGCTTATTGTGGCATTTCATATTTGAAGTATAGTAGTCACATCAATAGTGTTACACTACAATTAGACGACCAAAAAATTGCATTTTAATAAAGTCAACAAACCGAATCCTCATGTACTTATAGGTAATCTAACTCCTTTATTTACTATTTTAATAGTACTAATCCAATATACATATATTTGTGATATCTTAATCCCAATTTAGATTAAACAACATATCTAAACTATCTTTGAAAGAGTGAGATACACAATTGAAAGACATTGATTTGGAACATTTATGCAATGCTTGCACGATTTGACAATAATTCATTATTGTTTTATTTTCCCTTTAATGCAAATAATTTATATAAATGATAAAAAGTTTAAAATCTATTAAGATTTTCACTTTAAGTAAGTGCTTTTTGTCTACTTTAGGTATGATTTATTATAAAATTTATTGTAGACAAATTTTTAATCATTTGATGATGCAATTGATCTAATGCAACCAAATTTTTGTAGTTCATATAAAATGTTTATGGAAGTAATGGCACCTTAATCTTAATCTAATTCTATAACGCTCTTTTTTTTTTTTGAATTATGACATGGATTTTTTTTTTGATAAATTACTACTTAACAGAACAATAGAGATTTTCTCAGGGTAATACATGAAACCATGTTTTGTTTAAAAGGTATACCTATTGCAATAGTGTAGAACAATAGTTAGTACATCAAACTACAAAAATCCATATTAATAAGTAAAATCTCTTCCATGCCTTTTTAAAGTTTATATTTACTAACAAGCATATGGCCTTCAAATTATCATTAAGTATCTAGTTTTAAACTAGCCAAATACTTGACTTTAAAAGGTGATGGGTTAAAACAATGATTTATCTCAAGATTGATAATGCAAAATATTTTTAAAAGGTTATGGTTGATGTCTATAAAAGGGAAGGATGGCAAAGATGGACATACGCTATTTGCATTTAGGTTCCATAATAATTATTTTTTGGTTGCAATAAAAGCTACATCTTTGGGAAAAATGGCAAACTAGCCTTATCTAATAGAGGCATGAGTATGGATTCTTGGTCATTGTTTTGCCTCTGAATCATTAGTTTATAGCCTAAACATTTTTAGGGATTTTAACTTTTTAACTTTCCATTTAAATTGTGCTTGATCAAGTAAAATCTAATTAGGGTGTTTCACTTTTAAATGCTTATAGGAATGCTAGGGTTGTTTAAAGATTGAAATGAGATGAACATTTGGAAATGATAGCCATGAGTCTTATAATACATGTATAAAGACAAGTGTGATTGGGTACTTTCATTACAAGCAAAGTTGGGCATCTTGATCAAGGGACCAATGAAGGAACTTGACATCTATTGGACAAGGCAATTTCTCACTTAATAGCAAAGAGACTTGAAGATCTTGCTATATATGTTGGGGATGTAAGAGTTAATTACAAGCAAGTCCATGCATGATTGGCCCTACAATTAAAGCCAAAACTTGTAAATATGTATCCTTATTCAGTAACAAAAATGCAAGTTTAAATTGTGGAACAACAACTCCATCCAATGGTGCCACATATGTGTAAGGAGGTAAAATTAATGGAATTGACTTGGTTGAGCTGTTAGACAACACTAATTAGTTCTTTGTTGTTAGCAAAGTAGAACTCCTTTTAACTTGTAATTATAATATCTCATGCGACTTTTATAGTTTACCTTTGTCATGCAATGTAGGTGCTTGCTTTAATTGTTAAATAATGTAAAGTTATGATGTAATGGTAGAAAAATGTTTTTGTAAGGGGTTTTGAATATGGTCACCATGTTCCCCTTAATCTTGTTTTTTGTGGCTTACATATTCAAATATGTGGAGTTGAGTGTTATGAGTTTGATTTCTAAATCAATGATGTTATCTTTATTTTTTTTAACTAATTGACATTTTCAATTAGTTTCCATCATGACAATGACATGATCTATATTGTGCATTAATTTTGTCTTAATGTAATAGTTTATTAGAAAGAAAAACTTTCATTCTATTTTTTCTTTTTTCAAAAAAAAAGAAGAAGAAATGAGAGAAATTACATCTTTTAGTTTCCATTTGAAAAAAAAAATCATATTTTCCAATAAATTTACCTGAGTGCTTACTTGATTACATTAACTTATCAAACTTAAGTTTATAAAAATAGGCTAGGCCTAGTTTTTTATGAGAAAAAATTTTCAATATTAAATTATTTACTTGATATTGATTTTATTTTTTGTATTAGTATTTGTATATATATGTTTAAAAAAATAAACAAAAGATCATTTTCATTGAATAATGATGTCACATCAATCATTTCACTAGTCTTAGAATTGCATCAATGTTATCCAAACTAGTGGCACAACATATAATATTGTTTGTAGCAAAGGAAAACAAGTACAAAAATGTCAAACAAACACATAAAGTTGCATTGAAAGAACTATAATTCAAATGATTTGACTTTGTCCATCATAATTGATAGCATTATTAAAAGGATTATTGATTTTTTCTTAACATCAATAATTTCATTTTCACATTTCATAACTTCTATGTGTATTTACGTCATATACATTCGACATATGTATGGAAATTGTCCCAATTAATTTAAATTCAAAGCACGGTGGCAACTAATCTTTATAGTAAATTACATTCTTTACCACTGCATTTATCAATTGTTCACATTTTTCTTAAACAACCTTATATTGTTACATTGTTGGTTGATCAATTTTCAATAATTTTTAAATAAAATAACTTTGCCACTCTAGTGTAATAAAGTTATAAAATTGTCTCACAAAATAATGTATTTTTATGCAATTTAGTCTATCAAAATTATTTTTTGATCAATTATCATATTCAACATTTAAAAGTGTTGTTCATTAACATTATGGTATGCAATTGGGAATACTGTAAAAAAAATTAAATATTTGAATAAGTTGATTGATAAAAGTAAATTTAGTGGACTGAAATGCTTAAATCGATTCTTTCGTGATAATTTTAATAAATTATGATCTATTAGAGCAATATGTATAATTTGCAAAAAAAATTGAAATTGAGTAATTTGATTGCAACAAATTAAAGTTAATTGACGAAAATGACAATAAGCAGTGCATTGATAAATGAATTTTGTTTCTTATTGCAATCTTTAGAATCTGATGTACAATTTACCATGAATTACAAAATAACTTTAATGTTTACTTGCAACATATAAGGTGTTGTCCACTTACATTACGGACTACTCTCAAATTTTTTAAATAAATTTTCTAGTAATTCTTTGTAGGTATGAATGACGTAGATGGGATCGCAAGAATCTTTGTCATTAAAAATTTGCTTTTAGCCTAACCAACATAATGAAGCACAAAAGCAACTCACCTGACACAAAAAAGAAAAGTAGATTTGGCAAGGCAATGTAAGTATTGGGGAATTCCAAATTATTTTTATTTTTGTAAAAAAAAAAATAGGGTGAACCCAGGAGGCATAACCTTTAAAGAAATTACGCAAAAAATAGGAAGAGAAGCACTCGTGGGTTTTTGAACTTAGGAGGTGACTTTTGGAAAAGAGAACCTTAACCATTAATGTGGAGTGGTTTTCGACCTTGTGACCATGCCATTGACTTGATAAGTAGTTAACCGCTAAGATTAAGACGAAACAATAAGATTAAGAAAGGAGAAATTTCCTTTGTTGAGATAGAGAGATAAAGAGAAGTGCTTTTATTTCATGCAATTAAGCAAAATCTAGCATGCAACACGTGTAACCATGGGTGTAAAGAGTAGAATTACGGTTACTTCATATTGTCAAACTAACATTAAAAGGAAGAGTTCTATTACATAGACATGTAAGAATAAAATTGTATGTTGCACTAAGGTAAGGTCTAATTCAAAGATCTTATGCGTTGCAAAGATGACATATCTTAAAATCTTTTAATTTCGTTGTCAAAATCCAACATCACACTTCAACAAATACAAGAAAGTAAGGATCATTATTTACAATGAAGCAAAAGAAGAACATTCAAACATCAAAATTTGATTATTCGTGTGATTCTGACTTCCACTCTTCTATTACTTGTACAGTCGATAACTAGTATTGTTAATCTTCCCAATGGTTATATGTGACATAAAAGTGCCAACACATAAACTTCCTTATTCTATACCTTATTTTACACCTATTATAGAGTGTAGATTTTTCATCAGGACCGCCCCTCCACTCTGAGATTTTGTATGCTCGGCAATTGGTGCACCTTTTTGGAGGTTGGCTATGGTTTTTGTCCTCTTCGGTCTTAATATTCTTCCCATTGGCCAAAAACATAGTGTCTCACTCCATTTGCACAAACCCTTCACCCATCCTTTTTACATCTTTTCTGTTATTGTATTTGTATTAATTGTAGCTAGATTGTA
This sequence comes from Bruguiera gymnorhiza, assembly GCA_020883675.1. Classification (NCBI taxonomy): domain Eukaryota; kingdom Viridiplantae; phylum Streptophyta; class Magnoliopsida; order Malpighiales; family Rhizophoraceae; genus Bruguiera; species Bruguiera gymnorhiza. Next base: position 1,341,480 of record JAIRCJ010000136.1, on the reverse strand, counting down.
CTCTAATTTCCATTGTTTTTGTTTTTGTTTTTTTTTTTTTCATAAAATGAGTTCACTCTTAGCTAACCATAATCATTGCTTAATCATGTGAACTAATAAGCTAATATGGGAACTAGTTTTTCTTATACTTCTTCATCTTTTAATAGTAAATATACTACGTAATAAATCTTAATGTTTGGGAACTTTTGCTGAGCATTTTACACGTGAACACAAAACCATATGACTGAATCTAAATTATTTGCTGTAATTTAATGAACGTTTATCAAAAGATAAGCCCACTGTAACACAATGTTCAAGCAGCAATGAGGTAGGCCTACGTCCAAACCCTAAGTTAAAATCCTATGTCAATGTAACCTTTTATAATGTATATGGTTCTATTATTATACTTGACCCTTATGTTCACTGATTGTTTTTATTTTAACACAATAATAGTCAGTAGTTAGTGTTAAATTAATTAATATAAGTGGCTCTTGTTATTTAAAGTGTGACCCAATATAAAAGGTCCAATATGATGGTCGGTTGGACATAATGGCAATTTGGGTCACTGGGTTTAAAATCCCTCCACTCTCCCTATTTAAAGATAATTGTTACAGGAAAAAAATAACGATTACGGGTAGCATAATTGTTATCGGAAAAGAGAGATAATTTCCTAATTGATAAATAAACGTTACGGAAGGAAAGAGTAACGTTTTGATTAGGATATTAATTCCCTAATTAATGATTTAATTAGGATATTAATTCCTAATTAATGATAACGATTTAATTAGGATATTAATTCCTAATTAATGATAACAATTATGGAAAGGGAAATAAAACGTTATCATCAAAATTTTCCTGTGAGTCGCTCAACCATCAGAGAATCGGAAAAGGAAAGGGAAGAGTCGGAGAAAACTGAGGGAGAGAGACAGAAAAGGCAGGAAAACACGAAAGGAAAGAATCGGAAAAGGAAAGGCGCAATCTTCTCAGACACTGATCGGTAAAGAGATCTTCACCTCCGCGAAGGAACCGACATGGATAACGGTACGTCGATTCTTTACAGTTCATATACTAATATTCGCTTAAAAGAAAGATTTTGGATTATATAAATAGAATTTTCGTTAAAGAAAATTTTGGAAAAGTACTATCAGTTAGCTTAGTTAAATAACAGAGGAGAATGAGAGTGTTGCTTCAACGACAGCATAGGAGGTGCTTTGCACCCCAACCAACATTTGTAGAAAATCCTAGAAATTTCAGGTGGTTTAGGGGTGAGGGGTTGACTACATAGATTTCTACTAATTTCGCTTTTCAGAGGAAGTATATTCAATAATTATACTTGCTGGTACATTGTCTATCAAATCATTGATCTGCAAATTGTAATATACGGGCAAACCAAACCTTCATGTTTGCAATGAAAGTCAAAAAGAAAAAAGTCTTAAATATTACAAAGTCACAATTAGGAGAGGTAGCCTACTGATTACCTATAAAATTAAAGGCCAAATTAATAGAGGTGTCAAAAGTCAACTAGACTTGACGGTTTAACCCGAACTTGCTAGGAGAAGACCCAACTCAACTTGACCCAAAGTGTGACGTGACTCAAAAGTAACCCAATCGGTATGACTAAAACCTGAAGTGACCCAAATTTGAACCCACCCGACCTGACTTGGAAAACACAACATTTTCTTTTAAAATTAAAATTAAAATTTTTTGTTGAAAAAGTATAAAATGTTTGTTATTTAATATTTTCTTATTTTTTTACTTAATTTTATCTATATATATAGTTTTTTTAATAAATTTACAAATTAAAAAAAATAAATAATTAAAAACTAAAAGAACTATTTATGAATTCTCTTTTTTATTTTCGTAGAAAAAATTGTTCTAAATTCATCTATTTTTCTTAAAATGATAAAAAGAAAAAAAAAAGCTATTCCAAGTTGACCTTTTTATTTTCTTTAAAAGGAAAAAAAAAAGACTATTACCAGAATTTTTTTTATTTTCTTAAAAAAAATAGACACATAATTTAAATCTATTTTTTTCTCTTTTTGTTACCTCAAAAAAAGAAAAAAAGAGCATTTTTTTTGGCTAAATTTCTCTTTTTATCAAAAGAAAAAAATACATATAATTTAAGTTTATTTTTCATTTTCTCTTTTTTTTAAATGAAAAAAGGAAATTTATATTATAAGCATTTTTTTTTTCTACGGAGAAAATTAAAAGAAAAACTTCTACTAATTTAATTTCACTTACTATTCTCTTCAATTTAAATTAATTATAAAAATAAATTTAAGTTAAATTAAATCTAATTAATTCTAAAGTATACAAAAACATATATGATTCATTTAATTTATATAATTTTTTATTATATATATATATATTATAAAAAATTATTTTTTTTATATTTATAGTATTTTAAAAGTTTTATTCACATATAAATTTTTATTATAGAGGTAAATGGATATTATACACTTATAAGCTCATAAATATCTATATACATATATTATAAATAATATGCATAATAAGTAAGAAATAAAAAAATTTTAACTTTTAAATAGTAATTTGCTTGATCTCAAAATAATTTAAAATTGACCTAAACTTGAAATTGCACGAGCCAAACTCGTTAAGTTGACTCATTTAATACCTCTACTTATCACTAAGGATTTTAACGTTCATTCAACGGCTTTTTTGGGTCTTTAGAAAAGGGAGATGTAGGGATGGTAAGGTGACATAGAAAAAGTGTCCTTTGTTGCTATTTTGTGGTTATTTCAACATGGATTTGATGAGATAAAGTTCAAACAAGATTTTATTTCAAAATAAATATTTTTTTGCTTACAACAATATTTTGTGTTATGGTTATCCACATGTTTTTCATTTTGCCTATTTGGCAAGCCTATAACAGGGTGGATGACAATGCTCTATAATGTCTAAACCTCTTGGTCTTATGTTGCCATATACCAAAATCTTTTGTTTGAGAAAATGTCGAAGTAACCTGCAGCATATAACGAAGGCATAACTTTTCCATTCTATGAAATTTTTCATCTTTCAAGCATGAGTTCATATTGTTTACATTTCCTAAATTGATTCATGTTTATTGTAGTTTATAACTTTAGCTACACATCTTGTTCCTCAATTGAAGCATCCTTTCGGAATTTCTTGTTTGTATGCTCACAAGAATACTAGAATTCTTCCACGACTTAGATGCTTTTAATGAAAAAAAAAAAAAAGTTGTGCCACTTGTGTCTAACACCATGTATTGTGAAAAAATGGATGAGACTCTTGCATTGCGAGCTGAGGTGTGTAGCATTATCATTAGAATAGCGGCAAACATGGGTGCTCACTGGACTCAACACTTCCTTGATCAACTACTAGGGGATACAAAGTAGGCAAAAGATGTTTTGAGTATTGAAGAACATTTGAGGCGACCTTTGGGCGTACTTCCTACCATCGCTGTACCTATCACAGTAGGCGATACTTATGCTTTCGTAGCTCAACCCATGTGGCAAAACAAAACTGATGGCCCAAGCGCCAGTGCTCCACTACATGGGGCTAGATGTGGGAGAGCTTACCAAATGGGATTGACGTGGTGGAGTTGTCAGATAGCTCTTCTTGGTTGTATCCAAAGTGCAAACAATGCCCTTATTGGTTCTGTTCTATGAAGAGTCATGCAACCTTCTAATGCTGTGACATCACCTGTGTGTATGTGTTTAGTTGAATGTTATTACTGTTAGTTGTCATATACCTCTAAACTAATATTTTGGTAACAAAAAATTAGTGGTTTTTATTTGTGGTATGCATGACAATCCACCTTCTCTACTATATTATAGCAGATCGAAGGAGCTGATATATGACAAAATGATAAGCATTTCTCTTCATTTTAAATTTCTTCCAATTAAGCAGGAATGCAAGGTATTTTCTGCAGTATTGAGTATTGTCAATTACAAAACAAAAAATAAGTCCATAACTAATTACCTTAAACCAATAGAACTGCAAATGTAAAGCGTATATAATGGACAATAATGATTTATACTTTTGTCCACATCCCCATTTAGATTCCATACCTGTGCATGCTTTTTGAAATTTTGTATCGCAAATGACCATTGCAAATACTTTAAGAATAATACTATGTGATTGCTTTATGTTAACCTACTGTGCATTTTCGGTAATACATATTGGATGCACTATCAATTCACCTAGTTATATCAAAGTGTTCCTGCATAAAATTAATTGGTATACAGTTATGAGATCAAATAAAAAACCATTGACGCTTGGCATTCTGGAGTATCAATGGCCGATTACAGGTTTGCACAAGTGACCTATAACAATCGATTGGCAAGAATAAATTCCCCATTGTGATTTCTATAATGAAAATTGCCTAACACTTATGTGACATACATTATAACGAATGTTGTAAATGATAATAATGATATGATTTCTTCCAAAGATTGAAAATGAATTATTGCATTATTCGTTAGATGAAATAAAGAAATTACTTTTTTCCAATTTGATATTTTGAGTATATTATATGTTAGTACATTAGACTCCGTCAATGACTGCATTTTTTAATACTGCCCACCATATCTATTTCTAGAACCGATCAAAATATTTTACAAAATTAGAATGGCAACTATTTTTGGGCTATCTGTATAAGCTACAGCTCAAACATTTTCTTGGATCTTTCTTGGATCTTGTAGCAATATATAATTTCATTAACTTAAACATTTTCATGACAGACTAGCGCCAACCGAATGCTCGTCGCATGTGTGGTGGCTCAATTTCAACATTTTTCCTTTCAAATTCCAAGGTAAATTGAAACTCAAGCGTACCAAAGGTAAGATTTTTTTTGTTTGGTTCATACTCGGTTAACCCTTTAAATTTTAGTGTGCATTCGACATCTGTAGGCAACACTCATCATAATGCCTAGTTTTATGCAACAAACCATAATTATTTATATCATAAGGGTCAAAGTTTGACCCTTTCAAAGAAGTCTCAACAAAATATGTAACTTTAAAAGGTACCTAAAGCGAGACCATATAATTCACATAACAACAACAGAGATGTTGTTACACACAGAGTACCGACTCTAAGGAGTCCCTTCCTCTACTTAGTTGTCTATTTAGCTAGGCAATTGGAGCACATTCTCCGATCGTATTCCATAGGGCATTTTGTTTTCTCAAGTGTTTGCGGCTTTAGGCGTTTACGAGTCGGTATAGTCAAGTAGATGTTATTATATGCATAGCAATCCTCAATCAATTGTGATAACCCTTCTTGGGAGCCATCCACTGACTGCACATATGTGTTATTAGCACTGGACTCATGAAAAGGTTGATTATTGGCACACGTACATGTATGGCAAACAAACTCCCCAAAAACATGGTTGTTGGTTAACACCAAAGGGAGGAAAATGAAAATGTAAAGCTGACCAATATGTCATAATAATTGGTATGCAAGCACCTGCGAAAGGTGTATGAAAAAAGAGATATATTTTCACAATTATTATTATTATTTAGTATGAAATATCATTGAAAGGTGTATATGATGAAGGGTGTTTGTTATTTTGACTCACCTTTTGGAGTGAATCAAATTAACTCACCACAAAAACACCAAAAGTATTATTTTCATTTTTGATTTTTTACATTGTGTGTTGAGTTATTTTGATTCACTAGAAAAAGTGAGCCAAAATAGATTTTCGTCTGATTTTTTTTTAAGATAGTTAGCACGAGTAGATCTACTAATATTGTTCGTGGCATTTACACAGTGGTTTAGAAATTGATGTGGAGATACTTTATAAGAGTGGTTCCTACGCACTCATAAGGTGCTAACATGATATTTAGGGTAAAATAACTACATTTTCACGTCTATTGTGAAGCCGTTGATAGTCCCACGATATTGGTGGATCAATTATTTTTGTTCCCATTGCTTTATTAGGTGTCATTAACAACAAAATGGATCCATGGGAACATGAAATTTAAGCTATTTTGTGAAATATTATGGGTAAGATGAAACATGAACTTACACGGTTCATGCATGTTACATTGACAGAAATTATTTTTGTTGTTATACTTGGCCGCCTTTACTTCCATGTTGTACAAACATGCATGTTACCATCCATCATTAGTATAAAACACAGGTTTTCTGAGTTCACTTATCTTTTACTCAAAGGGCTAAACACAATAAACCACATACATATTTTTGTGGTTATAATGGGGGACTAGTAATTCAGTGAGCTCAAAAAAAAAAAACAAAAAAGGTGTAACTATTTTCGCAGAGCTTATTAATAAATCCTGTTATCGGTAAGCATGTAATATCCAACTTATAAATGAAGTTTACATTACTAAAATTAACATTACAACAACACAAACCATTGGAACTCAATGCAATGGTTTGACATCAAGGGATAGTTGATCTAATTTTCTTAGCTAATCCCTAATAGGATTATTTTCTTAAGAAACTTTTAGACCTTCTTAGTCCATCTAATTTGACTTAGACATTAGGGGATAATTTGCTGAAGCACCTATTGGATCTTACACTCTAGCTATTAGACCAACTGATTAGACTTAGACATTAGGGGATAGTCTAGTGAATAAATAAAAGGGAAAAGCTTTGGATCTGTCAATTTTAGCATCCTTATGTTGGGATTTTCTGCCTAATGTCTGCGTAATAAACTTTTAAATCTTCCATTGCAATCACCAGTCCTTCAGCTTGGACTTAGACATCAGCCTGCAACGATTGTCTTTCGAAAAAACCTTTCGATCATCTGTTGAGGTTTTAGTCCATGGGATTTCGCTTGGACAACGACCTTACGTAGGGATTCTCCATAATGGGTCGACGTGGCCGTTGACTATCGAAGTTCTTTGCAGAATGAGTTACAGATCCATCTATTAAAGTTTTGAGCATTCTGCCTGCTACAGGCTAATAGGTACTTATTAGTATTGATGTTTGTTGTATGTGGAATTCAGATGTCCAATCAAACTCCTTAATGATCTTGTTCACAAATTTCATTTTCATTCGCATTAATTTAGTTTATCGACAGGTAACTTATTACAGTGACAAATTGTCATGATATGACAAGTTATTCGACACTTCCTAACTCCATATTTGCCAAATGAAATGCTATGAGATTGAGCTTTTCCCTATTTGACATGGCACAATAAAGGCACATCAAAGTAGTATGCACCTATGAGACAAGAAGAAAAAGCAATGACGTCGTTGTGAGATTTTTGACCAAAATATTTCATAGGCCGGGCACTTCAAACCATGCTTGCTAATTCGACTAACCTAAGCGTAACCAGATGTGATTTTGGTTCAAAATCACTTTGACGTACAAGTCTTATAAAACGTTTAGGTGATCCCATATCTGCCGTTGACCGTGTCATCCGAGGCAGTTCTAGTCTTCATTTAAACTCTTAATTTGATAGTTACTAAACACCAGTACAAGTAAAAATAATCGCTATAAATGTGTCCATCCCAACATCAAGGAGAGTTAAAGGAGAGCAATAAGAACACATGCATGACGTAAGAGACCTTACCAATTCTAAGGGATGGTGGACAATACTCCTGTGAACGAGGATGTGAGGTACGCACTTGGCATACAGGCTCTATAGTATGTGACCATTAAACATTAATTGTACTTGTTGTTATAAATGACAACTTCTATTGTTCTCGTTCTCCACAGTGCTTTCTTTGGTCTCATCCCAACTACCCTAGAAGGTCACCTAACAATGGGTCACGGAAATGTTATTCATGGCATTGTAAAAGGTCAAATGGAGGTGGTATGCATGTGGGACCACCTCAAGTCGGAAATTTTAATAAGATGGATCAAGAACAAAACATAACTTTGCGAAATATGCCCCAATGTTTGGAAAGGAAGGAAAGAATGCTTGAGGATGAAATCACAGACCTTTTATACATCTTGAACAATGTTGACCTAGTTCACAGAGACACTATGTGGCAGGTATTGAATAGTGCATATATCTGAGATTAGGAAAATAATGACACATTGTTTTAGTCCCAGTGAAAAAGAAGGCCTTACTGTCGAGGCTCCCACACCAACATCCCCATCTATCTAACTAACCTGGTGACTTTTTAATGCCTTCTGTTTTATATCTGAGATTAGAAAAATAATGACACGTTGTTTTAGTCCCATTGAAAAAGAAGACCTTACTGTCGAGGCCCCCACACCATCCCCATCTATGTACGATGCAATTGGATTGTGGACGTGAAAAATAAAGTAATAAAAAAATAAAAGGAAGAAAAATGAAAAGAATGCAAAACAAAAAAAATAATAATTGAATTACTATTAATATCCAATACACAATTAAAAGTTCAATGTAGGCATACCTCACTCTTGCACGAGAGTGAGTGAATGTAAGGTCTTCAAGGAAAATTAAAATAGGGGTACAGTAAATGCCATGATGGATAAGGCATTATCATTGAGTGTTGAAATATGAACCTTGACTATTAGACTACTAAAAGACATCAGTGTGCATTAGATAAGGTGATTCTTGACTCCTTAGTCGTAGATGATGAAGTAAGGCTTAAAATTTCTATAGAGTCAAAAATAGGCAAAGGGTCTATTAGGTCAAGAGACAAACGTTGTTACCCCTATTATAAGGGCCAATGTTTTGACCTTACTTAGACCTACGAGGATAAATCTAACTAAAACACTTCAGTCCACAACTGCAACAAGTGGCCCAAAAAGGATAAGGGATAACCTTTGTTGAGTGTATGTGTGATCTATGTTTTAAGTTGCCAACCTTAATAAGGCAACTCCTCGAAGTATATTTAATAATTTTAATGTCTTTTCTACCATATTTCTATTGTCATACTTTATCTTCTACATAATGGTAACCTTCATTACAAATTGTTAAACGTTAGTTATTGATGTCTTTCTTATTATTCCAATACAACACATATGTTATATAAAAGTTATACTTTTAGCAATTAGATCACTCTTTTTATAAGAAAACGAGAAAATTCAATTTATAATGTCATTTCATGAAGTTTCCCTTAAATCTCCTAAAAATATTTTGCCAAGATTCATGTACAATTACCTTTGCTCATTGCAAAGTAATAGATAATATCACGTATAAATTTCTACACATAGAATCAAATCATTCAAGTTAAGAATGTAGTGAATTTTAATTGTTACATCAAATTTAGTATGTCATTGAATTGTTTAAATGAGTAGTAATATTAAATTCTCCAAAAATAACATCCACTCCTACTCAAAATTGCATACACTTCTTCAAATGTTTTATGAAGTAACGCATATTCAAATATTTTTTGAAATAACTCAAATAAGACAATACAATAAATACAAAGATCCCTTACATATAAATACCATTCAAGTGTTTTTTATTTCTTACCATTAAAATATAGTACATGTATTGTAGTCATTATGTATAGATATTTAACAAACCCTTAGCATCATCACATAGATAACAATAAAAAATACAAATAAATATTATTATGTGTCGTATTCGTTACAAATTAACAATCCAGATTACTCCTACTATAAAAGGTGCAAAGTATCGATTTAGATTTTCTACAAGGGCAACTTTTATTCGAATGAATGTTGTTTGCATCTCCCATCATTTCTCTCTTCATCCTAGTAGCCACAATCACAATGAAGGACTATAAGCTTCAAATTGATAGGAGATAATCTTAAGTAAATTGTATAGATAAGGAATGGCCACGTGAGATCTATTACTAAGGTTACATGTGATATTAAAGACAAGTATCTACATGGGTGTAATTAAAAAGGAATAAGAATGTTGCGCCATATAATAAGCATGTGTATTAAATGGGTTATGACAATGATGCTAGACATGTACATTAATTAAATATAAATTGTTGATTACTTGTTGATTAGGTTGAATATAATTTTACCATCACCAAGAAATATTTTATACCCATTTATTTATCTAACTCCATTAAGTGCACTTTTTATCCAATGCATTTACCAAGGGTATTTTGTTTGGGCTAATAACAAGTTGTTATAATAAATTACTACATACCTATGAAAATTTTTAATGGAATATATTCCTATTAAGCTATATTATAAGTTAATTAATTTATTATGATTTTTAATACTAATTATTTATTTCCTATTTAATCAACACATCTAATAAAATTTCCTTCTTTAATAATAAGTCATTATCTTCCAACAATGAATCCTAAATTTCTATCGATGAAGCATCTTTGCATTTAACTAATATAATGCATATTCCAAAATAATATCAATATAAAATAATATTCAAATTGCTAACTATGAAAAATATATTATTCTATCATGGGTGGTAGATTTAGGAATTATACCCCCTATGGGCAATAATACTTGAAATTAGTAAATTAAGATTAAAAAACTACTATCAAAATAAAAATAATTAAAAAATGATGCACATAACTTTATTCATAAATTATTTACGTAGGACAACTATGAAAACCTTAAATAAAGAGTAGATAATTAGTTGTTATAAATTTTACATATATCAGCTATGTCTAGTATACAAATTTTGTTTGACAAACAAGAGATAATTATCTCTTTTTTATTACAATTCACCACTTAAAAAAAAATTGTGCCTTAATATCAACATATCAACTAAAATCTTTTTCATTTCTACATATTTAAAATTATTATATAAACAAAAAATTGTCATTTGATGACTAATTTAATTTCTAATTAAAACAACTATCAACCAATTCATTCATTTTAAAGTGAATAAATTTTACTCAATTTGTATGATTGCAAATTTATATTAAATTATAGGAATACATTTCTATCAACCAAGTTTAACTCAAATTATTTGTAGTTGAAACCTAAATACATGGATCATTTCAATTCTAATAGACATAACTAATTTAACTCATCAATCTAACTCTTTCAAATTTGCAAGTGTGGACAATATAATTCTAAGTGGCGATAAGATTAGTTTGTGAGTGAGAGTAAACTTTTAATTCCAATTCTTTTTTTTTTTTGTTTAAAATTCCTTTTGAATAAGGGCATTTGATAAGTGGTTGAGTTCTATATGTTTTTATTGTCAATCTGGTTAACTTATATTTAATTTATTTTCACATTAATTAGATTAATATATTTACTTTATATAGTAACACTTATAATGAATTTTAAATTTCTACTAATTTATTTTCCATTATATATTCTAGTCAAATGGAACATATCATAACTTATCAATAACCATCCAAAGTAAAGCCAAAAATGTATACAATATATTAATTTCAAACCTTAAAGATCACTTTTAAAACTTATCAATGACATTATTTTGATAATCTTAGGCAATTTTCTTTTTGATTTATTATCTACAAATGAGATATTTAATTCATCATCTTAAATCACTTAAGTTTGAAAACAACTGTGTTGTTACCACACATATAAGATTCTTTTTCCATTTTTCCATATAACATTTAAGCAAGTGTAGAAAATGTTAACACATATATAACTAAAATTGCAACGTTAACTTTGACCTTTTTTTTAATAATAAGTGTTTGTATGCTTATCAAATTAAGGTTTACAAAGTTAAGGGATATTAAACTAAACAAGATGGTTACATTTACAACAAAAGTGTCTCTTACATGTTGTTGATGATATTAATCCTATAGTACCAATCAAGTTTTCAAATTTAACACGACATAATTTCTATAATCTACTAGAATTCCTTTTATTTTCCCTTATACAATACTAAGTATGATACAAGTCTCAATGAATATAATAATTCTTTACTAACAATAGCTCGATTGTAAATTCATTATGCCTTAATGTCTATAGCACCTATAAAAGGAAGAAACATTCAAAATTTTCATCATTACAATATATAGTTTCAACTGGTAATAAAATGAGGTTACACAAACTTACCATATATGATAGCTACTTTCACTTCTAAACCCCATTAAAGATAGTGATGTCAACATTTAAGCTACATTTAAATCATGCACTTGCATCAACAAATTTGGACAAAATCTAGTCATATTAGAAAAAAAAAAAACATTGTACAATAATTTATATTTTACTTCTTAATACTCAAAACTTATGTATAATGAGTGGCTTTATTGTTGTATCAATATAGCCTTTTATTGAATTTTAAGCTTCTCTTTGACTTTGACCTCTTTGTTGTCTATGACTATTACTCTATCTAGAAGAAACCATACTTCATACTCTCACTCGTCCTTATGTTATAACCTATTATGGGTCTTCATATGTAGGACTATTTTTTTCATTGTTAATTGCATTTCCTACATCAGTTGTTACATCAATACTAATGTTATTCTCTACTTGAATTGTCACACCAATTGATATCAAATATTTTAGGTCATATTGTAGTTCTTTGAGTCAATTGCTTAGGAAGTTATACTAAATAGATGAATCTACTGTCATGTCTATTGAGGCGTAGAATATGGTCTTTAATTCCTTAACTCTTGTCACTCAGTAATCAAATTTTCATTAATTATACCTATCTTTATCTTACTATGAGATCACACAATGTCCTTTTGCCATTACCCCATTTCTGGCATAACTTTTACATCTTTGAAAATAAGAACCTTCAAAAGACGCTTACATAATAAATCTTTAAACTTAAAAAATTTGCAATTGCATCTAATATAATCACCATTCCTATCATACATATAACATTATATACATTTCAATAATGCCTTCCATTTCTAATAGAAATCCACTCTCTTAACTCATACTTGGCCCTATTTCCTTCCTTTTGCATTACCATTATGTCACAATATATAATTTTTGTCAACTCTTTTTGGGTTTTTAAGAAAATACTATTTGTGTAGCATACTCTGAGTTATTTCTCCATTGGCCATCTAATAACACAAGGTATATATGTGTGTTGAAAAAAATTTTACATCTTTTTCTTTTGTAATTTACTCTTGCAAGACCATTTCATATTGGTCTACAAATTGCTTCAAAGTATTGCACAGATTTACATATTAATCAAAAAATGCATTCATGTTTTCCCTCTTCTATGTTAAAGACATTCTTACCCAAAAACTACTTTTCATATATATAAGAACCCACTATACCTTTTTTTTCAAATAGAGTGGATAGCTAATTGTGGTAAACTAGTTAGAAATTATTTAGCATTTCACTCCATTAATCTTCAAACTCTTTAGTCATTAAAGCATCATACATAGCTATATTAAATGCAATTCTAATCTCCCTATATTTATCTTTTTACCTAATCTTCTTAGGGAATTTACATAGTATGTGTCATAAGCACCACTTATGCCTTATGTTTAGGAAAATTATTGCAACACCTTTGCCAATATTTGAACATTGGTTTATGATAATGGCCTCTAGATGCTTTCCATCCATGCAATCCAACTACATGTTAAACAATCATATAAACATCTTTACTTTCTTGTTGCTAATAAAGGTGTAACCAAGCATAATTGAATGGCTAAGGTGGTTTACTCTTACAAATGATACAAATGGCATGTTATATTTATTCATAAGGTATATGATGTCAAGTGTCACAACATCATTAAACTCTTCATACACTACCTTGCTTCTATCATTGACCCAGAAAACACTGCTTAACCTACCATCTTTATTAAGTCGAATAGCATTTAAAAAAAAAATCCTTTATTGACTTATACATCCTTACAAAGAATTGTTACATTGCCTCTACATCCCTTTTTACTAATTTAAACCTCTTTATTTTATTCAAATGATTTGTTAGGTCCCTCTTAAGGCATGACATCTTTTTATGGCCTTTAGGCTCAAATATAATTACCCTCACATTTTTTATGAACAGATTCCTAACATATCATTTAGTTCCAACTATTACTTCATCTAATTGTTAATTTTGCAATGTTGCCTTATGAAATGGGTTTTGAAAGGACTAAAAAACATTGTTGTATTTTAAGATAGTCTTTGAAACTATCTAACTACTTAATATCTTTGTTAGACACACTTTAGCCTTGCATCTAATCTTGGCATTACCCCTCTATTTCTGCATATAACTATCCTTACTCCTGTGCTCCTGACCTTTAGTATATATTATTGTCTAATACTTGTACTCCTTAGTTACTAAATCTTTTCTAACTCCTCTCTTTGTTATTCTAAACCCAAATGCTCACATAGTATAATAATCGAATACCTCGTTAACAAAGGATAAGCCTTCAAGAAGTCTTAAACCTTTGAGAATTTTTACAATTAAATCCTAAATCTTTTTAAATTTTCAAACTAGTCCTAACTTTTAAATTTTCTTCCATATAAGTCTTTTTTTTATTAGGAATTGGTCAAATTATTAGATAAATAGTTTGACTTTATAGATATCCTCACAAAATATGCCCTAAAAATATAATAATATGTCTATATACATATTTCACTAAAATTTTCTCCTTTATCTAATATCTAAAATGCAAAAATCTGAAATTTTTTCCCCATGAATTTAGAGAAAATGAGAAAAATTTAAGATTTTTGTATTTTTATATGTGGAAAAAATAAACAAATTTAGCAAAATAAACTCATAAATATATTTTTAAGATGTATTTTAAACATTTTTTATACAATTTGTATTAAGTTAAACTAAGTATTCAACAATTTGATCAATTTATGTCTAAAAAATGACTTTTATATAATGAAAATTAAAGGTTAAGGATTAATTTAAAAACTCAAAAAGGTTTAAGACTTAATTGCAAAGATACTAAAGGTTTAGGACTTCTTAAAGACTTATCTTCGCATCAACAATCATAAATGTCATGTCCACCTATATTACATTGTATTTTCCTATCCCTTTCTTCTGAGATTAGAGCACTATTATTACCATCTCCCATTTGTTTAAGGCTTATCATATCATATTCAACTTTTCTAGTAACCAACCTATCTTCTTATTTCATTGAATGCTTGCATTAATAGTCATAAAATTTCATCATATTTTGTTTGTTTCATAATGGAAATTAATATCCAAGAAACTTATAAGCTACTTCATAATCATGCACACACACACACACACACACACACACACATGATTTAAACTTGCATATTTTCTTTTGTCTAATAATTATTACTTAAACACCAACACTACTAATTATCTTTACTACTTGCTCACAGTGCTACAAAGTCTACCTTAGTTTACCAATCCACTCACTATCATTTTTTGTAGTTATATGCTCAATAAAACCATTTCATTTGCTTGTTCAAACAAATTATATTAGTTTATTATCACAAATTAAATTTCTTACATTCTTACTCATTATGGTACCTCTTTATTACTTAACCTTTGTTCAATGATCTAATCTTTGTTTGTTTCACAATGTAAATATAATCAATAATAATATATTGATAAGTTGCTTAATATTCATCTACACACACATTATTTAATAACAAAAACTTTCAAACATATTATCCCTTCCTACTAATTTCATTAAATTAATATGTTCACACCAATACTACTAATTGCCATTTTCTCTTACTCACAAATTCTACAAAGTCTACCTGTGTTTCCCATTACCCTTTTTTTCATTAATTGCCATTAAATTATAAATATAAACATTTCATTCCTATTACTTTTGGTACCTCATTAATTTGTAACCCCTGTTCAATGCTTTAATAATGCTTCATTATCTTTTTACACAAATGCTATTTGTCAACAACAATCCCATTATTAACCATTTTACCCTAATCGACACTCCCATTCATAACAAACAATTACTTTAACGAAAAGTTTATTCACCTTTTCATACAATGCCTCTTTCCACAGCACATATTCCCCCATCTTTAAGACCAATTTAATCTCTCTCTATCACTTAGTCTTGGTAAAGTGGTCTCTCCCAACTTAAATTTTCTACAAAAATTTATCATTCCTCTTTAGTTGTCAAACTCGATATAGAATCTATTTCCTCATACTACTTTTTAATATTCACTTAATGAGTGATCAAGTAGTACTACAATACTTTCCCATAAGCAACTAACTTGTTAATTCCTCCATTTTATTTAACATCTAAATGCAATTTTTAACAAACTTACTCGATAACATTATATTGCAGTAAATATATCTACATACACAGTTCATTCACCGGAATAAACTGTGCATACTTCTTCTCTTACTACTAAGTCAATAGTCCCTTTAACTTGTGCCTCCTAATCGTATCTTCAGTTCTTTTGACCTCTCTGCACAGTTGACATTTAGTTAATAGTTGTATGATTGTTGTTGTAAAAATTTTTTCAGATTAGAAAAAACAATTCTCGCTTCTTTTCTCAAACTTATTCCCTCTTGTGTTCCTCACATCCTTACCATCCCCTTGACATATTTTCCCTCCCTTCTCTCATTTTCCTCTCTTTTTAATGTCCATTCAGTATCCTACATGGAACTAAACAAGGCCTAAATTTGGCAGGTAATATCACTCACGTCCCCTTTTATGTCCAAAATATGCGATTCTCTAACATTTTCGTATTTCATATTTGTCTCGCTAAGCAAAAAAAAAAAATATATATATATATATATATATATATATCTAGAGATGTTTGGCTTTGTGCATTACTTACTCACACAGGACCTAGTTGGCAGTGCAAAACACCGCCCAATCCCCTGTTTGTTTTACAATAAAATAAGGAGATTTCTAATTTAACTCACTTTAAATAATTTATTTGCAAAAAAATAAAAATACTTTTTAAAAAAATAAATTATTTTACGGAGATCAGTTAAAAAATATATTTTTCTGTATTGACTCAATTTTTTTCTATTTTTAATCTTGTCTGCTTCCTCTTTAGCCCTGGCTTCATCCACTCATATTCTTAAAATTTACCCAAAAGGCCGACGCAAATGAGGAATTCCGTTGCCTCCTTCGAGAGATGACCAACCAATTTCTCATTGCGGTTACCCTCCGAAGAAATGTGAGCCTGCTTTGTCTTGTCCATTTTTTATGTCTGTTTTAAGCTGCTCTGAGTTTGTTTGTCATTTCTTGAACTTCGATTTGGAAAGCTTGTTCTCTTCTGCTTGCATTCTTTGATTACCAAAAATAGTGCATATTGTCTTCGGAGTTTGTATGCCATAACGTCATGTTGCGGTTTAATATTACTGCGTGCTTTTGAGATTTTACAAAATGGGTTAATAATTTGAAGACCTGCATGGGTATGTTTTATCGTCATAAACAGAAATATTCATGCCTATTATCATCTCCCCGTGACAAAAGACTTTGCAGTCGGAGGATTGAAATTCGTTGATGACTATGTTAAATAGCCTCGCAGTATTAGATTTCTCATTTTACATATTCTAAGATGGTACGAGTAACCCATCCTAGGCAAGTTTGCTCTTAGAGATGGAACTTGGAGGGGATGTTTAGGCATAATTCACGTTCAGAACGGAAATGATATGCAATATCTTTAAATATTGTCGAGTTTATTTCCGTATCTTTTTGGCATTCCTTTGTACTTCATTATGAATAGTATTGAAGAATGATGTGCAGTGGATTTTGTAAGTATGATGATCCACCCAGATGACTGGTATTATTCCAGTCAGAAATCCTGTGATTGTTTATTTCTCTTAATATGGATGCATTTATGCTCGAGTGAAGAAACCATGCCGGTTGATATTTTACTGAGAAATTGTAAAGTAATAGAATTGTGTCCTGCGACGTGGACATTTAGCTCCTGGTTACCATCAATTCTTAGCAGGTTTTTCTGTGAAAGCCGAATGAATTATAACAAATGTGCTCGTCGGTTATGCATTTGATAGGTGATGTGCTCGTTCTTGGATAGGCTCATTGACTTGGTCTTCCTAGGACGAGGGATTTCCCAGGTGTGACTCCAAACAGCTTTGATGGACATGGTAATTACAGCACTAGCGTAGGTGTTGAGATCAGGTTTGATGCCCTTAGCAAGCCTCGGGGATGGGATGTTTGCATCACATCCTGCCAACACTTGATTATATTTTTAAAATATAAATAAATTACATCATTTAATTTATTCGATAGCTATATATAAAGATATTATTTAATAATAATATATATTTAAAAAAATATTTTTAATAAACTTAAAAAATATCATATTAAGTCACGTAATTCTTAAATAATTATTTATAAAATAATTTTTTTTAATCAAAAGATGAAAATTTTATCTATGATTTTATAATTTTACTATAAAATAATAGATAAAATTTTTTTTAAAAATAATTTTAATAATATAATTTATAATTAAAAGTATTTTATTTTATTTTATAAAAAATTTTGTACAAATCTTTATTATAAATTAGTAAAGATGAATTTATCATAAAGAAACTAATTTTTTTAATTACATAAAAACAGTGATATTAAATATATAAGTTAAAATAATTTTTAAATTTTAATATAACATAATATTTACTTCTATCAATATTAAAATAAAATATTTATTAATGAAATATTGGAAAAATTGGATTTTAATTTTGTGAAACATGAAAAGAAGGAAAATAAATTCTAACTTTATTTAAAATATATCTTTTTTTTTTTCTAATTACGCGGTAGCATAAAATTTTAAAATTTTTTTATTGAAGAAACTATGTTCTTCACCTCATGTCACGACTCCTTTACCTTTTGCTCACAAGAAGGGTCCCGAAACCGCAAGCTCTCAAAACAGGAGGACTTGGGAGTATTTGCGGGCAGCATCACTTGACGAAAAGAGGGTAATAATCTCAAGAGAATTGTGGTATGAACCGAAGTGTGACATATGATGAAACTTTTGCGTATGGATACAGACTCAGAAAATCTAGCGAAGCAAAAACTCTATCAAGCCTCTCTTGGATATATATCTTCATTTGCTTTTCCATTAGTCCAAGTGAAATCATATCCCTGTAAACTAAGGTCAAAAAGATTACGAGAATCCATAGCAAACATGAAATTATTCATAAATTCCATAGGACAGGGTTGTCCCCCGTGTATTTCACAAGAAAACATAATCTCATTGAAATCGCCTCCGCAAGACTAGGGTTTATGAACTTGTTGGCTCAGATTACGTAACAACTCCCACGTTAAATGCTTGTACTCGCTGGCCGGCCATCCATAAAACCCAGTAAACCGCCACTCATGAGCCCCTGCAGCGTCATCAACTAGAGTGTCAATATAGTGTTCAAAGAAATTTTGAAAAGGCAACGAAATAGAGTTCCGCCACATCAAGCCCAAAAGCTTCTTTAGTCTATCTACTAAAGAAAACAACCATTAGTAAAATTCATTTGTTGTTTGATTTTATCCGTTTCCTTAGCTTTGAGTCTAGTCTCCATTGGAAAGACTCAAATGGGAACTCGAAGCTACAAAAATTTCTTTAGTCTATTGCCCGCACGTAGGTTCCCAAGCCCACGGTTGTCCCAGATAAGAAGACTCGTACCTCTCCACAGGGTTACTCCGCAGCCTTTGCCGATTGAAGATAAGAGAAAGACTGTAGATTGGTTGAAGAAGACACTTTGATCCTTTCCGGTGAGCTAGCAATAGCCTTATCCATGTCATCTATTTCCAATGTGGGTTATTTTGTTTTTCCCACCATTGCAGCATAATTACACGTCTGAGAGACACCCCTTCGCGTCACACAACACATTTTCCTAGCTGGAACGTTTGAATGTCTCCTTGGCTTCACAGCTTTCTCGCCAGAGTAGGCCAAAATATAGTGCACTAGAGGAGACCCAGATGAATCAAGTTGGTTGGATTATACTCCCTATATCAGCCCATTCAACAATCCATTTGTGCAATTTTAGCAGGATTAGCTAGTGAGATATTGCCTTCAAAATTAGCCATCAGATCCAAGGCACTTTCCAAATGTGCTGAGATATTCGCCTAGACAACTTGTTGCTCAATTTGACAGTCAGAGACATGTGCCAACTAGTATTGATCCACTAAAATCTCTTTGCTCCTAATTTCCTTTTTCTTTTTTTTCCTTTTTTTTGTTAGGTGGAATTACCAACTTCTAATTGGGTGTCAATTTGAGTGTCCACAAAATTAGGAGATTGATTTGAATCACTCGATTTTTGGTCCTACAACCACATCTTTCCAACTTCAGATGTCATTTTTTCTGCAATATCCGCTTCAGAATTTGGAACCTCAATAAGAGTATGACAAGTGTCCTTTCCGGAAGCCATGCTGGTTGTTGCCCCTGACTTCCGCCGCTTGCCTGAGAAGTAGTTTTTGATGCAGGGTTGGTGTTGCTGCCTCGCCATTCCAGCAAGTAAGGATTAGTTTTTCCTTTGTGTATGCTCCTCTCCAAGTTTAAAAGTTAGTTAAGTTAATTAATAAAATGGTTTGGAGGTCTTGTTAGTTTCCTTCCTTAAAGTAACCAAATTTTAAATTTAAAAAAATTCAAAATTAGAATTTTGTATTCGAATTTAAAATTCAATGTGCTGAAGTAATATCAAGACTTATGTATTTTGAATTTGCAATATTACATACCTTCACATATAAGAAGGTAATGATCAATGAAATGTGAGAGCTTTTTGCTGCTTAATTTCTCTTCCTCTAGCTTCATATTCCACATAAAAGATGCTTGGCTTCATATTCCACATAAAAGTTGCTTGATTCACACCATAAAACCAATAACTTAAACACCAAGTAAAGAGGACGTCATGAAATTTATAGCAATTCTACCCTTCCAACCAACAAATCTAGTATCAGAGTCATCTAATTTATTCTTGAGGGACCTATAAACCAGAAAAATTTGAGTGAAACACACAACAAACCTTTGAGACATAAGAAAGATCAAAGAGAAAATCATAACTTCAGCTTTTGTAAATGACCTTACTAAATTTCTTACCACTTCCACCACCTAAATTTACTAAAGAAAACTATCTATAGTGGACTATAATGACGAAAACCTACTTGAAAGCTTTTGATTTATGGGAGGTTATTGAAAATAAAGAAGTTGTAACCCCACTTTCAACAAATCCCACAATAACTCAACTCAAGAATCATAGTGAGCAAACATTCAAATAATTCAAAGTCTTGACATGGATCCATTCTGTAGTCACAAAAATCATATTCAATAAAATTATGATTTGTGAAATCGTTCAAGAGGCATAGATCAAGTTAAAAGAAAAGTACAATGATAAGATGATGAAACTAGTTAATCAAATCAAATTATTAAGAAGAGAACTTTTAGACACAAGCATTGTACAAAAAGTACTTGTAAGCATACCAGACAAGTTTCAGTCCAAGATATCTTTTTTAGAAGATTCTAGGGATCTTACTAAAATATCTTTGGCAAAATTAGTTAATGCACTTCAAGCATAAGAACAAAGGAGACTTATGAGACAAGATGAGGCAATTAAGAATGCTTTTCCAACCAAACATTTTAAGAAGAATCAGCAAAAGAAGAAAAAGAAGCATGATGGAAAGTAATCATTTAAAGACATTAAATACAACACATCAAATGTAAAACAACCAATATCACTATGTCCTTATTGCAAAAAAGCAAATCATCTTCCCAAATACTATTAGTGGAGACCAAATATTGTCTATAGAAACTATAATGAAAAGGGTCATATAGAAAAAGTTAGCCTACAAAAGAAGACACCTAGGCAAATTTAGCATGCATAAGTGGTCAGTGATGATGTAAAGGAAGCTAAAGAACATTTTTTTTAAGGCAAATAGCAACTCTATTTACAAAGAGAGTAAGGTTTGAATTGTAAATAGTGGTTGCATAAATCACATGTCACCAAATCTATCAATTTTTAAAGATCTTGATAAGAATTTTACCTTTAAGGTTAACATAGGTAATAGAGACTTCATACTAATGCAAAGCAAAGGAATAATAGCAATTCAAATACATATAAATACCAAACTAATCACATAAGTGCTATATGTTCTATATATTAATCAAAATTTATTGAGTGTTAAGTAACTTCTAGAGAAAAGTCATTCTTTAGAATTCAAAAACAAAACATGTACAATTTATGATTCATATGGTGAAAAGCTCATATTTATTTTAATAAAAATGAAAAGTTTTCAAATAAATTTAAAATAGTTAAAGAGTTGTGTTATAATTGTAGTTTTAGATGCCAAGTTTACTAAAACTGCAAAAGAAAGAAATAATGATTGATCTATCTGAAATTAAAGAAGGTAGAGATGTTTATGAAGCTTATTAGTAAGACAAGTAGACCGAACTTCCATTCTTAATAGATCAAACCTAAAAAAGCAAAGAGAAATTGTAATTAATACATAGTGACACTTGTGGACCCATAAGCATAGTCATTTAATTGTAGCAAATGCTTTGTGATTTTTATTGATGAGATGACAAGATTCTGCTGAATTTATTTTTTAAAATAAAAATAAAAATTTACTATGGTCTTTAAAAAGTTCAAAGCTTAGGTGAAAAACCAAAACAATCTTAAAATCAAAGCAGTAAGAAGTGACAATAGAGCTGAGTACACATCAAACCTTTTTAAAGAAATCTGCATAACTAATGGAATCCAATAATAATTTATAACATCATAAAGTACCATGGAAATATCTAGGTGTTTTTTCTTTGAAAAAGGCTCACCAAAAAGGTTTTGGGTAGAGGCTATAAATACCTTTGTGTATTTATTGAATATGCTCCTAACTAAAGTTTTTACGAATCAAACTCCTTATAAAGCTTGATTCTAAACCATTAATAAGCCATCTAGAGATCTTTGAAAGCTTTTGCTATGCTTTAGTGCCAAAAAAAAAAAACGCAAGCCAGATCAAAAAATTAAGGTTTGCATCTTTATCTTATACACTAATATAACTAAAAATTATAGGATTTCTAATCCTTAAACTAGTAAAGTTAGCAACAATAAAGAGTTAAGATTTAGTGAAGAAAAAAGATAGAATTGAGAAAATTTTAAAGTAGAGTATGTTAGCTCAAAGGTTGGTCAACTGCAATAAAAAGGGTTTGAGTTAGGTCAAAGGTTGGTCAACTGCAATAAAAAGGGTTTGAGGAGATAAACATTAACATATATGAAGAATTTCCAATTAAAGGCACTAAACCTCTAGCTAATATTTATAAAAGAATTCAAGTAACAACATCGAAACAAGTAAACTTTGTAGAGACTTGTGAAAACTCCAACTAGAAGAAGACAATGCAACTTGAAATAGAAGCTATTGAGAAGAACCAAACTTAAGTTCTGGTTGATAGACTAGGGAACAAAGTTCTTATTTGTTTAAAGTGGATATAGGGTTAAGCTTAACTTTGATAAATCAGTTAATAAACATAAGGCCAAGCTAGTGGTAAAGGGTTATGCATAACAATATGACATAGAATACTCAGAAACCTTTGTTCCAATAACAAGGCTTGACACCATCAAACTTTTACTTGCACTTATAACATAAACAGGGTGGGTGGTTCATCAATTAGATGTAAAGACTGCATTTTTGAAAGGGAATTTAGTTAAGCAAGTATTTGTGAAGCAACCTTAAGGTTTTAAAAAATGAGGAGAATAACACAAAATGCACCCATTGAAGAAGGTTTTATATAGACTGAAATAGGTTCTAAGAACCTAGTATAGCAAAATTAATGACTACTTGTTAAGACTTTCATTTAATAAAAGCAAAAATTAAGT
Organism: Bruguiera gymnorhiza; assembly: GCA_020883675.1. Lineage (NCBI taxonomy): Eukaryota > Viridiplantae > Streptophyta > Magnoliopsida > Malpighiales > Rhizophoraceae > Bruguiera > Bruguiera gymnorhiza. The sequence goes on along the minus strand of JAIRCJ010000136.1, from coordinate 1,318,006 downwards.
TATAATGTACATTAGAAAGCACAAGAATGATCAAGTGATTTTATCTCTGTATGTAAATAATTTACTAATTATTGGGAGTAACAAACAACTAGTGGATTAGTTCAAAACTGAGATGAAAAAAGTGTTTGAGATAATAGACTTAGGAGAAATGAGTTTCTTTCTTAGTATAAAAGTCTATCAATGTAATTGTAAGAGCTTTATAAACCGAGAGAAATTTGTCAAAGAAGTCTTTAAGAAGTTTTAAATAGAAAACTACAAAAACTCTAACACTCCTTTGGGAGTTCGAACAAAGATCAAAAAGCTATTGTATCTAATAGCATCCAAACTAGATATTATGCAAGTTATTGTCTTCTCTTCAAATACATGCATGATCCTTTTGAGACTTATTTTAAAGTAGTCAAAAGGGTGCTTTGGTACCTAAAAGGATCCACTAACTGTGGTATCATATTTAAGAGAATAAGCAAGCTAAAATTGGTGGATTATACAAATAGTGATTAAGGTGGCTCAAAAGATAACATGAATAGTACCACAGGTTATGCCTTTACCCTGGGATCAGGAGCTTTTTGTTGAAACTATAAAAAATAATCAATAGTGGCTTAATTAAAAATAAAAGCAGGATGTCTTGTTGTCACAGTAAGTGTGAATCAAGTCATTTGGATTTTAAGGTTACTAATTGATCTTAAAGAAGAACTAGTAAGGGCAACAAATATGTATTGTGATAATCAAACCATAATTGCAATATATAAAAATCTTGTTTTACATAAGAGAACAAAACACATTTTGATAAAGTTGCACTTTGTAAAAGAAATATAAGAAAACAAGGAGATAAAGTTTACTTTTTGTTCAACTGAAGGCCAGTTTATAGATATTATGACAAAGCCACTTTATAAAGGAAGATTCAAGCAATTAAGAGATAATATAGAAATATAATGTAATAATACTAAGTAGGAGTGATGCAAGGTTAGTGTTATTACCTTGCCATTCTAGGAAGTAAGGATTAGTTTTTCATTGATTTATGCTCCACTCTAAGTTTAAAAGTTAGTTAAGTTAGTTGATAAAATGGTTTGGAGGTCTTATTAGTCTCCTTCCTTAAACTAACCAAATTTTAAACTTGAAAAGATTCAAAATTAGAATTTTGTATTTGAATTTAAAATCCAATGTGTTAATGTAATACTTAACCGATTTATTTTGAATTTGTAAAGTTACGTAGCTTCATATATAAGAAACTAATAATCAATGAAATGTGAGAGCTTTTTGCTTCCTTCAACTTCATATTCGATATAAAAGATACTTGATTTACACCATAAAACTAGTAACTTGAACACCAAGTCAAGAGGATATCTCGAAGCTTATAACAACTCTACCCTTCCAACCAAAAATTCTAAGGCCACCTTAACAAAAGAGAAATTCTTAGCATAATTATTATCTTTCCTTATCGCTCTAGGTTCAAATATAGTGCTTGCTTGTCTCATTAAAAAAGCTCGTAAACTCTCTCTATAGTTCAAGGAGTCAATAAGCATTAAATCTCCCTTATTTACTTTAACAGAAAAAAGCTCACAATCTTTATTAATATAGTTAAAAACAACCACAAAATAAGAGAAATTAGATTTCTCATACTTAAAATTAATCCAAAATGTCTCTCTTAACTTCTACTTCACTTTTATTCCATTAAGCAGTAAGTTTTGCACATTAAAAAGGCTCAAAAATGGAGAAATCTTCCTTAGCTTTACATCCTCTCCTCATCAATAATCATAAAAGAACCTACTTAATTACTAAGAGCAATAGTTGCCACCATGACAAAAAAGAAATTCTTAGCATAACTATTATCTCTCCTTATCCCTTTAGGTTCAAATATAATGCTTGCTCTTTTAATTAAAGAAGTCTATAAACTCTTTCTATAGTTCAAGGAGTCGATAAGTATTAAATTTCCCCTATTTACTTTGACCAAAAAAAAAAAAGCTCATAAACTTTCTTAACATTGTTTAAAACAACCACAAAAATAGGAGAAATTAGATTTCTCATACTTAAACTTCTACTTCACTTTTGTTCCATTAAGCAGTAGGTTTTACACATAAAAAAGGCTTAAAAATGGAGAAATCTTCCCTAGTTTTGTATCCCTTCCTTATTAATAGCCATAAAAAAAAAAAAACTACCTAAAAGGTTTTTATGTTGAAAGGCTTCTAAATAGGCAATTATCAACTATGAAATTAATAATGTTGTCATCATCTCTAGTATTAAGCACCACCACCTCCTTATCTACCTCATGGTAAGAGTTATAAAACTTTATTTAGAACCAATGTAAGAAGATAAGCCAAACCAAAATCAAGAAAAGTATAAAACTCTAATTAACTAAAGCAAGAATTTTATAAAAATATGAAAAGAGCTTGTACATTCGCAAGCTTTAGGTTAGTCATACAACATTATTATAATATGGAATTAACAAATTTCTTAAAGTTGAAGTGGCACTTATGGAAGGAGGAAGAAAAAGTGCTAAAGAGTGAAGAGGAGCATGCCTAGGGGAAGGAAAAAGAGAAAAAAAAAAATGATGATGAAAAGAATTCGAGCCCATGAGACCTTGGCTTCCTTAGAAAAGGCATAACCACTAAATCAAATAGCCAAGCGGTCATTCTAGGTTATTTAACCATCTCTTAGAAATATAATAGAAAATTTTGAATTGATGGGTTTTGAGCCCAAAACCAAAGAGAGAAGGACACGTGTTATCCAAACATCATAGTCAATGGACTAAAAGCAATCAATATGAAAGTTGATTTTGTTAACTATTACATATATCTTTTGTTTTAAATCACAAGGAAAAAGGGCAAGAATTGCATCCTTGGATTTTGAACCCATAACCTTTAAAATAAATAGTTAAGTAATTAATTAATGAACCAAAGTACCTATTGGATTTTTATTAACTATATATATATTTATATATTAAGTAATTAATTTTGGTATTTTCACTTGATATAACATCAAATTTTGAGTTCAATGAATTACAATATATTATTAATGTGATTGAAGTATTATAACTAATTATTTTATCTTAGTATTATATATTACTCGGTCCCTATAATAAATATAAAGATAATAAGTTTTTAAAACTCTTAACAAATTTAGAAAAGTGTTTTATAATAAAGGCACTTAATCTACTTATATAGATATGGAATATAAGTTGTCTCAATAAGTTTAAAAGGTTTGACTTTAAAATATCCATGAAAAGAATATAAACACAAGACATTAAATATGTCAATTAAATGAAAAATAAGTTTATTGTTTTTTTAAATCATTTATGTGAATTGTTTTTACAATTTATCAATAAAAATAAATGGTTTAAAACTCGTCTATTATATTATTCAAATTTGTTGTAATGCACATCTTATCATGTTATTGTTCAATCTTAAGACATTATTATTTAAATATTTGACTTTCAAAATTGTTGAGTATCTATTATATTTTTAATATGTTAAAAATAACAGAAGATTGTTAGTACACTTTTAAAATATAAATAAGTTATATCCTTTAGTTTAATTAATGGTTATGCAAAGACATCATTTGATAAAAGGAAAAGTTAAAAAGGTTATGTCTATTAGGCCTAACAGATATCATTCTTGGCTAAATAACCCTTATATATATATATATATATATATAGTGGCTTTTCTTTGATAAAGGGATAAAAATTTTGTTTATAATTTCACTACAGCAAAATTAGTAAACTAGTTAACAAAAAAATTTTATACATATAAAACCTTGAAGGCTTAATTTTAGTAATGCAACTTATAGTCAAATGTACTTCATTTTATCTTATGAAATAATTGTTACAAATTAGTACAAATGAATTTTACCTTAAACAGAGTAATATTAAATATACAACTTAAATAAATTCTTCAATTCTTGATTCTAACGTCAACATTGGCCAACAAGGCCACAAATTATTAAATCTCATAAGGATGCCTTTCAAAGAAGGCAGTGGTTTTACTATTATGCCATAAAAGAGGAAATTGAAGCCACACCATTTTGATTCAAAATTAATAGGGAGGGCACGTAGGTAAGGAAACATTTCTATTATTTCACATGTATTTGCAATTTTCAAGTTTGTTAAGTATTAAAGAAGGGGTGACTATGTAATTGATACTTAATTAGACATATGGTGGGAATAAATAGGTGGCAACAAATTAGAGAAGCAATCACATAAGGATACAATAGTCATTTGCCAAAAGAAAAAAATTCAATTTATCTAAGCAAAGGATAAAATGGAAATTTACTAATTACCAAGTAAAAAAAAGAAAAGTTTTATCTTGGCCAAAAATATTCAAAAAAGAGTATCCTTACCTCTTTCTTTAATTCTTGACTCTCTTTCTCTCTCTCTCTTATTCTTTTTATCTATCCACCTACTATAGTGGAGATTTTGGTTTTTGAGTTAATGATTCTCTATCTCTAACCACTAAATCAAGTATCTTTCCTTCATAAGCTTTTGACTATGCAAATGAAATATAGATTTCTAAATTGTCTTAGTATAATTCCCAAATCTATCATATGTTTTTTTTTAATCTATTATATATTTTAATAAAAGTGTTATATATAATTTCCAAATATATCAAATATTTAAACAAAAGTGTCATAGTTTATTAAACCTATTATATATTTTAATAAAAGTGTTGTATATATTTCTCAAACCTATTATATATTCCATTAAAGTGTCTTAGCTTATTTTTCACAAGTATTTATATTTGCTAATCTTAAATTGGCATTATCCCAATTTGTTTGAATACGATAGGTTTAACCAAGTGTTGGATTGTTTAGGAAAATTGTTATTTATATACAGAGGAGATACAATTTGGTCAAGTAAAATTGAGTCTTCAAGCCTTGTGCTACTTCTTGACATAACAAGACATTGAGAAAACTTCTTCAGTAAAACAAATCACACCCTAAATCTAATATAAAAAAATATAGTACGAAAGTTATTGATAAGACTAGTCTATAAATAATTAAGGAAACTATAAATATATACCATATATTAGACTTTGATTGGCCTATCAAGCCATAGTTGTAAATAAAGGTAAGGGCATTATAAGGGTTAACATCATTATATCAATATTAAAAGTTGTCTATGACAAAAAAGCTTACTTGAAAATTTTGTCTCTTACATTAAGGGTATGAAATACTTTTCATTATTATTATCTTTTAGTGTCAAGGATAAATGTGAATCATAATTATATTCATTTCATTAATTACATCTTATGACACTTTACAACCATTATATGACACTTTAAGGGTACAATACTTTTATTGAAAGTGTCACAATTTATTTCTAAATTTATTGTATAATTTTATTAGAAGTATCACATATAATTCACTAATCTATTATATATAATTCATAAACTTGTCTTATATTTTCATAAAAGTGTTGTGTATAATTCACTTAAAATATCATATATAATTCCAAATTTTGTTGTATAATTTACTAAAAGTGTCGTATATAACTTGATATTAATTTAATAAAAGTGTCGAATATAATTCTTAAACCTATTATATAATTTATTTAAAAGTGTCATATATAATTCAAAAATCTATTATATAATCCACAAACTGGTCATATACTTCAATACAAGTGTCATATATATTTCTTAAATATTTTGTATAATTCAATAAAAATATCATATATAATTTCCAAATTTGTTATATAATGCAATAAAAGTGTTTTATATAATTTCCAAATATATGGTATAATTCAATTAAAAGTGTTATGTATAATTTAAAATTTTCTTGTATATTTCATTAAGGTGTTGTATACGAGATATGTATAAAATTATAAATACTTACCTAAAATATATACAATATATTGATAAAATTATATAATACTTAGAAATGATAAATTTTAATTTTAAAAAAGAAAAGATATATGATACCTTAGAAAAATATATATATATATATGATAGTTTAATCATATTATACAACAATTTAATTATATAAGGCAAAAAATTCTTTTCTAAAAACATCTATGATTATAACAAAGATTTTCAATATCATATTTAAATTGTAAATGGGCATTACTTGTATTATTCTTTGACATACCAACTTTTGTTCCATAGTTTTATCTTTTTAGATATGATAAGTCATTATTTTCAAAATTGTTTATAAATATGTACTTAGAACAATGCTACTATGAACTTGATTAAAACAAATTTCAAATATATAATTAAAGAGCAAATAACTTGGTGAAAAAGCCTAGGAACCCCTTGGTGAATTTAAAATCTCATTAAGTGACTATACTTGGACAACAAATGTATATGACAGAAGGCCATTTTTTTATTAAAAAGTGAATATCTCATAGGTTTAAAAGATTTGGATAAAAATTTAGACCTTTAGACAATTACTTACATTTTAAACATATTTTTAATGTATATCATAAAATTTTAATTACATAATCTTATTAAATTACATATTTACTACATATTTTATGTATATATTATACATATAAAAATATCTATTTACATCATGTGTCATATTCATATTATAATTATTAAATTATACAACATAATTTATGACGATGTGAGATGCTACATTATTTTGACATCTTCCTTACTCCTTGTCTTTTTTTTATATATATAAATATTATAATAATAAAATTTCTGTAAAATTCTTAGTTAACTTTCATTTACAAATTATAAGTTTTAATGAAAACATTAAGAACAAATTCATACAATACCTTAATAGAATTATATGATATCTTACAAAAAATAAATTATACTTTTATGAAATTAAACGACACCTTACAAAAGATAGTACACCAAATAAATAATTATATGATACCTTATAAATTAAATTTGACATCAAATAATATGTAATTCTCAAATTTCTAATATTAATGCAAAGATTTCAATAAATTAAGTTGTTCTATAATGTCTCAATATTAGTATATATAGCTTTCAAAGATAAACATACTATTTTTTTGGTTTATATAATAGCTATCATTCTTTAATTTTAACAATATAGTAATTACATATTAATTTGTACAAATTATATTTGATTTTAATATAAATGTTCATTTAACATTATTTAGTCTTTAGTTTAATTAATGTTTCTTTATATTAATTTTTGTTAAACCTTACCAATATAAAAATTTATTACAATTTTTAGCTAACTTAATGTTGAACAAAAAAAATAAAATGAGATGAATATAACTACTTTCTTATACTTAATATTATTCATTTACCATTTTACCCTTTTTCTCTTAAAAAAAACTAAAAATAAAAAAAGCAAAAATGTTAATTGATAAATCTTTTAGGGGTAAATGCTTGTGTCCTCTATGCCCTAATAAAGTTATGCTATTTAGTTTTTTTGATTGAAAATTTTGTTCTAAAGGGATGACTATGTAAGTGATGCTTAATTGGCCCATAGTAGGAATAAGCAAATGGTAGCCAATTAGGAAAGTAATTATGTGAAGGTATAATAGTCACTTGCCAAAAAAAAAATCAATTTATCCAAACAAAGGATAAAAAAAAATTGAAAGAAATATCCTCTCTCTCTCTCTCTCTCTCTCTCTCTATTTGTTTGCCGTAATAAAGATTTTGCTTTTTAAGTCATTGATTCTCTCTTTTCGGCCACCTGATCAGATATATATCCTTAATAAGCTCTTAACTATGCAAATGAAATATATGTTTCTAAAGTATCCTAGTATAATTCCTAAACATGTCATTTATTTCAATAAAAGTGTCATATAATTTTTCCAAACTTGTTTTATATTTTAATAAAAGTGTCGTATATAATTTTCAAACTTGTCATATATTTAAACAAAAGTATCATGATCTATTAAGTCTATCTTGTATATGAATAATAATGTTGTATATATTTATCAAAACCATTATATATTCCACTAAAAGTGTCATAATTTATTTTCTACAAGTGTCTATAGTGGCTAATTTTAAATTGGTGTTGTCCTAAATTTTAAGAATGTGAGAAGTTAGACCAATTGTTAGCTTGTCTAGGAATATTGTTATTTACCTATAGAAGAGATATGATTGGTCAAGTAAAATTGAATCTTTGAGCCTTGTGCTACTTCTCAACATAATAAGATATCGAGAAAACATTTTCAATGAGATAAATCACATCATAAGTATAATAAAGAATGATATAGTATGAAAGATATAGATAAGATCAACTTGTAAATAATTAAAGAAGTTGTAAGTGTATACCAAATATCAGACTTTCAATTAACCCATTAGACTATAACGATGTATATAGTCGAGGACATTGAAAGAGCTAATATTGTACTATTAACATTAGAAGTTGTTTATAACAAAGATAATAATAATAATAATAATAATAATAACTTAAGAGCTTTGTCTCTTACATTATAGATAAGAAAAACTTTCCATTATTATTGTTTGTGAATTAGTATCATGGATATATGTGAATCATGACTATATTCATTCCATCAATTACATTTTATGATACTTTATAAGTACAATACTTTTATTAAAAGTATCATAAACTATTTCCAAATCTATTGTATAATTTCATTAAAAATATCATATATAATTTATGGACTTATCGTATATTTTTATAAAAATGTTGTATAATTCTTAAACTTATAATACAATTTATTTAAAAGTGTCATATGTGATTTCAAATTCTATCATATAATTTACTAAAAGTGTTATATATAATTCTCAAACCTAACATTAATTGAATAAAGGTGTTACATATAATTCCCAAACTTGATATTAATTTAATAAAAGTGTTATTTTTAATTTTCAAACTTAATCATTTAATTTATTTAAAAGTGTCACATATAATTTAAAATTTGATTATATAACTCACAAACTTGATATATATTTCAATAGAAGTGTTATATATATTTCTTAAATTTATTATATAATTTAACAAAAGTTCAGATATAATTCTCAAACTTGTCATATAATTTGCTATAAGTATCCGTATATAATTCACATATGATTCAATTAAAAATATTGCATATAATTTTCAAACATGTCATATAATATAATAAAAGTGTTATATATAAATTTATTGTATAATTTAATTAAAAGTATTGTATATAATTTTCAAACTTATCGTACAATTTATTTAAAAGTGTCATATATAATTTAAAAATTTTTCATATATTTTATTAAAAGTGTTGTATACAAAATATTTATAAAATTATAAGTACTTATCTAAAATATATATGACACTTGACAAAATTACAAAACACTCAAAAATTATAAATTGCAATCTTATAAGATTATCACATAAAAGATATATGACACTTTTAGAAAAAAAATATACAAAGGGTTAATCATATTATATCATAATTTAATTATATAGGACAAAAAAATCTTTTTTATAAAAACATCCATAATTACAAATTTTGAATATCATGTCTAAATTGCAAATAAGCATTATTTATTTTATTCTTTGACATACTAACTATAGTTCTATAATTTTATCTTTTTAAATATGATAAGTCATTATTTTTAAAGTTGTTTATAAATATGTACTAAAAATAATATTATTATGAATTTGACTGAAACAAATTTTAAATATATAATTAAAAAACAAATAACTTAGTGATAAAAAATGTGTCAAAGGACCTATTACTAAATTTAAAATCTCATTGAATGACTATATTGAGGCAACAACTTTATGTGCCAAGGGCCATTTTCACTAGATAATGAATATCTCATAAATTTAAAATATTTAGATAGAAACTTTAAATTTTTGGATAGTTACTTGTATTTTAAATATATTTTTATTATCTATCATAAAATTTTAGTTATATAATCTTATTAAATTACATATTTATTATATATATTATGTATATATTATACATATAAAAATATATATTTATATCATATGTCATATTTACATTATAATGATTAAAGTAACATAATATATGACAATGTGAGATGTCACACCATTTTGACATCTCTCTTATGCCCTTTTTTTTATTTTCATATAAATATTACAATAATAAAATTTTCATAAAATTTTTAGTCAACTTTCACCCATAAATTATAAATTTTAATGAAAATGTTACAAATAAATTCATACAACACTTTAATATTATCATATGATATTTTTTAGAAAATATATGATATTTTTATAAAACTAAATGACATTTTATAAAAGATAATACATTAAAAAAATTATATAATACTTTATAAATTAAATTTGATACCACATATTATGTAAATCTCAAATCTTTAATATTACTATAAAAATTTTTAATAAATTAAGTTGTTGTACAATATTTCAATATTAGTATATATAATTATAAAATATAAATATATTATTTTTTAACATTTAATAATAAAATAATTACATACTACTTTGTGATAATTATATTCGATTATATTATAAATATTCATTTGACATTATTTTTTGGCATCTGTCGACTGAGGGCGAGAGTCATTCATTGTTGTCTTTATTCAATCTCCTCTATACAACAAAACCCGCCGCTTGAACCTCATTAGTTTTGAGCAGGTCTCTCTCACATCCAACTTCAATGGAAACGAGTATGAAACTTCAACACTGTGCATCTAAACACCTAAAACTTATTTTTAGCCAATCCGATTCCCAGGTGGGTTCGCCATCTTCTGCCTTGTGGTCATAATCACAGCTTAGACGATGTGGTCACGGGGTCATTACATCTGGGGCGCAATCAACACCGCATCTGTCGCGAAATCAGCTTAATGTTCGAGTTCCTGACAAGCTTGGATTATTACTCGGCCGACCTTTTTAAGCTTAAAAAGGTTTTCTTCTCTACGGCTCCGTCTCGCATGGTAGAGATCCTGATTATTCTTTGGAAAGAAGAAAAAGGAAAAAAAAACGGAGAGAGAGATCCGGATTATTCGGCATCTCGGACTCTGGTTTCAGTGATCCAACGGCTATGATCCATTGTGTTAAACCCAAAGGACGTAGGTCCCACCGGGCATCTATTTAACCGCCGTATTAACGATAAGGAAGCAATGGAAGGAGTGAAAACATGGGCGGCAATGGAAAAAAGTCAAGACCACAAATGGGAATCTGCAAGGGGAGCCAGACCGGGAGATAGAAGAGTTGCTTCAAATCCCGTTTGCTCTTTTCGTTTTTGCTTCGTTTTGGTTTTTTAGAAGTTCTGGCGTAGCAAAGCCGAAGCCAGAGAGAGAGAGAGAGAGAGAGAGAGAGAGAGAGACACACACACAGAGCCAGCTCGAGACAACCAGACAAGGAAAGGAAGGAGTTGAAGAAATGGTATGTTAATATTGGGCAGGTGGTGATAATGGCGTGGTTGTGGTATTGCCAGCTACAGATAGCATCGGGAGGAGGAATAGCAAAACCACCCTGGCTTCCCAGAGCCGAGCATCATCGTCATCATCATCATCATCATCCCATTGCTTCTCATCTCTCTCCCGACCGCTCGATCTCCCTTGGTGGGTCCCCGTCTTCTCGACGTCGCGATCTCGTCTTCATCGTCAATCCCCGAGGTCTCCTCCTCTCTTCCCTTCTCTGTGTCTCTTACAGTCTTACTTTTGTTTTTGTTTTGTTTTGTTTTTGGTTTAGTTAGCTGTTGAAAAGAAACTCTGTCCGCATTTTCCGTTTGGTTCTGGCGAAAAGTGGGAAAAGTGAAAGCAATTAGGGTTTCAGTTAGAAGTCATCACAGGCTGTTTGGCTTAGTTGAGTTCAGTGTAGTTGTTGTCTTTGTCGAGTGATTCGCGTTGGGATTGGAGCAGGGGCTAGTGGGAGGACCGGTAAAGAATGGAAGAAACTGATTCCCTATCTCCGGTCTCGCCTTGACAAAGATTGCAATGTAAGATTCTCTGCTTCGTTGATTCGATAAACAATATTTCCTTTGTTTTCTTTGGATGGGTTCTTATCTGCCTATTCTGCCCAGATTTGTGAATCTTTGACTTCAGGTCCTTGTCATGCAATCGACATAACAAGGGAGGTAGGGAGCAGAGCTTTTCTGGGTTATCCTTTAATCTGACTAACATTTTGCGGCGAGGAATTTATGTTGTATTTGGTTCTTTGTCGCATGAATTACATGTGTAGGCAATCAGGGAGGGTGCTGATGCTGTGGTTGCAGTAGGAGGTGATGGCACTCTTCATGAGGTGCCAACCTTTTCCTTCTAAACTAACATTTTGTAACATTACTCCATGTTTTTAATCTTTTTTTAATATAATTACAGAAGCTCATTCAACCTGGGCTTATGCCCAACTTTTCAACCAATGTAATAAATGGAAGCAAAGGCTCGAAGTATGATTAAATTAAATGGTGTGGAGGGTCACCAAATATCTACCAAGCCAGGGGAAAGATACAAAAATGAAAAGGATTAGAATTCTTGTTGCATAATGTAGGTTTTCTCAAATCAAGTATGGGCTATGTCTCTTTTATAGTTGTTTTGCACACGACGCCTATTAATTTCTGCATCTCCACATTTTCTTCTATATTTTTTTTTCCCTTCTTTGGGTTTGTGTATACAGCAGTACATTTGATGCATAATATATGTCACAGCACCCATAGACTTCATCTTCCATTAAGCAGGTTGTTAATGGATTCTTCTGGGCTGGGAAACCTGTTACCAACAGCAATAGGGAGGCTTTCCACTCAACTGCTCTTGGTGTAAGTTGCTATATATCTCATGTAAAGTTTAGTTGTTTATGGCATCTACTTCAATATGCTACAAGTTTTATGGTATGGATTTCTGATGGGTATATGTGGTTGTGCTGTGCCTGTCTACAGCTCATCCCTCTGGGGACTGGCTCTGATTTTGCAAGGACATTGGGCTGGTTAGTTAGTCCTACTCAAATTTGGACTAATCTCTTGTGAGCTTTTTATGATTATATACTATCGATCATGACATATATATTTATTGTTACTTGTTGACTTTTAGGAAAAATGATCCTCTTGAAGCTATTGATCGCATTGTGAGAGGTACTTTTTATTTTTTATTTTTATTTTTTGTTTCTCCCATTTTAAGTTTGATTCAATCTTACAGAGTATTCTGTATTTCTGATGGAGATGCTCAGGGATTAGATCTCGAGTTGATGTTGGTGTCATCAGTGGAGAAAGTGAAGAATCACATTATTTCATAAATGTAGCAGACATTCATTTGTAAGGTTAACTTGTAACTTTGGCGTTGGCTTCACTAAGTTTATGGATCATTGTATTCATTGCTTTTCCTGGAATTTCACAGGAGTGCTAAGGCTGGTTACTATGCTTCAAGATACAAGAGATTTGGAAACTTATGCTATGTTATTGGTGCTCTGCAAGCCTTTATGGGGCACAGAAACCAGGACCTTAGAATCAAGGTTGTCCCTTTGAATTAGTTAGAATTACATGCAAAAACTGTCCTATGCTTAGCTATACCATTATATATAATGTTGTGATATCTCACTATGTTATTCAACAATTTGATAAACTTTGTAAAATTTTATGCGTGTAGGTTAATGAAGGTGAATGGGAAATATGTTCTCAAGTCACGGCTCTTTGCATTGGAAATGCAAAGTACTTTGGTGGCGGTATGAAAATCACTCCAAATGCTGACCCGTGCAGTGGAGACTTTGAGGTGAAATGCTGTTTCTGTCGGCTCGTACAATTACTAGGCTTTTGCTTCATGATACACTCGGGCAATTTCTCAGCATATTTTGGCTTTTCTCTATGGTTTCTTGCAGGTTGTAATTCTTCAGGACTTTAGATGGTATGACTTTATTCTAAAATTACATAAGCTCTACCAGGGGACACACTTGTCACTGAAAACTGTGGCAACAAAAAGGTGGGCCTCTTTGCAAATGAAGTTGTATTCTGACAATTCTTCCTACCATATTGTTCTTCACTATTTCTTCTGCATCGGTGTGTGATGCCCGTCCAGTTAAGTTTGTAGTCAATGCTAGTAATCTGGTGAGGTAGCTGTTCAACTCTTTTATCTCATTCACACTTTCTTTCCTATCTCAACAGCGTGCTTTCCATCGAAGTGGAGCAAATTGCTGGCAGTGGGAGCATATATGTGCAGTCTGACGGGGAACACTTAGGATTCCTTCCCAGGAAGTTCTGTATCTTACCTTCTGCCATTGAGATGATACGCTGACATGAGACCTGAGAGATACCCAATCATTGAAAGGAGCCATGTTCGATTTTGCTTTTCCATTTTCTTAAATAAATATAGAAGAAAAACTCGTTTGATTGTCTGCATGCGGAAAATCAGAAACACAACAGCGCACGGGTGATCAAAGAGTATAAATCTATGCAGGAGTCATTTTTATGCCATCAGATGTTGCTTGTGTATGTCTCGTGGTTTTTTTTTTTCTTTTTTCTAATTATCTCCTTTTGCGAGAGAAATATGGAATTTGTGGCCTTATTGATTCAAATAACAATAATAATAATAATATGGTTCTACACTCAATTAATCAAACTTCAGTTAGATTTTCGACTACCAGCCTGAAGTAGCAAAATTTCAGGAAGCTGTCCTCATAGACAGGTAAAAGGTGTTGGTAGGAATGGAAAGTAATCATTCCTATAATCCGTGGTGATGCGCATAAAAAGATTCATCCTCTGGATCCCTACTACCGGGGGACTCCGGCTGCAGTGTATAGGTGCAATAAATTAATATATTTATAAAATATGAGTATAATGATTAATATATTTATAAACTATTTTATCAAGTATTTTTATTTTTTGGTAAAAAAATAGTAATAGTAAAGAACAATTTTTATTGACAAGAACTCTTTCACAAGGTTACTTCAAAGTTGTAATTATTAACAATTATATGTTAACTAAATAAAAAATTATTAATGAATTAATTATTTTTAATAAAAAATTAATTTAAATTAAATTAAAAATGTAAGAATTAAATAAAATTATAAAAATTTAAAATTTTAATTTTAAAAATTTTAAACTAATTTTTTGATACTCCGTTTATATTTTATATGACCACCGTTCTTGGGGCTTTTTAGATATTTTAAAAACTCCGAAGGAGTCGCCCTGTCCTGTCTGTCAATGGCGAGTTCCTTTCTTTCCTCTGCCCCCATTACTGTCAATCTCAACTCGCACCGCCGCCCCACTATTTTCTCCCCAGATTTTCGCGGCAGAATCAACAGAATCAGATGCAACGGAGAGACCCCAACAACAAACTCGTCGCCCAAGCGAGGATCTGAACCAGAAAATGCACTGCTGAAGCTAGCTTGGTACGGCTCCGAGCTTCTAGGAATCGCTGCTTCGTTTTTCCGTTCGCCGCCAAGCACTGTAGCTCCCCAGCTGGATCTCAAGCCCGCCACTGATGAATTGGGAGCCCTTGACCGTGCCACAGTCGTCAACACCATCAAGGAGGATTTCCAGAGGTCCTACTTCGTCACAGGTTACATTTTCCGTTCTCACAGTATCTATTTACTGGGTGGTGCTACAAGCAAGATGAGTATTGAAAGATGCCTCTTTTATCGCTGCTTATCTAATTTCTGATAGAAAATAGGGAGCAGAAGCTTGCTTCTTTATTGGTACTAATACACTGGTTTGGTACTTGCTGGACTGCTTATCGTTCTTCTTGATTGGCTAGGTAACCTTACCCTCCATGTATATGAGGAGGATTGCGAGTTTGCTGATCCAGCAGGCTCCTTTAAGGGACTTAGCCGTTTCAAAAGAAACTGTGCAAACTTTGGATTGCTGATTGAAAGGTCGAATATGAAACTTATGAAATGGGAAAACCTTGAGGTGAGCTCACGGAGTTGACTTTCAAAGCTGATGCCTCACAATAGAGAGATGATTTGAGTTCCTTAGCTGAGATTAGTTGAGCAATTACAGTTGGCATTGACATTGCTGCCCCATGGCCTATGATATTTATATGTTCCTTAGACCAACCAGTTCGCTGGCTGGCCATCTCATTTTAGCGTAGGGGTGGTTCTTTAGTCATCTGTTGTCATCATTTGGCATTTGGTGACAGGATAAGGGAATTGGCCACTGGAGATTTAGCTGCGTCATGTCGTTTCCGTGGAGGCCAATTCTTTCGGGTACGTCTCATGCTTCTTATCAAACATACATACTGAGGTGAATCCACTTGGTTACTAATTAACACCACTGTAAATGAATCTATCCTGTTACCATCACAGCTACGGGGTATACAGAATACTATTACAATGCACAATCTGGAAGAGTATGCAGGTAAAGGCACGACGCGACTCAATCTGTCATCTTTTGGGTGTATTTGTTTGATTCCACAGTAGTTACTCGTACACTTGCAGGCATGTGGAGCACTGGAATGTTCCCAAAATGGCACTATTCAGGCAGCTTTTGAGGCCCAGCCAGGGGACTTGGCTTGGTGGGAGGAGAAGGGGTTCTTGAGAATACATTGACCTCGCGAACGAGATGCGTTTTAACGAGAGAGGCGGGGGCCTTGCCTTTTGCATTCACTAGACATTCTATGCAGGACCGTGTGTAGAATAGTGTACAAGAAAGAAAGGAAAGAAAATTGCCAGAGTTGAAATATGCAGTACGGATACAGACGGATGACTGTACAAATTTATGCTAATGGGATTCCTTCCTTCTATAATGTACGACACTCCCACACTTTTCCGGGAATGGACGTGTGACCAACAAGTTATAGCCATGCGAGACCTAATTAGATGTTTGAGGTGGAGTTTATATTTAATTTGATAAAAAAAAAAAAAAAAGGCCGTATCAGTCATCATTTGTTACTTGAATGCCTATGCCATTATGGAAAAAACAAAGAGAGAAAAATAAAAAAAAAAACATTTAATTGTGAAAGACTCTAGTGGACCCAGGTACCACGAAAATGATGCCTTACAAAATTAGTATAATGTGTTAGCCAAAAGAAAAAACAAAAAGAAAACAGGACAGGGAAAAAGAATCTCACTTGAAGAAGGATCGAGGGAGACAAAATAAAAAATAAAAAATAAAAAGGGTATTTCTATAGACAGAATTTTAAACGAAGCATCTAACTTTTGAGCCATCATAATGTAAATCGGTTCAAATGGTAGGTATTGATGGACACTCTGCATATCCTGGTTTTAAAAATAAGTTCAATAGACATAAGCCATGTTCTTTTTATAAATTAAAATAAGACAAAATAAATACCACTTTTCAAAATTTCATTCACAATAAATTACTTGGTTATTTATTTATTTACTTATTTTCAGATAGAAAATGATCTCGATGCTCAAAGGCTGGTAAAAATATCTTAGGCCGCCACCACTGTGGTCATTAAGGTGGCGTTGAAAACCACCACAAATAGGCTAAATTGAATTTGGATTGACCCATTTAGGACATTAAATTTCAAGTTTCACACATATAAGATTTTTCATTTTTTGGGTTAGAGTTATTAGATCCCTGCTAATCAAGTTTAAGATGGGAGGAGCCATTTTACATTAATTAATATTTAACTCCTCTTTTTGTTTTTTTTTTTTTTTTTTACCGCCTGATAGCAAAATTTACCGTCATATAATATAAATAATATCATTCCCCCCACCACCCCTCTCCCCCAAGGAAAAATAAAACAAAAGCAAAAACCTCCCTTCTCTAATAAAGTCTTCCCCCCTGCCTCCCTCCCTCACTCGCAGAAACTGCACTTTTCCGATTCAGCCATGGAGTTTCCGTACATGGAAGCCGTTGTCGGTATACAAGCTACTGCCTCTTTTTTATCTTTTTCTACTACGCGGAGTCGTCTTTGCTTCAACTTTGGGCTTTCTATTTTCTTTTGCCCCCCACCCCCTCTTTTTTCTTTTTTCCTTTTCTTTAATTTGAAAAAGATTTTGCTTTGTTTTGCAAGCATTGGCATTGAATATCGATTTGCGATGTTAACTGGGTGCTTAATAAGCTTGTTGGGGGTCTCTCGTTTATCTTCTTATTGTTTTTTATTCTCTCATATTTTCTTGGGCATGTCTCGTTATTCTCTTTGTTGAATGCGGGGCTTCTTCATGTGGAAGAATACTCTGTATGGTTGGGTGGAAAATTTGTGGAAGGAGAGAAACTTGAGGTTTAAATGCCCAGGGATCGTATCTTTTTCCTTTTAAGATGTTCGACACCATTTCTCTGCTTTTCCTTGCACTTGTGCATCCGGTAGAAATCGAAGCAACAGGAAACTTAGACTTTTGAATGCCTGCTTTCCTGGGGTTTTTTTAGTTTTTTTTTTTTTTTTAAAGAAAAGAAAGAAATCAGCTGAACTTAATGGGTAAAGAAAAACTAAGAGATAACGTGCGTATTTACGTTAAGAAGTTCTGGGGGATTTAACGTTGGTGAAATTTTTGAAAAAAGAAAAAATAAAGAATGAAAAATTAGAAATTTGTCCTCGACTGATGCTATTAGAGACACCAATACTGTTAACCCATGCTATTTGGGTATTATGAAGGTTGCTGGACAACCAATTATCAAGAAACTCTACCAAAGCAAGTTTGGAAAAATGTTTGCTGCATGCCAGGAGACAGATTTAATTAAGGGGCTATATATAGATAACTTTTTGTGTAACTGATTTAGCTGTGGTAATATGAGCCTTCTTGCTTGTTATGAAAACTCTTGCTTAGGTTCTGCTTTTCAGTCTGCCAGTAGTTCGTATTTGACGGATATAAGACTACATGGAATCTACATGCTTTAGGCTTTCTGCATGGGGAATATGGTCATACCATCCAGGCTCTAAGTTCAAGTGTGAGCAGAAAGACTGCACATAGGGTACCTCCATGGCGAACGAGGCATCCCATGTTCCATATGCATTCTTTATTCATCAAGAGGTGTTTTGGATGGAAGTCTAAGTAATTCTCAGGATGCAAAAACATAAACCAGACATGAATCTGAGGCACTATGCCTGCCCACAGTGGAAGCTAGATGAGGATAGTAGCATTTTAATGAGTGGGTATTATATTCACATTTGTTGACCTGAGGATGCTACTGTTAAAAGCCATTGAATGACAAGAATTTGAGACTTTATTTTTCTATTCCATTTTGGAATTGCTTTAGTGAAGGGCAAGTCTAGTTGCAATGGTAAGGGTACTTCATTATGACCTTCAAAGGTTTGAGTCAAGGAAAAAGACTCTTTGTAAAACCAAGTGTAAGGCTGCATACATTTAGCGCTTCTCAAACCCCACTGTGTGGGAGTTTGGTGCACTGGGATGCCCTGGGGATTGTTTTAGTCTGATGCTTGTTTATGCCTTATTATTTTGAACTTCCTCTGACTTGTGCGGTTCAGTGCTCGATAAGTTTTCTGTGGCAGAGTCTGTAATTGCATCTGTGTTTTCCATAATTTGCAGGTTTTATGATACTGATGTACATCTTTGAGACCTATTTGGATCTGCGTCAACATGCTGCACTGAAACTTCCAACCCTTCCAAAAACTTTGGAAGGAGTAATCGGCCAAGAGAAGTTTAAAAAGTCTAGAGCTTATAGCCTTGATAAAAGGTTTGCTGTTTCACGTGGTTCTCTGTGTAATTACATACTATTACCTTGAATTGGCTTTCTGTGTTTGTTAAAATGACAGTTTTCTTTCCCTGATTTCAATTGCTTTAATGTTTTCTCCTACTGTGTCTCATTATTTTCAGCTATTTCAATTTTGTTCATGATTTTGAGACTATACTGCTGGATTCTGCCATTTTGTTCTTTGGGATTCTGCCTTGGTTTTGGAAGGCAAGTGATTGTTTCTGCTGGTCTCGGCCTTTTTTGTTTTCTAGGACTTTGTGCCTTGGTTTTGTCCTCATTAACGTATCTTTGTAACTGCAGAAATCAGGAAATTTTCTTGTTTCAGTTGGTCTCAATGCGGACAATGAAATACTTCACACTCTTTCTTTTCTCGCTGGTGTTATGATATGGTCACAGGTACACACACAACATTTGCCTATTCTGGCTCACCTTTGAATAGTTGGTGGAACCACTGACTTAATTAAGCTGCCGAATACTCAAGTATTTTTTATGGCACCTATTTTTTGATTATTGGTCTAAATGTTTAACGAGGCACAACAAAATTCATCTCTCTGCATATATGGCACGATGTATTCAAACCGATTTGTGTAAAGGGAGCACATGTTGCCCTTAATGGCCTGCAAACTACTCAAATGAGGGGAAACATAAATTCTTTAGTACAAACACCTAGATGGTTTTTGTGTAATGGGAGTACATCTTGCATTAATTCCCTGTATACCACTGGCCTAAATGAGGTCAAGTATCAGCATAAAGGTCTGTAGTACACATGCCTAGATTATTTTGGCAATCATAATGCCTTGGTCAAAATTTCTAAGTTAGTAACACAACCAGCACAGCAGATGAAAGCCAGACTTTTGCACTTCTAAGTAACACTCTGAACTAGTAATTTTTGTTGGTAAAGATTAGAAAGGGCATTCCCATTTAATATGATAATGCATTGCTGTTCTCATATAGTTGAATGATTATGGCATCTTTCACATTGTCTGCAATGTAGTGTGGATTGCTGTAGCAGTAGGCTTACCTTGTGCATTCAATTCATTATTCAGTTTCACGTTACACAACCAGTGCTTATTTGTATTTTTCCATGCAGATCACTGATTTGCCATTTTCACTTTATTCAACTTTTGTGATTGAGGCTCGCCATGGTTTCAATAAAGTTTGTATTCCTTCTCTAAATCTTGTCATTCTTAAAGTTTTATCATTTTCAAAATTACTAATTCTTTATGTTAGGTGATATGTTTTCTTTGTGATCAGCAGCACAAATCTTGTGACGGTTTCATTTTCCTTTCTTCTTATATGGAATTTATTCTGGGTTTTTAATGTAGCTTTTCTTTTGTCTCTACAGCAAACAATATGGCTATTCTTGAGGGACTTATTCAAAGGAATTTGCATTGCAATTGTACTTGGCCCACCTATTGTTTCAGCAATCATTTTAATAGTACAGGCATGAGTTTTTCATCTCAAGTATGGAGTATATTTACAGTCTTTTATTACTGTCACCAGAATTTGGTCATTGATTTACTGCTTGTGGTTGCAGAAAGGAGGTCCTTACTTGGCTATCTATCTATGGGCATTTATGTTTGTTCTCTCACTTGTGATGATGACACTCTACCCAATTTTAATAGCACCACTTTTCAACAAGTTTACCCCGGTGAGTATTCAATTCTTTGGGCACTGTTTAGTTCATCTACCCCAGTGTAATGGTAGGTTTGGGTATCTTATTTCCCCTTCTTATGCTGTGATGCATAGCTTCCAAAAGGAGATCTCAGGACAAAAATTGAGAATCTTGCTTCCTCCCTCAAGTTTCCTCTGAAGAAATTGTTTGTAGTGGATGGATCCACAAGGTCAAGCCATAGCAATGTGAGGATTCAACTCTTGTAGCATCTGACCCCAATTTGAATTGTTTGCTGCCCCCTACTCCCAGAGGCATTCTCTTGTCCTTTTCTTCTGGTTGTTATTCTTGGGTGGTTTGATAGGAAGTTTTATTTTTGCTCCCCTTTCTTTGTGTCTTTGGTGTTACTTTTATTTAACTGTATGAGATAACATTGGATTCTGCCGTACCTCATGTTCTTGTCTTACACTGGGTCTGAAGTTGATCTTATGCACATCAATATGTTGTGTAGTTGAGGTCAAATATGTAGTGTTAGAGGAATTCTAGTGAGAAACAGAAAAAAGGAAAAAAAAAAAAGAAAGAGGACAAATTCTTGGCTGCTTTCCTCTGTTTTCATTGGGGGAAGGCAGAGAAATCACTGCCCGTCTTAAAAGTACTGTTAAAATGCAACAAATGTGTGAGTCAGTTGGTATTGAGCACTTGTGTGGCACATGTTTGCTGGCGATTTCTATGAATTAAGTCAACCTCATTTCTCAGTAGTATTGTACTTCTCTTAGTTTTTTCTTCTTTCAGTGTGATATCCATCATTATCACATCTTCCGTCGCAGGCCTATATGTATGGGTTCTTCAAGAACAAGCGAATTGTCCTCTATGACACTTTGATTCAGCAGGTGAGGAGACATTTCTGTTTATATCTATCATTTTCCTTCTAAGTTCATTGACTTTAAGTATATATAACTTCCAATACATCCATAAAATGTGCTGATTTACTATAGCCCAACAGTTATAAAATAGATGGTTACTGTTCTATAATACTTGGTGAGCCTAGTGACTGAAATGAAGGGTTTGGAGTTAAAATTGTATTCAAAGGGAAATAAATGAATAAATGAGTGGCTCTCATTTTTCCTTTTATTTTGAACTCTTATACGGTAGGAATATCTCTGCACTGTGGATCCATCTATTCTCCACTGTTAAAAGTCTATTCGGTGTTCTGTATAATGTGTAAATTTGTTTATATGTTTGTGATGCCTTACAGTGTAAAAATGATGAGGAAATTGTAGCTGTTATTGGCCATGAATTGGGGCATTGGAAACTTAACCACACAATGTACTCATTCATTGCTGTGCAGGTATGCTTGCCATTCTTTTCCAAAATAATGGTAAACTAGTCCCTACTTTTAGAGTGATTTACTTGCTTGGTAAAAAAACATACTGGAAAGAAAAGTACCTGATGCATTGTTGGAGAGCTGTCATTGACAAGGGGCCCAAATAAGACATTGGCATGCTTGTTCTTGTGCTCTAAGCCTTTGGTTGCTTTCTGTTTGAGGGCTAAACTTCATATCACGAACCTGATCATAAAGGAATGCTCTAAACAGCCTTTTTGCCAACTATAGTAAATTTTGAGGTGTGAGTTTTATGCTTTTTGTTGGACTGGGAGCTATTCAGAATTCAAGAATGGTTCGGATATGTTAAAATGTGAACAATAAATGGAAAAGCTGGGGAAATTAAATTGAATGTGGAATTTGAGTAGCTAATTAACCTTCTCTGGACTAAATGGAATGCTGTTGTGCAAAACACTTAAGATTATTCGACTTTGACCTCTTCTTGGCAGTTGGGACCTTATTTAATGAGAAGCCACATGCAATATTCATTGAGACATTTTTTTTATGATTGCTCTAGCATTTGTTACTCATGCATTGATAACTGGATAGAAACTACAGGTGTCATAATTCAGAAGTGCTGAAACAGTTTGTTGAATCTCAACATGGTGTTGGGCATGAGAGCCAAGTGTTTCTCTGTGGAGATTCTTTTCACCTATTCCTTTGAATGTCCCTGGCTTTGTTATAGTCTTCTAGCTTGTTTTCTTACTGAATTCTGTCAGGGTATTACTATTGTTGGGTTATAATAAATAATCCATATCTTAGACTTTACTCAACAAGTTAAACTTTTAGGTGGATTGATTTGGTATTGAGCCTTCATGACTAAGTGATGATGAGTTTGAATTATGCTATCCTTATATTTAATTATGAATTTCTGGTTTTTTCGTACTTTAAGCCCAAGTGAGTCTGCCTTATTCACGCTTCTAGCCTAAGTGAGCTAGTTGTAGTCCAAGTGAACTAGTTTTAGCCCATTTGGTAAGCCTTGTAATTACCTTTTTTATTTCATGTTAAATTCTTCCTCATGAGTTCTGTGCTCCAATGCAGATACTCACACTTTTACAATTTGGAGGATACACTCTTGTCCGGAACTCAACTGATCTTTTTCGAAGTTTTGGGTTTGACACACAGCCAGTACTCATAGGACTGATCATATTTCAGGTATTGCTATGTCGTACAATCATATCAATGGCGATGCTTGGAGAGTGGCATGGGATTGGGGGACACTATTCCTGGAGTCCACCCATGCAGATTACCCAGTGGCTGCTGCCATCACAATTTTTTGTTAACAGGTCTGTCTAATCTTATTGTTTGCAGCATACCGTTATACCTCTGCAACATCTAGTGAGCTTTGGTCTTAATCTTGTAAGCCGATCTTTTGAGTTTCAGGTAATCTGATGCTCTCTCTATGCCTTTGGTAAAAGCTTTTTTAAATCAACGTCTTGTTGAAAGTGCTTCTTGCTCTGTGTAGGCTGATGCTTTTGCAAAGAAGCTTGGTTATGCCTCTTCTCTTCGTGCTGCTCTTGTAAAACTACAGGTGATTTATAGACACCTTTTTTTTTTTTCCATATATATTTCTGCCTAGTCATTTATTGACGAAGGGGGAGATGGCTTCTTTCTTAAAATGCTTGAGGACATCAAGCTTGAGTAACTTGAGGTTCTTATTTTGGATGCTTTTCTATTCCACAATCGGTATCATGTACGAGCCAATATCAATTTGCATGCCTGACATCACACACAGCCGTGTTGTTTGGGTGGATATTGATGGGAATGCACTGATTGAATACTATGTTTAATGTTGTTTAAGGAGGAGAATTTGTCAGCCATGAACACCGATCCTTGGTACTCGGCATATCACTATTCTCACCCTCCCCTTGTGGAAAGACTGGCTGCACTTGATGAACTGGAGAAAAAGACTGACTGATTCATTTCCATTACGAGTGACGAAGAGAATTATGATTATGGGAGTCGGCTTTCGTAATAGTATTTTACATGGGTTCTGTCAGAGCTTCACTCATTTACACCTAATGTTCACTTTCTCGTGTCACAAGTCAATTCACAGGTGATAAGAGAGCTGGAAAAAGAAGGGATAAATCGAACAGAAAAACAATGAATTTTAGATGCATATGTTGATGCGTGCATGAGCTAAAAAAATTACCTTGTGTTAGAATGGGAGCAGAGTAATCATCTTTTTGGCTCGAATCAAATGGAAAAAGGACGAATCACGGTTGGAAATGGCGAAAATGAGCATGTTACGGAGCTGGGTGCCTAGGAAAGTGTTTTTCGTCTGCGTTTTTTTTTCAATATTTTAACTGAGAGCTATGGAAAGCTGTCCAAGAGAGCACAGCAGTCAACGGAGCATAAAAGGAACGAGAAATCTACGTGTGGTCTCTTCTATTTGTCTATTCGTCACATGGATGGGGGGGGGGGGGTTTCAACTATTGGTGTTTCGTGATCAACCAAAGTCCTTCTTCCTACCTCTGCCTGATAAACTAACTCATAATCCGATCAAAAGACCCAAAAATTTTGGTAAAAATGATAATGATATCCGATCAAAAAGTCCCAAAAAAGAAAAAAAAATAAAAAATAAAAAAATAAAAGAAGGGAAAGAGAAGGGGGAAGATAAAATAACTGTGATTAGACAAAAAAGAGGGAAAACACGAGGGCCGTGATACCGACACGCGGCAGTATAACTAGAGCAACTCCAGGACTAGTGACTCTCACGTTGCCTTTTCAATGCAACTGGAATTAATTAATTAACTGTAGCTAAAAACAAAAGATGTAATTACAAAATAAATGAATTATATCACACATTACTCTAATAAATCTGAAAAAGGTCACGGGCAGGAGACGCCCGAATACATCATTTACAAGGACAAACACGTCAATTAATATAATCTAATTCCTTTTTTTTTTTTCTTTTCCTAATCAGGAAATTCATACTAAACTATATCATATGAATTTTTATATAACTAGCCATCATTCTAATTCGTGTTTTACATTGCAGGACAGTATCAGGTATCTGGGAACTATTGCTTCACGTTCCTCAAGGGTTACCTGATATCAAATAGAACTCTTTGTATTTCTATAATCCCTCCGCCCGTCAGAGTAACTTGCCTCTGATGCCGTGAACTCTGAATTTTGTAATATGGGATCTCCAATAATAATCAAGAAATTCATGATAACTTTCTTTACGTATTAGTTTCGAAATACTTTCTCTATATGTTTTCAAATGCTTCCAGAGAAGATATGATTGTGAAAGGCAAGCAATAAAATACTTAACAATTGCAAAATAACGTTGATTAAAATTAATGAGAAAACTAACAGAAATAGAAAGAAGACATCTTAAGAGCTTCATGCTTGTGCAAAGGGATTCATTCTCAAATTCGCTTTGCCCTCTCTTCTAACTGAAATCTTGCATTTGGAGATGCAAAGGAACGAATTTGAATAACTTTGAAATCTTAAGCAACTACATAAGATTTAATTAATTGAGGAGTAACGTCATTGTTTGCATCATTACTACATGGCCAATATATCTCTTAAAGATGCTGATTCTCCTTGTCTATAACGTGTTGAATTATGTCTGGGCCATGATCTGGTTCTTCATTATCAAAATAGCTGTCATCATCATGTCCAGAGGAACCTTGCCTCAGAAATTTGGGATAAGGCTGTCTTTAACTTTTGCTTGTATTCTTCTCGTGATCCACATGATGCCAAGTCTGCTTGAATTTTGCTTTTTGTGGTGAGGAAGGTAGCCATCCTTTCTTAATTAACTTCTATCCTGTATTTGCCTGACATCGAAACATTAAAATGTTTTGCTATTGCTTTTAGATTGGCTTGTTCATTAGGAATACCATTTCACCATTTAACACTAACTTGTCAATCTAATGGTTTTGGATTAGGAGGTGGGAAAGGTTTGGTAACGATAGAGTCATAGCTTAAGATCCATGGGAAAAGCTTATGATGAATAAGGAGGTGGAAAGGCTTATGATGGAGTAACAGCATGTAGCAAGAGTTGATCCATTTCAACAATGGGAATAATAGTCATATACAACTATGATTTCTTCTAGAGAGAGTTTGCCTTCACTCTTGAAATTTCTCCACCATTCATGAAACCAATTTGGAAAGCCTATTGTTATATCATGATGGAAATGAAGGAACCATGAATGATTCTAATTTCCCATGTACAAGACATTTGTCTGGACAGCAATGTAATCGTGATAATTATATGCCAGTGAAATGAACTCCTATGAGAATCGGCGATGGTAATAAGTGGGAGGAGCATCATGTTCCTCGGCATAAGTTCTTCTGACCCAGTCTTTCAGTGTCAACGCTCGCAATATTTTCATTTTTGAATAAGCAATCCTGTTAGGACCTTTTGGGTCTCTACTGTGAATAATTTCCACATATTCGATATGCATGAGTATATACTCATAAAACCCTCTATTCTTGTGTTTGTCTTCATTAAAAATATGAGAACCATATGGAAAGACTCCTGGAAGAATTTTTTTAAGATCCAGGGGTTGGTTGGCTGGGGCTTGTCCATTTTCAACTAAAGAGACTGGTATAGTTTTTGGCTTAACATAATAAATTGAAGGAGTTTTCTTTGAAGAGGATGAGGTTGAAGAAATTCCTGGTTCTATTGGTGATGATGCCATGGGAGACCTTTGGTCCAACTGGGAGATTCAAGAGGGTTGGAGACAAGGGTCTATAAGCTGTTTGAGGTCTTAGTTGATAATTTCGAGGAGCAGGACTTTTTGTAACATCAATTGGCGCAACGATCTCTTCTGGTGGCAATCGTGCCAGAGCGGTGAACATTTTTGTAACATGTCTTGGGACAGGATTTTTGTAAACAACTATTTTGAATGTATTTTTGATGACTCTGCACCACTCATTTTAGTAATTTCTATCCTTGAGAAACTCTTTGGAAAATAAATAATGTAGGCAATTTGAATTACTTTTTATATTTTCAATGTCAAAATCAAAATTTAAAAATAATACTTATCGTCTTTTAAAAATTAAAATTTTTATATTTTTTTCTAAAATAAGTTTAGTTAGTTCACAATCAACTCGAAGTAAAAATTTTTTATTGAAAACATTATCTTAAAAAGTCATTATGTAAAAAATTATATTTAAAACTTTCTTTTTAACAATTTAATAATTTATTTAAAAATATTATTAAATACCACAATAATAACTTATTATGAATTCTTTATTTTTTACTTTCTATTTTAAGATTCCCTTATAACCTACATTTGTATTATCTATTTCCATTATTAAAGAGACATCATTATTAAGCATTTTTAAGTCAGGTAAAGTTTTAACTATTAATTTTATTTTTATAACTATTTTTGTGATCTCTTCACTTTATTCATAAGGATTTTTTCTAAGTTTTTTGTATAAAGGAAGGCATATACTTTTTAAATTAAGAATAGAATTTGAAATATAATTTAAATATTTTAAAAATCATTGCAATTGAATTTTATTTTTTATTTCATCAAAAAATTTGCTAGCAAATGAATGAAGTGTTCCTTCCTAAATCTTAAAGATACTAACACATCATGTATATAAATAATGTTAAGTTTAGTGTAACGATTAAATATTTCATTTATAATATTTTAAAATTCATAAGAAATATTTTTTAATTTAAGAAATATAACATTACATTTGTAATGTTCAAAAGGTATTGTAAAAATTATTTTATATTTATCTTTTTTATTTATCTAAATTTGTTAAAATCTCAATTTTATATTAAAATTTGAAAATATTGTAGTAATAAATAATCTTTTAATTAAGTCATGCTTAATAGGTATAAGATATTTAATTTATTCAAGAATTTTATTTAAAAGGTTTATAATTTATTACTAACATTAGAGTTCCTCTTTATATTTCACCTTGATTATTAACATAAAATGCAAAACAAGACCACAAAAATTCACTTGGTATAATAATCCTTTCGTTTAACAAGTCATTTATTTCCCTTTTACAATATTCTAATAATTTTTTATTCATTTATATTTGTTTAACTTTTGTTGGAATATTTTGCTTATCAAAGTCTTTTTTGAATAAGATAATTTATTACAAGTTTTCTTTTGTTCCATAAGGTTATTGGCCATCAAAACAGATTTCATTTCCAAATTATTTATAAAATTTATTAATGATTTCTTGGTATTCTTTGTTTTGTATTTCTTCTTCAATTCTTTTATAATTTATTTCTTAATTCAAAGAATGTAAATGTTTATTCTTTTGTACTAACATTAATTGTTTAAAAATAAACTTATTCTTTAATGTATTAATTTTATTTATCTTAGGTTTAAACACAAATTCCAAACATCTTTTATTAGCTATATTAATAATTATTCCTTAATAATTAATTTTAAAGGGGTAAATTTATGTAAAAAAAAAAAAGGAGTGTGTAATATTAATAATTGACTTAAATTTTTTATTTATATATAAGTATTTTTAAAACATATTCATTTCTTACATATATGTGCATCAAACAATTGATAGTTTATTTTTAACTTTTCATCATTAACACTTTTTAAAGTTTGTCTAGTTTTCTTATAATACTTATTAAAAATAATTCTTAAAATCTTACCTCAAAGGTGTAAGTTAGATACTTCTTTTGCAAGTTGTAGAGGTATTCCTAAATAGGAGCAATGTTAGTAAACCATTGAACCAAAACCTAAGTAATTGCTTTGTTGGCACATTTGATAATTTAACGATTTAGGATGGCTAGACAAATGGCTTTAGTCAGCAGGTCTAAGATTTCAAGAGTAACTTAGAAACATACTCTTTTGTTAAACCCAACTTGGCCTTGAGTTGGAAAATATGGTGGATTTGGCTCCTCGAGGCAACGCCAAGTGATATTCAACCTTACCCATCTTAGCAATAACTTGATATGGACTAAAGAACTAAGCAACCAATTTCTAAAAAGGTCAATGCACGAGAGAATGATGGCAATAAGATTGCAGCTTAAGGAAAACTTAATCTCCCACTTGAAATTCTTTGTTTAAGCAATGCCCATCAATATGTTATTTCATATGATTTTGAATCCTAATGAGATAATGTTATAATAGGCAGATTATGACTTCCTTAAGACAAATCTATTCATTGACCGAAGCAATAATTGAATCTCTAAGGACATATGGTAGATAGATAGGAGGTAGGTAACCATAAAAGGCCTTGAAAGGCGTCATGTGAATGTTATTGTGAAAATGGGTGTTATACCACCATCTGTAATGTTAACCAATGACTTTAGTGATGAGGATGGGCACACGTAGCACAACAAAAGTATGTCTTAAAACAGTGATTAACAACCTTTATTTGGTTGTCATTTTGGGGATGATAAGTTGTGAAAAAATTAAGCTAGATTCCTTAGAGGGGAAAAAGTTCCTATTAAAAGTTGGTTAGAAAAATAAAGTCTTAGTTGTTAATGATTTACTCAGGGAAACCATGGATTTTGAAAACATTGTCCATGAAGGCCTTAGCAATTATATTGGTAATGAAAAGGTAAGTTAGAGCCATAAAGTGGGTATATTTACTGATTAGTTTACTAGCACTAGAATAAGATCCTTCCTAACACTCTAAGGTAAGCCTTCTATGAAGTCTATGGAAATGTAGCACCGCATGTTGTCAAGGATAGGAAGTAGTTAGAGCAACCTAAGATAAGTTATATAATTGAATTTATAGCGTTAGCATTCATTGCATTCCTTCACAAAATTGTGCACATCCTTATTAATCCCTTTCTAGATAAAAAGGTAGTTGATCTTCCAAATTGTATAAAAACCCAAGTATGACCTTTGTTTATTCCTTCATACTAGGTGCTAATAATTGAGTAATGCAAATTAGCATTGACACATATTATCAATTGGCCTTTTCATTTAAGTAGACCCTTGTCAAGTTCATATAAAAACCTAAGCAATTGCCTCTGTTGTAGCTTAGTTATGATGGAAATTAGGGTTTCACCATCCTTTTAAGATTGTTTGATGTTCTTCAAAAGTGGTGTGTTGATAAAGGATACAATAGCTAATAGAAATTCATTGCAACTAACATGAGAAAAAGCATTTGCCACGTCATTATCCTTTCTTCATCTATAGAAAATTCCAGTCTTATCCCAATAACTTAGAAAGTCATTTGAATTCTTCCAACACAGATAACTTCTAGTCTAACAAATACTTTAAACTATAGTGGATTATTTGAATTTTAAAATGGCAACCTTATAGATAGTTCCACCATTTTGTCACAGCATGAATGATTGCCAACATTTTTTGTTCGTAAATGGATAGGAGCTGATGGCATAGGGTGAAGACCTTATCAATAGGGTGTCCACTCTGAGATAGAAATGCCCGTATTCCACTTTTAGAGGCATTGATCCCAATGGAAAATTCATAAGAAAAATTTGGCATCACCAAAATAATGGTTATGGCTAATGTCATTTTTAGTTAGCAAAAAGCCTTCTTTGCTACATTGGATTAATTGAAGGCATAATTGTTCCTGAGGGGTTGGTCCAAAGGTTAAGTAATACATGCATAACCATGCACAAATTTTTGGTAATAGCCTATAAGACCCAAAAAGCCTTTCTAAACAAGGTTGTCATTGAATTCACCAGAATTATGGTACCTCAATTATAGTTCCATCTTAGAAAACAAGGTTGTCTCTCCAAACTTATCCAATAACTAAAAAATGAGTGGAATTGGAAAATTTTCCTTTACAATGATGTTATTCAACACTCAATAGTCAACACAAAAATGACAAAAACCTTTTTTTTTTAACTAAAACAACTGAAGATGCAAATAGGCTAGTGTTACTTTAAATAAGGCCTGTGTCCAATATATCCTTAACTATAATTTCAATGATAATCTTCTATAGGGTTAGGTAATATTAAGGTCACAAGTTAATGGGTTAGGCCTTTATCCTTGAGAATTTTTTTTTAGGAACAAAATGAGAATGTTTTACCAATAATTTGATCTAAGGTTCAATGTTTTCAAAATTTATTAGCAACAATTTGATTTCATTCTCCTAAAACTTGTAACTCAACCAACAATGCCAATTATAAGAAAAATTCTTAGATAAAGAAATTCACAAATTATAGGAAACCCTATAAAAGAAGCAAACAATTTTATTATAAAAAGCTTTTGCCTAAGAAATCCTAATTTAAGCAATCCAAATATAGAAAACTTTAATCTAAGATCCAGTCCAAAACAAAGAACATCACTTACTATAAATATAAAATGAAAGGCTATATTTTCAAATATTATAGATAAACTATAGATTAAGAAAACTACAATTGAAAGAAAAAACTATTACACAAATAGAAACTCTTCTTCTGTAAACCTCTAATTCTAAGTTTAGTTCTCTCAAATTCTCAGATGATGAACAACCCTTCTAATTAGATGAACTCTAAACTAGTTCACAAGATTCTAATTTAGAAACAAGACAAATTAATATGCTTAATAAAGATCAAGAATTTCTTCTTGATATTATTACTGACCCTACTTTACAAAAAGAATATTTAGATAAACTTCTCAGAATCCTTGTAGGAAAACCTTAGGATAACCTTTCAAGCCTACCTTTAAACAATAAGAACATATATGACCTCACTATAATCTTAGTCAAAAGAATTTAAAAAATCTTGTTCCCATAATCTAAGATTTACAAACAAAAATCAAAACCATTAAAATAAAGTTTAGAGAACTCAAATAAAAACAACAAAAAGATCATGAATCTTGCAACTTCTTCTTACAAAACATTTATAAACTAAATATATTGATAGTGAAGATCTGAAACTACAAAAGGTTGAAAACTAAAAAAAAGTTGCAACACGCTTTCTCTTTGCTTTTAAACAAGTTACTTCATAAAAATATTTGACCAAAATCACTCTTATTTTTTCAAATGATTTCAAAATTAATACTATAGTCTTATTTGATATTAGAGCAGATTTAAAGAACTCAAAAATTTCAAGAAATAACCAATGAAAGACTTTCTACTACTAACAACTCAAAAATGACTATTACTAACAAAACAATTATTTTTATCCAAAATTGAGATTTTAAAATAAAAACCACTTTTATATTAATTGAAAATATGTAGCATATCATTATTTTAAGGACACTATTCATTAATTTGATTACTCCCTACACTGTCGATTATGATGACATTTCCTTCAAAACTAGAATAAAGAAGTTTGTGTTCCTTTTCTTAGAAAAACTAAAAACAAAAAATCTTAATCTTATAAAATGTCACTTTATTTGTGAGAATAAGATTAGTACAGTGATTTTAGCCAAACAACAACACCTTTTTCACTTACAAAAGGATGTCTTTTTACAAAAAGTTGAGTAGCGCTTACAAGATCCTTTGGTAAAAGAGAAAATTTCTCTCTTCCAAAAACATCTTGAAAATGATCTTTGCTCACATTTACTAAATGCTTTTTGGAATAGAAAACAACACATAGTTAGCTTACCTTAAGAATCTAGTTTTAATAAAAAAGAAAAACAAATTCTTACAAAGACCTAACTTATGCAAATGAATGTAGATATGAAACAACATTGCAAATAAGAAATCCAAGGCCTAGAATCTAAAAAATTGATTACCAAATCTAGGTCTCCTTGGTTTTGTGTAGCATTTTATGTTAGTAAATAATCAAAAATAGAATGTGGAACACCTAAACTAGTGATAAATTACAAAGTTGAATGGATTATAGGATTTATGAATGTTGTTTATTTTTAAGATGGTAATCCTACCATCATTTTAATTGTCATGAAAATCTTACAACTAGGAGAGTTTAGTAATAACATTATCTGAGATTTTAGTTTACCAACCCTTCTGGAAAGAGAAATTTCTCACTGGCTTACCAACTCTTTTAAAAGATAGGGTCTAAAATTCTATAAAAGCTACATTTAGAAACTATATTCCTTATTCCCTATGATTAGTTAACCTTATAAAGAATTGATTAGTTTTATCCAAAGAGAAGGACTTAAGATCTACTAAGACCTTAAACTTTAATGACTTCTTAAATTAGAGGTGAAACTAACCCCCTAAAAAATGGGAACATTTTACCAACAATTTGATTTTGGACTCCCAAAACCCTAAAACTCAATCAGCAAGGCTAGCCATAAGAAAAATTATAATACAAAGAAATTGACACATCATAAGAAACCTTACAAAGGAAGAAAACATTTGTATTATGAAAAATCCTTACTTAAGAAATCCTAATTTAAGCAATCCAAACATAGAAAACTTTAACCCAATAACCATTCCAAAACAAAGGACATTACTTGTTATAGATGTGGAATCAAAGGTCACGTTTCCAAATATTATAGATTAAACCATAAATTACAAAGTAACCATGTCTATCCAGGACTTAATAGGTTGGGCCAAACTAATGGATTTTGTGGGTTTAAGGGTAACAATGGATTTTTCTTTCTCTGGATTTTGTTGTAAAGGAGTTTTTCCTTTGACTTTGGTTTTTTAAGGCATTTAGAGTCTATTTTGAGTAAATTATTGGGTTAGGAAATCAGAGATGAAATTTGTATCTCCTTTAATAAATTTAATATCAAAATTAAAAATAAAAAGGATGGCTTGCCATCACGCAAAAATGTGTTTTGATTCAATATTTTGAATATCTTTTTGCAAAATTTCTTTTGCGAATTTGCAATTAATGCAAAGAAGAAATTTTTCATTAAATAAATCACTTTGAAATTTTGTGGTGCACATGACAATGCAAAGGATTTCTTTTTTTATGGTAAAATATTTTTTTTTTGGCAATCGTTCCAATGTGTAGAAGTGAATTAGACTATTCCCTCTTGCCCATTTTTGAGTTACATTAGAATGCCTTTATAACCTAATTTAGAGGCATTTGTTTTGATAATTTTGGGAGATAAATGATTTGCAATGTAAAAACAAGAGATTTCCCGTACTTAAGTTTTAATATGATAAATAATAATAGTATGATAAGGTATCTAAGGAATAGGATTTTTCTTTAATTGATCATGGAGTGGTATTGCAATATAATTAATGTTTGGGCTAAAGTCTAAAATGTAATTTAGATTTTCAAGAAAGCATTGGAGCTGTGATTTATCAAGAATTTTATTGAAAAATTTGTCTATAAAGGTCAAGGTTCTCTTAATAGGAGTGATAGTTCCTTGGGTGATGTAATGACCAAGGAATCTATTACGAGTTTGAAAAAGAGAATCTTAAACTGGGAGACTACCAAGCCATTTTGTTTTGAAACAAAAATAAATGTTTTTAAATGTTTAAAATGTTGGTCAATGAAATTTGAGAAAATAAGTATGTCATAAATATAAACAAGGCAAGACTTTGAATAAAGTTAGAAAATGTCATTTAGAATTCTTTGGAATTCTAAAAGGGCATTTTCAAACCAAAATGCATGACATTTCATTCATATTGACTAAATGAAATAGTAAAGAAAATTTTGTATCAATCTTTTGAGTTAATCTAAATTTGTCAAAATCTTAATTTCATATCAAATTTGAAAAAAACAAAAAAAAAAGCAAAGTGTAGTTTTTATTGTAAATCTTTTTTGTTGGAAATACGATACCTAACCTACTTTAAGGTTTTGTTTAAAGGTTTGTAATTTATTACTAGTATAGGTATTTCACGTTGTATTTCTGATTGTTTATTGACATAAAATGATGCATAAGACCAAGGGGACCTGGATCTAGTAATCAATTTTTTAGATTATAGGCCTTGGATTTCTTATTTGTAGTGTTGTTTTCTCTCTTTTACCAAAGGATCTTGTAAGCATTATTCAAATTTTAGTAAAAGGACATCCTTTTGGAAGTGAAAAAGGCGATGTTGTCTAGGTAGAATCAATGTACTAATCTTATTCTCATAAATAAAGTAATCTTTTATAAGATTAAGATTTCTTATTTTCAATTTTTCTAATTCTTAGTTATTTTATTTTGACACAAAAATTGACCCTTAAAAAATCCTCAACTGATTTAAACAATAGTAAAATTATTTTAGATCCTCACCAAATATACTTATCCTGGAAATTTAAGAAAGTTATGACTTATTTAAATAACAATATGAACTCATAAATGAAGAATCAAGATTTTCTCCTCTCTTTCTCTTCTTAACAAAATTCTTTTTACCTTAAGTTTTAACTTGGTCTTTTGAATACTAAAACCAAGATAATGTCATTTTCCTTACTAGAAGATTAAAGGTAAAATGATGAGATTCTTTCCAAGTTTCTAACAAAATCTCAAAATTTGCTATGATCTTAAGGCCAGACAAATACTTCTTTTCTAATCTAAAAATCACATGTCTTGGTTCTTTTAATAGCAGTTCAAACTAAATATGAATATTTTATAATAATGCAACAACTATTGCAAAATAAACAATCCACGTCCTCTCAAATTGCATTAGATTCTAATGAATCAATCATTGATCTCCAAGATGAAAATAAGAACAACTATTTTGGTATACTCTCTCCTGCTCCCAAAAAAAAAAAAAAAAGGGGAAAAACATTGATCCTTGCCTGCCATCATCGCTTGAAAACAAAGTAGCTTTGGTGTTTTTACAAAATACATGAAGACTTATCAGAACAACGCTTGAAGAAATCTATTCCTTACCTACCATCAATCACTTGAAGACAAAATAACTTTCAGTATTTTTACAAAAGTAAAATGCTGTTAATTTATTTTTATCTACCATCACCAGATAAAGATGAAAAAAATTTTGGCACTACATTATTGAAGGAATCAATTCCCTACAAGAAAGGGAGGATCACCTCTTTTATAAAACCAAAAGATATCAGACGAGAAATCATCCAAATTGTATCATTTAAAACAATTACCCGTCTTTATATCCACTCTAAGGAGTAACTACCACAAATTTATATCTCTTACAAACTTTGTAAGTATTTGAATATTTATTTGAATAAATTGATTTCTTCATTTTGTTAATGATATAGGTGTGTGTGTGTGTGTGTGTATATAATTTTTTAAAATTATTGCATAATTTTTTTTTTAATGTTCTTACTCCCTTTCAAGGGCCCTCCCACTAAATTTTTGTTATTATTTTACCTCAGTTAAAAATTTTTTTTGGATCCATCTCTGTCCTAAGAAAACAAATAAAAGAAAAAGTTAGACCTGTAATATGAATTAATCCAAAACTAATTTTCGCGGGGAATTTCCATTGCAATACCGATTTTTCCAATAGGTATCGCCTCCTTCTGTTTAAAACAAAAACGACCAACTTAAGGTTCACACGGGGATGCCCACCACTCATCGATTCATCAGCGGGTCTTTATTTTTAGCCCGCAGAGTGCATTTCATTAAAAATGAAATAAATAATTGTTATTCAATAATTACTAAGTATTTATAGTAAATGTTATTAATTTCGTTAACCATCAGGCGTAAGTGTCAGGCAAATTAGACACCGTCAAACAAGAAAACCATAGACTAAAGAAGGACTTTTCGCTGGTCAACAATACGTGTTAGCGAGGGCAACGTGAATCGGCGTACATTTAATATTCTGATTGCGAAAGATAAAAATAAAAAAACTATTAAAATCAGCGTGCACGACGGCACCATTTGCCGCAAGGCATCTCGCTGAGTTCGTCAAAGACCCACCCCCACCTTACCTTTTTTTTTTTTTTTTTAAATCCTTTCCTCCAATCCCTTCTTCCCACGTGCAACGCCTGTGACAAAGGCTTCATAACAGCCACACACTCTCGCATTCCCCTCGATTAGTCTACTGGAAGAAAATGAAAACAACGTCTACCAAACCCTTTTGACCTACGGGAAAGTGCCGGCCGAATTTTCTAGGCAAACAAACAGCGATCTCCGCGTCTGTAAGCTTTCTGCGCAATTTCCGATCCGTCGCGATAGTACACGTTCAGGTTCGGATCCTCTTCTCCCTTCCTGGTTTCTTCCTTCCTTTTATATTTTTTAGAAAAAAGAAGAGCCTAACGCCATCTTGGGTCATTTAATTTTCTTTCGAGGATCGGAGGCCGTTCTTCAATTTTTCTAGTTGTTAGGCTTCTTTTTCTTAAAAAAAAAAAAAAAAAAAGTGACTTAGTTTTTGCTAATCGGAGCGAGTTTTTATCTTTTTACTTTTTTGGGTTTGTACGAGGATCCAGTTAAGGTAACCTAATATCGTTCAATTTGTTTTGTGACTTTTGTTGCTTTTGTGTGAATTTTGAGCTGTATCGTTTCTTATTTTGTTTTGGTTAAAATGAGAGGGTTTTTGTTAAGATCTAAACTTTAGGTTTTAGATTTCTAAAATTCTGCTATGGGGTTTGTGGTGAGTGCTCTTGTTGGTGGCTGACATAATAATAGAATCAAAATTTGCTTCATTTTAGAATTTTGATCTGGAGGTTTGCCCTTCACTTTTTGGAATCTGATGGATGGTTCGACGACAAGACCATTCTTGGAGTTATAGTGGCATTTCTATTCTCTCTTGGTTTTTTTTTCTTTTCAAATGATTTTACTGTAAGTCTGTGATCGTAAAAAAATTTCAATTTTTATGTTTAAATTTGGATATTGCATGCTAACTATCAAATTCTATATCTAGCTTGTATTTCATCTGGTTGTTTGTTTGTTTGTTTGTTTGTTTGTTTCGCAATCCATGACCCATGAGCTTAGGTTAGGAATCTTGATTTCCTTTTGATATTTGGATGAGATTTATGACTCTTTTTTATATTTTCCCCTAAGTGCTTGTAGAAAATAGTCAAATGAGTCAACCTCGGGAACCACACCGCCCTTTCTTCCCATTTGGGAATCCTTTCCGGATGATATCACCAAAGGGCTCTCAGTTGTCTCCACGGCTTCGCTCTATATTAAACGCTTTTGAGGAAACCTTGGCTGAGAGATTGAGAAGACTCATTCCAAAAGACAAGAATGATGTTCTTAGCCTGCATTGGATGAAATCAGCAACCGAGTCACTTTGCGAGACTCACACTGACATAAAAACCCTAATTACCGATCTTGAGCTCCCTGTGACTGACTGGGATGAGAGGTGGATAGATGTGTACTTGGACATCAGTGCCAAGTTACTTGACATTAGCAATTGTTTTAGCTCTGAGATTACACGGCTCAACCAGGGTCATCTCTTGCTTCAATGTGTCCTGCATAATTTGGATTCCAACACACCAGATCAATTTATGCGGGCTCGTTCATCTCTTGATGCCTGGGGGCAACACATTTGCACCAAAAACCCAAGAGTTGAGAACTGTCACTCCATCTTAGACAGTCTTGTTGAATCATTAAATCTGCCAAAAGTCAAGAACTCAGCTAAAGGAAAGGTGTTGATGCGTGCAATGTATGGTGTTAAGGTGGAGACTCTGTTTTTATGTAGCATTTTTGCAGCAGCCTTATCAGGTTCCTCCAAGAACTTGTTAGGTTTGAACATCCTTGATACAGTCTTGTGGGCACAAGCTTATTCCAATTTGCAAACTAGTGTGAATCTGGAAATTAAAGACAAATTTTCTCATGGGGCAACTACGGTACTAAAAGAACTGAATTCAGTTGACACAGTTGTGAAGAAATTGTATCCGATGATCCAAGATGGGTTTGAGCCCATTGAAGCGGAAGCATTCCAGAGTTCTATTTCACATTTGAGGAGTGTGTCTGAAGAACTCTCTCAAGGTTTAGATCTTCTTGCTAATGAAGTGGATAGGTTTTTTAGAATAGTCTTAAATGGGCGTGATGCTTTGCTTTATAATCTGAGGGCATCTGCCACAGTTCCTGGCCCAGTACCGGGGGCTAATGTGGAGGCACGGGTTGTGAGATGATGAAGTTGGAGTTAATTGCTCTTCTGCATACAAATGCGATAAGAGTAAGATGTTTTCATAGCGGTACCATTATGTGTGGCTTATTGTATTGTTCTTGTTGTAATGCATACAATGGTTTTCTTATATGGGCTTGTGTAATTGCAACTATATTATGTAATGTGAACGATGGGAACAATATGAGAAATGGTTTCTTAGCTCTATCTCTTGTATACTGCACCTTTCTAGTTTCACTTAACTTAGGGAGTTGCTTTGTAGACAGGGATGTCATTCCTTGATTGCTTTGTGCTGTGAACGGCATATTGTTACATTGACACTTCTTGTTCAATCCATCAAATATGCTAGAAGGCAAAAATTAGGTCAGATTGAGTTCTTACAGACTGGTGACAGACTGGTGACGTTATCTAATTCCTTTGCTACACGTTATCTAATTCCTTTGCTACCTAATATAAGGTAGGGAAGGTTTTAAAAATGTGCAAAAATATCTATATTTAGATATTTAGAGACTTTCTACAAAGAGCACTAAACCTAAGTAGAGATTTCTAGAAAGAACCTTCATAAATATTATTTTAAAACTCTTTATATAAATATCTATAATAACTAATTTTAGGATATTCACTTAAGTAGAGTAAATATAAATAAGTTACTCTTTTTATTTGTATAATATACTCAAATGTTTAGATGTTTAGATGCTTAGACTTTTAAAGTTATACAGTAAGTTTGGTCACTCAATAAAACTCTCATTTGCATTGTTCTTTGTTTTTATGTACTATCTATTTCTCTAGTATTTCTAACTCTCTTAATTGTCTTTCAACGCTCTCCACTCATTCTTTCAAACTTTTTAAAATTTACTTAATTAATATTTACTTGTAAAATTGACTAAATGTCGTACAGGTTAGTACAAATAATGTTTAATGTCGTGACAAGTGGTATTAGAGTAATGATTCAATCTGGGGTATGATGTGGTCGTTGGTAAAGTTATGAGCATGACAAATGAGGAAGGAAATGACAAATGAGGAAGGAATTGTTGCGACTACTATAGAGGAGCGACGAGTAAAGTAACAAGTTTGTGGGCGAGAGGAGCAATGCATCCCATCCAAGGATGATAAATCCAAAGTCTCAGCAAGAGAATTTATGGAGTCTTGCGTTGCTAGTTTGGAAAAAAGCATCGCCAATTTAACTTCCATAGTGGACGAACTCAACGATCGAGTTGATAACATGATTTATGAAAATGCCAAAATTATAAGGGCTACTAAATATATAATTGATGAGTTTGGCCACTCATTTTAGGGAGAATTGTGTTTCTTGAACAAAGGGTTGTCTAACATATAGAAATTTGTTAAAAGAGATATTCATGACCTAAGTAGGGAGATGAAATCACTCCGTTGAAACATTCTATTTTCAACCAGTATAGCTGCCACCATTGGTACTATTGTGGCGCATGGTTTAAAGGTTCTCAAGTTTGTTATGTATAAAAACACTTACAACACCATTACTATAGAGAATTTCCTCTTTGGTCTCGAACAATATTTTAAAGTCATAGAAATTGTCGACAACCTTATTAAGGTGAGTAACACCTTAACCTTCTTAAGAGATGTTGCCTAACTATGGTAGAAATGGAAACATTCTAAAAGAGATAAAGGTTTGTGTGTTATTGACACTTGAGAGCAATTTAAAACTGAATTACACAAACATTTCATACCTCACAACGTGAACAATAAAGTTAAGGGAAAGTTACGTTGCCTAAAACAAACAGGTAGTATTTTCAACTATATCAAACAATTCATTACCTTTATGCTTGAAATTTTCTTCCACTTTAAAGACAGGTCGAAAGATTGGGTGAGAGTAGAGTTAAATAGGCATGATATGTAGAGTTTGGATGTTACCATTGTTGCTGCTAAGATACTTATCAACTACTTTGCCTACTCCAAGGTCAAAAAAACCAATTATAACGAGAGTTAGGAAGAGAAGAACGGGCAGAAGAAGGATATAGGCCGTAAAGAAGGTGAACATAAAAAATCCTCAAATGACAATCTTAAGCATGATCAAAGTCCTTTAAGTAAGCGTAATATAGGTAATCTCCCAAAATTTTGCTTTATTTGCTACAGACTACATTGGGTAAGGGACTACCTCAACCAAAAGGCAAGGAATGTCATGGTGGCATAATTCAATAAGAATAAGTCTAAGGAAGAGCCCCAAGTTAACATAAGATGTATCCAACAATTAGATAATTTCTTCAAACTTTTCTCTCCAACAATCCCTAAGAAGAAAGGACTGTTGTATGTCGATGTTGCCATTAAGGGCAAAATTGCATGTGCGATGCTAGATATAAGAGTAACACATAACTTCATCGATATGCAAGAGACCAAACTTTTAAGCCTTAAACTCACAAAGGGAAGTGATACCATCAAAATTGTAAATTCAGAGACAAAACTTATCCAAGGCATAATACATGGAGTAGCTATCCAAATCAGAGATCGGACCGATAAGTTAGACTTTACTATTATTCTTATGGACAATTTCAAAGTGATGCTAGGTCTTGTATTTTTTTGTAAAGTTTTAGCTTTTCTTATTCCTACTTTGAGTTCCCTTATAATCCTCGATACATGCAAGATCCGGGTGATTCCTTTAAAGAGCATGGAGAAATGGAAATCATTGATGATTTTTGCTTTATAATTCCCATGGGGTCTCAAGTCGAGTCAAAATTACGTTGTTACCATAAAGGAACTCAGTAATAGGAAGAACATAACAACACTTACTCTTTTATTATCGTAAACCATTCAGATTATCTTTACTGAGTTCAAAAACATGATACCTTTCGAACTGCCCAATAAGTTTTCACTTGGGCGAGATGTGGATCATCACATCAACTGGAACCTAGTGTCAAACTTCTTACCATGGCCCCCTATCGTATGACACCTTTAGAGCTCGCTAAACTGAGAAAGTAGCTCTAAAACTTAACTGACTTGGGCTACATACAACCGTTAAAATCCCCTTTGGGTACCCTAATCCTTTTCTAGAAGAAGAAAGACGAATTGCTAAATATGTGTATAAACTATCGAGCTTTGAACAAGATCAATATCGAGAACAAATATCCAATACTCTTAATAGCTAATCTTTTTAACCAACTAGGGAAGAGGAGGTATTCCACCAAACTGGACTTACAATCAGGTTACTACCAAGTCTACATTGTCTAAGGTGATGAACTAAAGATGACTTATGTGATACGTTATGGAGCATTTAAGTTGCAAGTCATGCCTTTTGGTCTTACCAACGTGCTAACTACCTTTCGCATTCTCATGAACAAGGTATTTCATCCTTTTCTTGACAAATTCGTGGTGATTTACTTAAATAACATAGGAATATACAACAACACCCTTGAGGACCATGTAGAGCACCTTAAACAAGTTTTCCAAGTTTTCCGTGAAAACAAGTTATATATCAAGAAGGAGAAGTAGTCATTCACCAAACAAGAGGCAGAATTCCTTGGCCATAAGATCAAGGACAATAAGCTCATGATGAATTTAGCAAAGGTACAAGTTATCTAAGCATAGGAGCATCTAACCAAGATCTCGGAACTATGATCCTTACTAAGGCTAGTCAACTACTATCAGGGGTTTATAAAGAGGTATTCTGCCATAGTGACACCCTTAACCAACCTGTTTAAGAAAAGCAATGCATGACATTAGTCAAGAGAATGCTAAGTTTCCTTTGAGAGATTGAAGCAAACAATCTCTAAAGAATATAATCTTCAAAGAACTCATCATGGTGCTGCCAAACTATGAAAAACCTTTTGAAATTCATACAAATG
The DNA here is from genome assembly GCA_020883675.1 of Bruguiera gymnorhiza. Taxonomy (NCBI): domain Eukaryota; kingdom Viridiplantae; phylum Streptophyta; class Magnoliopsida; order Malpighiales; family Rhizophoraceae; genus Bruguiera; species Bruguiera gymnorhiza. Next base: position 1,275,062 of record JAIRCJ010000136.1, on the reverse strand, counting down.
CATTTGACTTCACCACTGAGGGAGTCTTGATACAAGATAGACACCTTATTGCTTATGAAAGTTGCAAGTTAAACAATACAGAGAGGCAGTACATTATCCAGGACAAGGAGATGACTAGTATAATTCATTACTTATGCACGTAGAGACATTATCTCCTTAAAAGTAAGTTCATGATAATGACTGACAATGTCACCACGAGCTAGTATGCCTAAGAGCAACTTCCTTGAATGGATCAAAGAAGGTATAACACAAGATAATGTAACTAAGAATCTATTAAAGTTGACAAATGAGGGGAAGACTCGTTGATTTTAGTTAGACGATAGAGTCTTAATGACCATTAACAATCGAATTTTTGTGCCAAAATAGGGAAACTTGCAGAAAAAAAATCCTTAAAGAATGCCACAATTTCTTATGAGCTGATTACCTAAGTATAACATGAATTCTTACCCTTATTTAACAACACTACTTTTAGTTGTAAATGTATGTTGATGTTGAGATCTATATGCAAACTTGCCTAATTTTCCAACAAGATAAGGTAGAAAAACAATACTAAATTAGTCTACTTGAGCCACTACCCATTGTCGAAAGATTATGGGAGAGTGTTTCAATTAATTTCATTATGGCTCTACCTAAATCTAACTGATTTAAAGGCATCATGGTAATTGTCAATCGATTTAGCAAGTATGATACTTTCATTCTAACCCTTGCTGATTATAGAGTCGATGAAGCTGGTCATTTATTTTTCAAGAACGTGGTAAAATTATGGGGTGTACCTAAAATCATAGTAAGTGATAGAGACCCTTACTTCATAAGCAAGTTTTGGTGCGAGCTATTCAAACCACCAGGGATTGATCTAAACTTTTTAACAAATTTTTATCCTTACAGCAATGGGTAAATTGAGTGAGTTAATAACTTGCTGGAGTAGTACCTAAAGCATTATATTTGTGCCCACCAGTAAGATTAAGCGAAATTACTTGACGTTAGCTAATTGTCGTACAATCTCGAATAAAGTGAGATAACAAATAAGAGCCCATATAAAAAAGTTTTGCAGGTGATAGCTTTATTAAGTGAATAAACTTATTGTATAACTTTGAGCATTTAAGTGTCTAAGCATATGAGTGTATTGTATAAATGAGAAGAGTAGTTTATTTATACTTACCCGATCTCTTCAAATGAATGTTTTATAATTGATTATTTTAGATATTTACATAAAAAGTTCTAAAGAAACATTTATGAAAGTCTTTTTTGGAAGTCTTTAAGTAATTTTAGTACTCTTTGCAGAAAGTGTATGCAAAGTGTCTAGACGTAGGCACTTTTGCACACTTTTAGGACATTTCTTACCCTATAATGGGTAGCAAAGAAGGCCGGGCAATGCCACTTCTACTAATTGTCAAGCTGCAGTTGCATGGTTCCTTTCTAGGGTTTTCCATTCGTTTGGTATAATGCTGAAGAAGTAAATGCTTACCGGATGTGTTAAAGCGAGCATATTATGTCTTGTTTCCTGCTGAAAGGGGCATGGATTTGCGTATCCCGTTGTGTCTAATTCTATTATTCGCCTGTGCTAGATGTGCTGAAAGCAAGTAGTCTTCCTAGCAACTTGTGTTGCTCTGGCGCGACAAACACCAGTGCATCCCCCGTATCCCTCCATCCCTCTGTTGTATTTAATGCCATGCACACGCACTCCAACTTTTGGGAATGCTGGTATTTTTGGCGCAACAAAAGATAGCCTTTTGTGCTTTACCTTTTCTTGTTGCTGTACGGCTTTTCAGTGCATGCATACCCAGAAGAGAGAAGTTTCTGGCACGCTGGTCAATAGTATGACGTCATATAAGTCCTTGAAGGTTCAAAGCCCAGCCAGGAGGTGGATTTTAGACCCCCAAAAAAATTTGCATTTGCGTGTATTGATTGACGCAAATTATTTATACCCAGTCTTCATTGTGCGAGTGTCTTTAGACTGAAAGGCTGTGGGTCGCTGGATTTGTACAAATCGCACGATTTGATGATCGTCTTCAACTGTTCGTGCAATCAACATACCTGACGCATCCATGGCCATGGGGTAGGCCCCAAATTATCAAACTGCGACGTCATGGCTAAACCAGCTCATTGTTTTCGAGCATTCGCCGCCTGGCGTAGGCGGTCAAGAAAGGTTGCCAGAGACTTGGACGCAACAATTCAACGGCTAAATAAATAAAAAATCTTCACCCCCCCCCAAAAAGAAAAAAGAAAAAAAAGAGAAAAGAAAAAAGGGATTAGTTAGTGAAAATAAAAAGTTATAATTGTTCACGAGTCAGCCCGAGCTTCTTCCATTTCAAAAAGTTCACATTACAGGCCACGGTCCGCGAAAAAGAAATTTCCAGTTACTTTACACCTACCAGCACGCCCTCCCCATATCTAGCCCTTCCTCCTCCAACTCAGCGCTCTCTCTCTCTCTCGCTACCCCAAGCTCTGAGTTGTAGTTCAAGATCAGTTTAGCCTTGACAAGAAATTGGATCCGGATTCGGATCTAGGCATGGCAGCGGAGTCGAGCTTTGGCTCGGGCGAGCACCACATCAAAGGAACGCCCACTCACGGCGGTCGCTACGTGCAGTACAATGTCTACGGTAACCTTTTCGAAGTTTCCAGAAAGTACGTTCCTCCTATCCGCCCCGTCGGTAGAGGCGCTTACGGCATCGTTTGGTAAAATTTCTCTTCGACTTTCGTCCACTCGCTCCACTTCCAGCAGCTTTCTTTTGGCTTGTTCTTCTTTGAGTTCTTCTGTTTTTTTGGATTCCTCGGCTTTACAAAGTCTTTTGAGTGAGGTCGGCCGTTTCATTTCTTGACGTTGAACGGCTGTTGATGAGGCGGCGCCGAGGGTTTGAGTGCGGTCGTGCTCATGTGCATCGAGTTGTTATTCTGAGCTCGGCTTAGCTCTTGTGTACATAATCGATTATCTAATTTCTGTTTGAAGGATCTCAGGAGGTTTCTAAATCAGGAAAAACAGATTGGGTTTATTTACACCTAACCGAGTCTTTGAAATCTAAAGGAAATTGAAAAGGCGGCCATATTCATTTTCTCCGTCTGATTATGTAATCTTTTTAGTCTCTTGAAAGAATGGCAAGTGGAGCTTGTTTAATTGTTCCCTGGGCAAGCTAGCCACTTTCATATTGAACGATACGTAGTTACTTATAATTGCAAGATGTGACTTTTTTTTTTTTTTTTTTAAATTTGATTTTGTCCCGGCAGCGCTGCTGTGAATTCTGAGACTCGTGAGGAGGTTGCCATCAAGAAGATTGGTAATGCATTTGACAACCGAATAGATGCCAAAAGGACTCTAAGGGAGATTAAGCTTCTTCGCCACATGGATCATGAAAATGTTAGTGTCTCTTTTTTGTTTTCCTTCTTCTTTGCTTAATGTCTTGACTTATCACTCAATGCCAACTAGCATTTGATTAAGCTGTTTTGCTTGTATCATCCATTTAAGCATTTATCATTTTTACTGGTCATAGTTGAGGATAATCTTTCTTTTGTCATCACATTTGAGTATATTCTGATGGCTGTGTAGTTGGATGTTTTATTGGAACTGTATTTGAACAAGCAATTGCCTTAGCTTGACATTTCTGATCTAAGAGCTTGTTCATTTGATGAACTCACAGTTTTTGTTATTCAAATCAGTTAAATTACAGCCATATTGCTGCTTGTTTCATTGCAGGTTATTGCCATAAAGGACATCATACGGCCTCCTCAAAAGGAGAACTTCAATGATGTCTACATAGTTTATGAATTAATGGACACTGATCTTCATCAAATTATACGCTCTAACCAACCATTGACAGATGATCATTGTCGTGTGAGCACTATGGGCTTTTCTTTTTATACCTTAATTTTTCTGTATGTAGTTGGTCATGTATTTTCTTTATTGTTCTCCCATATGTGTACTAGTCTTTAAAGGCATTTTGAACTTAAAGTTTCATTTTCACAAATGAGAACATAGTTTTGAAATTATTTCCTTTATTGTTCTCCCATGTACATAGTTGATCAAGTATTTTCTTTATTGTTCTCCCATGTGTGTACTAGTCTCTAAAGGCATTTTGAACTTAAGTTTCATTTTCACACATGAGAACATAGTTTTGACATTATTTCCTTTATTGTTCTCCCATGTGTGTACATAGTTGGTCATGTATTTTCTTTATTGTTCTCCCGCGTGTGTACTAGTCTCTAAAGGCATTTTGAACTTAAGTTTCAATTTCACGAATGAGAGCATAGTTTTGGCATTATTTCTGCTTTTGTTGCTTTGTGGATTTACTCACAAGTATTGACATGCAAACAATCTTTAGCATTCCAATTTATGTAATGATTTTTCTTTAACTTTTTAATTACGGGACAATGGGTAAGGAATTGTCATTAAACTGTTCATGGTTAGGGCCATGAGTCTACATCTTTTCATAAAGACCTTGTAGCCAGATTGTCTACCATACTGCAGTCATAGATGGCTGCTTTTGCATCTTATTATGACTTAAGCTTAATTCTCTACTCTGTTGAGCTTAAGAATCTGTCCCTTGGCCTCTTTCTTTTCCTTACACAGTTAGCAAAGTGTCCCATTCTTATCATCGGGACATGTTGCTCCCATCCACCCTATCTGTTTCATGATTCTTTATGCATCCAAATTAGATTTTTCTTTTCTGTCCAGCATAAAGCAGATGAACTAAGGGTAATTACAGTGCAGTATGAGGTTACTGTAAACATGAATAATAACTAGGTGTCTACAATTTCGACAGTACATGCTCGAAGTCACATGTGTCTTTCTTGTTGGTTTTGCAGTATTTTCTGTATCAATTTTTGCGAGGGCTCAAATACGTACACTCGGCAAATGTTCTGCATCGTGACTTAAAGCCCAGCAATTTACTCTTGAATGCTAATTGTGACCTGAAGATTGCAGACTTTGGTCTTGCAAGGACTACATCTGAAACAGACTTCATGACCGAGTATGTTGTTACTCGTTGGTACCGGGCACCAGAATTACTCCTTAATTGTTCAGAGTACACTGCAGCCATTGATATTTGGTCAGTTGGTTGCATACTTGGTGAAATCATGACACGGGAGCCTTTATTTCCAGGGAAAGACTATGTTCATCAGCTGAGACTTATCACGGAGGTATGTATGGTTTATCAGCAAGTCTGCTCTGGTGTATTATTGTTGCTGTTTGTCTAAATTTATTATTTATTAATGTTTTTGGTGAAGACAGTGCCTCTCACGGGACACCCCAGTGATTAAGAATCAGACCTCTATATTTGAGGTCTCACTTCTAATCCTAGGAAGGGGTGTGGGGTTTATGGTAATGGGGAGAGTTACCCTTATTGTATAGTTCATGGCCCAATGAGCCTCTGAATGGACTAAAAAAATATATTTTTAGTGAAGATAGTCCCCTCCTGAGACCAAAGAAGTAAAAGCATTAAGTTTTATTATTGCTTGATATTGGAAGTCATATGCCTTTTGGTCTGTCTTATCATGCAGTGCTCGTTATTCTCCTTGAAATTTTAACTATTGTCGTGTGCTGCAACTCCATTTCTTGATGGATAGCAACAGTTCTTGTTGAACAGCTGTGGAGAATGCATAATCATGAATTCTGGATCTGGGGAAAACATTTATTTCTTGACCAGGAGTCCATAAATTCTTGGGAGAGAAGTGGATGGGAAACAGAAATTCTGCTATGGTCCTTTTTTATTCTCTTTCCTTGTGTTGCAAAATTAATGCACGAGATTTTGATGTCCTATATATACAGTTTTACTGTGTTTGTTATGTATTGCTTGCTCCACTGTGTTGGCTAACATGCTTGAAGGGTGTAATGCATTATAGGCTTCTTGAGATGTAAAGGTTTTATCTTTGTACTGTTTAAGATACTTCAAATATCATGGTTACATGTTGTTTTCTCTCTTTGAAAAGCTCATAGGTTCACCTGATGATTCCAGCCTTGGTTTCTTACGGAGTGATAATGCTCGAAGATATGTCAGGCACCTTCCACAATACCCAAGACAAAATTTTGCTGTTAGATTTTCTAACATGTCTTCTGGTGCTGCTGACTTGTTAGAGAAGATGCTAGTCTTTGATCCAAATAGGCGCATTACAGGTAAAGTGAGATTGGATGCTGGATTCTAAGTAATGAATACCAGTGCATGAAAACAATAACATTTTATTTGTAATAGTATGACTTCTATCTGAACATCTTTCCTAGATCACTTGCAAGCACGTGTGTTCACCATGATAGCATGTTAAATGATGATTGATATTTGATAGCTTGAGATTCTATGTTCAATACATAGACGAGTATCACAGCGTCTCCTAATTCTTTTGCAGTTGATGAGGCACTGTGCCACCCATACCTGGCACCTCTTCATGATATTAATGAGGAGCCTGTTTGCCCCAGGCCTTTCAGCTTTGATTTTGAGCAACCGTCATTTACAGAAGAAAACATCAAGGAACTCATCTGGAGGGAATCTGTAAAATTCAACCCAGATCCCCGAGAATAATCTGATATGGTGTACTGTTAGGAACGTATTCCCGGACTCCAATTGCTACCATTATTATATAATATCCATCAGATTCCTTGAGCTATCTGGAGATTAGATTGTTAAAGAGCATCCCACACTGGGTAGTCTGGAATTCAGATCATTGTAGCTTTCAAGTGCATGTAATACAGGGAGGGTAGCATTGTTCTCAAGTAACATCTGCAGTTGGCGTAAGTTCTTCCTTCGGCTGTAGGCCTGAGATGCTCTAGTTCATTCCAACCCAAGTGCACTGACAGTCTGTTAGTTCTTGGAGTGGGAATCATTCACAGATGTACGTGGAGCGCAATGTTAGCAAAATTTTCTCGTTTTTTAAAAGTAATTGGGAATTACTCTCATTTGCAGGGCTGTAATAACATTTTATCAGCCTGGACATGGCAAGGCTGGATCTGTAGACGTCACTCCCGTTCAAGTGTTTTCCTGTATATGTCAAACATACGTTCTTCAAATATAAGGCTAAACTTAAGAGTTTTTACAGGACTCAAGCAGCAAATCTCAGCATTACAACTTTAGAGGCTATTCTTATATGGGCAAAGAAAAGATAATTCATATGTAGGTTTTTGTGTAAGAGCACGTTTTGAGCTGCACTGATTCAATTGGCAAAGCCTCCGTGGGGAAGTCACAGGAAGTAGCTTTCTCAGGACCTTGATCCGGCAAGAGGTCACACGGTCTAGGAGTAACCTTGCTGGAGATGCCCTCAACGTCGGTGCATGTCCACGGCACCTTCTTGGCCTTGGCAGCCATTCCAATTGTCACATTGGAGATGCAAATTTCCTTGAATGGATCGCCCGAAATTCCCTCCAATCTAGCAGCCATGCTCACATTTTCTGCAACCATGTCCCTGTAGTTAATCCCCTGGATGTTGGGCAATGCTTTTGGGTCGTAGTTTTTATCCGCGTGTGACCCATAATTTCCAGTCATCCAGAAGACCCATTTCATGGTGTGCATGTTCATTCTTCTCACATGTATGTCTTTCACGAACCCTCCTCTCCCTACAGCCGTTTTGATCCTGACGCCGGATTCTGTATGGACCGCTGTTATGTCTTCTGCTCGCACGTCCTGGATACCGCCTGACATTTCACTTCCCAACGCAATTGTCGCACTGGTTGGGGAAATGCATGTGAGTCGTCTGATGACTAGTTGCCTCGTGGGCATTCCAAACGCAATGCCATACTCATCCCAGCCACTCTTGACGGCCACACAGTCATCTCCGGAGACTATATAGCAGTCTTCAATTCTAACGTTCGTGCACGAATCTGAAGGCCGAAGGAAACAAAATGGAAATTATTGACGAGGCCCATATTCCAAAATTTTAATATGGCCCATTGACCTCACAAACTATTTGGATAAATGGTACGACAAGTCCTCAATTTTTCTTGGTTTTTTTTTTTTTAAAGAAAATTAAGTACTCAAATTTTGAATTTTGTAATCGACTATTTTTTTTTTGACTCATGTAAAAAAATTATTTTATTGTTTTTTTGTATTAATTATATTATTCAAGAAATATTACTGTGTAATACTATTTTATTTATAAATATGGGTCAAATTTTGATTCCGCCATATAAATGTATTTAAAGGTTTGGCAATTTCCGATGTGCTCATCTCTAAAATCTGCAGTAGAAAGGTTTTTTTTGGCACCAATAAAAAAATATATTTTCTCCACACAGATGAGAAGTTGAAACTTGTCCAGCGGGAATGGAATCCAAGAAAGAGTTAGGCAAACCTGGGTTGATTCCATCAGTGTTTGGAGATTTGACCGGAGCAATGATGGTAATTCCTTGCACAATAATATTGCTGCAACGCAATAACATTTAGAGAAAATAAAAATAATAATAATAATTAAAAAAAAGGGATATCATAGTCTCGTCTAAATTTATCCTTTTACCCCTCAACAAATTTTACCAAAAATAATAAAACCTAGTCTGAAGTCAAATGTTCAATCAAGAAAGCCTTCGTGCCAACTGAAAAATTAGAGAGCTTCGACGGACCAGATTATGTGACATCATCCACCGGAGAAGTCAGTCTAAAAGAATACCTGCTGTATATAGGATGCACGTTCCAATTAGGAGAATTTAGGAGCGTCAGATTCGAGATTTGGATGTTGTCTGAGAACATGAGCTCGATCATGTATGGTCGGGTGTATTTTAGCTTGTTCCCGTGGAATTGCTGCCACCACGAAGCACCCTGACCATCAATTGTGCCGTTCCTCCCTTTATTCAAGAGAGAGAGAGATAGAGAGAGAGAGAGAGAGAGAGAGAGAGAGAGAGAGAAAGACACAAAAAAAAAGAGTTAAAAACCCACTCCGCCACAGAGACTATTTAAATTATAAAAATAATTAATTTTAAAAAATTGGCCTTAAAAGCAAAACCTTGGTGAGTTTTTTTTTATTTTTTGTTTTTCTTCATAAAGGAAATGTTAGTGAGTTTTTTTTTAAATACCTGTAATAATGACGTCAGTGAGGTTTGTTCCGAATAAAAAGCTGGCGTACCTTCCAGCCGGCGCGTCCCTTCCTCTGCCGTACGATGGCAGGGGCTTCATCACGGGCCATTCGCTCATGTCCTGAAACAATTTGATTGATGTTGCACAGCTACTTTTTGATTCACAGTCATCCGTTACTATACTGTAAGAGATATTTTCCATACAAATAGATCTCGGAGTAACTTTTTCTAAGTAATAGTGTAATAGTAACGCATGTTCTTATAATTTGTTTATTTATTTCACCACTTATAACTCTTTGCATCCCATTTCTTTATTTGTGTTTTACCCCTTTAAACTCTTAAATTATACTCTGAAATCTTCATAATTTTGATAATTAGGACCCTTTATCGCAATTTTATTAATTTTGAAATTTTCAATTATATAAAATTTTGCAAAATTTAAATATCATGATATTTATTTTTTTTGATTTAATAATATTATTTTTATTTTCTAAAACTTCTTAGAATTTAAAATTTTTAAATTTATATGAATTTAATTTTTTTTAATTCTAACAATATCAAGCAAATATAATTTTCAAAAAATTTCCAAAAAAAATTATGATACATTAAATAATTGAGTCTCATAATTTTAATTTTATAATTTATTTATAATTAAAAATAAAACTTAAAATGAATACTATTATAACAAAAAATTTTAATTATTATAATTAAAAATTACAGAGATCTTAATTTATAAAAAAATTAAATTATAAAAAAATTAAAGTATAAAAAATTAAATGCATTTAATCTTAATTTACTAGTACCTACTAATAAAAACATCATTGTCCATGACAAAAGGGTAGTGTCAAGTTCCATTAGAATCAACCATTATGAACTTTAAATATACAAGATGTCGAGCTTGAAACTACCGTTCCTTTTCCCACATTTATAATACAATTTTTTCTTGAAAAAAAACAATTCAGGTGCATAACACTAAATTTTTCATTTTGTCAATATCTTTAATTGCCATCAAAATAGTAATAATAAAAGGAAAATTATGAAAATCTCAGTTGCTTAGAAACTCATAAAAATATTAATAATTGTAATAATTCAACGCAACAAATTAAGACAAACCTGAGAGGCAAGGAGAACAGCATCCTTGTCAAGAAAGAGAGTGAAATGGCTGGTAAGGCCAAGGCTACCGGTAAGCCATTTTCCAGCGGGAACAAATAGCTGAGACCCACCATCGGTTGCATACTGACTCAGCTGACTAATGGCTTTCTGAAACGCCTTCGTGTTTGACGTTTTCCCATCGCCAACCCCTCCAAAATCGGTTATTGCTGCGCTGTGGGCTCTGCAACTTATGGCCCTGTACTCAAGCGAGCCCAAATGCCTTGGCTTTCTGCTCTCTGCTCCTCTTGAACCCGCCAGTGCCAGCACAACTAGTACTATCAGTATGTCTCTCATCTGCGCAAGTTCATCATGCTATATATAAAAAAGAAAAAACAAAAAACAAAAAAAAGAAAGGAAAAGCACACCATAATGAAGATGATTGCCCACGAAACAGAATTTGTGAGTTGGTACCTAAAATTAATGTTTTGTTGAGTAGAAACCATCGATTTAAGCAAAAGGCGTTTAATTGATTAAAGCAATCCCCACAAAGTAAAGAGAAATGAAGATTATTAATTTGCTCGTTTCAAATTGGTATAACAATTTAAAATTGCACCAAGAAGTCCAATTTTAAGTTTTGGACTGGGCATACAGGCAATAACGGGCAGAAAATTGACTTCCATACAAAACATTAAAGAAATTTAGGGAAGGTAACCATAACTCAAACGCGTTTGTTTGGTTTGCAAAGAAAATGGAGGAAAAAGAGGGGAGGTTTTTTGGGGGGGGGGGAGGAAAGAGAGAGAGAGAGAGACAGAGAGGAACATAAAGACGGTCTAAATTGTTTACATGGATCCTCATGGGACTCTTGCACGGAGACTGCATTGGCGTGAAGACCAAAAGGCAGTGCGGAATTAGTATGTTTATGTGCTGGTATACTCTCTCAAGAAGCCAATGACTGTGAGGGGTATTTATCGAGAGAAAGTTCAACCGCTGAAAATTGTGTCTTTAAAAGGCTGGTCCCGCTAGAACCAATTGGTAAGGCTCTCCGTGACTCCTGTCTTTGAATCCCATGTTGCCCTGGCATCATTGATGGAGAATTATATCAAACCAAAAACCCCTAGTGACAGTTTTTGATATTCTAATCTGACGACCGCGATTCTTACCGAGAGAGATATTAGCCAAAAGCATTAACTAGTAATCACGTGACTGACTACGTTGCATCTTGGAAGTGACCGGGGAGTGGCATTACTCGGTATTTGTGGGGCATAGATTGATTTAAGGACGTCTCCAAAATGGCAAGAACTTACATATTTATCTTGATGATGTTAAGTTTAAAATTTAGTAGGAAATTATGAAATTTCTGAGGAAGTGAAGGTTCGAGCATCGTTGGAAAGTTTTGTCGGAAGTCATATGTATTTTTAGTACTTTTGTTTGGAAAGTTGTTTCGTTCTCGAGTCCTCCCACGTTTCCGCCTTAGATTTTGCAAATTTGGAGATGCTTGATGTTGAAACCTGTTTTTCGCTTAGGGTCAGTCTACCCCACTCATTATTGCATTTAAGCGCATTTCTCTGGCCCATCATCCTTCACCCGCCATCACCGCCAGCGCCAAAGCACGAAAATTTCAACGGAAGTGTTGCTCTCCGTCACTTTCAAGTTTGAACCGAAAACAGGGTCGCTCGGTCATCAGACCCCGGGGAGCAGAAAGCCCAGTAAAATTCAGCGAATGCATCCGTTTCCCGACTTTTGGAAGTTGGTGGGTACAGATGCCGCTGCCAAAGTCAATAGACAAAGGCTTAAAGAGAGCCTGTAAGAGAGAGAGAGAGAGAGAGAGAGAGAGACTCTTTTCGCAGAGAGCAGGTAATGTGTGTGTGCCTATACTGTACTGTACTGTACTGTACTGTGCTGCTAGGCTTTCTGACGCTATGGTTTTGGCACGCTCTCTGTCGCTTCGGGGGGAGTGGTCGGTGGGTCCCGTTCACTTGGCTTTATGTTAGAGATAAGCGTTCCGAGGATTCCACTCTCGTGGACCTACCTCGCACCACCGCCCGCGAAACAGCTGGTCACGGGTGGTGAAATCTAAAGCAAGCCCCCCCCCCACCACCACCACTCTCTCATCTCTCAAATTCTCATCACAAACGCCAAGCTTCCCAGCATGCACTCACCGTGCAATTTCGACGAATTAATAATTACGAGAAAAGAAGGACACAATGTAGCGGCCAGGGATCTTCTTTTGATGAAATTGATCCGCTTCAGATTTGTTATTCAGGATTCGGATTCGAGTTGGTAAGTTCGAAAATGTTGCCACTAACATTAAATTATGGGATTCGGGGTCCGGCTCAGAAGTCACGGTTTTGTCCATCGGGTCACCCGAGGGGCCCCAAAAGTCTCCGAGTAGTTCACGGGTCGGTTCACGAGCGCATCCCGTTATATATATATATAACGGGCCCCATAGCAAGTAAATCTGGATGAATGAATGAATCACTAATATATATATATATATACACACACACACGTATAAAACCACTGAAAATTATAGTGGAGTGGTTGATAAATTATTTATGATTATATCAAAAATTAGAAATATAAATTTAAATAAAATTAAATTTATTATCCCAAAATTTGTGATTCTTATGGATGTAATGTTCCATGTCACCGTGTTTTTTTTTTTTTTAATTGTTTTTCTGCTGAAAAGTAAAAGCAGGGTATAGACATAATTAAAGGTAGTGGGGTGGGGGCCATTGGGTTGAAACGTGGATCACTGCCACTCTCTTTTTCTCCCTTCCATTATGGAGTTTTAGGCCGAAGTGGTTTTCACGTGGGTCCCTTCTTTCTTTTTAACCACAAGTACTGACACCTGGAACGTCTCTTTATGGCTGGGCACACTTTTCAATTGGTCGTTGTTTGTCCAATTGTCCATTACCACGTGTCATCAAACCACGGCCCCTGGCTCCTCCGGTCTGCCCGTCGCATAAAATTGTTAGCAACCGTAGAGCACCGGAGATGTTCAACAAAATCCTTTTTTTTATTCGGCCTTTTCGGTTGACCTCTCGAAACGTAATAGAATGCGAGCCTGACTCAACCACCGCAATTGAAATGGGCATAGAAAATGACGGGTGAGAAGTATCCTAGCCGTATGCAAGTTGGATCGTTGGTCTGGACCTGCCAAGGGGGCATCTGTGACTGGACGTGCATCGATCCAGGACGTCATAAAAAAAAAAAAAAAAGGACTGGTGGGCCGCCTGTATAGAAGTTTCAAGTTCTGTCCAATGACATTTCTGCGCCTGCATCAGAATGGACATATGGCTCAGTGAGGTAACTCGAGTTGCCTGGTGGAGTGGTCCATACGAGAATTGGACAATTTTTGGATGATCCATCCCATATGGGCTTATCAATCTGTGCTCTTTCTTTCTTATTATCCAAGATAACCTCGATTCTGTTTAACCAACGCCTTCCTTTCTGGTTGCGTAAATGTTATAATAGTCTACAGAAAATTTTCTCTCAGCTTCCCTGTATTTGTGGAAAATTTTAATGATAATTGCAAAAATTGCTACATAATCACACACACACAGGAAAAAAAAAAAAGGCAAATACTAACTATTTGCATTAACGAGTTATGGCAATGAATCAATATTGCCATACGACCGAATCAGTAAGCAAATTTTCATACGTTTCGGAAGGCAAATTGCCATACCCTCGCATCATTTGTGTCAGGATGAATCACTTTTGGCCTTTGAAAGTATAAATGATCAGACGTAGGTTTACGACGACTGCAAGACTAATTGCTTTTGAATGAATCCGCTTTGTCAGTTTGCTCTTCGAACATTTTAATTATTATGCACCTGGAAGATTTACCTTAATGCAAAATAGACTCAATAGAAATCAGTTGGTGGTGGAATAGGACAAGACGATATAATTGAATATTTAATGACACATGACACAAAACCAAAATCCTCACTTCTCCGGACCGGTAGGTCGGGATGTTGGTTTCGTGCGATCTATCTTTCTTCATAATTGAATAATGATTTACGACAAAATTTCTTTTGCCTATCACATGATTTGAAAATCAAAAACTTTCTAAACTTCAATTACTTCATCAAATTAGTTTACTAATTTAATCACCTTAGTATAGGTCACATGAAAGTGTCATTATTGTTGGTCTATGAGTTTGAAAAATACAACTATAATAGAAGAATTGTTAAATTTATGATTGTGATTATAACATTTAAACTTATGTAATTAACAAACTAATGTGTATAAGAATTTACTTTTAAGGACTAAAAAATAAAATTCTAAAAATCATATAAATTAAATAAAAATTATACAAAACAGAAAATATAACTTTCTTGTACATCACATGAGCTAAGTCCTAGTTTGTTATAATTAGCACTGTGCAATTAAGTAGCACCACTAAATAACCTATTGAAATCCTAATTCGAGCCTATTCCACTAACTCAATAGCCAATTGTCCAAGTTTAGTTTATTTAACTTCCTCCTTTTCAAGTTCCATAACCCAATTGTTAAAAGCTAATTAGTATTATTATGCACTTGGTATGAATTTATTTTGAGTTATGTATAGATATAAGAATATTAATTATGACATTATTAATTATGTTATTTAGTATTATTGAGTTTTAAATTAAAATTCAACTTTAAATGATTTCGAATCTTATTTTGGTTATGAGAAATTATTTCAAGGTAAAGGTTTTAAGGGAATTATTTATAATTATAACCATGAAATATTTGTTTGTCACTTTTTAAAATTTTTTTCTTTGTTTTTCCTTCCAATTTTTTTGTTTGAAGATAAGTGAAATCTTAAGTATAAGAATATATATATATATATATATATATAAGATTTTACATCCTTTTACTTTCTTTTGTAAGAAAGGATCATAGTAAATATTTGGAGTCCATTTGAAGTAAAAAAAGAATTATTTATGGAGGAATAAAAAGAAAAATAAGAGAATCAAGAAGATGGGTCATTTTCCAATTTTGAGATTTACTTGAAAATGAATTTTATTCTAACCAAAAAATAAAGTTAATTAGGATTTTGCCTTATTATAAATTGAGCACTATTTAGTATTTTACACATAACTTTTGCTCCAAAAGCAATTCTTATGATAAAAGAAAGTTAAGAGATAAGACTATAAATTTTTATTTTTTGTCAAATATGATTTGATTTTTGTACATGAGACAATTTAATCACAAAATATGAGACAAACAAGTTTTCAAAGATTTGCTTAAGATAGAAATCCAAAACAAGAAGTGGAGTCATTACATTATAAAAGAGGTATAAAGTCAATAGAAAAACAAAGGGACAAAAAAAAAAAAAACAACTCAATAAAGGAGAAAAATGAAAAAGGGCAATAGTTTTGGTTTTATATTTCTATCTTTGAAGACTAAAATTTACTTGATTTTTATTACTTATCCTTTCTTTATAAATTGTACTAGATATAATAATTACATTGACAAAATTTTTTATGTTTTGCTATTTTAATATTTATTTGACAAATCACTAGAATTGTTATTGAGATTCTAAATGGAAACTCTTTGATGTCGCATGAATATAGATGTATGATATTAAGACATTGGATTTCAAATTTTGTAAGTGTTATCCTAATTTATTTTTTTTTTAATTTTTGAGTCAAAAGGATTTGATTAGGCATAACAATATGTGCAAGTCCATGCAACATCAACCCTACCACTAAAGCCAAAACTTATGCATCTGTGTTCCCATTTAATAGGAAAATTGCAAGGTCGAACTACAAAGCAACAACTCTATTTAATGGTGCCATAATTGTGCAAGAAGGTAAAATTAATGGAATCAACTTGGTTGAGCTATTAGACATTACTGTCTAGTTCTTTGCTTTTGGCAAAACAAAATTCCTTTTAACTTGTGATTATGATATTTCCTATGACCTTTATGGTTGACCTATGTCGTGAAGTGTGGGTGTTTCTTATAATTATTAAGGAACGAGAAGTTGTAATGCAATGGTAGAAAAATGTTTTTGTAAAAGGTTTTAAATGTGGTTAATATATTCCCTTTAATCTTGTTTTTTTAGTGTATATATGTAAATATGTAAAAATAGGTGTTTTGGGTTTGATTTTTTATTTCATAGCGTTATTGTTTTGTTGGAGTTGAATGACTTCTTCAATTAGTTTCTATCATGGCAATGAAAAGATTTATAAGGTGCATTAATTTTTTCTTAACATAATAGTTTGTTAAAGAAAAGAACTTATATTTTAATTTTTCTTCTTGTTTTTGTTTTTTTTTTTTGTAAAAAGAAATGTAGGAAATTATATCCTTTAGTTTCTATTTAGAAAGAGAATTCATGTTTTCCAATCATTACTCATTCAATTATAATAATTTATCAAATTTAATTTTATAACTAATGAGTTGTTAAAGTTCAAACTTTATATGTTTGTGCAATTCAAATGGACATTTTATAGATTAGGCTTTTTGGTTTCTTGTGAGGAAGATTCTTCAATGTTAAAACATGATATTCACCCTTGTTTTTGTGATTTTTTTATCCTTCATATTAGTACTAATATACAAATGTTATAAACATAAACAAAAGGATTAATTGAATTTAATGATAATGTTACATTAGTCATTTTACTAGTCCTAAAATTGCATTAGTGGTAGCCCTATTGATGGTATAGCATATAATGAGTTTAAAAGTCTTAACTTCTAACATTGTTTATAACAAAGAAAAAAAATAATACAAAAAAAATTCAAACAGACATACAACATAAGCCTACAATGAAAAACTATGGGTTTTATTACATTAACTTTTGTGGTGTACTTTATATGTGAACATAACCACAAAAAAAAACAATTCAAAAGATTTTATTTTGTTCATCATAATTAATAGTATTAATAAAAAGGATTACCAAGTTTTTCATAACATCTATAATTTCATTTTTGTATTTCATAACTTCTGTGTATATTTGTATCATATAGATTCAACAAATGATTTAAAATCATCTCAATCAATTTTAGCTCCAACTATGGTGACAATCAATCTTTCTAATAAATTACATTTATCATCATTACATTTATTACTAGTTTACATTTTTTAGATAACCTTAATTTATTACAATATTGGTTGGTTAAATTTCAATACTTTTTAAATAAAATGACTTTGTGATTATAGTGTATTAGAGTTATATAGTATACTCTCAAAATAATTTATTTTTATGCAATTTAACCCATCAAAATTATTTTGTTGATGAATTATCATATTTGGTTTCTAAAATTATTGTTGATTGATATTCTAGTATGTAATTAGGAATGGAGAAAAAATTTAAAAATCTAAATGTGTTAATAGGCAAAGTAAATGTAGGGACCTAAATGCTTAACTTGATTCTTTCATGGTGATGTGAATAAATCATTACCTACTAAGGCAACTTGTAAGGTTTCAACTTTAGGTGGCAACCAATTTTTTTTATTACTTTTAGGTTCAATGTCAAAGTTTAGGGGCTTAGTCTCAAGAAGGAAATGGAGTTCAAGGGTATTGATCTTGTAAATTAGTGGTTTGATTTTAAGAATGGAGTAGAGGGGTCCTAATTAAAGTTTGATTTTTGAGATTTTTGGTAGGTTTGATTTATAAAGAGAGACATTGGAAAGACAAGTTCTTGTTTTGGGTTAGGTTAGGTTGGTTTAAAATAGGTCATTTGATAAAAAGATAAAGAATGATTAACTAGGTTTGGTCAACCCAATTTGACCAAGGTTAGAAATTTTATTTTGAATTTTTTGTTTTTATCTTGATTTTTTTTTAAAATTTTTGTTACTTTAGTTTTCTTTTTTTAGGGTATTGTTAAAGGCTTAGGAGAAAAAGAATAAAAAATAGGAGAGATGGCTTAAAAGTGGTTCAACTGATGATTCCAATGATCGGTCGACAACCAAATTCTAACATTAGTCACTAAAAAAACTCCTAAAAGGATTGGTAGACTTATTTTCAATTGATCTATTATTTTCTAGTATCAAATCACACAATACATAACTATTTAATACTAATATTTACAAAAGCAAAGAAAAGACTAACTTGTTTGATTACCTTCTGTGAGGAAATGAGGAAACAAAGAGGATGGGAAGGAAATGAGTGTTGAGTGAGTTGAAGGGAGAAAGGATAAATGTTTATGTTAATGTTTGGTGGCCTATGGTTTTATGTCGTGATTTTTTTTTCATTAATGATGCTTCTAAAGCTGCTAGAATACAAATGTGGTATAGATAGTATGATATAACTCCTTAAGTAAATTTTTTAACAAGAGTGCAAAAACAGTTTATGAAAATGGTTACAATTTTGAAAAAAGACTATTTAAACATTTTTTGTGTTTAAAAAGAACTCTAACTCTTTATCTAATAGATTTGTATTAATTTATCTAAAAATGTTAAAAAGGCAATTATTTGAAATGTAAATGGTAAAATAGGTAAGATAATGCAAACAATAAATTGAAACATAAATTTCAAGTAAAACTAAAAAACAATAGTATAAGTGATTATTCATAATATAAAACATGTTAAAAGGAAAGCTAAAATATTAGTAGTAAATAAAACCTTTACTCTAGTTGAAAATGAGCTTTCTCCAACCATTTTCTAGGTAATCAAAACTATAAATTCTTTACTTTGGTTGATTACTAACTCATTTTTTAATTCTCTTTAACTATTTCTTGGTAGTTAGAAATTGTTAACTTAAATCTAACATGATATATGTATGTTAATTGATTAATTAAGCATAAAGAAAGATTTGGTTTGTAAGGAGAAAAGGAGGGAATTTTTGGAAGGCATTCAAGGTACCTATAAGATCCACTTTATTGCAAAGTAAATTTTTCTTAAAAATAAAAAATAAAAAAATAACAAAGTATAAATGGTGATATTTGGTATTCTTGCAACTTTCCTTGAGAATATTTTCATTTTTTGAGAGATTTTTATGAACTTAATGTGAATATCTTATTTATTATTTTGGGAATATTGTCTTATAATAGTACTTTTTGATCTCCTTCTTTGTTTTTTTGTGTGTGCACTTTTTCCTTATTGATGAGAATCGTGGAGGTGAGGGGTGGAAGGCTTCAATAGATCCAAAAGGTCCATTGTACATTCCAGAAGACCCAATAAGACAAGATAGAGCTTCAATGGATGCAAGAGGTCCATTGCACATGCCAGAAAGCCCAATTACACGAGCTAGAGCTTCAATGGATGCAAGAGGTCCATTGCACATGCCAGAAGGCCCAATTACACGAGCTAGAGCTTCAATGGATGCAAGAGGTCTATTGCACATTTCAAAAGGTCCAATAACACGAGCTAGAGCCAAAAAGATTAAAGAAGCACTGAATGGGCTGATTCAGGACATTCAGGCCAACCAAGCTTCAAATGGTGCGAATTCAAGTTTTAAAGAGAGTCCAGGCCTTATTAATATCATTAGAGTAATTAAAGTGTTAGGACTAATAATAGTAGTCACTCCAAATTAGGAGTTTATTTTCCATATAAGAATTTGCACCTAGATAGGAATTCCGCCTAAATAAGGAATTGTCCTAACTAGGAATTTATGCCTCTTTAGGATTGCTATCTTAGCCTATAAATAGGCACCCCTTGTAAGCTTTGCAGATCAGACAATCAAGAAATCAGACAACTTTGAGTGAAATAGAAAGCAAGGGCTTTTCTCCCTCGGTTCTTTTAAGAACTAAAGAACTTATCAAGAGGTAATTCTTCTTGTGGCGTTCAAATCGACTTATCACTCCCAATTCCTTCCTTTTCTGGAGTGTGGCGTCCATATCCATCTTGAATACCCTAGGTTCGTGTTCCTTCGAATATTGGGTCTAGGGTTTGTGTTATTAAACTCTGATTTAGCTTTCCTGGTTGCTCTTTGATTCATTGTGTGTGTTGGGTCCCTAATCCATGTCTTTTTGGGCTTTTCCGCATCAGTTGGTATCAGAGCCTGGCTCTAAATCAGGTTGAATCCACTTACTCTTCAATTTTCTACCTTGTGATTTATTTATTTCGATTCAATTTGTCTATTACAATTCAAATGCACAAATCTGTTTACTTGCAATCCTTCTCAACGTGCTAATTTCAATTCCAATTGCTGTATCTAAGTGTTCTACTGTTGTTTTGTGTTGAGCAAAAGAAAAAGGGAAAAAAAAAAAGAAGGATCAACGAAAAAAAAAAAAACAAAGAAAGAAAAAGAACAAGAAAAAGAAGAAAAGAAAGGAAACATCAAATTCAAGTTATTGATAAAGTTAACAGTTTGGTCATATTGGCCACAATAATAACAAAGTTTTCTTGCTTAACTCCAATTCTACCATCCATTTTCCTATCTTGTTATCCAAGTTTGTCCTCTAAATTTAACTTCTCTTATCTTGATTCTTTTTGTGAGTTTAGTTCATTAAAATCGTTTGCCTTGATATCCTTTTTCGTTTTTTGATTCCTTATTCTCCAATTTGTTCAATTCTACACCATTTATCTCATTCTGTTCAAAATCAATACTCTTGATTGTTCTTTATAGAGCTGAAAGGAGAAATCCGAGTGGTAAAAGGCAAGAGTGAAAGTTCATATAAAGAAAAAGTCATAAAGAGTGTAAACACGAGAGAGTGTGACACCTTCTTTTGAGTGAAACACGTGAGGGAGTGCTCTGTGAGGTATCTTATTATTTTGTAGAAGTAACACTATGACATCCAAAGACAAAGGTGCAGCTCAGGAGGGAGCTGGTGATGTGTCCTTCATGATCAAAGCTATGCAACAACAATTTGAACGTATGAATACCAGATTTGATGATATGAGGGAAAGGATGGAGGAGCAATCTAATACTATAGCAGAGTTGCAAAGGAGGCATGTGGAGTATGAGGCTCCTAAAGCAAGAAGGCAGTTGAGACGTGCCTATGACCATGAAGATGATGTAGAAGATGATGAAATTGATGATCAAACTACTATGGTCCGAACTGCTAACAATAAAAGGGATCAAAGAGAATTTGGGAGGCAAGACACCTATGACCATAATTTGGGCAGTATTAAAATGACACTTCCTCCATTCCAAGGTAAGAATGATCCTGATGCATACCTAGAATGGGAGAAGAAGGTTGAATTAGTTTTTGATTGCCACAACTATTCTGAGGAGAAAAAGGTAAAGCTTGCTGCAGTTGAATTCACTGATTATGCTATTATTTGGTGGGATCAACTTGTTTTGACTAGGAGAAGAAATCGTGAGCGGCCTATTGATACATGGGAGGAGATGAAGGCTATCATGAGGAGAAGGTTTGTCCCTAATCACTATTACAGGGAGCTGTACCAAAGGCTGCAAGGGCTCACTCAGGGCACCAAAAGTGTGGAGGATTACCACAAGGAGATGGAGATTACCATGATTCGGGCGAATGTAGAAGAAGATAGAGAAGCAACAATGGCTCGATTTCTGCAAGGGCTAAATAGGGACATAGCAAACGTGGTTGAATTGCAACACTATGTGGAATTAGAAGACATGGTACACATGGCCATGAAAGTTGAAAGGCAACTCAAACGAAAGGGTTCCACACGGTTTGGGCAGAACTCAGGATCTACCTCATCTTGGAAGCCAAATTGGAATAAAAGGGACGAGATGACCAACTACAAGTCCAAAGCCGAGCTATCCAAGTACAAGAATGTGGGTTCTAGCAAGGAGGCAGGTAATTCTGACCCCCAACCAAGTAGAAATAGAGATGTTAAATGTTTTAAGTGTTTGGGCAGGGGTCACATTGCATCTCGATGTCCAAATAAGCGTGCAATGATCTTGAGAAGTAATGGTGAAGTTGAAACTGAAAGTGAATCAGATGATGATTATATGCCATCATCAGAGGGTGAAAGTGATGGAGAGGAGTATCCAGTTAATGGAGTAGCTCTTGTTACAAGGTGAGCATTGAATGTGCAAGTAAAGGAAGAAAATGAGGTGCAACGAGATAACATCTTTCAAACGAGATGTCTCATCAAAGATAAGGTATGTAGTATGATTATTGATGGTGGGAGTTGCACTAATGTTGCTAGCACAACTATGGTTGAGAAGCTGAATTTACCTACTATGAAGCATCCTAAACCATATAAGCTTCAATGGTTGAATGAGAGTGGTGAAGTTAAAGTAGATAAGCAAGTGCTCGTGTCATTTTCTATTGGAAGGTATCACGATGAAGTTTTATGTGATGTTGTACCTATGCAAGCAAGCCATATTCTATTAGGAAGGCCATGACAGTTTGATAGGCGTGTTATGCATGATGGATTCAAGAATCGATATTCCTTTGTAAAGAATGAAAAACCCGTCACTCTTGTACCATTATCACCTCAACAAGCCTA
Organism: Bruguiera gymnorhiza; assembly: GCA_020883675.1. Classification (NCBI taxonomy): domain Eukaryota; kingdom Viridiplantae; phylum Streptophyta; class Magnoliopsida; order Malpighiales; family Rhizophoraceae; genus Bruguiera; species Bruguiera gymnorhiza. The sequence goes on along the minus strand of JAIRCJ010000136.1, from coordinate 1,252,686 downwards.
TGAGGATCAATTAAGGATTAAAAATGAGAGTGAACAAAAACGAGAGATTGAAAAAAGAGAAAAGAGAGGAGAACACGCGAGAACACAGGAGAAAGAGAAGAAAACAGAAAGTTTCTATGCAAAAGAAAGTGATGTCAAAAGAGCATTCTGTGCCAAACAGCCTATGATCATACTTTTGTACAAGGAGACTTATTTTAACACTAACAAGCTTGAACCATCTTTGCCTAGTGTTATTGTTCTATTGCAGGAATTTGAAGGTGTATTCTATGACAATGACCCGAGTGGATTGCCACCTAAGAGAGGAATTGAGTATCAAATTGATTTCATCCTTGGTGCATCCATCCAAAATCGGCCAGCATATAAGAGTAATCCTGAGGAGACAAAGGAGCATAAAAGACCGGTTGAAGAACTTATTTCAATAGGGTATGTAAGGAAAAGCATGAGTCCTTGTGCAGTTCCTCTCCTACTTGTACAAGGAAAGTTGAACAAAAGACACGCCAAGTGGATCAAATTCATTCAGACCTTTCCTTACATCATCAAGTATAAACAAGGCGATGATTCGAGGACGAATCCTTTCGAGGAAAGGGGGAATGATGAGAATCGTGGAGGTGAGGGGTGGAAGGCTTCAATAGATCCAAAAGGTCCATTGCATATTCCAGAAGGCCCAATAACACGAGCTAGGGCCAGAAAGATTAAAGAAGCACTAAATGGGCTGATTCAGGACGCTCAAGCCAACTTAGCTTCAAATGGTGCGAATTTAAACTTGGAAGAGAGTCTAGGCCTTATTAATATCATTAGAGTAATTAAAGTGTTAGGACTAATAATAGTAGTCACTCCAAATTAGGAGTTTATTTTCCATATAAGAATTTGTACCTAGATAGGAATTCTGCCTAAATAAGGAATTGTGCTAACTAGGAATTTATGCCTTTTTAGGATTGCTATCTTAGCCTATAAATAGGCACCCCTTGTAAGCTTTGGAAATCAGACAATCAAGAAATCAGACAACTTTCAGTGAAATAGAAAGCAAGGGTTTCTCCTTCGGTTCTTTTGAGAACTAAAGAATTTATCAAGAGGTTTTCTTCTTGTGGCGTTCAAACCGACTTATCACTCCCAATTCCTTCCTCTTCTGGAGTGTGGCGTCCATATCCATCTTGAATACCCTAAGTTCGTGTTCCTTTGAATTTTGGGTCTAGGGTTTGTGTTATTAAACCCTGATTTAGCTTTCCTGGTTGTTCTTTGATTCATTGTGTGCGTTGGGTCCCTAAGCCACGTCTTTTTGGGGTTTTCCGCATCACTTATTTTATACTCATTAACTACATACTATTATTGTCTTTCTCTTTTATTGTTGCCTATGTGTCGTCATTCTTCCTACCCCTTATTTCTTTTATTGTTGTGCCTTTATCTTAAGAGAGATGCTTTTTTTATAATTATTTTGGTTGTTTATTTTTGGCTACTTAAAGATAAGAAAGAATCTTTTTTTTTTCTTTTTTTTTTCTCCATTTTATTTACTTATTTATAGGCTAAGGTTGATTTAAATACTGAGTTTGACTTACTACTTGGCTTCAAAGTTCCTTAAATCCTCAAGACCTAATGATCTTGTTTGTTGTTAAGACTTGCCTATCGCCCCCTAGACCCTTTGTTGCCTTGGATCCTTAAGGATTGCTTGTTGGACTCTCTTTATTTGCTACCTTGGATTTGAACTTAAAGAGAATTAAGCCATTATGAATGCCTACTTATTATCCCCTAAAACCTTTGGTTGCAATGTAATTTTACCAAATGTATTTGTATTAAGTTGTGGGTCTTTTTTTGTATTAAAAGCTTATAAGCTCTCATGTGTTTCATTAGACCTTGAACTTTTGTATTTAATTTGGATACTATCCATCTTATTATGGGCTCGAAAGGGAAAGGCCTCCCTAAGAGCCCAACAATGTTTAGGTAAAATTGGATTCTAAAGGATCCAAAAATAAACCTCTTAAACTAAATACAAGACTAGACATTCTATAAAGATGTCCATTGGACTTGTATGAAGGCCTAATAAAGGTTTAAACTCTATCTTTTTTTGGTTTATGATAGATTAGGTCTTTTTGTAAAATGGACCAGACTTTTAATAAATATTATTTATTTATTTCTCTTTTTTCTTTTTTTTCACTTTTTTTTTTCTTTTTGCATTTATATCCAAAATCAATCATAATCTCATTATATACCTAAGAGTAAGTAAGTGAGAGAGAGAGAGAGAGATAGAGAGAGATAGAGAGAGAGAGAGATAGATAGAGAGAGAGAGAGAGAGAGAGATAGAGAGAGATAGAGAGAGAGAGAGATAGATAGAGAGAGAGAGAGAGAGAGAGAGATAGAAAGTTATATACATAATCTTTTAATTAAAATAAACAAAATAGAGGTGTAACAATATACAACCATTATTATACCTAATATAATAGGTTGAATTTTTTGGTTATATAATTTCATGACACCTTATTAGAATTTTTATGACTAAAAAATCATGAGTTTAAATCATATTGTAGTTATTTTTTAATTATTTGTAAATTTTTGCAAATAATCAAAATTAACTAAAGTTTTTGAATTAAATACTTTATTGACAAATATATAATTGTAATATATATCAAATTTGTGCTTTTTCTTTTTTTCAAAATGCTATTTGGGCACATAAAAGTGTCACGGATAGCAATGTAAAGCCCATGAGTTATGTTAACCTTTGCACTTTGCTTATAATAAAATTTTATATATATTAAAATTTATATTTTAAATTTAAAAATGAATAGATATATCAAAAAATGTGTGTAAAGATAAGTGAAAAGTATAATAAGAGTAATAATTTATAGTATTATATTTTTTACTTACTCTCATTGAGATATTATTTTACAAGTATATACTAAAAATTGTGTCTTAGTAATGACACTTTTTTTTTTAACTTCTTTTATTGAAGCCAACCCACCAAAGTTAACATTCATTTATAACATGAATCTATAATCATAGATTATGTAGAAATTAAAATCAAATAATTCAATCCTAGCAAAATCACTTAATCTTAGGGTTAGCCCTCCTTCATTGTTGTTAAGTTATAAAGTCATGATTGATTGTATCTACATGTTTTTTTCATACATCAGAACTAAAATCCAGATTTGGCGAAATTTGTAGGGAACTTTAAGCTTTGAGATCCCATCCTAAAGAGCTTTGCACTTAGAAATTAGCTAAGCTAACCTATTTGCCAAAATAGCATAGTTGGTTTGATTATATCTACATAATACATTGATAAATCAACAAAGATTTACAAATGGAATTACATACATCAGTGGCATCTGGCAAGCCCTAATGTATGCGTCCGTATCATTTGACTCGTCATCCTTTGGAAATTGTTTGGGATTGCTCATTTCTAGCACAACAAGAGGAAGAATCACGAAAATACAAACAAAAAGGGGGAGCCACGCTGTTGAATTCTGCCAATATATGCGAGAAAACTCATTGCTCGAGCATTCGAAGAGTGAAAGCAAGGAGATGCAATCATAATTCTTTATTACAGAAGGTATTAAGCAAATTGCAGGGTCACACTTACTCAAAAATAAAAAAAATAAAAAAATAAGTCAATTATGCCGTGGGGTCAAACGGCAACCAAAGGGAGCTTTTTCAGGGACGGAAAGTACAACAAACAAAAGAGAAAAGATAAAAAGCCCTAAATGGGGCAAAAAAGAAAAAAAAATTGAATATATGGTGGCAGTGAAATGGGGGAAAACAACAAGCATTGAAGTCCAAGATCTTTCGAGTATTAGGTGGACATCGCCGGTTCCAGCATTGGGTGGACATCGCCGGTTCCAGCATTTTTGTACAAATGCCAATTCTTCTTGTCGTTTGACTCGTCCGCCTGTTCCACTTGGCTCTTGCCCGTTGCCTTTTTTGTGTTTGTTTTTGTTTTCTTTGCCTCCTAATTGGTGGGGACCACGTTGCCGTTATGATTAGTCTGCCTTCACTTAAAATATTCAACCCTTGGTATCACTATTTAAATAGCATCAAATGACTTATTTGCCCTTCATGGAAATGGAATGAATTATCAGGACATAATTTGGCAACCACCACTTTTTGTCTTAGATGCTTTTTGTTTTTCTTTTTTCTTTTAAAAATACAATTTTGCGTAGTTAATAATTTCACATTTCTGATTGATTCAAAAAAAAAAAAAAGGGTTGTGCCAAAAAGTAGACTTTCACCCCCAAAAAAAAAAAATATATATATATATATATATTGATATTTTTATTTAAATATTAATTTATTGAGAAGTGTAATCACTTGCTATAATTTAGGTCACTCTTTAACATTATTCCTATAATTTTTTTTTGTATTATAATTTTTTATTAATGTAACAATGGTTATCTTATTTGGGTTAATATACCCCAAAAGAAAAAAAGAGAGAGAGAGATAGATTCGTAGAAATATAAGCACATATAGTTTTTTTTCTTTTCTTTTTTTTTCATCAGGCCCATCGTTTTAGAGGGGCATCATTTTCAAGTGGTTCCCAAAAATTGAAAAATTCCCTCCCACAGAATTGCAAGGTCGCTATCGTTTTCAATTTGACTTATCATGCACGGCTAACTCAAGCACATAATTCAAATTTTAATTGGTATTTTGGCTCCTCAATTTGAAAATGGTCCTAAGGGCAACACTGCCGATACATTCCTGGTCCTTCCTGGCTCGTTGAATCCGGCCCCTAAAAGCCAATAATTGTGGAAATTGGCATCCATGCAGGAGCCTTGTTGCGCAGGACATGTATACCATTGATATTGAACCGTACATGGACCATTTATTCATTTTACTGCTTCTGAAATAATTATCATTTGCTCCATTTACGGAGTGGATATTAGTTTACTATATATGTGTGTGTGTGTGTGTAACAATAAGATTACAATAATAAAATTGATTTGATTAGTAATTTTATCTAAAGTTTTGAATATAAATTAATTTTTTTATTAAAAAAATTATTTGTGACAAATACTTTCAACAAAGTTATTAAAAAAATAAATTATTTTTCACTATATGACTCAAATACTGAAAAGTAATTTTTTGTATTTTGAACTCAAATATGACATTTTCTTTCTATTTCTTTTTTTTTCTCCATTTTTTCTTTTATTGTTATCTCTCTCTTTCATCACTCTCTCTCTTTCGTATTCTCTCATCCATCTTTCATTTTTTAATGTCTTTCTTGATAAAATATTTTTAAATAATAATTTTAGTAAAAATGAATCCAATTTGTAATAAAGAAATGCAATTAATAAAAAATAATATAGATATTATTAGATAAAATAAAATAATTAATCTTATTTGTTGATTCTGGTATTTGGTAAATGTATTATCTTTAAGTTTAAAGTTAGGTATATATAACTCATATCTAATTACAATAAATATTATAGGAGAGAAATTAATTATTAAATTAAGATAAATATATACATAATTTTTAGTTTTTCAAAATTTAAATATATTATTTATAATATTATTTGTATACAAATATTTAATATAAAAATCTAAATAGTTAACATTTTATGATAATATATTTATTAAGAAAATTAAGATTTTTATATCTTTTTTATATTTATTTCTCTCTTTCATCTCTTCCTCTCTCTTTTTTATTAGTATTTGTACCATTCTCTCTCCTTCTCGTACATTTATCTCTCAATTTTCCTCCTTTTTTTTTTTAGTTTTTATTTCCATCTCTCTTATATTTCTCTCTTACTCTTTTCTCTTTTCCTTCTTTCTAACTTTGGTGCTTCTTTTATTAGAAAGGTGATTAGTAAAAGATACCTATGAATTTTAAATTTGTAAATTTGTAAGTTATTTATTTTGGGAAAAATCAATCATTTTTAGGTTAATTAAGTAAATATTTTTCTTTAAATATGCATTTTAAATAAAATAAATGATAGAAAATAGAAAAAATATTATTTTGTAAAATATTTTATTCAAAACAAACGAATCTTAATAATGAATTCAAATTCATGTAGTTTTAAGGTATAATGTAAAAGCAAAGTAATATTAAATAACAAGTGATAAATCAAATAAGACATAACTATCGATAAAAAGTTTTATTATATAGATTCAATCAATTTAATTTATATTTAGATGTAAATATATATATATATATATATATATGGTATTATTATTATTGAAAAATTAAAAATGGGCAAATGAAAGACGCCGGTGCCTCGTCTGAAATACCTCAGGGAAAGAAAAAAAGAAAAAAAGAAGAAGGGTATTATAGCAAAAAACACATCAACATGAAGGGCAAATATGGAATTCAGGAAAATAAATCGAAAAATAGCCACAAATATAACAACTTCAGTCCGGAATCTAATCCAGATGTCCTCTCTCGGCTTTGCTAATCAAGAATCTCTTTCTTTCCTACGCACAGCTTTATTTCTTTTTATTTCTCTTTTTATTTTTTATTTGTTTTTGCAGGTAAGCAGTTTGCTGGGCGTTACTCACGTCTCGAGCTAAACCTTATGTTTCCAAAAACTGTTATTTTCTTCATTTTCCCTTCTTTCCATAAATTATATAAAGAAAAAAAGAAAAAAGAAAGATAAAGATAAAATGTTTGTTGTCATTTTGCCAGATCTGATTCGTCTGAAGCCGTTCTGAACAAGAAAAACGGGAGATATGTGCGCCCCATACCACAACACTTAACTCGAAAATTTGAATTTCTTGCAACCCGACAGAAGAAGAAAGGAAAAGGGACAACCTTAAAGCAGCAGCAACGGCAACAACAACAACAACAAGAACAGCAGCAACGGCAACAACAACAACAACAAGAACAGAAGCAACAGGAATTCTTGTTAGAAGAAGTAAGTTGTTTTGTTGGTCTCTTCTTTTTCGGTTTCTCCAGGAAACAGAAATTGAAACAAAATCACCAAAGTTTAACGTTTGAAGGAAGAAAATCCCAACAAGAGGATTATTAGGTTGTGTTTGGGTTCTTATTAACAAACTCAACCGACATTTTTTAGCTACTGTCTCTGCCCTCGCAATTCACGCCTCGTACCGACGCTGCGCGTTCGGTTTGACGTTTCCGGAGTTGGCTTCCGGGCAGGCGAGGGAAGCATTGTGGAATTGCTGTGGCTTCTTTGTCCGGCTGGAATCTTCAAGAGCTTTTCTTTTTTTTTTTTTGGGCCTATTTTCGGACAAGGTGGCGTCTCTCGGGATCAGGATTTTGAGGTTTCTGCAGCGAATTGTAAGCATACTTCCTAATTTTTCTTGCTTCCTTAGGGGACGCTTCCTTTTGAGTCCTATTTCAAATGAATACCAATCTCTAGTTTGTAACTGTTTTTTTTTATTATTTTATTATTATTATTGTTTTTTTTTTTAATAAACATCGGATAAAATCTTAATATTTGGATCCAAATTAGGGTTCTGAAGTTGTTCTTGTTTGGACAATTGGGTCTTAATAAAGCCAGTGTGGAGTTCGTGGTAATACCAGTGGAATTCTTTGTTCTTTGAATAGATGATTGCTTTGACCTTCGTGGCTGTCTTTTTAACGTTTTGACTTTGGGCCAGTTGATTGATATCCAGAATTTCTTTAATTTTCTTTTTTTTTTTCTTTTTTCCCAGAACAATGTCTGCTAAACCCGACTTTGATTTATTAGTAAGAGAAATTTTGACTATCATTAAGCCTTTTGTCCGAATTTGAACTAAAGATTTCATATTTTGGAAAATGTTTGGCACTTAAATCTGTCTGTTTACTCCCCTGCTCCCACCAAATATGCTGTCTAGGGTCAGAGATTGTATCTGAATGTTTTGAGGTATGTCTGTTATTTCAGGGTTTTGATACTGTGAGAATAGTCAGATCAAAATGATCTTATCGGCATCACCTTCAGCGGTGACAAAGAGCTCCCTGGAGGAAATGCTGGACTCGCTGAGGCGGCAAGATGAGGCTTTGGAGAAGTCCAAAGACCTGCCGCCCGCACTGCCAGCTCGGCCCACGTCAAGGGGACGGCTTCCCTCAGCTCGCCACTCACTGCCTACAGATTTTAAAGTTGGTGCCAATGGCGAGGTGGACGGTAAAGTGGAGATTAAAGTTAATAGAGTGAAGGAGGATACGAAGAGGAAGGAGGTGGAGCTGGGGTATAGAATGGGTAGTTTTGGGAGCAAGAAGATGAGGAAAGATAAGAATTCAGCGGATTCAAATCCGTATGTAGAAGAGGAGAAAAAAGAGCAGGCAAAGTTGCCAGTTGTAGATTTAAAGCCAAAGGCTAAGGAGCTAGAGTGGGATGATAACATTAGTTATTTCTATAAGAAGGTAAGAGGAAAGTGTTAAAAGTGATATAAGTTTTTTTTTTTTTTTTTTGTGCTTCTGTAATTGTGATCATTTCTACCATATCATCTAGGCTTTCATTTTTTTTTCACAACAATGAGAGTTGCTGTGAGTTTCAACTCCACATAGTTCTGTGCATGTATCTAGATTGAATGAGGACATTAAGGAGCATTGCTTCAATGGACACTAGTGGCTAGATGTACTATATTGCGATACAAGACACATGCTGGTAATCTAATGCTTGTTAGATGAATGGGTACATATGACATAGTGCAGTAGAATGCTTAATTCTTATTTATTCAAAATTGCAACATATAGAATTTAATACCTTTAAATTGGAAGCCATATTTTGCATAAAAAGTTTAGAGAGGAGGCAATTTCTTTCTAAAGCAATGATAGATTTAGGCTCTGAAACTGGATCATGGTTTTTTTTTTTTTTTTTTTTTTTCTGAATATTAACTGTATGGCCATTTAAAAAAAAAAAAAAAACTGGATATGTGGATATTCTCTTTTCAATTTTTTTTCCCAAATAAATGGTAAAAGTGATATAACATCTATAATGGTTTTAATTTGGTCCAGAAACTCCGAGTTTGGTGTCCACTCATGAATGGTCGGTGGGGTTCAGGAAAGATACAATCAACTTCAGGAGATGAAGTGACTGTCCTGCTTTCAAATGGAAATGTAAGTTCACAAACTATTTTACTATAAAATGCATTTTAATGTCCTCTGATTACCTATTGGTGGTTCTACTTGCAAATGTTTTATGTCTTTTGGTGTTACAAGGTTGTAGAAGTGTCTGCAGCAGAGCTTTGTCCTGCAAACCCAGATATCCTTGAGGGTGTGGATGATCTTACTCAGCTTAGTTTCCTGAATGAGCCATCAGTTCTTCACAATCTTAAGTGCCGATATTCCCAGGATATGATTTATGTAAGCGGAACATGGTCTTTATTTATAGGCTGTTGCTTTTCTGTTGAAATTGGTCTCTCCCTGAAAATTTTTTAACTCATGCTTCTTTCTTAAGAGTAAAGCAGGGCCTGTTTTGATTGCTGTCAATCCTTTCAAACGTATTCCAATATATGAGCATGAACATGTCACTGCTTACAAGCAGAAGGCTATAGAGAGCCCTCATGTTTATGCTATAGCAGACACTGCTTATAATGAGATGATGAGAGGCAAGTAAATTCCCTTATTTTTTCCTTTTTCTTTTGAGTTTTACCCATTGTTTCTGATTCTTCTTCTTCTTCTCTTTCTCTCTCTCTCCCTTTTGGGCCAAACAACATTCTTGCAGATGAAAAAAATCAATCAATAATCATAAGGTCAGTTTCTTCTTCTTTTCCATGATCATTTTTCTTGTTTTTCCTTTTTTCCTCACTTTCTTCCCGAGTAAGCTTACTTCATATGTTTAAGTTATCACTTGCATGCTTATTTTGCAGTGGGGAAAGTGGGGCTGGCAAGACAGAGACAGGAAAACATGCAATGCAGTACTTGGCTGCACTTGGTGGTGGCATTGGTGGAGTGGAGTGTCAAATTCTGCAGACCAACATTATCCTTGAAGCATTTGGAAATGCAAAAACATCTAGGAATGACAACTCCAGTAGATTTGTGAGTTATTATTATCTTTTGTTTTGTTTCATTTGGGCTGGTCATTCATAGATTTGTTCCTATCTGCAATGGTTACACATATATTGCAATGGATGCAGGGAAAGTTGATTGAAATTCATTTTAATGCACTAGGGAAGATATGTGGTGCTAAAATCCAAACTTGTAAGCAGATTTAAGCTGAAAAGTTTACTGTTATTTATATGCAATTTGACTACATCCATATTGTGTCTGACATGATTCACTTTTTAACCTCATGTATGTGCCAAATGTTGATGATGGGCAATAGTTCTGCTGGAAAAGGTAATTTGTGGTCTCTTTAGAATTTTATCTTAGAATTGCATTTTTTTTTGTATACCATTTCTGAAAGTCTCATGTGTCCTATGGGCAGTCAAGGGTTGTCCAGCTGGCCAATGGTGAAAGATCGTACCATATCTTTTACCAGCTTTGTGCTGGTGCTCCATCAATTCTCAGAGGTACACTAAATAATAATATCCATGGAAGCTTCTATGGAATTTGGCTCAACACATCTGAACTTTGTTGTGCAGGGTTGCAATCATCTCTTATACATTTATATCATGGGAAAAAGAGGCTGAACTATAGTGTTAGCATCATTTTACCAAGGCCTCATTTTTGGACTTACTTTGATTTCTTTGCAGAGAGGCTGAACCTTAGAAAGGCTAGTGAGTACCACTATCTTAATCAGAGTGAGTGCTTGGCGATTGATGGTGTTGAGGATGCCATGAAGTTTCATAAGCTAATGGTAATTTCATAGGATTAGATGTTATGGCCACCTTTCAACGGTTGAAAGCCCCATTTGTTTTACTTAGTTGTTATCATTAATATATTCTGTGGGTCTAACTGATGCATTTCCTCTTTGCTATTGCGATGGCTGCTTCTCCATTATTACAGGAAGCCTTAGAAATTGTTCAAATTTGTAAAGAAGATCAAGAGCAGTTATTTTCAATGCTTGCTGCAGTGCTGTGGCTGGGAAACATATCATTTAAACTAGTTGACAATGAAAATCATGTGGAGGTGTTGGCTGATGAAGGTAAGATTAATATTTTAGTCTGCAGCTACAGTTTGCTTTTCTTTGTGATTGATGTCTCAAGCCTGATAGTTTATCATACCCATAGGTTGCCTACAATGAGAACTTGATAATTGATGATTCTATTTGTTGGAGTTAATATTTTATTCATATCTTGGGTCACAGCCAACAGCTTAATCTTTTGGGTCGAATGGTTTTTTAACATGTATTAAAGCCTTTATGACCAATAGGTCGTGAGATCAAACCATACTGCCCTCATTCCTCAAATTAAATTGTGAATTTCTATATAAGGTAAGAAGGACTTGTGCTTTGCCCATGCTTTCAGCCCAATGGGCTTGCATATAAGGGGTTGTGTTGGAGACCATATATGATCTATTTATTGAGTCTCACCCAATAACTTAAACTTTTGAGTTGAATAATTTCTTGACACCATCTTAAATTTTCCAATTTGGCCATAAATATGGGCTTGGACAAATTTCCTTATGAGCCATGATAGTGATAAGACCATTTATGTGGAGGAATAATTGCATGTTGTGAGCATTGTAGAAGTAGTGGACCTTTTCATTTTGCTGTGATAAATCACGAGAAATATTTTTCCCCTTACCACTTGTCAGGCGAGTACTATTTTGCTGTATCAGTATCCAATTTGAATATTGATTTGCTAAAATTTTAAGACTGGGTCTGAGGGCATGTAGGCAAAAGTTGTGTAGGATCCAGAGTGCATTTGTCACCTCTGTGAAAGTGGTATTAGCAATGGACCCTCATGAAGCTGTTTGAAAGGCTTTAACAGGTGGGCCTTACTGGATTACTTACTATGAAGACAAAAGCTTCAAAGATTCATGGTACCTCAGGCTTCTTCAGTGGAGCATAGTAATTGTTTTTTCTAATTTTTTGCTTTAAACTTTGCACAGACAAATTGAATCCAAAAGTGAAAAAATGATTAACAAAATCAAAATTGTCAATTTTCCATGGCGGATGAAGCAAAAGTTTAATCTTAGGTCCAATTTTGATGCAATTTCTCAAAGCATTACTCCTGATGTAGCATTCCACACCAGCATATAGCAGTCAACTGTAATGTGTGTGTGTGTGTGTGAAACCAGCAATTGACTGAGAAAGTGGAGGTCTGATGACTGTATTTAAACATTTAATATAGGGTGGAGGGATTGGAATGAAGAGATGTAATATTTACAAGATAATACTGGAGGTATTATGGGCTTTCTGCAACATAGTACTGATTGCATAACTTTATCTCTTGGCAGCTGTTACCAACGTGGCCAGGCTGATGGGCTGCAGTGCTCAGGACCTGATGCTAGCTTTGTCAACACACAAAATCCAAGTTGGCAAAGATAACATTGCCAAGAAATTGACACTGCGTCAGGTATATGTATTTCTGCACTGAAAGATAAATGAAATTGCTATTCTTGATACTGTGTGTGCGCACTGAGGCAGGTATGCTTATTGTTTGAGTTCAATATGTGATCCATTCTTCAGCCTTATCCAGTAGCTTAAGCCTTTGGGTTGAATGGTTTCTTGAGATGTTATTACAACCTTTATGACTAAGAGATCATGGCTTCAAACCATGACATCCTCATTCTTTCAATTAATTGTAAATTTCTGATTTGCTCATGCTTTAAGCCTGAGAGAGTTTTTGCGGGAGGAAATGTGTTAATTTAATATACAACATTTTTGGGCCTCACCCAATGCATTAAGATTTTATGTTGAATGGTTTCTTGACGCCTATCTACTGCTTAGTTATATTTTAAGGTCTTTGACCATCTTGTTTTAAGGCCACTGATGGAAGAGACGCATTAGCAAAGCTCATATATGCAAGCTTGTTTGACTGGGTCGTGGAACAAATCAACAAGTCAGCTGAAATAAGCAAACTGCGCACTTGGAGATCCATAAGTATCCTTGATATCTACGGATTTGAGTCATTTAAGGTAACTTCAACTCCTTTACTGGTTATGCTTATGCTTTTAGTGCTTTGCACTTGTATTCAGGCCTTGGTGATGATCCCTCTTCACATTTTCAGAACAATGGCTTTGAACAATTCTGCATTAATTATGCAAATGAGAGGCTGCAGCAACACTTCAATCGGCATCTATTCAAACTTGAGCAGGAGGTAATTATCCCAAATATTTAGCAGTGTTACAACTACTGGATAACCATTATATATAACTTTTCTTGGATGAAAGAAGCAAAGAAATTGCCATGTGTCTTATGGTACTGTACATAAGATAAGCCTAACTTCTTTGGTTTCTGCATATAAAAATAAGATTTTCCATCTTTCTCTTCGATGAACACGAGCAAACATTGTTTAGTTTCTATAGTCCTTCAAACATAAAGTAGAGGGAAGTCTGGATGTATACAAGTATACGTTACCAAAGTTCTTGAGTTTCTTCTGTGCATCAGGATGTGCTGCTTAATCAGCAATGTGAAACAATTCAATTTGTTTCAGTAGTTATGTGCATAAATAGTGGCAAATAAATTAATTGTAACATCTCAAAATCTCAATTAGATCCCTTTAAAATCCCAATAACTGGTAAGTTGCCATTTAAGTTTTTATTCACGAAATGAAGGATAGTCATAGTCCAGAATGCTTTCTTTTCACATCAATTGATTTTACAAACAAATACTTTTCCCCTGCTTTTCAAGGCTGACATTTTTATTTTCCCAGACATGAAGTTCTCATGTTTTTGCTTTCATTTTCATCTAAACTTCCTTTTGGTTATTTCCCTGTTTCAAATTGGTTGACTGTCCTTTTTGTTTTTTGTTTTATGTTGGGGGCACAGTGACTGAGTATACAATCTTTAGATTGTGTGAAATGTTTGGAATTTTGTATTTTTCTTTTTTATTAATTTCAGGAGTATGAAGAAGATGGAGTTGATTGGACCAAAGTTGATTTTGAAGACAACCAAGAGTGTTTGAATCTCTTTGAGAAGGTATTTCACTGACTTACCTTTATAGTCTTTACATCACCCATGTCCTATTCATTGTTAAGTAATTGTCAAGTGATTGTGGTTTATATTGAACCTAGGGTCCTATCCACATTTATTGGGAGAGCACAGAATGATCCTCCTCTTGTGGTTTTAGTTTACCTTAATTTTTGTTAGATAACTGCAATTATACACAATTACTCTAATAATGTACAAAAATCTGACTTTGGATCCTTGGGATGGATGCAGTTTATCTGCAATTGATGCATTTAATGTCTCCCTCTCTGCTCAAAGTATACCTCTTCTATTGTGTTGATATGTACAGAAACCTTTAGGGTTGCTATCTTTATTGGATGAGGAATCCAATTTCCCTGGTGCTACTGATTTGACCTTTGCCAATAAGCTTAAGCAGCACTTGAATGGTTATACTTGCTTTAAAGGTGAAAGAGGAAGGGCTTTCGGTGTACATCATTATGCTGGAGAGGTGAACTTTTTTGTTTTAGTTTAATTGGCTCCTTAATTGGCTCCTTTTTACTAACCTTTTGGTTTGATATCACTGCTGGAGCTGCAAGGGTCAGATTGAAGACTTTAATTCAGTCTCATTCAAGCATATTATAGATGGATGTTGAATGTTAAAGAATTCACAAGTTGAAATTTTGTGCATGTCTTTAATAACAAGCATGAGAGCTAAGAATAGCTGCAGAGATTCAATGTTCATTAACTCTTTGCAATAGTAATAGCCAACTCTGCAAGTAAGAGATAAATATCCATAAAAGCATGAAATCTTTAGGGATCCATTACTGTGCAGATATTATAATTATTTATTCACATATCCAGTCATGTACTTCTGCTAAATCCTCTTACGATCTGTAAGTTTCTTTGGCTATGATCCTCATTTTTAATCTTGTCCAGTTAGATAGCATTATGGCTATCTTACAAGCTTTATAGATGAGTCTGTCACTTCAAAACTATTATGATTAAATGACCGAGAGCCTCTGAAGTCCCTATTCTCTGAATTTATGAATTTATTAACATTTTTGGAGTTTGATCAGGTTGTATATGATACAAATGGCTTTCTGGAGAAGAACCGAGATCCACTGTACTCTGATTTTATCCACCTACTGGCATCATGCAGTTGTCAACTACCAAAATTATTTTTCTCCAAAATAGCTAATGGATCCCCAAAATTAGTAAGCTCTTCATGCCAGTTTGGTGGATTGGCATCTTCAATGCAAAGTGTTTGTACAAAATTCAGGGTATGCAATCTCTGCTGCACTGTTTTGATCTATTGTGTTGCATCATCATTCGACTGTTATGACATTGGAGAATTACCTTTTTGAGGATGATTCCAACTTTAGAATATAGAGGATAATAAAATTATAGATGAAGGCTTAGGGTTTATGGCATAGCGATTGAATGATATTCATTGGTTGAGTTCCCTTCCCCTCTATGCTTGTTTTTTTCTTTTCCTTTTCATTCTTCCAGGATTTCTGTGTTCCTTTTCATTGACTCTTATTGCCCCTGGATTTCCTTCTTCACATTCAAGTATCTACCATATGTTTTGGGCACAAAAATGTTCCCTTTGCTATAGCATCATCTATTTTGAGCTTGTTTGTTGCACAGTCCTGAAGTTGTCTTTCATGCATGTAGGGTCAACTCTTCAAACTACTGCATCAGTTAGAGAACACTACACCTCACTTCATTCGCTGTATAAAACCAAATTCTAAGCAGCAGCCTGGTGTGTATGAAGAGGATCTAGTCCTGCAGCAGCTCCGCTGTTGTGGAGTTTTAGAGGTTGTTAGGATTTCAAGATCTGGATATCCTACACGAATGACACATCAAGAGTTCTCTAGAAGGTAAAGGATGGGATGCTTCTTGTTTTCTGGTGCATGCATGGCATGCTTCTTTGATCTGTGATCATTCTGTTTGCTTTGTTGCCATTCCTTACAGAATCTTTACTGTAAAACTGCAAAAAATTTAGGTATGGTTTGCTACTCGCGGATACAAATGTATCTCAGGATCCATTAAGTGTCTCAGTTGCCATTTTACAGCAATTCAATGTCCTTCCAGACATGTATCAAGTTGGATACACTAAAGTATATCTTCGAGCGGGTCAGGTTGGTACCAGTATTTATACCGTCAGCTTCAGATATTTTAATTAATTCACTATGTAGCTTATGGATGATGATTTTTCATCAGAAACATTTTCCATGTACGTTTCACTGTACTTTTGATCTCCTGAAATTGAACTTAAATAGCTGTAAATATTCAATGTATAATATTCTTTTTCTTAAATTGTCATCATCATGACTAATGATGATAGTTGGAAGGATGACACTTTCGTTAGACTAGTCTCTTGTCTCTGGTTTGCCATTTTATTTCTCTGATTTGATATTGGTGCCCATCATCAGTATTTTGGTTGGGTAGTTGAGATTTTTGGCAGTAGTCATATGACTAACATGAAACACTGCCTTTATAATCAAAGACAAAAAAATAATTATCTGGTGCAAAAACTGGGCTTTCTGCTAATTTTCACACCTTTTTTCAATTACAGCATAGCTTGTGGAAATCAAAGCTCGCTGGCCAAGTTAGCATATGTTTTAGCATCACACTCCAAACAAGATTTGTGGTGTTTGGTTTCAATTTAAATTCTTATGATCCTCATTATATCTTGGAACATGTCAGTTGATCTTTTAATTTAGTTGTCCATATCCTCCTTGGGCTAATTTAGTAGTGGTGATATTGTATTTATATTCTTTAGTATGGACTTTTGCTTTTCAGGATTGAATGTACCTTTTTGTGCAGTCTGAGTAATCAAACAACTTAATAAATTGTAAGGTATTATGTCAGAACTTGTAAAAGTTTTGCTTATGTAGTGTTGGATCTGGTGTTTATTTGAGCATGCTTGGGGCAAAGCTCTGTAACTGAGCAAGGCTTGAGGCAGTATTCAGAATTTTTATTGAGGTGAACCTTTCAAAATTGGAGCACTGATGGCTTGGATAGAGCTGAACTTGCCTTTTTTATTTACAGCCCTAGTGCAATTGATTTGTCTACAGCTAACAGAACCTGTGGTCTGGTTCAGTGATTCTTGTGCTGATATCTCATTGGTTGAATATTTTGAGTAACTTTATTATGCCCACAGATGTAAGTTTTGAGTGGATCAGGTGCCAGCAATAAAGATTTTTCAAGCAGAAAGGCTAAATAACAATCTATTATCATATTAGTATTACATAGGTGCTCAATTTCTGGAAAAATTGTTGGATTGACTTAAGATAGCCGAAGAATTCCACTAAAATGGATCCAATGGTGGAGTTGCTGTGCATTACATTAAGCACAAATTTATGGAGGAATGACTCATTGGTTAAATAATTGCTAGTTAACCTTTGCAAAGGATGCCACAATTATGGGAATCCTTTTCAAAAATTTAGTGGGGTGAAAATTTTTGAATTTTTGCAACAAAAAGGAAGGATATATTTCAAAGTTTCAAAGATATTTCTGGGAAGCTGTTTTGAACATCTCGTATATTTGCTCTTCACTGATCAATTGTGTATTACTGATTCACAGGTTGGCAAACTGGAAGAGCAGAGAAAACGATTCTTACAAGGCATACTTGAAATCCAAAAATTCTTCCGTGGTTACCAGGCTCGCTGCTATTTTTATGAACTAAAAAAAGCAGTGACAACTTTACAATCATGTATTATTTATAAATTTTCTCCCTCAGTTTTAATTCATGGATGTTAGAGATGTTTTTGCTTTATAGCACCAAACACACTTCAGTAGTTCTTTATGATGATTGACTTGGATATTATGTCATTTGCTATGTGCATCTTTCCAACCACTTATTATTTCAGACTACTTTTAAAATGCAGATATCCGTGGTGAAAATGCTAGAAGGAAATGTAGTTCTATAGCAGTTAATGCTTCCCAAACAGTTGATGAGCATTTGGATGCAATTATATATCTACAGTCTGGTAATCAATACATTGTTTGTTCAATGACTTCTAGTTTGTTTATCATGACACTGTTCTTATGCTTTTACTATGCAGCAATTCGTGGGTGGCTGGCTCAAAGGCAATTCAGTGACAAGTGTAAATTGAAGCAGTTAAGTTATGAGAGTACAAAAAAGAAGCCTGGCAAGAAGATTTCAGAGGTCAAGGTACTCTTCTTCCTGCATTGCCTGGTCATGAAGAGTTTTTTTTTTTATGTGCAGCCCTCTGTCCCTTCACATGCATTTAAAGTTTAGTCCATTAATGGCAACAGCTTTCATAATATTTCTTAGACATGTTTCATAGGTTTTGGCACGTGCCAGGAATTCTAGCTTATGTCAAGCTTATGTCAAGTAGTTTTCTTTTGCCCAGATTTCCATCTTTGGTCCTTCTGACAGACCAAGAAATTTTTTGCAGTATATTTAAGATTCTGATTCTTATAAAGGTAGAAGACCTAATACCTAACAAGAAACTCTTGGTCATGAATTTTTTATGACGTATGTACTCCTAACTTATTCCTTGGCCTCCCAAGAAAAACTATTAAGTAGCGTCTGATGCTTTAACCATTAAGTTTTTTTCTTTTTTGCCATCATGTTACCTATTGCACTACCTAGTGGCACCCATTGAATTAGGTGTCCCCTTTGGCCTAGAAGAATAACTCAGAAAACAAAATTTGTTTTAACTATCTGTTGCACCATATTGTTCAAAGTTAAAGATAGCAGAATGCCAAAATTATGCTTTGCCAAGTCACAGGCATTATCTGGTTATCGAATATGTTTGGATGGGCAGATTTTAAGCCTTTAAAAATCAAATACTGTGGCAGTCATGTTTTCTCCACCAAAAGCTATGAAATACCCGCTCTTCTGTTTTTTTTTTTACTCTTTTGGAATGGAAGTGACAATTAATTTATGGTCAAATGCCAGTTAATTTTCTTTGTTTGTTTATTTCAAATACTATCTTTTGGCTGGTTGTCATCGTGACCAGTGGAAGGCTTATATATGTCAAACTGGTCACTTTTCAAAGAAGTTCCCTGGCACTGTTCAGGTTGTATAGTTTTAGATTTGTGTTGGTGAGATTGTGATGATAGTATCGGTATCTGATATTTAATGGAGTAAAGAATTGGTTTGAGATATCACTTTGGTTCTTGTGCTGTAAGAAGGTGCAAATTTAGAGAAGAAAGGGTCCTTTCAGAGCAATGTAAGGCAACGATTCATCCATGCAACTTTTTTCTTTTTCATAAATGCAACTTATAGAAGGACTTCATTTTAAGCTTTCCCTTTTTCCTTTCCTTTTCCATACTTTTTCTGTGCATTAAAGTAAATATAGAGCTCTAAGAAAGTGATGTTGCTTGCCTGACCAGATCATGCCACAAGAGCAGGTTGAGCTTCAGACTTCAATTTTGTTGGAGCTCCAAAAGAGGGTTGTTAAGGCAGAAGCAGCTATGGGGCAAAAGGATGAGGAAAATGCTGCATTAAGGGAGCAATTGCGACAGTTTGAGAGAAGATGGTCTGAGTATGAGGCAAAGATGAAAACAATGGAAGAGATGTGGCAAATGCAGATGGCATCATTGCAGGTGAGTCTTCTTGGAATAAAAAATTCTTTACACATCAAATTTCTAGGTAGTACATAAAATGGAAACCATAAGATGGGTTAACAGCAATGGAGAAAAAAATGAATCAAATTTCTTGGTGCCACAGCTTATCTAGTTACTATTTAGTACCAGCTTTTCTAGTTAATATTATGTATAGAAACTCATGGTGGAATATCAGTTTCAATGCATTTCAAGATGTCCCCTTCCCTCAAACAATAAATGCTTAAACAGATCCTTGTTCATGGAGTCTTGGCTATGCAGAGACTTCCACTGGCCAGAGTTAGACGAAAGACTATTGATAACAATGACCTTTTAGGTAGTGTAGGATCCTCTATACAATCAATATCTTAGGGGTGCAATGCTTATGTGTCTCTCCACCCATTTCAGGAGGTGATATATGGTCTTTCATGTTGATCCTTGAGGGATTTAATACTCTCTAGATTACTGTGGTATTTGATACATTATTTTTTGGATATTGTATTGCCATTTGCTAGTTTATGTCAAGTGGGATGACCAAAGAAGAGTAGATACGTTTGCACATCAAGGCTTTCAGTTGCTTAAGAGATTAGAAGGTTCATATGTATGATTCAGTTGGCCCTAATGGCAAAGTTACCTGTGATAATTCTTGGGGCAGGACCATCTCGTCCACTGACATAAAGTGAAATTTATATGCATAGTTGCAGCTCTGCAAATTTTGCAGTCCAATTATTTAGTCTGATCTATAGAAAATAAAGTTGCTTTTAAGTGTTTCATGCACACACATGAATTACATGCTGCAGGATGATACAGTGCTTCCTTTCATAAGGACACTCATTGTGGTTTTGATCACAGGCAAGTCTTGCTGCAGCCAGAAAGAGTCTAGCTGCTGATAACACGGCAGGTCAACCTGGAAAACTTGATTGTTCTACATCACCTCATGGTTGTGATTCTGAGGATAATTTGTCTGGAGGATCTCAAACTCCTGGTGGAAGCACCATCAACAAAGTCTTTGGTGCGATTCCTGGTTTTAGAGCAGGAAGAGACCCTAAGGGCTCTATAAATGTGGTCAATAACCTTGCAAAGGAATTTGAGCAGTGTACACAGAATTTTGAAGATGATGCTAAAGCACTGGTTGATGTCAGAGCAGGACAATCAGCTTCCGCTATGAACACTGATGAGGAACTTAGGAAATTGAAACTGAAATTTGAGACTTGGAAGAAAGAGTATAAAGTCAGATTACGAGAGACCAAAGCAAGGGTTCACAAACTCGGGCATGGAGATGAAAAAAACCGTCGAAAATGGTGGGGGAGGATAAGCTCAAGAGCATCATAACATTCCAGATTTGATAATCATTGGCATCAGCGATATGTCGAATGGCGATGGAAACTCAAGGAATGCCAAAAGAATCAGCATTGTTGATGTGGTGCCAGTTCTCTAGCTACTTTCATTTGCTTAAGGGGCGGTTCTATTCATTTATGAAAAGTGCTATGGGCTTTTCGGAACTGTGAGTATAGTATGGTTGGAGGACTGTATGTTTGTATCCTACCAATTTTGTTTCCTGGTGGAAGGATTGATGTATTATGTGAATAGCCAAATAGATTTGTCGGAAGAGATGGTGTTTTCTCTTTATTTAATTAGGCTGGATTTAGATTTAGATCAGTTGTATATATTCTGTTACCCTGGATGTAATAACAGACTTAGTAGTACAAGGTTTAAAAATATGGAATGAAAACGTTCTTATTGCTTCACATTTTGTCTGATCTCAAGTTCGCTACTCCCTTTTAATTCTACTAGTCTAAGTCTACAGCTAATGTATCTTCTGTTCTACTGATACAGCAGCATCTTTATGATAATGGCAAAAGCTTGGCATACGTTGTTTTGTTTCAACTGAAGTTGATGTTTGGAAGCATTGTTAGGAGCAGCCCGGAATAACATGAATTGCAGTGTTCATGAATTTCCACAATTTATGGCCTTTCTCCGAGTCTACGTATGAAATTCTGGACTCAATTTTAGCAGGAGATCGTCCTATAGTCGATGCAGGATATATTTATCATGACAGGGACAAGAACGCTGAGACTCAATTTATTGTCATTTTGGTGAAGATGGTTAGAATGTGTCCCTTCCACATACCAATTTAACCTCATTTTGGTGTGGGTGGGCTTTCATATACACCACTCCTATAAAGTAAGTTTTCCACCTAAAGTCACGATATACATCGGATCTCCATGATACAAATTTGGTTAAAATCTACTAATTAATACACATGAACCATCCCAGTCCAGGCGCAGAATGTCATTCTGATTAGAGAAATCAAAACACCAACATTTATGATCCAGGCACAAACTTGGTGGCATAGACCCAGGCATTGTTGGCAACAGGGTTTTCGAGGTGGTCCAGAAGGTTTTCTAGGGGACCTTTTCCAGTGACAATGGCTTGAACAAAGAAACCAAGCATGGAGAACATGGCTAACCTGCCATTCTTGATTTCCTTTACTTTCAGCTCAGCAAACGTGACTGGATCATCAGCAAGGCCAAGAGGGTCAAAGTACTGGCCACCAGGGTAGAGGTCATTGCCCTCTCCTACTCCGGGGAGGCCATTGATGCGGAACCCCTCAACGAGGCCCATCAAGACAACCTGGAATCCAAGAACTGCGAGAATGCTTTGGGCATGGACTAGGTTGGGGTTGCCCAAGTAGTCCAGGCCACCTTCTGAGAAGATTTGAGCTCCAGCTTTGAACCAAACTGGTTCCTTGAAGTCCACTCTAACCCATTTCTCGAGGACTTCTGGGGTAATGCAGCCTAGTGCTCCAAGCATAGCCCACCGCGCATGAATCACCTAGGAAGAAGCACAAAAAATTTAGGTCCATCAGTCAATTGCATTCTTGTAGTTAGAGATCTTGATTTCACATGTAATTCTGGTTGCCCAAGAAATAAATAAAATAAATAAATAAAAATAAAAAGGAGCACGCTAATCAAGAGTCCAAATATATATAGCCAAAGAGGAAGTTCGACAATGCACAGATCAAATAATATCTCAGTATATATATATTTTCTCCGGTTGAATTGGGATGAAAAAATCAACTATTGGTAAGGTTTAGAATTCAAACTTTATATCTCATACCAAATTTTATAATTAGTGACCACTAAGTTATATCTGGTGTTTTATGCCATATTAATATTAGTTGACCTGTCAGGTGATATAAATGACTAAATTTCTGGGTGGGCATTTTGGTATGTACATCACATTGCAAACAACTCATGTCGCACCTGCAATAGTTAATAAAGTCCAAGGAAGTAGAATAAAGTCTTACCTCAAGAGCCCTGTTCCTGGCAAATGCCTCAGGATCAGCTGACAAACCAGCAGTGTCCCAACCATAGTCACCAGGGAATTCTCCAGTAAGGTATGAAGGGGTCTGAGCTGAAAAGGGCCCCAAGTATTTCACTCTGTCTGGTCCATACCACAACTCATTGCCCTATTCAAATCACTCACAACAAAGGTCACATTTTTTAGACCCCATCACATACTAAGAACTAAGGATAGAAAGGGAGAAATGGAAACTGGAAAAAGAGAGAGATACCATGATGTACTTGCTATTTCCCACAGAGACAACATCCCTAAGAGGGTTGGCATTTGAGCCCTTCTGGCCGAGAAACGGGGTTGGCCTAAGAGTGCTAGTGCTAGCAGGTGCTGCCATTAGAGCTGTTGCCATCGTTTTTCCAAGCTTTGTTTTCGTTGTTTCAGTTGCAACCTTAGTGTTGTGTTCCTTAAGACTAGAAATTTGTATCCCGGACCTGGGTAGAAAGGGAAGTACATAGTTTATACGCGAAGGATATAAGATGAAAAATAAGGGGTTGTGTCGAGATTGTGGTTTAAAACGCAAGAGAAGAGTGATTGGGATCTTTGAGGTCTGATTCAACCAATCAGGAGGCAAGAAAGGATTGTAGGTATCTCCTGCTCATCTCTTTCTATCCACATGTTATCTTGTCTGGGCTTAGACAGTTTTTCTGAAGTTGTGACTTGGAAAATCTCCGACTGGTGAACCTACACTACACGCCAGTTCGTGTGGGATCTCTACACCAGCCACAACTCACAGTGATGCTTACTGTAGTCTGAACGACTCGGGAATATGCTTCATTTTGTATGGCCCACTCATTTAAAAGTCGAGCTCCAAATCCACTACACTTGGGTGAACTGAAACCATGTCATGGAGTAGGTCTGGGTCCATAAAACATCAACACTCTTTGCTTGGATTCACCTCAATTGGACGGCAGAAAAGGTTATATTATTTTCATGGTGAACTATGATCTATTTGTAAGATATTTTTAATAAAAAAAAAAATGTATATTAGTCCCACTGACTGATATATGTTTTGCTACTAAAATGGAACAATGTGTCATTTTGAGATTTTAATTTCCTCTAAGCTTATTTATTGGTAAACAAAATGACGCTTGAGAAGGAACCAACCCAACTATTACTAGGGTTGTCCATGCTTCGATTAGTTCAACTGAACCTGAAATATGTGAACCGAATCGAATTGAAACAAATTGTATATTTCAATTAATCAAATTTTAGTTAACCAAAATATATGGTTTGATTTTGTTTATCCAGCCAAAAAAAGAAAAAAGAAAGCCGAAGCTCCTGACCTACTTTTTAATTTTCTACATTCAATAGGACGGTTCTATACAGTGTCAGATACAATAATACCTTTTTATTAAGCAAAGAGTGCAAATGAGCAACATAAGTGAAAATAGTAGATAAAAGTCTTAGCAGCCAATGAATTGATTATTATTATGAATATATAGATATGTCATGTATATAATTAATTAAAGGTAAGATATTTTATATTTTTAATATTATTTATATAAATAATATGATTATTGATAAATTCTAAAAATAAATTTTCTGAAATAAATATACATTAAAAATGTAATTATAATAAGATTATAATTATAAGATATATATTATATCAAAATATTATTTTTAAATATTTATAATCAATATCATTGAGACAAAATATTAATGGAAGTATGAGACTAGTTCATGCTATGTTTTTTCTTTTTAATTTATAAATATATATAAAAAAAAGTAGTTAATTTTATAAACTAAAATATAAAGACATTCAAACAAATGTTAGTATTTGTAAGATGATAAAGTTTACTAAATCAATCCCTTGTGAGAATTCTCAAATAGAACATCATTTGTATATTTAAGAATTTTTTTATGTGATGAATGCATATATGACTCTTAGAATTTAGATTACGAAGGTATTTTATATAAAAATTGATATGTTTTGATCTTACAACCGAGTTTACATCCGAGTTTTCCTAATTAAGGATTGTTGACAGAGGTGAATTTTAGGCATACCAAGATTTATATGGAAATAATTGAGTAATTAATAAAAAAATTGTTATTTTAAAATAATTATAAAAGAATGTTCCATTTGTTCCAACAAATATTAATTCAAAAAATCCTTGCACAAGATAGAATGAAATGATGATTCATAAGATGTAATGATATTATTTATAAAATCAAATGACCATATGAGTAGTTCGTAGTTAATATAATTAGAAAATATAGTGTAAGTACTAATTCTATACTTTATTTAATTAAAACATTAGTATGTAAAAAAATTAAATTATATTAAGAGTAGTCAAACTATTTTGATACTTTTAATTTTTGAGTGGTCATGATATGTAGTTAGAATTCAATTTTGATTTATGAATATGAATTAAGTAATTAGATAATTAATGATAAATTAAATAAATTTAATTTATTTAATTTTTTTGAAATTATAATTTATATTCATTACCAATATATTAGGATCTTAATAAATAATATACATAAAAACAATTGAAGAAATATAGAATGAAGATTGAATTAGATTTAATTGATAAATTAAAGAAATTTATGGGGTTAAATATATAACATTTAAAAATACAATGATTAAAATGTGATTTATTGAAAAATGACACAAGTTTTTATAATAAAGTTTAAGAATCATAATCTTTATAAATACCACACTATATGATTATATTGCATATGTTTAATACATTAAAGTTATAGGTCTCTCTCTCTCTCTCTCTTTTTCCTCACAAAAGTTTAGGTTGTAAGAATTATTTTTTCATTATTTGTGCTGATTACCATTAAAAGTGGAGGTTTGGACAATAACAATTTACTACAATTCATCGATTAGACTTGAAAGAGAAGGAAAATTATGAAAAAAAAAAAATAAAGATTATGCTTGATGGATGTAGTTTGAAAATTTTGCATTAAAAAAAGAGAAATTATTTCAAAGTAAATTAAAAAGCATAAGGCGTAACTAAAAGTTAACATCATTGAAAAAAAAAAAAAAAAGATAACCTAAAAAGGTGAGACTTTCTAAGAAGGGCACTCCAGCAAAATTGGAGAGGCTCTCAGTCAGGCATAAGTTGACAGAATGACATTTTGAATTGGGTTAAGTATAAACTAAAGGTAAAGTTCAAGTCTTACGTGAGCTTTGAATATTAAGTTCAGTTGAATGTATGCTAAAATAAATTGTAATTGTTATTAAAACAATTGAGTCATGTGAAGCATTATCTTTCATATGCACCTTACAAATTCATATGAATTGTCGGATAATTATCCTGTAAGGAACAGTGATCATAGTCAAAAATATATGTATGGAACTGCCATCAATACGATTGGGGGAAAAACAGAGTTTCATTTTCAGTTGATTGAAGCAAGAAAAAGGGAGTAGCGAACTGGTATTGGTGCTAAATGCCCATCAACTAAATGCTCATCAACATAATCTAAGGTGGTCGTCCTCACTCCTCAAGGATGTAAAGATACAGATGGTTAAAAATATGCATGCAGGTCTACCTCTTGAGAATTGATGAGGTGACTTTCATGAAACACGTGTGTTATGCATTTCTACATGCCCCCATGCGTGCATGCTTACCCAGTATTCAGAACTTGTTTGGAGACTAACTAGAAGCATGTTTCTTTATGTTCCCTAGCTCTCTCATTCATTGCCCTCCCTCTCTCTCTACTAACTCCTGCCTTTGTCTCTATGATCTACATATGAAAATTTTTGTCTCTCCTTTGTTGTCCTCTATATTCCCTTTCCTAAAGCCATGGTAAATTTCACATTGTCAACTACAAGAAAATTGGTCCTAAACCCAAACATGCAAGAAAAATAATAAATTTTTTAGAAAAGGAAAGTTAAAAACCAAGAAAGATAAAAGGAAAAAGGGATCTTTCTTCTTTGATGATCTCATTTATCTAAAATTTTATCTGATTTTGCTGTGAAAAAAGTAATACGAAGAAAAGAATTTACGAGGAAGTAGAGAAAGAATAAAACAAATTAGTTTCCTAAGGATTTCAAGTTTGTGTACTACTCAAACAAAACTTAACAAAACAATTATATCATATGGAAAAGTGGAAGGTAATAGGTTAGTGTCATAGCCTAATAATGAAGTACTAGGGTTTTAAGTTTACTAATCATTCAATCTGAATCTATAAATGAGCAATGTTTGTGTGTATACTTAGGAAGTTTGTGTACACACATAGGGCTGCAGGGAAATAGCCTATCCAGAGACACCAAAGGTTTTGTAAACCTGCACAGAAAATTTTACCAACCCAAAACAGTGAGAAAGAAAACAGAAAAAAAAAAAGAAAAAAGAAAAAACCATGACTTTATCTCTTTGAATAAGGGAAAAAAAAAGCAACTTTTTCTTTGCCAAGGTCTTCAACAACTCGTCACATAACAAAACAACCTAGAACTCCGTAGTCGTGCACCTAATCTGTTTTCTTATTTATTTATTTAATAATTATATAAAAACTTTCAATTTTATTAATTTAAAAACGCCACATAATAATCATTGAGAAGTATATATAAATAATATGAATATCAAGTTACACTAATATTTTTAATAGTATCTTTTAACCAACTAAACTCACCAACTACACAATAAAATGAGATAAACAAACTCTTACTTACTAAGCACTAATAATATCTATTTCTATTCTTATACTAAAAGCATAACAAATCAAACTTAAATATTTTCTACTTAATCCTTAATTTCTAACCTATAATGAATTTAAATTAATTTTAACATCTCCCTTAATCTTGATTTAATCATACAATTATTCATAGCATTTACTTCAACTTGACAAAATGACATGTATTGAATACGCTAAAATTACTTTAAATCACTTAATTAACAAGTTCTTAAGATGGGTACAAGTTAAATTCATAGAAATTGAATTTTGATTAATCAATTAACTAACTATCTTAATTTTATTGATTTTATAGAAATAAGAGAGAAATGGGGAATAAATTTGATTTTAATTTCACTAATAAAAATTAAAAAAGAAAACTAATTAAAAATAAAATTAATAGGTGGACACATTTTCAACAATGAAGATATTTATATCATCGGATTCACACATTAATTATTGACACTAAATATTATCAATTTTTTAATTGAATATTTGATTTAAGATAATAACAAATTCTATTATTCTAAATCTATCCTTAATTCCTTACTAATTGAAACAAGTTTTTTAATTAATCTTTTATCATTAAACTATTTAGAACAAGCTCTCTAACTATAATTTATTAATAGTGTTATAATAAGAAATATAGTTGAAAGTAAACAATAAATTCATAAACTAATTTTTTTAATTTATACCATGTTCTCCATGGAAATTAGGCAAAGATTTGACTATAATTATCAATTTTCATTTTTTACTTAGTGTTAGAATTATCAAATAATTGCAAACTTAAATTCTAAACTAGTATTAGATTACAAAGTATATTTGTTTAGTATGCATTTTAGTAATCAAACAATATAATTATAAACAATTATAATAAAAGAATATAAAAATTCAAAGTAAAAAATTATATTAGAAATAAAAACTAATAAATCTCACAATGCTTATTTCAAGGATTTCAATTTTTATAAATGAAAATAAAACTGTAACTTTGCATGTTATAAGCGTGAGCACAAGAAAGAAAAAAAGAAGATAGAGGTTTGTTTATGTGTGTATTCTTGGTATCTATTTATATCTCTAAGGAATAGCAAAAATAACCCAACAAAAGGTGGATACTTTCTTTTTAAAACCAACTTAGCTTGTTTGAAAAATAACTTTTAATTGAATTATAATAACTTTGACTAACTTATAAATTGAATTGAGAATACTTATTTATGGCTCAATTCTTATTGGATCTCTTCAAATAAGTTTATTTTAGAAAGTTCAATATGTCTATTTTAATTTTTATGAAAATTTTAAATCTATCAAATAATATTTAGAGTGTGAAATTTTTAAATAACTTCAATTGGTCAAAATTTTTTAAAATTGCGTTTTTAAAATTTTAAATTACTCTAATTTATTTGATTTTCTCCTAAAATATAAAATCAACTCGAATAACTACATTTAGGATGAAAATAAACTAAAAAGATTAAATATAAGAGAATAAATATAATGCACGTATTTATTACGAAACCTTTAACTTTGTATTTTGACTTCATTATCTTAAAAGAAAAAATTGCATTTTATCCATAATTTTGTAACTTTATCTTCAAACTTATTTGGAACTATGAATTATCTTCTTATAAGGTCACAATGTACAAGCATTGATAAATTTTTTCATCATTATATAAGATTATCAAGAAATTTCTTGACAATTTTTTTAACTAACCTAGGTCAATTTTTGCTTGACCTTTGAATCTTTAAGGAACTTGTATTATATAACTTTGAATAATAAGGTCTAGTACTTTATTTTCCATGACATTTTATAATATATAATATTTATAAACTACTATTATATGAATACTTTACCTCCAAGTCTTCCATCTTATATGAAAAAATTAAATTAACTTTAATTCTTAACTTAACAAGTTCGTAACTCCAAGCTTTCTTTAGTTTTTAACTTCACAAGTCTTAATATTTGATCTTGATAGGTTTCATTAACTTAACACATTTTATATCAAAATCTTATATTTTAACTATTTATATCTTTAAATTATAATCCAATTCTTAAATTTCTCTTCAAGTCCAAAGACATTTTTATTGTTATCCTTTGTAAATTATATCTCTTTACTTATTTTTTTCCTTTTTCCTTAAACTCATGATTATCAAATCAATAAATCTCATTGTCATTTTCTTTTTCATTTTTTCTTTCCTTTCTTTTCTCCTTTTATTTATTTATTTATTTTTTCATTTCTTTCTTCTCCCCTAGACACATATTGCTGTCTTCTTTCTTCTCCCCTAGAAACATATTGTTGTCGTTCACAATAGCAACTACTTATGATGGATGCCAGTGCTGGTGATGGAGGAAATGCAGGGAAATGTGCAACTTTCACAGGCAAGCTCAACAGAGCAAGTGATGGGGAGCAACAACTTGACATTGACAAAAAATGGAGCAAGGAGGGGCTGACTTTTCAATTATTTTTTGGTGTGATTTAGGTGTATGGTGGTTAGTGATAGGGAGATCAGTGTTTGATGATTATGGATCTAGCTATTGGCGACAAAAACGACACCATACGGCAGCGTGTGGTGGTCAGCGACAGAGCTTCAATGACATTAAGTGCCAGTCTGGTGATTGGCTGTGGCGACTTCGACAACTTCTATGGCTATTTTGGTGAGATTTATATGTTTCCTCTCTACCTTAATTGGATACACGCTCTGATATTCTCTAGTAGTGGTTGATTTTCTCCCCTGTTCCCGATCAAGGGTAGCTAGTGGCTATGGCAGTTCTTGCTTGTTTATCGAATCAGGCACCGGCTCTTATATGATTCTGGCATAGATTGCTCATTGGTTGGTGGCTCCTTCTCAGATCGAGTGGCTTTGGTGGTGGCTCCTAGATTAAACTATGGCTCCTTCTCAGATCGAGTGGCTTTGGTGGTGGCGCCCAGATTAAACGATCTCTAATACCACTATTAAATATCAATAATGGTTCTCTTGGTTAAACGCTAGAACTCAATAATTCTAATATCACGGTTAAAACTCAATTACTTTTAATATCACTATTAAAAAATTATATGAAAAAATTAATTTTATTAATTTAATAAATATCATACAATAATAATTGAAAAATATAAACAAATAATATATATATTAAGTTAAATCAATATTTTTAATAATATATTTTAATCAGTTATACTCACTAACTAAATAATAAATTAAGATATTCAAATCTTTATATAGTAAATATTGATAACATTTATTCTTAATCTCATACTAAAATTATAACAAATAAAATTTAATTATTTGATTTTTACTTAAATATTAATTTTTAGTTTATAATAAATTTAAATTAATTTTATTACCATACTCTTTTTGACTTATTAGGATAAAAAAAACCTTTTATTCAAAGATGCATAAAGAGAAGCTCGATGTAAACTTTAGTAAAGAGGATAAATTTATTATTAATTTTAATAAATAATTTATTTAAGAATTTTGTCACCTAATTTTCATTCGCTAATATATATTTGTGTAAAAGTGGAATTATGGTATGTAAATATATTTTAGAAGTAGAATTAAGGAGTTTATTTAGTGAAATTTTTATGTAGATATATTTTAAAAGGGAATTTTTAATTTGACTCCTTTAAGAGAGTCAAATTAATTTACGCATTTTAAGTATTTATTCAAATAGGGTGTTTTTTTCAATTTAAATATAACCTTTTTTTTTTTTACTTTTTCATAAATTTTGAATAACTTGTTATTTTAATTGCATAAATTACATAAAAAAGTTCAAAATTTAAATAACAATATTATTTATTTAAGTAATTATTTAAATTAAATATTTATTATTCAAAAATAACATTTATTTATTTATTATTGAATTTTGAATAACTTGTTACTTAAATTGCAAAAATTATATATAAAATTTTTAAATTTGAATAATATTAGAACCCAGTTAAATAGTGATTTAAATTGGATCTTTTTTTTTTGTTCAAATTTGACATATTTTTACTTTTTCTTGAATTGGACTAATTTATTACTTAAATTACATGAAAAGATTTTAAATTTGAATAATATTAAAATTTATTTAAACAACTACTCAAATTAGTCACTGTTTTATTCAAATTTTATATATTTTATTTTTTAAAAAAATTTAATATTTATTACTTAAATTGCTTAAATTATATTAAAAAAGATAGTTAAATTTAAATAATATTAAAGTTTATTTATACAATTACTTGACAAGAAAATTAATGATATTAGAAAAGTCAATTCGATTTAAAAAAAAAAGGTTATAAATTTGCGCATTTGCATTAAGATAAGGGAAAGACTATTATTATGTTTTTGAACCTACTTATCTAGTAACCTTATTTTTTAAGGAGAGTCTTCTATACTCAGATTTTTTAAAAATAAAATTAGCAAACACCATTTTGGAAAGGATTTTAACAAAACAAATTTATTATTAATTTTAATAAATGATTTATTTGAGAA
This sequence comes from Bruguiera gymnorhiza, assembly GCA_020883675.1. Classification (NCBI taxonomy): domain Eukaryota; kingdom Viridiplantae; phylum Streptophyta; class Magnoliopsida; order Malpighiales; family Rhizophoraceae; genus Bruguiera; species Bruguiera gymnorhiza. The sequence continues at coordinate 1,220,813 of JAIRCJ010000136.1, read as the reverse complement.
TTTTGTTACCTCAGCTTCTTTTACATTTAAAATCATGGAAAGAAATGTTGCAACTTTCTCCTATTAAGTGCAATACTTAGATGTTTGTGGATTTTACATATTTTGTTAAATTGGGTTGCAAACTTTCAAATTTATCAATTTATATTGTTAACTCTTAGAGCCATTATCAAATAAAGTTGTTTCATTATATTCCATCATTGTGTGTCACATCACGCACCACTTAACTATGACGTATGAAAAAATAAGTAACACATCAGTTAACTTGCTATTGATTAGAGGTATTATCGACAAACTATCAATTTTTTCCTCACTTCCCATTTTCTAGGAAATTTACATCAAACATTTTGAGTTTAGGATATATTTATGATTTGCATAAGAAGTTTTCGACAATTACCAAAAGAAAGATGTTGAGACTACCGAATGTTAGTCAAAATGGACAAAAATGATAAAAAGACATAAATATCCTCGTATAAAAAAAAAGAAGAAGAAAGATCTATCAAACACAACCCGAGCACCGTTCTCTCTTCCTCACACTTTCCCTCGCTTCCCTTAACAATTTCTTTTGCAGATGTTGTTTCTCATAGATTTTGTTCAGTTTACAGCTCAAAATCATAAGTAAATCTTATCATTTTGTTTTTCATTTTTTGCTTTGCGTGTTTAAGTATCACTAGAAGAAAGAAAAAAAAAATTCTTGGAAGAAAGAAGTAAAAAAAGCAAGGAAAATAGAGTAATAATTTTGGATTGTATATATTGAGTTCACTTCTCACCGTTGTTGCTTTTTACACTGTAGATTTTGGTACAATTGGGGCATCTATGACCAAGGGTCTTAGTGATTTTGTGGGCTTTTAAATCTAATTTTTGTGCCTAAGAAAGCGAATAGGGTTTAATGTTTAAACTCTTACGGTTCCTATGATAGGATTTTAAGTATAAATGTGTGAATTGTGTAGTTAAAAGAATCCCATGTTAAAAAAAGAAAGGGAGCAAGTAAGTAACATAAAGACCCATAAATTTAATATTTAAAAATTTTGAGTTGAAATATGGTATAAAGTATATAAGTTTAATATTTTAAAATTTAATATCTTAAATTTATGATTCTATTATTTATTCAAACTTTATTCAGGATTATTTCTATTCAGTTTTGGACTCTAGATCTTAAGGTTTTATTTTTATAGGCTTCTTGTAAGGTAAGTTAGTTTGGTCATGTCTACTTAGATGAGAAAAGCGGGTCAGTTTTTGATGTAATTAACATTCTTAGTTATAACTGTTAGGCATGGACCGTGGTGTTATAGGGATGTAGATATGCACCATCAATATGTGAACTTGTGCATGCCTTCTACAATGGGCTTCCTTATTTTCATATTTTGGGTCTTCTCTTGAAACGCAAAGTGGAAGTGACTCTGAAACTTACCTGAATGTCCCGATGTCAGTCACTGCATTCTTGGCATGTGATATACGGCTCCACTGTTTGTATCTTTTTTTTTTTTTTTTCCCCCAATATTGTGTAACGATTTGATCTTTTTGTCTTTAAATAGGGTAATCATATTGATGCTCTGAAGGTTATTGTATAACCAGCTACAAAAACGACAAGTTGAGCATCAGCCCCGTCGGGAAGTTGAAATTCAGAGTCATATTCGACATCCCAGTATCTTATGGCTTTATGGATACTCTTATAATCCAGGATATTATTGGGATCCTGTGTCAAATTTATATCTTGGTTATATTTTAAAATGCTTCACAATTTGTAACTCCGAGTCCTTAAATTAATTATTGCAGAAACGGGTTTGTTGTGTGAATTGATTGATTCTGGGGTGCTTCGTTTTAAAATTTTCCCATTGTTTTTGGCACTTTATGTTGGAAATAAAACTGAAGGACGACTCTCTAGAATTTGGTTCGGTGACCATTGAAAGTACATTACTTACTTTGCAGGCCTCCAATTTAATGACCTGAGTTTTCTGCAAAAGGCCAGAACCATTTCTACCATAAGGCGTACAAGGCACGTACTAGTTGTTCCAGGCGCGCGCTGGCAGCGCCAAAAGCAAGAGTCACCCGAGGAATTGTTGTCACCGCTTTGCCAATGAATGGTCTGGTGAGCGTTCTTGATTTCAAGGGAATTCAAGAGAATGATGTTTTAGGCATGAAAAGGAAAGCCAAATGTTCAAACATTATTTATTAAGAATAGCATGCCAACGATCCAATCGATGGTCTTTTGAGTTTTGATTTCCCTTCAATCAAGACCCTTTTTTCGGGGTTGGTAATCTTCCCAGACCCCATGAACTCGACGGCAGGTCCGCAGATTATCCCATCAATTCTTAGTTAGAGATATTTATCCATTGTTCTTCAGATCTGAGAATTTTGGGTTTGATATAAAAACATGCATAAGGGCTGCAGGGAAGGCAAATAAAGGAACGAGTAGTTTATCAAAAATATCCTCGGTCAACAGAAAGTCAACTGCAATGTTAGCTAGTTTTTTTTCTTTTCCTTTTGCTTTTTTTGTTTTTTTTTTTTATACGCATCAACTACTCGAAGTATGATGTGATACATAAGAACTTACAACTTACATTGACAAAATAAAAAATTTGCAATTTAATTTGACAAAATACATAAAGTTCGTAACTTAAATTTGAGTTTAACTCTTTTTAGATTTATCAAATAAACAACCAAAGAGATTATAACAAAGTGTATATATTAAAGGTCTCTTTGTGTATTAAAAAATAATTTATTTATGAAAAAAATTTATTGAAAAAAATTTAAAAGAAAATAAATTATTTTTTATTATTTTACTGTATTATTAAAAATATATATTTTTTAATTTTATTTATTATAAAATAAAATTAAAATGATAAAGTTAAAAATTTTAATATAAATTAATTATTATTAGCTAACTCACCGTATAATAAATAAATTTTGTACTAAATAGTACAAAAAATAACTTATTATTTTGGTGATGAAGTTGATTTGTATTTGATAACTGACAATTAAAAAGAGTAATGATAAAATTAGTTGGTGGCTGATGAAATCAATAATAATTTAAAAATAACCTTTTCTCTCTTTAACTCATTTTCTCTCTCTTACTCACCTATCACTTATAGAAAATAGCTTCCATTTGTTTTAATAAAAATATTTTTATAAAAAACTTATTATTTTTTATTGACTTTATAATTATTTTTTATTAATTATATCTTTTTAATATATCAAATAGAGTTAAATAAGAAAAAGAGACTAACTCTAAATCTATGAACCTCTTTATAGTGAGATGAGAACCATTCACTCATTAATGATTTTATAGATGTTATTCACTATAAATATTATTTATTTTAGTTAATTATAATTTTGTAATATTAAAAATTGAAATTACATTAAAATTTTAGTTTATAATTGATTTGATTAATTAATTTTAATAATTATAAATTCAATTTGATTTAATTTTGTCAATTAACTAAAATTTTTAATCCTTGTAAACACCGTGGCCATTTCAATAAACTCCCAAGCTTATGCTATTTTCCCCACGTCACTCTGTCTCTCTCTGCCTCCAACAATTTCAAATTTCACCAAACAACGGCCGAACGAATATTATTATAGGGGAGCAGGCAAGAATAAGTTTTGCTGTTAGGTCAACAAGTTAATCTAAGTTAATAAAATTAAAAAAAAAAAAGAAAATTGCTCTCTCTCCCTCCTCATTTGTTGTTTCCTGGGTCTTAATCAGGAGTATATTTTCCTTTTGTTGGCTCTCGAAGGAGCGCTTCTGGGCTTACATTTTTTTCTCACTAAATTTTTCTATGTTCTAAAACCAAAAAATTAGAAAGAGTCAACAATGGAGGTGGACCTCCAGCGATACATAGTACGACGTCCCTATCACCCCACGCATCCTTTAGGTCTCCAAGATAGGTTGTTCGTGAAGGAAGGTACGTCGAGTGGGCTGAAGAGATGATGAGGATTGTCGAGGAAGGGTGGATGGGTTAGGTTTTCAATGGGTTTCATAAAAGAAGAAGTAGGGGATGTTTGTGAAGGCTGCAGGGATGCCAGGTTCTTTCCTGCTTTTCATGCAATGGCAACTCTAAGATTCGATGACGATCTGGTGGTCATTGTGATGGTTGTCCCGACGGTGGATTGTGGTGGTCAGATGTCTTGAATGTGATGAGAATGGGCTTGTACTTTGTCCCATTTTGCTGATATTGTTAGAATATATATATATATATATATTTTAAAAATTTTTTAAACTGTTATTAATCAAATTTTTTATTTTTATTTAAAAATTAAATTAAATGTATGGTTTAATTATAAATTTAAATATTATTAAGTGATTTAATGAATTTTAAATGTATTTGGTTTTTATGTATATGTATAAAATAATTATTTAATGTAAAGTCTATCATTAAGTCGATGATGGGTGAATTTAATTAGGATTTGAAGGTCTCATTTTAGTACAATAGGTTATATTTTGTTCTCTCTATTAGAGTGAATGAAAATCTGTACAATATTAGAAAGAAAAATCATAATCTCAACACATTTATATAGTATCAATTTTTATAATATAGCGATAAGAGGTATGCATAATACCTTATTAATATTTAGTTTATAATTGTTGTTCTAATTTTAATATGATATTTTAGGATTGTAAATTTATACATCTGGTATCATACTCTGATTATATCAATCTAGAACCTTTCTTATTTTCTTAAAAAAATATAAAATAAAAATTTGCCAAAATCTCTTAAAGACAAGACCAAGAGGCTCGGCCTTGTTAGCTTTTAGCACATGGATAAATTATCTATATGCAATTCTACTTTGCTACAGTGAGGCAGAAGTGTTACTACACTAAGTTGATCTATAGATTGCTGCATTGAATTATTGTACTAGATTATTTTTACATATTTAATCATTTTAGAACAAATTTGAACTATTAGGTTATGGACAATTGTTTGTCTCATGTTTTAAAAAATAAAAAAAATTATATTAAGTTGAAATTTATTGTGGACAATTTTATTTTGTGATCCTTGCTTGGATTAGAGTTGGTAAATTAAATGTTGTCACTATAGTGACCATTTGAAAAAATACTAATATTTTTATGTGATATTAGGATGTTCTTATTGTTTAAATTGTGCATATATTTGCTCACCCATAAGGAGTGATGATATGTGTTAATTTGAATGATTTGGAGCTATTTTAATAATGAGTGAATTGAGAATTCTTTTATTCACGTGTGTTAGATTTTTCAATTCAATTTTTTTTATATTAACTTGGTGATTTGAGAATAATTTTAAAGTTTATTATCTTCTCCACTTATAAGAGAGTTTGCAATGATACTTTAAGATTCTTAATGTTCAAAATAAATTATTATTGTTACCCATGATATTTATTAATTTTTATTGTTATTGTTTTTCAGCTCTATGTATTTTTTTCCTCAAATAATTAGTCTTTTCTTATTAAAACTCTAACTAGTGAGTTGATAGTTGTTTTTGTAAAGTTGCTTTTGCTTTTTGGAAAACCAATAGTTTCAAACACTTTGTCTAGTACCACTAAAAGTTGTTTTATTGTTTTGCAAAGTTGGTAGTCATGAGCCATCTTATTTCAAACACTTTTTTTTTTTTTTGTAAAGTTGATAGTCTTGGACAATTATCCTAGAACCATCAGAAGATATTGTGGATGGTTTCATAATTGGTTGTCCTTTGTATACTTTATTTTTAGTAGTATGCTAAAACAATCACCTTTATTGCTTTGTAAACTTTGGAGGGAAATGTGCCTACTATTTTCAAAATGAGCTAAAGGATCATGATCTGAGGAAGTTTTGTACTGTAATAATTGTTGCATTATTGTAAAGAAATATTCTTCAGTTTGGGTTGCAACTAAAAGGATTGTCATATGGGATTTTTGTACTAAGAATGTAGTATTTGGAGAATTGGTTTGTAATGGTTAGGCTTGGATAGGCTGACTTATATGGTCCAACCAATTTGTATAGCGGGTTTAAGTAATTTTTCAAGTATTTTAAATGAAAATAAAAAAGACAATGAAACCTTACAACTTCTTCTTGCAAAACATTTAAAAGAAACTCAGGATAGTGAACTCGAACCATATTAGGAACCTAAAAATCTTCAAAACCTAAAAAAACTTCCAAATAATTTTTTCTTTACCTTAGAACAAGTTATATTCAGAAAATATTTTATAAAAATCACTTTAATTTTTTCAAATGATTTCAAATTGAATACAATTGCTCTTTTTGATACTGGTATAAATCTAAACTATATTAAATAAGGAATTGCTCTAACCCATTGTAAAATCATCCAAAATGTCTTTTAGTGGTACCAAGATAGGTGTTCAAGACTTCTAACTTTATAAAAAGTAACTTTACAAAAACAACTTTTGGTAGTTTGAAAAAGGAGGGCTCATGACTGTTAGTTTTATAAAATGACAAAATAACTTTCAGTGGTACCAAACAAAGTGTTTGTGACTATCATCAACTTTCTAAAAAGTTAAAGCAACCTTACAAAAAGTAAATGCCAACTTTACAAAAGTCCAAGAATACTTTCGGTGAAAAGATTCTAACTATCTCTTATAATTGTCTGGCTCTTCAATTATAAAAAAAAGCTTAAAAGATTTCCGAGGCAGACTTTTGGAATCAAACTTTATTGAATATTAATTCCTCTCCCTTTTATATTCTTCCTCTTCTTTTTTCCTTGTATCTTGTCTTCTTTCTCTATTTTGTAAAAATCTCCTCTTTATACTAATAAAAGTTTTCAATAAAAACTTGTGGAATAGCAAACACTAGGGAGATAATCATAAAAGACTTTAATAGAGGTATTGATGATTGGGAGATTCTGAAAATCTAAAAATATTAGATTTACAAACTTTCAACATACAATTTTTACAAAAATGATTTTTACAAAAGGCCAGCAAACCCTAGTGGATTTTATCAAATATATTACTAACCCTAACTTCTAAAAAAAATTCCTCGAAAACATTTTAAACCTTTTTTAAAATAGGAAACCAAAACCATTACTCTATCAACCTCTAAACCAACATATGACCTCACTATAATTTTAGCCAAGAAATACTCCAAAAAGCCAACCCCCATTATATAAGAACTCTAAATAAAAATTAAAATCATAAAAATAGAATTAAAAAAACTCAAACAAAACTAACAAAAAAAAAAATGAAACCTCACAACTTCTCCTTGCAAAACACTTGGAAGAAACTTAGGATAGTGACCTTGTATTGGAAGACCAAAACCAGGAACCCCAAAACCTCCAAAATATAGAAAATGTTCCAAATGATTTTCTTTTGCCTTTGAAGCAAGTTACTTTCAGATAGTATTTCATAAAAATCACTCTAGTTTTTTCAAATTAGATATAATTGCTCTTTTGATACTAGTATAGATCTGAACAGTATCAAACAAGGAATTGTTCCAAGTCATTTTCAAGAAAAAAACCAATGAAAAACTCTTAATTGCAAACAATTCAAAAATGACCATTACAATCAAAATTACTGCTTTTATCCAAAATTAGCATTTTCAAATCAAAACTTGTTTTGTTTTAGTTGAAAACATGCATCATATGGTGACTTTAGAAACACCATTTATAAATCTCATTACCCCTTATATTATCAATTATGATGGTATCACTTTTAAAACAAAGTGTCAAAAATTGCATTTTCCTTTTCTTCAAGCCCCAAAAATAAAAAAAATTGAACCTAATAAAAGCCCATTTCATTTATGAAAACAAAATCCATTCCCTTATTCAAGCCAAAGAACAAAATCTTCTTTATTTATAAAAAGATTTTTTTCTTCAAAGAATTGAAAACTAGTTAGAAGACCTTATAATTCTAGAAAAAATTTCCATTTTCAAACAAACTCTTCAAGATGAACATTATTCTAGACTTCCAAATGCTTTCTAGAATATGAAACAACATATAGTTGTTTTACAAATATCAAAAGACTGCTTTCTATGCCAACTTCTTTTTGTATCATAAAGTAGTATCATCTTTTCATTCTAGAAAGTATTTCATAAAAATCAATTTAGTTTTTTCCAATGATTTCAAATTGGATACAATTGCTTTTTTCCATTCTTATGTAGATTTGAACTATATCAAATAAGGAATTGTTTCAACTCATTTTTAAGAAAAAACCAATGAAAAACTTTTAATTACAAATAATTCAAAAATAACTATTACAAACAAAACTACTACTTTATTCAATATTAGCATTTTCAAATCAAAATTTCTTTTACTTTAGTTGAAAACATGCATCATATGGTGATTTTAAGAATATTATTCATAAATCTCTTTACATCTTATACTGTTAGTTATGATGATATTACTTTTAAAACAAAATTGCAAAAACTTCATTTTCCTTTTCTTAAAGCTCTTAAAATTAGGAATTTAAATCTTATTAAAACTCATTTCATATATGAAAATAAAATTCATACTCTTATTCAAGCTAAAGAACAAAACCTTCTTTGTTTACAAAAAGATTTTTCTTTACAAAGAATCCAAAATCAGTTACAAGACCTTATAATTTTGAAAAAAATCTTTGTTTTCAAACAAATTCTTCAAAATAAACTTTGTTCTAAACTTCCAAATGCTTTTTGGAATAGGAAGCAACATATAGTTAATTTACCTTATGAACTAGATTTTAATGAAAAACAAATTCGTACAAAAGTCTAACCCATCCAAATTAACACAAAACTAAAAAGTTACTATAGAAAAGAGATTAAGGATTTAAAATCCAAAAAACTCATTTCCAAATCCAAATCACCTTGGTCATGTGTTGCTTTTTATGTCAACAAATTAGTAGAACTCGAAAGAGGCACTCCTATGTTAGTTATCAATTACAAACCCCTTAGTAAAGCCTTTATGTGGATTAGGTACCTTATTCCTAACAAAAAGGACTTATTACAAAAGCACTTTGATTGTTTGGATGGGATATAGAGGTATTCTCAAACAATTTAAGGATGGTAAGGAACAAATCATTCAATTTATGTATGCACATTAGAATAATTGTCAAAGTAATTATTCCACCATCAAAAAAGAAATTTTATCCATTGTCATGTACATTACAAAATTTCAAAGTGATTTACTAAATCAAAAATTTCTTCTACGCATTGATTGCAAGTTTACAAAAGAAGTTTTACAAATAGATATTCAAAATATTACATCAAAATAATTTTTGTTTGATGGCAAGCTATACTTTTTACTTTTGATTTTGAAATAGAGTACATAAGAGGAGAGAGAAACTCCATTCCTAATTTTCTAACCAAAGAATTCCTTTAAAATAGAACCAAATATGCCAAGAAAATCGAAGAATGAGGAAAAAACCCTTATCCAAAATCCATAAGAAAGTTTAGCTTCCACTCCAAAACCTATATCCTCTATCTAATCCCGAATAAAAACTAGTCCAAAGCCTATTTCAAGCTTGCCCATAAGAACCTAGATTGAACACCAAGGAGGTCAATTGTCAAAATCAAACCAAGAAGCTGAAACCTCAAAACCCCTATATGATCAACTCCTTGTCCAAAATTGGATAGACATTATCTATAATAGATTCGATGTACTAACAACTTTATAAGGTCTGTCAACCTTATAAGACCTCTAGAAAAAAGATACAGGTAAAATTCTAAAACCCTTAACTTCTCTTTCTAATAAAATCTCAAAATCTTCTTCCAAATACTACATAAAATCCCATTTCCAAAATAAATTTGTCACAAAACCAAAATTCTATAATAAAGATCCTTTTAATACCATTTCAAAGATTTTCTCTTCTAGATGATACTTTAAACCTTAATACTTTTAAAACCACAAGCCTATTTTATGACACTAGAGTTAGTAAAATTCAAGCATTTCTACTTTGAAAAATCTCATACTAACCTTACCTATTCAACTTGTTATATACTACAGATTATCCCCCCCAAGATTAGGGATCTAACCTTTAAAAACTTAACATCTTTCCTATTTTTTTTTTAAAACCTAAGTAAATCATTGTTAAACCTTCTTATACTAGATTACCAACAAGTCTGGTATAATATTTTTTTTACTCAAAATTATAAGAGTACTCATTATGATTATTTTATTTTGATACAAAAATTAATCCTATAACACTATAAAAGATGTTGTAACTTGTCTTATTTTGATAATTTCTTTACATTTTATAAGAGATCTGTCTTATCTTAGAGACAAAAATACTGAGTCACTTACAAACCTTAGATATAAGAAATTTAGTGAGTTTCAAAACTACAAAAACACTTTACTTACTAGAGTTATTCTTATAGAAGATTTAAACCAACCTTTTTTTGGGAACAAAAATTCCTTACAGGACTCTCAACCCTATTAGGAGAAAAAAACTTGACAAACTCTTATAATCACTTATGGAAACCTTATTCCTTATAATTGGTTAACGAATAGAGAACTAATTAGTTTTACCTAGTAAGAAAGATTCAAAATCTTTCAAGATCTCAAACTCCAAAAACTTCTTAAATGAGAAATAAAACAATCCCATTTTAAAGCTAAAACTTTCTACTAGTAATTTAACTTAGGAATTCTAGAACTCCTAGAACTCGGTAGGAACAAGTATACCAAACCTTATACTAAATCTTATCACACTTTCAAAAAATCTTAGAAACAAACCAATAAATAAACCTATTATAGTAAACCCAAGAAGATAAAAACATTCAAGTCAAAGTCTGAATCAAAACCTTTTACATCCAAAACCCCCTTCAAATATATTACTTGCTACAAATGTTAAAAGAAAGGACATATATCTAAATACTACAAACTCAACTGAAAAATCCAAGAACTACAATTAAAACTATAAACCATTTCCAAATTAGAAGCAATACTCGAAAACTACTACTTTTTGTTAATTAGTTTCTAAAAACTAGATCAATTTCTCTCTCTATTCTCCTTCTTTGTATTGGGTCTTCCTTTCTCCCTATTATAGAAATCTCCTTTCTACACTACTTAAAGTTTTCAATAAAAAGAAGTAGTGTTGTTGCATGCCCATATTGGTATTAAAGCCAACTAAAAGGCTAGCTTTGATACCAAAATGGGCATATAGTAGCACTCGTAAACTTTTATTAAAAATTTTTAAGTAGTATAGAGAGGTGATTTTTACATTGAAAGATGGTCAACATGTTGCCAGCTCTTCTTCACCATTTTTGTCAAATGTTGACCATGTTCCTTTGTCATCTATTAGATTTGCCAATTGCTTTAAGAGGTGCTGCAAGGCCTATTTCCTCCCTCTATTGCTAGCACCAACTTCCATTGCTGGTAGTTGCTATTTTGAACTGACGAGAAAGCTTTTTAGGGAGGAGAAGAGAAAATAAAAAGGGCCAAAAAATTTGAAAAATGAAAAAAAGGAATAAGTATGAGTTTTTGATTTGATCACTTCTTAAAGGTTAAAGTTTCACATTTTGTAGAGTTCAAGTACAAATTCAGTCCTGCAAAATAGTTATTCCCTTAACTCTTAGAAAAAAAGAAAAATATCCAACTTCACAACATGAGTCACATATATATAGCTAGGCATGATCTTTATTCGGTCCAGTTTTAATTTCAATTTTGAATTGTTGATTCCAATTTCAAGGTTAAAGGGAACCTTAACCAAACTATAATGGTGTTAGTTTCAATTCGGTCTTAGGTTTTGACTCATTTAATGTTTTGGTTTGATCTGATTCAAAACTATTTGATTTAGTTTAGTTTGGTCCATATCTATCATTTCTTTTTGAAAAGAAAAAAATTGAAATGCCTTAACTTTTTAATAGATAAAATTTATGTAAACAATTATATTAAAGATAATCTTTAGTGTTGATTAACTTTTTGTTTTATTATTATTTTTTAAAGAAATTATTAGTTTAACCAAGAGTTAATCCATGTATGTTCTAGAAACCACTTTAATTAAATGGGTTGTTAGGCAAGATTAACATATTAAATTGATAATCTTGGTTTAGCTATATCTTCACTTAATTATAATCTTGGTTGCTGGCATCTTAGTCATAACATGTAATAATATTGTCTTCCATTCATGACTTATGTAATGGATTGAGTGTTTCTTTAGCATTATGGTTCATTGTTTTAAGGAAATTCAATTAGATAACAAAAGACTTATTTTGACAAAAAAATATAAAGAGAGTTCTATTTTATTCCCCCTCTAAGATCCAACTATCAAAGGAAATGATAACGTGTCTTGATTTAATTACAATTTTCCCACACTGATTGCTCAATCTTTGTCAGCTATAATCTTTCCACTAATTGTTCAATCTCCATCAGTTATAATCTTGCCACCAATTACTCAATCTCTATCAACTACAATCTCTCCACCAATTACTCAATCTTTGTCAACTGTAATCTCTTTACTAATTGTATCTCATATTAATAGTGTAATCTTACATTACACTATAAAAAACATTACACTACATAACTGATGTATGACCAAAAGTATACACAACATTCTATCTATAAAATACAAAATACTTACTAACAATTACCACCTAATTCCATCATGTTAGTTTATTGTTTTATATGGTATTAGAACCATTTCTTGAAAAAGTATAAATGTCAAACCAATTAGATTGACCCATTACCCTATCTTTCTCAAATACAACTAAACCAACAAACCTTATCAAGAATGTTGTCTCATTATGTCTTAGCTAATAAGGCATGCCTTGATTTGCTTGAGCCAATCACTTCCACTCTAACAGTGTTCATGACGCAAATATCTTATCACACAGATAGGTCACCACAGCCTGGGTAACAAATTTCAGAAAGCGGGCAATACTTTGGCTCATAAAATTCATCCCCAAATAACTCACAAAATGTAGAAAATTACAAAAATCAAAGGAGGGACAATGTTTGATGTCAACTTTGTAATCGTTTTGGCCATCAAGCCAATGTGTGCCATGATCTTAGACCTTCACCACAATCTTCAGGCTTGGCACCATAACTCCATATTGTTGAAATTCCACCACCACCATCAATATTTCCAAACTCATGGTATCCAGATTTTGATGTCATACATTATGTCATAAACAATCTATCTTAATTGTCCTCTCTTCAACCTTATATAGGCAACCAACATGTTACCATAGGTAATGGGTTTAGCCTCCCAATAACCTATACAGGTACTTTTGTTACTGAAAATTTCATCTCTTTCATGTCCTAGTTGTTCCCTTTATAAAGAAAAACTTACTTTCACTTTGTCAATTTTCATAAGAAAACAATTGTGATTTCATTTTCTCACCTAATTATTTTTTTTGTGAAGTGCTGCCATATGGGCAAAATTCTCTCCCAATGGAATCTTAATTAGAGACTTTATTAACTATCGAGTTAGTCCGAGTTTTCTTCAACTTATTACCTATCTTAGTACTCTTTTATTCATTAGCACCATCGTTTAGGTCATACTATATATTCAACTATTTCTCACATGTTCAACAGGTCGTTAGTTACATAACCAACTTGCTTGGCATATGCATCTAACAAGAGTCATTATCATCCCCATCTTCCTACTTTTCATAAGTCCATTTGCTCCCATAGAATTAATTCATTTTGATATTTGGGAGGTACTTCCTATAATGCTCACCAAAATAATAAATACTATATTTGTTTTATCGATGATTATTCCAAATTTTCCTAGCTTTACGTGTTAAATTCTTGTGATAAATTTTTACATATCTTTGTGATCTTTCTAAATTTTTTTTGAAAACCAATTCAATACCTGAGTCAAAGCTATTCAAAGTGATTGTGCTAGAGAATTTCTTTTTGCATCTTTTAATAAATTGTTACAGGAGCATGGTATTTATAAATGAACATTTTATCCTCACCATGCATTTGTTCCCTATCACTTTTGAAAATTTGCTTTTGAAAGTGCAATTCACCTTATCAACTTATTGCCCACTCTAATTTTGCAGCAATGTAGCCCCTAAGAGGTATTATTTTCTACCACATTACTTATTAAGCATCTTCAAAATTTTGGTTATATTGTGTACTCGAACCTATGACCCTATACCAAGTACAAACTGAAACCCAGATCACATTAGTGTATTTTCTTAGGATATCCCTCTGGTGTCAAGGGTTATCTATATTATATACCACAACAACAGTGATTCTATATAGTTATAGTGCCATATTTGATGAAACTATTTTTCTGTTTGTTGCTTTTGTCACCAACATATCATTAAATGTATCCCTACCAATGTTATTAGAGTTACCCCTTTACATTCCTCTAGCAATGCATTTGCAACATGATAATTCATATATGTAAGAGTTAAGGATTAATACATCCCACATATCGACACTTGTGCAAAGTAGTGCCACAACTTCTCATTCCATGTCTCTCCAATTACAACCCACAGTGCTCTCTCTTGCCACTAAAACTATTTCATAGATACCAACCATTAGCCCACCTTATGATAACCAAACTTCGAGATGACACCATTCCTTGCTGTCATGTACAAAAGTATCACACATCTGCACTTACCACTTCAATAGTAATTCTATCCACACCATCCTATTACAGTTAGGTAGTAAAAGACCCAAATTGGTGAACAGTTATGACCAAAGAATACACCACACTTTTGAAAAATCAAACATGGGACCTTGTACCAGCTCCTTCTACTTGTAAGCTTATTGGTCGAAAATGGATCTTTCATGCCAAATTTTATGCAAATAGTTCTCTTGAATGGTACAAGGCTAGATTAGTCACAAAAGGTTTTAATCAACAATAGGGAATCAACTATAATGCAACTTTTAGTCTGGTGGTTAAACATGTTACAATTTGCATAGTCCTTACGATTGTATTTTCTTGAGGTTAGCAACTCCGTTAATTAAATGTCAAGAATGCCCTTCTTCATGGTTATCTAACTGAAAAAATATTCATGGGTCAACTTTTAGGTTTTGTTGATCCCCATTATCCTTATCATATCTGCTATTTAAAATGATCTCTTTATGATTTGGAATAGCTCCCCCGTGCCTAACATTAATGTCTTAGTAATTTTCTTATTTCCATTGGTTTTGTAACTTCTGCAACTAACTCATTATTATTTATATTGCATACAGTACAATATAATATCTTCCTACTTGTTTATATTAACAATATAATTCTTACAAGATCCCTTATAACATTATTGTTTGCTCTCCTAGAGACTTTACAAAAGAAATTTGTTATCAAAGGTTTAGGTGAACTCAATTATTTTCTTAGGATTGAACTACAATGCATTTTGAATGGTATTCTTTTTCACCAGTCAAAATATGTATTAAATCTTCTTGCATGAGCAAAAATGAAGGATACGAAGCCTGTCACCACACCCTGTGTCATTGGCTTGAATATTCCATTTATCCATTATGGTGAGCTATTATTGGATCTAACATTTTATCGTGGCACCATGGAAGTATTGCAATATCCTACCCTTATTCGACTTGACATTCCCTTTACTGACAACATTGCTTGTCAATTCATACATGCACCCAAGGAGTTCCATTGACCATTTGTCAAATGCATATTGTGCTTTGTTCACAGCACGTGGCACCATGGCATACTCTTTACCCGCAACAACAATTTCCATCTTCATGCTTTTTCAAATGCAAGTTGAGCTTGAAACCATGACACCAGATGATCAATTGGTGGCTTCGGCATATTCCTTGGCTCTAATCTTATTTCATTGAGTTTCTATCAGTAATAGACAGTCACCTAGTCCAACACAAACTCATTTGGATTGAGGCTCTTCTACATGATCTCAGTGCCTTTTGGTAAGGTCCTTCGATTCTTTGGTGTGATAACATCTCCTCTATTTATGTGATAAGGAATCTCATCTTTCATGCTTAACCAAAACACGTGGAAATTGATTACCACTTTATGCAAGAATGGATCATCAAAAATTAATTGCATGTTCAGTAAATTCCATTACAAATCAACCTATCGACGTCTCCACCAAAGGGCTCTCCATAGCTCACTTTTGACTTCTATAATCCAAGGTTATTATGTGTTCTGCCACATCAGCTTGCCGAGGGGTGTCAAAGGAAATAAGACGTGTCCTGATTTAACTACAATTTTCCCATTGATTGCTCAATTTTTGTTAGCTCCAATCTCTCTATCAATTGCTTAATCTCTATTAGCTACAATCTTTCCACCAATTGCTCAATATTTGGTAGCTACAATCCCTCCATCAATTATTCAATCTCTATCAGTTAAAATTTTTGCACCGATTGCTCAATCTTAATCAGTTACAAAATCTCTACCAATTGTTCATCAATCAAAATCAATTCTTGCCAAAGAGAAGTGATCATGATTGTTTCCCATATTAATGGCATAATCCTAACTTGTACTATAAAAAGACATCACACTATATAATTGATGTATGACCAAAAGTATATACAAAATTCTATTTATAAAATACAAAATACTTATTAGCAATTACTACCCAATTTCATCTTATTAGTTTATAATTTTACACCAATAATGTCCCATCGGTTCTTGATTATGCCAAAATAGAATCATGACATTGATTTTATGCGAAATCCTGTTAGCCTTATTATTAATTAGTATAATAATCCCAAATGCTTTTCATTTTCGTAAATAATAATCATGCTTTATTATAGAGATGTAAATGCAATAAATATGGAAAATACAAGTCCATAAGGCAATAAGCACATTTGAAATAGTTACTCTACATAAGATTTAACACATAATTTAAATTTACTAAAATAATTTTAAGAGTCAACCTCCTATTAGCTATCAAAGTTTTTTTTATGATTCTTACCTTGAAATAATTTTTAGAGAAATTATAGATACTTCGTAGTAATTAATTAGATTTAAATGAATATATACCAACATTTACAACTTTAGAAGCAACTAATTGCTTCTCCTTTTGTTTAATCTCTATTTGTATTAGGAATTTTTAGTTTTTGAATTTTTGTTATTCTTGTTTTGAAGTTTTTTAGAGATAATAATATTCATATTTTTTAGTTTGTTTTTTTAGTTATCCTACGTTTTATTGATATTACTTTTCACAACATTACTCATTATAAAAATTAAGGTATATCATGGTTATTTACATGAACTAATTCTAAGATTTATTTATTTATTCATTTATTCTAAATTGTATATTTTGACAAAGTAGAATAATAGTATTTACCATCTACCAAGAAACAAAGATTTATGTTTTATTATTAAAAAAAAAACAAATAATATGACATCTAGACATAATGTTGGGTTTTATGATATTCGATATTGGTTGCATATCCAATTATTTTTTTGAAAAAACTTCTCAATATAAGATCATAACATAAGAAAATTCTTATGTGACTCGGATAATCAAACTAAGAAAAAGACATTAAAAAAAAAAGAAATAACAAAAGATAGCAAATGGTTATAGTCGGTAAGAAATGAAGGACAAGATAGTTCATGTAATCCCGGAGCTTATAGGAGTCCCAAGTGAGCAAATCAATCAATAACTTGATTTCCTCCCTGTACACTTGAACACTTAAGTGAGCCAAATATGGTAGTTGCGAGAACTCAAGTTCCTACAAATAAGTGTTGTTTACATCGGGCTTGGCAAGCCTATTACTAAGAAAAACATTGGGTTATATATTTTGAGTGGGCCTAGGCCATGTTGGGTGAAGTAGCCAAGTTCATTCACTTTAGGCTGCAATGTTTTGTGAACTTGGTCCAACCTATTAAAACCTTTGACCTTTGGTTTCTCATGTCTGCCACTTTTCCAATAATATATTGAATAAAATTAAAGGTAGAAAATATAGTGATTAATCCAGTTAAGGCAAATAGTAACACATAACTTGATGAATATTTAGGTAGAGAGACTAAAATGCAAAATTCTAGCCTTTGAAACTAATAGATACTCTTTTCAGTAGTTTGGCTGAATGGACCAAGTTATCAAAGATTGTCATTTAAACATATATAGCATGTTTAATTCTCAAAATATTAATCCAGATGTCTTATAACAAGCATGTCCACATTCTTCTCTAGTCTACTTTTTACGGGATTTGTTTAGAATTAATCCAGAGACAAAATTGAAGAACCATCTTTGTGATCTGTGGAGATAGGACCTACAAATTTCCTTTCCACCTACACCACTAAGGTTTATGAATAAAGAATGTTTGATTTCCTAGAAAGTATTAAAAAGGAACACAAGATATCAAGACATGAAGCATAAAAGCAATGTTGAATGGTTAATTATGGGAGCTCCTTCTGTTTGTCCAAAGCGTGAGAATATAAAAATCAAAGTAAATCAAATGCCCAACACACGCATAAATATACCTCAATATATATCCCAAGAATTATGTCCCATGTAATATTGCACACACTTTTTGCTCATTTGTCTCAAACATGGCCAAGCACTTCAATGTTGTGTTGAAGGTAATGTTAAAGTGTAATATCCCAATTAAAAGCTATTGAAAAAAAAAAAAATGAGGCTTGGCACTTATACTTGAAATTAATATATAAGACAAAAACTTATTCTTCATAAATTGTCTTGTGTAAATAGGGAGAACATGTTATACATGAAATTTTAATTAATGGATAGTATAAGCCCCATTTTCAATAGATTGTAAAAGTGGTATGACTCATGGCTAGAAGCCTAGAATTTCCTTTTTTTTTATTTATATTAATATTTCTGAAACTAAAAGATCATTCTTAGGTCTGAATGGTTATAATCTAAGGTCTTTGGCCAGGTGGTGCTTTAGGGGTGTGTGGTGATCCTTTAGGATGGTCTTTCATCCTACCACCTTTATATACCAACAGTCGAGCTTGTAGCCACTCTTTGTTTTCAGTGTTTTGCATTGTAGATTGGTAGTAATGATCCACAACTACTTCATGTGTTTGCTTCAGCTTCCTTCCTGTTCATGTATTAGATTATTTATTTTTATTCTGCAAGAAAACTGGAACCAAAATTTCACCAAAACCTTGGGCAAAAACAAAATTAATATTTCAGGGTAAGACAATTTCTTGCATATAATTTATTGCAAAGTAGAAATTTCATGTAAATTTACATAGAATGTTCCCTTTACATGTGTGATGCTTTTCTTTTCTTTCTTTCTTCTCTTTTTTTTTCTTTCTTCTCTCTTTTTTTTGTGTGTACATCAGAAAATTAAAGACATGTATGTGTTTTAAATTAATGATACATTATTCTATATATTAAAAAATGGATACATTATTTTATATTTAGAAATTAAGAGAAGAGAACAATTTAACTACTATTCTTTGATATTAACTAATTTTAATTAAAAAAAATTGTATATCTATCTATCTACTTTGATGTTTTAAATATCTTACTATAGCACATCCAATTTTTAAAATTGTGAATTTAAGCAATTTATTATCCAATTTTATTTTTCTCATTGATAAGTGACAAAAAAAAAAAGTGGAACTAGTTTTGATAAACTTTTTTCTTCTTTATTTAGCAGAGGGGACAAACATTCTCATTAACTTGATTTTTTTTTTACAAAGTCCCGATATAGCACAAGTGTTTATACATACAAGCAAGCTTCAAAAATAAAATAAATAAATAATAAAAATAAAAAATGCGATCAAGTTTAAGCAATTTGATTGACTTTTGTAAGTATTTGAAAGCAATCATATCCATTTTATAGATCAATATATTCATGTGTTTGCTTATATGATCTCATAAAATAATTATAAACTTAACTATATATAATTCATTAATTTTCTTGTTCATGATTTATGATGACTTGTTGAAATTAATTTAAATTCATTACAGATTAGAAATTTATGATGACTTGTTATTATTGTCTAGTATATAAGAACTTGAGTATCTCAATTTATTATGTGGTTGGTAAGTAGGGTTTTATGTTTATGTTATGTGTGTGTATTTCTCTTATTAGTGTATAATATTTTACCAGATTAATAAAAGAGAAAATTATTATATAATTATCCAGTAGTGATATTAGAACTAGTTGAGTTTAATAGTAGTATCAAAACTATTAAGTTCTAACTGTAGTATCAGAGTCAATTTGATCCAAGACTCACCAACAGAACTAAGAATCATATGAGAGTAAGTTGGAAACCACCACCAATTGCTACTAGATGCTGCTAGCCACCATCGGAGAATTTTCAGAATCAACAAATTTACATAATTGATTTGGTAATTATATCAGAGTAGGCATTTTGTTACGGATTGAGAGAAAGCGTGTATGTCTTATTGGAGCTGCCATAGAGCCACCACAGAAGCCGTCAAAATGTCAATTTTTGTCACCGAAACCACCGCCCACCCTTACTGGAGCATTGCTGCTGTTCACCATGCGCCACTGGAAGTTGCTGTGGTGATCAGCGGCGGTACTCCAGTAACAGCAGACGGCAGTTCTGGCGACGAAAATTAGTAGTTCAGTAACCTCAAATCCGACCTTCACACACCCAGAAAGTCATTGGAACACTGCCAATGGGAAGAAATTCAAGGCTCAGCCGTCGTCCCTTTAATATTGGACGTGCCTTTTTCAGTTGCCACCACAATACAGGACCACCGTCATTCAACTCTCCAGCTTCTGATCTACCTCCTCCACCCAGTGATGCACTGGTATATCACCAGAGTCAACACCAGCGGTAAAGAGGAGAAGCAGAAAAAAATTGGGGCTAGAATTGCAAATAAAAAATATTTGGGTCCGAATCAGAAAACAAGAAACATTTGAGGACCAGAAAGAAAATAATAAAAGGTAGAGGGTCAGATTCAAAAATAAGAAAAGTTGGAGATTAGATCAGTAAAAAAAAAGAGACAACAATAGAGTAGTCAAGAAAAGAAAGAAGATTTTGAACTTCCAGAAAAATTTAAGAGTTGAATTGAATGTTAAAAGAAACTCAAAGTTAGTGAGTTAAAAGTACCAAGTAAATAGTGTAAAGTGTCATGGAGAAGGAAATCTTACACCTTACTCTTAAAAGTCATATGCCTTAAGTTCTTTAAAAATTCAAAAATCAAGTAGAAATTAGTCAAAGAAAATTGTTAAGAAAATTCTTAATAATCTTGTTAATACTGTGGATGATGATTTCAAAAATAAATCATTAAAAATTTGAAAAATTATATAAAGTTAAAATAGATATTATGAATGACTATATGACTAGATTAGAACTAAGAGGAGACGTTGAAATTAATCTTGATTCATCATAAATTATAAATTATTGTTTGTGTAAAATTTAAATAATTAAATCTTACTTGTTATAATTTTTGTATTATATTAGAAATAAATATTATTATTATCTAGTATATAAAGATTTAAGTATTTTAATTTATTGTGCTGCTGATAAGAAGGATTTTATATTTATGTTATGTGTGTGTATTTCTCTTAGTTGAATATGGTGTTTTATCTTATTAATAAAAGGAAAAATTATCATATAATCATCTAATATGACTCACATCACATGTATAATTAACAAGGTGAGTAGCATGAGCATAGCTATGAGTAATTTAGTGAAATTTACCTTCAACTGGAAAAGGTGATCTGCCGGTGCAGCCTTCCAATCCAAGCAGTAGAATTACAAGTAGTGCGTGGCCAGAGGCACTGAAGAGTTTAGCCATCTTAGAGAAAGCGGGAAATAGCGTAAAATTAGATGACTTCTGTGGGCAATATTTATACTTGGATCGATGTATATGGCCATCTCTGCCCGTCTCTGTCTAGCCCTCATTGACTCTTTTTGCATATAACTTGGACCTACTACTTGTTGGAAAATTTGGCAGTACCCACTTGGAATTTTGCCTCTGACGCATTTTCACCACTACGTGCCAGTGGAAGAAAAGTTTCAAAGGAACAAAATTGAAGAACCATCTTTGTGATCTGTGGAGACAAGACCTACAAATTTCCTCTCCACCTACTCCCCTAATGGCTTATCAATAAAGAATGTTCGATTTTCTAGATAGCATTAAAAAGGAACATAAGATATCATGACATGAAGCAAAAAAAACAATGTTGAATGGTTGATTCTGGGAGCTCTTCTGTTCTAATTCCAATCTTTGAATTTGTTATTCCAAAGCATGAGAATATGAAAATCAAAGTAAATCAAACACCCAATACACGCACAAATGTCCACCAATATGTGTCCCAAGAATCATCTCCCACGTAAAATTCACCCACTTTTTGCTCATTCGTCTGAGACATGGTCAAGCACTTCAATATCGTATTGTTCACGCTTATTGTGACTAGAGGAGACATAAAGACTTTGACTAAATTAGAGATAAACACGAATTAATTTTTTCCGGTACAAATATGTATAGATATTTATCATGTCTATGACATTGGTGTTTCAAGTGATACACTTCTCCTTCCATTCTAATTCATTTCTGAGTCTAAAATGGTTCATCTTCCACATGATTTCCACATTATTCATTATTCCTTAATGACTTCTCTTAATAGTAATGGATTTAATGACCACTGTTTAGTATTCTAACACTTCTTTCATTTTTTCAATCAATAAAATTGTTAATCCTTCGTACTCAAAAGCTCTTGATTTGCCTCACTCCCTTCATATATTTATCTACTCATTTTGTGGGCTCTTTTGTTTATGAAGAATATTCCTCTCTTCTTTGCACTTTGTCTCTTTTACAGACAAGAAAAAAATCCAAAAAAAATCAGGTTGATGCTTCTGCACCATCAACTGATTCGACAAGACCCCATTATATTTACATGGAAGCCCTCTTCATATCAGATGGTTTTCATGATTTGGTTGGGTTAATAACTTTCAAGAGAACCAAAATGACAAAATAAGTTATTATTTGTTAAAAAGATCATTATATTACATTCCCCTTCAAAAGTCTATTAAAATACTTTATATCTCATCAAATGGAAAAATTTTCTAAAACCATGTATCACATGCCATGTTTGATGACAACTTAGCAGTTGAAAATTTTTTACTCTTATTTACAGTTCTTAAAATGTCTAAAAAAATAAGTATAATAGAAATGAGAATATTTAGATGAATATATGTGGTCATTTTATTAATGACCAAATAAAAAATAAGTATATCCATAACAAAGTTAGTAAAGTATCTATTAGAGAAAAAAATGAAAGAATGGTGTTTGCATCAGCTTAGAGATGTCCAATATAGACTAGCAATTACTTCAACTAAAAGGAGTGATCAAACTCAAGTAGATGGTGAGAGGAGGGGTAGAAGAATACCTAGGTTGACTTGATAATCTTTAGTTAAAATATTTGATTAAAAGAAAATTATGCAAGAAAATTTATCCTGGAAAAAAAAATTGAGTTTTAAAATTGACTATACATATTTTCTTATCACGGTTATTGATAATATAAATCCTGTATTCCTGTTACTTTGATTCAGTTACTTTTTCCCTCTTCTAATTATCACCCCAAAAAAGAAAGAAATTCAGAATTAACATAGTAAAACAGATCATCTAAATTATCAAAATTGAAGCTGAACCCATGAACAAGGAAATTAAAGAATTGGAACACCTCGATTTTTTTTCTCCCTTATGGTTCCAAGGCTTTCATGATTGTTTTATGAGATCAAAAAGGCAACGACATAGATATATTGATCTATTAAATGGATATGATTGCCTGCAAATGCTTACAAAGGTCAATCCAATTGTTGAAGCTCAATGGTATGCCCAAACATTTGTATCAGTAGTTTAAATTGTTATCCACTCCACTTAATTCCAAGTATAGACTAATATATTCCGATGAACCCAAACAACAAAAAAAAAAAAAAAAGGAAAGCAAAGAAACACACATATAAAGGGACAATTCTATGCCTAGACCTATATGAAATTTTATTTTGCAATACATTACATGCAGGAAAATTTCTTTCCCCTGAAATATTAATTTTGTTTCTTCCCAATATTCTGGTCAAATTTTGGTTCCAGATTACTTGCATAACTATTAAATAATATAAAAAATAAAATAAATCTTGCGATATGTGAACAGGAATGAGAATGAAGCTGAAGCAGACACATGAAGCAGTTGTCCATCAATTCTACAGATCTACAAAGCAAAATACTGAAAATAAAGAGTGGCCACAAGCTCGAATTTTGAGTGCCGACAGGGATGAGGACCATCCTAGAGGATCACCACAAAACCCCAAAGCACCACCTAGCCGAGTACCTCACTAGATTATAAATGTTCAAACGTAAAAATGATTTTTTAATTTCAGAAATGTCTGTATGAATAATTAGAAAAAGAAAAAACTTCCATACTTCTAGCCATACCACTATTACTAAATATTCTAAGTTCCACAGCCTATTGAAAGAGGGGGTTCATTCTGTCCATTATGTATAACATCCTCCCTATTTACACTAGACAATTTGTGAACAATATGTTTTTTATTACTGTTAACTTTGATTTTAAGTGTGTTGAGCCTCTCTCTCTCTCTCTCTCTGTTTTTTTTGGTTATTTTGAATAGCTTCCAATTTGGATATTACCAGAGATATATATGCAGTGTAAGAGGTCCAGAGAGCTAAGTGATCATTTTTATAATGTGTAATTTACAACTTGATACTTAATTTAAGGAGACCAATTGAAAATAGGTGTTCAATCTCTATTGCGCATATGATGCAGGTGTAATGTTGCCTGATTACTTGCGTTTGTTAATCACATGCATGTTTTACGTTTGACAATTACACTATCTTCGATGTTGTCATTTTTCTTTTTTTTTTTTCCAAAATGGGGGAAGATTATATAGGGAAATTTAGTTCACTTTATTCTGAAAATTTTCTGTAAAAGAGGCACTAAAGTAGTTTTTAGCTCAAAGGTTTTGCTGACCTTTCTATTCTATTGTTTGCCCTATTCAATATTCAACGTTTCTTCTTGCAATACACCGACAAAGGGAGAAACACACATAAACTCTTCTTCTCGTTTAGATATAAGCCCATTTCACAACCATGTGAATCGTAAGGTACATAACGTGAGTAGCTCTTTTTATTTTAACAGACACCATTCTTCTTTCTTCAGTTTAGACTTCGAGACCTAATTCTTAAAAACCTAAGTTCTTAACTAACGTGATAATAAAATATATGCGCTCTTCAATTCAGTAAGCAAAATCGCCATGCATGCAGATCCCTTATTTGCTTGTCCATATTCCAAGATTTTCGATAATTTCAATTCTATCACATCAGTAATTTACTAGATTATGCCAATATTTATCGACAATTTTGCTACTCCGCCGTCTAAACGAGGAAGTTTGCTCCCTGCTCTAATGTGATTCCATGCTTGCGGAATAAAGCATATAATCAAATCTTAAGAGAAAAATATTTAAAATCTCGTTCCAGTTAAAAAAAAAAAAGAAATTATTTCTGCTAACTGGCATAGAAATTGTCTATTAATAAGGGGCTCAAGCATTGATAATTCAATGTGTCTCTTGTTAGATCTATTTACCCCTTCATTTCCGTTAATTTTTTTTGCCATATGCCATGTCCCTTACCTGCACTTTTATAACCTGAACATTTGTGGTATTCATACTTCAAAAAAATAAAAAAAACAGTTGTGATTTGTGGTATTCACCTGCTTAAATTTGTCCTTTCTAGATCATTTTTCAAGAACCACGCCGTCTTAGTCCCTCTCTCTCAATTTCCAACAAAATAAAAAAAAAAAATTCAAGAAGATGACATCTTAGGCAAATTTCAGGAAGATTACGTCCTAAGCCAAATCGAGATTGGAGGAAAGGGTCGAAGAACAAGCAATCTGGATGATGAAACCAAACCAATAGACAATACAAAAGATAAAGAGTTTCCGACAATGACATGTGCACTTGCAAAACATTTTTCAATTAATTGATTATGACATAAGTTCAATGCTCCTATCGAGCTCAAAATTTCAACTTGAAACATTCAGTAATATTTGAAATGAGTATATCTCCTATTAAGAATTGAGAGATAGTTATTGCATAACTATATGTTATATCCTTTTTCAATTAACAATGACATGTGCACTTGCAAAACATTTTTCAATTAATTGATTATGACATAAGTTCAATGCACCTATCAAGCTCAAAATTTCAACTTGAAACATTCAGTAATATTTGAAAATGAGTGTATATCTCCTATTAAGAATTGAGAGATAGTTATTGCATAACTATATATCCTTTTTCAATTAATTGGCCTAAACAAAATAGGTTACTCTTCATGTTTGCCACATAAAATACATCTAAAATGTAATTATAATTTTCATTTTTTAATTTAATGAGAATTCACTCATTTTCCATCATTGAAACACTACTATAAACAACAAACTTTACTATCCAATAGATTGATTCATCAAAGAACTCTTTTCTTTTTGCACATGTGATTGATACATCTGGTCTTAAGGGACCATGCATGGTTGCAATAACTACCATAAGGGCTAAATTTTCATTATCTACATCTCCCTCTTGTGCACAATAAGTTGTCTAATTTTTTTTTCCTTAGATCAATACTCATTAATATAATGATCATACTCGTAACATGAGTAACACCTAATATTAGAATTATTATACCTTTCTTTGCTATGGCATCTTCCTCAACCTTAACCTTGACCTCTGTTTATTTGGTTTAATCTCCCTTGATCATAATACTAATTGTCTTCATTTTCATAATTGTTACAATGACTTCCTTGACCTCGATTGTTATAGTAGTTATTACTACATTCTCAACTTTGCTTCCTTTTGGTTGAAGCCTGACTTTGAAGTGTTTGTTCTTCTGACTTATTAATGCACTTCTCATTTATGTGTTGTTCATGAGGTTGTAACGTGTTTGTTAGTACATTAGTTGACATTCGGAACAAGAAATGTGCTTTTTAAATTGCAACTATGATATGCTTATACCATAATATAAATGTCTACAAGATCTTTTCAATGTTAACTTGATTATTCCACTACTCTCCATAAATTCTTATTTGATTTATCATGATAAGAACTCTACTTGTATAAATTGAAATATTTTTTAAGGCTTTTATTTGCATAAACTCAAATTGACATTATAATATTTTGAATTTCACTTTCTTAACATTGTCCTTAATTTGAAATAATATTTTCAATATATCTCATGCCTAGATTAAAGAAGTTGCATTTATAATTGTACAAAAATGGACTAATAAGATGAAATAGGAGGGCAATTGCAATGAGAAAATTGTATTTCACTGGTAGAATTTTGTACATACTATTGGTCATATCTTTAGTTGTGCAATATAATACCTTTTTATAGTGCAAATTAAAATTACACTATTAATGTGACATACAATTATAATCTTTTTTTTTTGGAAAGAATTAATCTTTATTGGTGAGTAATTGGTAGAGAAATTGTAGTTAATAGGGATTGAGTGATTGGCGGAAAAACTGTAACTGATGAAAATTGAGCGATTGGTGGAGAAACTGTAATTAACGGAAATTGAGTAATTGGTTGAGAAACTATAGTTGTAAGATATTGAGCGATTGATGTAAAAACTGTAACTAAATTAAGACACGTCATCATTTCCTTTGACAATAATCTTCTCAATAATTTCATCATTCATCCTCCGGTGGATGAATCCTAATGAGTAGTTCTCTATACTGCAATTGCATCAGTTGCAAGTTCTATAACTTCATTCTCCATAATACTCAACAACTCATAATCAAACAATACTTTTGTCTACACACACTATTTATTGTAATTTTTTTTTTTCATTCAAAACAGGAACTAAAACTGTAATCATGTTGACCAGCAACTACTAGCAATGGAAGTCTGTGCCAGCGATAAAGGAAGACAATAGGCCTTGTAGCATCTCCTAGAGTGGTTACCTAATCTAACAGACGACGGAGGAACATGGCTGTCATTTGACAGAAACGGTGAAGAAGAGCCGACGGCATTGTTGACCGTTTTTCGATGATATTTCTTTACATTACTGGTATGGAGATGCAGATCAGCGATAGAGAAGGCTGGAAAACGGTGGTCCCTTGCTAGGCCGATAGACATAGATGGCACGTTCGGCCACGATGCAACGGTAGAGGAAACCTTCTGGTTTTGCATATCTATGGTGTTTGGGGCTTCTTCAAGGCGCGTGGTGGCCAGAAACAATTTGATCATTCAGCGGTGCAGGAGATGACTTTCACTGACAAAATTGATGACTCTGACGGTGCGTGGTGTTCAACGACAAACAACTATAGACAGGAAAAGAACTAGAACAACTAAAATAATTGTGAATAGAGTCTTGTCTTGGTACAATGGAAGGGCATTGCTTTAATGATACTAATATAGCTGTTTTCATTGTTAAACAAAAAAAAAAAAATAATAATAATAATACCTTGGCTTTTCCAGCCCGAATTTTAATTTCTTTTCTTAGTCACCACACAAATTGGGGCATCTTGGTGATTGTGAATCAAGTTAATCAGTTTGACAGTTCAACGCATATACTAAGAATTGCTTCCCAAAATAGTATCCAGAGGTTTACAAGCCACATAAAATATAATTTCAAATTACAAAGTCTTGAAACTTTGGAACATAGCGCAAAAATCATAAAAGACCAATATATACAAAAAAAAAAAAAAAAACCTATGTGACTTGTGACTTAGTATTATAAGTGACGGTCAGTTTGGTTTTACAATTTTTGTATCAGGCTTTGCTAGGCAAATTGTACTGCAATAATTCTTAGATTTTATTTAAATGTCTAAAAAAAAGAAAAAAGAATGACAAGTTAAGTTTCTTTTGTTGTTAATAACATACTTTTATGTAATTACTTTTAAATTACGTACAAAATTCAGCTCTATCAATTATTGAAAAAAACAAAAAAAGCAAGAAGTTTGAAATGTGAAAATGAGAAATTATCTTTGTTTGAATTATGGGCAAATTAGTCCAATGAAACTATAAGATTAAAAACGTCTTAAGAATCAAACAAGTCATGAGTTCAAGATTAAATTGGTTCACCCAATTTAATTGAAATTAAACTGATAAAATTAGCATTTAATATTAAAAATATAAATTATTTCATATGTGTATATATATATATATATATATATATTATAATTTTATATTTGAACAATTTAATTATACATATATTTGTAATTTATATATAATAAGAATAATAAATTAATTAATGTAATATATTAATAAATGTAAGTGATTTAAGTGAAATAAGATTAATAAAAATATATTATAATTTATATTTTTTATTTTAAAATAATATGTACATTTTTTTTGGTTGAAGAATAAAATATTTTAATATAAATAAGATAATTTAAATTAAAAAAATAAATATTAATATAATATAATATATAATGTTATGTATTTTTTTTGAAATGTAAATAAATATATCATATAAATATTTTATCTAAATTTTATGATTCATGTTTGAAAAAAACAAAGGAAAAAAATTATAAAATAAATACTCTTATCTTAGAGAAAATTAAGATGTAGAAGAGGAATTCATATCAACACTCCTAGCCTAGTAGTAGAAACTAACATTTTTAATATCTGCAACATGAGTTTGAGGTTAAACCAAAAAATCAATGACTGCTTCACTAGTTCATGTTCTAACTAGCCAATTTACTAATTTGATTATCAATTTTCAAAATCAATGGTCTTTTAGGGTATATCGAACTAGATTAAGATTTGATTTCTAATTTTATCAGTTCAACTGATTGGTTTGATTTGATTTTAACAACATTAGGAAAAAGTTTTGGTTAGAGGCAAACAAGGCCTCCTTTTCCCCTTTATGATTGAGGACCCCTTCAACAACCCTCTCATGGTTGATCGGTCCACTTAATTATTGTCAAAACCTTCTTGCAAATTCATTGAACGATTGATATAAGATGAAGGGTCTAGTCCAATAAACCTTCTTTATGGTATGAAAGTAGAAAATGAGACATTAATTACCACAAAAAATGACCTTATAGTGATTAATAACTTGTTATAAAAATAAGTTGTGACTTGCAAGCTGTAACTTCTTATAACGATTAATGTCTCATTTTTTACTTTGGCATTCACATATGACCTTGATATGAAGGATGAATGATAGAACTAATGCTCATGTTCCAACAGAGACTTTGGTTTTCTCAAAAGCGAGTCTAGGGCTTGTTAGGAGGAATTTAAGGAAAAACTTTTTTACAAATTTGGTTCATTGACTTAAGTGACTTTTAAGCACAAGCACTATAATTTCTACATGACATGGACAGAAGAATAGACCCCATGTCTAATATTACTCTATGTATATGTATGTAAAGATATTATATTAGAAAAATCAAAATTGAAAGGAAAAAGTTGTGGCCTTTTTTCTTCATTGAATCAACTTATTAGTTGGAGTAGTTTGACCTATGTCTATTTTGATCAGATTTTCTTGTTAGGCTAATTTTTCTGTTCCTAATAAATTTATGGTGTTTATATTCTATAACAATTAGGAGTGTTAATAGTCTTTGCATATAGAAATTTATCATGCTGATAGTTTCATTTTCCAATTTCCATTATTCTTCATAATTTATTGAATAAAAACTGAGTGACAAAAATTTGAATTCCATACTTTTTGTTTTTTGAGCAAAAAATTGAATTTCATGCTTATCCTAAAGTTTCAATTTCCCAAACTAATAAATCATAGACATCAATAAACCTTAAATCTTCTCGTCCTAGCTTTCTTGGAACACCATTTTGAATATGGTCTTGCTATTTGTGGTTTCATGTGTCCATCCTTGCAAATATGGTTTTCTAACTACTCTAGAAAACAATTTGGGAATAGTATAAAAACCGTAAAATGACTATCTTTTATGAAATTCTCAATGAACATGAACCACCTTCTTCGCTAGTAAGGGTTGACATAGAGAACAACCACGAAGGCCAATATGTATATGAGGTAGGTTGTCATGAAACTTGCTAAGGACACAGGATCAACAATGTCATGCCATTTTCCATTGCTTGCATCAGAAGATGGTGATAATTTTGGTAAGTTAGTACTACAACTTGTATCTAATGGAGGTCCACAAAGAAATGAATTTCCTTCATAGTTGTTGCTATCAAATGTGGCAAATTGTCCTTTCTTGTCTTGAAGCTTACCTAAAAAGTTGTTGTAAGATACATTGAAAACCACCAGAAAGTTTAGGTTAATCAATTCCAATGGAATTTCTCCACTCAATTTGTTGTAGGAAAGGTCTAGGTTCTTTATTTACCTTAAATTTTCCTAAGTTCTTGGACTTAATCCAATCAACTGATTATTAGATAAGTTCAATGTCAGTATCAAGCTCAAATTTCCGAGTTCTACCAGTATTTCTACTGTTAGCTTGTTAGAAGACAAATCCAATCCATACATCAATTCAAAAAGGCTACTATTATATATTCTAGATATAGTTTGTGTCACAAAATCAATGCGTGCTTGTTGTAGAGAAAAAGCAGTTGTGTCTTTAAGTGAGAAAATTTGGGTCTTCAAATTACTCAGAATATTGTAGGACAACTTGAGATATCTTGCAGAAATCAGACTAAATTGTGCAAAATCAAGTGTGATTGCCTTCCCAAAAGAGATGCGGCTAAAACAACTTGGTATTGGTCCAAAAAATGAGTTATGTGAGAGATCCAATATGCCTAGTTCATTCAATCGACAGAGTTCTTTTGGTAGCAAACCACTCAAATTATTCCCCCAAGATGAAGAACTCTCAAATAGGACAAATTCCCAATTAACGTTGGAATTTCACCAAACAGAAAATTATTTCTAATATTTAACATCGTAAGAGAAAAAGAGTTGAATAATGTTTTTGGAATTGTAATCATGAATCTGTTCTCTTCCATATTCAAATGCTTTAAAGCTGATGAGAAGGAATAGTGCCCAAAAGAGTTATGAGAAGTATCGAGAGAAAGAATAACTGGGACATGGATATTTCATACGGAAATGTTCCTTCAAGCACATTCTCTACCCATGTTGAGAATAGATAAACTCAGCACATTCCCTACCCATGTTGAGAATAGATAAACTCAAATTCCTAATAAAGCCAAGAATTTCACCTGATTAGAAGTTGCCACATATGTCCAAATATTCTAGACTTGGGTGATAAGAGATCCAATTTGGTAGAGTACTAGTAAATCGATTTCCACCTAGTTGCAAGGACTGTACAGAAGTTTGATTGGACTTTGTCTTTGGCACTTCACCACTTAATCCATTATCTGAGAGAAGCAAAAATTCCAAATTAAAGGAATTTGTTAAGAAAGTATCTGGAATTCCTCCTAAAAACTTGTTGGATAGATCTAAACAGAACAAATAGGACATGCTTCCAATAGAGAATGGAATGCCACCATCAAAAGCATTTGTCAAAAGATTAAATGTGTTTACATTTGGGATAATATGACCAATATTTTGTTGAAGTTTTTTAAAGAAGTGATTGTTTGAGATATCCATCTGCCTTATGGCAAAGCCAGAATTGGAGGATAAATGACATGAACCCACAAAGGAGTTATTTTTAAGACTTAAAAACTCCAATTGGGTATTGTTTTCAAGCAACCAATTAGGGAAGGTTTTTGTGAGGTTATTGTGGGAGAGATTGATGCCTCTTAAGTCAGTTTGGTGAGTGAAAAATTGGGGAATATTGTCGAGTCTACAATTTGGCATCACAATAACCTTAAGCTAAAATGTAAGTAGCTAGTCATATGAACAATGAGTTTGGACTTCTAGCTTGTGGTTATTGCTTGATAACATTAGAACTTCAAGGTTTGTGTGATTGGCAATTGAGTAAAAAAAGAATTGACCCCAAAAGTGGTTATTTATGAGATCAACATACTCAAGAGATCCCAGAGTAGCAATTGGAAATGATGAAATGTCCCCTTCAAGCTTGTTTGATGATAGGTCTAAGAGTGTGAGAGATGTCAATTTTCCAAGACAAGATTGAATAATTCCACTTAGATTAGTGTGGCTAAGATTTAACTCTTAAAGGTTCTTCAATGCACACAAACCTAAAACAGGAGATGGTACAATATCTAGCATTTTTCACAAAAAACAAATTTAGTGCATTGGTAAAGCGTTACTAGCTACCTTTCTGGGTTAAAAATCCGTTTAAATTGTTGACGTAGAGATAAAGCTTTGAGTGAAGTCATATGGACAAGATTTGTCTCCCAAATGAAACAAACATATAAAGAAAATAAGTTAAAACCATAAAAGAATACAAAAAAATACAATGCTAATTTTGCATTTGAAAAAAATATTATAGTGTATAAAATATTCGATAATATAATAAAAAACTTTTACAGACGAAAGTGTTCATATGCTATATAAAAATATTAGTAGCTAAAAGGGAAAATAATATTGGTAAAGAAGCTACATGGACACAGACAATGATGGTCTCGAATTTTTTTTTTATAAGGAAAATTTATATGTATAAATATAAAAATAAAAATAATACATATATATAAAAATAAAAAATGATACATTTTTATAAACAATAGGTGCCTACAATTTGATGAGATTTTGGAGAAGGAAAAAGTTTATGGGGACCACATGAGGGTAAAAAAAAGTATTTAGTGCGACAACTTCAAAAATAAAAATTATAGGGACCTTAAGTAAGCATGGGTATCTTATACAAAATATCTAATTCCTAGTAAATGTGAAGGACACCAGTAAACTAAAAGAAAAAAAATAAAAAAAAAAGAAAAAGAAAAGAAAATAGAGATTAAATTTGAACTAATAATAAATTTAGAAAAATGAGGGTATTGGAAATTTCCACATGAATTAAATTAAGTTTTTCAACATTTGCTCTCTTTAAACACACAAAATCCCCATGAAAAAGAATAAGTAGTACTTGCTAGCATCATTAGAGGACCACTAAGATGATTACAAGAAAGAACCAAAATTTCTAAATTCTTCAAACTTACTAAATTTATAAATATATTAAGAGCAAAATAAATTGAATAAGAGAGACCAATTCTAAATTTTATTGTCTAAGTTACTCTTTACATGGTAAATTTGCATGCCTTATGCTGGGAAGACTCCATCCAGGCCACAAAATGCAAGATGGAGACTCTTCAGAGATGTCACAACACCCATCAATTTCAAATAGCTCTTTGTGATAGTGTTTCCTTAAAGGTTCAACACCTCTAACTTTTGCAATCTTGACAAACCATCAAAAATTCCTTTAAGATTCTTTAGAGAATTGAAACTCAGGTCTAATTGTTCTAATTTTTCCAAAGAAGCTAGTTTTGCCAAAAAGAAATTAAAAAAAAAAAAGTAAGTTACAACAGCATAGTATTATGATTCTTGGGGAAACAAAAATAACAAAAAAATTAAATTCAAAGAATTGTGATACTTGTTGTAGAAAAGGATGCCCTAAAATAGCTCCCGACACAATTCAGTGTCCTAAGTGATATAAGGATGCTTTCAAAGGGTAAGATGTTGCTATTGAATCCGTTGTATTCTAAATTCAGTATTATCAAATTCTTTGACTTAAAATCTGCAACATATAGTGTTTAATAGTTATTCTCCCGAATACATTTATAAGTCTATTTATTGTATAAAATAAAAGCAAGGATAACTCCAAAAGTTTCTGAAAAAACTACCAATATTATTTATCTTTTCTAACAACAAAACAAAAAGAAAAAAAAAAAGAAATTGAAGAAAGGAAAAGAAAGAAATGAGGAGTTAAAACTTAAACATGCAAATTGAAGAGTTATATGTTGTCTTTACCTTTGACATTTAGGGGATCATTAAGATCATTATAGCTTAAATCCAACATCTCCAGATGTTTGATAGCCTTTAACTCTAAGGATAGATTACAGTTGTTCCACAAACAGGTAAAAACATTTATGTACTAATTTTGTGAGACCAAATTAAGATGCAAATTCTAATTTGTTTGCCTAAAAGATTAAAAAATAATAATAAGAAGAAGAAAATACACAAGTGTTGTTACTTGCAATATTGTGTAGTCGTTTTGCAGAATACTAATATGATACAATGTTACAATATAAATTTCATTTTACTAACTTTATGCATGATTTGACTAAGATTGATCTAAACAAAATTTTACTAACATATTTAGTCATACCTAAACTTTATTTTTTGATATTAAGAGAGGAGAATTCATGAGTTATTTGAGATATAGTTATGAAATATGTCTAAGAGAGTGTGTGGTTTAACTTTTTGCGTCACAAAGTAATCTAGTTCAAATTCTTTTCTATGATGTGCTTAAGAATGCTTTTTGCTAATGAAAATTATAATTTAAAATTAAAAAGGATGAATAACTAAAATAATTAAATGAATTAAAAAAAAAGTTTGATGAAAATAGGTGTTATATATATTGCTAAGTACCTCTAACTGGGAAAGATCCTTCAAATCTATTGTAACTCAAGTTTAGAGTGCTTAGAGATGTGATTTCACCTAGGACTGTAGGATCTTGTTTTGGAAATTGTTCATTTTAAGATTAATGACATCCAACTTCTTCAAAATAGATATCTTGTCAAAACTTGTAGGAACAATTTTCTTGGTTATATAACAAATCCCTTAAATAAATGCAATATGACTATGTTTCTGCCACTTACAATGACCACATTCTCATTCAGGCATTCATAATGGAGACTAGTTAATCTTAGAAACATTTAAACCAATATATGATCATGATTTTCCCAATTAAGATATAAAAACAATTTTTAACTTAGAAATCTCTTGTGCAACAGAAGCTAACTTAGCTATGTCTATAAGTTTTTGTGGGTTTGGAACCCGTTGTGTATATGAAAACAAGAGGCAAAGAAGGAAAAGTAAAAAAGCCTAATATATACCATGATTATGGTGGCAATTGGTAAACCAATTCCGTTGTAAGTCAAGATGGTGCAACTCCTCAGAAGGAAGAAACAAGGACACATTTAAAAACCAAATTCTTTCACGAGGATAAAAGTAATCCAATTGGAATTAGAGGCTAGTGTTATTGAGAAAGAGCTCAATCACTTAGCCTGTGGTGCTATTACATTTGACTTGTTCCTAGTTGCAGCAATTAGACACTGGATTATCAGTCCAGGAAGGAAGCATATACTCTATGCCCACTCCATTTGACTCAAAGTAGTCCCTAATACTTAATAAACCCAATTTCTCTTCATCTAGCAACTCTAATAACCACTTAAGCATATTGAATTGATTAGAAGCCACAACACATGTTTCCTAACAAACTAAAACTCCATTGTCATGTAAATTAAAAAGCGTAAAAAGAAAAATCCAAAAAGTACCTTTAATTTTTGCACACACCATTCCAATTTTTGAGGCATGTATATATAGAACAACATATGAAAATGAGTCAATTTTGTATTGTAGACTCAACTCCATATGTCATGCCAAAAAAGGTAGACCAAATGAGAAGCTCTTTAATTTCCATAATAACATAGTCTAAAAGCACCTTATGCCTCTATAAATATGTATAAATAAAAATTATCTTTAAAAACTTGAAATTTAGAGAAAATTAAAACACTGTAGTCTTTTCTCCATAATTAAGTCAACCTAGTAGTTGGAGCAACTTGGCTTATGTGTATTTGGATTAGATTTTCTTGTCCCTCAGACTTTTCTATTATTAATTAATCTATGGTGTCCAAATTCTGTAATAATTAATTTAACTTGGAAAAAAAATTAAAATTCTTTGTAATTTTCTTTTTATATTGGTTTAGTTTAATTGAATAAAGCGAAATTGAATTCAAATCTTATCAGAGATTTCATATTACGATGTGAACTTAATTAAGCGCGTTGTTAGTAATTATCTCCCTAAAAAATCATTTATAATATAGATATTGACAATTATATAGTTATTTGCATTTTATTGAAAAGATTTAAAATTAAAATATTTATTTTTATCCATCTGTAGTGAATTATTTGGAAAAATAATGTCCTTTCCTTCACATAAAATTAAAATTTTCAACTTGTATAAGTTTTATGATCAAGAATTGTTTCTTGATCAATAAGCTTTTTTATATACAATAACCAAAAAGTGTTAAAGTAGGGGTTCTTTCTATATAAGAAAAATAGGTATGTCTAATCATATCAACAAAACTTAGAAAGCAAGATTGTAACCTTTAGTTCAATATGGTTGCGAGAATCAACAATCCACTTGCCCCCAAAATTTTTCTAATGGAAATGATTAAAGATAATAATTTTTCCAATCAAAAATTTTTTGGATTTTTTCTTGTGTCTGTTTAAGAGATGAAGTGCAAGGAAGAGAGGAATGGTCTTCATAAGCAAAAGAGTCCACAAAATTAGTAGATAAATATATGAAGGGAGTAAGGCAAATCAAAAGTTCTTAAGTACGAAGGATAGATAATAGGTGTTTGATTGACTTTGATTTTCATATTCTGATGCTTCGGACTAACAAATTCAAAGATTGGAACTAGACTAAAAGAGCTCCCATAATCAACTATTCAACATTGCTTTTTTGCTTCATGTCATGATATCTTATGTTCCTTTTTAATACTTTCTAAGAAATTGAACATTCTTTATTGATAAACCATTAGTGGAGTAGGTGGAGAGGAAATTTGTAGGTCCTATCTCTACAAATCACAAAGGTGGTTCTTCAATTTTGTTTGTGCATTAATTCTAAACACATCCCCTATAATGTAGACTAGAGAAGAAGTGGACATGCTTGCAATCTGTGTGTGACCTTTTCCTTTTCCTTTTCCTTTTGTTCTTTCTTTTCTGCAAACTTATATGAATGTGGTACATAGGACACGTCTTGAGCTTATATATTATACTATCATAATTATTGGATGTATAATTTTAGCTTTTAATATTTGATTTTAATTAAAAATGAAACCACAAATGTGTATTATATAATCATAATAGAACAATGTCAATCATCTTTTGGTTGCGTTAAATTGATTGCTTTTATGTAATGGTGCTATTTTCTTCTTTTGACATAATATAGAGACTTGACATTCCACCTCTAAAATTTTAAATCTATCACACTATAGTCCACATTTATATTAACAATTCATAACCAATTCAATAATATTTTGTCTATTTTAATACGAAATTGTTTGGTTGAAATTTGTGTAAGTTTAGTAAAATTATTCATATTACTTTCAAAAATGAAGTCTCAACATACAAAGAGGGAAAAACCCAATAATAATTACTCAAACTAAGATTTAGGTATAAAGTTTTTGACGCGTCAGGAGTTAATGTTAAACCCTTTTGTCAAAGTTAACTTAGACAACTAAAACTTATTAAAGATATAGTACCATGATATGAACTTAATTAAGGAAGTTCTTAGCAATTACCTATCTCAAATATCATTTTTAATATAAATACTGACATTTATGCAATTATTTTCATTTTATCTAAAAGGTTTAAAATTAAAACATTTATTTATCCACCTATAATGAATTACTTAATAGAATAATTTTTTTTTCTTCATACAAAATTAAAATCTAATAATAATAGCAAAACTCACAAAGTAAGATTGTAACCTTTAGTTCAATAAAGTTGCGAGAATCAACAATCCACATGCCTCCAAAATTTTTCCAATGGAAATGATTAAAGATAATAATTAAACAATTGATAAGGCAATTAATGCCTTAATTTGCTAAGTTATAAGACATCTAGATTAATATTTTGATAATTGAACATGCTATATATATTTAAATCAAGATCTTTGAGAACTTTATCAATTCAGCCAAACTGCAAAAAAGAGTATCTATTGGTTTCAAAAGCTAGAATTTTGAGTTTGATTCTCTCTACTTGAATATTCATCAGAGAGTGTATTAGCATTTACATCAACTTAATTAATCCCTATATTTTGCACCTTTAATTTTAGTCAATATATTATTGGAAAAGTGGTAGACATGAAAAAACAAAGGCCAGAGGTTTTAGTGGGCTAGACCAAGTTCGCAAAACATTATGGCCTAAAGTGAATGAACAAGGGGTACCATAATAACCCATCCTTTTTCTTAGCAATAGGCTCACCAAGCCTAGTGCAAACAACACTTATTTTCCAAAACTTCATTTCTTACATGTTAGGGTCGTTTGTTAATGTTTTTCCGGATGTCTTGTTTTAGTGGGAATTGGTGGCCTATTAAGGGGTCACAACAAAAAAGGGGTGTGCATTTTCTTGAAGGCAATATGAGCAACAAGTATAAATGAGGTGGAATTGTTTCCAATCAGGGCATGCTGCCAATAGAGAACAGAATGCCACCTTCAAAAGTATTTGTTGAAAGATTAAATGTTTCTACATTTGGAATAGCACCATTGATATTTTGTTGAAACTGTCCATAAAGGTGATTGTCTGAGATATCTATCCACCTTATGACAAAGGTAGAATTGGACAATAAATAAAATGAACCCATAAAAGAATTATTTCTAAGTATTAAAAACTCTATTGGGTTTTGCTTTTAAGCAATCAATTGGGGAAGGTTTCTATAAAGTTATTATGTGAGAGATCAATACCTCTCAGGCCAATTTGGTGTGAGAATTTGGGGAATAATGTTAAGTCTATAGTTTGACATTAACAAAACCTTTAGCTGAAATCTAGGTAGTCAGTCATATGAATAGTGAGTTTGAACCTCTAGTTGTGTTTATCGCTTGATAACATTAGTCCAATTTAGAGAAAACATGTTTAAACTATAAAAGAATATAGAGAAACACAATTCCAATTTAGCATTTGAGAAAATATTATGCTGAAACTCATAATTTTGCATTAGTTTGACCCAAGAAGCCTTTAATTAGTTCAATTTCAATGATGAAATAAAATATTCGATGATATAATCTGAAAATTTTAAGACCAAAGCATCCATAAGTTGAATGAGAGCTAATTTCTTGGCTTTATGCTGTATGCGACAAAAAAACAAAAGACTATTAGCAAAGAAGTTGCATGGGCAAAGACAATGGCAATCTAGATTTTTTTTTTTTTTTCATATGGTAAATTCATATATACAAATATAAAAATAAAAATAATAAATATATAAAAATTTAAAAATGAAACATTTTTTAGCAGAAAGAATGATATTACTTATTCAAAATAAAAAACATTACAATTATTCCTTACCAAGTTTTATATTTTGAAACCATTGAATTATTGTTGTATTTTTTATACTATCAAATGTTTTTTTCCTCGATAAGTAACCATATAATTATTTTAATTATTCATTTTAATGTGGTTGTGTAATCAATCTTTTATAATGTTTATTGTCAAAAATATTCTTTATTTACAAGGAAAACCTAAGAATACTTTTAGAAATAATAGGTACCTACAATTTAATGAGATTTGGAGGAGGAAAAAGTTTATGGGGCATCATTTAAAAGAAACTATGAGCCTAAAAGAAGTATTTTAGTATAGATCTTAAGTAAGAATGGGTAGCTTATTGATATTAAATTCTTGGTATATATGAAGAATACCAGTAAAATGAAGGAAATAAAAAGAAAAGATAGAGAAAAAAAAAGATAGAGAAAAAAAAAGATTAGAGATTAAAATTGAAATAATTGTAAATTTAGGGAAATAAGGTTTTTGACAATTTTCATATGAATTAAATGGAACTTTTCGATACTTGCACAAATTAAATACACAAAAACTCCATAGCAAAGAACAATGGTAGCATTTCCAGCGAACCATTGAAGTCATTCTCATAAAGATCCAAAATTTTTAAGTTGTTCAAGTCTACTTCATCTATAGATATATTAAAAGAAAAATAAATTAAGCAACATCAATTCTAAATTTCATTGTCTATATTACTTTAAATTTACATGCCTTGTAGTGGAAAGATTCCATCGAGGTGGTAGTATGCAAGTCAAAGATTCTTCAGAGATATGACAACACCCAATGATTTTAAA
The DNA here is from genome assembly GCA_020883675.1 of Bruguiera gymnorhiza. Taxonomy (NCBI): domain Eukaryota; kingdom Viridiplantae; phylum Streptophyta; class Magnoliopsida; order Malpighiales; family Rhizophoraceae; genus Bruguiera; species Bruguiera gymnorhiza. The sequence continues at coordinate 1,180,175 of JAIRCJ010000136.1, read as the reverse complement.
CTGCTCTTCGCAATGAGCTTACCTTCAAGGTTCAACAACAATTCTAATTACATTTAGACCATTGTAACTAAAGTCCAACTATTCTAAGTTATCCAAAGTAGCTAGTTCTGCCCAAAAGAAATCAATAAAAGTGTGTTACAATAGCATACTACTTATGTGATGTAAGTGTACTTGTGAAGGGTTAGGATGTTACTGTTGAATTTATTGCCTTCTAGGTTCAGTACTAATCTACTTCATCAACAACTTAAAATCTGCTATGCATTGAGTGTTTAATAGTTATTCGCCCAATACGTATTTAAACACAGGTGTCTAATTCTGAACTCAATCGTATTAACTAAACATTTCACATCGACCTTAATTTTGCCAATTTGGATTCATTCTTGTGAATAAAGATGGCATAACTTGCAGAATATAGCAACAAATATACATTCCTACATAATTTATGAGTCTACAAATTCTTGCATAAAATTAAATCAACGATAGCTCTGAAAGTTTCCGAAAATACTAGCAATATTATTTATCTTTTTTGATGACAAAACAGAAAAAAAAAAAAAAGGATGAAGAAAGAAATCAAAGAAAGGAAACGAAAGGAAAGAGACAGAAAAGAAATGAAAACCTAAAACTTAAATAGACCGATTAAAGAGTTATATATATGTTGTCTTTACCTTGGACCATAGGGAAATTACTGAACCAATTAAGGCTAAAATCCTACATCTCTAGGTGTTCGATAGCTTTAACCCTAAGGACAGATTACAGTTGTTCCAACAACGAATAAAAACATATATATACTAATTTTGAGCATGCATATGTTGAAATAAAGAAGTTTTCGTGCCATTATAATATGCAACTGTAACTTCACAAGAATATGATCGCCTCAAGTTATTCCCTTGGAAACTAGTCCTCAAAAAATATGAGGGGCAACTTGAGTGGGTGGGATGAACCAATTTGACTGCAATACGTGAATATTAAAAATAAAACATGGAAATTAAACTACTGAATTTCAGGGTGCCCTTCTTCCATTGTATGATTGTTCTTCACTTTTTTGGTGATGGCATCCGCATGTTTATCCTTAATTTGCTTCAATTGACCAACTTCATAGTTGAGCTGTTTGGACAGTGTCACGCAATAATTATTCCCATAATACAGGAAAAAAATGGTTGGTATCGAACACATTAAAGTAGTTAGGCCTTAAATTCATTGGCAGTCTAAATGTGGGTGGCCTTTTTGTCATGTAACAGAAATAGCTTGTATTTGCATCATGATTCCCAGATTAAAGTAAGTGAAAAACCGTACTTTACCCACCTTGTATTTCACGAGACCAAATTAAGACGCAAATTCTGGTTTCTTAGCCTTCTACGTGACAGTACAGCGTTCCAAGCATCAGTTGTGAACAAAGAAACACAATTGTAAATAAGTTTCTGCAAGTACATTTTGGCTGATTAGCATGTCACATTATAATTGCAGGTTCCCCTCTAATGATTAACTGGGATTTGCATGTTTATCTTGCGCGTTACAGTCTCCTATTCGAACTTGTCAAAAGGGACAAAAACAATCAACAATTGTCGCTTCCTGTAATACCGTGCAGCTGTTTTGCAGATTTCTACAATGAACACAATGTTATGAATTTTCTCAATTTAGCTAATTCTGCCAAATAATTATATCAACAGATAAGCAACTTGTTCTGAATGGGAAGACGTTGAAAATTGATGCTTGACACTAATTCACGTTCAATGGTGTTCATCATCATGAGATTAAGCCTATGTTCTGAAGCAATTCTCAAGTCTCTGCTTTGATCATTCATGTACCTTCAGCTAGTTAATGATTTAAGCTATGTTTAGGACTGAAAAGCTTGCATAGAAAGTAGTGTTGACTGTTAGTTTGGTCAAACCACTTTCCTTGAGCTACTTACATGCAAATTAAGCATACTCTTTATGGAATCATTTGAACTTTGTAATTTCACCACATAACGAAGCATTGTTGATGAATGAGAGTGTGCAAGTTTCTCTCATCCCCACCACTCTAAAACTTTGTATTTCATAACCATTTCTCCTGGCTTATTTCAACAACACAAATGGCCTCCCACTCTCTCTCATTTTTCCACTTTTGTTCTTTATATGAGCTTTTGGAGTATGAATATTGTAGTTGATCAATCGGAGAGAATTGCAGTTGAAGAGAAAACAAAATCTTTACTTTTTCATGCTATAGGTGATAGAGAGGATGGCTGACTCCCAATGGGAAATATAATACAATAATGTTCCCATAAGGTGTATATGTGTCTAACATTCCTTTGCAAGCTAAATGGAGAATATGATTCAATGGACGGATTGAAACTGGCACTTGCCAAATTGGAAGAGTTTGTTTGTATCCAAGTGTATCAACACAAACACCACTCTCTCAATTTATCTCCAATGAATACTACACTTATCATTATTTCTTATTTGATCCTTTCTAGAGTAACCACGCATTTCTATTTAAGCTTTCTCATTTCCGTCAAACTAAATTTCTTGGCATATTAATAACTGTTTTTAAGGGTTAGAACTTTTCAATTGCTAAGTTGTCCTTGAACATGACATTGTGATATAAAATTTTAGCGAAGTTTCATCTTTGATGAGATATAATGTATTTTGATTAACTTTTGAAGTAAAATGTTTTGCAATGATATTTTTAACAAATAATACTTTATTTTGCCATTTTATTTCTCTTCTATATCTAACTTAATTATTTAATTTAATGAAATTATGAAAACTACTGATATAAAGAAAACTTTTATATAAATGTAATGGAGTCTTTTTCATAAATTTGGAATATTTATTTTTCCAATTATGAAATTAAATCAATCTATAAAAATGAGTTGCAACTTCTTATAGCGATTAATGCCACATTTTCTAGTTTTGTGTTAAAAGATAACCTTGACTTCAAACATGAATGATATGGAATAGATGTTCATGTTCTAATGGAGACTTGAGATTTTCCAAAATGTGTCCAAGACTTGTAAAGAGGTAATTGAGAAAAAAATTTGCCAGAAATTCCTCTTATCAACCTACCCAACTTATAAGTTCTTTAATTTCTATAGTGACATGGACAAAAGGAAAAGACTTTATCTTTATGTAGAAAAGGAAAACCCCAAGTCTCTTTTAGAGGAAAAACACTATGTATATGTATATGTATATAAAGAGATTATCTTAGAAAAATCAATATTTAGAAGAAAAAAAATGTGTCTATTTTTATTAAATTTTTTATTAGGTAATTTTTTTATTCTTAATTAATTTATGATTTTTATATTTTATAATAATTAATTTAACTCGGAGTACTTTTTTTATTTTTTTAAGATTCTTTGTAATTCTTTCTTTATATTGGTTTGGTTTAATCAGAGTTTCAAATCACGTTGTCTTTCAAAATCTTGTAAACTATGAGTTTACTTTTAAATGTACTAAAAAAATTAATACACACTTATTTTGCTCTCCAATTTAGTCCAAATCTTTTTGTCTCCCTAAGTCACGAGTTATAACTGTGTAGAATTCTCTCCCTTACCTTAGTTTGTACAGACTATCTCGAATTCTCCCTTGTTTTTTTTTTTTTCCTAAATGTTTCCAATCTTCGCAAAACTTCTTTTGTAATTGTTTTAGAAAAGAGAATTGCTGCTATAGAAGAAAAGACTTTGTATTTACTTCGGGGCTGTTGCCCACTTCCTAATCGTGATAAGAAACTTAATCCACATCTAGTCTAATATGTATCTAATTTAATCTACATGTAATCTAATTTGTTTATTTAGAATCCAACTTTTTCTCAACATCCAATACTCATAGAAACATGACACGTAGCGCAACAACGATAAGACAGTAAGTTCAAGAAAAGAATGTTCAATACTGCCACATAAACTATAGCTACCTACATGTACATAATTTAGCAAAATAATAGGGAAAAATATGACTTCCTAACTACTTTAAAAAACAATTTGGAAATAATACAAAAAACCAAGAAATGACAATCGTATGTGAAATTCTCAATGAACATGAACCACCTCCTTCGGCAGTAAGGGTTGACATAGAGAACAACCATGAAAGCCAACATCAATACCACATAGGTTGCCATGAAACTTGCTGAGAAGCATACAGGATCAACAATGTCATGCCATTTTCCGTTGCTTGCATCAGAAGATGGTGGCAATTCTGGTAAGTCAGTACTGTAACTCGTACCCAATGGAGGTCCACAAAGAAATGGATTTCCTTCATATCTTTTTCTATCAAATGTGGCAAATTGTGTCTTCATGTCTAAAGCCTACCTGATAAGCTGTTGTAAGCCACGCTGAAAAAGGATAAAAAGTGTAGCCTAATCAATTCCGATGAGATTTTTCCACTCATTTTGTTGTGGGAAAGGTTTAGGCTCTCTATTTGCCCGAAATTTTTTGAAGTTCTTGGAATCGAGCCAGTCAACTGATTAGGAGGCAAGTTTAATGTTCAATACAACTCAAATTTCCAAGTTCTACCGGTATTTCCCCTGTTAGCTTGTTAGAAGACAAATCCAGTTCAGACCAATTCAAGAGGGCTACCTTTGTATGTTTTGGATATAGTTTTTGTCACCAAACCAACTTGAGCATGTTGCACGAAGAAAATATATGTCTTCAGTCATAAACTGCATGTTCCTTAATTTACTCGGAAAACTGTAGTACGACTAGAGAGATCCATAATACTGTTCACCATGCTGTGCAAAATCAAGTGTGATTACCTCCCCAAAAGAGGTGCGGCTAAAACAACTTGGTATTGATCCAGAAAACGAGTTATGTGGGAGATCCAATATGCCCAGTTCATCCAACCGGCAGAGTTCTTCTGGTAGCAAACCACTCAACTTATTCCCTCCTAGATGAAGAAATCTCAAATAGGACAAATTCCCAAGTGATGTTGGAATTTCACCGAACAGAAATTTCGTGTTCAAAGAACTTGACTTGAAGCATGAATGATGGAACTGATGTTCATGATCTAATGGAGACTTAGATATTTCTAAAGTGTGTCCAAGACTAGAAAGGAAGAAACTGAGAAAAACATTTCGTAGAAAATGAGTGTCCAAAACTTAACTTTTCTAATTTCCAAAACATGCCCAAGACTTGTTTAATAAGCTCTTTAATATCCATAATGACAAGGTCTGAAAAGACTCAATGCCTGTGGGTTATCTTAGAAAAAACAAAATTTAGAGGAGATTAAAATGCTGTGGTCTTTTTTTCCCGGCCGAGTCAACCTGATTAAGTTTCTGCCACTTACAAAGACTACGTTCTCATTCAGACATCACAATGGTGACAAATTAATTCTAAAAGCATTTGAACCCGCATATATGACTATTACTTCCCCAATTAAGGCATCAAAACAATCTTTAACTCAGAAACATCCTGTGTAACAGAAGCTAACTTAGTTAACATTATCTTACCATTGTACAAATTTATTTTTCTTTTTTCATTTCAAGTAAATCTCATTAAGTTTTTTTTTCTTCAATTATATTTAGCATTAACTTAATTTAATTCACTTAAAATTTGAATTAAATTAAAAAATTTCCTTCATTCTTTAATGTAAATATTAACATATAGATGATATAATTAATGTTCATTTTCTAATGAAAGACTTGAATTTTTAAAAAATGTGTCTAAAATTTGAAAAGAAACAATTGAGGATTTCTTAGAAATTTGACTCATGGACCTATGACTTATAGGATCACTATTTTCTCCAATGACATGGATAGAATAAACATGTTCAATGCCCTCAAATTTCTATGTTCAACGACCTAAAATTAATCCAATCCTAACATCAAATCAAGAAGGTTCCCTTTTTATATGGTGGAAGACCTTGACCTTCACCAATGTACCCACTACAATTAAATAATCATTTTCAAAGTTGAATAAATCAATCTTGTGATTATTTGCCGACATCTTACCGTCAAGTTCATAGGTATGATATCTTCATCCTATATTTGTTATACTATTTTTTTTGAAGATATTATATACATAATTTTAAACTACACAAATATATATATATATTTTTTATTTTAATTGATTTTTTTAATTTTTTCTTATATTTAATATTAAGTTAATTTAATTTATTTAAAAATTGAATCAAATTAAGAAAATTCTCTCTATTATATCATTGTAAATATTGAAATGTGGATGGTGTAATTGATATTCATTTTCTAATGAAAGATTTGGGCCTTTAAAAAATGCATTCAAGACTTAAAGATAAGTAATTGAATAGTAATTTCTTAGAAATTTGATTCATTGACCTAGGTAACTTACAAGGTCCCTATTTTTCATAATGACATGGACAAAATATACAAGTTCAATGATCGAACCAACTCAAATTTTTAAATTCTATTAGTATTTACTTTGTTAGCTAGTTCCAAAATCAACTTACACTAGTCGCACAACAACATCATATGCATATATACCATCAACTAGTAATTTTTTAACAAATAATAATATTACTATGAAGACAATAAAATTAGTTTAATAAAACTACTAAATGTTATTGATATTGACCCTAATCAAGCAGGTCCTCAATTAAACCTAATGACGAATCACAAATAATAAATATTTTAATAATTATAAATCAAAGTTAGATATTTTTAATTGCTAAGCTGTCCTCCACCATGAAGATATAAAGTTTTAGTGAATTTTTCTCTTTGATGAAATAGAAACTATTTTGATATATTTTTGAAGGCAAATGTAATGCAATTATCTATTTAACAAATTATATATATATATATATATATATATTATTTTTTATTTTATTTTTTGCTATTTTGATTTCCTTGCATATATGACTTAACTATTTAAATCTCCAAAATTGCCAAAAAAAAAAGATAATTTGATGCCAATGAAAATTTTACCACTAAGCAGAAAGTTGCCAAGCCAATAAATAGCGTATTAGATATATCGATGGTGGTCCAGCTGCTGTAAATTTAAAGAATAGTAGATTCTTATTAACACTACTATAAAATATTCGTAGCATTAAATTCCTTTAAGATATTCTTGCCACAAGCATTTTCATATTCTAATCTTTTTGTGAACCTGTCACACAAGAAACAAACTAGAATTTTTATGAAATTGCGACATTTATATATTTTATTAAACAAGAACCACATGGATCCAGGGGAAAAACAAAATAACAAAGATACAGTACCAGCCAGCAATCCTCTTATGCAAAAACTTGCTCATCATCTTAGCTTTTAGGGCAGACGAAGCAAGAAATTAAAAACTCAATACCTATGGCTTCTGAAACTTGCAAATGAAGGGGTGAAGGCATCTAGATAGACACACAAAAAAGATCATTCGAGAAGAAGAAAGAGGAAGTCGAAGAAATGGAAGCTTACATGTGATAATATTTATGGCTAAATATATAGATATCCGAGAGATGCAAGGCATGGATCGATCAAATTCCAGTGCTTCCAATAGCTTTGGTGAGGCCAAAAGTTATAGCCATGGCAAACCATCCTCCAGTTAAGACCCTCAGGGAAGACCTAACCATGGGGGCACGCCCTAAAGCTGCACCTAGCCATCCGAAAGCAAACAAGGCAAGGCTCGACAATGCTACCACCACACCAATCCGCGCACCATAGCTCTTTATGAAGGCCGCCCCAAGAAGCGGTATCAGTGCCCCCACAGCAAAGGCCACAGCAGATGCCGCGGCGGCCTGCAGTGGGCTTGGCAACTCCCTTTTCTTTGCTTCGAGCTCACTTGAGTCAATGCTTCCAGACTTGAGCTCTCTCTGCAGTTGGGTCATTTCTATATCGTATTGGGAGTAAACGGAGACAAACTCTCCGAGGGCCATGCTACAGGAACCACCAACTAGACCAGCGATTCCGGTGAGGGCCATGGTCTTGGCATCTTTACGGACGGCCCCAATGCCCATCATCAAGGATGCGGTGGACAGCAGGCCATCGTTTGCACCCAACACGGCGGCACGAAGCCACTGTGCCCTTTTAGAGTAGTCGACTACCTCGATCTCTAGCGGCTGGTTTGTCTGCCTCTCGATATCGTTCGAGGCCCTGTCGGGCACCTGGTTTGTTTCTTCCATGTTGGCGATGGCGGCCATCAGGAAATGAAATGAAGCTTAGAGATTATGAAGAAGGGGACAGAATAATATTAACTCGAGCCGTCGAGAGAAGAGTGCGGAAGGCACACGCCCTTAGGGCTGCAATGGGGGCCTCCATTTAATGCGTTCACACATTAACAAAGTATGGAACTAGGGCCATTGGCAAACAAATTAAAGTCAGATTTTGGGCTTGAGGCTGTAAAAGAATCGTGATCCAATAGTAAAAAAAAAAAAAATTGTTTGGTATCATGTTAAAACTTATAGTTTGAGCTCATTTAAAAATATTTAATTAAATGTAAGCTCACAGATTTTACTCATAATACATAATTCTTTCTACTGCTCTTATTTAAGGAAGAAAAAGAATCTACAAATTTAGCCTTTTTCCCTTTTTGTTCCTTGCTATTTGAAAGGCTTGGGAAGTTTATTTTAACGGAAAAAAGAAACTCTTTAGAAAGACTTTGTAGCGTACAAAGGTCAAATCTATCAGGAAAGGGGGAATTAGCTAGTATTATTTGGTCCACCGCAAAGCCCAAAACATGACAGATGGAATTAGCTAGCTAGCGCCTTACATTAGCCCCCCCCCCAAGAAAAAAAGTAATAAAAAAGCTTTGATTTCTCCCAATTGACCTTCTATCCTAAAATTGAACAAAAAAGGGTGAGAACATCATTCACAGCAGTCAAGTAAGAAGGAGAATTAACTCTGAATAATAATATATCTTTCGCAAAGAATAAATGTGAAATAACTGGTCCATGCTGAGAAATCTTGAATGCTTTTCACTGCTTATTTTCCGCTGTCTGCATAATCCCTTCGCAAAGAATAAATAAGGAGACGTCGGGTCACCTTGACGCAACCTACATTGAGGTTGGAATTTTCTTGTGGGATTATCATTCCAGAGCACTGACACACTACAAGAAAATAGAGTTATTGTATCAAGCTAAAATTGCTGCTTAGAGTCAAATGCAATGATTTTTTGTCTGCTACATTTGCAAACACCGAAGTAAATTTTATGCAACAATTTGCTCAACCTATTACAACACATATCATACCACTGCATAAGGTGTCTTAGATAGCAATTTTAAAAGATAATTGCTACACTTGTAATACTTCATATGCAGCGGTTATGAATTGTACATGTGACGATTCTTTTGTTCTTGAAAATGATTTTAAATTTGTTAAGGTAGTGTTTTTCCACCTTAAGTTATGGTTGTTGACAAAATAGGCAACGGTGTCTTGTAGAATAAGTAGGATTTCTTGTGAATTTAGAAGGGATTACTTATGGAATAGAGATGTTGCATTCCAATTGAGAAGAAGCTTGTTAAAAGTTAAGATGTTGTGTTCTTTAAGAATCATAACATTGAAGATATTGAGAAGGCAACTGCTCATGTTAATGATAGTCTTGTTGATATTGATCTAGTTCCTTAAATACCTCTAGGTGATCCAATTGATATTCAAGACTATGAAAAGAATGTTCAATAGAATCACAATATGCAGGGTATAGGTGATATTGATGCTCTCTTAAAAAATCATCCACACATACCTTTATCTTCATTTCAACCACGAAAGTCCAATAAAGTTTCAATGTCTTCTATTTGGTACTCTCCTAATGAGTTTGTGATGTTAATTAAAGGTAGAGAACCTAAGTGCTACAAAGAAGTAGTTAAAGGTGAGCATAGACAACATTGGATAGATGTCATTATGAATAAGATGAAGTCTTTGCATGACAACTCCACTTATGAGTTAGTAAAGTTATCTAAAGGTAAGAGGAGTTTTAAAAAACGGTGGGTTTACAGAATGAAACAATCAAAGAAGACTTCACATCTATGATATAAAACTAGATTAGTTATTAAATGATTCAGTCAGAAATATGACATCAACTTTAAAGAGATCTTTTTATTAGTAGTGAAAATGTCTTCCATTCGAGTTGTGTTGAATTGGCTACATGCAAGGACTTAAAGATTAAGCAAATGGATATGAAAATGGTTTTTCTCCGTGGTAACTTGGAAGAAAAAATTTATATGAAACAACTATAGGGCTTTGATGCGAATAGAAAAAAGGATCATGTGTGTAGGTTGAAAAAGAGATTGTATGGTTTAAAATAAATTTCAAGATAATGGTATAAGAAATTTGAATCTGTTATAAAGGGAGCAAGTTTATAAAAAAAATTACTTCTAATCATTATATTTTTGTTTAGAGATTCATTGATGATAATTTTATTAATTTACTGTTTTATGTTGATGATTTGTATCCAACTTTCTGACAGTGAGATCGATTTTCCTTAATCAGAATGAAGATTTCAAGTAAAAGGGCTATACCTCCAGTAAGCTGCACTCTACTAGAAGTGCCCATGAACATATATGCATCGAGTCAGCAAGGAAGAGGTGCTAAAAAATTCTGAGCGAGACAAGTTAATACACCAAAACAGAACTTCAGAGATTGACTGGTAGTTGGGAAAAGGCTGAATACTAAGGACATATTTCTAAAATAGGGGATGAAATTGCAGATCATGGATCCTTTGCATACCGATGTTCTAGACTTTGATTTGGAAGAAGTCTCGTAAACTTGCGATACTTGGAATATCTGATTGTCAGGCAACATAAATATACTTGGATGAGGAGACACAGAAGAAGTGTTTGCACACAACCATTTAAAGTGGCAACCGTCTCATAGTATTTACAATCATTGATACAAAGAACTAGATTTCTTCTTAACTCATGCCAGTTCAAGGCATTGTACAACGAAAGCATCTTTTGATGTCACTTTCAATAGCGTCAGTCTAGGTAAATTCTTTTCTGGGTAACTGATATAAATGTTTCTCGATATTTAACAATGTCATGCCATTGAAAAAGAAAAATCAATAACAAAAAAATAAATTAAATGAAAAACGGATGCTACACTAACTTTGTTATGGATAAAAAGTCAGCATATTGCCTTTTATGGCAGTTTATAGAGAATATGCAGTTTTTTATTTTATTTTATTTTTATGTGATGGTTACTAAGAGAATATGCAATACTTTATTATATTTCATACGATGTCTTTTCAAACAATATATAGTGTTTTTTTATTTTTATGCGGCAACTTATATAAAATTTGTAATTTCGAACAACCCAAAGTAAAAATTACAAAATTTATACTTCTAGATGGTGGAGTTAAAACAAACCTCACAAACTTTGGCTGCAAATTCTCTTCGCATCTTTCATCATCATCATCCTAAAATTAAAGAAAGAAAGTGTAAATTTTACCAATTATAGATAAATCCAATTAATAATAAATAGAACAAATAACTATAAATAGGAAAAGAGCTGTAACAATCATCATCATCTTTGTCTCGTTACAATTGAAGGGCGTTGCTTTAATGATACTAGTATGGCTGTTTTCATTGTTTACCAAAAAAAAAAAAATACAACATAATGCCTTAGCTTTTTCCAGCCCGAACTGTGATTTCTTTGTCCTATTCACCACACAAATTGGAGCATCTTCCAAATTCAAAATGTAATAAATATAAAAAGGGATATCATTCATCTTTGTTTTTTACTAAATCAAAATCCTCTAACTCAACGCAATGCACATTAAAAGCATAAGATCTAAGGAGGTGTTATCACAATGCAATATAACTTATATAGGAGTATATAGTTCTACATGTGCCAAAGAAAATTAAGTACATCTTTATTTTGTACTCCAACCTAGTCAAAGTCTCAAATGTACATTTCAAGGAAATTATTGTCACAAGCATTAGTTTAAGGTGTGCTTGGTATATGAAACACAATATAATAGCTTATAATTAGGCTTGTTTTTATCTTATTGCATAATGGGCTATTCTAATCCCTCCCTGATATGACAAGTGAAGTAAAGTTTTAGGGAGATCTCTATAGCATGTTATACACTTTTCAAGTGAAATATAGTGTAACAATTTTTTTAACAAATAATTCATTTTTTTCTTCATTTTTGGTTCTCTTTTATATTTGACATAGCTATTTAACCTAACTAAATTATGAAAACTATAAATATAAAGAGGGCTTTCATGTAGATATAATGAGACCTATTTTGTAAATTTGGAATATTTTTTCACCAATTATAAAACTAAAACATAGACTGTAAAAATGAGTTGTAATATGTGAGATGCAACTTCTTAAAGTGATTAATTTCTTAGGCGATAAGAATGAAAGTATTTTCATAAATTATCCCTAGAAAATCTCACAAATCCACTTTTTATTCTTGTTGGTGGACATCTATAGTTTTGTGTTATTATTGTTATTTATTTATTTTTCTTCAAATTCCTACTTAATTTTCTTCTAATCAAATATTTTAACTAAAGATTATCAAGTCAAACTAGATTTTTTTCTCCCCTTCCTCTCACCATCTACTTGAGTTTGATCACTCCTTTTAGTTGAAGTATTTGCTAGTCTACAATGGACATCTCTATTTATCTCCAATGGATACTATACTAACTTTTTTATGGATATACTAATTTCTTATTTGATCATTACTAAAGTGACCACATATATCCATTTAAATATTCTCATTTTTATTATACATACTTTTTAAAGAATTTTAAGAATTGTAAATAAGAGTAAAAATTTTCACCTACTAAATTGCCATCAAACTTGGCATGTGATATAAAGTATTAGAAAATTTTTCCCTTTGATGAGATATAAAGTATTCTGATAGACTTTTGAAGGGAAATGTAATGTAATGATCTTTTTAACATATAATACTTTATTTCGCCATTTTGGTTCTCTTGAAAGCTATTTGACCCAACCAAATCATGGAAACCATTTGATATGAAGAGGGCTTCCCTGTAAATATAATGGGGTCTTGTCGAATCAGTTGATGTTGCAGAAGCATCAACCTGATTTTTTTGGATTTTTTCTTGTGTCTGTAAAAGAGACAAAGTGCACAGAAGAGAGGAATGGTCTTCATAAACAAAAGAGCCCACAAAATGAGTAGATAAATATATGAAGCGAGTAAGGCAAATCAAAAGTTTTTGAGTACGGAGGATTAATAATTTTATTGATTGAAAAATGAAAGAGGTGTTAGAAGACTAAACAGTGATCATTAAATCCATTACTATTAAGAGGAGTCATTAAGGAATAATGAATAATGTGGAGATCGTGTGGAAGATGAACCATTTTATAGTCGAAATTAATTAGAATGGAAGGAGAAGTGTATCATTTCAAACATTAATGTCATAGACTTGATAAATATCTATACATATTTGTACTGGAAAAAATGAATACGTGTTTATTTTGCTCTCCAATTTAGTCAAAAGTCTTTATGTCTCCCCTAAGCACAATAAGCGTGAACAATACGATATTGAAGTGCTTGGCCATGTCTCAGAGTAATGAGCGAAAAGTGGGGGCAATTTTACATGGGAGATGGTTCCTGGGATATATATTGATGTGCATTTGTGCACGTATTGGGTGTTTGATTTACTTTGACTTTCATATTCTCATGCTTTGGAGTAAAAAATTCAAAGATTGGAATTAGAACAGAAGAGCTTCCAGAATCAACCATTCAACAATGCTTTTTTTGCTTCATGTCATGATACCTTATGTTCCTTGTTAATACTTTCTAGGAAATCGAGCAATCCTTGTTGATAAACCATTAATGGAGTAGGTGGAGAGGAAACTTTTTTGTGGATTAATTCTAAACAAATCCCGTAGAAAGCAGAGTAGAGAAGAATGTGGACATGCTTGCAATCTATGTGCGACCTTTTCCTTTTCTTCTTTTCTTTCTTTTCAGTAAAGTTATATGAATGTGGTACATAGGGCACGTCGTGAGCTTATCTGATGGACAGAGAGTGCATCGCGTCAAGGGTTGCCAAAGTGAACAAGAAAACACGACCATCACTCGAAAAAGTGTTATTGAAGGACCTCATCGAGGGATTCCTACAAATGATGTCCAGTGTTTGACTAGATACATACATTCTCGGTCTTGGAAAAATCTAAGACCTAGAATTTTTTATTTTTTCTTTCGCAAAAATTTAGGTTCAAAGTATTAAGGAAGTAGATGAAATTTTCTTTTAAGTATTTTCTATTATATTTACAATTTTTATTCAATTTCTTTCTATTTTTCATCCATTATTATTGATTAATAATTTTTTATATTTTCTGTTCGAGCTTGTATTGTATATGGCTAATCATTTTTGTGATCTGGGCATAGTGTTTGTTTGAACAAGAATTAAATTAGTGGGGAAAAAAAAAGGAATGCTGTGGAGGGCAGTAGGTTGCAGTTGTACGCAGTTATGTATTGAATGCGGAGGGAAGTCATTAAATGAGTTTGATATTCATAATTAGCATGGAGATATAGGTGATTGTAAAAGTACTTATAATTACCATTTCAACTTTGGAATTACTGTTTGTTTATGGTTATCAAAGAAATAATCTATTGTTGCAATTTTAATTTGTGAAGCAAACTATGTAACTGTAGTTTTAAGTGTTTATTAAGTTATTTGATTAAATAATTTACTAAATAAGATATCTGTTCTAATTGAAGGTCCTATAAAGATATTTGTTAATAATATTTTTATAATTAATTTGGTTAGGAATCCAGTAACTTATAGAATGAGTAAATATATTGATACTTTTTTTATTTTCTAAGAGATAATTAATAAAAAAAAGACTAAAATTAATATATTACAAATTTAAAGATTAAGTGGTTGACATTAGAATGAAGTCATTAAAATATGAAATATTTATCAAGTTGAAGCAAATGTTAAGATTGACATCATTGCCAAATTAAAATTAAGGAGGAATATTGATGTTAATTTATATTATGAGATTATTAAGATTATAGTAAAAGTTAATTTAGTTAAGATTATAGTAAAATTAGATGTTTGTAATTATATAAGGAGTCGGTATTTATATTATTATATGTGCTTCTTTCATTAGTGTGTGACATTTTATTAAATTAATAAAATTAAGAGTATTCATATAATTATTTAATTGTAATATTAAAGTTAATTGAGATTTAACATCTTTGATGTTTTCAATTTTTTTTCCAAAATGGAGGAAGATTATCTGAGTTATTTAGTCCATATTATTCTGAAAATTTTCTATAAAAGAGGCACTAATGTAGTTTTTAGTTCAAAGGTTTTGCTGACTTTTCTGTTATATTGTTTGCACTTTTCAATAGTGAACGATTCTTCTTGCTATGCACCAACAAAGGGAGAAACACATACACACACAAACTCTTATTATTGTTTAGACACAAGCCAGTTTCATAACCGCGTAAGTGGTAAGGTATATAATGTGGGTAATTCTTTTTATTTCTACAAGCACTATTCTTCCTTGTTTAAATTAGAACTCGATACTTCCTTTTTCAAAGACCTAAGTTCTAAACCCTTGTTTGTTTGTCCACATTCCAAGATTTTCAATAATTTAAATTCTATTATATTAGTGATTTATTAGATTATGCCAATATTTATCGACAATTTTGGTGCTCCATGGTGGATTTGCCTTGGTTGCCTGTGCGAGAAGTGTCTTCTTGGCTAAACCAAGAAGTTCGCTCCCTGCTCTAATGTGATTCCATACTTGTGGAATTAAGCATATAATCAAATTTTGAGAGAAAATATTTAAAATCTCCTTCTAGTTAATATATATATATATTGAAGTTTTCAACTTCACCCTACAATCTACTAGTTTGTGATATTGAGAAGGGGGTGAATCAGTATCATCACAATTCGTAATTCGCAGGTAAGTGAACGACTTCAATCTCTTCTTAAAAGCGAACTCTTTCTCAGATTCAACTAAGGTAGATCTATTGCTACCTACTAATCACAATAGTCCCTAAAATCACCTTTCAGACACCTTGCCTAATAGACAATTCGGATGTTCTTGTTTAGGTCTTCGTTAGGTTATGGGTTAGCTGATACTTTAGCTGCATTCACAACTCAATTCAAAACACAGAACGTAAAGCAAATTAAGGACACACGAGATTTACGTGGTACCGTCAACGTGACGTACATCCACGGTGGTAAGGACTCTCCCTTACCGAAACTATCCACTATACTTGAGAATTCCAGTTAGAATGGATATCTTAATCTTTTGCTCCTTTCACTATTGCAAGTACAATACAAAGAGTGTCACTTACTATGTTTACCCTTCTTCTAGCTTGTCTTGCCTCTGTTGAATTCAAAAGCTGCTTCACTACTGCTTAGAAGTTCACCGCAACGCTCTCTAACCTTTCTTGAAGAAATCTGGAAATACGTTGAGTTCTTTCTGATACTTCATCGAATTCCTTCTCTAGGTTGTCTCACACAGCTCTTGCTTTCACCGTCTCACGGTCTCACCCGTCTCCTATTTTACAGTTTTACTGTTTCACGACCTGTCCTCACGTTTCTGGTCTCACGCCGTCTCCTAACGTACACCCACGCTTCTGGTCTGCCGTTTCATGTCTCTTGGCCTGCCTCACACTACTGGTTTCTCTGGTTCACGTCTTTCGGCCTACCTCACGCTTCTGGTCTGTTGTCTTCTCTTCCAGGTGGTCTTACAGATACCAGGTCTGCTGTCTTCTCTTTTAGGTGGTCTCACAGATACCAGGTCTGTTGTCTTCTCTTTTAGGTGGTCTCACAGATACCAGGTCTGCTGTCTTCTCTTCCGGGTGGTCTCACGGATACCAGGTCTGTTGTCTTCTCTTTCAAGTGGTCTCACAGATACCAGGTCTGCTGTCTTTTCTTCCAGGTGGTCTCACAGATATCAGGTCTGCTGTCTTCTCTTCCGGGTGGTCTTACGGATACCAAGTCTGTTGTCTTCTCTTCCGGGTGGTTTGTTTCTTATTTCTCCTCTTACTAGTTGTCTGTTTCTAGTTTGCTTGCAGAAGGTGTTTCTAGTTTGCTTGTAGGAGGTGTTTCTGATTTGCTTGCAGGACGTGTTTCTGGTTTGCTTTTCTCTTCTTTTTGGCTGGTTGTTGTAGGGTTGCCGTCTATTCAATTGTGTTGGCCTTGCCTTAGTTTTGTCTTCCAAGGCCTTTATATACTTTCTTCCATGAAACCCTAATAGGGGCTTACGTGGCAGATTGACTTTCTTGCCCTTCCATGTGGCTTTACTTTCTTGCACACTTAACCCTAGTTAACAACAATTACAACCCATACAAGGCTGTGGGAACAACAATCTCCCCCTTTGTAATTGTTGGCAACACTCATAACAAAAACCATTATGCAGCAGTACTTCATAATCTTCTTAGAGTAATAATCTAGAAGCAGATGGATTACAACTCCCCCTAAATATGCACTCCCCCTTCCTTAACAGCTCCCCCTTTGCCAACCAATTACAAATCTGAAAAACTCGCAAAGTAGAGATGGAGGGTTCACCTGATTTTCAGGCTTGAGAAGGCATTCACACAGACAGACTCATTATATGCTTTTCAAACAGTTATGTGGACAGAGGTTTAGTTAGATCTTGTGTAGTCTCTTCAACAGATTTAGGTTCAACTTATGAGAGTAAAGCAGTAGCTCCCACAATTCTTCTTCTTGTTGTAACTCCTGCTGATGGATCACCTATGATTTGATTTTCTTGATGAGCACTGGTCCACGTTTTCTTTAGCTTTCTTTCTTGCACAGTCTTAGTTGCAAGAGGATCTCTTTTTTCATCAATCACATACAAATTTCCAACTGTTCTCTTCTCGGCTGCAATAGTATTGCCTTCTTTACTCTTTACCTGACAACCTGGTTTTGTGAATATTACCTTATGGTCTTCATTGCATAGTTTGCTGACAGATGCTAGATTATATCTGAGTCTTTCAACATGCAGAACATCTTTCAACTTTCCTCTTCCAATGTTTATTGACCCTTAACTATTGATGTTGAGTGAATCATCATTGCCAAACTTGACTCTGCCTTCTCTTGACTTGTTTAGTTTTGACAATTTACTCTTGTCTCCGTCATATGTGAAGTGCATCCACTGTCAAAGATCCATTGTTTATCCTTGTAGTCAGCTTTGAGTGCAATTTCAGCTATATTAGCCACCTTCCTTTTAACTTTATATTCCTTCTTTTGAACTAGCTGGAAGATAGTTTTCTCTTTTTTCTCGGCTTTGACTACACCGCTTGTTTTCACTATGCCATTGAATGCCTTCTCTTGCTTAGGGAGAAGTGTCATACATCTCTTGGCATTATGGCTATCCTGCTCGCACCTTTCACACTGTTCCAAGTCTATTAATATAGCAAACTTATTTTTTGAAACTGTTGGTTTGGGCTTCCACCAACACTCCTTGTCAGTGTGTCCTTGCTTTTTATAGTATGTGCAAGAACTCACGACAGGTGTTCTCCTCTGAATTTTGTATTGTCTCCCCCTGTATGCAGCATCATATCTTCTCAAGTTGGAGACATATACTGGCCTTCTCCACCAACAGTTACTTGCCTTATGACCCCAAACTCCATAATAAAGACAGTGACCTTGAAATTGCCTATTCTTGGGTCTAATCACAGTTTGTTTTTTTTTTTGTTCATTACTTGCTGTGTAGGTAACGTGGCTGGCTTCTTTGCTTGTGTGGCTTTCATTTCAGCCACCTTCTTCTCCTTCTTCTGTTTAACCGTAGCCCTTTACTGGCTGACCTTCTTTTGTTCATTTTTGTTTACCACCCTAGGTTGCTTCTTCAAATCCTCTTTATTCTCAGCTATCTTCTCCTGAGTCACAACCTTCTCTTTCAACTTCTGTGGCACATTCTTATTATCTTTAAGCAATGCAGCCTCAGATTACTGCACTTTCTCTTTATTCTTCTTTTCTCTTGTAGAACTTGTTTCCCCTATCATTTCAAGCTTATGCACATTCTCTTCACTTCTTTTGAGTTGTTGCTAAAGTCTCAGCAACTATTTCTCCATTCCTTCAATTTTTGAAGTCCTTGAGCCAAGCTTCATTGTAAGGTCTTCACATATTTTGATATGTTCTTTAAATCTTCTCTTCAAGTCAATATGTTTAGCCCTTATTTCATCCTTTTGACTTTCAGCTTCCTCAGACTTTGCTTCAACTTGTTTTATATGGGTCTCCAACTTTCTTATGGTTCTACCCCTTCTGATTATCTCCTTTGAAGCTGCTTCTAACTCAGTTTCAAGATCTGGTTCTTCTTCATTAACCTCCTCTTCCTCTTCAGAGGTTGAACTACCACCTTGAGCTGATGCCATAAAGGCATGCTCATCTGATGATTCTTCATCTTCTTCCTCATCAGCTTCTTTTATCTGACTCATATAACTCTTGAATGAGCCTTTCTTCTTCTTCTGTGGGTTGGTAGTCTTCTTGCTGGACTTCTTTGATTTGAATGATGGTCTTCTCCATTTTGAATTTGGCTCATCATCACCATCCTCATCTTCATCATCAAGTTTCACTTTGCATTGAGAAGCAAAGTGTCTAGTCTGCCCACACCAATAACATCTCAAGGACAACTGTCCTTTTCCCTTCTTAGACCCCTTTTTGAACTTCCTTGGGAAGTATGCCAACATTTCACCTTCACTTTCTTCCTTGTCATCATCATCATCCTCACTGGATGATTCTTCCTCTTTTTTTATCTTTAAGTGTTTCATAGTTTTGAAAGTTGCCTCCTTTGATACCTTTGATGTTGAGGAGCTCTCTGTTGACTTTATTCTCATCTCATATGCAATAAGATTGCACTGGAGATCATGCAGAGACATAGAATTGAGATCTTTACTCTCCTCTATGGCTGCCACCTTTGAGGCAAACCTCTCAGGCAAAATTCTTAGAATTTTCTTCACAATAGATGAGTCCTTCTTGTTCTTCCCATGACTTCTAAGATCGTTTACAACATCAATAACCCTGGTGAAGAACTCTTGGACTGTCTTATTTTTCTACATTCTGAGAGATTCATATCTCTCCTTGAAAACTTGAAGCTTGGCCTCCTTCATTTTGCCATCACCTTCATAGACTTTCTGCAATCTGTCCCATATCTCCTTGGCAGATTTGCAGTCCATAACTTTAGCATATTCAGCATCTGTTAATGCTGAAATGATGACGTTTGAGGCCTTTCCATTTATCTCAAACTGCCTTAATTCCTCTAGGATTAGATCTTTACCTTCTTCTGGGGCCATAAAACCCTCCTGTACGGCTTTCACCATGTTTATGCCCATGATTGCAAATACCACCTGCATTCTCGCTCTCCACATATGATAATTGGTTCCATTAAAGATTGGAACCTTCTTGCTGTAAGTAGTGCTGGTGCTGGTACTGACATCTATTTCTCAGTATGCTAAACAAGCTAAAACTTTTGAAACTCTTCAAACTAGTACACCAAGCTGTTAAGCTTTATCTTGGTGAACCAGTGCTTTGATACCAATTGAAGTTCCCAACTTCACCCTAGGATTTACTAGTTTGTGATACTGAGAGGGAGGTGAATCAGTATCACCACAATTCGCAATTCGCAGGTAAGTGAACAACTTCAATCTATTCTTAAAAGCGAATACTTTCTCAAATTCGACTACGGTAGATCTATTGCTAACTACTAATCACAATAGTCCCCAAAGTCACCTTTCAGACACCTTGCCTAATAGACAATTCAGATGTTCTTGTTTAGGTCTTCGTTAGGTTATGGGTTGGCTGATACTTTAACTGCGTTCACGACTCAATTCAAAACACAGAACGTAAAGCAAATTAAGGACACATGAGATTTATGTGGTTCCGTCAACGTGACGTACATCCACGGTGGTAAGGACTCTCCCTTACTAAGACTATCCACTATACTTGAGAATTCTAGTTACAATGGATGTCTTAATCTTCTGCTCCTTTCATTATTGCAATTACTAAGTAAGTACAATACAAAGAGTGTCACTTACTATGTTTACCCTTTTTCTAGCTTGTCTTGCCTCTGTTAAATTGAAGGCTGCTCCACTACCGCTTAGAAGTTCACCGCAACGCTCTCTAACCTCTCTTGAAGGTCTGCTATCTTCTCATCCGGGAAGTCTATTTCTTATTTCTCCTCTTACTGGTTATCCGTTTCTAGTTTGCTTGCAGGAGGTGTTTCTGGTTTGCTTGTAAGGCGTGTTTCTGGTTTGCTTACAGGATGTGTTTCTAGTTTGCTTACAGGATGTGTTTCTGGTTTACTTACAGGACGTGTTTCTGGTTTGCTTGCAGTATGTGTTTCTGGTTTGCTTTTCTCTTCTTTTTGGTCGGTTGTTATAGGGTTGCCATTTATTCAATTGTGTTGGCCTTGCCCTAGTTTTATCTTCCAAGGCCTTTATATACTCTCTTCCATGAAACCCTAATAGGCCTTACGTGGTAGATTGACGTTCTTGCCCTTACGTGGCGGATTTGCTTTCTTGTCCTTCCATGTGGCTTTATTTTCTTTCACACTTAACCTTAGTTGACAACAATTACAACTCATATAAAGTTGTGGGAACAACAATATACATACATACATACATATATATATATATATATATATATATATATATATATATATATATATATATATATTTGCTAACTGGCATAGAAATTGCTGAATAATAAGGGGCTCAAGCATTGTTAGTTCAAAGTGTCTCTTGTTAGATCTATTTACCCCTTCATTTTAATTAATTTTTCTTGCCCATATGCCATGTCCTTTTCCTTCATTTTTATAACCTGAACATTTGTGTTATTCATACTTATTTTAACAAAAAAAAAAAAAACAGTTGTGATTTATGGTATTCATTTGCCTAAATTCGTATTTTATGCTTTCTATTTTGACTTATCTGAATATAATACAAACTTTATACAATTAAAATAATATTAAATGTAATTAAACTTTTATAATATAGGTTATGATCATAAATTAATAATAGAATTTTGAATCATATTCCCATGCACATTCCAATAATTTACTTTCAATATGATACTAGAATCCGATATAGATTCATTTATAATAATCTGACATTCGGACAATATAGTAATTTGGATGGTAAAATTGTAATTTCAACTCTATACAACTCCTTAAAATATATCTGTGGAGAACCAAAAATATTTGCTTCTTAGATAGGCTATTGGGGCCTCACATCACATATGGCTATGGAAAACTTTATAAACCAAAATTTTTGAGTTTGACATGAGGTTTTATAATTTAAAATATACATTTTACAAAAATATATACACCCATGAAAGCATATATTAAAGATCACCATAGTTCCTAGAAAAGTGACGACCATTTACACCGATCTATGAAAGGTTACATTGCATAATTTCTTTCTTTTTAAAAAAAAAATCATATATTAGCATATTTAGGTTGAGTTACGCATTTGAATTGAGACCTTTAGTTACAAGCAAAAACAAGAAGGGAGAGAGAGGGTCAACCTGTTGTAATCCTCTAGTCATTCTCAACTGTCGAGTAGGATTGCCATTCACTAATATAGGCATCTCCGAGGTTGATGTACACTCCTAAATTCAACGTCTTCATTTATCACCAAATCTCATATTTTTCATAACATCATCCAGGAATTCCTATTCCATAATATCATATGCCTTTTCAAAATCAATCTTTATGTTCACCCCTCCTTCCATTGGTTTCTTCTTCATTGCCTCTATTATCTTATTTGCTATCAATACACTATCCAAAATATACCATCCTCTAATGAAAGTTGACTGAAATTCTCCAATAACTTTCCCAATTGCCAGTCCAAAGTCTAGGAGTCAATACCTTTGCTCGGATTTTATAGATACATCCCATAAAAAAAATCGGTCTAAACTGACTAAGCGACATGGCTCCTTCTATCTTAGGTATTAGCACGACGAAGGAGGAGGTTAATGATCTATAAAGATTCCCATTCTTAAAGAAATCATGCAATTAAAGTATAACATCCTCCTTTACCAGTTCCCAATGATATTTAATAAAGTTCATGTTAAATCCATCTCGATCCCGTGCCTTATTACCGTCACAATTGTTGATTGCCTCCCATACTTCCACCAATAAATGGACTTCCACCAACAACTCATCCATGCTCTAACAAGGTGGAATTGAGGTGTCAAGCAACTTTTTGTAGTAATGGAAGATAGTCTCCCTCACTTCCTCAAGTTCCAATATGATAGCTCCATCAACATTCACGTAATCAATCAAATTCTTCCTTCTTCTATTCGACGCAAGAATATGAAAGAATTTGGAATTTTTATCCTTGTTAACCAACCGTCTAAGATGATATTTTTGGAACCATTCTTGCTCTTCCTTTTTCAAACAGTCTCAGTATAAGGTTTTACATTTGAACACCTCCGTTCTCTCCTCTTTTGTCAAACATTGCTTCTCCGGTTTCAAGGTCAGCCATTCTATTGTGTCAGTCACCATCTAAATGTTCCCCTACCTTTCAACTATTTCCTTATGGCTCCACGTCCTTAGGTAATCTTTGACTAGTCTCTGCCGCTAACTAATAATAGACCTTGGCTGCCCGTTAACCTTTTGTAAATTGTGATCTACATTTCCTGTGAGACCAAAGGGCAGTCCTCAGTCCTTAAATTTTTCTTGTTCCTTTTATTTGTTCGGACAAGATCCGAATCTTAGAGTTTGAAGTTAGGAAAAAACCGACAGTTCTACCACCAGACGCGGTGACATTGTGTTTGAAACTTTGCCACACGTTTCTGCATTAGGAGGTGTTGTTGACGAATGGTCTCCATACTTGGAAAAAGCTTATTAATGTCCGTCCGTTGCCAAACTATATGCCATTTTCATCCAAAATTATATTGTAACTAATATATGGAAAATGCACTCTTCAATTCGATAATAAACTATATCCCTCATTTGTTTATCCACATTCCATGCTTTTTGATAATTTCAATTCTATCATATCAGTGATTTACCAGATTATGTCAATAACTTTTTTTTTTTTTTTTTGGAACCGCAAAGAAACTTTATTAAACATCAACTCTAAAAAGAGCCGAATTGTCCGATAAAACTGCACAAATCTCCATATCCCAGCATCAATCAGCTCTTGTAAACCAAGTACGATCCCTTTGTGGACCAAAACTATGCAGGCCTGGAATTCCTTTAATCTTACATCTTATATTCACATCGGTGCTTGTGCTACCGCTGCTACAGTTTCTAGCCTTGAGTTTCCCAAGCCCCAAAAACCCAACAGTTAGTTTGATAGATCACATGGATGGATAATCTTGCTATATACGTGACTCTTGTTGTGAAGCTGGATACATAAATATATAATTTAATAAAATAATCAGGCAAAATATGACTTCCTAGCTATTCTAGGAAACAATTTGGGAATCCTATAAAAACCATAAAATGACAATCTTCTATGAAATTCGCAACGAACATGAACCACCTTCTTCACCAGTGAGGGTTGACATAGAGAACAGCCATGAAGGCCAACACATATACAAGGTTGGTTGCCATGAAACTTGCTAAGAAGGACACAGGATCAACAATGTCGTGCCATTTTCCATTGCTTGCATCAGAACATGGTGACAATTTTGGTAAGTCAGTACTGCAACTCGTATCTAAGGGAGGTCCACAAAAAAATGGATTTCCTTCATAACTTTTGTTATCAAATGTGGCAAACTGTCCCTTCTTGTCTGGAAGCTTACCTGAAAAGTTGTAAGATACTTTGAAAACCTCTAGAAAGTTCAGATTAATCAATTCCAATGGAAATTCTCTGCTCAATTTGTTGTAGGAAAGGTCTAGGCTCTCTATTTGCCCCAAATTTCCCCAAGTTCTTGGAATTGATCCAGTCAACTGATTATGAGACAAGTTCAATGTCAGTATTGAGCTCAAATTTCTGAGTTCTACTGGTATTTCTCCAGTTAGCTTGGTAGAAGACAAATCCAGTTCAAACATCAATTCGAGAAGGCTACCATTGTATATTCTGGATATAGTTTGTGTCACAAAATCAACGTGTGCTTGTTGCAGAGAAGAAGCAATTGTGTCTTCAAGTGAGAAAATTTAGGTCTTCAAATTACTCCGAAAATTGTAGGACAACTTGAGATATCTTGCAGAACCCGGACTAAATTGTGCAAAATCAAGTATGATTGCCTTCCTAAAAGAGATGCGGCTAAAACAACTTGGTATTGGTCCAGAAAATGAGCTATGTGAGAGATCCAATATGCCTAGTTCATTCAACCTGCAAAGTTCTGGTAGCAAACCACTCGAAGAATTATTCCCCCAAGATGAAGAACTCTCAAATAGGACAAATTCCCAATTGATGTTGGAATTTCACCGGACAAAAAGTTATTTCCAATATTCAATGTCGTCATAGAAAATGAGTTGAATAATGTTTTTGGAATTGTAACTATGAATCCGTTCTCTTTCATATTCAAATGCTTTAAATCTGATCACCAATTTAAGCAAGAAGGAATAGTGCCCAAAAGATTGTTATGAGAAATATTAAGAAAAAATAACTGAGACGTGGATATTCCACACGGAAATGTTCCTTCAAGAGCATTACCTGCCATATTGAGAACAGATGAACTCAGATTCCCAATAAAGTCAAGAAATTCACCTGATATGAAGTTGCAACTTATATCCAAATATTCTAGGTTTGGGTAAGGAGAGATCCAATTTGACAGAGTACCAGTAAACCGATTTCCACCTAATTGCAAGGACTACATTGAAGTTTGATTGGACTTTGTCTTTGGCACTTCACTTCTGAATCCATTGTTTAAGAGAAGCAAAAATTCCAAATTAGAGGAATTTTTTAAGAAAGTGTCTGGAATTCCTCCTAACAACCTGTTGTTGGATAGATCTAAACAGAACAAATAGGACATGCTTCCACTAGAGAATGGAATGCCACCATGAAAAGCATTTGTCAAAAGATTAAATGTGTTTACAGTTGGAATAATATGGCCAATATTTTGTTGAAGCTTTCCGTGGAAGTGATTGTCTGAGATATCTATCTGCAATTGGGTATTGTTTGAAGCAACCAATCGGGGAAGGTTCCTGTGAGGTTATTATAGGACAGGTTGATGGCTCTCAAGTTAGTTTGTTGAGTGAGAAATTAGGGAATATTTTTAAGTATACAATTTGGCATCACAATAACCTTAAATTGAAATGTAGGTAGCCAGTCATATGAACAGTGAGTTTGGACCTATAGCTTATGGTTATCACTTGATAACATCAGCACTTCAGGGTTTGTGTGATTGACAATTAAGTGAAAAAGAATTGAACCCAAAAGTGATTTTTTTCTGAGATCAACATATTCGAGTGATCTAAGAGTAGCAATTAAAAATAATGAAATGTCCCCTTGAAACTTGTTTGATGACAAGTTTAAGAGTGCGCCAAGATAAGATGAAATAATTCCACTTAGATTACTGTAGTTGAGATTCAACTCTTGAAGGTTCTTCAATCCACATAAACCTAAAATAGAAGATGGTACAATATCTAACATTTTCCACAAAAAAAATGAATTTTGTGTATCGGTAAAGTGTTAACAACTACCTTATTGGGTTAAAGATCCGTTCAAATTATTGGCTTAGAGATAAAGTTTTGAGTGAAGTTATATAGCTAAAATTTGTCTCCCAAATAAAATAAACATGTAAAGAAAATATGTTAAAACTATAAAAGAATTCAGAAAAGTACAATTCTAATTTAGCATTTGAAAAAATATTATACTGCATAAAATATTTAATGATATAATCAAAAACTTTTAAAGACGAAAGCGTTCATATGCTACATAAAAATATTGGCAACTGAAAGGGAAAAGAATATTGGCAGAGAAACTACAAGAACACAAATAGTGGTAGTCTAGAATTTTTTTTTTATAAGACAAATTTATATGTACAAAAATAAAAATAAAACTAATACATATATAGAAAAATAAAAAATGATGCATTATTATGCCATCATGTAATCTATGCTTTACAATGTTTATTGCCGAAAAAGTTCTCTATTTACAAGGAAAGACTAAGAATGTTTTTATAAACAATAGTTTATAGAGAAAGAAAAAGTTTATGGAGAGAACATTAAAAGACATTGTGAGGGTAAAAAAAATGTATTTAGTAAGACAACTCCAAAAATAAAATTTATAGGGACCTTAAGTAAGCATGAGTAGCTTATACAAAATATTTATTTCTTAGTAAATGTGATGGATACTAGTAAACTGAAAGAAAAAAAAAAGAAAAAACAAAGAAAAAGAAAAAATATTAGAGATTAAATTTGAACTAACAATAAATTTAAGAAAACGAGAGTATTGGCAATTTCCACGTGAATTAAATGAAGTTTTTTGACATTTGCTCTTTTTAAACACACAAAATCCCCATGAAAAACAACAAGTAGTATCTGTTAGCATTGTTAGAGAATCATTGAGATGATTCTAAGAAATATTCAAAATTTTTAAAAATTTCAAACTTACTAAATCTGTAAATATATTAAGAGAAAAATAAATTGAATATATTAATATATTAAGAGAAAAATAAATTGAATAAAAAAGACCAATTCTAAGTTTTATTGTTTGAGTTACTCTTTTATATGGTAAATTTGCATGCCTTGTTTTGGGAAGACTCCATCTAGGCCACAAAATGCAAGATAGAGACTCTTTAGAGATGTCACAACACCCAACAACTTTCAATTGCTCTCCGTGATAGTGTTTCCTTGAAGGTTCAACACCTTTAACTTTTGCAATCATGATTGACCATCAAAAATTCCTTCAAGATTCTTTAGAGAATTGAAACTCAGGTCTAATTGTTCTAAGTTCTCCAAAAAAGCTAGTTCTGCCAAAAAGAAATTAAAAAAAAAAAAGGTATGTTACAACAGCATCTCAAGGAAACGAAAATAACGAAAAAATTAAATTCAAAGAATTATGATACCTGTTGCAGAAAAGGATGCCCCAAAATAGCTCCTGATAAGATTTAATGTCCTGAGTGATCTAAGGGTGCTTACAAAGGATAGGATGCTACTATTGAATTATTGTATTCTAGATTCAATACTATCAAATTCTTCTACTTAAAATTTGTGGCATATAGTGTTTAATAATTATTCTCCCAAAGACATTTATGAATCTACTTATTGTATAAAATAAAAGCACCAATAACTACAAAAGTTTCTGAAAAAACTACCAATATTATTTATCTTTTCTAAGACGAAACAAAAAAAAAAGAAAAAAGAAAATGAAATTAAAGAAAGGAAAAGAAAAGAAATGAGGAGTTAAAACTTAAACATGTAGATTGAAAAGTTATATGTTGTCTTTACCTCAAACATTTGAAGGATCACTGAGATCGTTATATCTTAAATCCAACATCTCTAGATGTTTGATAGCCTTTAACTCTAAGGATAGATTACAGTTGTTCCACAAATAGTAAAAACATATATATACTAATTTCATGAGACCAAATTAAGATACAAATTCTAGTTTGTTTGCCTAAAAGATTAAAAAAAAAATAAGAAGAAAATACACAAATGTTGTTACCTATAATATTGTGCAATTGTTTTGTAGATTACTACCATGATACAATGTTACAACATAAATTTCATTTTACTAACTTTATGCATGATTCGACTAAGATTGATCTAAACAAAATTTTACTATCATATTTAGTCGTATCCAAACTTTATTTTTTTACATCAAGAGAGGAGAATTTAGGAGTTATTTGAGATATGGTTGTGAAATATGTCTAAAAGAGTGTGTGGTTTAACTTTTTGGATCACAAAGTAATCTAGTTCAAATTCTTTTCTATAATGTGCTTAAGAATGTTTTTTGCTAATGAGAATTATAATTTAAAATTAAAAAGGATGAATAACTAAAATAATTAAATGAATTTAAAAAAAATAAGTTTGATGAAAGTGAGTGTTATATATATTATTAAGTACCTCTAATTGGGAAAGATCCTTTAAATGTATTGTAACTCAAGTTTAGAGTCCTCGGAGATGTGATTTCACCCAGGATTGTAGGATCTTGTTTTGGAAGTTGTTCATTTTAAAATCAAGGACTTCCAACTCCTTCAAAATGGATTTATTCCCAAAACCTGTAGGAACAATTTTCTTGGTTATACAATAAATCCTTAAATAAATGCAATATAATTATGTTTCTACCACTTACAATGACCACATTCTCATTCAGGCATTCACAATATAGACAAGTTAATCTTAGAAACATTTGAACCAATATATGACCATGATTTTCCCAATTAAGACATAAAAACAATTTTTAACTCAGAAGTCTCCTGTGTAACATAAGCTAACTTAGCTATGTCTACAAGTTTGTATGGGTTTGGAACCCATTGTGCATGTGAAAATAAGAGGCAAAGAAGGATAAGTAAAGAAGCCTAATATGTACCATGATTATGGTAGCAATCGATAAACCAATTCCAATGCAAGTCAAGATGGTGTAGCTCCTCAAAAGGAAGAAACAAGGACATGTTTAGAAACCAAATTCTTTAATGAGGATAAAAGTAATATAATTAAAGGCTAGTGTTATTGAGAAAGAGCTTAATTGCTTGGCCTATGGTGCTATTACATTAGACTCATTCCCAGATACAATAGTCAGATGCTTGATCATCAGTCCAGGAAGGAAGCACATACTTTGTACTCACCCCATTTGACTTGAAATAGTCCTTGATACTTAATAAACCCAATTTCTCTTTATCTAGGCAACTCTCATAATCACTTAAGCATATTAAACTGATTGGAACCCATAACACATGTTTCTTGATGAACCAGAACTACAATGTCATGAAAATTAAAAGCGTAAAAAGAAAAATCCAAAAAGCACACACCATTCCAATTTCTGAGGCACATATATATGGAATAACAAACGAAAATGAGTCAATTTTGTATTGCAAACTCAACTCCACATGTGATGTCAAAAAAGGTAAAACAAATGAGAAGCTCTCTAATTTCCATAATGACATAGTCTAAAAGGACCCCATGCCTCTATAAATATATACAAACAAAAATTATTTTAGAAAATTCAAAATTTAGAGGAAATTAAAACATTATGGTCTTTTCTCCATGATTGAGTCAACTTGGTAGTGGGAGCAGTTTGGCTTATGTCTATTTAGATTAGATTTTCTTGTCCCTCAGACTTTTCTATTATTAATTAATCTATGGTGTCCAAATTCTTTAATAAGTAATTTAACTTGGAAAAAAATTAAGCTTATTTATAATTTTCTTTTATATCAATTTAGTTTAATTGAATAGAGAGAAATTGAATTCAAATCTTATTAGAAATTTCATATCATGATGTGAACTTAATTAAGAGAGGTTTTAGCAATTACCTCTCTCAAAGATCATTTGTAATATATATACTAACATTTGTACAGTTATTTGCATTTTATCAAAAAATTTAAAATTAAAATATTTATTTTTATCCATTTGCAATGAATTATATGGCAAAATAATATTTTTTCCTTCACACAAAATTAAAATCTTCAACTTGTATAAATTTTATGAACAAGAATTGTTTCTTGATCAATAATTTCTTTTATATACAACAACCAAAAAGTTTTAAAGTAGGGGTCCTTCCTATGTAAGAAAAATAGGTGTGTCTAATCATATTAGCAAAACTTAGAAAGTAGACACAATTTTACATGGGAGATGATTCTTGGGATATATATAGATGTACATTTATGCATGTATTGGGTGTTTGATTTACTTTGATTTTCATATTCTCATGCTTTGGACTAACAAATCAAAGATTGGAACTAGACTAGAAGAGATCCCATAATCAACTATTCAACATTGCTTTTTTGCTTCATGTCATGATATCTTATGTTCCTTTTTAATACTTTCTAGGAAATTCAACATTCTTTATTGATAAACTAGTAGTGGAGTAGGTGGAAAGAAATTTGCAGGTCCTGTCTCTATAGATCATAAAGGTGGTTCTTTAATTTTGTTTGTGGATTAATTTTAAACACATTTCGTAGAAAGTAGACTAGAGAAAAAGGTGGACATGCTTGAAATCTATGTGCGACCTTTTCTTCTCCCTTTTGTTCTTTCTTTTTAGTAAAGTTATGTAAATGTGGTACATAAGACATGTCTTGAGCTTATATATTATATACTACTATGATTATTGGTTGTATAATTTTAGCTTATAATATTTAATTGCAATTAAAGATGAAACTACAAATATGTATTATATAATCATAAGAGTACAATGTTAATCATCTTTTGGATGCGTCACATTGACTGCTTCTATGTAATGGTGCGATTTTCTTCTTTAAACATAGTATAAAAACTTGACATTCCACCTTTCAAATTTTAAATCTATCACATTACAGCCCAAATTTATATTATCACTTGATAACTAATTCCATGATATCTCGTCTCTTTTAATAAGAAATTGTTTGGTTGAAATTTGTGTAAGTTAAGTAGAATTATTCATATTACTTTAAAAAAATAAAGTCTCAAAGATCATTTCTAATATAAATACTAACATTTATGCAACTATTTGCATTTTATCAAAAGGGTGTAAAATTAAAATATTTATTTTTATTCACCTGTAGTGAATTACATGATAGAATAATTTTTTTTTCTTTGTATAGAATTAAAATCTTCAACTTGTATAAGTTTAATGAATAGAAATTGTTTCTTGATCAACAATCTCTTTTATATACAATAGCCAAAAAGTAGTAAAATCAGGGTTCTTCCTATGTAAGATAATAGGTGTGTCTAATCATATCAGCAAAACTCTCAAAGTAAGATTGTAACCTCTAATTCAATAAAGTTGCAAGAATCAACAATCCACATGCCTCCAAAATTTTCCTAATGGAAATGATTAAAGATAATAATTAAACAATTGATAAGGCAACTAATGTCTTAATTTATTAAATTTGTTATAAGACATCTAGATTAATATTTTAATAATTAAACATGTTATATATGTTTAAATCAAGATCTTTGATAACTTGATCAATTTAACCAAATTGCAAAAAAGAGTATCTATTGGTTTCCAAGACTAGAATTTTAAGTTTGATTCTCTCTACCTGAATATTCATCAGGGTGTGCATTAGCATTTACATCAACTTAATTAATCCTTATATTTTGCACCCTTAATTTTATTCAATATATTATCGGAAAAGTGGTAGACATGATAAATTGAAGGCCAGAGATTTCAGTGGGCTGAACCAAGTTCACAAAACATTATGGCCTAAAGTGAATGAACAAGGGTACTGTGATAACCCAACATTTTTCTTAGCAATAAGTTGACCAAGTCTAGTGCAAATAACACATATTTTTCAAAACTTCATTTCTTGCATGCTAAGGTCATTCTGTTAACGTGTTTTTGGATGTTTTTTTTAGTTCAATCACCCATGCTACATCTAGATTTTCTTATGTTATTATCTTATATTGAGAGATTTGTTCATAAAAATAATTGGATATGAGTGTAATATCGAATATCATAAAACCTAGTATTATGTCTAAATGTCATATTATTTTTTAATAATTTTGTAATAAAACATAAATATTTGTTTCTTAGTAAATGATGAATACTATTATTATACTTTGTTACAATATACACTTTGATATGAATAAATAAATGCATACATCTTAGAATTATTCAATGCAAATAACCATGACATACCTTAATTTCAATAATGAACAATGTTGAAAAAAGTAATATCAATACAAACTGAGATAACTGCTATAGCAACTTAAAAAACATGAATAATATTATGTTCAAGAAACTTCAAAACAAGAATAACAAAAACTAAAAATTTTTAACATGAATATTATTATTATTCCTAACAAGAACAAGAATAATAACAGAAAATAAGTTCTCAGAGATGATCTTTTGTTTCTATGTTAATAATTAAGAAGAAATTACCTATGTGGCATTATGTGCTAAATTAGACGTAGAGTTAACTGAATTCATCCCTTTGACTTGATAGCATATTAGATTAAAGACTCATTGAAGAATTTGTGATATATATATATAAATACTTAGAAAAAAAAGTTTATGATAGAATTCAAACAAAATAAAAAATTTATGTATATTTCAGGAATTAACTTTTCTTTTGTTTGCTCATGTGGTTCTATGTTGTTACTTTGTTGTTACATTTATCTTTTTAACAAAACACCTCGCAGCTTGTGTCAAGTATACATTTATACTTTGAGACCTTAATCTGATTTATTGAAGCATATTGTCGTAATTATAACTATTAATATGATAAATTTCATTTACATGAATATACATAAAATATTCCTTCATGTAATTTTTAAAAAAGTACAATTCTGCAATTAACTTCAGTTCACGTTCATCGTTAATTACTATAAGAATTGGATTGGACCGGTTAGTAAGACCAAAAATTTGAGAATCGGTGGGACTTCTTGTTGCAAACGGTTAGGGAAAAAAAAAAAATCTGCTTCTCGTCCTTGCAGAGTTTAATCAGGAATTGGACTCTATGATCATATGCTTATACTATGACAAGTGAAACCAAGATAGCTGACATTCTTAAAGTTAGACAACCTTGTTAGAACATTAGATTAGGCTGCGACTATCTGACCAACAATTGGTCCGTTAAGATCAAACATTGGTCTATCTCAGGTGAGCAATAAAATAGAATTCTCTTTATATATTTTTGTCAAAGTAAGTCTAATGTTATCTGATTGAATTTCTTTAAAGCAATTAACAGACATGCAAAGGGAGCACTCGATGAATCGAATGAGTAACCCTAAACCCTGGACCATAGGGGGATCACTGAACTGATTATGGCTAAAATCCTACAGCTCTAGGTGTTCGCTAGCTTTAACCCTGAGGACAGATTACAGTTGTTCCACAGATAAATAAAAACATATATATACTAATTTCGAGCATGCATATGCTGAAATAAAGAAGTTTTCGTGCCATTATAATATGCAACTGTAACTTCACAAGGATATGATCGCCTCAAGTTATTCCCTTGGAAACTAGTCCTCAAAAATATGAGGGGCAACTTGAGTGGGTGGGCTGAACCAATTCGACTGCAATATGTGAATATTAAAAATAAAAAATGTAAATTAAACTATTGAATTTCGGGGTTCCCTTCTTCCATTGTAGGATTTTTCTTCACTTTTTCGGTGATGGCATCCACATGTTTATCCTTAATTTGCTTTAATTGACCAACTTCATAGTTGAGCTGTTTGGACTGTGTCACGCAATAATTATTCCCATAATACAGGGAAAAAATGGTTGGTATCGAACACATTAAAGTAGTTTGGCCTTAAATTCATTGGCATTCTAAATGTGGGTGGCCTTTTTGTCATGGAACAGAAATAGCTTGCATTTGCATCATGATTCCCAGATTAAAGTAAAGTGGAAAACCGTAAGCACCTTATATTTCACGAGACCAAATTAAGGCGCAAATTCTGGTTTCTTAGCCTAAACGAAAAGAATACACAGCTGTTGTGTACCGATCTCGTTCCACTTCTTTTTAGGAAGAGACAAGACCAATGACAGAACATTGACGATAAATGATAAAGACATATAAGGCATCCTAGAGAAATCACATATGGAAGACGATGAATTATGGAGCCCAAATGTTATGTGACAGCACAGCGTTCCAAGCATCAGTTGCGAACAAAGAAACACAAGTGTAAATAAGTACAGCAATTCTGGAAGTACATTTTGGCTGATTAGCATGTCATATTATAATTGCAGGTTCCCCTCTAATGATTAACTGGAATTTGCATGTTTATCTTGTGCGTTACCGTGTCCTATTCGAACTTGTTAAAAGGGACAAAAACAATCAACAATTGTCGCTACCTGTAATACTGTGCAGCTGTTTTGCAGATTTCTACAGTGAACACAATGTTTTGAATTTTCTCAAATTAGCTAGTTCTGCCAAATAATTAAATCGACAGATAAACAACTTGTTCTGAATGGGAAGACGTTGAAAATTGATGCTTGACACTACTTCACGTTCAATGTTGTTCATAATCTGAGATCAAGCCTATGTTCTGAAGCAATTCTCAAGTCTCTGCTTTGATCATTCATGTACCTTCAGCTAGTTAATGGTTTAAGCCATATTTAAGACTTGCAAAATGTGCTTTTAAATTCTATGAAAACTGCTAAGAAGCTGAAAAGCTTGCATAGAAAGTAGTGTTTACTGTTAGTTTGGTCAAACCACTTTCCTTGAGCTACTTACATGCAAATTAAGCATACTCTTTATGGAATCATTTGAACTTTGTAATTTCACCACATAACGAAGCATTGTTGATGAATGAGAGTGTGCAAGTTTCTCTCATCCCCACCACTCTAAAACTTTGTATTTCATAACCATTTCTCCTGGCTTATTTCAACAACACAAATGGCCTCGCACTCTCTCTCATTTTTCCACTTTTGTTCTTTATATGAGCTTTTGGAGTATGTATATTGTAGTTGATCAATCGGAGAGGATTGCAGTTGAAGAGAAAACGAAATCTTTACTTTTTCATGCTATAGGTGATAGAGAGGATGGCTGACTCCCAATGGAAAATATAATACAATAATGTTCCCATGAGGTGTATATGTGTCTAACATTCCTTTGCAAGCTAAATGGGGAATATGATTCAATGGACGGATTGAAACTGCCACTTGCCAAATTGGAAGAGTTGGTTTGTATCCAAGTGTATCAACACAAACACCACTCTCTCAATTTATCTCCAATGAATACTACGCTTATCATTATTTCTTATTTGATCCTTTGTAGAGTAACCACACATATCTATTTAAGCTTTATCATTTCCGTCAAACTAAATTTTTGGCATATTAATAACCGTAAATAAGACTTAGAACTTTTCAATTGCTAAGTTGTCCTTGAACATGACATTGTGATATAAAGTTTTAGCGAAGTTTCATCTTCGATGAGTTATAATATATTTTGATTAACTTTTGAAATAAAATATAATGCAATGATCATTTTAACAAAATTTGCCATTTTAGTACTCTTTTATATCTAAGTTATTTAATTTAATGCAATTGTGAAAATTACTGATAAAAAGAAAACTTTTATATAAATGTAAGGGAGTATTATTTGTGAATTTGGAATTTTTTTTTTTTGCCAATTATGTAATTAAATCAATCTATAAAAATGAGTTGTAACTTATAGCGATTAATGCCTTATTTTCTAGTTTTGTGTTAAAAGATGACCTTGACTTAACATGGATGATATGGAACTCATGTTCATGTTCTAATGGAGACTTGGGATTTTCTAAGATGCTTCCAAGACTTCTAAAGAAGTAATTGAGAAAAAAATTTGCCAAAAATTCCCCTCGCCAACCTACTTAACTTATAAGTTCTTTAATTTCCACATTGACATAAACAAAAGGAAAAGACTTTATCTTTGTGTAGAAAAGGAAAACCCCAAGTCTCTTTTAGAGGAAAAACACTATATATATATATATATATATATATAAAGAGGTTATTTTAGAAAAATCAATATTTAGAAGAAAAATAATGTGTCTATTTTGATTAAATTTTGTTATTAGGTAAATTTTTTTATTCCTAATTAATCTATATTATTCATATTTTATAATAATTAATTTAATTTAGAGTACTTTTTTTATTTTTTTAAAGATTCTTTATAATTCTCTCTTTATAATTTAGTTGGAAAACTGTAGTACAACTAGAGAGATCCATAATAATGTGTTGTGCAAAATCAAGTGTGATTACCCCCCAAAAGAGGTGTGACTAAAATAACTTGGTATTGATACAGAAAACGAGTTATGTGGGAGATCCAATATGCCTAGTTCATTTAACCGGCAGAGTTCTTCTGGTAGCAAACCACTCAAATTATTCCTTTCTAGATGAAGAAATCTCAAATAGGACAAATTCTTAGTTGATGTTGGAATTTTAGTGACAGAAATTTTGTGTTCAAAGAAGAACTTGACTTGAAGCATGAATGATGGAATTGACGTTCATGATCTAATGGAGACTTAGATATTTCTAAAGTGTGTCCAAGACTGGAAAGGAAGAAACTGAAAAAAACATTTCGCAGAAAATGGGTGTCCAAAACTTCTCTAATTTCCATCCATAATGACAAGGTCCGAAAAGACCCAATGCCTGTATTACTCTCTCTCTCTCTCTCTCTATATATATGTATACAAAGAGATTATCTTAGAAAAATCAAAATTTAGAGGAAATTAAAAGGCTGTGGTCTTTTTTTTCCCGGCTGAGTCAACTGGATTAAGTTTCTGCCACTTACAAAGACCATGTTCTCATTCAGACATTCACAATGGTGACAAATTAATTCTAAAAACATTTGAACCTGCATATGTGACTATTACTTCCCCAATTAAGACATCAAAACAATCTTTAACTCAGAAACCTCCTGTTTACTAGAAGCTAACTTGGCTATCTCTGCAGGTCTGTGTGGTTTTTGGCACCCGCTGTGCACATGAGAACAAGAGGCAAAGAAGGAAAAGTAAAGAAGCCAGTAAACCAATTCCATTGCAAGTGTAGATTGTGCAACTCCTCAAAAGGAAGAAACAAGGACACATTTTATAATTTTGTGTTCCGAAAAGTGCCTTTTAATTTTTGCACACACTATTCTAATTTCCGAGGCTCGCACGTGTATACAGAACAACAGATGAAAGGGAGTCAATTTTTTAATGGCAGAGTCAGCAGCATATGCCGTGTAATGAAAGGTAGACCGAATGAGAAGCATCATTTTCACAATGTGACAACAAAATCAACTATTACATCGGTGCAGTTGGTAGAAAGAATAAGAATCAGATGAGAGGAAGAGTCTTTGTATCTGATTTGTTAACCTTCCATTACTATCCATAATGCATCTTGCTAAACAAGTCACGAGTCGCTTCCTAATTGACTTAGTACCATCCCTAACGAGGAAGATTGAAGACACGAATTATAATTCCTTTTCAAGAAACAATAAGAATAATAATAATTTTTGTTGTGAGATGCTATGACTCAACAATCAACTGCCTTTAATTTGATAGATTAAGCCTCCTTCAAATGTTTATAAAATTTGAGTTTTAGTTATTAATGTACCAAAAAATATATATAACAATATATATTTATTTTACTTTTCAATCTAGTTAAAGTCTCAAATATAAATTTTAAGAAAATTATTATCATAAGCATTAGTTAAAGGTATGTATGAGACAAGATAACATCTAAATTGGTTAGTCTGATCTCATTGTATAATAGGTTAGTTAATATAACATGTGAAATAAAGTTTTAGTGAAATATTTATAATATTTTATTAAATCTCGAAATGAAATATAATGCGATAATTTTTTTAACAAATAATTCATTTATTTTTTCTCCACTTTGACTCTATTTTAATCTATTTTAGCAATTTAATAAACTAAATCACAAAAACTACATATATAAGGGAGCTTTCATGTTAATGTAATGGGACTTATTTTGAAAATTTGGAGTATTTTTTCATCTATTATGATCAAAAACATTGCTTGTAAAACTAAGTTGAAAGAAAGATACATACTCTTGTAGATTTTAATGTCCATTAACGCAACAATGTCCCACTAATCCACTGATTTTCCGGTTTCATGTTCAAAGAAGATGACATTGACCTTCACCATTGCACTCGCTACAATTAAATGATCATTTTCAAAGTTGGATGCATCAGTCTCTTGCTTATCTATGAACATCTAACTATCAAACTTAGAGTGATGGTATCTTTATCCTAAATATATATATATATATATATATTAAAGATATCATATACATAATTTTAAATTATACAATTTATTATTTTTTTATTTCAAATAAATCTCATTAAGTTTTTTTTTAATTATATTTAACATTAACTTAAATTAATTTACTTAAAAGTTGAGTTAAATTAAAAAATTTCCTCCATTCTTTAATGTAAATATTGACATACAAATGATGTAATTGATGTTTATTTTCTAACGAAAAACTAGGATTTTTAAAAGATGTGTCTAAAACTTGAAAAGAAACAATCGAGGATTTCTTAGAAATTTGACTTATTGACTTATGCGACTTATAGGATCTCTATTTTCTACAATGACATTGATAGAATAAACAAGTTCAATGCCCTCAAATTTCTATGTTCAATGACCTAGAATTAATCCAATCCCCACATCAAATCAAGAATGTTACCTTTCTATATGGTGGAAGACCTTGACCTTCACCATTGTACCCACTATAATTAGATATATCAATGGTGGTCCAGCTGCTGTAAATTCAAAGAATAGTAGATTCTTATTGACACTACTATAAAATATTCGTAGCATTAAATTCCTTGAAGATATTCCTGCCACAAGCATTTTCATATTCTAATCTTTTTGTGAACCTGTCACACAAGGAAGAAACTAGAATTTTTATGAAATTGCGACATTTATATATTTTATTAAACAAGAACCACATGGATCCAGGGGAAAAACAAAATAACAAAGATGCAGGACCAGCCAGCAATCCTCTTATACAAAATCTTGCTCATCAGCTTAGCTTTTAGGGCAGATAGTGCAAGAAATTAAAAACTCAATACATATGGCTTCTGAAACTTGCAAATAAAAGGGTGAAGACATCAAGAGAGACACACTAAAAAGATCATCGAGAAGAAGAAAGAGGAAGTAGAAGAAATGGAAGCTTACATGTGATAATATTTATGGCTAAATATAGTAGACTATATATGGATATATATATATACAGATATCCGAGAGATGCAAGGCATGGATCGATCAAATTCCAGTGCTTCCAATAGCTTTGGTGAGGCCAAAAGTTATAGCCATGGCAAACCATCCTCCAGTTAAGACCCTTAGGGAAGACCTAACCATGGGGGCACGCCCCAAAGCTGCACCTAGCCATCCGAAAGCAAACAAGGCAAGGCTCGACAATGCTACCACCACACCAATCCGCACACCATAGCTCTTTATGAAGGCCGCTCCAAGAAGCGGTATCAGTGCCCCCACAGCAAAGGCCACAGCAGATGCCGCGGCGGCCTGCAGTGGGCTTGACAACTCCCTTTTCTTTGCTTCGAGCTCACTTGAGTCAATGCTTCCAGCCTTGAGCTCTCTCTGCAGTTGGGCCATTTCTATGTCGTATTGGGAGTAAACGGAGACAAACTCTCCGAGGGCCATGCTACAGGAACCACCAACCATTCCAGCGATTCCAGTGAGGGCCATGGCCTTGGCATCTTTACGGACGGCCCCAATGCCCATCATCAAGGATGCGGTGGACAGCAGCCCATCGTTTGCACCCAACACGGCGGCACGAAGCCACTGTGCCCTTTTGGAGTAGTCGACTACCTCGATCTCTAGCGGCTGGTTTGTCTGCCTCTCGATATCGTTCGGGGCCCTGTCGGGCACCTTGTTTGTTTCTTCCATGTTGGCGATGGCGGCCATCAGGAAATGAAATGAAGCTTAGAGATTATGAAGAAGGGGACAGAATAATATTAACTCGAGCCGTCAGGAGAAGAGTGTGGAAGGCACATGCCCTTAGGGCTGCAATGGGGGCCTCCATTTATAGCGACGAGTGGCTTACCTTATCTTGGCTTTCCGGAATCTAATGCGTTCACACATTAGCAATGTATGGAACTAGGGCCAGTGGCAAACAAATCAAAGTCAGATTTTGGGCTTGAGGCCGTAAAAGAATCGTGATCCAATAGTTAAAAAAAATTGTTTGGATATCATGTTAAAACTTATAATGTGAACTCATTTAAAAATATTTAATTAAATGTAAGCTCACAGATTTTACTCATAAAACATAATTCTTTCCACTATTATTTTAGGAAGAAAAAGAATCTACAAATTTAGCCTCTTTCTCTTTTTGTTCCTTGCTATTTGAAAGGCTTGGGAAGTTTATTTTAACGAAAAGAAGAAACTCTCTAGAAAGACTTTGTAGAATACAAAGGTCAAATCTAAAGGGGGAAGATGGAATTAGCTAGCTAGCGCCTTACATTAGGCCAAAAAAAATAATAATAATAAAAAAGCTTTGATTTCTCCCTATTGACCTTCTATCCTAAAATTGAACAAAAAAGGGTGAGAACATCATTCATAGCAGTCACGTAAGAAGGAGAATTAGCTCTAAATAATAATAAATCTTTCGCAAAGAATAAATGTGAAACAACGGGTCCATGCCGAGATATCTTGAGTGCCTTTTCACTGCTTATTTTCCGCTGTCTGCATAATTCTTTCGCAAAGAATGAATAAGGAGACGTCGGGTCACCTTGACGCAACCTACACTGAGGTTGGAATTTTCTTGTGGGATTATCATTCCAGAGCACTGACGCACTACAAGAAAATAGAGTTATAATAGCAAGCTAAAATTGCTGCTTAGATTCAAATGCAATGATTCTAAGTCTGCTACATTTGCAAGCACTGAAGGTGTCTTAGATAGTGATTTTAAAAGATAATTGCTACACTTGTAATACTTCATATGCAGCAGTTATGAATTGTACATGTGATGATTCTTTTGTTCTTGAAAATGATTGTAAATGTGTTATGGTGGTGGGTTTTCTACATTAAGTTATGGTCGTTGACAAAATCAGCAATGATGTCTTGTAGAATAAGTAGGATTTCTTGTAAATTCAGAAGGGATTACTTCTGGAATAAAGATGTGTTCCAATTGAGAAGAAGCTTGTCATAAGTGAAGATGTTGTTTTCTTCAAGAATTAGAACATTGAAGATATTGAGAAGGCAACAACCCAAGCTAATGGTAGTCTTGTTGATATTGATCTAATTCCTTAAATACCTTTAAGTAATTAAGTTGATATTTAAGACTATGAAGAGAATCTTCAATAGAATCATAATATGCAGGGTACAGGTAATATTAATACTATCTTAAAAGATCATCCACACACACCTTCACTTTCATTTCAACCACGAAAGTCCAATACAGTTTCAAGACCTTTTACTTGATACTCTCCTAATGAGTTTGTGATGTTAATTAAAGACAAAGAACCTAAGTGTTATGCATAAGCAATTGAGAGTGAGCAGAGAGAACTTGGATAAATGGCTTGGCAAATGAGATGAAATTCTTGTATGACAACTCTACTAATGAGTTACTAAAATTACCCAAAGTTAAGAAGGTTTAGAAAAATCGGTGGCTTTATATGATGAAACAATAAAAGAAGACTTCACATTCATGATATAAAGTCAGATTGGTTGTTAAGGTATTCAGTCAGAAATAAGACATCAACTTTAAAGAGATATTTTCATCAGTGATGAAAATGTCTTCCATTCAAGTTGTATTGAGTTAGCTACATACTAGAACTTAATACATACTAGAACTTAAAGACCAAATAAATGAATGTGAAAACGGTTTTTTTCCATGGTGACTTGGAAGAAAAAAGTCTATTTTAAATTATTTGATTACTTTTAGAGGGGAGTAGTTAGTAGGCAATCTCAGTTGAAAAAGTGTGTTGCATTGTCCATTATAAAAGCATAGTTCATTGCTATAACTAGAGCATTCAAATAGTTGTTTTGGATAAAAAGATTTATCATAGAACTTAGTTTTGAACAACCAAAGTATGTATTGTATTGTATTGTAACAACCTGAGTGCAATCCATTTTGGTAAGAATCAACTTTTCATATTAAGTCAAAATATATTGATTTACGGTATCATAATATACGCAATATTCTTGATTTTAAACAATTGACACTTTAAAAGATTTGTATAAAAGATAATGTGGACGATATGTTGACAAAAATATTGCTAAGAGGGAAGTTTGAAGTGTATTACTCATTGGCTGAAATAGCCAATATCTCCACATAGTCAAAAGAAGAAGAATTGTTGGGTTCATGAGTTACTTCCTATGTGTTGTGGAAGTCCAATTATTGTGGAGATAAAGCCCAAATGTATTTGTTTTTGGCCTACAACCCAAAAACACCTAATGAGAGTACAAATACCTCTCTTTGGCTATTAAAAATCTAATTAAGAAAGATAAAAGAGGCTATACAAGGAGAGAAAACAAGAGTTGGGTGACTACTGAAATTTTTAGTTTGAAGCAGTGTTCTTATATCTTACAATTGGAAGATCAAATGGTGTCCGATTGAATTGAAACCTTGACAGCTGATAGAGGATGTCTTGTTCTTGAGTTTGAATGGTGGAAATTGTATTTTGAGCATTGTGAGTCCAAATTTTTCTTTAGTTTTGTAAGTTTACATTATAAATATTTTTCTGTGTGCAGTTTTGATTAATCATACAATTAGAAGATTTAAGGTTCCAATGGTGTTTACATACTTATTCTTAATTTGATTTAATTCACCAATTCCATAGTTGAGCTGTCTGGACAGTTTCACCCAATAATTCATCCCAGAACAGGAGAAAATAATTTAGTATCAAACACATAGTAGTTTGGCCTCAAAAGTTCACTGGCATTCTAAATGTTTTCACCTTTCTGATTATATAGCAGGAATATCTTGGATTCGCATGTTTAATTTTGTTTAATCTTATGATCAACTGGGCTATGCATGTTTAATCCTGTCTATCATGCATCTTATTGAACTAGTTGTCTAGTTGTTAAAAATGACAAAACAATCGACCGTTGTTGTTACCTTTTGCCCAGCTGCTTTCCAAAATACTACTATGCTATATTGTTGCAGAGTTCCTAAATTAGCTAATTTTTCCAACTAATAAAACCAATAGAAAAGCATATTATTCTAAAAGAAAAGAACTTTTGGAGTATAAATATTCCAGTTGATCGATCAG
This sequence comes from Bruguiera gymnorhiza, assembly GCA_020883675.1. Classification (NCBI taxonomy): domain Eukaryota; kingdom Viridiplantae; phylum Streptophyta; class Magnoliopsida; order Malpighiales; family Rhizophoraceae; genus Bruguiera; species Bruguiera gymnorhiza. The sequence goes on along the minus strand of JAIRCJ010000136.1, from coordinate 1,136,652 downwards.
ATAGAATTGCTGTTGAAGAGTTTGCACAATCTTTACTTTTGCATACTATAAGTGATGGAGAGGATGGCTGACACCCAATGGGAATGTGACTCAAAGGACAAACTGACACTGGCACCTACCAAATTCGAAGAAATGATTTGTATCCAACTTTCTGACAGTGAGATCGATTTTCCTTAATCAGAAAGAAAATTTGAAGTAAAAGGGCTATACCTCCAGTAAGCTGCACTCTACTAGAAGTGCCCATGAACATATATGCATCGAGTCAGCAAGGAAGGGGTGCTAAAAAATTCTAAGCGAGACAGGTTAATACACCAAAACAGAACTTCAGAGATTGACTGGTAGTTGAGAAAAGGCTGAATACTAGGGACATATTTCTAAAATAGGGGATGAAATTACAGATCATGGATCCTTTGCATACCGATGTTCTAGACTTTGATTTGGAAGAAGTCTCGTAAACTTGCGACCCTTGGAATATCTGGTTGTCGGGCAACTTAATATACTTGGATGAGGAGACACAGAAGAAGTGTTGCACACAACCATTTAAAGCGGCAACCGTCTCATAGTATTTACAATCATTGATACAAAGGACTAGATTTCTTCTTAACTCATGCCAGTTCAAGGCATTGTACAACGAAAGCATCTTTTGATGTCACTTTCAATAGCGTCAGTCTAGGTCAAATTCCTTTCTGGGAACTGATATAAATGTTTCTCGATAATTAACAATGTCATGCCATTAAAAAAAAATCAATAACAAAAAATAAATTCAATGAAAGAGGGATGCTATACTTTGTTATGGATATCAAGTCGGCATATTGCCTTTAAGGCAGTTTATAGAGAATATGCAGTGTTTTATTTTATTTTATTTTTATGTAATGGTTACTAAGAGAATATGCAATGCTTTATTATATTTCATGCGACGTCTTTTCGAACAATATATAGTGCTTTTTTATTTTTATGCCGCAACTGATACAAAATTTATAATTTCGAGCAAACCAAAGTAAAAGTTACAAAATTTATACTTCTAGATGGTGGAGCTAAAACAAGCCTCACAGGTTTTGATTGTAAATTCTCTTCGCATCTTTCATCATCATCATCCTAAAATAAAAAAATAAAATGTAAGTTTTACTAATTAAAGATAAATCCAATTAATGATAAAATAGAAGAAACTATAGATAGGAAAAGGGCTGTAACAGTTAAAATAATTGTGAGCAGAGTCTTTGTCTCGGTACAATTGAAGTGCGTTGCTTTAATGATACTAGTATGGCGGTTTTCATTGTTTACAAAAGAAAAAAAATAAATAAATAACATAATGCCTTAGCTTTTTCCAGCCCGAATTGTAATTTCTTTTTCTTAATCACCACACAAATTGGAACATCTTCCAAATTCAAAATGTAATAAACATTACAAGGGATACCATTCATCTTTGTTTTTTACTAAATCAAAATCCTCTAACTCAAGGTGATGCACATTAAGAAGTAAATTTTTCTATTTTTGTCAACCTAAATTGATTTGAAAAAAAAGCATAAGATCTGAGAAGGTATTATTACAATGCAATATAACTTATATAGGAGTATAAGCGGATTGATCAAATCTATAGGAGTATATAGTTCTACATGTGCCCAAAAAAATTAAGTACATATTTATTTTGCACTTCAACCTAGTCAAAGTTTCAAATGTACATTTCAAGGAAATTATTGTCATAAGTATTAGTTTAAGGTGTGCTTGGTATATGAAACACAATATAATAGCATATAAATAGGCTTGTTTTATCTTATTGTATAATAGGCTATTCGGATCCCTCGGTGATATGACAAGTGAAGTAAAGTTTTAGGCATATCTATATAGCATTTTATAGACTTTCCAAGTGATATATAGTGTAATGATTTTTTAACAAATAATTCATTTTTTTTCTTCATTTTTGGTCCTCTTTTATATTTGACATAGCTATTTGATCTAACTAAATTATGAAAACTATAAATATAAAGAGGGCTTTCATGTAGATGTAATGGGACCTATTTTGTAGATTTGGACTATTTTTTCACCAATTAAAAATCTAAAATACAAATCGTAAAAATGAGTTGTAACATGTGAGATACAACTTCCTATAGTGATTAATTTCTTAGGCAATAAAAAAGAAAGTATTTTCATAAAAGATCCCCATAAAATCTCACAAATCCATTTTTTATTCTTATTGGTGGACATCTATAGTTTTGTGTTATTATTGTTATTTATTTATTTTTCTTCAAATTCCTGCTTAATTTTCTTTTAGTCAAATATTTTAACAAAAGATTATCAAGTCAATCTAGGTATTCTTCTCTCTTTCCTCTCATCATCTACTTGAGTTTGATCACTCCTTTTAGTTGAAGTAATTGCTAATCTACAATGGACATCTCTAAACTGATATAGATACCATTCTTTCAATTTATCTCCAATGGATACTATACTAACTTTGTTATGGATATACTTATTTCTTATTTGGTCAGTACTAAAGTGACCACATATATCTATTTAAATATTCTCATTTTTATTGTACTTATCTTTTAGGCATTTTAAGAATTGTAAATAAGAGAAAATTTTCAACTGCTAAGTTGTCGTTGAACATGGCATGTGATACAAAGTTTTCATGAATTTTTCCCTTTGATGATATAAGGTATTTTGATAGACTTTTGAAGGGAAATGTAATGTAATGATCTTTTTAACAAATAATATTTTATTTTGCCATTTTGGTTCTCTTGAAAGCTATTTGACCCAACCAAATCATGAAAACTAATTGATATGAAGAGGGCTTCCATGTAAATATAATGGGGTCTCATCGAATCAGTTAACAGTGCAGAAGCATCAACCTGATTTTTTTGCCTTTTTTCTTGTGTCTGTAAAACAGACAAAGTGCACAGAAGAGAGGAATGGTCTTCATAAACAAAAGAGCCTACAAAATGAGTAGATAAATATATTTAGCGATTGAGGCAAATCAAAAGTTTTTGAGTGGGAAGGATTAATAATTTTATTCATTGAAAAATGAAAGAGGTGTTAGAATACCAAACAGTGGTCATTAAATCCATTAATATTAAGAGGAGTCATCAAGGAATAATGAATAATGTGGAGATCGTGTGGAAGATGAATCATTTTATACTCGAAATGACTTAGAATGGAAGGAGAGGTGTATCATTTGAAATACCAATCTCATAGACTTAATATACATATTTGTACTGGAACAAATTAATACGTGTTTATTTTACTCACCAATTTAGTCAAAGTCTTTATGTCTCCCTTACTCACAATAAGCGTGAACAATATGATATTGAAGTGCTTGGCCATGTCTTAGAGGAATGAGCAAAAAGTGGGGGCAATGTTACATTGGAGATGATTCTTGGGATATATACTGATGTGCATTTGTGCGTGTATTGGGTGTTTGATTTACTTTGATTTTCATATTCTCATGCTTTGGACTACAAAATTCAAAGATTGGAATTAGAACAGAAGAGCTCCCAGAATCAACCATTCAACAATGCTTTTTTTGCTTCATGTCATGATACCTTATGTTCCTTGTTAATACTTTCTAGGAAATCGAACAATCCTTGTTGATAAACCTTTAGTGGAGTAGGTGGAAAGGAAATTTGTTTGTGGATTAATTCTAAACAAATCCCGTAGAAAGCAGACTAGAGAAGAATGTGGACATGCTTGCAATCTATCTGCGAACTTTTCCTTTTCCTTCTGTTCTTTCTTTTCGGTAAATTTATATGAATGTGGTACATAGAACACGTCGTGAGCTTATACATTGTGTATGAATGTGGTTGGATCTGATCTGATGGACAGAGAGTGCATCGCGTCAAGGGTTGCCAAAGTGAGCAAGAAAACACGACCATCACTCAAAAAAATGTCATTGAAGGACCTCATCGTGGGATTCCTACAATTGATGTCCAGTGTTTGACTAATACATACATGCTCGGTTGTGGAAAAGCCTATGATCTAGATTTTTTTATTTTTTCTTTAGCAAAAATTTAGGTTCAAAGTGTTAAGGAAGCAGACGAATTTTTTTTTAAGTACTTTTCTATTATATTTATATTTGTTATTCAATTTCTTTCTATTTTCATCCATTATTATTAATTAATAATTGTTTATATTTTTTGTTTGAGCTTGTATTGTATATGGCTAATCATTTTTGTGATCTGGGCATGGTGTTTGTTTGAACTAGAATTAAATTAGTGGGAGAAAACAAAAAAAATGAATGCTGTGGAGGGCAGTAGGTTGCAGTTGTACGCAGTTATGTATTGAATGTGGAGGGAAGTAATTAAATGAGTGTGATATTCATAAATAGTTTTCCGAGGCAATCGCGCTTTAAAAATAGGAGAGATCATTCAAGGGTTAAGATATACATCTACGTTGGTAGACTGATCGATATGCATTTCATGCTCAAATTTTTTTTTCTGGTAACCGAGCTCAACTTTCAATTCCTTTGAAACTTTTCTTCCACTGGCGTAAGAGGCAAGATTCCAAGTGCGTCCTGCCAAATTTTGCAACAAGTTGTGGGTCCCAGTTATATGCGAAAATAGAAAAGGGCAGAGATGGCCATATATATCGATCAAAGTATAAATGTTGTCCACAGAAGTCATCTAATTTGACGCTATTTCCTGCTTTCTCTAAGATGGCAGGACTCTCCAGTGCTTTTGGCTACGCACTACTTTTGAGGTAAATATGTGAATATATTGATTTATTAAATTAATATGATTGTATGAAGATGCTTACAAAAGTCAATTCAATTATTGAAACTCACTCGTATTTTTCATTTTTAGTTTTAATTTTTTTGAAACTTGCTCATATGGATAAACCCTTGTGCTATATTAGGACTATGATAAAAAAAAAAAAGAAAAAAAGTTCAAGTTAGTGAACAAGTTTGTTCTCTTCCCCAAATTTAAAAAAAAAAAAAAGTTTGGCAAAACTAATTTGATTTTTATTTTGTCACTTATCAATAAGAAAAAAAAATAGAATTGAATAATAAATTAACTAAATTCATAATTTTAAAAACTGAATGTGCTATAGTAACATATTTAAAATATTAAAATAGATAAATAGCTATACAAATTATTTTTTTAGTTGAAATTAGTTAATATAAAAAAATAATAGTCAAATTATTCTAATCTCTTAATTTCTAAATATAAAATAATGTATCTTTTTTTTTATTTGTTAAGTTTGTAGAATAACTTATCCTTAATTTAAAATATGTACTTGTTTTTAATTTTTAGATATACACAAAAACAAAATAGAAAAATAGAAAAGAAAAGTGTCACACATGTAAATATTAGAATATTCAATACATATTTTGTAATATTTGCTAAGTATCTCTGCATAAATTCAATGAATTTTCAACATTAATTTAGCAGATTATTTCTTTAGTAACCATAGTTAGTTTTCCTATATATACTGTACAGCAATACAATTGATGAATAAAAGACACTTCATCTGGTAAATGATTCTCCTTATTCTTTTATTCATATTTTTTTACATGGTATTAGAGCGTGTTTAAGTTCAGTGACACCAACACTTGTGATTATTTGTCAATGTTGTTGGATTTATTAGTCTCTTCTTATGTGAATATATAGTTCAAATTTTTTAGGATTATAATCTAAAATAATTAGGCTGGAAAAACTTAGGAAAGCTAGTGCTGAGAAAAAAAAAAAAAAAACAAAGTTGCCGAAAGAAAGAGAGGAAAAAACAATATTTTTTGATCTTACGTTTGGAAAGGATATCGGTATCCAATCACGCCGAAACTTAGATAGTTGATAGAGGACGTTTGGTTTTTATTTTTGAATGGTGGAGATTGTGTTTTGAGTACAGTAAGTCCTACTTCTATTTAGTTTTTGTAGGTTTATACATTGAACAATTTTTTGCATGCAATTTTGATCAACTATGTAATTGAAGGGTTGTTTGTGGTCTGATCAAGTTAATTTTTGGTCAGTAGTTAGAGGACACATATATCTTCTTTGTGGACGGTTAAATTGGATTTTTGTGAATTGTAAGGGCAAGTTTTCCATTAGAATTGAGATTTTTTAATTCTGTTAACTTTCTACTTTTTCATACGGGAGTTTATCTTAAATGGTTGGATTATTACTTTGAAATCTACTTGTTGAGTTGTAGCAAATAGTACGTGGTTGACTTATTTTACTCAATTCATTAGTATCTCATTTAGTTTAAATTGAATTTTGTTCAATTTATTTAATATAATTGAGATTATGTACTTTTATTGTACTTAATTATAGTAAAATTGACTTTTAATTTAGAATATCTCATAATATTTTTCTTTTTTAATTTGAAAGAGTTTTTTTTACGTAAAATTAATATATTTTCTTGGATGACTTATTTACATTACTATTTTTATTATTCAATTATCTTCTTAGAGGTTTAAGTAAGTGGAAAAAGTTTCTTAAACTATTTATACTCTGACGCCTCCTTCTCTTATCAAATGTACCTCATCTCCCACCGTAGTATAAACATAAAAAAAATGTGGCAGATTGTGCAACCTGGACATTGGTATCGACAGCAGGGCGCTGACGACCAGCAACAGGCCACCGACTGTACGCGACCAGATACTGACGACCAGCGACAACCCATTGACTGGCATGGGCACACGACCAGAGACCAACGACCAGCATAAGGCCGAGACCGCGCAACCTAGAAAAGGAAGGAGGGCCAGCAAAAATGTTAAAAACAAAGTCGAAGAAGACAAAATCTTTTGAATCTCGGGGAGAAGGAGGGACCAAAGGTGGAAGCAACCAGCTCCAATTTATGTTGGACCGATACGTTCTACACCCTTCAAGCCACTAGTCTTGTTTTCAATTTGTTTGCAAGGGACAACTTCGTTGCTTGGAAGCACTCCATTGAGATGACATTGTTTGCAAAGGGCAAAGCAATGTTCATCAATGGAAAATTGTCACCACCACAAGACACCCCTGTTGAACTTTTGCTATGGCAAAAGAATGACTCCATGATACAAGTGTGGATTCACAATACTTTCGCCCTGTAACTTCAAGGGAGTATGACTTATACCGACACCACCTGCGACTTGTGGAATGAATTGTGTTAGTGGTATGGATAGAGCAACGCCCCTCAACTCTATAAGATTAAAAGGGAACTCCCTAACCTGACTCAAGAGGACGACGAGACCATTATTACAAAATACTTTATGCGATGCCAAACTCTCTTGCAAGAGATGGAGGCATGAAATCCATTACCCACCTGTCAATGCGAAGCAGCAAAGGAATATAAGTAGCTGAGAGAGACAGAGAAAGGACATAAATTCCTCCTCACTTTGAATAGGAACTATGACAGAATGAGATCATAGATTTTGTCTAGGGAACCAATCTCATCGCTCAGTAAGATTTTCTCACTCGTTCTACAAGAAGAGCAACAAACTTGGGATGGTTAAAGCGATGTCTAGATTAACGATGGAGGGAGCTGCTCTTGCCACGACTTCAAATTACAGAGATACTGGAAAGGAGCATTGATGAAGCCTGATGTAGGCTACTCGGACGTTAGGATCGGGAGATTGACTTGCACACGCGGAACAGGATAAACAGTAATTACAATCCTGCGCAAGCTCGGGAAAATGGGTGTAACTTCGTCAATACAGATTGGAATGACCTGATTCGAAAGCCAAATGAACAAAGACTTCTGAATTAACAATTTCTCTGTTTTGAGTTTTCTCAAATAAGTACTGTAGGCAGGATGAAATCGGGGTGAAAATGGACAGATGTAAATGGACAGAACAGAGAAAAAGATAAAACTTTGTTGGTTGCTCTTCCAGGCCTCCAAGGAAGTGGATAGGGCACCGATTCTTCTAGATCGATGACTGCAACTCTTCAAGGATGCAGATTTGAAAAACCTCCGACTCTTCAAGGATGGAGTGAAAACTCTTCAAAGTTTTCAGGGATACGAATTCTTCAAGGTTCAGGATAATTGCTCAACGCAAAATTTTTATTTTCTATTCATCAAATTCATCTCTCTAATACATAAAGTAGATGATCTTTTGTAGCCAAAGAAAAACAAATGAAAAGACTCGAGCAAATGAAGAGGCTAAAGAGCATTAAAGATCCTAGAAGGTATAAAACATTAAAGAACTTAGAAACTAGAAACTAGGTAAATGTTTAATGTCCTCTTGATCATCCCAAAGTATCTTTTAGGCTTCCAATGTATAGGGAAAGATAAGGACTTTATTGTGGCATGGGCTTGCGAATGAAACTCTTGGTCTTCGGATTGTGTCCCTTCGATACCTCCTCGACTAGTCGAGCGACTTATCGAGCTCGGATGCGGGCTGATCTCCTTAGTCGAGTAAGCTTGTCTTCGATGCGGGCGGCATTATCAATCTAGCCTGCATCATCCTCCCCTTCTTTAAAAAAATTCGTCCCCGAATTCATGTCATCATCAGATGAATCACCAGCATAAGGTGTTAAATGCCGAACGTTGAAAACATCATGTGTTTTTATATGAGAAGGAAGCCTTAAGCGATATGCATTGGGATTGATACGTTCAAAGACTTCAAGAGGACCTAGCTTACGATCACTAAGCTTGTTATAGCTTCTAACAGGATGACGTTCTGGTGGTAAGTAAGCCCAAACAAAATCTCCTGGTTCAAAGATAACTTCACGTCATCGCTTATCAACATTCTTTTTATAGGACTCTGTCTTACTTTCTAACCTTAGGTGCACATCTTCATGAATTGCTCTCATCTCATGCACATTTGATGGAGTTGGTCATTCTCAAATCACCTTGATCTTGGCATCATCCACTGAAATCCCCTTTGCTGAAATATGAAATCCCAAGAAAAGGATTTGCGGTACCATGAAATAGCACTTTTTGAGGGCTACGTACAAGCGCTCCTGTCTCAACACTTGTAGTATTTCTTGAAGATGCTCCTGTCTCAACACTTATAGTATTTCTTGAAGATGCTGCAGGTGCTCGTTAGTAGACTTGCTAAAAATAAGAATATCATCGAAATAGACCACAACAAATTTTCCCAAAAAGGGTTTCAAAATTTGGGTCATGAACCTCATGAATGTCGATGGTGCATTCGACAAACCGAATGACATGACTAGCCACTCGTACAGCCCATCTTTCGTTTTGAATGTCGTCTTCCATTCATCTCCAGGCTTGATTCTAATTTGGTGATATCCACTTTTCAAATCCAGCTTTGAAAAGATGATTGCACCAGAGATTTGATCCAAGAGGTCATCAAGGCGAGGAATAGGGAATCGATATTTGACATTGATTTTGTTGATAGCTTTACTATCGACACACATCCTCCAAGTACCATTTTTCTTAAGTACCAAGAGAGCTGGAACGGCACATGGACTAAGGCTTTCTCGGATAAAACCCTTAGTCAAGAATTCGATAACCTGTCGATGCAATTCTTCATGCTCCGTTGGACTGATCTGATAATGAGCCAAATTTGGTAGGGAAGCACCAGGCATCAAATCGATTTGGTGCTGAATGTCTCTCATAGGAGGGAGACCTGCAGGTAAGTCCATAGGGAAAACAACCTTGAATTTTTCCAAAAGTGGTCGAACTTCAAGAGGTATGGAAGAAGCAACTTCACCTACCTTGTGAAGTAAAACATATATAATACGAACCCCTTTTAGAGCACCTTTCATATCCTTCATCGAAAGCAATGTAGGAGATGAAGCCTGATGTAGGCTACTCGGACGTTAGGATCGGGAGATTGACTTGCACACGCGGAATAGGATGAACAGTAATTACAATCCTGCGCAAGCTCGGGAAAATGGGTGTAACTTCGTCGATACAGATCAGAATGACCTGATTCAAAAGCCAAATGAACAAAGACTTCTGAATTAACAATTTCTCTGTTTTGAGTTTTCTCAAATAAGCACTGTAGGCAGGATGAAATCGGGGTGGAAATGGACAGATGTAAATGGACAGAATAGAGGAAAAGATAAAACTTTGTTGGTTGCTCTTCCAGGCCTCCAAGGAAGTGGATAGGGCACCGATTCTTCTAGATCGATGACTGCAACTCTTCAAGGATGCAGATTTGAAAAACCTCCGACTCTTCAAGGATGGAGTGAAAACTCTTCAAGGTTTTCAGGGGTACGAATTCTTCAAGGTTCAGGATAATTGCTCAACGCAAAATTTTTATTTTCTATTCATCAAATTCATCTCTCTAATACATAAAGTAGATGATCTTTTGTAGCCAAAGAAAAAAAAAATGAAAAGACTCGAGCAAATGAAGAGGTTAAAGAGCATTAAAGATCCTAGAAGGCATAAAACATTAAAGAACTTAGAAACTAGAAACTAGGTAAATGTTCAATGTCCTCTTGATCATCCCAAAGTATCTTTTAGGCTTCCAATGTATAGGGAAAGACAAGGACTTTATTGTAGCATGGGCTTGCGAATGAAACTCTTGGTCTTCGGATTGTGTCCCTTCGATACCTCCTCGACTGGTCGAGCGACTTATCGAGCTCGGATGCGGGCTGATCTCCTTGGTAGGGTAAGCTTGTCTTCGATGCGGGCGGCATTATCAATCTGGCCTGCATCAAGCATGGTAGAGGGTCACAATCTGCTAGGGACAACAACTATACTAGGAAATGTGACCACTATGGAAAGATTAGGCAACGAGGGAAGAGTGCTTTGAACTCATCGGTTACCATCCAAACTAGAAGGGTAACCGAGCGAGGACCACCTAGAACTTGCAACAAACCAGAAGTGAACAATACTAGTCTAGGCACGATCATTCAGCACAAATAGACAGAAGTGCTGACAATAATAATGCAGGTCATGGACATACCATAGTTCTCAATAAGGAGTAGTATTCAAAGTTGATCAACATGCTCAATACAGAAGGGGGTCAGTATTCGACAAGCGACAATGAGGTGGTGGCCAACTTTGCAGGTAATTATACTTTATTGAATAAATCCTGGCTAATCAATAGTGGTGCCTTGGATCATATGGTAGGTAATGAAGAGGTGCTTAGTGAGATTGAATATGTTTCCACCTATAATCCAATCAAGATACTAGATGGCTCTATATTGCTTGTCATCGATACTAGCAAAGCCCAAGTTACTCTAAAACATCATGCTTGTTCTAGGTTTTCAAATGTAATCTTATGTCAATTTCCAAAATCAATCGTGACCATAACTTCTTTGGTTGTTAAAAATCTAATTAAGAAAGACAGAGAGGCTATAGAAGGAGAGAAAACAAGAGTTAGGTGACTACTGAAATTTTTAGTTTGAAGCAATGTTCTTATATCTTATTATTAGAAGGTCAAATGGTGTCCAATTGAACTAAAACCTAAACAGCTGATAAAGGATGTCTTGTTCTTGAGTTTGAATGGTGGAAATTGTATTTTGAGCATTATAAGTCCAAATTTTTCTTCAGTTTCATAAGTTTACATTCTAAACATTTTTCTGCGTACAATTTTAATCAATCATACAATTAGAAGATTTAAGGTTCCAATGGCATTTACATACTTATTCTTAATTTGATCTAATTCACCAATTCCATAGTTAAGCTGCTTGGATAGTTTCACCGAATAATTCATCCCAAAACAAGAGAAAATAATTTAGTATCAAACACATTGTAGTTAGGCCTTAAAAGTTCATTGGCATTCTAAATGTTTACACCTTTCTGATTATATAGTAGGAATATCTTGCATTTGCATGTTTAATTTTGTTTAATCTTATGATCAACTGGGCTGTGCATGTTTAATCTTATGTGTCATGCATCCTATTCAACTAGTTGTCTAGTTGTTGCAAATGACAAAACAATCAACTATTGTTGTTACCTTTTGCCTAGTTGCTTTGCAAATTACTACTATGATATATTATTGCTGAGTTCCTAAATTAGCTAGGTTTTCCAAATAATAAAATCAATAGAAAAGAGGTATGCTGATGAATTTTTAAAGAAGTTTTGAATGCATGATTGCAATCTTATAAGAACTCTCATAAAAATTGACACTAAATTGTCTAAGGAAAGCAATGAAGTACCTATTGATTTTACGTGTTTCAAGTAGATTGTTGAGAGTTTAAGATATTTGACATGCACGAGACTTAATATATTTGATAAAGTTGGTTAGACCATTAAGTTTTTAGAGTCCCCTTGCCAATCTCATATGCAGGTTGTTAAGAGAATTATGCGATGTATAAAAAGGACTTAAGATTATGACCTACTTTATTCTTCGTCTAAAAGTTGTACTCTTGTAGGCTATTCCAACAATAATTAGCATAGAGATGTAGATGATTGTAGAAGTATTTATAGTTACCATTTCAACTTTGGAACTATTACTTGTTTGTAGTCATCTAAGAAATAACTATTGTTGCACTTTCAATTTGTGAAGCAAAGTATGTAACTGTAGTTTCAAGTGCTTATCAAGTTATTTAGTTAAATAATTGATTGAGTGAAATCTATATTCCAGTTAAGGGTCTTATAAAGATATTTATTGATAATATTTCTGCAATTAATTTGGCCAAAAATCTAGTGACTCATGGAATGAGTATATATATCGATACTCATTTTCATTTTCTAAGAGATCATTAATAAAAGAGAGATTGATTTGACATATTACAAATTCAAAGATCAAGTGCCATTCTCGTGAAGTCATTAAAATATGAAATATTTGTCAAGTTGAAGCAAATTTTAGGATTGACATTATTGCCAAATTAAGATTAAGGAGGGATGTTGATGTTAATTTATATTATGAGCTTATTAAGATTATAGTAGAAGTTAATTTAGTTGAGTTATGTTTGAATTTTATTATTTGAGTAGAATTAAGTGTCTATAATTATATAATGAGATAGTATCTATATTATAATGAGACAGTATCTATATTATTATGTGTGCTTTTTTTATTGGTATGTGATATTTTATTAGATTAATAAAATTAAGAGCATTTATATAATTGTCTAATAGTAATATTAGAGTTAATTGAGATTTAACATCTTTGATGTTGTCATTTTTTTTCCAAAATAGAGGAAGATTATGTAGGGTAACTTAGTCCATGTTATTCTGAAAATTTTCTATAAAAGAGACACTAATTTTGTTTTTAGCTCGAACGTTGTGCTGACTTTTCTATTCTATTGTTTGCACTTTTCAATATTGGACGTTTCTTCTTGCTATGCACCAACAAAGGGAGAAACACATACACACATAAACTCTTCTTGTTTATATGTAAGCCCATTTCATAACAACGTAAGTCGTAAGGTATATAATGTGGGTAATTCTTTTTATTTCAACAAAAACTATTCTTCATTCTTTAAATTAGAACTCGATACTTCTTTTTTCAAAGACCTAAGTTCTAAACCCCTGTTTGTTTGTCCACATTCCAAGATTTTCAATAATTTAAATTCTATTAGATCAGTGATTTATTAGATTATGCCAATATTTATCGACAATTTTGGTGCTCCACGGTGGATTTGCCTTGGTTGCCCCTGCGAGAAGTGTCTTCTTGGCTAAACCAAGAAGTTCGCTCCCTGCTCTAATGCGATTCCATACTTTTGGCACACATTGCATCTTGTCTTCTCTCCAAACTTCACGAATCTAAATCTCTTTCCATACCAACTGGGCTTATTGGAGATGAATACATCAACGATATGTCCCCAGCAGCGGAATATTTGCCATAAGCCGTTAGGAAGGACACTTGCCAGAGGGTTGTTGATGAATAGTGACGTAACCCCGATCATTCGTACACAAAACGGAGCCTTTTTTTTGCCTGCGATCCCTTTGTGGGGCAAAACTATGCAGGCCTGGCCTTCCTTTACTCTTATATCTTATATTCACATCAGTGCCTTTGCTACCGCCGTTACAGTTTCTAGCCTTGAGTTTCCCAAGCCCCAAAAACCCAACAGTTTGTTTGATAGATCACATTAAGCACGGAAGCAACTTTGTGGAATCGAGCATGTTTCGAAAAATTTAGTCAGGTTAGGTAGCATTATTCATGTGAGTATTATTGACTGCATATTATAGATATTAGCTTTGTCCTCTGTTATTCCAGAACCAAAAAAACAAAAAAAAAAATGCTATTATTCAGATTTTAGGGCCAAGAAAACTGTCCGATGCCACATTACTATTCATGAATCATAGTCGTGGACCGATTTTTGTTTTCTTTTTTTTTTTTCCCATTTTCAATTATCTATTCGTTTAGTTATGGAGACGCTTGGAATCTTCCAGTCTTGTATCTTAAAAACCCTTAGTAACCTGAATGAAATCTACGAGTCGATATGTGGGATTTGTCTAGTAATTTTGCAATTATCTCCGTATTTTTCTTTTACATTTTGGCCTATTTGCTCCACTATATCTCTTTTTTTTTTTTTTGACATCCATTATGTCTTACCCTGAATATTATATATATATGTGTGTATGTTTATAAAATAAGTGGACATGATGTCAACAATGCTCGAAAAAAGTATACAAAAGGCGTTATTCAGTTCAATAAAGTATTTTTTTTTGGGTATTTATATCATTATTTAATTCACTAGATCGCCTGAACAACACGGTGTCACATTATTTAGCAAAACTAAGATAATCTAGTAAGCCGAGGAAGGTTGAAGCAAGGAGATGCTCAATTCCCACTTGGAATTGATGGGAGAAGGGAGGCGTAGCGGAGTATAAATAGCCCTAAAAAAGCTTTTGTCGTTTGCTTAAACCCATGAGGAGATGATTGAATAACAAAAATAGTAATGCAAATAAACCACGCAAGAGAATATACCAATTTTACATAAAAAGTCCCTTCAAATCAAAAAGGGGAAAAACCACGGACACTCTGAACCAGAGGTCAGCTCCACTATAATCAAGTGAGTACAATAGAGGTACATAATCTCAATTACATCAAACAAATTGAACAAATTCAATTTGGATTAAACAAGAGACTAATGAGTCAAATAAGACAAGCCAAATATGTGCTGTCAACTACAACTCAACAAGTAGATCTCAAGGCAGTAATCCAACCGTTCAAAATGAACCTCCAGATGTCCCCTACCAGCTGTCCAAATGTCAGATCAATCGGACCACGGATCAATAACTATCCACACGGTTTACCAATTCTGCCACAGATGAGAAAACAGAGAGTTACCAGAATTGAGAGGCTTCAGTTTGAATGGAAAACCTGCCCTTGCAGTTCACAGAAACCCAATTCAACTGTTCACAAACAAGATCTATGTGTCCTCCAACTACTAACCAACACTCAGCTCGATCGGATCACAAACAATTTTTCAATTATACAGTTGATCAAAACTGCAACAGATGAGAGAACAGAGAGTTACCAGAATTGAGAGGTTTCGGTTCGAATGAAAACCTACCCTTGCAGTTCACAGAAACCCAATTCAACCGTTCACAAACAAGATCTATGTGTCCTCCAACTACTAACCAAAACTCAGCTCGATCGGACCACAAACAAGTTTTCAATTATACATTTGATCAAAACTGCAACAAATGAGAGAACAGAGAGTTACCAGAATTGAGAGGTTTTGGTTCGAATGAAAACCTGTCCTTGCAGTTCACAGAAACCAAATCTAACCGTTCACAAATAAGATCTATGCGTCCTCCAACTACTAACCAAAAATCCGTTCGATCGGACCACAAACAATCTTTCAATTATACGATTGATCAAAACTGTAGACAGAAAATTACTCAAAGTATAGACCTACGAAAACTGAAGAGAATTAGGACTTACAGTACTCGAAACCCAATCTCTACCGTTCAGAAATAAGAACCAAACGTCCTCTATCAACCATCCAAGTTTCAAGTTGATCGGACACCGATATCCCTTCCAAACGTAAGATCAAAGGACCCTACCTTTTTTCTCTCTCTTCCTTTCAGCAGCCCTCTCCTTTTTTTTTTCATTTCTTTCTTTTCCCTCAGCCCACGGCTCTCGCCACCTTTTTTTTTTAGGTTTTCTGACTTTTCTTTTTTTTTTTTTGTTCTCACGGCCGACAAGTCTATCCTCACTTTCTTTTAGGTTTTATTTTTATTTATTTTTTTTGTTTTCAGCCAAAGGAATATTTATACCCATTTTAATTATTTTTAGGTTATGACCCCAAAATATTTGGGTTATTTATCCAAGTAAGAAGGGATCAATAAACTCAAGAGGAATCCCTCAGGAGGTGCAGTAGGGAGTCCTGGTGGTTGTCTGGCCCGGTTCCTATGCCGTCCTTGAGTGGATGTTCTTCCACTCACAAATCGAGTTTGTCTCTTGTCAATCTTGTGCATTAAGTTTCTAGCTCCCTGGTGAATAAGTATACCTGAGGCACGGACTTCCTTCACCTTCGAGCCTGTCCATTAGCAAGTTATAATTGTCTGTTCTCTCAAATTTTTACGAGAGGAGCGTTTTAATTACGTAGCACCAAAAAAGTAGAAACTAAATTTATTTATGAATTGACATATACATATATCCCTCGCCGTATTTGTATAATATGATGGTTCTTGAGATTAAATAGATATAACTAAGATCCAGGAGTTTAAATTAGAAGTAATAAGCAAAACCCAACTTAAACCTTGTCAAATCCAATCTGTCAGGATATTTGTATACATTCTTGCTCATTCCTGCTTTCACCAACTAATTGTGAAACCTGGCCTGACGACCACTCAAATTTTAAGGATACTTCGGGTACAAATTAAACTAAGCTGACAATTCAAACCGCCATTATTCCTTAGAAACTCATTTAGCAACAAATTAAAAAAAAAAAAACATATATCAAATTTGACATCAAGCAAAGTATAATTCATCACACTTTAACATTACCTTCAATTGGAAAGCTGATTTTCGGGAACAACCATTTCGTACAAGCACCAGAATAACAATTAGCGTGAACAACACAACATTGAACTGCTCGGCCATGTTTGAGACCAATGAGCAAAAAGTGTGTGCAATATTATATGGGAGATAATTCTTGGGATATATATTGATGTACATTGGTGCGTGTGTTGGGTGTTTGATTTACTTTGATTTTCATATTCTCATGCTTTGGACTAACAAATTCAAAGATTGGAACTAGACCAGAAGAGCTCCCACAATCAACTATTCAACATTGCTTTTTTGCTTCATGTCATGATATCTTATGTTCCTTTTTAATACTTTCTAGGAACTCAAGCATTCTTTATTAATAAACCATTAGTGAAGTAGGTGGAGAGGAAATTTGTAGGTCATGTCTCCACAGATCACAAAGATGGTTCTTCAATTATGTTTCTGGATTATTCTAAACAAATCCCATAGAGAGTAGACTAGAGAAGAATGTGGACATGCTTGCAATCTTTGTGCGACCTTTTCCTTTTCCTTCTCTTCTTTCTTTTTAGTTAAATTATATGAATGTGGTACATAGGACACCTATTGAGCTTATATATTATACTATTATGATTATTAATTGTATAATTTTAACTTCTAGTACATCATTGCAATTAAAAATGAAACTACAAATGTGTATTATATAATTATAATAGTATAATGTCAATTATTTCTTGGGTGCATCAAATTGACTGCTTCCATATAATAGTACTATTTTCTTCTTTTGATATAATATAAAAACTTGACATTCTAACTTTTAAATCCTAAGTTTAATTATCATGCTACAACCTAGATTTATATTCGTACTTCATAACGAATTCAATCATTTATCTTCTCTCTTGATAAAAAATAGTTTGGTTGAAATTTGTGCAAGTTAATTAGAATTATTCATATTACTTTGAAAAATGAAGTCTCAATATACAAAGAAAGAAAAACCCAATAATAGTCAATGAAACCTAAATTTAGATATAAAGCTTTTGACAAGTCAGGCATAGAGTTAATGTTGAATCTGTTTGTCAAAGTTAACTTAGACAACTAAAACTTATTAAAGATTTTGTACCATGATATGAACTTAATTAAGCAAGTTCTTAGTAATTACCTATTTCAAAGATCATTTGTAATATAAAAACTGATATTTATACAATTATTTGCATTTTATCAAAAGGATTTAAAATTAAACTATTTGTTTTTGTCACCTATATTCCCTTTACACAAAATTAAAATCTTCAACTAGTATAAGTTTTATGATTAGGAATTGTTTCTTAATCAACAATTTCTTTTATATATAACAGTCAAAAAGTTTTAAAGTATGAGTTCTTCCTACGTAAGATGAATAGGTGTATCTAATCATATCAACAAAGCTTAGAAAACAAGATTGTAACCTCTAGTTCAATAAAGTTGTAAGAATCAACAATCCACTTGACTATAAAATTTTTCTGATGAAAATGATTAAAGATAATAATTAAACAATTGATAAGGCAACTAATGTCTTAATTTGCTAAGTTTGTTATAAGACATCTAAATTAATATTTTGAGAAATGAACATGTAATATATGTTTAAATTAAGATCTTTAATAACCTGATCAATTTAGTTAAACTACAAAAAAAAGTATCTATTGGTTTTGAAGGCTAGAATTTTAAGTTTGAGTCTTTTTATTTGAATATTCATCAAGTGTGTGTTAGCATTTACATTAAAGTTTTAATTTTATTTAATATATTATTGGAAAAGTGGTAGACATGAGAAACCAAAGATTGGAGGTTTCAGTGGGTTGGACTAAGTTTACAAAACATTATGACTTAAAGTGAATGAATAAGGGTACCATGATAGCCCAATGTTTTTCTTAGCTATAGGCTCACTAAGCCCAGTGCAAAAAACACTTATTTTTTAAAACTTTGTTTCTTACATACTAGGGTTGTTCCATTAATGTTTTTTTGGATGTCCTTTTTTTAGTTTTATTACCCTTGCCACGCACGAATTTTCTTATATTACTATCTTATTTTGAGAAAATTGCTTATAAAAATAGTTGGATGGATATGTGTGTAATATAGTATCATAAAACCCAACATTATATCTAGATGTCATATTACTTTTTAATAATTTTGTAATAAAACATAAATATTTGTTTTTTGGTAGATGATAAACACCATTATTATACTTTGTCACAATATATAATTTGATATAAATAAATAAATACATACATCTTAGAATTAGTCAATGCAAATAACTATGACATACCTTAATTTCAACAATGAGTTATGTTGCAAAAAATAATATCAATACAAATTAAGATAACTGCAAAAGCAAGCTAAGAAATACAAATAATATTATATCTAAGAAACTTTAAAACAAGAATAACAAAAAATTAAAAATTCATAATACAAATATTATTATTATTCCTAACAAAACAAGAATAACAAAAATAAAAACATTTTCAAAGTTCTTTTTTCTCTAAGTTAATAATTGAGAAAAACCCATCTATGTGGCATTTTGTGCTAAATTAGACACAAAGTTACGGAATTCGTCCCTCTAACTTGACAACACGTTAGATTTAAGGTCCATTGAAGAATAAAGAATTTGTGATATATATATATATATATATATATATATATATATATATTGAAAAATGAGTTTTATGACAAATTTCAAACAAAACAAAAAATTCATGTATATTTTGGGTATTAACTCTTCTTTTGTTTTATAATATGGTTCTATGTTGTTGCTTTGTTGTGACATTCATCTTTTTAACAAAACATCTCACAGCTTGTGTCAAGTATAAATTTATACTTTGGGACCTTAATTGGACTTATTGAAACATATTGCGGTAATTATAACTTTTAATATGATAAATTTCATTTACATGAATATACATAAGTATTGCTTCATGTAATTTTTGAAAAGGTACAATTATGCAATTAACTTTAGTTCACGTACATCATATATTAAATATAGGCCCACATATTTCTTGTAAGTTGATTATATATAATTTGCATGGTATCAATAATAACTCATGTTTATTTCTTTAAGAAGAAGAATCTAAGTTTTTCTTATTTATTTCATTTTCAATATTTTTTTTTCTGTTTCTCCTCTCTTTCTTAGGAGGCATCCTAATAATTGTCAATTTCAATTATTTTCACTAAGTATTAGTATTTGCAAGACATTTTTTTTTATTTTTTTTGTTTTGATTTAAATTGATAATTTTTCCAAAGATGGAAGGCACGATGCCGCTCAACCTATTCCAACCAATTTTATTGTAGGTTTTATGTATAAAATCTTTGCAAAAGTGTTGGCTTATATACTCAAATTGGTAATTGGGAAAGTTATCAAAGAATTTTAGTTTATGTTTATTAGAGGATGTCACATTCTAGATAATGTGTTCATAGCTAATGAGATAATTGAAGAGATGAAGAAAAAGAAAGATGGCGAGGTCATCATTAAAATCAATTTAAAAAAAAGACATATGACATAGAAAAATAAAGTTTTTTGGATGAAGTTCTGAGAAATATGGGATTGGTGATAGATAGAGATGTTGGATTTAGTAATATATGTCGACCCCTTATATGTCTATTTTGGTTAATTGCAGTCCTATCAAACATTTTTTAATAGCAAAAAGTTTAAAACAAGGTGATCCTCTTCCCCTTTTTTGTTCCTATTTATAGTCAAAGGTCTTAATGCTCCTTTTTAAGAAGGGCTTGAATTTGAAAATTATTAAAGGGTTTGGTATCAACAGCAACATTAAATTAATTTACTTACAGTTTGTAAATAACACAGTAATTTAACTAATGATGATTCTATAAGGAATTGCAAAAAGGTATTTTGATGTTTTTAGTGCTGTAAAGGGGTAAAAATTAACCTTGCCAAAATTGTTATTTAAAGAGTTAGGATGGTAATACCAAGCTAATGCAAAGGGCTAATCGTTGGGGATGTAAAGTGTGATCCTTTCTAATGAGACATTTGGGCCTTCTTATAAAAAGTAATTAAACAGAAAGGACTAAGGGATCCAACTTGATTTTGCTTTTTCCTTTTTTTTTTTATTAGATCCCAATATAGCATAAGTATTTATACATACGAGCAAGTTTCAAAAAATAAATATATAAATAAATAATAATAATGAAAAATAAGAGAAGAGAGTGTTTCAACAATTTGATTGACCTTTGTAAGTATTTCAAAGCAATTATATTCATTTAATAGATTAATATATTCATGTATTTGTCTTTATGATATCATAAAACATTTATGAATTTAATTATATATTATTCGTTAATTTTCTTATTCATGATTTTTGATAATATTTTGAAGTTAATCCAAATTTATTACATATTAAAAATTAATATTCAAGTAAAATTTAAATAGTTAAATCTTATTTATTATAATTTTTATATTAAATTAAAAATATAATTTATTATTATTTAGTATATAAAAACTCAAATATCTTAATTTATTATGCGGCAGGTAAGTAAGGTTTCGTGTTTATATTATGTGCATGTGTTTCTATCAATAGTGTGCAGTGTTTCATCAAATTAATAAAAGAAAAAAATATTATATAATTATTTAATAATAATATCAAAGTTAGATATTAATAAACCTATTGAGTTCTAACAGTAGTATCAAAACTGATCAATATGGGAGTCACCAATAAAACTAAAAGTCAAATAAGAGCAAGTTGGAAACCATTTCCAATTGCCACCAGGTGCCACCAGCCACCATCGAAGAATTTTTCAGAATCAACAAATTTATATAATTGATCCAATAATTATGTTAGAGCGGGTATTTTGATTTGAATTGAGAGAAAGCATATAAGTCTTACTAGAGCCGCCACAAAGCTACCACAAAAGTCAATGGAATGTCAATTTTTGTTGTTGGAACCACCGCCCACCCTTATTGAAGCACTGTTGCCAATCACCATGCGCCGTCGGAAGTCGCCGTGGAGATCAACAGTGGTGCTTTGATAACAGTAGGCAGTGGTTTTGGTGACAAAAATTGGCAATCTGGTAACCTCAAATCCAGTCTCCATGCACCCAGAAATTCGCCAGAACGTCGCCGATTGGAAGAAATTTGAGACCCAACTGTCATCCCTCTAACATTCGATGTGCTTTTTCCGGTCATCACGTAGCACCGGTTACCGTCGTTCACCTCTCCAACTACTGATCTACCTCCTCCACCCAGTGACATGTCGACATATCACCGATTGTTGTTGGAGTCAACACTGGCAGTAAAGAGGAGAAGTAGAAGAAAATCAGGGCTAGAATTAGCAATAACAAACGTTTGGGGTCATAATTTCAAATAAAAAATGTTGGGCCCAAATCGGAAAACAAGAAACATTTGAGGACCAGGTCAAACATATGAAAAGTTAGAGGGTCAAAATAAAAAATAAGAACACTTGGGGGTTAGATCAGAAAAAAAAAAGGAGACAACAATGGAGCAGTCATGAAAAAAAAGAAAGATTTTGAAATTTAAGAAAAATTTAAAAGTTGAATTGAGATTAACTCAATTTATATAAGTAATTTAGATATTGATATAAAAAGTGTTAAGTTAGTGAAATATATAAAAATTGATTTAAATGTAAAGATTTGTAGAGTTAAGAATTAAAAGAAACTTAGAGTTAGAATTTATTGAGTTAAGAAGTAAAAATAATTTAATTCAGCTTTTTATGTGAGATAAAAAAAAATAGAGTATTTTTATAATAGTGTCCTACAAATACCATGTATATCGATCAGTCTACCAACGTAGATGTATATCCTAACCCTTGAATGATCTCTCCTATTTTTCAAAGCACGATTGCCTCGGAAAACTATTTATGAACATCACACTCATTTAATTACTTCCCTCCACATTCAATACATAACTGCGTACAACTGCAATCTACTGCCCTCCACAGCATTCTAGTTCAAACAAACTCCATGCCCAGATCACAAAAATGATTAGCCATATACAACACAAGCTCGAACAAAAAATATAACAAATTATTAATCAATAATAATGGATGAAAAATAGAAAGAAATTGAATAAAAAATGTAAATATAATAAAAAAAAGTATTTAAAAAAAATTCCGCCTATTTCCTTAACACTTTGAACATAAATTTTTGCAAAAGAAAAAATAAAAAAATCTAGATCTTAGATTTTTCCACGACCGAGCATGTATGCATCTAGTCAAACACTGGACATCAATTGTAGGAATCCCACGATGAGGTCCTTCAATAACATTTTTTCGAGTGCTGGTCGTGTTTTCTTGTTCACTTTGGCAACCCTTGAAGCGGTGTACTCTCCGTCCATCAGGTCAGATCCAAACACTGCTACAATGTATAAGCTCACGACGTGTCCTATGTACCTCATTCATATAACTTTACTGAAAAGAAAGAACAGAAGGAAAAGGAAAAGGTCGCACACACATTGCAAGCATGTCCACATTCTTCTCTAGTCTACTGTCTACGGGATTTGTTTAGAATTAATCCACAAACAAAAATGAAAAACCATCTTTGTGATCTGTGGAGAGAGGTCACAAGATATCATGACACGAAGCAAAAAAAAAAAAATGTTGAATAGTTGATTATGTGAGCTCTTCTGGTCTAGTTCCAATCTTTGAATTTGTTAGTCCAAAGCATGAGAATATGAAAATCAAAGTAAATCAGACACCCAATACAAGCACAAACGTACATCAATATATATAAAATGGTTCATCTTCCACACGATCTCCACATTATTCATTATTCCTTAATGACTCCTCTTAATAGGAATGGATTTAATGACCGTTGTTTAGTATTCTAACACCCCTTTCATTTTTCAATGAATAAAATTATTAATCCTTCGTACTCAAAAACTTTTGATTTGCCTCACTTGCTTCATATATTTATCAACTCATTTTGTGGGCTCTTTTGTTTATGAAGACCATTCCTCCCTTCTGTGCACTGTGTCTGTTTTACAGACACAAGAAAAAATCCAAGAAAATCAGGTTGATGCTTTCGCACCATTTACTGATTCGACGAGACCCCATTATATTTACATAGAAGCCCTCTTCATATCAATTAGTTTTCATGATTTCGTTGGGTCAAATAGCTTTCAAGAGAACCAAAATGGAAAAATAAAATATTATTTGTTAAAAAGATCATTACATTACATTTCCTTTCAAAAGTCTATCAAAATACCTTATATCTCATCAAAGGGGAAAATTCATGAAAACTTTGTATCACATGTCATGTTCAACGACAACTTAGCAGTTGAAAATTTTCTCTTATTTACAATTCTTAAAATACTTAAAAATAAGTACAATAAAAATGAGAATATTTCAATAGATATATGTGGTCACTTTAGTAATGACCAAATAAGAAATAAGTATATCGATAACAAAATTAGTATAGTATCCATTGGAGATAAATTGAAAGAATGGTGTTTGTATCAGTTTAGAGATGTCCATTGTAGACTAACAATTACTTCAACTAAAAGGAGTGATCAAACTCAAGTAGATGATGAGAGGAAGGAGAGAAGAATACCTAGATTGACTTGATAATCTTTTGTTAAAATATTTGACTAAAAGAAAATTAAGCAGGAATTTGAAGAAAAATAAATAAATAACAATAATAACAGAAAACTATAGATGTCTACCAATAAGAATAAAAAATGGATTTGTGAGATTTTCTAGTGATCATCTAATAAAATACTTTCTTTCTTATTGCCTAAGAAATTTATCACTATAGAAAGTGGCATCTCACAAGTTACAACTCATTTTTACTGTCTGTATTTTAGTTTTGTAATTGGTGAAAAAATATTTCAAATTTACAAAATAGGTTCCATTACATCTACATGAAACCCTCTTTATATTTATAGTTTTCATAATTTAGTTAAGTCAAATAGTTATGTCAAGTATAAAAGAGAACCAAAAATGAAGAGAAAAAAAAAACTAATTATTTGTTAAAAAAAATTATTACATTATATTTCACTTGAAAAGTCTATAAAATGCTGTATAGATCTCCTTAAAACTTCATTTCACTTGTCATATCATGGAGGGATCAAAATAGCCTATTATACAATAAGATATAACAAGCCTATTTATATGCTATTATATTGTGTTTTATATACCAAACACACCTTAAACTAATGTTTATGACAATAATTTCCTTAAAATGTACATTTGAGACTTTGACTAGGTTGGAGTACAAAATAAATATGTACTTAATTTTTTTGGGCACATGTAGAACTATATACTCCTATAGATTTGATCAGTTTATACTCCTACATAAGTTATATTGCATTGTGATAACACCTCCTTAGATCTTATGTTTTTTTTTCAAATCAATTTAGGTTGACAAAAATAGAAAAATTTACTTCTTAATGCGCATTACATTGACTTAGAAGGTTTTGATTTAGTAAAAAACGAAGATGAATGGTATCCTTGTAATATTTATTACATTTTGAATTTGGAAGATCCTTCAATTTGTGTAGTGACTAAGAAAATGAAATTAAAATTCGGGCTGGAAAAAGCTAAGGCATTATGTTTTTTTGTTTTTTGTTTTTTTGTTTTTTTTTTTGTAAACAATGAAACAGTCATACTAGTATCATTAAAGCAATGCCCTTCCATTGTACTAAGACAAAGACTTTGCTCACAATTATTTTAATTGTCACAGCTCTTTTTCTATCTATAGTTGTTTGTTCTATTTATTATTAATTGGATTTATTTTTAATTGATAAGACTTACACTTTATTTCTAATATTTTAGGATGATGATGACAAAAGATGTGAAGAGAAGTTACAGTCAAAACCTGTGAGTTCGTTTTAACTCCCCCATCCATAAGTATAAATTTTGTAATTTTCACTTTGGTTTGATGGGAATTACAAATTTCGTAAAAGTTGCGGCATAAAAATAAAAAAACACTATATATTGTTTGAAAGCCGTCGAATGAAATATAATACAGCATTGTAGATTCTCATAGAAGCCATTACATTAAAATAAAATAAAATAAAAGACTGCATATCCTCTATAAACTGTCATAAAGGCAATATGCTGACTTTGTATCCATAACAAAGTTAGTATAGCATCCATCTTTCGTTTAATTTATTTTTTGTTATTGATTTCTTTTTAAATGACATGATATTGTTAATTATCGAGAAACATTTATATCAGTTCCCAGAAAGGAATTTGACCTAGACTGACGCTATTGAAAGTGACATCAAAAGATGCTTCCGTTGTACAATGCCTTGAACTGGCATGAGTTAAAAATCTAGTTTTTTGTATCAATGATTGTAAATACTATGAGACGGTTGCCACTTAAATGGTTGTGTGCAACACTTCTTCTGTGTCTCCTCATCCAAGTATATTAAGTTGCCTGACAATCAGATATTCCAAGTGTCGCAAGTTTACGAGACTTCTTCCAAATCAAAGTCTAGAACATCGGTATGCAAAGGATCCATGATCTGTAATTTCATCCCCTATTTTAGAAATATGTCCTTTGTATTCAGCCTTTTCCCAACTACCAGTCAATCTCTGAAGTTATGTTTTGGTGTATTAACCTGTCTCGCTTAGAATTTTTTGGCACCCCTTCCTTGCTGACTCAATGCATATATGTTCATGGGCACTTCTAGTAGAGTGCAGCTTACTGGAGGCATAGCCCCTTTACTTCAAATTTTCATTCTGATTAAGGAAAATCGATCTCACTGTCAGACAGTTGGATACAAATCATTTCTTCCAATTTGGTGGGTGCCAGTGTCAATTTGTCCCTCGAATCATATTCCCATTGGGTGTCAGCCGTCCCCTCCATCACTTATAGTATGCAAATGTAAAGATTTTTCAAACTCTTCAACAGCAGTTCTATCTGATCAATCAACTGGAATATTTATACTCCAAAAGTTCTTCTCTTTTAGAATAATATGCTTTTCTATTGATTTTATTATTTGGCAAAATTGGCTAATTTAGGAACACGGAAACAATTTATCATAGGAGTAATTTGCAAAACAGCTGGGCAAAAGGTAACAACAACGGTCGATTATTTTGTCATTTTTAAATACTTGAATCGGATGCAATGACACATAAGATTAAACATGCACAGCCCCATTGATCATAAGATTAAACAAGATTAAACATGCGAATCCAAGATATTCCCGCTACATAATCAGAAAGGTGCAAACATTTAGAATGCCCGTGGACTTTTAAGGCCTAACTACAATGTGTTTAATACTAAATTATTTTCTCCTCTTCTGGGATGAATTATTGGGTGAAACTGTCCAAACAGCTCAACTATGGAATTGGTGAATTAGATCAAATTAAGAATAAGTATGTAGATGCCCTTGGAACCTTAAATCTTCTAATTATATGATTGATCAAAACTGTATACAGAAAAATGTCCAAAATGAAAACTCATGAAACTAAAGAAAAATCTAGACTCATAATGCTCAAAACACAATTTCCACCCTTCAAACTTAAGAACAAAATGTTTTCTTTCAACTGTTCAACTGTTCAAGTTTTAGTTCAATTAGACACTATTTGACCTTCTAATAGTAAGTTATAAGAATACTACTTCAAACTAAAAATTTCATTAGCCACCCAACTCTCATTTTCTCTCCTTGTGTAACCTCTTTGTCTTTCTTAATTAAATTTTTAACAACCAAAGACGTGTATTTATACCCTGATTAGGTGTTTTTTGGGTTGTGGGCCAAAAAGTAATACATTTGGGCTCTATTTTACTTCCACACCATATAAAAAAAGACTAATGAACTCAACAATTCTCCCTCTTTTGATTATGTAGAGGTATTGGCCATCTTAGCCAATGAGTAATATAACTCAAACTTCCCTCTTAGCAATGTTTTTGTCAATATATCATTCATAATATCATTTGTATGAATTTTTTAAAGTGTCAGCTATTTAGAATTAAGAATATTGCATATCCAATGATATCTTATATCAATATGTTTTAATCTAGTATGAAAAGTTCCATACTTTGTTAATGTGTGAACACATTAGATTTTGGAAAGCCAAGATGACACTATGCCAAGTTATTACCGGTCTCAATTAACGTCCTTTTATGATGCCTTTCATACTTTAGCCACTTGTTATAAATAGAGGCCCCCATTGTGGCCTTAAGGACGTGTGACTTCCACACTCTTCTCTTGACAACTTGAGTTAATATTCCTCTATCCACTTCTTCATAATCTCTAAGCTTCATTTCATTTCTTGATGGCCACTATCGCCAACATTAAAGAAACAAACTAGGTACCTGACAGGGCCCCGAGCAATATCGAGAGGCAAACAAAGTAGCCACTAGAGATTGAGGTAGTCGATTACTCCAAAAGGGCATAGTGGTTCCATGCCACCGTGTTGGGTGCAAAAGATGGGCTGCTGTCTATCGTATCCTTAATGATGGGTATTGAGGCTGTACATAAATATGCTAAGACCATGGCCTTCATCGAAATCACTGGAATGGTTAGTGGTTTTTGTAGGATGGCCCTCAACGAGTTTGTCTCTGTTTATTCCTAATTTGACACAAAAATGGCCCAATTGCAGAGAGAGCTCAAGGGTGGAAGCATTGACTCAAGTGAGCTCGAGGCAAAGAAAAGGGAGTTGCAAGCCCACTGCAAGCTATCGTGGCATTTGTTGTGGCTTTTGCTGAGGGAGCACTAATATTGCTTCTTAAAGCGGCCTTCATAAAAAGTTATGGTGTGTGGATCGGTGTAGTGGTAGGATTGTCGAGCCTTGCCTTGTTTGCTTTTAGATGGCTAGGTGTAACTTTGGGGTGTGCTCCCATGGTTTAGGACTTCCTTAAGGGTCATAATTAGAGGATGGTTTGCCATTGCTATAACTTTTGGCCTCACCAAAGCTATTTGATGCACTGGAATTTGATCGATCCATGCCTTGCATCTCTCAGATATATATATATAGTCAATTATATTTAGCCATATATATTTGTTGGGCTTATTGGTCCCTTTCTTATGTAGATATATAGTCCAAATTTTTTGAGGCCACAACTCAAAGTAATTAAAGTGGGTATAAATACCCCTTTTGGCTAGAAAGACCTAGAAGAACCAGTGCTGAGAAAAAAAAAAAAGGAAAACAATGCTATTGAAAGAGAGAAAGGAAAAGAGGGACCACCGAAAGAGAGGAAAGAAAAGACAGGGTTTTTTCATCTTAAGTTTAGAAAGGATATCAGTGTCCGATTAAGCTGAAACTTAGATTGATAGAAAAAGTTTGGTTCTTATTTCTGAATGGTAGAGATTGTATTTTGGGTACAGTAAGTTCTGCTTCTTTTTAGTTTTTGTAGGTCTATACTTTAGGCGATTTTCTGTGTGTAGTTTTGATCAACCGTGTAATTAAAGGATATTTTTTATGGTCCGATCAAGCTTATTTTTGGTTAGTAGTTGGAGGACACATGTATCTTCTTTGTGGACGGTTGGATTGGGTTTTTGTGAACTGTAAGGGTAGGTTTTCTATTAGAACCGAGGTTTCTCAATTCTAGTAACTTTCTACTCTCTTATCTGTGGTAAAATTGGTAAACCGTATAGATGATTATTGACCCGTGGTTTGATTGAACTGAAATTTGGATAGCTGGTAGGGGACATTTAGGAGTTCATCTTGAATAGTTGGATTATTTTCTTGGGGTATACTTGTTGAGTTGTAGTTAACAACACGTGGTTAGCTTGTCTTACTCAACTCATTAGTCTCTCATTTAGTCCAAATTGAATTTTGTTCAATTTGTTTGATGTAATTGAGGCTGTGTACCTCTATTGTACTTACTTAATTATAGTGGAGTTTACCTTTGGCTTGGAGTGTCCCGTGATTTTTCCCCTTTTTGATTTGGAGGGGTTTTCCACGTAAAAATTGGTATGTTCTCTTGCATGATTTATTTGTATTGTCATTTTTGTTATTCAATCATCTCCTCATAGGTTTAAGCAAACGACAGAAGTTTCTTGGGTTATTTATACTATGCTATCCCCTTTCTCCCATCAGAATGGTATCAGAGTCTGGTTAGTGTATGTGGCTCATTTGAACAATGGAGTTGAATGTGAATAAATTGGTTTGTTTAAATGACACAAATGATCATATATGGAAAAGTAAAATGAAATATCTCCTATTTGTAAAGAAATTGCATTTGCCAGTGTTTACTACTACAAAACCTAAGTCTAAGACTGATGAAGAATGAGAATTTGAGCATGAACAAGTTTATGGTTTTGTACGACAATTTGTTGGTGATAATGTTTATGATCACATTTGCAATGAGACACATACATGAGCTTTATGGAGCAAACTTGAGACTTTTTATGCTTCAAAGTTTGGTAATAACAAGTTGTTCTTGTTAAAAAAATGATGCAGTTAAGATATAACGAAGGGAGTTCAGTTGCTAACCACTTGAATGAGTTTCAAGGTCTCATTGATCAATTGTTAGGCATGGGCATTAAGTTTTGATGACAAGGTTCTCGGGCTATAATTACTTGTTACCTAACTTGATTCTTGGGATACTTTTCGAATCTCTCTTGCTAATTTTACCTTCGGTGGTATTTTATCATTGGAACTTGTAAAGGATGGTGTGTTGAATGAGGAGATGAGAAGAAAATCTTAGGGTTCATCATCATCCAAATCAAAGGTTTTAATTATTAAAAATAGAGGGAGAAGTCAAGAAAAAGGAAATGGTAAAAGAGGTAGAAGTAAGAATCACAACAGGTCAAGATCTAAGTACAAGAATGTCCAATGTCATTATTATGGGAAAATGGGTCATATTTAGAAAAAGTGCTACAAATGGAAGAGATAAAATAAAGATAACAGTGATAAACACAATAAGAAGAATGTGAGTAATGATCGTGTTGCTACTACATTCACTTCTGGTACTAGTGACCTCATTATTAATTGTGATGATGATGTGATTAATCTGACGTCTAATGAGACTAATTAGGTCATAGATAGTGGTGCTTCTCTTCATGTTACTTCAAGAATGGAATTCTTCACAATATATACTCTTGGTGATTTTGGAGTTTTGAAGATGGGTAATAACGGCTGAGCAAAATTCATTGGCATTGGTAATGTTTGCTTAAAAACTAGCAATGGAGCATAACTAATATTAAGGGATGTTAGACATGTCCCTGATATTCATTTGAATTTGATTTCAATGGGAAAGATAAATAATGAAGGTTTTTACAGTACCTTCGGTGATGCCCAGTTGAGGCTTACCAAAGGCTCCTTAGTTGTAGCACGAGGTAGGAAATGCTCTAATTTATATCTCATGTAAGCTATTATCTTCAAAGATGTTGTAAATGCAATAGAGAATGATAATTCCATTGAATTATGACATAAGCAACTTAGTCATATGAGTGAAAAGGGGATGAATTGTTTAGCAAGAAAAAACCCACTTCTAGACATAAAAAGTACAGTTTCAAAGAAATGTCCTCATTGTTTTATTGGAAAGCAAAATAGAGTTACATTTAAGAGTCACTCGCTTTTAAAGAAATCAAAGTTGCTTAAATTGGTGCATTCTGATATGTGTGGTCCTTTAAAGGTACACTCACTTAGTGGTGCTCTTTATTTTGTGACTTTTACTGATGATCACTTAAGGAAGTTTTAGGTTTATACTTTGAAGATTAAAGATAAAGTCTTTGATGTATTTAAACAATTTCATGCCTTTGTTGAGAGACAAACTGGTAAGAAACTGAAATGTGTCTACACTGATAATAGTGGTGAGTATAGAGGTCCATTTAACGAGTATTATAGAAAGTATGAGATCAGACACCAGAGGACATCTCCCAAGATACCACTGTTGAATGGTTTAGTAAAAAGGATGAACAGAACTTTGATTGATGGGATCAGATGTCTTCTTTTAAATGCAAAATTGCCTAAATCTTTTTGAGGTGAAACCTTGAATACAGTGACATATGTAATTAATTTGTCTCCTAGTGTTCTACTACAAGGTGATGTTTCAAACAGAGTTTGGTTTGATAAGGAAGTCTCTTATGACCATTTACGAGTCTTTGGTTGTAAGGTTTTTGTTCATGTCCCTAAAGATGAAAGAGGGAAGTTAGATGTGAAGACTCAACAGTGTATCTTTCTTGGTTATGGTGAAAATGACTTCGGGTACCGTCTATATGATCTGATTAAAAAAAAGCTTGTAAGGAGTGGAGATTTTGTGTTCGTTAAAGATCAAAACATTAAAGACATTGAGATATCAACTCCTCAAGTTAATGAGAATCTTGCTAATATTGTTTCATTTCCTCAGACACCTCTAAGTGATCAAGTTGATGTTTATGGCAATGTTTAAGAACATGATGAAAATGTTTAATAGGATCATAATATACAGGGTGCAGGTGATATTGATGCTTTTACAAAAGATCATCCGTATACACCTCTACCTCTATTTCAGCCAAAGAGGTTCAATAGAATTCCAGTGCCTTCTACCTAGTACTTTTTTGATGAGTTTATGATGTTAACTGATAGGGGAGAACCTGAGTGCTATAAAGAAACAATTGAAAGTGAGCACGAGCAACATTAGATAGATGTTATGACAAATGAGATAAGATCTTTATATGATAACTTTACTTATGAGTTAGTAAGTTACTTAAAAGTAAGAGGGCTTTAAAGAATTGATGGATTTATAAAATAAAGTAAGAAGAAAATACTTCATGTCACAATATAAAGCCAAATTGGTTGTCAAGGGATTCAATCAGAAACAAGGCATCAACTTTGAAGAGATCTCCTCACCGATGGTAAAAATGTCTTCCATTCAATTTGTGTTAAGTTTGATTGCTAGCTAGGACTTAGAAATCGAGCAAATGGATATGAAAGTAGCTTTTCTCCATGGTGACTTAGAAGAAGAAATTTATATGGAACAACCATAGGGTTTTGAGGTGAAAGGAAAAAAAGATTATGTGTACAGGCTAAAGAAAGGCTTATATGGCTTGAAACAAGCTCCAAGACAATGGTATAAGAAGTTTGAGTCTATTATGGGGGAGCAAGGGTATAAAAAGACTATTTCTAATCATTGTATTTTTGTTTAGAAATTCACATGAAGGACTTGGGACCAATAAAGAAGATCCTCGACATGTTAATCACTCAGGATAAGAAAAAGAAAAGGTTTTATCTGTCCCAAAAGCAATACATTGAAAATGTGCTTTAGAGGTTTAACATGGATATAGCTAAAGTGGCGAGTACTCCTCTTGCTAAACATTTTAAATTATCCATTAACCAAAGTCCTTCCACAGAAAAAGAGAAGGAAGAGATGCAAAGAGTTCCTTTCACATCAGCTGTGGGTAGTATGCAATGGTGTGCATAAGGCCTGATGTAGCTCATGCAGTTGGCATAATTAGTCAGTTCCTTTCAAATCTTGGTAAAGAGCATTGAATGTAGTGAATTAGATAATGAGATATTTGAGACTTTGTTTTAGGAGTAATAAGTCAATTCTTATTGGATTCATAGATTCAGATGTGACAGGTAATATTGACTCTAGAAAGTCTACTTCAGGTCATGTGATTACTCTTGTGGGGAGAGTAGTGAGTTGGCAATCTCGATTGGAAAAATGTGTTGCATTGTCCACTATAGAGGCAAAGTTTATTACAATAACTTAAATGTTTAAAAAGTTGCTTTAGATAAAAAGGTTTATGAAAGAACTTAGTTTTGAACAATCAAATTATGTGTTGTACTGTGATAACCAGAGTGTCATTTATCTTGGTAGAATCCAACTTTTCATGCTAAGTTAAAACATATTAATGTGCAGTATCATTGGATACGAATGTTTTTTATTCTAAACAGCTAGTACTTAAAAAGATTCAAACATATGATAATATTGCTTATATGATGACAAAGGTATTGTCAAGATGGAAATTTGAGCTATATTATACATTGACTGGGATAACCAATATCTCCATATAATTAGGAAGGAGAGAATTGTTGGGCTCATTGATCCCTTCCTATTTAGATATATAGCCCAAATTTTTTGGGATCACAACCCAAAATAATTAAAGTGTGTATAAATACCTCTTTTGGTTGGAAAAAAACCTAGAAGAGCTAGTGTTGAGAAAAAAAGAATAAGGTTGCTGAAAGAGAGAGAGGAAAAGATAAAGTTCTTTAATCTAACGTTTGGAAAGGATATCAGTGTCCCATCAAGTTGAAACTTAGATAGTTGATAGAGAATGTTTGGTTCTTATTTCTGAATGGTGGAGATTGTGTTTCAAGCATAGCAAGTCTTACTTCTCTTCAGTTTTCGTCGGTTTATACCCTAGGCGATTTTCTGCGTGCAGTTTTGATCAACAGTGTAATTGGAGGATTTTTTGTGGTTTGATCAAACTGATTTTTGGTTAGTAGTTTAAGGACACATATATCTTTTTTGTGGACAGTTGGATTGGGTTTTTGTGAACTGTAAGGACAAGTTTTCCATTAGAAACGAGGTCTCTCAATTCTGGTAACTTTATGCTTTCTTATCTATGGTAGAGTTGGTAAATCATGTGGATGATTATTGACCTATGGTCTGATTGAGCTGAAATTTGGACCACTTGTAGGGGACATTTGGGAGTTCATCTTGAACGGTAGGATTATTGCCTTGAGGTTTACTTGTTGAGTTGTAGTTGAGAGCACATGGTTAGTCTATCTTACTCAACTTATGAGTCTCTCGTTTAGTCCAAATTGAATTTTGTTTAATTTGTTTGATGTAATTGAGGTTGTGTACCCCTATTATACTCACTTAATTATAGTGGAGTTGACCTCTGGCTCGAA
The DNA here is from genome assembly GCA_020883675.1 of Bruguiera gymnorhiza. NCBI lineage: Eukaryota > Viridiplantae > Streptophyta > Magnoliopsida > Malpighiales > Rhizophoraceae > Bruguiera > Bruguiera gymnorhiza. Next base: position 1,102,209 of record JAIRCJ010000136.1, on the reverse strand, counting down.
GTGTCCTGTGATTTTTCTCCCTTTTGATTTGGAGGGGTTTTCCACATAAGAATTGATGTGTTCTCTTGTGTGATTTATTTGCATTGTCATTTTTGTTATTCAATCATCTCCTCATAGGTTTATGCTAGTAGAAGAAGTTTCTTGACCTATTTATTCTTTGCTACCCCCTTTCTCCCATCAATATTGTCGTATGTAGGCTTTTATTTCTTCTACTTCCTCTTTCTTCTTCTTGATGATCTTTTTTGTATGTCTTTCTAGATTCCTTCACCCTTTCATTTGCAAGTTTAAAAAACCATAGGTATTGGGTTTTTAATTTCTTGTTTTGTTTGCCTTAAAAGCTAAGGTGATGAGCAAGCTTTTGTGTAAGAGGATAGATGGCTAGTACTGGATGTTTGTTTTCTTTTTCCTTGGATCCACGTGGTTCTTGTATAATAAAATATATATATGTTGCAATTTCATAAAAATTCTAGTTTCTTCCTTTTGTGACAGGTTCACAAAAATATTAGAATATGAAAATGCTTGTTGCAATAATATCTTAAAGGTATTTAATGCCATGAAAGTTTTAATAAGAATCTACTATTCTTTGAATTTACAGCAATTGAAGCACCATTGATATATCTAATATGATGTCTATTAGCTTGGTAACTTTTTGCTTAGTGATAAAATTCTCTTTGTTATCAAATTATCAATTTTTTGTTGGCAATTTTGGAGATTTAAATAGCTAAGTCAAATATGCAAGAAAATCAAAATGACAAAAAAATTATTATTTGTCAAATAGTGATTGCATTACATATCGCTTCAAAAGTCTATCAAAAATAGTTGCTATTTCATCAAAAAGGAAAATTCACTAAAACTTTATATCACCATGGTGGAGGATAGCTTAGCAATTGAAAATGTCTAACTTTTGTTTATAACTATTACAATATTTATTATTTGTGATTAGTCATTAGCTTTGCTTGAGAACCTGCTTAATTAGGGTCAATATCAATAATATTTTGTAGTTTTTATTAAACTAATTTTATTTTCTTCACTATATGTTAATATTCTTGTAATATTAATGTGTTAAAAAAATTACTAGGTGATCATATATATGTATATGATGTGGCTGTGCGCCAAGTGCAAGTTGATCTTGAAACTATCTAACAAAGTAAATATAGATAGAATTTAAAAATTTAATCTAACTTAATCATTAAACTTATCAATTTTTTCCATGTCATTGTGGAAAATAAAGACCTTATAAGTTACATAGGTCAATGAATCAAATTTCTAAATAATTACTCCTCAATTACTTCTCTTTTAGTCTCCGATACATTTTTTAAAAACCTTAGTTTTTCATTAGAAAATGAAAATCAATTACACCATCCACACTTCAATATTTACAATGATAAAATAAAAAGAATTTTCTTAATTTGATTTAATTTTTAAATGAATTAAGTTAACTTAATGTTAAATGTAAGTAAAAATTAAAAAAAAATCAATTGAAATAAAAAAATAAATATATTTATGTAGTTTAAAATTATGTATATAATATCATAAATAAAAATAGTCTAACAAATATAGGATGGAGATATTATAACTATGAACTTAATGGTACGATGTTCATATATAATCTTAAGATTAATGCATCCAATTTTGGGAATAATCATTTGATTGTTATAGGTACAATGGTGAAGGTCAAGGTCATCCACCATATAGAAAGGTAACCTTCTTGATTTGATGTCTAGATTGGATTAATTCTAAGTCATTAAACTTAGAAATTTAAGGGCATTGAACTTGTTTATTCTGTCCATGTCATTGTAGAAAATAAAGATCCTATAAGTCATATAGGTTAATGGGTCGAATTTCTAAGAAATCTTCAATTATTGCTTTTCAAGCTTTAGATGCATTTTTTAAATTCCAAGTCTTTCATTAGAAAATAAATATCAATTATATCATCTATGTGTCAATATTTACATTAAAAAATGGAGAAAATTTTTTAATTTAACTTAATTTTTAGGTGAATTAAGTTAAATTAATGTTAAATATAATTGAAGAAAAAAATTAATGAGATTTAGTTGAAATGAAAAAAAAATTAAATTTGTATAGTTTAAAATTATGTATATGATATCTTTAAATATATATATATATAACAGTCTATTATCCAAAAAACCATTATAAAATTTGAACCTATAAAAGTCAAATAACTTGTTTTTAAACCTTTTGAACCCTTTAAAGTATATAACCCATTAAAACCTATTGATCCCTTTATCTAGGGGATTAAAAGAAAACTTGCCGCTTTAAAACCACCTTTATCCTCTTTTTCCAAAAAATAAGTTAACACTTTGGGAAACAAATTCCAAATAGAATCCTCAAGACCAAAGTCCTATGAAAACCATTTTTTACCCCTATAAATAACAAAACTTGAAATAAATCATATCTTATGGCCAAAACCCATATCTAGACTTATAGCTCCAGATCTTGACTTAGAAAATAAACCAAATACATTAAACCAATACGAATTTCAATGCCTCTTCCATTTATGAATGAAATATTGATGACGTGTCAGAATATCATATCCTTAGTTTTCTACAACAAATGATTATGACAACAAATGTCTACAAAATCCATAACAATACCTTAGATAAAACCATTGTTGAACTCCTTATAGTAGGATTTTTAGGACAACTCAAAGGATGGTGGGGTTATCATCTCACTAATGATCAACAAGATCAAATCCTTAGAGCTATCAAAATCATAAAAGATGGTGTACCCATCTTAGATAGTTTAGGAGAACCTATAGAAGATGTTATAGCTTGTCTCATTCTTACTATTTCTCTTCATTTCATAAGTGATCCATCTCACCTTAGAGAGAAAACCATTGAATGACTCACAAACCTTAGGTATAAGAAACTTAGTGAGTTCTAAAATTACAAAAATACTTTTCTTACTAAGGTTATGCTTTCTAACTAAACCTTTTAAAGAGTAAAATTTCTCATTGGACTTCCAAAACTCTTAAGAGGAAAGGTTAGCCAAATCATCAAAACTGTTCATGGGATCCCTATCCCTTATGATTGACTCACTATGATGAATTGATCAATTTTACCCAACAAGAAGGATTTAAGATTTGTCAAACACTTTATTAAGCAACATTTCATCACTTACAAATATTTTTCTATGTTGTTAAACAAAATGGACATGTGATATCCTAGTCCAAGATATCTTTATTCCAAATAAAAGTAAGATTCCTTAAATATTACATCTCTTTCAAGGAACTATTACTCCTATTGAAAGAGCCCTTTCTTTCACAAACAAATTTTCTAACAAAATCATTAAAAAATCCTAACTCCAAAGATTTTTAAAAAGTCTCAATTATATTATGGAATTCATTCCAAACATAAATATCATTGCAAAACCTCTTCATGACTTCCTTAAGAAAATGCTTATTCCTTGGACTCCTCAGCATATTGCTATTGTCCAAAAAATCAAAACCATGGTTAAAGAAATCTCTTGTATTCACCTTCTTGACCCTTCACTTCCAAAAATAGTTGAAACTAATGCCTCTAAACTTAGATATGGAGGTATTCTCAAACAAGTTAGAGAGGGAAAGGAACAAATCATATAGTTTGCATATGCATACTAGAATGATTGTCAATGCAATTATTCCACCATAAAAAAAGAAATTTTGTCCATTGTCATATGCATTACAAAATTTCAAAGTGATTTACTTAATCAACAATTTCTTTTATGGATTGATTACAAATCTATAAAAGAAATTTTACAAAAAGATGTTCAAAACATTACATCAAAACAAATTTTTTCAAGCCATTCTTTCTACATTTGATTTTCAAATTGAATATATAAGAGGAGATAGAAACTATATTCTTGATTTCCTAACTTGAGAATTTCTCCAAAACATACCCAAAGATGCCCAGGAAATCAAAGAATAAAGGTAAAGCTCTTATTTAAAACTCGAAGGAGAGCTCAGTCTCAACTCCTTCCCAAAACCCTATTCCATCCCAAAGACTTTATGATGCCTATGCTCCTCCAGTAAGAACCTCGATAAAACAATTGGTCAACACATAAGGTCAATCTTCAAAACCAATCGAAACCTTAAAAACTCCAAAATCTCAATCCTCAAAAACCTCATAAAAAAATTTACAAATCTAAAATGGATGGAAAACATCCACAACATTTCAAAAGTCCTCCAAATATTATTTTCTTTTAGAGACCTTTATAGAGAGGATACAAGTAAAGTAATACCATTTATCCCTTTAACTTTTACAAAAAAGATTTCAAAATCTTATTTAACATATTTTAATAAAAATTAATTTCAAAATATCTTTGTCATAGAACAAGGATTCTATGATAAAAACCCTTTTGTCACCATCCAAAAGATTTTCCCTTCAGGATGGTATTTCAAACCCTAAGACCTTTTCAAACTATAAACATATTACATAAACATACTTGAAGTAACAGAGTTAGCTAGATTCAAACACTTTTATCTAGACAAAACCCATAATGACCTAACTTACTTAACCTATCATGTTTTACAAATCATTCCTCCTTATAAACAGGGAACAAAACTTTCAAAACACAGAACCTTCCTTATTTCCCTTAAAACCAGAACCAGTTATTGTCAAACCTTTTCATATTGAGATTACCAATAGGTCTGGCATAATACTTTCCTTATCCAAAGCCAAAAGGGTAGCCATTCATGGTTATTCTATTTTGATATCAAAATAAGCACTACAAAAATTCTCAACTAGTTCAAACAATGGTGGAACTATTTTGGTTCTACTCCTAATATCCTTGTTCTAGAAGTTCGGGAAAGTTATGACCTATTTAAAACCAAATATGAACCATTTACCAATAAGAGAAGGTTTACACCATTATTCCTTTTCTTTTCAAAACTCTTCCTCCCATGGGTTTTAACTTGATATCTTGATTACCAAACCCAAGATGAAACCTTAGTCCTCTTTAGAAGATTTAAAATCAAATGGTGGGACTCATTCAAAATTCCTAAAAAATTGTTAAAACCCAATATTAAAACATGGCTAGACAATGTAAATCAACCAATATTGGCCCAACCATTATAAACCAAGGTCTCGAATACCACATTCTTGGCCCAAAAATCCCATATTGTAGCTTTTAAGGTAACAGCCTAAACAAAAGAAGAATATTTTGAGATAATGCAACATTTATTGCAATCCAAAAATTCTTTAGAAAGGACTTGGACCATTAAAAAATAGTGACTCCTTGTCCTTACAAAGTCTACAAAACATTGAAGAAGACTGCTTCAACATAGTTTCCAAGCTTAAGCAGCCTAAAACCAATCAAAAGTAAAAGTTGATAGTTTAAGACAAAGCTTGTGATGGCCAGTTGTTAGAAAATGACAAAACAACTTTCAGTGGAAAAGAGGAGACAAACACTCTGTTTGCTGACTTTACAAAAGGAGAAAATAGCTTTCAAAAAGAAGAGAATATCTTTTACAAAAACTAAAGTATCTTTACAAAAGTAAAGATTGTTTTACGAAAAGAGGTTCTCTCTTTACAAAAAGAAAGCTACTTTTCCAAAAGAAGATATTAGCTTTTACAAAAGAGGATTTCTTTTTACAAAAAGGAGGTTTTAAATGATTGCCTCTGCCCTTGGCTTCTCACTTATATAAGGAAGCTCAAAATGCATATGCAAGACATCATTTTGAGACTTTTTGAATGTCAAATCCTTTCTCTACCTCTTATATCCATATCCCTTCTATTTGTAATTCTCCTCCTCTTGTATTTAGAGTTTTATATCAATAAAATTTTTAAAATTTTATCATACAAAAAGTATAGTTCAGTTGCACACCCCTAAATGGTATCAGGGCCAATCTCGATTGATTTTCATTATATTAAAACATAAGGTATATTTCATGTTTATTGATTCATATTTTTGCATTGAAGTGTAAAACACATTTTTGCATTATGGTGTAAAGCATACTTTTGCATTGTGGTGTCAAGCACAATATCCTTTCCGAGTATTTTTTGTCTAAGGCTCGAGGTCGTTTGTTATTCGTTAGACATCGTGTGAGTCGTTAGAACGTGGTTGACCATTAACAGCTAATGGATTATAAGAAGATTATTATGCTTAAGCCTTAATTCTTGAGTCTATATAAAACCCCAATTCTTGAGTGTGTAAAACTTCAGTTCATAAATATGAACCCAGTACTTTGCTGAATTGATGGTAGACTGCTAAATCTGGTTCTCTATATGGTTTAACTAAGTACCAATGGTATGAAGATAAGCATTTGAAAAATTGTTTTGTTGTTAATGGGTGATTTTGGTTTGTCTGAGAAAAGGGTGTTTAGATTCTATGACTTGGTTATTAGGAGTAGTCAACTATGTAGACTTACTACAATAAGTCATAGGGTTAACAAAGTTTTTGGTATAAGTAGGTTTTGAAGAAAAATGAAATTTCTTGATTAGCCAGATGTAATCCATCTATGGGGCATAGTTTGAAAACCAATCAAAAAATAACATGTGTGTTTTGTGAAAAGAGAGAAAAGTAAAGTAATCCTCTTGGATTTCTTTTCTTTTCTCAAGGAAATGTTTGAAAAAATAATTTCTTTTCTTTGTGTTATACAGAGTATAGAAATCATCATGTAAAAGGGTTTTATCAAGTTCAAAATCATTTTGTAAATCTTCTAAACATGCTTTTTCTAAAATATGTAATCCATTTTGTATGTTTTTTGTGATGGCACAAGGTATTGGAGAAGTTAGAGGTGATTGTTCTCGAGGGTTTGTATAGATTAAATGAGGTGTACTTGTATGGTAATTTGTGGTTTGGAAAGAGGTATTTGGAATGTTTGAGGTTGAAAATTTTGGAGGTTTTGTAGATAGGTTTGTGGTAGACAAGAGGTTAGAAACATGTCCTTGGCCAATTGTAGAAGAAGTAGAAGTTAGATTTATAGATCCAAAGCTTATAGATCTTTTATTAAAGGTTAGGACAACTTTTTTTTATCTTAGAATTGGTCTATTTTGGAAATTTCTATGTTTAGTTCAAGTTGTTTAGGAGGTTGAGATTTTACTGTTCCTTCAAGGATCCAATCATTAGGAAGGGTTATATCTTTCCATTGGATGAATTTTAGGATAATAGTGTTTAAGTGAGACAAATTGGTTTGTAAGGGAAAGGTTTCTCCTTTTTTAGATTAGAATTTGTGTTTTGATGCAAATGCAAAAATCATTATTTTGTAATGGATTTTGTAAATCAATGCAACTAGAATAGAGCCTTGCAGTATACTGTAATTATGAGATTTAATTTGTAAAATCATACTTCGTAAGATGTTTTTATCAAACAAAGCCACAATGAGATTTTGATAATAGTTAAAAGAATCTTGGAAGTTTGTAAATCTAGTATTCGTAAGGACTGTTAGAATGAAAGTGTTTTAATCTTCTTTTGTAAGAGGTTTTATGTCTACTTGTACTAAGCCAGTATGAATGTATTTGTAATGTTTATTTTTGTGGTTTTGTAAAGAGTTTTAAGAAAGAAAATGAACAATTTCAAAAGGTTTTAAAAGTTGTATATCTTTTTCCTTGATTTTGATAGTAATATCATTTTTTAAAACATTAAATTTTGAAATTTGATCATTTTAGACTTTTAGAATTTTCCAATCATTAATACCTCTAATAAAATTTTCTAGAGTAATTTCCTTGGTATTGACTATTCTTTGAGATTTAGAGTAATCTGATGTAGAGGTGTTATTATATAGATATATATATATATATATATATAAAACAGTGAGCTTGATGGTAACATATAAGCTCCTTTATATCTATAGTTTTAGTTTGATTAAATAGCTAAGTAAGATATAAAATAAAGCTGAAATAAAGAAAAAATAAACAAATTATTTGTTAAAGAAATCATCACATTGTATTTCACTTCAAAATTCAATAAATTACTATAAATATTTCACTAAAGCTTTACTTCACATGTGATAATATACTAGCCTATTATACAATAAGATCAGACTAACTAATTTATGTGCTATCTTGTCTCAAACATACCTTAAACTAATGCTTATGATAATAATTTCCTTAAAATCTACATTTGAGACTTTGACTGGATTGGATGGAAATAAATATGTATTATTATATTTTGTTTTTGGTACATCTACAACTAAAATTCAAATTTTATGAGTATGTGAAGAAGGCTTAATTTATCAAATTAAAGGTGGTTGATTGTTGAATCATAGCATCTCACAACAAAAATTATTATTATTATTATTATTTAAAAAGGAATTAAAATTAGTGTCTTCAATCTTCCTCATAAGGATGCTTATAAGTCAATTAGGAAGCAACTTGTGACATGTTTAGCAAGATGCATTATGGATAGTAATGGGATGTTAATAAATCAGATATAAAGACTTTTCCACTTATCTGATTCTTATCTTATCTAACAATTGTACTAATGTAACAGTTGATTTTGTTGTCATATTGCGAAAGTACCTTTCATTACATGGCATGTGTTATTGACTCTGCCGTTACAAAATTGACTCCTTTTCATCTGTTGTTTTGTATATATGTGTATACCTTGGAAATTAGAATAATGTGTGCAAAATTAAAAGACACTTTTTGGAACATAAAATTATAAAATGTGTTATTGTTTCTTCCTTTTGAGGAGTTGCACAATCTACACTTGCAATGGAATTGGTTTACTGGCTTCTTTACCTTTCCTTCTTTGCCTCTTGTTTTCATGTGCACAGTGGGTGCCAAAACCCATACAGACCTGTAGACATACATATGAGTTCAAATGTTTTGATGTCTTAATTGGGGAAAGTAACGGTTTGTATTGGTTCAAGTATTTTCATGTGCACAATGTAAAGATCATTTTGATTTCTTAATTGGGGAAGTAATAGGCATATATGTAGGTTCAAATGTTTCTAAAACTAATTTGTCACCATTGTGAATGTTTGAATGAGACCACAACATTTTAATTTCCTCTAAATTTTGATTTTTCTAAGATAATCTCTTTACACACACACACATATAGAGTCGGTCTTTTTGGACTTGTCATTCTAGATATTAAAGAGCTTATAAATTAAGTCTTGGACACGCTTTGGAAATTAAAGAAGTTTAAGTTTTGGACACCCATTTTCTACAAAATATTTTTCTCAGTTTCTTCTTTTCCAGTTTGGGACACACTTTAGAAATATCTAAGTCTCCATTAGATCATGAACATTAGTTACATCATTCATGCTTCAAGTCAAGGTCTTCTATGAACACAAAATTTTTGTCCAGTGAAATTCCAACATTAATTGGGAATTTGTTCTATTTGAGAGTTCTTAATCTAGGAGGGAATAATTTAGGTGGTTTGCTACCAGAAGAACTCTACTGATTGAATGAACTAGGAGTATTGGATCTCTCATATAACTCATCTTCTGGATTAGTTGTTTTAACCATAACTCTTTTGGGAAGGCAAATTAGTTTATTTTGGATAGCATAATGAATAGTATTATGGATCTCTTTGGTTATACTACAATTTTCTGAGTAAATTAAGGAACATGCATTTATGACTGAAGACATGTATATTTTTTCTATGCAATATGCTCAAGTTGGTTTTGGGATAAAAATTATATCCAAAACATAGAAGGGTAGCCCTCTTGAATTAATGTTTGAACTGGACTTGTCTTTTAACAAGCTAATAGGGGAAATACCGGTAGAACTTGGAAATTTGAGTTGTATTCGAACATTAAACTTGTCTCCTAATTAGTTGACTAGCTCAATTCCAAGAACTTCAAAAAATTTTGGGCAAATAAAGAGCCTAAACCTTCCCTATAACAAATTGAATGAAGAAATCCCATCAAAATTGATTAGTTTGCACTTTTATCATTTTTCAGCATGTCTTATAACTTATTAGGTAGGCTTCTAGACATGAAGGCATAGTTTGCCACATTTGATAGAAAAAGCTATGAGGGAAATCAATTTCATTGTAGACGTCCATTAAATATTAGTTGCAATATTGACTTACCATAATTACCACCATCTTTTGATGCAAGTAAAATGGCATGACATTGTTGATCCTGTATCCTTCTTAGTAAGTTTCATGGCGACCTACATCTATTAATGTTGGCTTTCGTGGATATTCTTTATGTCAACCCTTACTAGCAAAAAAGGTGGCTTAAGTTTATAAGAGATAGTCATTTCATGTTTTTTATACTTTTCCTAAATTGTTTTCTAAAGTAGTTAGAAAGTCATATTTTGCCTCATAATTTTTCTAAATTATGTACATATAGGTAGCTATAATTTATATGGCAGTATTAGACATGCTTTTCTTGAACTTACTTACTATCTTCTCATTGTGGTGCTACATGTCATGTTTCTATAAGTATTAATGTTGGGAAAGAGCTTGATTTTAAATAAAAAAATTAAATTAGATATATATTGGACTAGATATGGATTAAGTTTCTTGTAACTTGAATATTGCAACTGAAACACTAGATGCATAAATAATAAATATTTCAATGAAACACTTTACCTCGTTAATAATAGTTAGTAAGTGAGCAACATGTCACGTGGACACCTCTTATCCAGCCCACCAAACATGTTAAAAGACAAGAAACTGGGCTAGATTGAGTCTTTGTGGGCTGCTAACATTGTCCAGTCCCTTTTATTGCCCAAATACAGCAACATAAGGATCTAGAATTGTGCAAAAGTACCTATCTTTAGAGACTTCCTACAAAGAACATTAAGGAGACTTCTAGAAAGGACCATCTGAAATGACTATCTAGAATATTCTTTTTAAATATCTAGGATAATCTATTCTAGGACATTCTTTTAAGCAAGTATAAATAGGTCACACCTTTCAATTGTATAGTACACTCAAACGCTTAAATGCTTAAACGTTCTAAGCTCTCTTAATAAAGCTCTCCCACTTATACAATTCTCCTGTGCTCTTTGCTCTTCTAACACTTTCTGTTCATTCTCTCAACTCTCTAAGGCTTACTTAGTTCATCTTCTTTCACAAGATTGACTAAGTGTTATGTAGGTTAGCATGATCGAGGCCTAAGTTCATGGCAAGTGGTATTAGAGCAACGATTTTATTCTACATACAACTTGTTTATTGTTCAAGCTTCGAGTATGGCAAGTAAGGAAGGATTTATCGCAATCGTTGTGGAGGAACAACAAGTGGAGCAATAGGTGTATGGGGCAAGAGGAGCAATGTGTCTCATCTTAGCATGGCAGATCCAAGACCCCAGCAAGAGAATCCACAAAATCTTGTGTTGCTGGCTTAGAAAGGATTGTCACCAACTTGAATGCTAGAGTGGATGGACTTAATGAGCAAGTTGATAATGTGATCCATAAGAATTTTGAGATCACAAGGGCTGCTAAATTTATGATTGAAAAGTTTGACCAATAGTTTAAAGGAGAACTACTCTCCTTGAATTAAGAGTTATCTAACCTAAGGGAGTTTGTTAAAGGAGAAATTCATGACCTCTGTAGAGAGATGGAGTCTCTCCATCGGACCAAGCCACCTTTTACTAGTATAGCCATCATTAGCACTATTGCAATGCATGGCTTGAAGGTTCCCAAACCTGCCATGTACAACAACATCCGCAATGCCACTGCTATTAAGAACTTTCTCTTCGGTATACTTAGAGGTTATAGGGGTTGTTGATGAACTGGCTAAGGTAAGCAACACCTCAATCTTTTTGAGGGATATTACCCAACTGTGGTGGAGGCAAAAGCATTCCAAAAGAGAAAAAGGCTTATGTGTCCTTAACACTTAGGAGTAATTTAAGGCTAAATTGCATAAACACTTTATGCCCCATAATACAGACAATGAAGTTGGGGGAAAGTTATGTCGCCTAAGTCAAACAAGTAGTATTTTTTATTATATCAAGGAATTTACTACCCTTATGCTTGAAATTGATATATCCGATAGAGAACTTCTTTTCCACTTTAAGAATAGCTTGAAGGATTAGGCAAGAGTAAAGCTGGATAAGCACGATGGGCAAACTTTAAATGCTGCCATTACCACTGCCAAGACACTCATTGGTTACTTTACCCACTCTAGGAGTAAAAAGCCTAACTCCAACAAGAGTGAAGGAGAGAAAAACGTGTAGAAGTAGGATGTAAGCTATAATTAGGGTGAACAATATAAATCCTTAAGTAGCAATCTTAAGTATGACCAGAATTCCTCAAGTAAACAAAACTTAGGTAATCCCCTAAAGCCCTACTTCATTTGTGATGGACCGCATTAGGTATAAGACTACCTTAATTGTAAGGCAATGAATGTCATAATGGTATAACATAACAAGGAAAAACTGAGAGATGAGCCCTAAGCTGATGTAAGAGCTATCCAGTAATTGGGTAACCTTTCCAAACTTTTCTCTCCATCAATTCTCAAGAAGAAGGGACTATTGTACACAAATGTCGCCATCGAAGGCAAAGTCGCTTGTGTGATGCTAGACATAAGAGCAATATACAACTTCATGGACGTACAAGAGGCCAAGTGTCTAGGCCTCAAACTTACAAAAGGAGATGACAACATTAAGGCTATCATTTCAAAAGCAAAACTTGTTCAAGGCATAGTGTAAGGAGTAGTTGTACAAATCGGAGATTGGACCAGTAAGTTAGACTTTATCATTGTTCCTATGGATAATTGCAAAGTGGTGCTAGGTCTTACATTTTTCTACAAAAATTTGCTATTTTCATTCCTGCCTCAAGTTCTCTTATGATACTTGATACTTCCAACATCTGAGTGATTCCTTTAAAGACAATGGAGAAGTCAAAACCATCGATAATTTATGCCCTGTAACTCAAACAGGATCTTAAGTCAGATGAAAGCTACATTGCTACCATACGGGAACTCAGTGATGAGGGAGATGTAGCAACACCTACTCCTACAATGTTGCAATCTATCCAAGTTGTTCTTATTGAGTTCAAGGACATAATGCCTTTTGAACTACCCAAAAAGTTACCTCATATACGAGATATAGATCATCATCATATAGCGTATCTAGAACTCGCTGAACTAAGTCAGAAACTCTATGACTTGATTGATTCGGACTACATTTAACCATTGAAAGCCCCTTTTGGTGCTCTAGTCATCTTCCAAAAAAAGAAGGGTGTTCGCTAAGGATATGCATTAACTATTAAGCCTTGAACAAAGTCACTATTAGGAATAAGTTTCCAATACCTTTAATAGCTAATCTTTTCAACCAGCTTAGGAAGATGAGGTACTTTACTAAGTTGGATTTGCGATTAGGTCACTACCAAGTTTGCATTGCTCAAGGTGATGAGCCACAGACTACCTATGTGACATACTACAGAGCATTCAAGTTCCCAATCATGCCTTTTGATTTCACCAACACACTAACTACCTTTTACACTCTTATGAACAAGGTACTTCATCCCTTCCTTGAAAAATTTGTACTGGTTTACTTAAATGACATCATGGTATACATCAACACCATCGAAAAGCAAGTAGAGCACCTCTAACAAGTCTTTCAAGTTCTTTGGGAAAATGAGTTGTATGTTAAGAAGGAGAAGTACTCATTCGCTGTGTAAGAAGTAGATTTTCTTAGCCATAAGGTCAAGGATGGTAAGCTGATGATGGATCCGGCAAAGGTGTAAGCCATCCAAGTGTGGGAGCCATTAACTAAGGTCTCAAAACTATGATCCTTCCTAAGGCTAGTGAACTACTACCATCGGTTTATCAAGAGATATTATGCCATAACAGCACCCCTAACCAACCTACTAAAGAATAACAACATTTGGCATTGGTCAAGAGAATGCCAAACTTCCTTTGAGAGATTGAAGCAAGCAATATCCGAGGAACCCATCATAGTACCGTCAAACTATGAAAAGCCTTTTAAACTCCATACCAATGCATTTGACTTCGCCATTGGGGGAGTCTTGATGCAAGATAGGCACCCTATTGCCTATGAAAACTGCAAGCTAAACAACAAGGGGAGGTAGTATACCATCTAAAACAAGGAGATACTGTCAAAATCCATGACTTTCACACTTAAAGACATAATCTCCTCGGGAGTAAGTTTGCAATAATGACTAATAACATCACAATGAGCTACTTCCAAACATAAAAGAAGCTTAGCCCCAAGTAAGCCCATTGGTAGGACTTCTTGGCTGAGTTTAATTATGTGTTGCAGTACAAACTAGGCTAAGCCAATGTTGTTGCAGATGCACTAAGTCGAAAGGTGGAACTAGCTGTCATATCGACTAGTACACCTAAAAGCAACTTCCTTGAACAGATCAAGGAAGGCACAATGCAAGACATGTTGGCCAAGAACTTGCTGAAGTTGGCTAATGAAGGAAAGACTTATCGATTTTAGTTGGACAAGGGAGTCTTAACACCCATTGGCCAATCGAGTCTTTATGTTAAAGTGGGAAAACTTATGGAAGGAGATCCTAAAGGAATGTCATGATTTCCTCTGGGTTGGTCACCCAGGTATGACATGTACTCTTACTCTTATCTAATAACACTACTATTAGCCGTAAATGGATGTCGATGTTAAGGTGTATGTGAGAACCTGCCTAGTTTGCCAACAAAATAAGGTAGAAAAGCAACACTAAGCTAATCAATACTACTTTTATTCATTGATAAGATTATATAATGTTAGATTTTTCTAATAAATTTATTATTGTAAATAGTATTATTTTTGAAATTTTAAATTTAAATATATTCATATAAATAATATACTTTATATCATAAATATCAAAATCATCAATGCATTTAGAATTTCTCTTGATCTTCACTATAATCACATACTTTTAAATATTATTTAAGAATATTGTTACATCATTAATTGGAAATATTCTAACATTATCCCACTTGATTTGATTTAAATTTATTATATTAATTATTAATAATAAAATCTCATGATATCATAATAATGTTATAATATAATAAATTATTTAGTATGAGTTATGGTGGTTACATTTTATTTTTTTTAACACTCCCTTATATATACTATAACACTTGTAATTTACTAATATATATATATATATATATATATATATATTTATATATATTTATTTATAATGGTTAATAATAATATTTTATAGAAATTTTTTTTGTTAAAAATAGTAATATATTCATAATTATAATAAAATAAAAAATATAGTGTACTTCTGAAATTCATTAATGAGTTCAAAATGTTATTACATCATATATCATATATTAATAATTATCATTAGTATAACTAAAATTCATTGTGAGAATACGTTTTTTACATAATGTTGATTGTGAATTTATATATTAACTTACAATTATAAGATTAATTGTAAATTTTTTTCATGGCGCAAATAAAAAGGAATGACAACAAAATATGTTGAAATGACCATATATAATATTTCTATTTTGTCTACCATAGTTTCCTTTCCTATTGTTTTGCATCAATTATTTTGTTAATGGTACTAAGCTATAGTAATTTTTTAAAGATAATGGAGAAAGGGTATCATTCTAATCTAATTATTTATAATAATTTGATTAATGAGCCTCACAAAGAAGCACATTGAGTTTAAAATATAAAGAAAACATAAACTGACGTTAAATATAAAGATCACAATTAAATATAAGGTCAGAATGGTTTGAATTAAAAAACATCACATCAAAATTTAATTTAACACAAAATTCTAACACAACACAATGTCAAATCACTTGGGCAAAAATACTTTTTTGACTTGATGTTGATAAGGAGTTATCAACTTAATTTGATTGTTTACAATTTCAGCTTATACAATTTCATAGACGAATGTTAATTCATGGTTTTCTATACTATCCCCGAATTGTTTGCTGGAGTATGTAAGAAGGCATATTTTACACTATTTTACTAGATTATGTACTAGTGTATTTGCTTACTGTCTTCGTATTAGTGTGCTGTGTGCCATTTTTATCAGTAATGAACATTAGGAAAGAGTTGGATTCAGGGCATAAATACATTTCCAACAAGTTTTCCTTTTAGTTGTCGACCAATAATATGGAAAGTAAGAGTGAACTAAAATTGGGATCCCAAAAAAGGTGATGTTAGTTGGAATGATACCTGGACAATGAAGTAAAAAAAAAAAAAAATTGTACAGTAATGTGCTTTTATTCATATACTGCCATGATTAAAGCCAACCAATTGGGAGAGGATACACCAATTGGGCTTAGGTAGCAAAAGTGACTCACTAAACCAAAAGCATCTATAAAAGTTTCCTGTTTTTACGGAATAACAACTATATGCTCAGGTTCCCTGTGCAATGATAGCAACATCCTTTTCTTAGATCCACGCTACCATATCAACATTTGTAGTATTTCCCTGTTTTGTTAATGAATCTGCGAAAAAAATTGCACTCTTTGGGCTGATAAACAAATGATACATTGCCCTTACTCCTATTTTTAATGTCATCGAAAACATTAAACAAAGACCAAAGCTTTCTTCCTCCTTTGTAACCCATGCAATTATGGTATGAGAATCACTCTCAATGACCACTATTGATGAATCAATACCCTCATATTGCTTCCATAATTCCACCACCTCCTAATTGCAAACAATTCCACCTCATTTATACTAGCCCCTCGTATTGCCTTAGAGAAAATGCACACCACTTTTTTATTGTGATCCCTCAATACGCCACCAATGCTTGCCACTCCATTGGAGCCAATGATGGAGCCGTCAGTATTGAATTTAAAGGTACCCTTCGGTGGGGCTCTTCATACCACATTGCTTCTCCGAACTGGATTCTTCCTGAAAGGGGAAATACTTGCAATATTTAATATAAAGTCATTGATAGTATAAGAAAAATGAGGTAATTTAGCCTTAGCCCACCACACCATTCTAACTCGTATCAAATTACAAATATTCTCCAGCTGAAAGGATTTTCCCCAAAAAATACAATCGTTCCTTGTCAACTAATGGACCATATGATCGCAAAGAATCTTATAACCCATAATTCCTTTGATTAACAGCATTGTCCAAGTCCCAGCCATATATCCCAAACCTTAGTCATTGAGTTTGGAAAAACCCTAACTATTCCCCACCATCCCAAACATTTGCACCACACCTGCCAAGCACACTCACAATGGAGGAAGAGATGGCTAATAGATTCCCCTTCTGACGAGAATAAGGTACAATAAGTGTCCTAATCAAAGTTGTCCATTAATGTAATAAACGATCCTTAACTAGGAGTCGTTCAAGCAATAATTGTCATGCAAAATGCAAAAATTTCCACTTTAGGTGGTGCCAATCCTTGCCATATATAGGGGATTTCATTAGTATACTCACCTCGTTGACTGTCCTACAAATCACAGAACTATTTTATTGTAGAGATACCGTTCTGCTCTCGTTGCCATATGAACCTATTTGATTTCCCTTCTAAGAGATAACATTCTTGGATAATTTTCATGAATATGCTATATTGCTCCTTCTCCTAGTCAAAAAGATTGCATCGCCACAAAATTCTCCACTCCCATCTACCATTTACCCATTCTCCGAAATGTCTTACTGGGCCTGTTTTTCTCACCACTAAAGCCAGTAGTCGAGGGAATCTTCCCCCTAGCAGTTCACCACTTGCCCCCGTCGCCTTCCTTGAGAAGAAATCTAAAGCTTGATTTAACTCTGCCCGCATCCATTTCATCCTGCTACACCACTGAACATATGTCTCACCACATCAAGGACATATGACTCCTCTTAATACTCCATTTCCATGACCAATAACGATTTTCTCTATACCCTACCCTTAGAATTTTGACCGATGTCACCTGAGGGTTGTTCTCCACCCTCCAAAGCCATTTTGTCAACAACCTCAGATTGCTTTCCCGTAATTTACCAATTCCTAATCCATCAAATGATCTCTTTTGGCATATAACACCCCAGCCTATCTGGTGCATCCTCTTTCTCCCATTCTCTTCTCTCCAGAAAAAAGAACGTTGTATTTGTTCAGTTTGATCCTCCACACTCTTGGGCATCTTAAATAAGGTCATAAAATATATGTGTAGGGACCTTAGAATGGTTCTAATGAATACCAGTCATCCAGCCTTGGAGAGAAATCTAACTTTCCACTTTGCCAACCAAGCCTCTATTTTACGGATAATTGGATCTCAGAGTCCTCTTGCTCTTTGATTACTTCCAATAGGGAGGCCCAAATATCTCATTGGAAAGGATCCCACTTTACATCCCCAGCAATTAGCCCATTGCATTAGCTTGACATTACGCACTCTAACTCGTAAATAACAATTTTGAGCAAGGTTAATTTTTAGCCCCACATAACACTAAAAACATCAGAGTACCATTTTGCAATTCCTTATAGAATCATCATCAGTTTCACTAAAATCAACTATGTCATTTGCAAACTGTAAGTGAGCTAATTTAATACCACTGCCGATGTCAAACCCTTTAATAATTCCCAAATCTAAGCCCTTCTTAAAAAGAGTGTTGAGACCTTCAACTATAAGTAGGAATAAAAAAGGGAAAAGAGGATCACTTTGTCTCAATCCTCTTGCTATTCAGAATTGTTTGGGGGACTAGCATTAATCAAAATAGACATATCTGGGGCCAAAATACATTTCCAAATCCAACATCTCCATCTATCATTGAATTCTATTTTTCCCATAACTTCATCTAAAAAACTCCATTCCATTGTGTCGTATGCTTTTTCAAAGATGATTTTAATGATGACCCCACCATCCTTCTTTTTCTTCTTCTCTTCAATTGTCTCATTAGTTATCAACACACTATAGTAAACGTAGATTGAAATTCTCTGACTGCTTTCCGATCACTAGTATGAGCCTATTAGTCAACACTTTTACAAAGATTTTATAGATACAACCCACTAATGAAATTGGTTAAGCAACGTCGTGCCTTCCCTCTTTGGAAAAAATTATCAATTTAAACCAAAACATAAAACCAAAATGTCTTACAAATACTAATACTCAATAAAAAATAATTGAAATTGACAATTATTGGGATGCCTCCTAAGTGAGAGAGAAGAAACTAAGAAATACTATAAGTGAAATAAATGAGAAAAACTTAGATTCTTCTTCTTAAAATATATATATAATCAACTTACAAGAAATGTGTGAATTTGTATTTAATATGACTGCAATTAACTTCTCAGAAAAAAAAATTTATTGTTAAAAATGCACTCAAGAAAATATTTCTCATAAAAATCAATTTTGTTAATTTAGATAATCTGCTTTATCATGTTAATTTTGAATTTCTTTTTTTGGGGGGTGATAACTAGAAGAGGGAAAAAGTAACTAAACCAAAGCAACACAAATACAAAATTGATAGTATCGATAACCATGATAAGAAAATGTCTATACTTAATTCTGGAGGACAATTTTTTTTCTAGGATAAATGTTGACAATTAAAGGTAGCAAAAATTGACGAGACTCAACCCACTGAAAAATGACTTGATCTAATCTGCATTGAATGAAATAGACAACGAAACCCACAAACCAATTAATCTCGAAATTCAAAAAATTTAAAATCCAAACTAATTTAAAATTCAAATAACACATATATCCTGATCTTAAACATAAACTCAAAATATTTGAAATCCAAATTATCTGATATCCAAACCAGCCAACCTAACATCAATCTGATCCACCCATTTCTGACCTTTGATGTTAACATTTGAGTCGTTCAAATGCAATTTTAATTACAAAAACAGATAAAAATATATTTTTTATACAATAATAAAATTCCTGCAAATAATTAGACTTCTTAAAGGTAAAAGTTTCGTATTTTGCAGAGTGCAAGTGCAAATTTGATGAGGCAACACGGTTCTCCCCTAATTTCCAAAAGAACAAAAGATATCCAACTTCACAACAAAAGTCACATTTATAGCAAGATTATCCATGCAAGATTCTGAAAACACCTTTAATTAATTGGGTTGTTAGCTATATCCCCACTTAATTATAATCTTGGTTAATGGCATCATAGTCATAACATATAATGGTATTGTCTTGCATTCAAGACTCATGCAATTCATTGAGTGTTCCCTTCACATGTCTATTATCTACTTTAATCAAATTCAATCAAATAACATGAGACTTATCAGATAACATGAGACTTACTTTGACAAAAATATACAAAGAGAATTCTATTTTATTGCTCCTCTAAGATAGATCAATGTTTGATTTTAATTGACCAATTGTTGGTTAGATGACCTCAACATAATCTAATGTTCTAACAAGGTTGCCTAACTTTAAGAATGTCAACTATCTTGGTTTCACTTGTCATAGTATAAGTATATTGTCATAGAATCCAATTCCTAATTAAACTTTGCAAGGACAAGAAGCAGATATCTTTTTTTTTTCTTTTTTTGTTAACTAAATGCAACAAGATGTTGCACCAATTCTCAATTTTTTGGTCTTACTAATTGGTCCAATTCAGTTCTTAACGTGAACTAAAGTTAATTACAAAATTGTACTTTTTTTAAAATTACATGAAGGAATATTTTATGCATATTCATATAAATGAAATTTATCATATTAAAAGTTATAATTACCATATTATGCTTCAATAAGTCAGATTAAGGTCCCAAAGTATAAATGTATGCTTGACACAAGCTGTGAGATGTTTTGTTAAAAGGATAAATGTAATATCAAAGCAAAAGCATAAAACCACATAAGGAAACAAAAGAAGATTTAATTCCCAAAATATACATGAATAATTTGTTTTATTTGAAATCTATCATAAACTCCTTTTTTTAAAAAAAGGATGATAAAATGCCAAGATGATAAAAAGCTTAACACCCCTCATTCTTATTACTTTTTCAATATATGGCATATAAATGTATATATTTCATGAAATTTTTAATGGGTCTTAAATCTAATGTGTTGTCAAGTAAAAAGGATGAATTCCATTAACTCTATGTCTAATTTAGCCCATAATGCCACATAGGTGGTTTCTTCTTAATTATTAACACAAAGATAGAAGATCTTTGAGAATTTTCTTATTGTAATTTCTCCTTTTTTGTTAGGAATAATAATAATATTCATATTAGGAGCTTTTACCCTTTGTTATTCTTATTTTCAAGTTTCTTAGATATAATATTATTCATTGTTTTCAGTTTACTTTTGTAATTATCTTAGTTTGTACTAATATCACTTTTTGTAATATAAGTCATTGTTGAAATTAAGGTATGTCATGGTTATTTACATTGACTAATTTTAAGATGTATGTATTTATTTATTTATATCAAATTGTATATTGTGAAAAAATATAATAATAGTGTTCATCATTTATAAATAAATAAATATTTATATTTTATCATAAAATTATTAAAAAAAAATAGTATGACGTCTAGACATAATGTTAGGTTTTTTGAAACTTTATATTGCTTTATGAACAAATTTCTCAATATAAAATAATGACATAAGAAAATCCGTATGTGGCATGGGTAATCAAACTAAAAAAAGATATTAAAAAAACATTAACAAAACAACCCTAGTGTGTAAGAAATGAAGTTTTGGAAAATAAGTGATGTTTGCATTGGGCTTGGCAAGCCTATTGCTAAGAAAAACATTGAGTTATCACAGTACCCTTATTCATTTACTTTAGGCCATAATGTTTTGTGAACTTGGTCCAGCCCACTAAAACCACCGACCTTTGGTTTCTCATGTCTACCACTTTTGCAATAATATATTGAATAAAATTAAAGGTGCAAAATATAGGAATTAGTTAATGTCAATGTAAATAGCAACCTTGATGAATATTTAGGTAAAGAGACTCAAAATTTTAGCCTTCAAAACCAATAGATACTCTTTTTTGGCAATTTGGCTAAATTGATCAAGTTATAGCATGTTCAATTCTAAAAATATTAACCTAGATGTCCTATAACAAATTTAGCAATTAAGACATTAGTTGCCTTATAAATTCGATAATTATTATCTTTAATTATTTCCATTGGATTCCATTGGAAAAATTTTAGAGGTAGTGGATTGTTGATTCTTGCAACTTTATTGAACTCGAGGTTACAATCTTGCTTTCTGAGTTTTGCTAATATGATTAGACACACCTATTTATCTTACATAGGAAGAACTACTTTAAGACTTTTTAACTGTTGTATATAAAAGAGATTGTTGATCAAGAAACAATTTCTAATCTTAAAACATTTACAAGTTCAAAATTGTAATTTTGTGTGAAGGTAAAAAAAAAATATATTTATTCTATTATATAGTTTACTGCTAGTTGACATTAACAAATATTTTAATTTTAAGTCTTTTTAATAAAATGCAAATAACTACATAAATGTCAATATCTGTATTACAAAAGATCTTTGAGATGGGTAATTGCTAAGAACATGTTTAATTAAGTTCACATCATAGTATGAAATCTTTATTAAGTTTAAGTTGTCTAAGTTAACTTTGACAAAGGTTCAACATTAACTCCATGCCTAACTCATCAAAAACTTTATATTTAAATCTTGGTTTTTTATGATTATTATAGGGTCTTTCCCTCTTTGTATGATGAGACTTCATTTTTCAAAGTAATATGAATAATTCTAGTTAACTTACACATATTTCAACCAAATAATTTCTTATTAAAAGAGACGAGATATGATTGAATTGGTTATGAAATATTAATATAAATTTAAGTTGTAGCATGGTAGTTAGACTTGAAATTTAAAAAAGTGGAATGTCAAATATTTATATTATATCAAAAGAAGAAAATAGCGCGATTACATGAAAGCAGTAATTTGAGACATCCAAGAAATGAGTGACAGTGTATTATTATAATTATATAATACACGTTTGTAATTTTATTTTTCATTGCAATCATATATTAGAAGCTAAAATTATACAATCAATAATCATAATAATATAATATATAAGCTCAATTCATGTTCTATGCACCACATTCTTTTCTAGTCTACTTTCTATAGGATTTGTTTAGAATTACTCCACAAACAAAATAGAAGAACCATCTTTGTGATCTCTGGAGACAGTACCTACAAATTTCCTCTCTCCACTAATGGTTTATCAATAAAGAATGTTCATTTTGCTAGAAAATATTAAAAAGGAACATAAGATATCAAGACATGAAGTGAAAAAGCAATGTTGAATAGTTGATCATGGGAGCTCTTCTGGTCTAGTTACAACCTTTGAATTTGTTAGTTCAAAACACCCAATAAACACACAAATGTACATCAATATATATCCCAAGAATCATCTCCCATGTAATATTGCTCACAATTCTTGCTCATTCGTCTCAAACATGACAAAGGAGTTCAATGTTGTGTTGTTCACGCTTATTGTTATTCTGGTACTTGTACGAAGTGTTTGCTCCCGAGAATCGGCTATTCCAATTGAAGGCAATGTTAAAGTGTGATGAATTACACTTTGCTTGACGACAATTTTGATGGATGTTTTTTTTTTTTTTTTAGCTAAATGAGTTTCTAAGGAATAATGGCGATTTGAATTGTCTGTTTAGTTTAATTTGTACCCCAAGTATCCTTAAAATTTGAGTGGTCCTCAGGCCAGGTTTCACAAATACCACCTATCTAGTCGTAGATTTCATTCAGATTACTAAGGGTTTTAAGATACAAGACTGGAAGATTTTGGGTTAACTCCGCCCACGACTTGCCCATAACTAAAATTGTAGTGTTGATTCCTGGCGTCTCCATAACTAAACGAATAGATAATTGAAAATGGAAAACAAAACAAAAATGGGTCCACGATTATGATTCATGAATAATATTGTGGCGGGCATTTAGATTGTGGCACCGGACAGTTTTCTTGGCCCTAAAATCTGAATAATAGTATTTTTTTTTTTTTGTTCTGGAATAACAGGGGACAAAGCTAATATCTATAATATGCGGTCAATAATACTCAAATGAGTAATGCTACCTAACCTGACTAAGCTTTTCGGAACTTGCTCGATTCCACAAAGTTGCTTACGTGCTTAATGTGATCTATCACACTAACTGTTGGGTTTTAGGAGCTTGGGAAACTCAAAGGCTAGAAACTGTAACAGCGGTAGCAGAAGCGCTGATGTGAATATAAGATATAAGATTAAAGGAAGGCCAGGCCTGCATAGTTTTGTTAAACACCCAGGCTCCACAAAGGGATCGTACTTGGTTTACAAGAGCTGATTTATGCTGGGAACTAGAGATTTGTGCAGTTTTATCGGACAATTCGGCTCTTTCTGGAGTTGATATGATAGAATTGAAATTATCAAAAAGCACGGAATGCGGATAAACAAATCAGGGATATAGTTTATTACTGAATTGAAGAGGGTATATAGTTTATTATCAAACAACGCGGTTGTGAAATGGGCTTACATCTAAACAACAAGAAGAGTTTGTTTGTGCACGTGTTTTTCCCTTTGTAGGTGCATTGCAAGAACTCAGAAGATGCGTTGAAGATTGAAAAGGGAAAACGATAAAATAGAAAAGTTGGCAACATCGAAGAGAGTGCAATTGTCAAATGTAAATCACGCATGTGATTCACAAACGCAAGTAGTCATGCAACTGTACTCCTGCACTGTACATGTCGTTTCTGTAATTCAATTTCATTTTAGAGGCCTATTTTCAGTAAAGCTCTTCTTGGCTTGATTTCTTTAAGATATTAAGATACGTCAAATCCAGACCTACCAAATTAGAAATTCCCCCACCCCCCCTCTAATAATTTTAATATATGGTTCTGGTGGGATATCACATTCTGCATGGTTGATACAAATGAGAAGATGCTTATTCCAACCATGCATGCTCTTTTTTAAAACTCTGTAAATCCATCCCATCCCCCAACCTTTAAAAAAAAAAAAAAGGAATTATTAGCTCAAGATTTATGCAAGGATCTCTGGGCATTTGTCAATGCAGGACCATGGACCAGCATGTGCCTTGCAATATAGAGGAAACGTGGCAGGAAGGATCTTGTATTAAATAATACAAAAGAGTTTGCTAGCTCCTGTGAAATTATATTCAAAAGGAAGGGTGGGGTTTTAAACTGATCACGAGGAAAATTTCAAACCAACAGGGTTTGAAGGAATCGAGAGTATACATAAATTATTTTTGAATACTAAAAATATAAATAAATTATTAAAATTCAACTACTAAAATAAATATTATAATTAGAGAAAATTGAGAATTGAGAGCAATTAAAAGAGTGAGAGATTGAGAAGAGAACAAAAAATTAATGTGAAGATAAATGAAATGGGTGATTCAGTTTTATGTACTATTATAATTATGATTTGGCTATTGGAGAATTGAATCAATTTTTACTGTTAAAATAAAATTTTTTTCCACTCTCCGTCTGATTTCTAATCAGTTTTGTTCAATTTTGGACTAGACTTGTGACCAAGTAAAGTAATGCACGCATGCATACACATATAAATGTGCAACATATGTAAATATATAAATAACATTATCTTATCTAGTTGATGATTTGCTAAAAAACAAAATGTCTAGTTGAAAGAGGCAATAAGTAATTACAGTAACAAGTTATAAATTACGCAGAATAAAAATTATCTCTTATCTCTTTGTTGCTTGGTAATATCCAAATCAGAAGCTGTTTAAAAAAAAAGAAAATGAAAAAGAGGCTCGGCACTAAGAGATCATTTTGAAACTAAAAAATTATTCTTAGATCTGAACATTTATAATTTAAGGTCACTTGCTATACAGACATTTTTGAAATTAAAAGATTATTCTAACATTTATAATCTAAGGTCTTTGGCCAGGTGGTGCTTTGGGAGTGTGTGGTGATCCCCTCGGATGGTCTAAGTCCTTGCCACGTTCTTCTCCCGACAGGATTCGAGCCTGTGGCCACTGTTTATTTTCAGTGTTTTGCATTGTAGATCGGTAGTACCGATCGACAACTGCTTCGTGTCTCTCCTTCAGCTTCCTTCCTGTTCATGTATAAGATTATTTATTTTTATTCTGCAGGAAACCCAGAACCAAAATTTCACCAGAACCTTGGGCAGAATAGAAATTTCAAAACAATTTCTTGTATGTAATTTATTGCAAAATAGAAATTTCATGTAAATCTACACAAAATGTTTCCTTTGCACGTGTGATGCTTTTTTTTTTTTTGTGTACATCAAAAAATTGGATTGATCTTTGCAAATATTTGCAAGCAATCATATCAATTTAATAGATCAATATATTCATGTGTTTGCCTCTTTGATCTCATAAAACAATTATGATCTTAGATATGTGTAATTCAGTGAACTTAATTACCTTCAATTGGAGTAAGTGATCCACCAATGCAGCCATCCAATCCGAGCAGTAGAATCACAAGTAGTGCGTAGCCAAAAGCAACGGAGAGTTTTGCCATCTTTGAGAAAGCAGGAAATAGCATCAAATTAGATGACTTCAATGGGCAATATTTATACTTGGATCGATATATATGGTCATCTCTGCCCACCTCTGTCATTTCATATTTTCAATTGCTCGACCAAAAAAGGCAATTACAGAAATTTCGCTGGAAAGAGCTAGCTGCACCAGCCATTTGGTATCCACTTCGTATCTTGGACTTTTCAAAGAGGGTATGGTCCGCACTAGCATATATTTTATTGAGGTAATTAAGAGAGGACCATAGTGTTCCTTGTACTTGGTCATAAAAAATGGCGGCGACCGGAAATTTATTTGGGACATGTTTGGAAGTTTCAGTTCACGGCAGGCAATATATTAATTTTGTGTCAAACCCGTGTTCAACCTGTTAACTTGTGTCCGTCAAAGAATAATTTTTTAGTCAAAAATCTTCTTTATATCTAAGTACTTACATATATTTAATATTTATATTTAAATAAAGACATATATTTATTTTCTTATATATATATCTATGTATATTTCTAATGAGCATGAGTTTTAAAAACTCAAGAATGAACTCATTTTTGCTATTAGAAGTTAAAAGAAGGTATGGAACGCTAGACAACAAGTCGAGCAATTAGGGTAAAAGTAGGAAGTGTTGTGAGACTTATAATATGCTTTAACTAAAAGAGAAAAACTCAAAAATTCATTATGATGGAAAAGAGAATCGTATGATCAGATTGTAATTATACTAATTCTGTGATTTAAGCATTACTAAACTTAAAGTCTTCATTAACTATTCAGTGAAATGCTTGAAATATATATTCATTACAATATAATTTTGGATGAAAATGGTATATAGTTTGGTAATGGACATTAATAAGCTTTATCCAAGTATGGAGACCATTCGCCAACAACACCTCCTAATGCAAAACCAATGTAATTTGAGCAGGTGAGAGGACGCCATTAAGACACTTGATGAAATTGTTGAGATGAATGTGAATATCACGCAGATTTTATTGATTCACTTAACAAATAAGGAAGGTTTTCGGCTAGGTTGTTGGTTCACAACTTATTTTCTTTACTTCTTTCAAGAAATTTTTTTTGAACATTTAGATATATTACAATTTATATTTGATGGTCAAAATGTCCTAATTTGTGTGGTAATTGGTTTTTTTTTTGGGTTAAAATTTCATATTTTTCTTGGGATAGAAATTATATAAATCCAACCTACAAAAATAGAAAGAGATTAAAGCCAACTCAAGCTATGAAATTTTTTTTGATGAGATGTTGCACAAAGGGTATCAATCTGATTCAGTTACTTATACCAGTTTAATCAATGGTTTTTGTGCACAAGGTCAAGTCGCCAGCTTCTTACGATGTCAACGCATACTTACCACCTTATAACTTTTATATATGACGAAGAAGAAGTTTGCCTTCGCACTTCGCTTTTTCCTCTGCTTCTCGAGTAGTTCAAGGATTGATGACGACTGAATTGTCTAGTGTTTTTCTCCAGTGACATCCTCATTGCCCCTACTCATATTCTCATTATCCATCTTCTCGGAGAGCAACCAAAAAGCTTCGGAGGAAAATTGTGGGAGGTAATTTAATTGTCTAAACGTGTCGAGCAAACCTTTCGATGAGAATTTCGGTTATGAGCCTAATGTTTTCACTCTTACTTTGCCTTTCTCAATAGCCTCATTCCAAGTGGTAAACTAACTCAAGCTGTGAAGTTTTTTGATGAGATGGCGGAGAAAGGGCATCGACCTAATTTAGTTACCTACAACACTCTAATCAATGGGTTCTGTATCCAAAGTCAAATCGCCCAAGCTGTTAAGATATTTGATTTTATTTAGTCATTTACAACACCGTTGTCAAAGGTTTGTACATATCTGGGAACATTAATTCATGGGTTTTGCAATTTAGGCCAATGGGAGGAGGTTACAAGACTACTAGATGAAATGATTAGCAGGAATATCAAACCAGATGTAGTGACATACAACCTCTTAGTTAATGCTCTATGCATGGAGGGGATGATCTCAGACGCGGAACAAGTGGTCGAAGAGATGATTCTTAGAGGCACAGATCCAGATATTTTCACGTACACTGCTTTGATGGCTGGCCTTTGTTCCCAAAAGCAAATGGATTAGGCTGTAAGACTGTTTAAAGTAATGCAAGAGAACAGATTAGATCTTGACATTGTCACATTTACCGTCCTTATCGATGGCTTTTTCAGTGTTGGCATGTGTAAAGTTGCAAGAGGCCTATTTTCTAGTCTATCTGTTAGGATTGTTGCCTGGCATTCCTACCCATAACATCATGATCAGAGGACTTTCTAAAGGAGGGCTACTCAATGATGCATACGAGTTGTTTAGGAATATGCAGATGTGAGGCTTGGAGCCAAATGATTGCTCTTACAATATAATGATCCAAGGTTTTCTCAAAAACAAGAAAACATTAACAGCAGCGGAACTTCTTGAGGAAATGGTTAGCAAGGGACTCTCCATAGATTCAACCACATCAAGTTTATTAAACAAATCCTTCCCATTCAATGTTGCATTGATCTCTAGTTTCGGAATTCCTTAGAATCAGGGGTTGCTACTTCTCTTGCAGGTTATGACTTTAGGTTGTTTTTTCTTTTTTTCTTAATTTTTAATTCAACTTATTTTGTAGGCATTTCTCTTTCTTTTATAGATCCAAGTTTATTGTTCACTACTATGAATCCCACATGAAATCTATGAGAATACGTTTGTATGCAGAACCCAAATTGTTGTTTGCAATTGAACCCATTCGTAATTTCTATTGCACCTTTCATAGTTCAACAACAAACCAATAGGCTACAATGTTACTTATGATTGATTTGTAGACAATAAAGACAACAATAGTAAGAAGAAAAAATAGTGGACTGATTTTTTGGTGTTGGAACCACCCAAATGATATATTATCATTCAAATATGTAGTATACATGTTGGTACAAAAAGACAATTAGGTCATGCCTATACTGGCAATTGAATCACTGACAACCTTGTCTATACAGGTTTGCTATGCTTTTCTAGAAAAAACCATGTTGCATATGATCTACCATATTTAATTTACTTAAATAACAAAAAAGTAAAGATGAGAAACATGCTGGAAGATTTGGTAGAATGAAAAATGCTAAAAGATCGGCATAGAACATTCACTTGTTTGCTATATGTTCATGTGATTCTAGCAACTTAAAGTTTACTGCAATTAACTGCAACATGACTGCAATATTCCTTTGACTAATAACAATGTTCAAAACCAATTTTTAACACTCCTTGGTTTTGCATCATTGCACACCAAGTTTCCTTCTTAAAAATTCAAATATGGCTTTAGGCAGTGCCTTGGTAAAGATGTTAGCAATTTGAATAGTTGATTCACAATACTCCAACTTTATTTCTCCATTTTCTTGCATTTCCCTAAGAAATTGAAGTTTTATCTTGAAATGTTTGGTTCTCCCATGTTGTACTAGATTTTTAGATATGGCTATGGCTGTTTGGTTGTCACAAAAGGTAGATGTTGGTTGAGTTGGTGTTTATTGTAGGTTTATGAGGATTCTTTTTAACTAGATGGCTTGATTGACTGCAATAGTGGTAGCTATGTACTCTGCCTTTATAGTTGACTATGCAACCATTGATTGCTTCTTGGAATTTCAACAAAAAAAACCTCTACCAAGTGTAAAACAATAACCAAAAGTACTCCTTATGTCATTTGTAGAACCTTCCCAGTCGTTGTCAACAAATCCTGATAGCTTAAGTTGTTCTGACTTGCTAAACATGATACAAAGATCTCGGGTGCCATTAAGATACCTAAGAATCCTTTTACCTACTTTATAGTGCTTCTTGCTAAGAGAATGCATGAACCTTGAAAGCAAGTTTGTTGCTTAAACAATGTCTAACATAGAAGTAATAATATAAAGTAGACACCCTATGAGGTTTTTGAACAGTCCTTCACTGATCTTTTCTTCTCCATTATCCTTGTTGAGCTTCTCATTTGTAGCCATTGGTGTAAAGACAGACTTGCAAGCACTCATACTGAATCTTTTGAGAACTTAACTGACATATTTCCTTTGATAAATGAAAATGCCACAATCTAATTGCTTCACTTGAAGACCTAGGAAGAAGGTCATTTCTTCCATATTAGACATCTCGAATGTCATCTCCATTTCCTTGTTGAATTGCTGGGCAAATTCAAAATGGCTCCTAGTTACAAGCAAGTCATCAACATAGATTGATATTATAAAAATTTGATCTTTTGCAGCTTTGGCATACAGAGTTCTTCATTTTTGTTTTTCTCAAAACCAAGCTGCAACAAATGCTTGTTGATTTTGCTAAACCAAGCCCTTGGTGCTTGCTTAAGGTATATAAGGTTTTTCTCAATTTGTGGACCTTTTCTTCTTCTCCTTTAATCACAAAGCCTTTTGGTTGTTCCACAAAGACATATTCCTGTAAATAACCATTTAAAAATGTAGACTTGACATCAAGATGATATACTTTCCAGCCCTTTTGAGCAACAAGAGCTAGTATAAGTTTAATGGTGTTAAGCCTTGTAACAGGAGCAAATGTGTCTGAGAAGTCAAGTCCAGCTTGTTGTGAGTAGCTTTTGGCTACCAATCTAGCCTTCAATTTGTTGATGTTGTCATCTCCATTTAACTTGGTCATGTAAATCCATTTGACTCCAATTACATTCTTATCTTTAGGTCTTTGTGTAAGGAACCAAGTTTGGTTCTTCTAAATTGCACAGAATTCATTTTGCATAGCTTTCCTCCAACTTGCTGATTTAATAATCTCATTATGATCCATAGGATCTGAGATAGCAACATTGCTTCTCTTCAACATTGCATCTAGATTTCAAAAGACTCAATTTTGTTATGTTATATATATTTTTTAAAGTTGATTTTAATGATGATCCCACCATCTTCCTTTTCCTTCATCTTTTTAATGATCTCATTAGCTATCAATGCGCTATCTAGAATGTTATGTCCTCTAATAAACACAGACTAAAATTCTCCGATAACTTTTCCAATCACCAACCTAAGTACATCAACCAACACTTTTGCAAGGATTTTATAAATGCAACCCACTTATGAAATTAGTTGGAATTGGTTTATTGATGTTATGCCTTTCATCTTCAAAAAAATTATCAATTTAAACCAAAACAAAAAACAAAAAATGTCTTGCAAATACTAATACTCAGATGAAATAAATGAGAAAGACTTAGATTCTTCTTGAAAAAATAACAAGTTATTATTGACATCACACAAAAGATATAAAATCAACTTATAAGAAATATATGGGTCTGTATTTAATATAATTGTAATTAACTTAGAAAAAAAAAGTATAACATTTTTATTGTTAAAAACATCACTTAAGGAGAAATTTATCATAAAAATCAATTTTGTTAATTTAGATGATCTGCCTTACCATATTAACTTTGAATTCTTTTCTTTTTTGGGGTGATAAGTAGAAGAGGAAAAAGGTGACTAAACCAAAGCAACACAAATACATAAATCATATTATTAATAACCATGATAAGAAAACATGTATACTCAATTTTAGAGCTCAATTTTTTTTTCTAGGATAAATGTAAGGTAGCAAAAATTGAGAAGACTCAACTTACTAAAACATGACTTGGTATGATCTGCATTGAATGAAAAAGTCAACGAAACCCATAAACCAATTAAAGTTAAAATTAAAAAAACTCAAAATCTAAAATAATTTAAAATTCAAATAACACATATATTTTGATCTTAAATACTTGAAACTCCATAAACTCAAAATATTTGAAAGCTAAATTATCTGATATCCAAATGACCCAACCTAAAATCAATTTGATCCGCCCTTTTTCTGACCTTTAATGTTAACATTTGATTAGTTCAAATGCAATATTAATTACAAAAATAGATAAAAAATATATTTATTGTACAAAAATAAAATTCCTGCAAATAATTGGGTTTCTTAAAAGTAAAAGTTTCACATTTTGTAGAGTCTAAGCATAAATTCGATGAGGGAACATGGTTCTACCCTTAATTTCCAAAAAAAACAAAAGATATCCAACTTTGCAACAAAAGTCATGTAAATAGCAAGATTATCCACGTATGATTCCAAAAACACCTTTAATTAATTAGGTTGTTAGCTATATCCCCACTTAATTATAATCTTGGTTAATGGCATCTTCGTCATAACATATAATGGTATTGTCTTCCATTAAAAACTCATTTGATTCATTAAATGTTCCCTTTGCATGTCTGTTAATTGCTTTAAAGAAATTCAATTAGATAATATGAGACTTGCTTTGACAAGAATATATAAAGAGAATTCTATTTTATTGCTCCTCTAAGGTAGATTCCTCTAAGGTAGATCAACGTTTGATCTTAACTGACCAATTGTTGGTTAGATGGTCGCAGCATAATCTAATGTTCTAACAAGGTTGTCTAACTTTAAGAATGTCAACTATCTTGGTTTCACTTGTCATGGTATAAGCATATTGTCATAGAATCCAATTCCTAATTAAACTCTGCAAGGACAAGAAGTAGATATCTTTTTTTTTTTTTCTTAATTGAGTGTAACAAGATGTCCCACTGGTTCTCAATTTTTTGGTCTTACTAATCGTTCCAATCCAATTCTTATAGTAATAAACGATGTGTATGAGCTAAAGTTAATTGCATAATTGTACTTTTTTAAAAATTACATGAAGGAATACTTAATGTATACTCTTGTAAATGAAATTTATCATATTAAAATTTATAATTACCACAATATGTTTCAATAAGATAGATTAAGGTCCCAAAGTATAAATGTGTGCTTAACATAGGTTGTGAGATGTTTTGTTAAAAAGATAAATGTAATAGTGAAGCAACAACATAGAACCACATAAGAAAACAAAAGAACTAATTCCCAAAATATAAATGAATTTTTTGTTTTTTATGAAATTTATCCTAAACACCTTTTTATATATATATATATCACGAATTTTTCAATGGGTATTAAATCTAATGTGTTGTAAGTCAAAGGGATGAATTCTATTAACTTTATATCTAATTTAGCATATGATGCCACATAGGTGGTTTCTTCTTAATTATTAACACAGACACATGAGATCTTTGAAAATTTTCTTATTGTTATTATTCTTGTTTTTGTTAGGAATAATAATAATAACTTAGGAATTTTTAGTTTTTTTTATTCTTGTTTTGAAGTTTCTTAAATATAATATTATTCATATTTTTTAGTTTGTTTTTGTAGTTATCTCAGTTTGTACTGACATTACTTTGTGCAATATAACTCACTGTTGAAATTAAGGTATATTATAGTTATTTGCATTGACTAATTTTAAAACATATGTATTTATTTATTTATTTATATCAAATTGTTTATTGTGACAAAATATAATAATAGTGTTCATCATCTACCAATAAATAAATATTTATGTTTTATTACAAAATTATTAAAAAATAATAAGATGTCTAGACATAAATGTTGGATTTTATGATACTTGATATTGCATGCACATTAACTATGTTTATGAACAAATTTCTCAATATAAGATAGTAACATAAGAAAATCCGTATGGCATGGGTAATCAAACTAAAAAAAAAATTAAGGAAACGGTCCTAGCATATAAGAAATGAAATTTTGGAAAATAAGTGTTTGCACTAGGCTTGGTGAGTGTATTGCTAAGAAAAACATTGGGTTATCATGGTACCCTTGTTCATCCACTTTAGGTCATAATGTTTTGTGAACTTGATCCAACCCACCAAAATATCCATCTACCACTTTTACAATAATATATTGAATAAAATTGAAGGTTCAAAATATAGGGATTAATTAAGTTAATGAAAATGCTAATACACACCTAATGAATATTGAGGTAGAAAGACTTAAACTCAAAATTCTAGCCCTCGAAACCAATAAATACTCTTTTTTGCAGTTTGGATTCTCAAAATATTAATCTAGATGTTCTATAACAAACTTAGCAAATTAGGATATTAATTGTCTTATTAGTTGTTTAATTATTATTTTTAATCATTTCCATCAAAAAAATTTTGGAAGCAAGTAAATTGTTGATTCTTGCAACTTTATTGAACTAGAGGCTACAATCTTGCTTTTTGAGTTTTGCTGATAAGATTAGATACACCTATTTATCTTTCATAGGAAGAACTTTTACTTTAAAACTTTTTAGCTCTTGTATATAAAAGAGATTGTTGATCAAGAAACAATTCCTGAACATAAAACTTATACAAGTTAAAGATTTTAATATTTTGTGAAGGAAAAAAAGAATTATTCTATCATGTAGTTCATTGGACAAACAAATATTTTAATTTTAAACATTTTTTGATAAAATACAAATAATTGCATAAATGTTAGTGTCTATATTACAAATGATCTTTGAGATAGGTAATTGCAAAAAACTTGCTTAATTAAGTTTACATCATGGTACGAAATCTTTGATAAGTTTTAGTTGTCTAAGTTAACTTTGACAAAAAGGTTCAACATTAACTCTATGCCTAACTCCCCAATATTTTTCATACCTAAATCTTGCTTTCGGTGACCATTATTGGTTTTTCCCTCTTTGTATGTTCAAACTTCATTTTTCAATGTAATATGAATAATTTTAATTTTCTTACACAAATTTCAATCAAATAGATTCTTATTAAGAGAGATGAAATATAATTGAATTGGTTATGAAGTATTAATATAAATTTGAGCTATAGCATGATAGTTAGACTCGAGATTTAAAAGGTTAAATGTCTAGTCTTTATATTATGTCAAAAGAAGAAACTAGCACTATTACATGGAAGCAGTCAATTTGATGCATCTAGGAAATAACTGACATTGTATTATTATGATTATATAATACACATTTTTAATTTCAATTTTAATTGAATCATGTATTAGAAACTAAAATAATACAATCAATAATCATAATAATATATAATATATAAGTTCAAGATGTGTCCTATGTACTGCATTCATATAACTTTACTGAAAAGAAAGAACAGAAGGAAAAGGAAAAGGTCGCACACAGATTGCAAGCATGCCCACATTCTTCTCTGCCATGTCCACTAGGACGCCCTACTGCACCTAATAGAGGGATCCCGCCTGAGAATTGTTCGGGCGATCTAGTGAATTAAATAATGGCATAAATACCCGAAAAAGGAAAAAGAAACTTACTTTATTGAACTAAATAATACCTTATGTATACTTTTTTCAAGCATTCTTGACATCATGTCTACTTAATTTATAAACATATGTACGTAAATATATAATGGGCATATTCATTGTCGATGATAAAACAAATGATAAAAAAGCATATATATATATAAAATTCAGTGTAAGACATAATGGATATCAAGAAAAAACGAGATATAGTGGAGCAAATGGGCCAAAATGTAAAAGAAAAATATGGAGATAATCGCAAAATTACTAGGCGAATCCCACATATCGACTCGTAGATTTCATTCAGGTTACTAAGAGTTTTTAAGATACAGGACTGGAAGATTTTGGGTTAAGTCGGTTCACTACTTGCCCGTAACTAAATTGTAGTGTTGATTCCAAGCGTCTCCATAACTAAACGAATAGGTAATTGAAAATGAAGAAAAAAGCAAAAAAAATACAAAATCGGTCCCCGACTATGATTCATGAATTATCTATCGCTGGGGAAAAGCGGGCAAATTATTGCTGGAGAATAGCGGGCACTTACATTGTGGCATCGGACAGTTTTCTTGGCCCTAAAATCGGAATAATAGCAAGCTTTTTTTTTGTTCTGGAATAACAGAGGACAAAGCAAATATCCATAATATGCAGTCAATAATACTCAAACGAGTAATGCTACCTAACCTGACTAAATTTTTCGGAACTTGCTCGATTCCACAAAGTTGCTTACGTGCTTAATGTGATCAATCAAACTAACTGTTGGGTTTTAGGGGCTTGGGAAACAGAGGCTTGAAACTGTAACAGCGGCAGCAGAAGCGCTGATGTGAATATAAGATATATGATTGAACGAAGGCGAGGCCTGCATAGTTTTGTTAAACACCTAGGCTCCACAAAGGGATCGTACTATCAAAGGAAATGATGGCATGATTCAACTACAATCTCTCATCTCATTGCTTAATCACTGTTAGTCATAATCTCTTCATCAATTGCTCAATTTTGTTAGCTACAATTTCTCTATCAATTATTCAATTTCCATCAGCTATAATCTCTTCATCCATTACTCAATTTTCACTAGCTACAATCTCATTACCACCAACTGCTCATCAACCAAAATTAATTCTTTTCAAAGAAAACATGTCATAATTGTGTCCACATTAATAAAGTGATCCTAATTCGTACTGTAAAAAGACACCAAATTGTATAACTGATATGTGATCAAATGATATACAAAATCCTATCAATGAAATGCAAAATACTTATTGGTAATTGTCACCCAATTTTATCTTGTTAGTTTATTGATTTACATAGTATTAAAGTCATCTCTTTTAAAAGTATAAATATAAAATCAATCAAATTCACCCACTACCCCATCTTCCTTAAACTCAATTACAAGCAACTCAATGTCAAATATTGCGAAACCAATAGACCTCATTAAGAATGTTGTCCCATTGTGTCCTCTTATCTCCCTACAAGAGGTTTATCCAAATTAATTACATGTCCTATAGTTAGTATAAAATTGACTGTAGACAATTACATCATATAGAAGATATGTCTCCTCTGCTTTCTTAGGGCCAATTGACTCCCATCAATTGTGGACAAAACCAAACCATGCCCTCCACACACTATCATTGAAATTAGTGAGAATAATGTCACCAAAAGTTCACTAAATCCAACGTATGAAACATGGTTTACTCGAGATCAAATTACCTTAGGGTGGATTCTCAATTCCATAACTAATGATATCGTTACATAGCTCTCCAATTTAGGATCCTCAACAGTTGTGTGGTCCTTCTTGGCTTAATAATATGCAACATGTAACAGTACTCATGCCACACATCTACGAATGCAACTTTAGACTCTCTGTAAGGAAAATCAAATAATCACAAACTATCTATAACAAGCAACCTTCCTTAGTAATCAACTTGCCTCGATTGATGAGAACATCTTCTTACAGAAAATACCAAACTTACTTTTTCATAGGACTCATAGTAGAATATCAAAGTTTAGTAATATGGATCTATGTTCAAAGTCAATACTAATCCTTTACATATGAGTCTTTATACAGACTGCTCTTGACTCATAAGACACACCTTGATTTGCTTGAACCAATCACTTATGCTTCAATAATGTTCATTACACTGACAACTTACCAAGTGAATAGTCATCATAATAGTTTTTTTCTCACATGGATAGATCACCACAACTTGGGTAACAAATTCTACAAAGTGAGCAACACTTTAGCCCATGAAATTCAACCCCAACTTAGTCACCGAAATCAAAAGAGGAGTAGTGTTTGATGTCAACTTTGCAATCATTTTGGCCATTGAGCCAATGTGTGCCGTGATCATAGACCTCCACCACAATCTTCAGGCTCAACATCGCAACTTCATATTGTTGAAATTCTACCACTATTGTCAGTATTCTTAGGCTTATGGTACCCAAATTCTAGTGTCATGCACCATGTCACAAACAATTGTCTTAATTGTCCTCTCTTCAACCTACGTAAGCAATCAACACATTACCATAAGTAATGGGTATAGCCTTTCAATAACTCATATAAGTACTCTTGTTTCTTAAAATTTTCATCTCTCAAGCATCCTAGTTTTTTCTTCTATTTAAAAAAAAAAACTTACTTTCACTTCATCAATTTTCATAATAAAACAATTATGATTTCATTTTCTCACCTAATTGTTTTTTTATAAAGTGTCATCATATGGGTAAGATTTTCTTCCAAGGGAATTTTAATTAAGGACTATATCAACCATTGGGTCAATCTAAATTTTAATCTAAGTTTTCTTCTATCTTAGTCTAACTCTCTTGTTCGTTAGCACCATCATTTAGGTCATGTTGTATATTCAACTATTTCTTACATGTTTAACAAGTCATTAGTTACATAACCAACTTGCTTGGCATATGTATATACCAACAGTCATCATCATCCTTATCTTTCCACTTTTCATAAGTCCACGACTCCCCTGAAATTAATTCAGTTTGACATTTAGGAGCTAGCTCTTATAACGTCTTACTAAAATAATAAATATTATGTTTGTTTTATTGATGATTATTCCAAATTTTCTTGGCTTTATGTGTTTAATTCTTGTAATAAATTTTTACATATTTTTGTGGTTTTTTAAACTTTGTTAAAAACCAAGTCAATACTTAAGTTAAAGCTATTCAAAGTGAGTGTGTCAAAAAATTTCTTTCTGTATCTTTTAATAAATTGTTGTAGGAGCATAGTATTTATAAATGGACATCTTGTCCTCATCTAGCCCTTCGAAATGGTTTGGTTAAGTGTAAACATAGACACATGGTTGAAATGTGTTTAGCAATGATGCACCATACATCTATTCCCTCTCACTTTTGGGATTTTGTTTTTCAAAGTGTAGTTCATATTATCAATTGACTACTTACTCTAGTTTTGCAGTAGCGTAACCCCTAGGAAGTAGTTTTTTCTACTGCACCACTTATTGATCATCTTTAGGTTTTTGGTTGTGTTATGTGCCTAAACCTATAACTTTATATCAAATACAAATTGAAACCTAGGTCACATCAGTGTATTTGTTTGTGATATCCCTCAGGTGTCAAGAGATATTGATGCTATTCTCCATTACAACAATGATTCTATATAGTTGCAAACATCATCTTTGATAAGACTACTTTTTCATTTACTGCTCCCATCCCTAACTTACTATCAAATGTGTCCCCAATAGTGTCATTGAAGTTGCCTCTTTATATTCCTCCACCAACACATTTGTAACATGATAATTCATATATATAGGAGTTGAGGACTAATACATCCCACATATTAACATTGGTACAAAGTAGTCCCATTACTTCCATATTATGTCTCTCCAACTATAACCCACAATGCCTTCTCTTATCATTAAAACTAACTCATAGACCACTATCTCATAGGCTATAGGCTTGCCTCCACAATAAGCACCACTAGCCCACCTTATGGTGATTAGGCTTCGAGACGACACCATTCCCTACCACCATGTATAAAAGGATTGCACTTATGCACTTACTACTTCAATAGTAATCTCATCCACACAATCTTGTTAAATTTAGATGGTAAAAGACTCAAATTTGTGAGCAATTGTGGCTAAAGAGTACACCACATTTTTGAAAAATTAGACATAAGACATTGTACCAATTCTTTTGACCTGTAAGCTCATTGGTTATAAATGGGTCTTTTATGTCAAGTTTTGTGTAAATAGCTCTCTTAAATGGTATAAGACTAGATTAATCATAAAACATTGTCATCAACAACAAGGAATTAACTATAATAAAACCTTCAGTTTGGTGGTTAAACATGTCTTGGTTCGTATAGTTCTCATGACTACATTTTCTTATGGTTAGCAACTCTAGCAGGTCAATGTTAAGAATGTCTTTCTCCATGGTCATCTAACCAAAGAAATATTCATGAATCAATCACTAGGTTTTGTTGATCCCTACCATTTTTATCATATCTACTGTCTAAAACAATCTCTCTATGGCCTAAAACAGGCACTTGTGTCTAACCCCAATGTCTCAGTAATTTTCTCGTCTCCATTAGTTTTATAGTTTTTTTCAACTAACTTATCATTATTTATACTGCATACAACACAATACGATATCTCTTATTCGTTTATGTCAATAACATAATTCTTACAAAATCCCTTATAATACCATTGTTTGTTTCTCCCAAAGACTTTATAAAAGGAATTTGCTGTTAAGGACTTGGGTGAACTCAGTTATTTCCTCGAAATATGCATAGAAAAGCTTCATATATCTCAAATGAAATAAATAAATAAATAAATAAATATATATATATATATATCCATGGACTTGGGGATTCTTTCCTTTGGCCAAAATGTTTTCTGTTGGCCCTGTACTTGACTGAAATTTTCCATTTCATGACTTAGTAAAAGTTTTAACTTCACCCTTACGCTTACATTAGATCCAATTTAGTTTCTGAAATTGACAAAATTAGGACAATTTAATCCAGTCAAAGACACCATCAGTTTTATTCATCTCGCCCCCTTAAATAAATCGATTTTTCGGTGATGGGCAACGTTTTAGGAACATACAAAGTATTCTTCTCGGTGCTTTAAATGAATTGTTAGTCAAACACCAGAATCGATGATGCCGTGACTCATGTGATTGGATTTAGGGAATTTTGACGTAGATTGATGTCGAAAATATATTTTTGCAACAAATAACTCTCACAGCTAAAATTTATAGAATTGTTATTTAAATTTTTTTATAGACAAGGCTTTTATAGATTTTTTGTGTTACTGTTAAAGAATATTCTTAATGACTTCAGCAATCTTTGGTGCTCGTTGCTAAATATTAAAGTTTATCGCATCAATATCTTTACACTGCTAATTATAGTTACAACTGCCTGTGATTTTTAACATTTAGTGTCTAATGATGCAATATATTAGTACTGCTAAAATTGAAACAGTGTTATAGTTTGGAAAGTGGGAAGAATATACCGTGCAATTAAATCTTAGTAAAGGTGGAAATAAGGACAAAATATTTCGTTCAATCAAAAAGAGTTGAAATTTTAGTGACCTTAATAAACATACGATTGCACATTCCTCACATCTCATATCTATGTTATAAAGAGGAAGTTGAGAGAAAATTTTTCCTTAATTATAGGTAAAGATTTATTTTCAAAATGACAAAAATTTTGATTGATTTATTTTCTCATATTTCTCGTATACGTCATACTTATATCTATCATTGACTTATTTTTATTGATACGCATTTGTTAATATTGATTAGAATTAATAAATTAGTTGACAAGGTAAAAATATTGTTTAGGTGGTAACATTGTTCAATAAATAATTTATTAGAATTAATAACAAATTTACTTTTTAACATAGACTTCTGTTGCTATCCCCACACACTGTTATCCCACTTCCCTACATAGACCACTCTTCTTTCTTCTTTTACTGTTCTTTCCCAAAATTATCAACAAAGGCTTCATGTGTGCACAGGGTATTCGTGTTTCTCGCCTAATCCATCAAGTCTGATCATCTGATGACCCCATTTATTTTGTTTCACTGCCGGGTAATTATGTTCTTCACACACAGTCTCTTTTTCAAATTTTTTTTATCTTTGATATATTGGCTCTTCCAATCTATATATCGGTGCTTAAATGTCACATAAAATTAAGAAATACTGTTCTCACCCATGTATTTACTTTCAAAAAAATAAATTCTTTAATGGATTTACAAAGACATTTTCCCAAGGGATTGAAACTGGTGGCTACTTTGTGGCTGTTAAATGGCTATTCTTTTGTAGATTTTGTCTTCTTCTTTTTTTTTTTTTGAGCTGCAGAAAATTTTATTCAAGGCTGTTTTTAAAAATTACAACCCTCAAAAACAAGCGCAACTAAAACAACTCACACCACCATATTTACCATACCCACAGGACGTGTCAATCAACTCAAAATACACTGTACAACTACATTGCTATTTTGAAAACTTTTGCAGTATCTGGCCAAAAGCCCTCAAAAAAACAAAAAGATCCTTGTACACTATGACAAACATTATGCCTAGCCACACATACACTTCAGATCATCTAGTTGACAACCTAATTGAGGAACCTCACAACCAAGTCAGGAAAGGTTCTGTCCTGCCTGTTGCCAACTTGGTCAAAGCGTCTGCAAAAGCATTACACTGTCTAGGTTAAACTGTAAAGGAAATATTTCCTTTGTTCAACCTAACAATATGGCGAAACATTGGAGACAAGAACTCTAGTCAAATATCCTCCCATTAATCTAGGAGACTACTGTAAGGGAGTCACTTTCCATGATCAAGTTTGTCCTCACCGCCATGCCATTGGGCCCATAGATCCACTGTTTCTC
Source organism: Bruguiera gymnorhiza (assembly GCA_020883675.1). Taxonomy (NCBI): domain Eukaryota; kingdom Viridiplantae; phylum Streptophyta; class Magnoliopsida; order Malpighiales; family Rhizophoraceae; genus Bruguiera; species Bruguiera gymnorhiza. Next base: position 1,059,964 of record JAIRCJ010000136.1, on the reverse strand, counting down.
GAATTGATAACAGTTCAACTTCATTTATAGAATTAACAACAATAGGCTTGGAAAATATGCAAATAACATTTTCATCGTGCCCCCTCAACACTCTCCCATTCTTTCTAGGCCCAAGAAATTGATGATTAATGCATCTATGTTGAACTTGAAGTAACTCACCAAAGGTGGTTCCCAACTCCGAGCTTCCTTGCATGCTAAATTTTTTCAGGGAATTGAAATATGTGCAATGTTAATCAAAAAGTCATTAACAAAGAAACAACCTTGTGACCACTTAGCCTTTAACCACCATAGCATCTGAACCTAGATTAAATCGCAAATTGTTTCCACGACAAATGGTTTTCTTTAAAAATTAATTTGTTCCAGGCTAGCCAAGCAGACCAAATAATGGCAAAGAACTCCATTAACCATATTTCAATGGCACTACTACCTTTTCTAATATTGGATCATATATCCCACAGCATAGTCATCGATGCCAAAGTAACCCACTTTATACCCCACTACTTTACACAACCACACCAAATCTGCCAAACCGGGTTACAATGAAGGAATAGATGAACAACAAATTCCTATGCTGGATAGCAAATGGGACAATTATTTGCCCACTAATCATTGCCCAATACTTATGCCAGCCATTCCCTTATTAGTAATTTGCCCTGGAAAAACTACCAAACAAATATCTTTATCTTAGGTGGAGTTAGGTCACTCCAAATGCAAGGCTTTTATCACTGAATTCCCTCCATGTAAACTGTCCTAAAGATTATAGTGAGATCGAACCATGAATGTACCAACATTTTCATGCTACTAGATAAACCTGTCTGATTATCCTTGTGTTAAGTAGGATAGCTTAATAGTGTTGAAGAATGACTCCATCTGATCTAATTCCTAATTAAACAATCCCCACCTCCAATTGATTCGCCACTCTCAATATCTATTTACCCATATGTTGAATGTATTAACCAACCCTGATTTCTGTGATGTTAAGGTGAATAATCGTGGGTATCTCCTCCTAAGTGGTTGGGTTCCCACCTATGTGTGGTGCCAAAAGTCTATTTTATCTCCTTCTCCAAGCAAAAATCAGAAGTTAGATTTGACAACCTCCGCAGTCATAGTGTTCGGTTGCAACACCAAACAAACTCCTTGCCACATCAGAGACATCTTTCCTAGCTTTGATTACCACTCCTAGGGCCAATAGCAAAACTCTCCATATCTGGCCTTGATGGTTTTCATGCAAGTCATTTGCTTTGAGTTTTCTATCCTCCACATAACCATTTAAGAAGGAGGCCTTGATTGCAATCCTCAAGTCTACTAATGCCTAATCCCCCGCATGATTTTTCCCAACACATTAAACCCAACCCGATGTGATGGATCCTCTTATTTCCCCCATTGTTTCCCCATAAGAAAGAATGCTGAATTCTCTTTATTTTGTTCTCAACACTTTTGAGGCATCCCAAAAAGTGATATAAAATAAATTGGAAATGAGCGACAACAAGATTTGGTTAATACCAATCATCCAGCCTTGGATAGAAATTAAGATTTCCATTTAGCTAATCTAGCCTCCATCTTGCATATAACAAGATCCCAAATACCTTTCATTCTAAAGGGAGCCCCAGATATTTCAGAGGAAAGACGCCAACCCAACACCTCCAAAAGGAAGCCTAGTTTTGCACTCATACCTTATTGACTTTGACTTCATAGATAGTTATTTTAGACAAATTGAGTTTCAACCCAAAACAACATTGAAAGCATCAAAGAATCCTTTTGCAATTCCCTATGGATTTAGTCTTGACTGCACTAAAGAGAATGGTATCATCCCTAAATTATAGGTGAGAGAATTGTAACTGTCACTTGATGCTAAACCCCTTAATAAGACCCATATTTAAACCCTTCTTTACAAGAGAATTAAGACCTTCAGTAACTTGCTAAAACACGAAAGGGGGATAAGGGATCCCCTTTCCGCAAATCATCGTGCCATCTAAAATTGTTTTGTGAGACTACCATTAACTAAAACAAACAATTGAGGGGTCGAAATATACTCTCATAACCATCGTCTCCACCTTTCACTAAAGCTCATACACCATATCATGTTTGCGAGATATTCCACTCGATCGTATCATAAGTCTTATCAAAATCTATTTTAATCACAATCCCTCCCCCTTTCCTTTCTTCATATCTTCTATAATCTCGTTGGTAATGGGGACACCATCCAGGATCGATGGTTCCTTGATAAAAGCTTACTGAACTTCTTTTATAACCTTTCCTATAACCAGTTAGAGTTTGTTAGCCAAGACTCTAGCTAGAAGTTTGTAAATGTGACCCATCAAAGAAATAGGCCAAATTGATCTAGCCCATCTGTTACCTACACCTTGGGAATTAATACAATGAAAGAAGAGGAAATAGATCTACATAGCTTCCCAGTGATGTAGAAATCCATTAGAAAATTCATCACCTCCAACTTAACCAATTCCCAATGTCACTTGAGGAAGGAGAATTGAATCTATCTGAACCTAGAGCCTTATTGTCATCACAATTTCATAATGTTTCCTATATCTTAACCATCAAGAAAGGATTTTCTCGAATCTCATTTCCAACCACACCTAATTTATGAAAAAAAGATTCATTCATATGCAAACAAAAACTGCTTTGAGACACCTAACTATGATTGAAAATGTGAAAGTATGGCTAACTTGATTTGTTGCAGTTGTGTCATCATTTGCCTATACCAATGTTCATAAGGTCTATGAGATTCTTGCGACATCTGTTGGAAGCCACTATATGGAAGAACTTTGAATTGCGGTCTCTATCCACTATCCATCTCAAATGAGATTTTTTAAACCATTTGAGTTCCTTTTTCATAAAGCCTTATAATAAAAAGTTTTGTGTTGAGCCAATTCAACCCTTTCCATGTTTAATAGATTTTGGGATTCCTATTTCAACGAGAGCTCCTCTATTCAAATGTTGGCACCTTTGAGTCCCATCTCCCTCTTTTCTTGCTCTTTATGGCTCCACAACCTAAGGAAATCGTTTTCTACTTTTAATCTTTTGTTGATAACTCGATTTGAGGATATACTAGCCATAAAGTTTGTCTATGCAGCCCAAAATTCTTGCTTTGACTTGTTCATCGTTCAACCAATAATTGAAGAATTGAAATGGTATAGGACCCCAATCCCTATTTTCAACTCAATACAAACACCAAAGTGATCAGAAAAGCTACAATGCACCCCCTACTGCTTAAGTTTTGTATGGCCCTAATCAACTTTGCACCAATTAAGAACCTATTTGTTTGGCTCATTGTTGAAGATTCCCTAAAGTCGCTCCAAGTGCACTTTTGTCCATGCATTAGCAAATCTATCAGTTCTATATTGTATACAAACTTATTAAAACATTAATAGCCAACCTATCATCTAACACTCGTATTTATTGATCCTCTAACAACCTTATATTAAAATCCCCTCCTAGGCACCACTTACCCTCAAATTTATTTTACAAACATTGCAATTCATCCTATAACCATTACTATTTTGCAAAATTATTAAGAGCATAAATATTAACAAGGGTAGCCTTTTTAACGAATGAGATGATTGATCACTCCAAAACAACAAAGCAGTTAGCCACTAACTTATTATATAAGTTGAATATTGAGGAGTCCCCAAAAATGGCTAAGTCTCCTACCAATCCAATTGTCGTAATAGCTACCACCTAAATACTTGCTTTGCTTTATACCTATTATAAAATAAACTCAACTAGATGTGTTAACTTCATTTTTTGAACAAACAAAGTCCCCAATTTAATAGTAGAAAACCATTTATGTACTACCCTCATTTTAGTAGACTTCCTTAACCCACAAACATTAACTAAGGTAATAATCATAATACATAAGAAACCTTATCTCAATTTGCAACCACACCTATGATTGCTTCCCCTTTATAGTTATTGACATTTAGGCAATCCAAGTGATGGCAACACCCTTCTCCCTACCCATTTGTAACTCTAATAATTGTCCAACCTTCCAACAAACTTGGTATAATACATTTTTCATTTTGGTTATTCTATTTTGATACAAAAATTAATCTTGTAAAAAGTCCTAACTAGTTTAAACAATGGCCAAACTATTTTGAAAATTTCTATATTTGGTTCAAGTTGTTTTAGTGATTGGGGTTTAACTGCTCTTTCTAAAATCTAGTCTTTAGGAAGGTTTATATCTTTCCATTGGATGGATGTTAGAATCACAATATTTGAACAAGAAAGGTCTATTTGTGAGAGTGGGGTTTCTCCTTTTTAGGATTGGAATTTGTGTTTAGATGTAAATACAGAAATCATAACTTTGTAATGAATTTTGAAAATCAATGCAACTGGAATTGATCCTTTGAATATATTATAATTATGGGTTTTGATTTGTAAAACCGTACTTTGTAAAATATTCCTATCACTTAAGGAAATAGTAAGGTTTGGATAGCAATTGAAATAAATATGTCCATTATAGAGACTAGACTCTATAGACCTAAGAAGAGAATCTTGAAAATTTATAAATCTAGTATCCCTAAAGACTACTAGGATATAAGTGTTTAAACTTTCTTTTGTACAGGGTTTGATGCCTACTTGTACCAGACCAATATGAATGTACTTGTAATACTTATCTTTGTGGTTTTGTAAAGATTTTTGAGAAAGAAGATGAATAGTTTCAAAAGGTTTTATAAGTTGAATGTCTCTTTATTTGATTTTGATTGTAAAATCATTTAAAAAAAATTGTATTTTGAAAGTTTGTTAATCTGATTTTTTTGGCCTTTCAGAGTTTCCTAGTCATTAATACCTCTATTAAAGTCTTCAATGGTTATCTCCTTGGTGTTGGCTATTCTACAAGTTTCAGAGCTTTTTGAAGTAGAAAAATTGGAACAAGAAGTAGTTCTACAAATAATCGAGTTCATATTTGAGAAATTGGAACTAAGGCATAATAATTTCTATTCTATTCAATTAGGTTCCTATGATATGAAGATGGCTATGGGAGAAATTGTTTTGTTGAATGATCATTTTGGAAAGTTTTTCAGTCGCATCAGATTCCTAGGGTATTTTGCAAAGGGCTAATTCAATAGGATTTTGTTGATGGACTATTTTGACTTGTTTAAAAGGAAGATGTTTTGACTTTATGACATTGTCATCAAGGGTAATTCATTCTTTAGTTTGAGTTTGAGATGTAACAAGATTTGAAGATTTTTTGAAAGAATATGGATAATCTATTTGGGATGCATATTGTTCAAATTAATCAATAAACAAAATGTGTTCTTTAAGGTTTGAAATAAACATGTAATAATCTTCTAAATTTCTTTTTTCTTTTGGTAGGAAATTTTGGAAAAATTGGTTTCTTTTTTTAGTACTATATAAAGCATAAAAATCATCATTTAAAAGTTTTTTGTTAGGTTCAAAATCTTTTTCTAAAACATGTAATTCATTTTTAATGTTTTTTATGATTGTAGATAGGGTAAATAAAGTGGTTGGTGATTGGTCTTAAGGATTTATGTATATGGGATAAGGAATATTTGTATGGTAATCAACTATTTGAAAAGATGTGTTAGGGATGTTTGAAGTGGAGAATCTGGGAAGTTGTAAGGGTTTTGAAGGTATATTTATGTAGAAAGGATGGTGGATAAATGTGCTTGCGACTATTAGCTTTTCAAAAGAAAATTTACAAAAGTAAATGCGAGCTTTGCAAATCTCTAAGACCACTTTCAATGATAGATTCCATTTATTTGACACAATCTTTTGGCCTTTCAACTATAAAATGGAACTTGGAAGATTTAAAGGCAAACTTTTGGAACTTAACTTCATTGAATATCAATTCCTTTCTCCCTTCCCCTTTCTTGTATCATGTCCTCCTTTCTCTCCATTGTAAAAATCTCCTCTCTATATTACTTTAAAATTTCAATAAAGATTTGTTTTCTCTATATCCTTGAATTGATCTTCAAAATTCATTACAAAGTTATGATTTCTGCATTTACATTTAAACATAGATTCTAGTCACAAAAAGGAGAAACCTTACTCTTACAAATAGACCTTTTTTGTTCAAACATTGTGATTCCAAGATCCATCCAATGGAAAAACATAACTCTTCTTGAAGACTAGATCCTATAAGGAGCAATAAAACCTTAACCACCAAAATAACTTGAATCAAATATAGAAATCTCCAAAATAAACCAATTCCAAGATGGAAAAGTAGTCCTAACCTTCAATAGAAAATATGCAAGTTTTAGATCTATAAATGAAGCTTCCATATCTTTTATAATCGATTTAGGACATTTATCTGCCATTCTTTCCATAATAAAACTATTTAACACCTCATTTCAAACAATTGATTACTATACAAATATTCCTCACCCTATCTACATAAACCCTCGAGATTAATCACCTCCTACTTCATCAACTCTATCTGCAATCACAGAAAACATTACAAATGAATTACATGTTTTAGAAAAAGATTTTGAACTTGACAAAAAGCTTTTACATGATAATTTTTATGTTTTGCATGACATTGAAAAAAGAAACTAATTTTTCCAAAATTTCCTTTAAAAAGAAAAGAAATTCAAGAAGATTATTACATGTTTCCTTTAAACCTTAAAGCATATATGTTGTTTTTTGATTGGTTTAAAGAATATACATCTTTATTGGATTACTATACCTTTTTAAAAAATTTACAAACCCTGTTACTTCTTAAAGCAAAACCAAAGAATGGATTACCTCATATGACCATGTCATAGAGTCAAAGCATTTACCTCTTAAACAAGTCAAGATAGTCTATCAATAGAACTTTATTGATCCTGCTCCTTATAAAATACCCTGCTCCTTATAAAATACCCTAGGAATCTGATACTTCTAAAAAACATTCTATAATGATTATCCAACAAAATAACTTCTTCAATACCCATCTACATACCATAAGAACCTAGTTGAATAAATTAGAAAACTAGATTCAACAAACAACCATCCAAAAAACTACTACCAAACCTAAAACTAGCAAAATTAAATATCCTGTTTTCAAACCATATCAACCTCTTAAACTCAATCACCCTCTTGTATTCTTCCTTTTAATTTTTCCTTGTATCTTGTCTTTTTTCCTTACTTTTAAAAAATCTCCTCTCTGTACTACTTAAAAATTTTAATAAAAGTTTGCTAGTGTTGTTGCATGTCCATATTGGTATTAGAGCCACTTTGATTGTTTTCATTGCTTAGAACATTAAGTTTTTGCATTGTGGTGCCAAGTATAGTATATTTCTAAGTGTTCCTACCTAAAGTTTATTGGTCATTGTAGCCCATTGTGTTGAGTTAAGGCATTGGAAAACCTATGAAAAACTTATGGATTATAGGAATTCTATTATATCTAAGTCCCAATTTCTTAAATATGAACCCAATTCTCTGTAGAACTACTTCCTACTCCAATTCTTTTACAATTAGAACTAAAGAAAGTGACATTTAGCTTACAAAACCTTTTGAACTATTCATCTTCTCTCTCAAAAATCTCTTCAAAATCATAAAGATAAACATTACAAATATATTCATCAAACCCTTTACAAAAAAAAAAAAAAAAGGTTTGAACGCTTTCATTCTAACAATCTTTAAAGATACTATATTTACAAATTTTCAAGATTCTCTTCCTAGTTCCATAGAGTCTAGTCTTTATAGCAAACCTATTTCTTTCAATTATTATCCAAATCTCACTATTTCTTTAAGTGAGGGGAGTATTTTACAAAGAATAGTTTTACAAATCAAAACACATAATTACAACATATTGGCAGGATCAATTCTAGTTGCATTGATTTTCAAAATTCATTACAAAGTTATGAATTTTGCATTTGCATCCATAAATTCCAATTTCAAAAAGAAGAAAACCTATTTTTACAAAGAAATCTTTCTCATTCAAACATTGTGATTCTAAGATCTATCCAATGGAAAGATATAACTCTTCATGAAGACTAGATCTTGAAGGAGTAGTTAAACCCCTACCACCAAAACAACTCGAACCAAATACAAAAATTTCCAAAATAGACTAATTCCAAAATAGAAAAGTCATCCTAACCTTCATCAAAAGATTTGTAAGTTTTAAATCCACTGATGAAGCTTCTGTATCTTCTACCATAAATCTAGGATATGTATCTACTATCCTTTCTATAATCAATCTACCTTCAAAACCTTCACAACTTCTAAGATTCTCTATTTCCAACATACCCAACACATCTTTCCAAATAGTTGATTGTCATACAAACATTCCTCATCCCATCTATATAAATCCTTAAAATCAATCACCTCCCACTTCACCAACTCCATTTGTAATCACAAAAAATGTTACACATGAATTGTATGTTTTATAAAAGGATTTTGAACTTGACAAAAAGTTTTTACATGATAATTTTTATACTCTGCATAATACTAAAAAAGAAATTAGTTTTTCCAAAATTTTCTTTGGAAAAAAAAATAAATTCAAGAAAATTATTATATGTTTCTTTTAAACCTTAAAGCACACATGTTTTTTTATTGATTTGAAGAATATGCATCCTAAATGGATTACCCATATCCTTTCAAAAGCCCTTTAAATCCTGTTGTTTCTTAAAGTAAAACTAAAGAATGAATTATCCCAACTGACTATGTCATAAAGTCAGAACACCCTTATCTTAGACAAGTCAAAATAGTCTGTCAACAAAAACCTATTAAACTAGGCCTTTACAAAGTACCCCAAGAATCCAATACTCCTAAAGAACTTTCCAAAATGATTATTGAACAAAACAATTTTCCAATACTCATTTACATATTATAGGAACCTAGCTAAACCATATAAAAAACTAAATCCAACAAACAATCATCTAAAAGACTATTACCAAACCTAAAACTAGTAAAATTAAACATCCTATTTTCAAACCATATCAACCTCTTAAACTTAATCAACCTTAAAACCTAGAACACTCTTTCATACAAGAAATCAAATAAAAACTAGTCTTTTTAAAACCACCTTTTTCATCTACAAAAAAGGAAGTCAACATTTTAGGAAACAAACCCAAATAAGAATCCTAAGACCTAGAACTACAACATTCCAAATCCCAAATCAACCATATTTTCTAGCCAAAACCCATATTTGGACTCATAGTCCGAGATCTTTACCTTGAAAGCAAGCTAAACACATTAAACCACTATATTATTTGAGCCTTTAAATATCTTCTTGTATAAACTAACAACTTCTGACTTTTTTGGCAAAAAGATGGAAAACTTTTTAGATGTTGAAAGATTCCATCTCAAAGTCTTCCAGTCAAAATCAAATTTAGCATTTAGACATGTACAAAATAAAAATTAGAATTTGATCAACAATACATATTAGATAATCTTTGGAATACCACAAGAAAAACCTCTAATTTTCTCCATATCATGAATGCATTAGCAAAATATTTCTTCACAAAATCTCACAATATCAATTACAATTATTATTGTATTTTCAAGAGTGCATTAGTGGAAATATTTTCTAAATGGTTCAAAGTCTATGAACAAATCACTTTGCATCCTAAAGTAACATATAAAGGATATTACAATTTACAAGAAACTTTAGTTGCATGTAGAAAATACATAGGCACTACATTTTTTATAGACAATTCAATTTGTCAAGTACTAACTAGAATGCCCAGTGCATAAAACCTAATAGTCATGGAAAAAAATTTGCATAAACAACCCCATAACTACTAAAGAAGGTTTTAAAACTTTATTGGCACCAGCTTCTAGTTTTAATTTAAAACAAAAAAATTAATAAAATTAGTTGTAGTTCAACTTCAAAACTACAAAACTATATTGATAGTCTAAAAAATCTCATCAACCAGCTAGAATCACTCAAAGAGACAATAAAAACCTCTGTGAGCTTGAGTGAAACATAAGTGTACAAAAAGCAAAAGGTGATTTGGCTTTGGAATATTTAAAGCTTATCTTTGAGTAGAATCCCACATTTATCTCCCATTAAGATAAATGAAATTAACCATAATCGATTCTTCTTCTTCCTTGATACTTTTTATCATTATTTTCAAAACTATGAAAACATAGTATTTTTAGTAAATAAAAAACAACAATAATGACTCAAAAAGTCATTCATTACAATCAAGAATTTCTAAAAATAGTGGCATATACTCTTGAAGCATACAAGGCATCTCAACGTGGTGTGCAACAAGCTACTATCCACCAAAAGAAGGACCAAGCTATTAGTTATAACTCCTTACATGCAGAAACATCCCTAGAGAAAGAACAACATGCTCATATCGATTGGATTTCTCAATTTACAAAGCCAATATTGATATAGAATTCTACAAACCATACAAGTTTAAAGACCTAGAGATAACTTCTTAATTGCTTATAGATTATGGAATGTTGATGCAAATTATTTTTATAGATCTAGATCAATTTGACCAAGTAGGTGGAAAAATAGCAGCACTTAGATTATAATTGATGGTTAATGGAGAACTCTATGTCTATTTAAACATAAAATCCTCACCTCTAAAGTTTATTAATGGAATTGAACCAATAAGACATGTGATCACTATGCACAATCAAAGCAGTTGCAAACCTAATCTTCCAATATAAAATGTTTAGGATCACTCAATTCTATTAGTCCAACAAATACAACATTGGAGGTCTAGGGTATTTGGTAAAAATTGGTTTATCGAAAATCTTTAGGAAATATTCACTTTGATAGTAGAAGATTCCATCTTAAAGATTTTCTTGGAAAGAAATTCTTTATATCAAGTTAATCTTAATTTAAATACTCGGTATACTAAATTAGTGCAATATTATAAGAATCAAGACCCAATCCTTGATGATGATGACATATTAGATTTTTTAGACAATCCTGATGAATCAATTGATATCGATGATCTAAAAAATTTAGTTAGTGATAAAGGATTGGTTGACATTCAAGATTAGATAAAAGAATAACCTCTATAAAAGTAAAAAATATTTTCAGTAATTTTCAGCTTTATAGCAACTTTTGGTGGTTTTAAAAAAGATAAAGTGCTTGTGACTACCAACTTTTCAAAAGCAACTTTACAAAAGTAAATGCCAGCTTTACAAACATCCAAAACCACTTTTAGTGATAGATTCCATTTGTCTAACATAATCTTTTGGCCTTTTAACTATAAAAGGGAGTTCGAAAGAAATCCAAGTTAGGCTTTTGGACCCAACTTCATTGAAGATAAATTCCTCTTTCTTGTATTCTTCCTCTTTTTTTTCCTTGTATCCTGTCTTCTTTCCCTACTTTGTAAGAATCTCCTTATTGCATTATTTAAAGTTGTTAATAAAGAAGTAGTGTTGCTATGTGTCTAATGTTGGCTTTAACTTATTGGTTTTGATTGGCTCTGATACCAATATGGGCTCGCAACAATATGGGCACATAGCAATGCTACTTCTTTTTCAATATGGGTATGTAGCAACACTACTTCTTTTTATTGAAAACTTAAAGTAGTATAAAGAGGAGATTTTTACAAAGGGAAGAAAGGAAGACAAGATACGAAGAAAGGGAAGGGAGGGAGGAATTAATCTTCGATGAAGTTAGGTTTCAAAAGTCTGCCTTAGAAATCTTCTAAGCTTCCTTTTATAGTGGAAAAGTTAGAGGATAATGGGAGATAGCTGAATCTTTTCAATGAAGATAGTCTTGGACTTTTGTAGAGCTAGGCACTTGCTTTTGTAAAGCTACATTTTCTTTTTGGAAAACTGGTGGTCTCAAGCACTTTTTTTGGTACCACTAAAAGTTGTTTTGTTGTTTTTACAAGGCTGGTAGTCATGAGCCTTCTTTTTTTAAACCGACAAAAGTTGTTTTTGTAAAGCTTTCTTTTATAAAATTGGTAATCTTAGACACTTGCCTTAGAACCCCCAAAAGATATTTTGGATGGTTTTACAATTGTCCTTAGCATGCTTTATTTTTGATAGTATGCTGAAACAATCATCTTCATTACTCTATATAATGAGTTAAAGACTCATGATTTAACAAGGTTTTGAACTGCAATAATTGTTGCATTATTGTAAAGTACTATTCTTTAATTTGGATCGTAGCTAAAAAGGCTATTGTATGAGATTTTTGTGCTAAGAATGTAGTATTTAGAGGCTTGGTTTGTAATGGTTAGGCCTGTATAAGCCAACTTATAATGTCTAACCAATTTTATATGGTAAGTTTAAGTAATTTTTTAAGGATTTTAAAGGAGACCTATTTTATTTTGAATTTTTTTTATAAGGATAAGAGTATCATCTTGGGTGTAATAATCAAAATACCAGGTTAATACCCATGGTGGGAAAAATTTTGTAAAGAAAAGGAAAAGTGGGGGAAGTCTTTTTTTCATTTATAGAGAGTTCAAATTTGGTTTTGAATAAGTCATAGGTTTCTTTGAATTATGGGATAAGGATATACAGAGTATAACCAAAATAGTTCCACCATTGCTTGAACCAGTTGGAAATTTTTACAAGATTAATTTTTGTATCAAAATAGAATAACCATGAATGGCTACCCTTATGGTTTTGAAAGAAAAAGGTATTATACCAAGTTTGTTGGCAATCTTAGTATGATAAGATTTAGCAATGATTTACTTAGGTTTTAAAAAAAAATAGGAAAGGTTCTAAATTTTGAAAGATTAGATAATCATTCTTGAGGAGGGATAATTTGTAGTATATGATAGGTTGAATAGGTAGGGTCAATATAAGATTTATCAAGGTAGAAATGCTTGAATTTTTTTGACTATGTTATTTCAAGTAATGTCATATAATAGACTTATGGTTTTGAGAAGTCTTAGGGTTTAAAGTCATCTAGAAAGGAAAATCTTTAGGATGGTATTAAAGCGATCTTTATCATAGAATCCTAGTTCTATGATAAATATATTTTGGAAATGGAATTTTATTAGAAAGAGAAGTTTAAAGTTTTAGAGTTTTACTTGTATCCTCATTATAGAGCTCTTGTAAGGTGGATAAATGTTGTAAAGTTGTTAGTACATCAAATTTGTTATAGATAGTGTTTATTTAATTTTGGATAAGGAGTTGATTATCTGGGGTTTTTCAAATTTGAGCTTCCTAGTTTGATTTTGAGGATTGACCTTCTTGGTTTAATTAATTTTTTAAGGATTTTAAAGGAGTCCCACCATTTTACATTGAATTTTCTAATAAGGATAAGAGTATAATCCTGGGTGTGATAATCAAAATACTAGACTAATACCTATGGTAAGAAAAATTTTGTAGAGAAAAGGAAAAATAGAGGAAGTCTTTTTTCATTTGTAGAGGGTTCAAATTTGGTTTTGAATAAGTCATAAATTTTCTTGGCTTCTAGGACCAGGATATCTAGAGTAGAACCAAAAGAGTTCCACCATTGTTTAATCTAGTTGGAAATTTTTCTAGGATTAATTTGTGTACCAAAATAGATTAATCATGAATGGCTCCCTTATCATTTTGAATGAAAAAAGGTATTATATTAGGCTTGTTGGTAATCCTAGTATGATAAGATTTGGTAATGATTTATTTGGGTTTTGAAAGAAACTGGAAAGGTTCTAAATTTTGAAAGATCAGATACTCATTCTTGAGGAGGGATAATCTGTAGTACATGATAAATTAAACAGACAGGATCAGTATAAGATTTATCAAGGTAGAAATGCTTGAATTTTACTAATTATATTAGTTCAAGTAATGTCATATAATAGGCTTGTGATTTTGAAAAGTCTTGGGGTTTAAAGTATCATCTAGAAAGGAAAACCTTTAGGATGGTATTAAAGGAATCTTTATCATGGAATTTTGGTTGTATGACAAATATATTTTGGAAATGGGATTTTATGTAGTATTTGAAATAAGGTTTTAAGATTTTATTAGAAAGAAAAGTTGAGGGTTTTAGAATTTTACTTGTATCTTCATTGTAAAGATCTTGTTAGGTGGACAAATGTTGTAAAGTTGTTAGTACATCAAATCTACTATAGATAATGGTCATTTAATTTTAGATAAGGATTTGATTATTTGAGGTTTTTGAGATTTAAGCTTCTTGGTTTGATTTTGTGGATTGACCTTCTTGGTTTGTAAGTTGTTCAATCCAAGTTCTTATAGACAAGCCTGAGATAGGCTTTGGACTGGTTTTTGTTTGGATTGGATAAAGGGTATAGGTTTTGGAGTGGAAGCTAAACTTTTTGGTGGGTTTTGGATAAGGGTTTTTCCCTTATTCTTCAATTTCCTTGGCATATTTGGTTTTGTTTTGAAGGAATTATCTGGTCAAGAAATCAGAAATGGAGTTTCTTTCTCTTTTTTTGTACTCAATTTCAAAATCAAAAGTAGAAAGCATGGCTTACCATTGGGTAAAAATTTGTTTTGATGCAATATTTTGGACATCTTTTACTAAAACTTCTTTTGCAGAGTTGCAATCAATGGGTAAAAGAAATTTTTGATTTAGTAAATCACTTTGAAAACTTGTAATGCACATGAAAATGGACAAAATCATTCAATTTGTAATTGCTTTGACAATCATTCCAATGTGTAAACATAAATTGAATGATTTGTTCCTTGTCATCTTTGAGTTATTTAAGAATACCTTTATATCCTAATTTAGAGGTATCTATTTCTACTATTTTTGGAAGTAAAGGATCTACAAGATAAATGCAAGGAATTTCATAAACTAAAGTTTTGATATGTTGGACAAAAGTAATATGTTGGGGATCCAAAGAATGGAATTTTTTTTTTAGACAATCATATAGGGGTTTAGCAATATGATTTATGTTGGAATGAAATTCAAAATATAATTGAGACTTCCTAAAAATCTCTAGAGTTGGGATTTGTTTGTGATTTTGTTAGGAAATTTTTTAAGAAAAGCTAGAGCTTTTGTTATAAGAGTAATAGTTTCCTAAGATATGTAATACCTAAGGAATCTCACTCTAGTTTGAAATAAAGATATCTTAGACTAAGATATCACAAGTCTATTGAGTTTAACAACATAAAAAAATGTTTGTAAATATTTAAAATGTTGTTCAATAGAATTTGAAAAAAGTAAAACATAATCAATATAAACAAGACAAATTTTTCAAACCAAATGGCCTAACATTCCATTCATACTATTCAAAAGGAACTGTGAAGGTAGTTTTGTATCTATCTTTTGAATCAATCTCAATTTGTCAAAACCTAGATTTCATATCAAATTTGGAAAATATATAGTAAAATGGAGTTTTTGTAATAAATCCTTTTTGTTGAAAATAGGATACCTAATCCACTTAAGGGTTTTATTAAGGGGTTTGTAATTGATAACTAACATGAGAGTGCCTCTTTCAAGTTCTACTGATTTGTTGACATAGAAAATAACACATAACTAAGGTGACCTAGATTTCAAAATGAGCTTCTTTGATTCTAAATTTTGAATCTTTTTTCTACAATAATTCTCTAGTTCTACATTCATTTGGATTGGTCGAGCTTTTGTAGGAATTTGTTTGTCATTGAAATTTGGTTCATAAGGTAAATCAACTATATATTGTTTCTTTTTCCATAAAACATTTGGAAGTTCGGAACAAAGTTCATTTTGGAGAGTTTGTTTGAAAAAAAAAAAAGATTTTTTTTTTCTAAAATCATAGGGTCTTGAAACTAGTTTTGGATTCTTTAAAGAGAAAGATCTTTTTGTAAATAAAGAAGGTTTTCCTCTTTGGCTTGAATAAGAGTATGGATTTTATTTTCATTAATGGAATAAGCTTTAATAAGGTTCACATTTCTAATTTTTGGAACTTTAAAAGAAGGAAAATGCAATTTTTGAGATTTTGTTTTGAAAGTAATATCATCATAATTGATAGTATCAGGGATAATGAGATTTATAAATAGTGTTGCTAAAGTCACCATATGATATATATTTTTAACTAGGACGAAAGAAGTTTTAATTTGAAAATGCTAATTTTGGATGAAAGCAATAGTTTTGTTTGTAATAGTTATTTTTAAATTGTTTGCAATTGAAAGTTTTTCATTAGTTTTTTGTTGAAAATAGGTTGGAAGAATTCCTTATTTGATATAGGTTAGATGTGCGCCAATATCAAATAGAGCAATTGTATATAGCTTGAAATCATTTCTAAAAACTAAAGTGATTTTATAAAATATTTTCTAAAAGTAACTTGTTTTAGGGAAAAAAGAAAATCATTTGAAACTTTTTCTATGTTTTGGAGGTTTGAGGTTCTTGATTTGGTTCAACTTCACTATGTTGAGTTTCTTCTAAATGTTTTGTAAGGAGAAATTGTAAGGTTTCATTGTCTTTTTGTTAGTTTTGTTTGGCATTTTTCTTGGCTAAAATTATAGTGAGATCATATGTTAGTCTGGAGGTAATGGTTTTGGTTTCCTATTTCTGGAAGGTTTTGAAAAGGTTTTCCAAGTTTTTTTTTTAGGTCAAGATTGGTGGTGTACTTGATGAGATCAACCAAGGTTTATTAGCTTTTTGTAAGCATGTTTATTTCTTTGGATTATGGCTTAGTTTTTAAAATGGTAGTGGTTTGGAATTCATTTGTTTGGAGAGGTTTTTCATCTAAGTAATCATAAGAAGGTGAAAATCAAAACTAGAACTAGAAATATTTTGTAATATAGCTTATAATTTAAAAATAGTTTCTAGTTCTAACTGTAGTTCTTGGATTTTTTTTTGTTAAGTTTGTAGTATTTGAATATGCGTCCTTTATTTTTGCATTTGTAGTAAGTAATGTCTTTGAGAGGGGTTTTAGAGGTAAAGGGGAAGGGCTTAGGCTTTTGAAACCCAACTTCACCAAAGATTAATTCCTCTCTCCCTTTCCTTCTTTATATTATGTCTTCCTTTCTCTCCATTGTAAAAATCCCCTTTTTGTACTACTTATGAGAGTTCTTTGTATTTTTTGTATTTTGGCTTATGGGGGTTTTTATAAGAGTTTTTCCCATAACCATTGAGTTTTATGTATTAGGCATTCTAGTTAATATTTGACAAACTAGAGTATCCATAAAAAATGTAATGCCTATATATTTCCTACATGCACACCCAAAGCTTCTTGTAAAGTTTAATATCCCTTATATGCTACTTCAAGATGTAGAGTGAATTGTTCTTGGACTTTGGACCATTCAGAAAATATTCCCATTAATGCACCTTTGAAAATGCAATAATAATTGTAATTTGTATTTTGAGATTTTGTAAAGAAATATTTTACTAATGCATTCATAGCATGCAGAAAATTAAAAGTTTTTCTTTTGGCATTACAAAGATTGTTTAGTATGCATTGCATATCAAATTCTAATTTTCTATTTTGTACATGTCTAAATGCTAAATTTTATTTTGGAGGAAACATTTTGAGACAAAATCCTTTAATATCTATGAAATATTCCATTTTCTTCCAAAATAACTCAAAAATTGTCAACTTATGCAAGAAAATATATAAAGGTTCAAATAATATGTCTTGAAAAAAAAAATTCATGATTAGGGTAAAACTATTTTGGAAATTTTTCTTGAAAATTTTTTGAATAATCTAAAGATCTTGTAAATGATCTCATATTTTTTGTAAAGAAAAATCTTTTTGTAATCAAAATTTTTTTACTCGTTGGCATTCACCTTCCATTCATAAATGGAAAAGGCATTGAGCTTATACCAATTCAATGTGTTTGACTTGCTTTTAAGATCAATATGTGAGATTATGAGTTCAAATATGAATTTTGGCTAGAAAAAAGGTTGATTTGAGGTTTGGAAGGTTGTAGTTCTGATTCAAAAGGTTTTGTTCTAGTTTGTTTCATGAGGTGTTGATATTAAAGAGGCTAGTTTTTGTTTGATTTCTTAGATGAAAGAGTTTTTTGGGTTTTGAGGCAAATTAAGTTTTGGAGATTAATATGGTTTGAAACATGATTTTTAATTTTGCTAGTTTTAGGTTTGGTAATAGTCTTTTAGATGATTATTTATTATATATGGTATTTTATACGGTTTATCTAGGTCCCTATGGTATGTAAATGAGTATTGGAAAAATTATTTTGTTAGATGATCATTTTGGAAAGTTTTTCAAAAGTGTTAGATTTCTTGGGTACTTTGTAATGTTTTTTGTGATTGAAGACTGATTAGGGGAAGTGAGAGGTGACTAATCTTAAGGGTTTATGTAGATAGGATGAGAAATATTTGATGCAAATCAACTATTTGGAATGAAGTGCTAGGTATGTCTAACGTGGAGAATTTTGGAAGTTGTGAGAATTTTGAAGGTAGATTTATTATAGAAGGGATGGTGGATACATGTCCTAAATCTATTATAAAAGATATAGAAATTCCAACTATAGATCTAAAACTTGCAAATCTTCTATTGAAAGTTAAGACTAATATTCCCTCTTGGAATTGGTTTATTTTGGAGATTTTTGTGTTTGGTTCAAGCTATTTTGGTGGTTAGGGTTTTATTGCTCCTTTTAAGATCCAGTCTTTAGGAAGAGTTATGTCTTTCCATTTAATGGATCTTGGAATTATAGTGTTTGAACAAAAGAAGTTAGTGTTTGGATGCAAATGCAGATATTATGGTTTTTTAATGAATTTTAAAAATCAACACAACTAGAATCAATCTTTCCAACATGTTGTAATTATGAATTTTGATTTGTAAAACCATACTTTGTAAAATATTTTAATCACTTAAACAAATAGTAAGATTTGGATAACAATTGAAAGAAATAAGTTTGCTGCAAAGGTTAGACTTTATGGAATCGAAAAGAGAGTCCTAAAAATTTATAAATCTAGTATACTTAAGAATTGCTAAAATGGAAGTGTTCAAACCTTCCTTTGAGAAAGAAGATGAATAGTTTCAAAATATTTTGTAAGCTGAATATCTATTTATTCTATTTTGATTGTAAAATCATTTTTGAAAAAATTGCTCTTTGAAAGTTTGTAAATATGATCTTTTTGGACTTTCAAAATCTCCCAATCATCAATATCTCTATTAAAGTCTTCTATAGTTATCTCCTCAGTGTTAGCTACTCTATGAGTTTTAGAGTTTTTTAAGGTAGAAAAATTGAAATAGGAAGTAATTCTATAGAAAATTGGGTTCATATTTCAAAAATTGGGGCTTAGTCATAATAAATTTCCTACAAAAGCATCGGGTTAATAATGAGAAATTGGGGTTTAGGCATAATAAGTTTCCTACAATCTATAAGTTCTTCACAAGTCTTCTAATACCCTAACTCAACTTAATAGGATATAATGACTAACGAACTTTAAGCTAGAACACTGAAAAATGTATTGTACTTAGCATTACAATGCAAAATTTTGTATGATTTAAGTAGAAAAAACCTAATGTTCCAAGCAATGAGAACAATCTAAATGGCTTTGATACCAATATGGGTATAGAGCAACACTAACAAACTGTTATTGAAAATTTTAAAGTAGTACAAAGAGGAGATTTTTACAATAGGGAGAAAGGAAGACACGATACAGAAAAGGGGAAGGGAGAAAGGAATTGATCTTTAATGAAGTTAAGTTCCATAAACTTACCTTGGAAATCTTCCAAACTTCCTTTTATAATTGAGGAGCCAAAGGATTATGAGAGATAGCTGGAACGTTTTCACCATAAGTAATGTTGGACTTTTGTAGAGCTAGCATTTGCTTTTTGTAAAATTGCTTTAACTTTTTGGAAAGTTGGTAGTTACGCACACTTTATATGGTACCACCAAAAGTTATTTTGTCATTTTGCAAAACTATGTTGCAAAACTAGCAGTTATGTGTTTTCCTTCTTGAAACCACCAAAAGTTGTTTTTGTAAAGTTACTTTTTATAAAATTGGTAGTCTTAAACACTTGTCCTAGAATCACTAAAAGACAATTTGGATGTTTTTACAATTGGTCATCTTTGGCATGTTTTATTTTTGGTGGCATGTTGAAATAATCATCTTCATTACTTTGTAGACTTTAGAGGGAAATGGACACACTATTTTTAGAATGAGCTGAAGAATCATGATCTAGTGATGTTTTGGACTACAATAATTGTTGCATTATTGTAAAGTCTTCTTCTTCAGTTTGAGTCGCAACTAAGAGGGCTGCCACATGGAATTTCTATGCAAGAAATGCAGTATTTTAAGGCTTAGTTTGTAATGGTTGGGTTTATATAGGCTAACTTCTAATATCCAACCAATTTTGTATGACAGGTTTAAGTAATTTTTCAAGAATTTTAAAGGGGTTCCACCATTTTACTTCGAATTTTTTAATAAAGATAAAAGTATCATCCTGGGGGTAATAATCAAAGTACCAAACTAATACCTATGGTAGAAAAGCCTTTGAGAAAAGAAAAGTAGGGGAAGTCTTTTTTCATTTGTAGAGGATTCAAATTTGGTTTTGAATAAATCATAACTTTCCTTAATTTATAGGACAAGAATATTTGATATAAAGACAAAATAGTTTCACTATTGTTTAGACAATCTAGAAATTTTTACAAGATTAATTTTTATATCAAAATAGAATAAGTATGAATAGTTACTCTTATGGTTTTGAATAAAAAAGATATTATACTAGGTTTTAAATTGGTATTAGAGCCACTTCAATTGTTTTCATTACTTGGAATATCAGGTATTTTCTACATAAATCATTCATATTTTTGCAGACTTATAATCAATGTGTAGAAGAAATTTTGATTTAGTAAATTACTTTGAAATTTTGTAATGCATATTAAGATAGATAAAAAAAATTTTTAATGGTAAAATAATTTTTTTGACAAACATTCCAATGTGTTGACACAAATTGAATAATTTGTTCTTTGTCATCTTTGAATTGTTTGAAAATACCTTCATATCTTAATTTAAAAGCATTTGTTTCTACTATTTTTGGAAGTGAATGATCTGCAAGATAAATACAAGGAATTTCATGAACTAGGGTTTTGATATACTAGATAAAAATAGTATGATGATGAATCTAGAGAATGAGATTTTTCTTAAGAAAATCGTGTAGGGATTTTGCAATACGATTTATATTTGAAATGAAACACAAAATATAATTGAGACTTCTTAGAAATCTTTAGGGTTGGGATTTGTTTGTAATCTTATCAAAAAATTGTCAAAAAAATCTAGAGCTTTCTCTATTAGAGTAATAACTCTCTAAGAAATGTAATGTTTAAAGAATCTCATTCTAGTTTGGAATAAAAATATCTTAAACTGAGATATTACAAGTTTATTGTGTTTAATAGTATAGAAAAATATTTGTATTTGAAAAAAATATTAAAACACCATCAATATAAATAAAACAAAATTTTGAATGTAGTTAAAAAATCTCATTTATAATTCTTTGGAATTTTGAAGGGGTATTTTTCAAATCAAATGATATAATATTTCATTCATGTTGTACAAATGGAACAGTAAAGGCGGTTTTATATTTATCTTTTGGATGAATCTGAATTTGCTAAAATCTAGATTTCATACTGAATTTAGAAAAAAATATATGTAGAATGGATTTTTTGTAACAAATCCCTTTTGACATTATGCAAGTATTAGTGGCATAGTAAAACTGTGTTCTTCGTCGTTAATATGTTTGTTCGCGGTAATTGTGGCCTTTCGGGAGAATCGATGAGTACATCTTCCATGCACTCGCTGGTACCAGTACACCATATGGCCGCAACCAGAAGCCATCTACTTTATATTTGAACTGTTGATGAACGGGAGCTATGGTTTTCCTTTTGGCAACCAATCAGAGAGAGCATTGAGTAATCAATTGAATCTAGCAACCACAGGCAATTTTCTAGCACGAGCTTCAAAAAATTGACATATTATTGGAGGTTTTTTAAACTGTGATATTTTATTAATATACAACTACAGAAAGGAAGAAGATAATAGAATACATAATCTATAAAGTGGAATACATATATTTCAGAATAGAATACATATAATTTAGAGAAGAATAAATTTATTCCCGTCTAGTGTATAGACTTCTACACTATCTATGAACAGTTGACGAACGAGGGCTATTGTTTACTTGTTTGATGTTTTCTTTCTTTCTTTTTCCTTAGCAATCAATCAAAGATGATTAAGTAATCAGTTAAATGTAATAGAATCATAGTCCATTAAGTATGTGACTTATGTGACGGGCTCTTACGCCCAGTAGGAATGTGTCGTATCTATTGTGGCCCGCGATGTTTAACTCTGGTTTAACATCATTGATAGTATCGAAAGCATTGCAATTAAACCACACGATACTCCTAGAGGCCATTAACAAGTTGTAAACACATTGCTCATTCCATGCTACAACCAAGAACCCCTTCTTGTCAGTACGGCGAGCACAATAGTCTAACATGATTCCAAGTGAAACATTTAAGAATAAATAGAATTCGTGACACAAGGAGATAAGCTCTAACAACACGAGAACGTCGCGGTGTTCCAAAATTAGTGACCATGGACACTTGAACCATGCAATTCATCGAACTCAGATTGGACCTGATAAGAGAGGAAAGCAATCTACTAGAACTCCGCCGCCTTCGAAGCGACCATGTCTCGGTGCTTATTCAATGCGTACATGCTTAACAACATGCAAAGGCCAATCTCTTGCTTGCAGCCAGTGATGCCTAGGCAGAAGAAAGGTGACGCATGAAGTCACATTAACTCTGCATGTCATATTACGTGGTCTAAAATTCTGTAAAATTGAAAGGAGAAAGGCATCCAGAATCTTTGCTTCCGATAAATTTGTGTCCGTACACTGCACATTCCATAACTAGATTCCTAGGAGCATATAAACACCACAGTCATGCTTGCGATCATGTAATTATGAGGTTAAGCAACCACACAACCCCAACAGTCCTCTTTGACTAATCATATTTCATAACTAACCAACATATTGGAATTCACGTATTATCTTTGTTTGGGAAAGCCATCGGCTGCCACCATCGTCTACTTCTGAAGGTGATGAAGCAAGCTGTAGGCTACTCGGACGTTAGGATCGGGAGATTGACTTGCACACGCGGAACAGGATGATCAGTAATTACAGTCCTGCGCAAGCTCGGGAAAATGGGTGTAACTTCGTTGATACAGATCGGAATGACCTGATTAGAAAGCCAAATGAACAAAGACTTCTGAATTAACAATTTCTTTGTTTTGAGTTTTCTCAAATAAGCACTGTAGGCATGATGAAATCGGGGTGGAAATGGACAGATGTAAATGGACAGATGTAAATGGACAGAACAAAGGAAAAGATAGAACTTTGTTGGTTGCTCTTCCAGGCCTCCAAGGAAGTGGATAGGGCACCGATTCTTCTAGATCGATGACTGCAACTCTAAAAAAAAACCTCTGACTCTTCAAGGACGAAGTGAAAACTCTTCAAGGTTTTCAGGGGTACGAACTCTTCAAGATTAAGGATAATTGTTTAACGCAAAATTTTTCATTAATCAAATTTGTCTCCTCAATACATAAAGTAGATGGTCTTTTGTAGCCAAAGAAAAAAACAAACAAATGAAAAGACTCAAGCAAATGAAGAGGCTAAAAAGTATTAAAGATCCTAAAAGGCATAAAACATTAAAAAACATAGAAACTAGAAACTAGAAACTAGGTAAATGTTCAATGTCCTCTTGATCATCCCAAAGTATCTTTCAGGCTTCCAATGTATAAGGAAAGACAAGGACTTTATTGTGGCATGGGCTTGCGAATGAAACTCTTGGTCTTTGGATTGTGTCCCTTCGATATCTCCTCGACTGGTCGAGCGACTTGTCGAGCTCGGATGCGGGCTGATCTCCTTGGTTGAGTAAGCTCGTCTTCAATGCGGGCAGCATTATCAATCTGGCCTGCATCATCCTCCCCTTCTTTAAAAGAATTCGTCCCCGAATTCATGTCATCATCAGAGGAATCACCAGCATAAGGTGTTAAATGTCGAACGTTGAAAACATCATGTGTTTTTATATGAGAAGGAAGCCTTAAACGATATGCATTAGGATTGATACGTTCAAGGACTTCAAGAGGACCAAGCTTACAATCACTAAGCTTGTTATAGCTTCCAATAGGATGACGTTTTGGTGGTAAGTAAGCCCAAACAAAATCTCCTGGTTCGAAGATAATGTCACGTCGTCGCTTATCGACATCCTTTTTATAGGACTCTGTCTTGCTTTCTAACGTTTGGTGCACATCTTCATGAATTGCTCTCATCTGAGAAACAATATCTTCAACATTGCCATTAGACTTTTCAGTAAAAGGAATGGGTGCAAGATCAAGAGCAGTGTTCGGTTGTTGTCCATACACGATCATGAAAAGACTATACCCAGTCGTACGGTTTACAACACAAGTATATGCAAATTCGCCCTGTGACAGTCGCATCTCCTAAGAGCGAGGATTTTCATCAATCAGTATCCTCAATAAATTTCCTAAGGTTCAATTGACAACTTCAGTTTGCCCATCAGTTTGGGGATGAAATACAGTACTATATTGCAGTTTAGTACCGACATTCTTCCACAATTGTCGCCAAAAATGACCGAGAAACTTTGTGTCCCAATCAGAAGTAATAGTCTTTGGAATGCCATGCAATTTATAGACTTCTTTCAAGAATAATTCAGCAATACGCGAAGCATCCATAGTTTTGAGGCAAGGAATAAAATGTGCCATCTTTAAGAATCGATCTATAACAACAAAAATGGAATCCATACCTTTAAGAGTGCGAGGTAGTCCAAGAACAAAGTCCATAAAGATATCTTCCCAAGGTGCTTGAGAGATTGGTAAGGGCAAATAAAGGCCAGCATTAGTAGTATGCCCTTTTCCAGTTTGGCATCGTCGACACCTCATCACATGTCGATGTATGTCTTGTTTCAAATGAGGCCAAAAGTACTTGGCTGAAACAAGTTGCACGGTCTTGTCATGTCCAAAATGTCCATTGCAATGAACTTCATTGATCACCCTTTGTCGAAGTGAACAATCAAGTACACATAAACGGTTCCCTTTGAAAAGAAACCCATCACACTCAGTGAAGTCAGCAAGTTTCTTTTCTTTTGCTTCGGGCAAGATTTTGGAGAAGTAAGGTTCTTCATGATACAACTCTTGGAATGATTCGAATCCAAGAACTGTTGAACGCATTATGTGGAGTAAGCTCTTCCTTCTACTAAGAGCATCAACAACCTGATTTTGAACTCCAACCTTACGTTTAATGATGAAAGTGAACTCCTAAGCGTATGCAGCCCATTTTGCATGCTTGGAGTTAAGCTTTTGTTGCCCTGAAATATACTTGAGAGCTTCGTGATTAGTGTACAAAACAAACTCTCGATGAATAAGATATTGCCTCCAATGTTCGAGTGTGCGAAATAGTGCATAGAACTCCAAATCATAAGTGCTATAACGAAGTTTAGCACTATTCAATTTTTTGCTAAAGAAGGCAATAGGTTGACTTCCTTGACTCAGAACTCCTCCAATACCAGTACTTGACGCATCGCAATGTACTTCAAAAACAAGGTCAAAATTAGGCAATGCGAGTACCGAGGCTGTGCTCAATTTTTCTTTGAGCTGCTCAAAACTTTTATGAGTCGTACACGTCCACTCAAAGACTCTTTTCTTCATGCAAGAAGTAAATGGGGCCGCAATAGTGCTGAAGTGTGCAATAAATCGTCGATAGAAAGAAGCGAGGCCATGAAAACTTCGTACCTCATGCACATTTGATGGAGTTGGCCATTCTCGAATCACCTTGATCTTGGCATCATCCATTGAAATTGCCTTTGCTGAAATATGAAATCCCAAGAAAAGGATTTGTGGTACCATGAAATAGCACTTCTCGAGGGCTGTGTACAAGCACTCCTGTCTTAACACTTGTAGTATTTCTTGAAGATGCTACAGGTGCTCGTCAGTAGACTTGCTAAAAATAAGAATATCATTAAAATAGACCACAACAAATTTTCCCAGAAAGGGTTTCAAAATTTGGGTCATGAACCTCATGAATGTCGATGGTGCATTCAACAAACTGAATGGCATTACTAGCCACTCGTACAGCCCATCTTTTGTTTTGAATGTCGTCTTCCATTCATCTCCAGGCTTGATTCTGATTTGGTGATATCCACTTTTCAAATCCAACTTCGAAAAGATGATTGCACCAGAGATTTGATCCAAGAGGTCATCAAGGCGAGGAATAGGGAATCGATATTTGACAATGATTTTGTTGATCGCTCTACTATCGACACACATCCTCCAAGTACCATTTTTCTTAGGTACCAAGAGAGCTGGAACGGCACATGGACTAAGGCTTTCTCAGATAAAACCCTTAGTCAAGAGTTCGACAACCTATCGATGCAATTCTTCATGCTCCGTTGGACTCATCCGATAATAAGCCAAATTTGGTAGGAAAGCACCAGGCATCAAATCGATTTGGTGCTGAATGTCTCTCATAGGAGGGAGACCTGCAGGTAAGTCCGTCGGGAAAACAACCTTGAATTTTTCCAAAAGTGGTCGAACTTCAAGAGGTATGGAAGAAGTAACTTCACCTGCCTTGTGAAGTAAAACATATATAATACGAACCCCTTTTAGAGCACCTTTCATATCCTTCATCGAAAGCAATGTAGGAGATAAAGACTCTTCGACAATAGGAGTTTTTAAAGGCTCCTTACTAGGTGCTAATATAATTTTCTTCCCTCCAAATTCAAAAGAGTACGTATTTCGATAACCATCATGAGTAGTACGCCTATCGAATTGCCATGGTCGCCCAAGAATGACATGACTAGCATCCATCGGTAGAACATCGCACCATATTTTGTCGAAATAAATAGAACCAATGGATAGATTAACAAGGCAGCGTTTGGAAACGGTTATCTCGGTACCTTTCGACAGCCACAACATCTTGTAAGGTGTGGGGTGCGCCTTTAACTCCAACTATAGTTTGTTCGCTGCCATTTCAGAAATTATATTCTCACAGCATCCAGAGTCAATAATCAATTGACATACCTTCCCTTTAATTGTGCAGATGGAATGAAAAATGTTGGTGCGCAGCCACCTATCTCCAGTCTCATCACGAGGAACTAGAAAGATTTTTCTCACCATCAAAAATTCACCAGAATCAGCATGCACTATTTGCTCGTCACCTGCGGACTCTTCAACATCATTCACCTCTCCTTCGAGCGGATCCTTCACATGCTCATCCAAATCGTTATCCACTAAGAAGGCTTTGTTGACTTGTCGATTTTTGTTCTTTTGGAAATTGTTAACACGATGACCCAACTCGCCACAAGCATAGCAACGAATATCGGACGTAGTTGGTTGCTTCAAAATGTTGGGCTGATTAGGAAACTTACTAGCGGTTTGTGTCGTAACCTCAGCAACTTTGGTGATGCCGGGGGTACTCCTAACGGGTCAATTGGTCATGATAGAGGATGGTTGCCTCCTCAAGCGAGAACACTCTACCTTGAGTGCTCGTTGGTGTGCATCTCCTAAGTCCCAAATGTCAAGGACTTCTAGGGCATCTTGAATATGAAGTTGAAGGCCATTCAAGTACTTGCTCACAAGCATTTCCTCCGGATCTTGAATGTTGTTGCGAATTACCAACTCATTGAATTTGTTGGTGTATTGGTCCACCGTTCGTGTACCTTGTCTCAGATTTTGGTACCATTGATAGAGCTCTCTCTTGTATCCCTTAGGTAGGAAATACTTTCGGATCTTGTCTTCTATCTTCCTCCATGAAGTAATTGGCGCTTTGCCAACAGATTGGCGAGTTTGCTTCTCACGCCTCCACCAAGCGAGGGCTTTACCTCTAAATCGCATAGCGATGATCCCGACTCGACAATCCTCAGGAACATTTCGATGCTCAAACACTTCATTAACAAGTGTTAGCCAGTCAACAATTTCTTCAGGAGATTCATTACTTGAGAATTCTGAGATATCCTTTTTAACTTCTTTTTCCCACTCCGGTTCACGAATGTTTTGCTCGTGACGTCGAACATTCCTCCGATTGCGAAATGGTCGAACATTCTCCGAAGATGAAGAGTCACCATTGTAATTTTTGGTCCTGAAACAAGGTGGTGAATTGTTTCTTTCCACCCTCAGACGCTCAACTTCCTGCGTCAACTCATCAATTTGTTGTTGCATATATTGCTGCAAATTGTCAGCGAGCGTATGCACTTCATTCAG
Source organism: Bruguiera gymnorhiza (assembly GCA_020883675.1). Lineage (NCBI taxonomy): Eukaryota > Viridiplantae > Streptophyta > Magnoliopsida > Malpighiales > Rhizophoraceae > Bruguiera > Bruguiera gymnorhiza. Next base: position 1,031,952 of record JAIRCJ010000136.1, on the reverse strand, counting down.
TGGGATGGTTCTGCCTCCACAACGTCTAACTTGTCTTGGTGGCATGGTTCTCTCCTCCAAAGCTCTGATACCAAATGATGAAGCCAGATGTAGGCTACTCGGACGTTAGGATCGGGAGATTGACTTGCACACGCGGAACAAGATGATCAGTAATTACAGTCCTGCACAAGCTTGGGAAAATAGGTGTAACTTCGTCGATACAGATCGGAATGACCTGATTCGAAAGCCAAATGAACAAAGACTTCTGAATTAACAATTTCTCTGTTTTGAGTTTTCTCAAATAAGCACTGTAGGCAGGATGAAATCGGGGTGTAAATGAACAGATGTAAATGGACAGAACAGAGGAAAAGATAGAACTTTGTTGGTTGCTCTTCCAGGCCTCCAAGGAAGTGGATAGGGCACCGATTCTTCTAGATCGATGACTGCAACTCTAAAAAAAATCCTCTGACTCTTCAAGGACGGAGTGAAAACTCTTCAAGGTTTTTAGGGGTACGAACTCTTCAAAGTTAAGGATAATTGCTTAACGCAAAATTATTCATTAATCAAATTCGTCTCCTCAATACATAAAGTAGATGGTCTTTTGTAGCCAAAGAAAAAAAAACAAATGAAAAGACTCGAGCAAATGAAGAGGTTAAAGAGTATTAAAGATCCTAGAAGGCATAAAACATTAAAGAACTTAGAAACTAGAAACTAGATAAATGTTCAATGTCCTCTTGATCATTCAAAAATATCTTTTAGGCTTCCAATGTATAGGGAAAGACAAGAATTTTATTGTGGCATGGGCTTGCGAATGAAACTCTTGGTCTTCGGATTGTGTCCCTTCGATATCTCCTTGACTAGTCGAGCGACTTGTCAAGCTCGGATGCGGGCTGATCTCCTTGGTTGAGTAAGCTTGACTTCGATGCGGGCGGCATTATCAATCTGGCCTGCATCAGAAGGTCATGCTGAAAAAGTGGGTGTATCTCACGAAAAATGTTGCTCAGCCACCCCAACTGTGAGAGAAACAACCTAGATCATTTATGCCTGAGATTAATAACAAAGTCATACGATACCTAGTTTCCAAAAAGTTACAGTTATTAAAAAATTCTACAACTTTGCCTTATAATCGAGTTAATCGAAATTTATGCTCGGTTTGCAAAGAGATTAAGATAACTGAACCATAGAGCAACCTCACATGATTTTTCCTACATAGAAAAGAAAAGCAAGCTCATGATACTTTCCAGAAGTCTTTCTTTCCTGTTTGAGGACGAGTGCTCTTGCTTCTCATACAAATCCTTGTTTCAGCATTCTCTCCAATACTGTAACCACTCACATAATCCATCTTCACAATTTAGAGCTGACTACTTTAAACTTCTAAAAGTCCAGAAGGTCCTTCCTCTTCTTCCTTCACAGCGTCTCCTATAGATGCCAACTCTGTTCAACAAAAAATTCAGCACCTAGTCCTTCGAAATTTGCACAGATGTATAACTACTGCAAGTTTAATACCCTTCTTCTATGCATTTGTGTTCAGCCATCCTACTCTGATCGCGGGTCCTTACTTTGTGATAAATTAAGCTTCATATTGCTCAAAAAGAAGAAAAAGAAAAAAAGCTTCAGATTGATAGGTAACATGTCCTTCATGCCCTTTGCCTAAATGTCCTTCCGCAATTGTGTTGCTGCCCCCAAGTACTTCATACGCTTGCATTTTCTCCTGTTGCACCACACCAGGTGCGCCCTCCATATGCCTACTTCACGTTTTCATGTAGTGTCTTCCTCTACCCGGAAACTTTTTATGATGTGGGAAAGAGGGGAAGAATGGTTCTCGAGAATAGTACTAGCAAGAATGATCACTGGACATTTCTGGTGACCATTTATAGGGTTGAACCGTCGCCGATTCTTCTTCTTTTCACCCCTCTTGAAAATATTGGATTATCATTTCTCGTTTTAATTCGTTCTTTAAATTGAGTTTTTCTTTTTCTTACTTTTTTTTTTTTGTGTCTCAATTGGATTTCTTTTATGATGCACCTTTTTTTTTTTTTTCAATTTTGTTCTTTAAATCCTTTCTTGATTAAAAATTTCGTTCGTACTCTTGGGTTTGGTCTCAATGGAGTAGTATCTATCTTTTGATATGGGTCTTCAATGGTTCGTTTATCTTAATTTTTTTCCCCTCATTTATATGTTTAATATCTTTAAATGAGTTTCTTGTTTTCTTCTTGGATGGTGAGTTGGGTTGGTTTTTGGATTTGGTCTCATCCTAGTATTTCTACTGTGGGTAATTGGGTTTGCATTTTATTAGTGTCGTATATTCTTTTTCTTAGATTAGATGTAACAAAAGTTAACTCAATTTTAGTAACTTGATTTAATCTATTCAAAATTTAACTTAATTTGACTTGTCTTTCATTAAAAAATTTAATAAAAACTTGATTAGACTTGAAATTAAAATAATTTGAAATTCTAATAACTTATATTCAAAAAAATTTTAAATAATCTGAAATTTAAATAATTTAAATTTGAAATTACTCAAAACCTAAGATCAAACAAAATCTAAAACTTGTAACAACCCGAGGTAAACTGAAATAAAATGTATTTAGAATTTTAATTTATTTTAATAAAAAATAAAATGTATAGATATTTTAATTAAAAACTATTTTTTTATTTTATTTAGAAATAATAATTATTTTTGTTATATTTAAATTAACTTTAAACATATTTAATATCTATTATTCAATTTAAATTTTGTAATAATCAATATGAGATAAAATCTAAATTTTATAATATTATTATTAATAAAAATCATTATAACCAAATAAATTTATAAATTTATTTTCATGGTAAACATATACATATATTTAATTCTAACATTTCAATAAAATATTTCTAGTGACTTTTTAAATTCAAGTTTTTCTCTCCATCTCCTCAATATTTATAACACATTGCTTCCTCAATTTCTTAAACATAATATTTTTGCTCATAAAAAACAAAAAAATCATTATGTTTTCCAGATTTGACCAATGTTCTTCCCACCAGTTAAAAGCTTAATTTGCCAATTCTATTGTGGGAAGTTTGCCTTCAAATTTTGACTGAGAGATATCATCTTCACCAAATCCTACATCTTTAGTCTCCAAGTTATGGGGAAAATAATGCATTACCTAAAATTGGAGAAAAGATGATTTCAATTTTTTTTTTTTTTTACCAGATAAGCAGCACACAGTGAAGGGTTTGATTGAGAAATCTTCATCGGCGAAGTTAAGAACCAAAGTGAAACCCAAGTCAAGCTTAAAAATTTTCAAAAGAACTACAAGGTCGAATACTAGTTTAGTTTCTAAGAGAGGTCTACTTAGAAATGTCAAGTCAAATGATTTGAAGTCTATATTCCAAAACAAAGGCTTACAAAGTAGTTAAAGTTCTATGATGTATAAGGCAAGTTAGAGCACCTCAAGGATTGTTACATCGTTGGGCAGTTAGCAAGTAGAGCAAAAGAAGGTGGAGGTATCAAGTCAAGCATTTGGTCATACAAGTGGGCTTTTGTCAACACCAAGGATTAATCCTAGGAGTTGTGTTACAAGACAAGCATCAAGGGTGGAGATTAATAACTAAAGGTAGCAAATGAATGGGTTGAGTCAGATTTGAATTGAGTTATTTTATGTTTCAAATATTTTGGATTTATTAAGTTTTACCTTTTTTCGCATTTGAGTTATTTAGATTCAAGTCAATTAGATTTTAGTTCATTTTGGGTTTGGGTTATTAGGGTTATGGAATAGTTTGGTTTTGAATTACATGTCATTAACTTTTTCAATCGATAAGAATTGGGTCGTGATTTAAAATTACATGTCATTAACTATTTTAGTCGATAAGGATTGGGTCAAGTTGAGTTTTTAGTGGGTTTGGGTCAATTTTTACCCTCTCTGTTAATAACGATAGTAGAAAAACAAGGGAATGTAAGTCTTCACCTGGCAAGTCTAGCGTGGGATCATCTTCACGCTCTGGTTACGATTTTAGCTATTCCACACTTACATTGACCCAGAATAAAGAACAAAACACAGATGGCAGAAATGTCACGAGGAAGCTGAAGTACCAAAGAACAAAATAAAAGATTCTTTTGAGTTTAAGGCTTCAAAAGCTCAAACAAAGGAAGGAGGTTGTGAGTCTAAAATGAGGAGATGTAAATAGTATCTTGAAAATTAGTCTGCCAAAAAGCTGCAAAGTCTAAGATTAGAAACTTTACAAATTAGACTTGGAGTTGACAAAGTGTTATAAATGTAAGTCTTGTTTTAAAGTTTAAAATTTGTTGGAAATTATAGATGTATTTATCAAATAAATATATAATAGAAATAAATATTTAAATTTTTGATTTTTAAGAATAAATCGATTACTTGTTAAATATAATTATAACTTAAAAGACAAAATTATAACCTAACATTCTTAAATTCGTCTTCTTAATTCTTCCTTTCTTTCAAGCCTATTGGCGATTATCGCAAATGGCAACTCTTATAATCTAAAACTATTTTATAGAGAGGCTGAGGGAAAGCAATAATTCTAATATGCTAAGTATGAGGTATTTCTAGGGATTATGAGTCTAGAACCCTATTAAGGAGAATTGTGTCAATTTTTAATAAATTATACTTTAGTTTTTGTATTATTAAATATCATATATTTAACCCAAAAACTTTCTCAAACTTAAATCCAACTTCATTTTATATTTTTTTAATTATCTTTATGTATATAACTTATTAGGATCTTAATATGTAGATAATAAATACAAATTATAATTTTAAAAAATTAGATAAATTAAATATTTAATTTATTATTAATTTTTTAATTAATCAATTTATATTTATAAATTAAAATTAATAATTGGCAATATATTATGACCATTAAATATTAAAACTATCAATATAGTTTGACAAATTCTTTCAACACACTATCTCTTAACCTAATTCAATTTTTTTGTCATACTAATATTTCAATTAAATATAAAATATAAAATTAAAGTTTACTTTATTTGTTTAATTATATTAATTTCTAAACATTCATATAATCATTGATTATATTATATGATTGAGACCATAACTCTTTATAAATTAGCATTCCACCTTATTTAAAAATTTCTTAAATCAATACTAACCAAGAACAAATATAATATTTTCTCATGATTACTTTAGTACAATGAATCCTCTATTGATCACTTAACTATTTTTATATAATTCATGATATATTCAATGTTCACTTCAACAAACAATTCTTGATTAGAACAACAAAGAGATGAAATTAAAGTATATTAATTTTTATATGAAATATCTTAGTGATTTTAAATTTAAGAATCATTTACATATGAGAAATTTTTTAAACATACAAATAATATTTCACTGAAAAACATTATTAAATTCAATGAATTTATTCAACTAATAAGCACTCATATGTTAATTTAAATACTTCTATATTTCAATTTATGAGATTAATTATTTTCTTTATAAAAAAAGAAATATAACATGTTTTAATTTTAAAACTCCACAAATATCCATTTTTGATAATATATCAATTAAAAATATTTACAAATATTATATTAATGCAATAAGTATTTATAAATATAATTTCATCATAATTACCTTTCTAATGTATATTTATTTCACACACTTTATTTTTAGAATTTATCAATAATTATATTCTTATATGTATAAAATATTAAATGTGTATTAATAATAATAGTCAACACATTAACTATTAAGACATACACTAGTTTGATTCAAGTTCCTTTCCAAATTTGACTCCCAAGGCTCAAGGGCAAATTTTGGTCATATTACACATGCCCTCTTTGCTTGCTGTAACATATCCTTTATGAGCTTGCTATTCAACGTCAACTGTAGGGTAGGGTGTTGAAATGGAGCCTCAAAAGGTCACTTCGAGAATAAATAATCCACTAAATATCGTATAACTTAAGCAGGCTAAGTAATACACCGAGTAATGGAGTTTAATTGAGCATATTGTTAAGGCCTTATTTTCTTTTCCGGCTAACACCGCATGACCTCACAGTCATACAAGCTGTCAACGAGTTCTAGTTTTCTGCTTTAAAATTTGCAGTTTAGTTATATTTCGATTGCGAAAGAAGTGTCACGATATTACACAAGGGGAAAAAAGGATGGTGCATGAATCACTGCCGGAGCAGTAAACCCCGAAAATTTCTGAAAAATCTCCGTTACAAGATTGACAACTAGTCCAAAAACTACCGCACAGAGACATTGGATTTTTAAGCACCGAGGTGGTATAGACCTGTCCTCATACTCAATTGGGCGCATTCTCATTTAGAAAATTGTACTTCATTTATTGACAGTATTGACAGCATTGAAGATTCGATGGTAACTCCAAATAAGCAACTTCAGGAGTACTTTTCGTGAAGGCATACAACAACGCCTGTTTCGGGAGACCAGTTTATGCGTTGATCCCCTCTATGCCATGCATTGATCATGTATTTTTCTAATTCGATTAACTAGTTCCAACTAAGATCCAGACTTGAGACTTTCAACCATGAAGATAACTTTAGTACTATCGGTTTCATGTATTGATCATATGCTAAACAGTGTCAAATATGTTGTTAACCTGGCTCGGATTTTATAACTCTATATTCCTGCAAGAGAATATAAATATTAAGAGCGATTCGTTGTTAGTCCTCGTACCTTCCAATTCAATGTTACTACTGCTCATTATCACAACTGCCTTTGAAGTTGCGCAGCCTTCCCTAATCCATCTAAACCTGAGATATCACTAACCTTCTTGAATGGCTTCTAAAGCCTCTCGTTTCATTCATAAAAGCTAGTAACTTGAAGTGGCAAACTTATAAGTGACACAATTCTGATACATGGGAAAAATCCATCAAGCAACTGGCTTCAAATTTTTTTAATTGCCTCGAAGTTGAACAAGAAGCAGCTACCAGTGCCATACTGTACAAACTGGAAGTGTTAGTGGTGTCAACCAGCAAAATGCAGTGACCTCTGCTTTTAACCAAAATCAGATGCAAGCGTGCTGCTACCAGTGCTTTTTTTATATGACCGTGCAATCTGCCACAAGAAATGTAAGACATTGCCATTCAAAGAATAATGCTTGATATTTTCAGGTCTTTTCAACGACCATTTTGGCAATCTGCTCATACACGGAACCATCCCTTGGGGGGAGGCTGGGTTTGGAAATTATCTTAAGTTGACTACGGCCACTATTGAACCTTGTATCTACCTTCTCAAAGCACCGTAATTCCTAGGTACCTATAAAAGAGGATATGTTAAGAGTTTTGGTAAAAGAAGATCACATTTCAAAAAGGATCCTGACAACCGAGACAATATAAGCTATTAAAACAAAAAGATCACCAACCCGAGGCTGAGACTTCTGTAATCTTTTCATCACATCATCTTCATTGTCATCTTCATCATCCTTGCTCATTAGCATTCTCTGAATGGCAGAGTTATCTGATTTTCTTCCCCGCTTTGTTGGTGCAGCAGCACCCCTACCTCTTCCCCGAGCAACTCTTTTGCGCCCTTTGGCCTGTACACTCTCATTATCAACCTTCAAAAGACACCAAATCTTTTACTAAATACAAATTTTATTCAATCAGAAATTATGCAATCTTAATGCAAAATAAAACTCAGTCTGCTAACATGGTCAATTACCTAAAGAATAAGCAAGAGAAGTAATTTAATCAGAAGAACTTCTAACACGCTATCATTTACTTGTCAAAAAGAAAAAGAAAACAGTATCATCTTAGCATGTGAATTTAGAAGATGCTGGAGATTGAAGGCAGGAGGGCAATGGACCTAAGAACAATTGCGCAAAGTCAGATTTGAAAAGAAAAATTAGAAACTGGTACGTTCATCTTTCCTTTGCTTCTTTCAGAATGTACTCAAAAGTCTTTCCATCACTTCTTGCTGAATGTAATTCAAATTTCTCCATTTAAGTATGATGCATATTTGTTGGTGCAGCTTATCACTATTTATAAGTTTCTTCTGCCATTTCTGTAAAATGACAACTTGCATTTAGAACTGAAAATTGAGAGCAGCCAACCATGGTTTGGTTCAAAAATTTCTGAAAGAATCCATACCGAACTGTCATCAACCTTGTTAATTTCATATTTCTCTGCATCTTCACTTGAAGCAGAATCAACATTTTCCTCATCAGCAATACTTCTCACTGCAGCTGTTGCAGCAACTGATGCAGATCTGCAGTGCTGATAAATTAGTAAGCCTTTAAGACAATAAAAATCACTGACCCATCAATGACCCTTGTTCATACATTTATTACACACTAAGAGTGGAAGATGAGAAGAACTCTAAATGGGTATACTTAGTTACATTCCCTTGCAACCGTATAAACTACACGTGTGCTTAACTAAAAAGAAAAATCAAGTGCACACACATGTGCTCGTGAACACACACATGGAGAAACACACAAAAGCACGCAGAATCAGTCATCAATTCTCTTTTCATGACAATAACAAAGTAGGCAGATGCCTCTTACCCTGGACTATCTTGAATCTAAGACTTCTCTGGCTTTACCAGGTAGATTTGGATTTGTGCAAATTTTCGAATTTAACACACTGTTGGGCTAAACTATCACTTTTAGCATTTGATTTAAACACTTTTTATTCTTATGCAGGCACAAACAATAATTGAGTTATGAGCCTTTGACTACATTATTTTGGATTATACTTTGTTGTGGCAAGACACCACTGCACAGATTGGTGGAAGAACAGAAATGTTTAACCTTTGAGACTGCCGAAACCCCAGAGATGCATCAAGAGTGGTCTGCTTCAGGTTACTTGAGCCTCTGGCTCGACCCCTTCCTCTAGTCGAAGTTTTGCCTTTAGCAACTTCTGAAGCTTCGTGAGAAGACCTAGAATCCACTCTTGTCCCTTTCCGGCTCCCAGTGGTCGGCTTTAAGCTGGACAACTGTTCTGCATCTTCCTCATCACTTAAGGAAACTGTGCTTCCAATTCCCACTGCACTCTTACTTCTAAAATCCTAAAGAAATTCATGAAGACAAATGGTTAATAGTTCTGTATAAATGGTAGAAGACACGACAACAATGCTAAACATATTCCACAAGCTGAAATGAGGAACGGAAATAATAATAGATTGGCCAACCTCAGGCCACAGGAGTGGGGAGGAGGCAAGGGGGAGAGAAAGGTTTGGAATACCAAATATTATAAAAAAGAAAAAAAAAAAGGTTCATCTTACCCCAGCTGATTGTGCACTGGTTGTGTGTGGAGTATCCCTAGAGAGCAAAGATTTTTCCTTCACACGTTCCTGCAGGAATTAAATTCAATTATCATCAAGATATTAGCATGGAATTACATGCAGTAGGTTTATTAGTTAACATGTCCTGTGCTAGGAACTGCCATTTGTCATGGATATTGTAGTTTATCCACTAAATCGATCCTGAATAGAAACAGAGAACCTCCCTCAAGTACCTTTAACCCCAATTCACCTGGCCATGTCCAGTAGGATGAGAACAAAAAAATGTAATAAGGCAACATGAACATTGTTCTGAAGGTAATGTCCACAATTGCAAATCAACAGATTCTACCTTCAATTCAGCCAAAGTGTCAAGGAGTTTCAAATGGGACAGATTCTAACTCCAATTCAGACAGTGTCAAGGAGGAGTGTTGATGATGACACTTTGCTTACATAAAAGATTCTAGCAAGGTGCATCACTGTCCTGCTCATTTCTCTTGTATTTTAGGTTGCTTGTATTAGTCCTGGATCAGATTATGTTGAGTTGTATTTTCTGCTTCTGTCAACTGGAGAAGCAACCATTGAGCATTGCATTTCTGACATTAGAAGCTAAAGAGTTTGTTGTATGTAACAAACAAATTGAATGCTTAAGTTGCTTGCTCTTTTGTAATCATTATGATGCCTGAGATTCCAATATAATGGAACAAATAAATCAATGGAACTAAGTCATTTTCAGCTTCATTTATTGCTACATTTTTTCATCGTCTGCATCAAATATCTCTGTTGCATTTTCATAGCTTCTACACCTCATGTCTGGTTTTTCCCAGCCCCTCGATATCTCTTTGATTTTCCTTCCCTTACAAGCTCTCTAGAGCTTATTAAATCATCTATGTCTTATCAATTTTGTCCCTCTTCTTTACTCCTTTAGAGTTCAAAATCTAATCTTTAAAGTTCATCCCTTCTGCTGCAATTTTTCTAACTCTGCTGCACTTTCCAGATTTGAGTGCCATCAAGCCTTTACTTTCCTTCAAATGGTATCCGACTAGCAACACATTGCATGGACAGAGACACACTCTCTGTTGATATGTAAGCTATAGAAATTTTTGAAAGCTGAGTTTCATATGCCCATTGACAGGAAGTTCTAAATAATTCACTAATAGGTCTTATGAAAATTTGACTACATAATAATGACTGATTAAGGTACACAGGCGAAGGACTACCCTACATCTCCATCATGCTTGCATAGATTAACTAGTTTTTCAGGTTGCAGGTATTTAGACAACAGTGAACATTAGTTGAATCATACAATGCTAGAAAGAAAATAAAAGCTTCTTACTTCCAAGCACTCTCCAACTTTGATAATTAGATCCCCTTCTTCAAACTTTGTAGTATCTGAATCCTTCGCAAGTTTGTTCTGTTGAAGTTGAAAAGTGGCCAAACTGTTAGCACCAAATAAAAAAGAAAAAACCAGTTATTCTTCTAGAAAATATAATATCATGCAGTGGATCCAAAATGTTCCAACTTGTGTGACATATATAATTCTGATAAGTTGGGATCAAAAAATTGCTTACACGTGTTTCTTGAAGATTATACTGCACACATGTATAGAAAGCCATTTTATCATCTTTATTGACAAAATTCTGCAATGCAACATCCAGATCGTTCACTGGCAGAATCTCCATTTTCTGCAGAATGGATGAAATCATAAGTTGAAACTGGTAGAATCAACAGCCAAGCTGAGGATGAAAGGTTCCCTTTATGATTGCTACAACTAGAGTAAAAAATTTAGATGAACAGCAAAGCTGCTCTTCTAGATCTGGAAAAAAGTGAATTATCAGAATCTTTGTTGCACATAATCAGCTCAATTTTTAAATGGAAAAAAATAGAAAAGAAAAAGCCCAAGTACCAGGTTGCTTTCAGCAACTAAAGCTTCTATATTTTGTTGATTTAGTTCTTCTGGGCGAAGACGTTCAAAATCATCAATTTTAGCTGCAATTCAACAGAACCAAAATCTATATGACACCAACACATCTAAAGATAATGTACAAGAACCCAAAAAAAAAAAAAACCTAATACGATAACCAGAACATCTAAAGCTATCATTACACTAACCAGAAAACGAAAACATAAATAGATAAATAAACCAAGAACTCGATAACATACATCATAAAAGTGGCTCCTTGATGATTAGCATTAAAGGAATGAAAGCATGTTGAAATCATAAGAGCATTACATACTGTTTTCATAGCAGGTTTGGCAATACATAGCCTTCTTCTTTTGAAGATGAAAAGTTTACTTAATATAAGTTAAAAACCTCCAAGTCACAATATAGTAACTTTACCGGTACTCCAAAACTCACCCTCTTCCATGTTTAAGACGCAGAATCACTAAAATATATATTGAATATTGGATGCTGAATAAGTGCATACACCATGTAATAATGAATTGTATGACATATTTTCTCTCTTATGCCTATATAATAGACTATTAGTTACCCTCATCATACAATCCAAAACCTTTCATCCTAACAGAGGGGTTTTTGGTTATCCCTCAGCCAGGTGCAAATTTATATCTGTGGAAAGGAAGCAGCTCCACACTGCTAACAATTTCAGGTTCATAGTTAGAAGCCTACCAAGCCAAGATGTTGAGCTTGAATTGGAATTAAGCTTCAATTGCTTTAACATAAGAACATCTCCTTAAGAACAGCTACCCTCATATTTATCAGACAGCAATTCTCCTCTACCGCTGGCAATATCCAACTCACCTCTTACAGAAGCATGTCTTGTGCATATGCACGAAACTACAACATTTTTGTTCCTCCCAATAGTGGGCAATATTTACACCACTGATTACAGAAATATGTAAGATATCTGAACTATCTAATGCTAGATATTCAACCACATCAGGTTGTACAAGGCAAACACTAAACAAGGATTATTGTGAGAGCAACAGTTAAGATCTCACTTAGCACAACTACCAAAGGTAAGCAATTAGGCTATCCAAAAGCAGTCACAATAAGGCCAACATAGGGCAGAACATCCACAAAAAGGAAACCATCAAAACAGAGGATTCACTTTACCTTCATTTCGGCCTCTCTTTGAAGTCTTTGAGAATATAAGGATATCTTGAGGATTTGCAACCTACAAAACATAAAAAGCTGAGGACCAGGTTAATATTACCAACCATAGCTTCCTGAATGGGATGAGAAATAGAATGAGATTACCTTTCCAACATACTTTTGCCCAAATCGTTGAGGATTTATCGTCATAAATCCAGTATAATCTACCTGCCAGATTATCCAAGTGGATCAATTAAGCCATTTGGTGTTTCAGGAATTTTGGAAGGGGAATATGATGCAATATGCTAACAATAACCACAGAGACAGTCAAATTCAAACTTAACTTTTCCTTGATAACATCATTAATGGCAATGTTGGACATTACCTTTACACGAATTAATGGAAGCTTGAGCTCTGATCGGCTAACAGACTTTTTGCTAGCTTTTTCTATCAGATTTCTGACCTGGAAGCATAATGGTAATCATCACGTACAGTGCCACCAAGAACTACCATTAACAGGTGAAATAGAATTGGTGATCCAGAAAGTCCAATCATTGGAAATTTTGAGAAAACAAGTTTACCACTTTGTCCAAATGTTCCAGAACAGAGTTTTGGTCATTGGGATCAACACCAGTTTCATCCTTTAGCACAATCTACATCAGAAAATTGAACAATTCACAAACTTTTATTAACAGAAGAAAGAAAGCTGCTCATGTTACCTCTTCATATTCAAAAGGCCTCACTGAAGTCAAAGGTATCTTTGTTGGGCGATATTGATTTCCCTGCATAATGAACCGTACACATAGAATTCATGCAAAAATAAGCAGGTGATACAGGTACAAGATATGAGGAGACAGTTTAGAGTAACATTTGTGTACCTTTATTTCCAGAAGTAACACATGTTTTGGCTTTGATTCCCCATCAATCAGTGAAGTTGCAACTGAAGAACCTGGTTGTGTGATGTGGAATCCCATCCCCGGAACTTCCTTTTAAATTCAAGCTATCTTCAATTCAGTGAGATAGAACTCAAGTTGTCGAAAAAGTTAAGAACTATGTGAGTAACACCTGAGGATCAATAAGACATTCATGCTCGTGGCCCCAGACAATGAAGTCCAAAAATCGAGGTAAAAAGTGCTCATTTATTGCATTCTTTGGGTTTGTCTTTACTCTGCAGACCACAATAGATGTTCAAATTTCAAATAAAATTGTCTACAGATAAGCTATATAAAGCAGGAAGGCTCTTAGACAGGTAGAATCCAAATCATGCCAGATCTTTCCTCTCCATGTAGGATAAAATGCAATATTTCTAAGACTGAGGGATAACAGAACAAACAAACAAAGAGGCACTTTCATAGGCCATTAACACACTGCTCAACCCTAACTCAACCTGTTCTGATGAAGTACTAGAATGTTGAACCAGTCTGACACTTGACACCCTTCTTGAGATTCAGGTCTCATCCATTGTACAGCATGCGGTGTCTGAAATTAAAGATAAACCAAAGATTTATGCCTGCATGTACAGAATCAGAAAATACCAACCCTAAAAAGTTGCTGGAAACATGCTACCTGAAACATTCTATTTAGGCGTTCATCCCTAATATTTCCCAGGCCATAGAGAGCCACAGCTGTTGAACCCTGTATGTTATTCTGGTTATTCAGAATGCTATAAGCAAGTACTAAATACTGCACCATCTTCACATTTTTACCGACCGACCTTCTTAATAAGGATGGGATAGAGAATAATCTGTCCAACACCAGAACCCTCAAGAACCATTTTCCCAAAGTAATTCAAAAGATTGCAGGCTGAAAGAATATCAACTGCAGAAAGGTTGTCCTGTAACCAGCAACCACAGTAAAGAACACAATATGCACAGTGTTGAACAGCAGACAAACCAGATGGCTCAAAGGGAATTATAAAGGCATGCAGTTATGGATGTCAAAGATAAGGATATCAGCTGCTTAAGTAGAAACATCAACCTAGCAATATGGTTGAATAGCCCTTCAACTACAAAAATACCCATAGAAGCTCAACACCATGAAGACCTCTATTAAAGCAGGAAAAACTGGTTATCTGGTTAATTCTCCAAAGAAAACAGATGATACCTTTGATGTTTATTGCATAAAATGTAAAGGCAACAAGGAAAAAGCTCAATGCCAGCCTTAGTTTGGCAGGTAGATAACGGCATTGGGAAGATGCAGGTGAAGAAAGTAGAGATTACTTAAGAAATGCATAATTATCCCACTCACTCCTTCCCTTTAAAATGATCTAAATTATTTAACCTGCAAAAATGTTTTTAGCTTTGATAGAAGGCTTACAAGTTGTCTTCCTGCCTCCTCAGCCCCTCCCCACTCAGGGCCCACTCTCTTTTCACAGCCAAAAACATTTGTTTAATTAGGCAAGGAAGGAGATAGAGATTTGAGGTACCAATAGTGTTAAGCCCATAAGGATGCTCCAAACAAAATTGCCAGTAATGGGCTCTAGAATGCAAATTGCAACTTAATTTAGCATACCGAAGAAAGATGATGTGCTAACTTAGACACGAGTGACACAAATTACAATGATGACCTTCTCTCTTAGTGTACAAGAGAAAACCATGTTACCACATATCCATACCACTCCAGCAGGGTCATCATGATTTCCATGAATACTGAATACTGGCAAGCCAACATTGAAGTTGGGATCTTCATAGTTTACATGTCCAAATCTGTTAGAAATGAAGTTGTCAATTTGCTGTGAATGGAAGAGCATGATTCAAGAGATATTTTTTGAAATCTCAGTTGAATGCTGTTATCAAGTACTTCGTTTGGGGGCCTCCACCAAGAGGCTGGAGGGTTGGATGAAGAAGCAACTCCTTGAACTTAAAACAAAGGGAAGAGCTAAAACAATTCAACAATGAATGAAAAAATAAAAGAAAGGCAAAAGACTTCTCACACATTTGCAAAATTCACAGTCTGATCGCTAACAACTTGGAACTGCACTGGTTTGTCATTGAGGCAGTGATGACGCAGAATCTCAATGGCCTTGACTAAAGTTGATCGTGAGGGCTTATTCTCATGGAAGAGATCACCACCCAATAGTAGGAAGTCTACCTGTTACCATATAAAATATTCATGGTAAAGTTCAGCCTGACTATTTAAGTTTCACTTCCATACATTTTTCAACATAAGAATACAGCCCACATATCAAATATAATGAAATTCTCCATGGCTTGGGAAGTGGAATATAGAGTCTCTGCGAGACACTCAGAGATGACATGAACAAGCACACATGCAAAAGTAAGTTTTCAAGTCCCTCTTTACATAAAATGAATAAAAAAGCAAGTAGAACAAGCAGAAAAGGGACTCATCATGACCTGCTTTTGCTCTGCTATTGAGCATATCTCTTCAAAGGCCTGGAAAGAATCATGACGACGAATCTCATCCTTCTCCATATAACCCAAGTGACAATCTGTTGCGACAAGTACTCTAAGCATATTTGCAGTATCCTCCCTGAAAAATTCCAAATTCATTAAACATTATGTGAGGAAATTCATTGCAAAACCCAGATAATACAATCAAGTCTCACAATTCTTTGCGATTAGACAATAACTAAATATTTAAACAGTAATTAAGCTACATTGCTCTCTCTCTCTCTCTCTCTCTCTCTCTCTCACACACACACACATCTTTTGTTCTTCTAAAATGAAAATGAAAAGATTGAAGTTCACCTTGGCAAGTCTCCCATGTTAACAAGAAATTAGAGTTCTGGTCAGTAACAGCGAAAACCCTACACAAAGCCAAAACCATTCAAAAAAAAAAAAAAAATCAAACACTCTCTCCGAACATCTAGAAACCAGAAAATCACTCTCTAATAAATAAAGTATTTACCTTTTACAACACGACTCGCTTGATCGAGAGAAAGAGAGAGAGGAGCGGTGTTTTTTCTAGGCTTCGGAAGCTCAAAGCGACTGCACAGAGAGTAAGGAAGAGTGGAGGAGAAGGGTTGTTTTCTATGTTTTTTTATTTTTATTTTTATTTTACAATGTTTTCAAAAGTGATCGAGAAATGGTTCGATCAATTTAATAGAATTTAAATTATTAAAATTAAAGTTTAATAATAAATATAAGATTATAAAAATAATTAAAATAAATAATAATTATACATAATATATTTTAATTAAAATTTATTTTTAATAATTAAATTTAAATATCTTTAACCCAAAAAAAGGGAGATTAAATGTACTTAAATCTTCTCTTACATTTGTTTTACTTTTTACTTTTTACTTTTATGTGGTTTCAATTTATAATATAAGATTATTGAGATTCTTAATTTTAATAATTAAGATTCTCATTTAAAATTTATTAATTTTAAATATTTTTACATATAAAAAATATATATAATTTAAAAATAATAGAATTTAATTTTTTAACCATCATAATTATTTTTGTTTCTGTAGAAATTTTTTAAAATTTATAATTTTTCAAATTTTAATGAGTTTAATTTTTATAACTTTAACAAAATTTTAAAAAATGAATTTAAAAAATTTTAAAGAATAATCATAATAACTAAAAAAATTGAATTTCATAATATTTAAATTTAATAAACTTTTTCAAAATTAAATAAGAATTTTAAAATTAATGAAATAATGACAAAATCTCAATTGATAAAATCAGAAATCTTAAAGAACCATATAGTATAAATTGAGACTACAAACAAATAAAATGTAAAAAAGATAAATCACAGGAGATTAAATGCATTTAATCCACAAAAAAAAATTATAGAAAAAATTAATTGTATATTATTTTTTTAATTTTAATAACTAAATTAGAAGTTTAGATAAAATTTATAATTTAATTATAATTTTTAATTAAATTTAAAACTCAATTATAATTTAAATAAAATTTTGAATTAAAATTATAATTTTCAATATTTGAAATCAAAATTGATCTAACTATTAATTGGATTGACATTTTCAATTTTAAGTCAATTTTAATTAATTTTTTTGAGTTTGATTGATTTTTTACTAGTTGAAATCCTATTTAATTTTTAAAATCAAACTAAATTGATAATCTAATTGATTCATGATTGAACCAATCTAACCCATCAATCTAATTTAATTTTCATATTACCTTTTAAATCTTTTATTGTCATTATTATTATTACTTCAAGTGATTTTTCTTATTTATATTAAAAAACTAAATATTCGTTAATGCTAGTAAAATAAAAACTTATATCTTATTCCTAGATCAAACCAATGTAACAAATTCAATTAAGATGCCATAATTGCTATGGAAATGCATGGACTAGTATCTTGACGTAAACCTACAAAAATGCCACATCTCACTATTAAATGTGTTAGTTATATATTTATAATCGTTCAATATATAATCATAATAATAAGATTATAAACATATGGTGAACAATCATGATATTGTTATTTTATATTTGTTTATGCCATATCAACACTTATATCTTTAGTTGCTTTTGTGATATTAATAAGTTGCATAAGACTCATTAATAAGTTAAGTAATGGGGCATGTGGTGTGATTGCGATTCAATGATTTTCATTCGTAGCATGGATTTCATTCAAAATTATTTTAAGCTTAAATAAATATATCATTTATAATGTATAACAAGTAAGCTAAATATGTAATATTTAGTTAGAATTACACTAGAATTTGTATTATTTAGTTTCACTTATTTTTAAATAACATATAATTTGTCAAATGCACCAAATATTTAATGCCTATAATATAGATGAGTTCCAATAACTTTTTTAACTTTTTACTATTCTTACAAATTGGTCTACAGTATAAAGTTATTAAAGGTAAATTACGTTCAATATCCTATATATTTATGAACTATATCCAATATTTTTATAATTGACATAAAATAGCTTATTACTCATATCAATTAGGCAAAATGAACAAAAAATATAAAAAGAAAAAAAAATGGTACCTTCATATACAAACTAAAATAATACACCATAATCAAAACTTAGAGCTATGTTCTCATTTTCTTATGTAGACTTTATCATTCTTTGTTCTTACTACTATAATCCCTATTAGGAAACATACCCTACTAATCTTTCAATAACATTCATATGAAGTTAAATCAAACTATAAAGTTTGTGGTGTTATTTGTTTTAAGTCAATTTTTTTCTTTCTTTTATAAAAATTGTGCTTTCATAGAGAATGTATTAAAGAAACCAAGGACCACCTCTCCCAATAAAAGGAGCAACTCATAATAGACTACAATCTATCTAAATTGACAGTGACAACCTTGGACTCGTGCTAATATTAAGGAACTTAAAAATACGTGTGAAGACCTTACGAGACATATTTAAGCAATATAGGTGGATTCATTTGTGATTAACGTTAAGTTCTTTGAAAGAACTTTAGACTATAAGGAAATGATCACTTGTTAATCAAAGGTTCTTTAACCAAGTGTTACTTGAATGTTGGCCCACTAATCGACTTCTTTCTTTTGGCATCTCTTGTGATGAAAAGTCCAATTTTTTAAAAGGAGGTACATAAGATAAACTAGATGAGCATTAAATTTGTTTTTAGGAAGGATAGGTATTCTTTGAAAGATTTGGCTATACTTTTTTGATTTTTGACTCAAATTTTTTCTTTTCTTTTTTTGGGTTTCCTATAATGCAAAGGATATACTAACCCTTGCTAAGGTTGAATAAATCTTAGTTATATGAAATCTCTTGGCATTGTTGGTTCTAATTCTTTGTCATCCATTAAAGAGCAAAGTAATGGGTGTATTTGAGATTATGGTTGCAATTAGAAAACTTATATTTTAAGTAAAATGTAGATTTTTTTAGTATTTGATAAATTCTAAAATGTGCATTTAATAAAAACACATTATAGTTTAAAAATGTATTTGGAAAATGCAGTATTTTAGTGTAGTGAAAGAACATAAGAAGTACATCACAATTTTATAATTTTTTAAGACAAAAATACCTTTTGTTACGTTCACCAATTATAATTTAACCATATAAAAGAGTTTATTTTATAATTCATTTTTACTTCATTATGAATTTTTTGTTTTTCCTTCCAAATACTATAAACTATCACTAAAAGAAATTAGATTTATATTAGTAGATTAAAATCCCTATTTAAATGGTAAAAATAGCTACTTAAAGTCAAATGTAGTGATTTTTAGTCTTTTACATTTGCAAGTGTTGCAATAGATATTATGTAGCAATTTGCTTAGCCTATTTCAACACATATCAACCTATTGCATAAAATGTCTTAGGCAGCAATATTAAATGTTTTTTCCAATGCCTTTAATACTTTAGATGTGGCAGTTATGAAATATATATATGATGATTCTCTTATATTTTAAAACACTTTTAAATTTGTTATACATTAAACAACAGTCATTAAAGAAATAAACATCTAATTCTTGTAGAATAAGCAACAGATTCTTGTAGATTTAGAAGTGGTTTCTTATGGTTAAAGTAACATTTTTATGGTAGATTAAATAGCATCATCTAATGAAATAAGGATTTTATTGTGAAACGAACATCACTAATGTGCTGGTCAATATATATTTTAAGTGGTCAATATATATTTTAAGTAACAATTTATAAATTTCATCAAATATTAAAATATAATCTATTAACTTCAACATTAATTAAAATACTAAATATTATAGCAAATGTAAATAAACAAAATAATACAAACTACAAACACTCAGCTAATTAATGTATAACATCTTGCATAAAGTTAAAGTACACCATAATTTCTAAATAAAGAAGTATCAAAATTGCAAACTCTTCAACTTTGATTAGGAGCAACATCCTACAAAAGAAAAACAAAAATTTTGATGCGAACTTAGAAACATTTAAAATAAATTAGAAAACAAAAATTAGGAAATAGGAATAATACTTGAAGGTATGGACTATATGTGCTTGCCAAAGATGGATGATTCTTATGCTGTAATTCTTGGTCTGGACCACTCAAAGCATCATTAAGTGAAGGAGCTAATGGAATACTCATAAGAAGCAGGCCAAAAGATATGTTCAGCCTAGGATTTTGTTGTTATAATTTTTAAAATATTGCATAAAAATGGTGGGCTATTGTAAAAGTCTAATCTTTCATCTTCTTCTACAACTCTATTGTCTAATCGTCAAACTTCTTTTGCATCTTAGTTTACACATTGTATTTAACAGATTGCTTAAAGTCTTTTGTCCCTAAATGATTAAATGTTCATTGACCATGTCTTAGAGCACTAATAATGATAACAATATTTTCTATAAGGCTAAGAGATTTCATCTCCCTCAATAGATATAGCAAAGGCTTTATTTAAGAAATCATCTCTATTCAAGTACTTGTTACTTAATTTATCGAAATCCATCCATCTTCTACCCTCAATATTGATCAAGCAATCTTTAATCAAATAAAGCAAATATAATTACAATATTTAAGGACAAGCAAACTAATAAAATAAACTCACTAAATAGGAATTTAAATGTCAAACTTCAACAAAAGGTCAATGCAAAGGTCTAATGGAAGCCAAATGACATTAATATTCAATAGTTATGAAATGTAAGCACAAACCAGATGTATCATCAATGTTGGCAACAATTGGTGTGTCAATAGATACAAGAAAAAGATTTGCATTGCTAAGACACATATATTCTTTATTATTATTATGATTTGCACACATGCATGAACGTGCATCTCAATCAATAAGTTTTCTAGATTATTTTATTCTTTTCTTTGTCTTTGTGTTTAATAGATTGTTGTCATTCTTTTATTGGCTTGTTTACAAAGAAAACTCATTGATAACATGAAAACTCATTGACAAAGAAAAGAATAAAATAATCTAGAAAACTCATTGATTGAGAGAAAGATAACATGAAGTAGTGAGTTGACTTACTTTAATGAGTCTAAGTCGCTTAGTGGAAGACTATTTACAACAAATTAGATAAATATAAGACAATTACAAGAACTTGCTTGATGATAACAATTGAAACACATAGAATAAAGTGACAATTAAAGGCAATAATAAACAATCAATTAAGAGATGATGAAGGCGACCATATAGATAAGATGTAGGTGACAACACAAAAGGTGATGATGGCCACTTAAATAAGCTGATGTTGATCCAATTTATAGAAGGTGATGGTGACAACTAAAAGGTGTCAAATAATATAAATGGCACCAAAGTGAAGAACATAATTGATCAATTGGTCATTCAATTGGTGAATAATAGAGAAGGAATGATTTAAACAATTAGGGTTCTATGTTTAGGTTGAGAATAATTAGAGAATAACAAAGAAGATGATAATGTTTAAAGGATTCTCTTAGCTAGTAAAGAAAAATTAGGGTTAGGAAATAAAATGATGTCACATCTTGTTTTCCCTTTTTGAAAATATTTTTTGGTATTAATTTTTCCTAAAAATCATAAACCACTACAAAATGAATATAAAACTATTGCCTATAATGAATTATAAGTAGCAATTCTAAACTTCCACATTTTAATATGTTGTATATTTATTCAATATATAACACTTTGAAAACTGTTGCTTATTTTTGCAATGATAAGTAGCCTTTGCAACAAACTGCTACTTAAAAGCAACTATGACAACCTTTATAAATTGTTGTAATTTAAATTGTTACTTGAAAGACATATATAGCATGGCTTTAAAAACCATCACAAAACAATTGTTACATAAAATGCTTATAGTTATGAAATGAGCAAAGTTTTTTATGGAATGATGTCAAACATTGCAATAGAGTTATAATGTAACTAGTTAAAACCATCATAAGGAAATTGCCAAGATGCATCAAGTTTGTTGTATGTATTATCAAATAGTCAACTACTTTTACCAATAATAAGTTTTAAGACCATTAATTTCCCAACACAATAATAAAACTTAACTGCAATGCCAAATAGACTTAACATGTCTTTTAGGTCAAGTAGGAAACTTTTTTGGAATTGAAATGCTTTATAGGGCCAACAATCGCTGAATTGTTGTTGTAGTAGAAAGTTAGAAGAAAAAGAAGAAAAAGAGGAGATTTTTGATCTAGTTATTGGTCTTTATGCTTTTATGATACTCTTACTATCCCTTGCAATGTAATTATAACAAAAGGATAATTTGGTCCATTATTGCTACTTTTCATGATATTCTTGTTATTATAACTAACTTTAACCAATGAAAACTTAATAAAGATTTTTTTTTTTTAATATCGTATGAATACTTAAGGCTACTTTTTATAATTTTTAGAAATGCATGATACAATTTGTAAATATTCTCTATTTGTAAGGTATTGGACGTGATTTATCCAATCCTTAAAATCAAACATACAATCAAGAGATTCTTAGGTCACACAAAATTTTACTTGTATTCATATATTGAATGCATAATTCTACAAGTTACAAGATTCAAATTTGCTAGGCTCACACAAATTTGGCCTAGAAACTAAGGGCTATTATGCAATCTAGTGTATATACTAGGTAGCAAGGGTATTTATCTAATTGTTTAAATGACTAGACCAAATTCACTCAATGCAAATTGATATTACAATATCATTAAAATATAAATTGGTTATAGGTGGTGATTTAGAAAAAACATAACATAAAATTTAGTTACAAATTTAAGAATTCAAATCCCTAATCAACCAAGTAGAACTACAACAAATATTCATGTGATGCGTTATTTTAGATACAAAATAATTGATATTTGATAATGTCTTATCCATGTAATTTAGTTATCTTGATTTTAATTTATAAATACATTTATTCTTAATTTTTATTTTTATTTTCTTATTTTTGTATAATAATTGTTTTTTTTTCCTTTTGTTTATGTGTTCAACATGATTATGATCAAATCATCCAAAATCATCCAACCAATCAACTTAAATTGCAACTAATTAATCTAATTTTAACTAGTTTTTATTATTGCATTGGTTGACTATTCTCTTAAAATAAGTCAAATTTATACTAATCATTTGATTTAAATATGAGTTTAAATAGACACAAATAACAATTTTACAAGCTATAATAGGTGGCATCTAAGCACAAGAGTTAAGAGTAATGAACAAACTACAAATCATAATTAATGGGCCTAGGAAAAGATGGGACCCATGATAGCTCACAACCCTTAATTTGTTAATAGTGAAAGTAAAGTTAGTTTATGTGAACTATGAAGTCTTTATTAATATCAATTTATCATGCTAACAAAAATATAGTTGGTTTCAATGTCATAGATTTAGAATATTATGACCTTAATCTTCTTCCAATTTAATAGTTTGAACTTTAAAGGAGAGGGTTTTTTTTTGAATTAGAGGAGAATCAATCAAATTAATAATAACTATTATATAAACTTTTTTTTTTTTTGCAAGTTGAAAGGTAATTATATACATATATAAATAGCCATTACATGGGATTATAGACTTAGATTTTTGGTTTATTATTTTAATCTTGAATTTTTATCTTTTTTCTCCTCTTTATAGTCAATTATATGCCCAAAATATTTAATATTTTATTATTCTTTTTCCAATTATTTGCTAATTTTTTAATTTATTTGAATTTTATACAACCTTTTATTTTTTTAATCAATTTTAGCACAAAGTAAAACTTGAATATTAACTAAATAAACAAGTTTTGTTATCACATCAAAATGTAAAAAATAGTTTATTGGATATGTCATGTGACATTTAACTAAAATTTGAAAAAAAGTTTAAAAAATACAAACACAAAGGAAAACAAAAAAACAAAAAAGGTTACTTAGAAAATAAGAAGGCTTTATGAAAATTTCCTTTTTCTTTTTCATTTATTCGATCAAAATCTTTAAATAGGCTAGAAATCTAAAGAACCTTATAACCACATGTTGGTGGATTCGCATATCTTTCTTAAATTTAATAATTATTTTTCCTATTTCGGTAATTAAAAAGATAATTTAATTTGTTTGTAACGTTTTATGTAATCAAAAGGTAACAAATTAAACCTTTAAAATTGTTATTTGTTGAGAAAAGGGAAGGTCTTTTTGTTTTTTGTTTTTTGTTTTTTTTGTCTTTTAAGAACATGAATCAAGCAAAGTGTATTATAGGCAATCTAAATAAGACATATATTCCTTAAAATGATTTTTGATGAACAAACATACAAAATCTAGGAAAATACTAGGAACATGTGTTATCCTTACTTATTGTGTCCAAATCTCTTTCCATATATTTCTTTTACTACTTATGATGCGGAAAACCCCAAAAAAATGTAGCTTAAAGACCCAACGCACACAAGGAATCAAAGAACAACTAGGAAAACTAAATCAAAGTTTAATAACAGAAACTCTAGACCCAATATTCAAAGGAACACGAACCTAGGGTATTTAAGAAGGATATGGACGCCACACTCTAGAAAAGAAAGGAATTGGGAGTGATAAGTCAATTTGAACACCATAAGAAAAAGTACCTCTTGATAAGTTCTTTAGTTCTTAAAAAAACCAAGGGAGAAAAACCCTTACTTTCTATTTCACTCAAAGTTGTCTGATCTATTTAATATTACAAGGGGTGCCTATTTATAGGCTAAGATAACAATCCTAAAGAGGTACAAATTCCTACTTAGGATAATTCCTTATTTAGGAGGAATTCCTATCTAGGTACAAATTCTTACACAGAAAATAAATTCCTAATTTGTAGTGACTACTATTACTTAGTACTAACATTTTAAGTATTCCAATGATATTAATAAGGCCTGGACTCTCTTTCAAGCTTGAATTTGCACCATTTAAAGCTTGGTTGGCTTGAACGTCCTTAATCAGCCCATTTAGTTCTTCTTTCATCTTTCTGACTCTAACCCGTGTTATTAGGCCTCTTGGAATGTATAATGAACCTCTTGCATCCATTAAATCTCTAACTCATGTTATTGGGCCTTCTGTAATGTGTAATGGACCTCTTGAATCCATTAAAGCTCTAGCTCGTGTTATTGGGTTTTCTGAAATGTGCAATGGACCTCTTGCATTCTTTGAAGCCTTCCACCCATCATCTGTACAATTCTCATCATTCCCCTTTTCCTTGAAAGGATTTGTCCTCGAATCATCACCTTGTTTATACTTAATGATGTAGGGAAAGGTTTGAATGAATTTGATCCACTTGGTATGTCTTTTGTTCAACTTTCCTTGTACAAGAAGGACAAGAACTGCACAAGGACTCATGCTTTCCCTTACATGCCCTTTTGAAATATGTTCCTCAACCTGCCTTTGAAACTACCTTGTCTCCTTTGGATTACTCTTATATGTTGGCCGATTTTGGATAGATGCACCAAGGATGAAATCAATTTGATGCTCAATTCCTTTCTTAGGTGGCAATCCACTTGGGTCATTGTCATGGAATACACCTTCAAATTCCTGCAATAGAACAACAACAACATTAGGCAAAGATGACTTAAACTTGTTAGTGTTAAAATAAGCCACTTTATACAAAAGTATGATCATAGGTTGTTTGGCAAAAATTGCTCTTTAGACATCACTTTCTTTTGCATAGGAACTTTCTATTTTCTTCTCTTTCTCTTGTGTTCTCATGTTTTCTGCTCTCTTTCCTCTTTTTTCAATCTCTCCTTTCTGTTCACTCTCATTTTTAATCCTCATAAGCTTGTTGAGGTGATAATGGTACAAGAGTGACGGGCTTTTCATTCATTACAAAGGAATATCGATTCTTGAATCTATCATGCATAACTCGTTTGTCAAACTGCCATGGCCTTCCTAATAGAATATGGCCTGCTTGCATAAGTACAACATCACATAAAACTTCATCGTGATACCTTCTAATAGAAAATGACACAAGCACTTGCTTATCTACTTTAACTTCACCACTCTCATTCAACCATTAAAACTTATATGGTTTAGGATACTTCATAGTAGGTAAATTCAACTTCTCAACCATAGTTGTGCTAGTAACATTAGTGCAACTCCCACCATCAATAATCATACTACATACCTTATCTTTGATGAGACATCTCATCTGAAAGATGTTATCTCATTACCCCTCATTTTCTTTTTTCACTTGCATATTCAATGCTCGTCTTGTGATGAGAGCTACTCCATTAGCTAGATACTTCTCTCCATCACTTTCACCCTCTGATGATGGCACAGAATCATTATCTTCATGGTCATAGGCACGTCTTAATTGCCTTTTTGCTTTAGAAGCCTCATATTCTTGGTGTCTCCTTTACAACTCTGCTATTGTATTAGCTTGCTCCTCCATCCTCTCACTCATATCATCAAATCTGGTATTCATGTGCTTAAATTGTTGTTGCATAGTTTTGATTATGAATGACATGTCAACAGCTCCCTCCTGAGCAGCACCTTTGCGTTTTAAAGTCATTTTATTTTTTTCTGATTTAGAGTCGGGTTCTAATACCAACTGATGCGGAAAACCCAAAAAAAAAAACGTGGCTTAAAGACCTAACACACATAAGGAATCAAAGAACAACCAAGAAAGTTAAATCAGAGTTTAATAACAGAAACCCTAAACCCAATATTCAAAGGAACACGAACCTAAGGTATTCAAGAAGGATATGAACGCCACACTTCAGAAAAGAAAGGAATTGGGAGTGATAAGTTGATTTGAACGCCACAAGAAGAAGTACATCTTGATAAGTTCTTTAGTTCTTAAAAGAACCAAGGGAGAAAAACTCTTGCTTTCTATTTCACTCAAAGTTGTCTGATCTATTTCATGTTACAAGGGATGCCTATTTATAGGTTAAGATAACAATCTTAAAGAGGTACAAATTCCTACTTAGGACAATTCCTTATTTAGGAGGAATTCCTATCTAGGTACAAATTCTTACACAAAAAATAAACTCCTAATTTGGAGTGACTACTATTACTTAGTTCTAATACTTTAAGTATTCCAATGATATTAATAAGGTCTGAACTCTCTTTCAAACTTGAATTTGCACCATTTAAAGCTTGGTTGGCCTGAATGTCCTTAATCAGCCCATTTAGTTCTTCTTTCATCTTTCTGACTCTAGCTCGTGTTATTGGCCTTTTGGAATGTACAATGAACCTCTTGCATCCATTAAATCTCTAACTCGTGTTATTGGGCCTTCTGGAATGTGCAATGGACCTCTTAAATTCATTGAAACTCTAGCTCATGTTATTGGGCTTTCTAGAATGTGCAATGGACTTCTTGCATCCTTTGAAGCCTTCCACCCATCATTTGTACGGTTCTCATCAACTTATAATGTTCATCTTTGTCTCTCATATCCTCAACAGAAGGGTATGTGCATTATCATTATTCTTGGAAAATTAAATTATACTATTGGATAATTAATTTTTCTTGTTCATTTTTATATTAAAAACATAATATTATACTTATATATAGCTTAGAATTGAACAAGTTATCAATTTCAACCATAATGAAATCAGAACAACCAAAAATAGGAAAAAAGAAGATGATTGTAGACATTAAAGAAGAAGGAAAGACATAAAGGCTAATTCCTTAAGATACTATACTGGTTAAAAATTTAGACTTTTATTTTTAAAATTTCAAGTTCTAATCATGAGAATGGGATATGAGGTTTATGATAATGGAAATAGTTACTCTTATTGTGTACTTTAAGGTTTAATAAGCTTTCAAGTATACCCAAAAGAGTGTTGTAAAGGCTAAATATTGAAAAATTCCTTTTCCTATAAATTACTTGCTTCCTAAATCTAATCATGGAATCAGGTATTTGCTCTGTTGCAATCAAAGTTAGGTCATCGAGAAATTGAAGAATTATTTCAAGTTGTATATCAAATGTCATTTTTGTTAAGGGAAAATTCACCTTTATAATTATACAACAAAAGTTTTATGAAATGGTTCATACTTAAGGTTTTATTTATAATTATCAAAGGCATGTTAATGAAACTACTAAAATAAAACTCTCTAAAAGTTTACACTTTTTTAGTATAGTTTTCAAATTTGTTTATTAGGTTTTTTATAGTAAAACATGAGGCAAAAGATCCTATTTAAAATAATTAAAAGGATTTAATTTTTTTATATTATATAAACTAATGTATCGATATATATATAGAAGTCTCAGAGTTACTTGGCCAAAAAACACATCTCTTAAGTTTAATAAATGCAACCCTTTTAATATGTCTTTTCAACAAATGATGTCTATGCATAACTACTAAGTAAATACCCTTTGGTGTCCTTATTTATTTTGAAATGTACCAACAATTCTCTATTATTTTCAAAATATTAAAAATATAATAAATTTTTAACAATTTTGAAAGTCTAATACATAAATAATAATATCTTACATTTTAAACTATTACATAATTAAATGTATATTACAATAAACTTGAATAATATGGTAGATAAATTTTGAACTACATATTTTTATTAATAAGTTAAGGAAATAATTCACACAAATGATTTTACATAAGTAAACTTTTCATTAATTTAATTAAGGCATTTAAGGTCTTCTATTCATATTTTTTTATGAATGTTTTAAAAGTTAAGCCCTTTAATTTATTAGACAGACCTACATTCCACATTTATATAATTAGATTACAAGTACTCCTCCTCTAAATCACTTTTCCAAATCTACTAAAGGTTTATAAAATTCATTCTCCCTATATTTACTATGGGTACTATGTATTATGAACATTAGAATAAAAAAATTAAGTATAGTACTTCAATTATATTGATGATATATTCTAACTTATTAAATTCTTAATTTGATGTTGTATTAAACATTGAGTTGAGTTTTTATCATTGGTGATGAATATGTATAGGTTTTAGACTTATTTCCTTATTGTCTTATTCATCTAGTCTCTTATTAACTTGTTTAATTTAATCAATTAATTAATCAATATAAGTTCTTTTTATATATAATAATTGAGAGATGTACTTAGCCTATTGATTAGCAACCACCCTCGAATTATAAGGGACATGAGTTTGAAATTTACTAGACATAACATATTTCCATGATTTAAATTAAAGATATATATGATAATTAATTTATTAACGACTACTTAAACATCCCTTTGTCTAGTGATAACTAAAACTTAAGTTTTTCACTTAGTCTTGTATTTAAAACCTAATAATAAACATGACCAGAATGAGCTAGAATTGAGATATAAGCAAATTGGTTTGGAATTGAAATCAAACCAAAATAATTCAATCAAGTTCTAATTTAAGCTAGAACCACAGGGGAAAAGTGGTCCAATTAAAGTTCTACCCCTCCAGGAGCTATGAGATGCTAGTTAAACTAACATTTAAATTGATAGTTTTTTAAAATAAAATAAAAAAATAAAAAATTTAATTAATTGTTAATATTATATTTAATATAATGATTTATATAAATTTTGTCTATTAAAAAGTTAAGATATTTCAAATTTTTAGAAAAAAAAAAGTGACTAAAGCAAACCAAATTGACTTAAATCAAATCAAATCAAATGGCTCTAAATTGGATCAAATGGTTCTAAACTAAATTGAATTGGAACCAAACTTAATCAAAATTAAAACCATAAATAAACCAAAATGCAAAATCAAATCGAAATTGAAACCAAAATTGATTATAATTATTATATAAAATTGATTTTCTTGCAAGTTGAAAAGTAATTGTAGAGAAAACAAACACCAATTATATAGGATTATCGACTTACATTTTTGGCCCATTATATTTTGATCTTAAACTTTTATCCTTTTTCTCCTCTCTATCAACAATTATATGTCCAAAATATTTGATGTTTTATTATTCTTTTTTAGGTTATTTGCTAATTTTATATTTATTTGAATTTTAGGTAACCTTTCAATTTTTTTATATCAAATTTAGCATAAAGTAAAATTTGAATATCAAATAAATAAACAAATTTTGTTATCATGTCAACATGTATAAAATAATTTAGTGGATATGTCATGTGACATTTAACTAAAATCTGAAAAAAATAAAAATAAAAATACAAACACAAAGGAAAAAAAAAACAAAAAAAGAAGACTTAAAAACTAGAAGACTTTATGAAATTTTCCTCTTGAAATAGGCTAGAAAAATTGAAGAACTTTATGACTACATGTTAGTGGATTTGCCTATCTTTCTCAAATTTCATAGTTTTTTTTTTCTATTTTTGGTAATTAAGAAGCTAATTTAATTTATTTTTAATGTTCAATGAGATAAAAAACGTAACAAACTAAACATTCAAAATTGTTATGTGTTTAGAAAGGGAAGGTCTGTTTCTTTTTTTTTTTAATTTTTTTGTCTTTTAGCAATAGAAATTAAGTGAAGTGTATTATGTGCAATTTAAATAACAAATATATACATCAAAAAAAATTTTGATGAATAAACAATTAAAAACTAAGGAACTGCTAAGAAGCTGAGTTATTCTTGCTTATTGTGTCCATCTTTTGTCTCTCATATCCTCAACAAAAGGGTATGATTACATTACCATAATTCTTGAAAAATTAAATTATGCTGGTGGATAGTCAATTTCCTTGCTTATTTTTACATTAAAAGCATAATTTATATTTATATATAGCTTATAATTGAGCAAGTTATCAATTTTAACCATAATGAAATTAAAACAACCAAAAATAGTAAAGAATATATATATATATATGTGATTGTAGACATTAAGGAAGAAGGAAAGATATGAAGGTTAGTTTTTTAGGATATTCCAATGGTTAGAAATTTAGATTTTTATTTTTAAGATCTTGACTTCTAATGATTAGAATGAGCTATGAGATTTATGACAATAGAAATACTTATTCTTATTATGTAGTTCAAGATCTAATAAGTTTTTAAATACACTCAAAAGAATGTTGTAAGGGATATATATTAAAAGATTCCTTTTGCTATAAATTACGTGCTTCCTAAATCTAAGCTTGGAATCATATACTTGCTCTATTGTAATCAAAAGTTAGGTTATTTGGAAATTAAAGAATTATTTCAAATTGTATATCAAATGTCACTTTCTTTAAAATGTACATTATAATAAACTTGAATAACATAGTAGATAAATTTTAAACCATATATTCTTATTGATAAGTTATAGAAATAATTTACAAAAATAATTTTACAATAGTAACCTTATCATTAATGTAATTAATATGTTTAAGGTCTTTTATCCATATTTTTATCATGAAAGTTTTAAAAGTCAAGTCCTTTCATTTATTGGAATGACCTATATTCTACATTCATAAAATTAGATTATGAGTACTCTTATAAAGTGCTTTTTAAAATCTATTAAGAGTTTATAAAATTCATTCTCTCCATATTTACTATAGGTACTATGTACTATGAACACTAGGATAAGAAAAAACAATTAAGTATAGTGCTTTAATCATATTGGTAATGTATTGTGACTTATTAAACTCAAAATTTGACGTTGTATTAAATATTGATTTGAGTTTTTATCATAAGTGATGAATATGTATAGGCTTGAGACTTATTCTCTTGATATCTTGTTCATTTAGTCTCTTGTTAATTCTTTTAATTTGATCAATTAATTAATCAACATCTATATAAATGTGTTTTTATATATAATAACCAATAAGTGTGTTTGGCCTATTGCTTAGCAACCACTCTCTAATTATAAAGGACATGAGTTTGAAATTTACTAGACATAACACTTTTTTCATGATATTAATCAAAGATTTATATGTTAATTAATTTATTAACAACTATTTAAGCATCCTTTTGTCTAACAATAACTATGCCTTAAGCTTCTTTCTTGGTTTTGGAATGAGCTAGAATTGGGGTAAAAGCAAATTGGTTTGGAATTGAAATCAAACCAAAATTGTTTGATTAAGTTCTAATTTGAACTATAACCATAGGGAAAAATGGTCTAGTTAAAGTTTTACCCCTTTAAGAATTGTGTGCTACAAGTTAAACTGACAATTAAATTGACTACTTTTCTTAAAAATAAAATAAATATAATAAAAAGTTTAATCAATTGTTAATATTATCTTTGATATAATGGTTTACATAAATTTTGTCATTTAAAAATTTAAGATATTTCAAATTTTTAGAAAAAAAAAAAGTGATTGAACTAGACTAGACCAAATTGACTCGAATAGAATCAAACCAAATGATTTTAAATCAAACTGAATGGTTTTGAACTGAACTGAATTAGAACCTAATCTAATTGAAATTAGAAACTTAGTTGAATTAGAACATAGAATTAAATTGAAATTGAAACCAAAATTAGAGATTCAAACCAAGCTATAATTGAATTGTCAACATACAATTTAATTAATGTTCTCTTTAACTTTGGAACTAAAACTAGCTATTCAAAACCACAATTAGAATTGGATCAAACTAACGTCATGCCTACCCAACAAACATAACTCTTTTCACTTTTATAACAAACTGAATTGAGACATTGGCGCAACGATTACACCATTTTTTGTTCAAAATATTCTATCAATTTTGAAACCTAATAATAACCATTGTTTTTCATATGACATAATCAATAGTTTGATCTATAATATTTATACCATAAAAACTAAGAAATTACCCTTTAGTTAAGTGGTTAAATGCCTTTTGGTTCTCTTTTCAGGTGTTGTGTTTGAGAAACCCCAACATATCTAACCTCTTTTTGTTTAATGATTTTACATACCTAAAAGGTCACCATAACCATAATCCAAAAATTTGTTTGGCTTAGTGGGTAACTTGGCATCTTCGAAACGTGAAAAGATGTTCATGCATAATTTTTCATGCATAGGAGACCGTATAAAAATCATTGGTTATGATTTTATTTTATTTTTTTAAATGGCCTAAAAGTCACCTATGGAAGTTACCTTGCCTCCATAATAGTGAAGTTTGGTAAAAACATTAAGAAAAATGAAGATTTATTCTTAGACGAGTTCAAGTTGAATCCAAGCACATGCTTAATGTATCCAAGGATTACTCATTGGCAAAACTTAAACCTTTATTTTGGGTACCTAGCTCTTTAACTTTGTCTAGTCGTTTATATGTCTATTTATTGCATGAATGAAGTCAAATCTTGTAATTTGTTCTTATTTATTTTTTATGGTATGGGGCAATTGTAATAATAAAAGTCATTTAATATCCTATGGCTAAATTAATGAACAAAGAATTATGATAATAAGATTTAACACTTGGTAACTACAAAGCAATCTTTAAAGCTTAGCTTAAAGAAGTTAAAAGCCCTAAGTCTTACTCTTGAGAAAGTAAGGCTTATATTGTATGAGATTAACCAAAGATTACCTTTTTTAAAAGTTATCATCCATCCCATTTGTGCTAAAAAAGGATGTCATTGATGCCTTATTTATTTACTTATTTATTTATTTTTCACGGAATTTATTTTTCACGGAATGAAATATACAATTGTGTAGGGTGTAGTGAACTATCCTTGTTTCCATTTGGTATCCTTATATAAAATTATAAAATTGTTTTGTAACCATTACCTAGTTTAATGTGTCACATGGGAAGTTTAATTCTTGTCAGTAAGTGTATCAACTTCCTCACTCTTTTACTCAATTTTCTTTCAGAAGAATTCTAATTAAAATTTCTTCTTAATTTTTAAGATTGTGCATTTTCTAATCAATTAGCTAAAAGCTATCTCTTAGGAAGTTTGATAAGAAGGATATAAACACCTTGGTAATATAACAGGGTATACCATTTCTTTTTCATGTTAACAAACTACTTCTTTTATAATCTATAACAATTTCTTCTTTTCCTTATTCTTTATTGCTACTTTGCTTGATAAGCTTTTATTGTTTACATGATTGCTCAAAGCAATAATGATTTTGATGATAGTTTCATCTACGTTGTTTTAGTTTCTTCAACCTACTTAAAATAAAATGTGATTAATGGTATGTGGTCCACTTTGTTTGTCATCATTTTTGGTAAGCATTGGTTTGTTCTAGTTGCTTGTGGTTATAGTAGTTTACAACAATGGTGGTGACCAAAAGAACCTTAAAGAAATAATAAAACCTTTTAAAAATGATCCCACACCTACTTCTTTTGTTCTTGAGTTTAGGCAACAATTAGAAAGTGTTGCATAAACACCTAAAACTATTGCCTAATATCTAAGGAAGTGGTTTTCTAACCACAACATTATAAAGGTTTCGCAATAACCTTTATGCAATAGTTTTTTATTGTAGCAAAATAAAAACCACTGCTTAAAGTTTTTATGCAATAGTTCTTGTGATCATTGGCAACAATTTTATAGAATTTTAAATAGCAGTTCATAAGTGTATATTCAATGATTGCTTAGCCAACAAGCATTGTCTAAATTTTCTATTGAAATGGTTTTGGTACAAAAGGCAATGATTTCGATACTAAAAGGCAACAATGTCAAGAAGAAATGACAACGTTTTTAACATTGAAGACAATAGTTTTGAAACAAAAAGGCAGTGATTTTGAGACTAAAAGACAACTATTTTTAAATGAAATGGTAGTTGTTTTAAGACTAAATGATAGTGGTTTCACATTAAAAGGCATTCATTTTTAGTTGAAAAGGTAGTGATTTTATGATGAAAAGGCTCAATTACTTATAAAATAAGCATCAATTTTTGGACACAAGAGGTAGCGATTTCAAATTGTTTCTACTAATTTGATGCGATAACAACTCATAATTGGTATACAATTTTTAAATTATTACATACTAAGCAATTTACCAAGCATCTAAACAAGCATAAAATCTTAAATATAACATTTAACTCATGTAATACAAGAATATATGAATTCAAACATCCAAACTAAAAGTGATTAACAATGCATAATTAACTTGTGAAGTTTTAATATAGTTTACATAAGAGAAAACTAATTAACTCAAAGGCTTAGTCCACAAAGTTTATGCTAAGCTTGCATTTTTATCATCATCATCTTATAACAAAAATAAATAATTAAGTAAGCATGACTTCTACCAATTAAATATAAAACCAACTAATAAACTATTGAGTAAGTATGAGTCATAAAAATAGTTTTCCAAATGCAAGATAAATGAAGCAAAAAAACAAAAGCATGAGTTTGGAATAAGAGAAGTGTTACAAGTATATTTTGTAATACTATAGGTAACCTAAATAAGAAATATGTTTCTTTTCTCAGCCTCTTTTCAAAAAAAAATTTCTTTATTGGTCCCTTTTAATCTCTTTCTTGGCTTTCTTTTTTTCTTATAACCATGATTTCTTCTGGTCTTTTTTTTTTTTCTGTTAAAGAGAATGAATTATCCCTATTACTTCAAAACCTTGGGATCATCTATGTCTCTTTCTCTCTCTACTTGCCTCATTAAGGTTCTAAAGAATCAAACTTTAACACCAAGAATCACTAATTAAGAGAGATAGAGAGGAGACAACTTCTTTTTTTTGAATTTTAAGTCTGTTATAATCATTTTTCAAGAACTAAAATAGTTTTTGATACTAAGAGTATTAGAATTTGAAAGCCTTACAATTATAATGTCAAATGAGGAATTTTATTATTTCAAGGAAAAGCAAATATGGGAAGGGCTAAAATGTCAAATGGTTTATGTCTCTAGGTATACCTAAATGCATGGACTATGTGCACTTATTAAAGATTGATGATTTCTTGGTTAGTTATGTAAACATAAAGCACTAAAGCATCACTAAGCGAAGTAGCTCCCAAAAAAAAAAAAACATAGCTAACATGTTGGCATTAATGTTTAGACTAGGATTGAGTTATTGTGAGTTTAAGAGAATCATAGTGAAGATTTCTTATGTCATTGTAAGTTTTTGAGCTTCAAAACTCTTTTTCACTTTAACTTTTAACTTTTATTACACTTCATTTTTCATATTTTCTTGGATATATCACATAACATTTGTAAAAACTCTCATAGTATCATTAACAACTTTCTTTTCCTTTAAGGTAATAAGGTTTGCACCCCTCCCATAAACTTAAACATGTCTAGAATATCCTACCCCATGACTATGGCAAAAGTATCAATTGTTTGCTTACTCACTCTTTTCCTTTTGGATTGAATCTCCTCTATTTTAGCCTAAACCCAATAACAATATGAAGTTTAAGACACAAAAAGTATAAAACTTTGTGCATTAATCAAATTTGACCTAATGCTTACAATTTTTTGACTTATAGCCTTATTTGATTACATGTGTAATCTGTCTAATTTTTTTTTATAGATAACCTTAAACATGTTTGTTTGATAAGGTGACTCTTTATTAGGATTTTCATTTCTTTATTAATAAGTGAAAAATAACAATAAACAAATGGGCCCATTATAAAATCAAACACCCCATAACCTAAACAACTTAACCCCAATCCCCATAAAATTAAGAAAAAAAGAACACAAACTTGAACATTATTACAATTTAGGAATGACACATCAAAGAACTAGTCCATAAACTAAATGAAATTGGAACCAATAGAATTAGCAATCAAATCATAACCAAAATCAACTCTTTGAAAGAGTTATGGCCTTAAACTATAAAAAAACTAAAATTTTTTAGCAACTAAAATTAGAAAAATCAAGTTTATTCTTACCAATAACATGTTTATTCTTACCATTTGCTCTTGAATTTGAGAAAAACTCTTCCTACCTTTTGTATACATATCTATTTGCTTTTTTCAATTCGTTGTATTGATTTTTATCATTTCTTATGCATACATATTCAAAAGAAACTAAAATTATTTCCACTGCAAGCAGTAGATTTCATAAGTACCTTTTTTGTATAATAATCAATCAACTACAATTCAATGAAATCCTAATCCTAATCAAATCTATTCTTACCATTTGCTCTTGAATTCAAGCAAAACTCTTCCTACCTTTCATATACATATTTGTTTGCTTTTGTCAATTTGTTATCTTAGTTCTTGTCATTTCTTATAGATTCATATTCAAAAGAATGAAGTTATAATTATTGCCACTATAAATAATCAAAAGATTTCATAAGTACATTTTTGGATAATAATCATTCAACTATAATTCAGCAAAATTCTAGTCCTAATCTTAGTTATAAGCAAGCATAATAATTTTTAGATGGAGTGAACTTGTAATTCTTCTAAATGCTAATATGTGAGTAGACCAAGAAATTACTCCATAGGTACATTTCTTCAACGACATTTTCATTTGACTTTGTTGGTTTTGTATTTGGTAAAGTATCTCTCTTTTACTAACACCTATATGTTCTTTAACTTGTTGCAATTATGCTCAATACCCATTTTCCCTTTTCTTTAGAACCAAATATATTTTCTACATCAATTAAAATACTTTATTAATAAGCTAGAAATACAAAACAAAAACTTATGCTAAAAAATTTTCTTCATCATATTACCTAACTAACTCCTACAACTTATCCTTATTGTCAATTGATATCTCATGTCAATTCTTAACATTTAATGGCAACTCATTATGATTTTTAGCCAAAGTAGAAAGAAAATTGTTGAATTCACTCGAAGTCTTCTTATTAGGACCGATAGATTGATTACTAGCATTCAAAAATACAAGTTTACACTCTTTTAAATTTCTTTTGTACATCCTACTCATTGCTATGGGTCCTTACCTTGATTTTTTTTTTATACTGAAATGATGCTAGCACATTGAAAAATAAGTCTTATAACCAGCAAAATCTAGCAAAACCAACCACTTTAATACCTTCACTATTTCCTTCTTACATTGGTTGGTGTAGCATTTTTTTTGTCCCTAAATAGATCTCTCATCAATAATAATGGTCTTTCTCCCACTTCCCTATGTTCTACTTAACTTGTATTTTGCTCACTTCTTATAAAATATAACCGTGTAAATATATATATATATATATATATATATATATATATATATATATATATATATATATATGACTATGCCAAATTATGACAAAAGAAATTCAAAGACAAATATATATATCTTTTTGTTCTATTATTATATATTAAATGACCTAAGAGTAAGTATTATCCATAACATTAGGTTAGACTTGAATCTCTTGGGATTTCACCCTCTATGCAATTTGGTCATCTGGCATTTATGAGATTTCACTCTATTGTTGATATCATTTCTTATACTAAGACTCCCTTTCCCCTTAATAATTTAATTTTTACTTAATTGTGTCCTTTTTTAAAAATGTTTGAGATTAAGGCTACCAAAGATATGGGATTAGACCTCCCTTTCTATTTCTTATAGGTTTTGTGTCCCTTTATATTATTAGCTTGTAAAATGAAAAATTAAAGTTAGTTTTGTAAAAAGAATAAATATTTACTAAATAGAAAAACTAAAAATTTACTAATTAAACTATAGCATCCTAACAAACTAAAAATATACTTCTACCTTTAATTAGTTTCATTTATCCAATCCCAAAGTATGTCATCAAAATTTGAATCTTCACTAAATTGATCATCTTTTTTAAATTGTATAATACTTGTTTACAAGTCAAGTTTAGTAATTGACATGTCTTCTTTTATCTGAGTGGTCTTTTCATTACTTATAAGAGATTTTACATTACGTTTAGATTTGTAAGGCTCTCTCTAAATATGTTTTGTAAATTTTCACTATCTTTTTCAATAATATCAAATAAATCTTGAGCAATCTGTTTCATTAAATAATAAATGTCTTTCTTAATTTGATCCTTAACATAAAAAACTTACTAAACTTAGGAAGTTAGTCCAGAGGGATCATTTGGGTAATATTGTTTGTTGGAGCTGACACATATAAGTCCATAATCATCATTTTCTATATGAAATCAATCACATCTAAATAAAACAATATCAAATTAACCCCCAATAATTTAGTTTTATGGTTGCTATAATTGTTCCAAAATAAGTAAAATCTCCTATGGTAGAATTTTAGTCCTTAGAACTCACAAAAGTATTATTAGTGCATCACGTGTCATACTACTATTTTGTATTTTACACCTTACATCACATTTCCTAGTGCAGAATCTATACCCATTGATAAAATATCTAGTATACCATGTGACTACTAGATTAAGACGATTTGATAACCGCTTAATATAAGAAGGAACTTGTTTATTTTTGACTTCATTTTGAAACCAAGTCATAAAATATTCATTATGATTTTGTGCTCTTATCCACTTATTTCTCTATCTACTTATCAATTCCTTATGTTTTTTTGCAATAAGTATATCAATATGAATATTAAACTAGCCAATTTAAATAATAAAAAGGACAAAATGACATGCAAAATTTGGTTAAAACATTAGCTTACCTAATATAACATTGAAAGTCTAATCCTTTCTCTTCCTCTTACCTCTTATTATATGACTTTTGTGAGGAAATTGTGGTGTCTCCTCAAATGTGACACTTTTAGATTATTTAGTGTACCTTGTAAACTGAGTCTTCACCTTATTATGCAAATATCTTGAGTAAAATACCAAGCACAATTTAACCAAATACCCCTCTACCATACAACTTTTGGGATGACTTCTATTTTATACATATGATTTTAAATTGAACAAGTATCTTTTATGCAAAACATTCAATGAAAATGCATAAGCGCTCCAAATTTAATTTTATTAACCAAATGAAGAGTTGTCTGCACCATTATATTAAAAAGACTAGGAGGGAACATCATATGTAGTTGGAATAATGTTTCACTAATTTTCTTTTCTTAAATGATCAAGATCTTATGTTTTAACAGTTTTGTTGCATTTTGCTCCAAAAAATGATCTTAATCTTATTAAGCCCATATCAACATGCTTCGAAATTATTTTCCTAACTGTAACATGAAGATAATGTAGTAAGAAATATGCATTATGACTTTTATACTCAACAATTTTCCTATCCTTATCGTTGATACATTTAGATATATTAAATACATAACCTTAAGGTAATTTAACACCTTTCAAAATCCTAACAAAATATGGTTTTCTCTTTTAATGACATTGAAAAGTATTTTCTAGATAGGAATATATATTGACCATTATTGAAGAGAATAGGTCGAATCTCTTTTCTTATACTCATATCTTGTAAATCAAACCAAGATTTTACACAATCTTTTGTTTTCCTAAGAATGTCTAATAGTGTTCCAAGAATACTATCACAAATTTCCTTCTTAATGTGTGTTACATCTAAATTATGGCGACGTTTATTATTATTCTAATATGACAAATAAAAAATATATAGATCATTTCTTCCATAGGCTATCAAAGTTACCCTTTCATTTCTTCCATAGGCTATCAAAGTTACTCTTTCTTTTTTTTTTTCCATATTGATTATTAAAATTAAACAACTTTAATAAAATTTTAGTTTTATTTAAGAGAGACAGAGTAGTTATTAACTTTATTTGACTATTAAAAGATTTTCTATCTAGTCTGAAATATATATATATGTTTTATGTAACAAATTGAAGAACATAAGGTATTATCATAGATTGAAGTATTTTCTATAACAAATTGAATAATAATCATAGGGATTAGTTTTTCATCCATAAGGCCACAAAATGATATAATAACAAGTGACAACATGTTTATGTATATAATTAATTCTACACAAAGAACCAAAATGAGCAAGGAGGGGGTACAAGGAAAAATGATTACCTTTTCATTGTTTGTTCACAACTGCCTTCTCATAAGCTCACTTAAAAGAACAATTCAAATTTGTCTAGAAAGAAGACAAATTAATGAAAAAAATCTATATTCCATTTTTTGTACGGTAAATCTCGAAAAATAAAAATGGACATCATTTGATTAGGGAAATATGAAATGCTATTTGATTAGTATTTGGCCCATCAAGTTTATATGACATTAGATTTGTAACATTAAAGGTTCTCCATGGAACATCTTAATGTCGCTACTATCTAAAACTTAAGTATGAGAGGAAGGGAAGAGAAGATAAATAGGATGGCTATTTTTGTCTCATAGGAAGCCTATAAGACCACTTTGAGTTTTGAGAAAATATAATAAAATAACAGTACATTCCATGGTGAGAAAAACAAAAAAAATCTAACGGATGAAGTATCAAAAACCAAAAAAAAAACATCAAGTAAAAGACTCTAGGCAAGGAAAAAAACATAATTATTCAAAGTAGATGGAAAAGGAAGAGCCTGAACAACCCATAAGTAAGAATTAAATCAAAGATAGAAAAAGAAATTAAGAAATTGAAATAAAAATAAGTTGCAATCAAATAACTAAGATGTTTGCAAAAGACGTTTGAATATCACAAACCAAAGTAGGTCACAAGGACTAGCCAACTCATTTCTTATTCGTTCCACGCTATGCACCAAGTGGGCCGACCAATTTCACACTAAACGTATTGGACAAGGTCACAAGGGCTAGCCGATTTATCTGCTATTCGTTCCACATTGTGCACCAGGTGGACTAAGTAGTTCAGCTACTATTAATTCCAAGTTGTTCTACACTGAAAAGGCAACACCAATTAACTGAAATCTAGTACATAACGTACATACTTGATTTTTGCTTTAAATATATGACAATGCTTCATTTGAATATGAAATAAGAATAGCACAAATGTTAACAAATGAAGTACAAAAGTATACCAAGAGCCTTTCAATCACGTGGCACTATTTTTCAGATTAAAATTTTATAAACT
The DNA here is from genome assembly GCA_020883675.1 of Bruguiera gymnorhiza. Classification (NCBI taxonomy): domain Eukaryota; kingdom Viridiplantae; phylum Streptophyta; class Magnoliopsida; order Malpighiales; family Rhizophoraceae; genus Bruguiera; species Bruguiera gymnorhiza. The sequence goes on along the minus strand of JAIRCJ010000136.1, from coordinate 990,276 downwards.
GAATTTAATATTCACTAACCAAGGAAATAGACAAATGCTTCTCACATTGGCATTGATCTTACTGAATTAATGTTGATATAAATCATATGTCAAGAACTTACCCCATAAAAGGAATCTCTAGCCTTGAATATTTCTATGAAAGAAAGAGTGTTGAGGTTGTATACCTTTTGTACAAGAAATCTTCAACCTTAAAACATCCTTTAGTAATACTAATTTCACAAGAAAAATGCTTGAGGAAAACAAATTGGTCTACAGAAGACAACCATTATCAAATTAGCAATGAAACTTGAATGTGTATGAATTACCTATATTTTGCTTTTTATTTATTTATTTTTTTGGGTAAGTGGGAATTAAAGCCCAGAATCTTGTCTTTATTGAGAAATTCTTAATGCTAAGTCTTGATTTGAAAGAGCATTAAATCACACAAAGTCTTCTAATTTTTGGTCACTAGTTACAATCAGTGACGTGCAATGCAATCCAAAGTCCCAAATCAAGTTAATCTAAAGCCCATTTTAAATGAAAATTCTTAGCAGCCCATTAACACAAATAAACCCCTAAAACCTAGAAAGTCATCAAATTGTACACCGAATAGATACAATACAAGTAGGAGTCTTTGAAAAGGAAACAAAAATAGGAAAACAAAATCCAAGGGAATTTGAGAAAAACCTAAACTTCTATTAAGATATACAATAGGAAACAAACAAAGGAATGCACTAACTATAATCAATACAAGAAGCAAAAAGTTTAAGAAATGAAAACATAGCTCAAAATCAAATAAAAAATAACTGAAACTCATAATTTTACTGTTGATGAACTTGACAAGTCCTTTTTAAAGTTGTGAATTTCAAGTAAGTGCCACCTAAAAAATAGGTCTTCTGTGAACGGAATTTTGTCAAATTTGAGAGGAAGCAAGTAAATGAATGTAAGAGAGGATCAAATTTTTTTAGGGTTTCAAACTAAGGTGGACTAATGGCTCAATTCAAAGAGAAGAGGAGAGGATCATTTGCCTATGGCTCAATTCAACGGGAACGGGAGAGGATCGCTTTCTTTAGGGTTTCAAATTGAGCTAGACTAATGGCTCAATTCCAAGAAATATGCACGTGTTGAGGAATTGAAGGGAACAATAGAGGATCAGTTGTCTATAGTCTATGGCTCAATTCAAAGAGATCAAGAGAGGATTGTTCGTCCATGGCTCAATTCAAAGTGAATAAAAGAGGATCAGTTTCTTTAGGGTTTCAAATGCTCTTGAAAAATAAAAGAAAATGAGGCATAAAAGATATAAGGCTGGAGAGAAGTGGTTAAACGTAGTTTTGGTGTTAAAAAACCGCTTCATAAGACTTTTAAAATGGTTGGGAAATGTAGGTTTACGAATCGCTGCTAAAAATTTTCAAAATCATTGCATTTGAATACATGTGATGTCAGTTCTAAACAACTACATTAAAACCATTGCCTAAAAGTAGTGTTGGTTAAAATAGTTGCTTAATTCAAAACCGTTGCGTTTAAACACATATAACATCAGTGTTGGACCATTGTATTAAAACCCTAGTCTCAAAGTAGCATGGGTTAAAAATTATTGCTTAACCCATTTAAAACCATTGTATTTTAAAACATATGGTATCAGTTTTAGACCGTTGCCTAAAAGTAGTGTAGGTTAAAAATCACTGCTTACCCCATTCCAAACCGTTGACTTTGAACACATATAGCATCAGTTTATAACCGCTGTCAAGAAACCATTGCATAAAGACTACTATTGCTACACCTTTTGCAAAATTATTCATGTGACACTTATAACTGTCACCTTAAATTATTTAAGTGATAATTTTAAATGGCCATGGTGAAATCGCTGCTATAAATACTTTTGTCCTAGTATAATGTAAAGTTTCAAAAACAAATATTGCTTGCTTTATATAAAGGACTTGCATGTACTGTGTTTTCACATTCTCTAGCAAACTGTGGGTACTAACAAGGGTTGCCTTTATGGAGTTGAAAAAATTGGGATACATGGTAGGTCCCTCGGTGGTGGTATCCTTGTCACAACTTCTAATGCTAGTTATGTCACTAATGATGGTAGGACACCTAGGTAAATTGCTCTTGTTGAGGTTTCAATAGCTATCTCTTTTTGCAATGTCACTGGCTTCAGTTTTTTTTGCATGAAGAAGTGGATTTTACTAGATCTTGGAGGTCTTATCTTAATCAATCTTTGTTTTTTGGGAGATAATTAGTGATTCAAGATTGCCTATTTCAAGTACTTACCATCTAACCTTTTGTATTAAATGATCACATACAGACCAATCAGCCTTCATTTGCATTTGAAAATAAACTTTGCTTTTGACATTTATGCTCGAAAAGAAAATTTATCTGAGAAGGTTCTCCATTGGCTTTACAAGCACTCGGTGTCATCGAAAATGAAGGTTCAAGTTTTCCTAAGGATTATGCTAAGAGACGAATAAATGAAGTAAGTTTACGGCTGTGTTTTTCTCCCAAATTAATTTCTTAGAATTTTTCCAGTTATTCAAATGCTTTTTGATGTTATGCAAAATTCCCTTTACAGGTGGAGGAGCTAACAAAAAATTTGTCAAGTCAGTAGAGCAAAGCAAAGCAAATTACTGGCGATTGACTTTTGAAGTATCATTATATTGTTACAACTAAACATGTTCAACCACTTTTTAAATACTTGGAATGACATTTTAATGTAAAAGCCCTTCATGTATTGATTAAAGTACTAAATCAAGGATGCTGCTGTGTTACTTTCTACTACCAAAAATACGATACCAACCAAATGTAATCATTAGATTCAGTTTCATGGCCTTCATAATTTTTGGTACACCAAGTGAGGAGGATTATCATCCTCTAAATCGTTCGATTGACAATCAGACTTTTCTAGAGCTTTTCTTGGAACACATGAGGGACATCTGCTTGCTAATTTTTGCATTTCATGTAGGTTTGTTGTTCAAAAAATTTTTATCTTGGCATTGACATTATTAAGGAAACATTAAAGTTTTCCCCATCGTGCATGTTTTCAATTGAAGCTTTTAATTGATGGTACCGACGATTTTGCTAGTCTTATTTGATTAGAGAACAGTAAAATAAAGGTGCATATATGAAACACAAATTTTAATTTTTTATACCCCATTAATGGTCTTTAATATCACACTAATGATTTGTATCAAATTGATGGTCCTTTATATGAAATTGGCGACATTTATATTATATATAAGCCTTTTTACAATAGGCATTTTATCACATTAATAGTCGTTTAAAGTACATTAAAATTTTTAAACAATACAAATTGCCTTTAATACTATGTTAATGACCTTAAAGATATAATGAGTAACATCAACGAGATGTTGGAATCTTGAAAATGAATATATTTTTGTGTAACTGCAATAAAAGTGGAACACAAATAATATTTACAACTTTAATCATAGAAACCTACTCATTATGATATAATCTCATAAGAAAGCAAAAAACTAAACACTAGTAAAGTCAGAAAGCTAGTCAATTAATTTTATATAAGTTATTGAATTTTAAATTAATTTTCTTAAGCTATATCGGTCCCCATTTCTCATATTTTTACAACATGAATTACTCTATGTGATGACTTGGTTCACTCTTTCAAAGTTCCCATCATTGTTGTGACACCTAAGGAGTTGACATAATTTATGTAGCAAAATTGATGTTTTAGCATTGTAATTTAGAATTAAAAAACAATGCGCGATACTGTTCGACTGTACATGCATTCATAATGTGATCGAAGGTTGCATACAAGTATTCAAAAGCAACTACTTAGATGTATAAAAAAAAAAAAAACTATTTGGAGACAAAAATGAATTCTTTTTATATTACATTGATGACCAATTGTACCACATGAATGACTTTTTATAAAACATATAGACTTTTATATAACATGACTATTATTTATACTATATTACTTATTTTTTATACTATATAAAGAGCCGTTTTGCACCATGTTTTAGTTGACTAGAATCAAAACATTAATCTTTTAAAACTATAAATTATAAAACTTTACTAAAGATATGTTATGCATATTAGTATACATAATAAATGCTTATTCATAACGGGTGTAGAGTGCATTGATGTGGTATAACTACCTCAATGATAGTATGAATCAATAAGTAAAGTATATAAGAGCACGAACATTGTACTAAGAAAAAATTCAGACTTCCAATAAAATGTTATGCAGGAATGATGGACATAAATGGTGGCAAACAACTTGATGTTTAAAAATTAGAAAAAAAAAAGTTTTTTTTTTTTAAGCAACACAGTGAGCAACCTAGAACATCAATGAATTGCAAAGAGTAACACACAATCTTTTTATATTTAGTAATAGTAACAACAAATTAAATATTTTATATTTATAAGGATATAAAGTAGTACAAATTGTTGCATCAATAGTTAAATTGTTTGTTAGGAATATAATGAAAGATCAATTTATTGTAAATACAAAGTTCTTGTAGAAATACTTTTGTAGTACTCATTGGAATACTAAATTGAAAATTTAAATTTAAAGAGCTTTTTTTTACGCATAAAACTTCTTTTAATATTAAAATTAAATTTTAGCAAGAAATTTAATAAATATTCAATAAAATATTATATAGATGACTATTTGTACTACATTAGTGGTTTTTATACACTTAGAAGCTTAGGATACAAAAACTTTTTGCATTTTATATACTAAGGACTTGAAAATCATAATACCAACTTTTGAATCCATTTATAATCTTATTATTAGAAAAAGGACAAGTAACAATTGGTAATTATAAGAGTTTTAAACTTGAATAAACTGTTGACAATATGTATAAAAGTGTCTGCAAAGTATGAAAAAGAATTAGAGCTTCATATTACTAAAAGGACAGGTTTTTATCACTCGAGCTAATAATCAATTGCAAAATGAGTCACCTTACTCCTATGCGGCAAGTGCATCACAATGACCTTGCTGAGAACTCACTATTTTTTATCCTCTGCACACAAAAATTTTACTTAATCATATGCGTGTTTATACCACTTTCATGGAAAATTATACTAGATGTTGATGACCACAGCAACTGTTACAAGAATGGCGAAGCTAAAGCGGAGATCAATATGATACATTATTGAAGGGCCTATGATTATAAACTTCAGTGATAAAATAATTTCATGCTTGTTGATAAGAATGCTTTCTTCATAGAATTGCTAAACCATCTATACCAGGAAGCTCTAACGATAGAGTGTTTTAACTTTCAAATTAAAGGCATAGGATTTACACTGAATAGGATGAGAAAAAAAATTATAAAAGAAGGGAGAATTATCCCCTCGTTTGTCTAGCTTATGACACAAAGAGCCTCATAATAGACTTATAAAAACATTATAAAAGATCTCTCATGCTAGAGAAATAAAGAATGTAAATATTTTGTAGAGATAAGATATTCACATATTGTATCTTTAGTTTCTTTTTTAAAATTAATTTTTATGCAATTCCAAAACAAAAATTCATAAACAGAAAAAGAAGATAAAAATGTCATAATATTTCTACTAGTATCAGCTTTAGATACATGCATTTTTTATTCTATATTAAGGATTCTTTTTAATATATATGATAATTTTTATATTACATTAAGAACTTTTATACTATATATGACACTTCTTATTATAACGTCTTGTAGTATAATATAACCTCGGAAAAATTATAAATGAAGTATACATATGAAGCTTTTTTTAATACTATAATAGCAGTTTTTATACTATAAATAAATTTTGTTCTACTACATTGATAACTCAATATACCACATATGAAGCTCCTTAGCCAATATATTTCTGATCAACTTTTACCTTTATTTCAATTATATTGACACGGTAGTAAACTCTTTTTTATATCAGGCTCTATCCTTCCAAATTTTAATCTTTATTTTATGATAATTTAGTATGTGAGAATGTTATAAGTTCTAATGCATTAGAGGAGGGATCTATGAGATCAAATTATCAAGATAAGAGTATCAACTTTTGTTGAAAGATAATAATCATACCCTATTATTAGGGGGTTTCGATAAACCTAATGAAATTTAACACTATTTATGATTTTCGAGAAATATAAAACTGAAAAAAATAGTAATTTAATTGTGAAAATGCTATGGCAAATAAAGAGTGTAGAATTAAATGAAGTAGAGAAAGCAAAGAGAGTTACTTAACTTTTTGTTTATAGTGTTAAATGTTAATTTAATCTTTAAAAAATCATTATATCTAGACTTTAGAGATGTTTAAAGAGTGTGAGGTTACCTTTAAAATATATATATATGTAAATAAAACTTATGATTAGAGCCTCTTTTCTATCTTACATTGAAAACTCTCTCTAATGCTTATATTTATTTTATATTACACTAACAAATTATTGTACTACATATAAAGTCTCTTAGTTTGGTATTTTAGATGTTTATCGGTGACATTTTATAACATAATAATTATATTGTATAATACACATAAGAATTTTATACAACATTGATTCTATTTTACGCTACTTTGGTGACTATAAGACTGGTAATTAATTAGTGAATATATTTATCAACATTTGCAAGATGTAGTGACTTTAAAGTATAAATCATAAAATACTTGAGTAAATAAAACTTAATTTAAGTTAGCATTCATATGGGTCTCTGTTTTTCTTTTTGTCTTTGAGATCTATCATTCATATAAGTCTACTTGTATGTGAAATAGTGTTTTGAGATTGTATTGGTTAGAGTAAAAAATCTAAACTTCAAAATATACATTGATCCCCAATTTCTAAATGAGATTAACTACAAGAAGACCTATGGATTTATTTGGACACAATATATTTAATATTACCTACAAAACATTTTAACTATATGGATAACCTTTTATACAATATTAAGAGATTTTACACTTATATTGATATAAAATTTAAAATCTCTTTATATTATATATATAATATAAAATATTTTGTATGTAATATAAAATTTATTACATCTAAATGAGTCTATGAGATTATGTGTCTAAATAAGATTTCCCTTTCTATATTTTTACTATACTAGTTACTATCTACAAACTTGATTGACTCATTCACTATTACAATTAATGTTGTGAATCTTAAGAAGCTCACAAAACTTGTAGAACAAATAGGTATTTTAGTCTTGCAAGATAAAGTTATTAAGGCCTACACGTAATCCTATAATTAATAAATCATAAACTCATTTATAACGTGTTTGAGGGATACATATAAGAGTTCAAAAGTAGTCATTTAGAAATGATTTTAGGTATCAATTTTAAAGGAACAAATATGAAATGATGCATTTATTAATATCAAGAATGACATTTTATATGATATGATTTTAAACTACAACAATGATCTTTTACAATACATATGAGTATGTGATTTAGTATATAATTCTTGTATGCGAGATGAATTTTTTTTATATTATATTTTGATTTTTATATGATAAATGATAGTCTTTTATACCATATACAAACTTTTTATTCAATATGAGTTATCCATTATCCTACATTGATGATGTTTTATACTATATAATGATCCTTTTTTATCCCATATAAGTGAACAAAATTGAAAAGTTAATTTTAGAATTATAAATTATAAAATTTTATGAAAGATATATTATTTATATTAATAAATGAATACATATTTATTCATAAAAGACATTTTAAAGTAGTAAGTATATACTAAACTATGCTAATTAATAAAATAATTTGTAGCACAAATAATTAAAATTTTATAGTATCATTTAAATATTAAATTAAAAATTTAAATTTAGAGACCTTTTTTTTACATATTAAATATTTTGTAATATTAAAATATTGAATGATAGTAGCAAATTTAATAGACATTTAAGATCAATTTATATTAATCACCATTTTTACTATATTAGTGGTTTTTATAGATATTAAAACTTTTTAAACAATTTAATGACAATTAAACTTCTATGATTAGATAAGAGAAATATTTGCATCATCAATGATTCCCCTTTTTTATAGATCAACAACTTTTAAATCATATTAGTTTACTTTTTATACTACACACAAAGCTTTTATACATCATATATCTTATTTTGTGATACATTGACAACCCTAAAGATAGTAATTAATTAATGATTATATTTAGTAATACTAGAAATTATAAAAATGTTAGACAAAGAGAATTTGTGGAACAACTAAGTAACACAAATATTAGTTTAAAATATTAAGCATCAAATTCAATGTGTATATAAAATAGTGTTCTTCAACTATTATGCTAGGCGTAAGAAAATGTTAGTTTCAAAATCTGCATTTCTCCCTAACTCTCATATTTTTATTGTATGAATTACTATATAAAAAATTGATTGACTCTTCAAAATTTTAAAACATGTTATGACTCTTAAAATGTTGACAAAACTCATAAAATAAAATTGGTGTTTTAGCTTTACAAATTAAAGCTAACATAAAAAAATCTACGCTTTCCTATATCTATCCAACCATACATGCAAGAATAATGTGCTTTAAGGCTATATACAAGTGGTCGAAAGCAACCAATTGAAGGTAATATTACATATGAATTGATTGTTTGGTTTTGAATGAATTAATGCATTTGATATTATTGAAACTGACTTTCTATACTACATACTAACCTTTTACACAATATGGAGTCCTTTCATACTACATTTATGATGTTTATTTTATATATGAGCATTTTGATACAAAATATATGCCTTTTGTACAACACAATTTTTTTTTGGGTTATCGTATATTTGACTTTTATACTATAATTGAGAGTTTTATATAATAATTATCTTTTATAATACAATGATGACTATTTGTAGCACATTACAAACCCTTACATTATATATAAACTTCTTATACAATATGGGTGAACAATACATTGATGATATTTTTTGCCACATAAATAGCCTTTTTTATTTATGCATTAATAATTAGAATTGCAAGATTAATTTTTTAAGATTGTACATTACAAAATTTTGTTAAAAATATGTCATTAAGATTATATGAAGAATAATTTTTGGTCAATTTTATTTGATGTATCTTAGTCAATTTTAAATGATTTGTAGTTTTGAAATGTAATCCAATTAATTTACTATAATTCTATCTTATAAACATTACAACTAGAACCTACATATAGAGCCTCTTTTGTATACTCAATTGGGGATTTTTTATATTACATGTAAACATTTTTATACTACATGAACAACTCTTTGTCCTATATGCAAAGCAACTTAGCTAACTTATTCCATATCAATTTTAATATATATTTTTTTAATTCTACTCATAAGGCAATTAGCTCTTTTTCTATGTTAGTTCTCACCCTTCCAAGTTCTAATCGCTCCTTTATAACAACTTAATATGTGAGAATGTCATAAGTTCAAATAGGTTAAATTTTATTTGTACAAATTCAACTCTTTAAGATAAGAGTAGAGTGTTTTGTCAAGAAATAACAACTATACTATATTATTAATGGATTTAGATATACTTACTAACGGTTGATACAATTTATGAGTTTAAAGAAAAATAGAATTGAGAAGCATATAGATGCTTAATTGCTATAAAGATGAAGCAAGTCACTGTTAGATTTATTGATGCATTTGATAGTATTGAAATTGACTTTTTATATCGCATATTAGTCTTTTATGCAATATAAAGTCTTTTTTATACTATATTTATGATCTTTGTTTTATATATAAACATTTTGGTACAAAATATAAGTCTTATTTATAGCATGAAATTCATTTTGTACTACATATTTGACTCTTATACCATAATTAATAGTTTTCACACATGAATTCTATTTTATATTACAGTGATGAGTATTTATACCATATTAGTGGCTTTTACATATAATCTTTTTATATAACATGATTGAATACTAAATTGATGATCCTTTTAAGTAATTAAATAGCTTTTTTTGATTATGTATTAGTTAATTAGAATGAAAATTTTAATATTTTTAGATCATCATACCCTATAAAACTCGGTGAAAAATATGTCATTAATGTTATATAAAGAATAAATCTTTATTTATAAAAAAAAGAAAACCTAAAATAACCAACGTGGAATTCATTCTACTAATTAATAAGATAATATTTACTTGAGATAATTAATTTACTAATCACAAAAAATTATCTATAATTGGATTTTCAATACATTTTCTCATCTTATAATACTTTTGTAAAACACATAATTGTGCAGATTAGTTGTATTAATCAAAATAGTTATAAAATAATCACTTAAATAATAGTTGGATACATAATAGGCAGCAATATTTTATACTAGATACTCATTGTGATGACATAAAAACATTTTGCATTACATACACTTAAGACTTCAAAATCATATTGCCAACATTTGAATTTATTTATCATTTAATTATTAGCTTAAGGGTGTGCAATAATTAATGAGAAAGAGTTTTAAATTTGTTTAAGCCGTTGACAATGTGGCATAAAAGTTATTTCATGTGCTATAAAAATGAACTAATATTATATATTACTATAAGGAGAAGTTTTTATCACTTAGACCAATCATCAATTACAAAATGAGTCACTTTACTCCAACGCAACTTGGGAACTCACTAATCTTTATTATCGACACACATAAATTTTACTTAAATATATGTAGCAACAAATGTAGCAAGAACAGAGAAACTAGAGTAAAGATCAACAGGACACATTATTAAAGGGCCTATTGCACTTTTTTTTCTCGTTTTAAAAATTTAATTTCATGCTATTCCAAGAAAAGATCAGAATTCATAAACAACAAAAGAAAAGAACAAAGGGAATCATATTTCTAAGTGCATCAGCCTTGCTTACAATACGTTGCTCTAGCCATATTTTCTCTCTCTCGCTTTCGATTCTTGGAGGTTCTTAGATCAATGACTTACTTACATACCAATTCAACTTTTTGCAGCTCAATAAGCAGGACAATACATTTTCTTGCATCAGCCAATGCGTCCAAGTTTCTTTGGTTTCTGCGACCGACATCTACATAAAACAATTTTCCAGATATAAATTAGGATACCATGAGAACTAGAATGCAAAGAAAGTTCATAAATCAATTAAATACCCAAAGTTTTTGTCATAGATCCTTTTTAGGGCAGAAATCAAGTTGCACTGTTACGAGCAAAGGAAACAATAAAACCATCTCTCTATAAGATATTTGAATGCATGCAGATGAGTAAATCATTATCAACTTAGACTGTGGGTTAAATTCTTCCAAGCATTATCAACTTGCTCTAGAGACACTAAAGACAGCCCACAACTAGGAGGTTTAGCATTAATGCTCGATATGGGTCAAATCCAACATGGCATTCATGATTCCAGTGACATTGCCTGAGATAATCAATTTCCTTAACTTGAAATTTTGCACTTGTCCAAATAACACTAATCCCCTAGTTATGTAATCATTCTATCCCAGTAATATATACAAAGATCAAATTCAATGGTTGAGCGTACTCGGACATTAATCACTGAGTATGTAATCTTGTATCCTAATTATTTAAGCACATTAGGCTATTGATGTATAAACCCTAAACCAAAATTGATTTTTTTTTTTTTTTTTTGCGATTAAGAGAAAAAGTACACCGATTCAATTATCCAAATTCCTCCTGCTACATGTCCTGCCCAAAAAATGCTAAGAAAGCACTTGTATTTCAACTTCTACTCAATCCCTTGAACAAGGAGACTCACACTCTCCGTACCTCTAAAACCCAAACTTCAACTTCCAGCATTTAATCAAAAATGAAAAGGCCCACAAAAACTGTCTTTTATTAAATTCCCAAAATTTAAGAAGTACAAATGATAAATTTACGTTTCTAGACCTTAACTTAATTTGAATATTTGAACTAGATTATCCGCGTTCCATTTCAAACTCTAGCAAAAACAAAAGGTAACGAAAAAGATTCTTTTTTTTTTTTTTTTTGAAAAAAGGCTAAAGGAAGTGAGAAAAGACAGAGATAAACTGTGTTATTGGTTAATCCTGCATAAAAAACGACAAAAAAAGAGATAGAAATGAGTGAAATGCATGACTCCATCATCAAAGTAACCAATACATGAGAAGAATAATGAAGTTCACACAAATTAGCCCTAAGTCCTGCTCCTCTTCCTTCTAATATCTAACAAATTAACTACTAATTATTTCTTGTGTTTAAAAACAGACAGAAAGAAAGAAAGAAAGAAAAAAGCCATACAAGAAATTAAAATCCTTCGGCCCGCATCACGCCTTTTGGACAAGCATAACTCCCTTTTCTTTATTTTCTAACCCTATCACATAAGCGGCCTTTCTTGATGATGCCAATACAAGGGAATACATGAAACTTCATGCACAAGAGACTTAGGCCTACAACAAAGAATTTATAATTTCTTGTGACTTACACGCCTTCTTCATTAACGAAGGAATTAAAAATTTTAGCTGCTCTAACCACAAACTTTTATATATATATATATATATCTTTAATAGAAAAGCATAAATTTTTAACTCATACTTTAATACCACATGTAAAACACGAATTCATTCGTGCATGAATAATCAAATATAAAATATGAATATCATAGTTCTTAGAATTTCATTTTATCACACAATTAAAATAATAAGCATACCTTAATTCATTTAGAATATCGTTTATACATGATCAAAAGAGATAATACCTTAATACATGAAATCAAAAATTAATTCTTTCAACTTTCCAATTATAAGCCTTATGATTGTTGTGTTAAAAATTGTAGAAGTAGTTATCAAATAAATATGCAACAAAAATAATAATTTAAAATTTTTAATTTTTAAGAGTAAATTAATTACTTATTAAATATAATCATAATCTAATTTAAAAGACAAGATCATTATTGGAATAATTTTCAATTCTACTTCTCTTTCAAGTTGCTTTAATTCTTCTTTTTTTTAAGCTTGTTGATGAGTTATTGCACACCACCATTAACAGTAATTTATGCTGATAAAGAGAAAATAACTTTTATAACTTAAAATCCTTTTAGGAAAAGAGAGGAAGAAGGATGCTAGTAACCTTAATGTGCCAAATATACAGTATTTGACCATTTTTTGAGGTATTTATAGGGCTGATTATTCTGAAACCCTATTTAAGTGATTTGTATTAATTTTTAATAAATTACACTTTAACTCTTATATTTTTTTAAATTTCATATATTTAATCTTAAAAGTTTTTCAAATTTTTCAATTAAGTTTAATTTGATTTTCATTTTATATTTTTTCAATTATTTTTATATATATGACTTATTAAGATCCTAAGATGTTGATCATGAATATAAATTATAATTCCAAAAAATTAAATAAATTAAACTCTTTTAATTTATCATTAATCTTCTAATTAATCAATTCATATTTATAATTCTATTAGTTCCTAAATATTGTCTAATTCTATAAGTATGAAATTAGTATTTACTATGTATTGTCTAATTCTATTAGTTCCCAAATATTTATATGACTATTAATTTTTTAAATAAGATCATAACTTTTTACGAATTATTATTCCACCTTGTACAAAAATTTCTTAAATCAATACTTGTGGAGAAACAAATAAAACATTCATTCATGATTACCTTATGGCAGCGAATCCTTTATTGATTATTCAACTATTTCCATATAATTCATGATATGTCCAACTTCACCTCCACAAGCAATCCTTAATTTGAACAAGTTAGGGGTGAGATTTATGTGTTTCTTTAAATATTTTCCTATTTCAGCTTATAAAATTGATTATTTTTTTCATAAGAAAAAAAATGCAATATGTGCTAGTCTTATAATTCTATCAATATACAATCTTGATGACGTATTGATTAAGAATATTTATAAGTAATAATTTGATATAATAAATATTTTATAATTATGATCTTATCATATTTAATTTTATAAAGTATGTTTATTATATAAACTTTATTTCAAAAATTTATTGATAATTATATCCTTATATAAATAATATTAAAAATAAAAAATCTTTGTAATTGCTATTTAGGCATATGCTAACATGTTGGGACTGAAAGTTAAGATATTTAAAAATTCAAAAATTGCTTTGAATGATGTATTAAATGTAATTTTTTGTAAGGCTAAATTTATTTTCATTATAATGCAATAGAGGTTTTACAATTAAACTCTTCAAATGTTTGTGATTTTTAAAATTGTTCTTAAATTCTTTTGCTTTTTTTTTTATTTTCTTGATGAAATTGTAGAAAAAGGATCATATTTATAATAATTAAAAGTGGTTTCATTTTTTTATATTATATGAACTAATATATTTCATAGATATTGAAGTCTAGAGATTATTTAGCTAAAAAGCCTATCTTTTGGATTTAGTTGAGATAACTCTATTAATGTATCCTTTTATCAAAGTATGTTTATGCATAACTACCAAATAAACACCCTTCAGCGTTCTTATTTATTTTTAAAATGTACCACCGTGCTAAACGTATAGTGTGAAGTAGTGCCTACTTAGTTAAGTTGCCAATTTGAAAGCGTGGTTCAAAGGGTGGTCTATAGTCTCTAGCTCAATGTAGCCCATATTACACACCCACCTTGAAGTTTTGATTGACTCGAGCCCCTAAGATACGCATATAATTGTACTTCAAGCACTGATTATACAATTCAATATAGGATAAAGGAAAAGTAGCTTATAAATTAGTAGTCCGTATTATATTTTTTTTACCTTTTTTTAGGTATACCAATCATTTTATTTTATAGTTCATAAAATTGAGTTAAATTCTTTTAGTCAAGTATTACTTTTTTTAATTAATTGATTTTAATTGGGTCTCCAATTCGAGTATCAGAGAATTAAAGTTTTTTTTTAACATTTCATATTAAATTAACTTGATCTTAAAAAAACAAATCAAATTAGAATTTGATTATCATCCCCATTAATGGCTTACTAAAAGTAACCTTTGCACCTCGACTTGAAATTTTGCATTGCTGTATCATCCCATACTGTCGATGAACACAAGGTGCGAGCTAAAAGTGAACATTTTGGTGTTCTTAATTACGTTTCATGCGCTCTATCTTAATTATTTTTATGGCAAGAGTCACTGGGGTAAATGGAAATCTTTAAGTTGGTAGGCCTAACTTTATCCACACTTCATGGACTTTCAACATGAGATATCAATTTACCAACTTCATCTGTCCCCATAAAAAGCATGCCACGACTATTTTTGTCTTTATATAGACAAGGACGACCAAGTTCATAAATTCCTCTTTTCTCCTTTTGGCTGGTGGTAAAGAGGTACATGCTCTGGGTTTCTTGGTTTTAGCAGGGAATGGATTACTACCTTTTTTTTTTTTTTTTTTAGGGTGCGCATAAGGTCTTTGTAAATATTTATACTGCTCTGACGGCAAAAGCTTTTTAGCTACTAATGAAATCTGAGCTGTTAAAAAAAAAAAAAAGCTCATAAATTCCTTTAATAAATTTCTGCCTCTTTCAATCTAATTCTAGGTAATTGGCTGAATCCTCCAAAACCATTTCATAGTTAACGGGTGATTTCTCTCCAAGAATAAGAAGTGAAAACAAGAAAAATTAACTCCTTCATAAAGATTCAAGATGGCAAGTTATAATGAAGAACAACAATTGGGCACATAATATAAGAGTTGCTCGTGTTTATTGAAAAGATTAAACCCATCATTTGCTAGACTAAGCCTAACATTACATGATTCTTTGGCAAATTATGGAAATTATTGGCAAATCCTTCCAAAGGTAAACACGCTGGGAGGATGGGTAATTAGATTTCAATCATCAACTTGTTTATATTTTTGTCATGTCATCTCATGTCATTTAAATTGTTGGTTATCAATCATGGTTCACATAATCATCATAAAACAAAGCACAATTATTTGTGGATTCATGAATACAGTAACATAGCCTATCATTAGCTCTCACAAAATATCTGTAGTCATATGATATATAATTAGATTACAATTCGCAATTCATGATCAAGATATTCCCACATCAGTCGTATTTGTCTTGTGTCAAGAGATATACTATTTGAAGAATTCTATTTTAAATTTCACACCATAGGTATATCTAATATCTTGATATGATATGATATGCTAGAATCCGAAAGAATTATAAGTTTACAAAATTTAATAAAATAAAATGATTACTAACTATGTTGCCTTGGATTGGGGAATAGACTCATCTATTGCAGCCAACTGTTATGAGAGATTCTCATGTTGAAACAGTTTACCATATCACCATGAACTTAACAAATAAATAAATAGACTTGATTATATAGCAATACAGTGCGTTATTTTCATTGTGTTGCCACTAAATTTTTTCATAAATAAAATTATAAGTAGTTTCATGTATTATTTTATGTTAGTTTTTAAAAAATATAACAAAATTAAATTTATCACAATTTTATCCAATAGCTTGACGATAACTTTAGGGATTCATTCACTAAAAAATTTTCCAACCATTAAAATTTGCGATGACTCTCAAAATCTCACCAATGTGAAACTAGGGTTATTCATGATTCCACTAATTGAACTGTGACCTTAAAAATTGAACTGAAACAAAATCAGTTTGACTACTTTAAAAATCAGAACTAAACTTAATTTTGTGTTAAATGATTAAACCAAAAATTTGATTTGGTTCAGTTTTCAAAGCTTATTGAAAATTAAGTTGAATAAAATATTTTGCAAATTCCAATTTGTATGAAAAAAATAAAATTTTGATATACTTTTGAAAAAAAAATATAGTTGTCATTATGTGTAAGATAAATACATAATTATTTAAAATATAATAATAATTTAATGAGATTGATTTGATAGACATATTCTATTAGTACTAATTTTTTTTTATTATTATTATTAGAATAACAAATTGAAAGATATATAAAATTACACTTCAGTTTGATTTGATTAATTATAGTTTTTTAAAACTAAACAAATGTACAAAACAAAAAGATAAACAAATTTATATCCATTTAAACCAATTATAAAATATGACTCCCTTAACTAAAAATTTTGTTTTGTTAATTAAAATTTTCCACGTGTGAAACTCACCCCTAAACCCATGTTTTTCTTGTGGAGGAAGAAAGGACGCGCGATTTCAAGAGAGCCAGCTTTTCACATGCGGCGTCGGTTGCCCGACAGAGAAGAAGGCAGTGGTTGCTGGGGCAATCTTAGATCCTAGAGCCAGGTGGCTTCAAGAATGGAATAGGATGTTTCTCCTTGTCTGTGCCACAGGTTGCCCTACCCATAAGTGAAACTTGCATGTGCGTGGACGGTTGCTTCGCTTTCACCCTCACAATTCTCCGATGCATGACGGACAGACGCTTTGCACATGGAAACATGTGGCTGCAGCTCAAAATGGCTAGGAAAAATAACCGCATGGTGGTGGCGGTGGCGGTGGTGCCGTTGTTGCAGGAGGTAGGGATGAGAACAATGGTAGCGGGCCCCACATGACGAGTCCTCTCCCGAATGTCATGAGGGATTTGAAGGCTAAGAAAGGACTTCTCTTGGATTTCTTCGTTATTCTCCCCATACCATAGGCGAGATTAATTATGTTTATGAATAATTTCATAGTTAATACTAGTAGTTATCGTGCTAATTAGTTTCATGTTTTAAAATTACGGGTTTGGGGCAATACTGAAATTTGCAAAGGGCTTCATTGCAACTGGGTGAAATGACACTATTATATATCTTAACATAGGATAGGCAACGAGCGAAATAATACTATTATAATCATTAATTTACACATGTGTGATCGTCATCATAAATTATGATTATGTACTGAAAAATTATAAAATGTGCAATTAATGATTATGATAACCTATGGTAATACTTTTATTGGTCTGTGTTTGATTTGCGTTAAAAACAAAATGCTCCATCTAACATATCCCATTTATAAATGCCACCATGGCATTATTGCAACCATATAATCCCCATTGCTACCAAGTTATAATGATGACATGGAGGTACCTACGAACTAAAATCGAAAAAAGGCATGGAGGAACCTAATTTAGCCTGGCGAGAAATTTCATTAGAGGACATGTAATTTTGAAACATAATGTCAATTAGGTAACGTATATAATAATTATTTCTTTCGATAAATCATATGTCATAAGAATAGTCGAATCTATTTTTTCATGACAACTACTTCATAATCGAAATATGAAAAAATGTTTTGGAGCGAAGGGGCAGAAGGATGGCAATAATCTTCATTCCTGTGGGGACGTGCCTGGCTTCTCCCCGATGGGGATGGGGTCAAAACAAATTGACCAGAAATTGGAGCGGGGATCTTCGATTCTTGAATTTTGAAACGGGGATGGGAACGGGGATAAGATTCAATATCTCTGCCCCCATCCCTGTCATGGTTAGTAAATTTTTTTTATAACCACAATTGTAATTTTATTTACATCCTTGAAACTGAGGTCACCTAAATCAGAATATCTACAAGTTCCTTGAAAGGATACCAAAGCTATTAAGGAAACCAAGATCTACTATGAAACTCCTAGCCTTACTTGTTAAAGTTGGATGTACATGAGGCAGATTATTTAAGGAATGTGTTACTTTTCCTAGACCATGCATCTTTACAACATTGGTGGCTGTAAGTTGTTTATACCATTGGAAATCTCGAATAGGATTTTTCTAATTGGCTAAAAAGAAAAATCAAGATCTCCAAAACAAAAGTACCAATTTAGTCCTAAAATACTTGCGCCAACCAGACCCATAAAACTACATCCAAATCAGCCCCCTTATGTAGCTCAACCATAGTTTCTTCTGTAATAGCAAGACACAAACCTGTACTGCAACATTTAACAAATAGCAACACCAAGAAATAAACCGTCAAGTTCAAAAAACGAAAAAAAAAAAAGTGCAAGATCTTGTAGAGGGTTCTAAGTTGTTGTCTAGTCCTATTAACAATTTTTAGCCTTAACTCTTAATATTGTTGGTTTAGTTAAAGAAAAAAGAAAAAAAAAACACAAAAGATCTTTTTAGTGAAGATCCCCTTAATTTAATTTTTCAGTTACGTTCCGAGGATGGGGCATGATTGGGGAGCCCCGATCCCTACTGGAGACAGGGATGAGATTGATAATCCATTTTTAAGGGGGATGGAGATATAGACATGCAAGGGGTTTGGAATTGTGGATGGGGAATGGTATGATAGTCCCTAGTCCCACTCTGCCCCATTGCCATTCCTAAAGGGGGCTTGTATGGAGGTGACAAATGCATGCCATTATAAGTGCAATGAGAATGAGAATACGAAAAGGCAGATCTTTTAGTAGGGCTTGTACTTAGTTATGTCATTTTCTCATAATTTCAACAGGGTATATTAGGAAAAGAAAGGCAAATTAATATGGGTTTAATTGAATAAGATGCTCAATTGATTTTGGTCATGGATTCAATTTTTAGGTGGGTTGATAAAGGAGGATACATATATATATGGGTACCGGGCTTGACGTTGGAGACAGGCTGGAATCCTGCAAAAGAATGCACGTTTAAGGGCTAGAAAGGACATTCAACGTTAACACTGCGATGATTAAGACAATAAAGAGCATGAGATATACAAAGTGAGAAAATAATGTATAATGATTATCTTTGTCAGAACGTGGCTTGGACCATCTTAGAGTACTATAATTAATGAATTTTAAATGGTAATAACATATGTGAGAGGACTCATTTCTCGATGTGTGAGTTAGTTAGGGTACAAGATTCTAGGCTTAAGATGGAAATTTCCAGAGGTTCCTAGTTTGGTCCCTAGTGAGTTGCTTTCAGCTCGTTGGTTGTCCCAAGCTTTAAAGGCATAAGATCACGTCAGGGCTAATGAGTTGGGTTTATTGGACCTAGCTCTGGACTAGGCTTAATGATCATTACTTGGTCCTTTATCACCTGCCCTCTTCCAAGAAGAGGTTGAAGGGTTATGACTTCGATCGTGCGTAGATGGTTGGTGCAGAATGGATATCGACGCTTAAGAAGTTACATTGACATTCGGTTGCGCAAACTGCATCGATATGCTCAAAATACCAAAAAAGGAAAAAATAATTGCAATAAATGAGGTTGACTCAAATAACTCACATAAACAACAAATGGGGGAAAAAGGAAAATAGAACATGAAAAAATGTTTAGGTGAACAGAGTATCCGTTATTATCCGTATTTTTGCGACTGAATCTATTATTCCATATGCATACTCCACGCTGATGCCAAGTCCTACTCACACTAGGATCAGAAGTCCCTTTTACGGCGCCTCCATTCGAGGCCCGTACATTGATGAAATACCCTCGTTAGTAACAGACCTTAAATAAGAATACATAGACCAAACTGGGCACTTTATAAGAAATTCCCACAATACATAACAACACTTCACACGAAAACACTTTAACTAAAGACAATTAATGAAGGGAAGTGTTCGCTTAACAGTAATGTTACAATAAAAAATGAACACTGGCCCGTGGAAAAAGGTTACCACAATTGATGTATTTGGGGGACGCATCAAGAGAGTTGTGGCAGTTTTTTACCATTCCAACATAACGATAATTTTTGAACCAAATAATAATGAATGGCTGGATTGTTCGCCCATAATATGCTGCCAAATTAAAATCATGGAGTTTGAAGTAACTATTGCAAATCAAAATTTGTATTAAACCCCAGCAAAATAACATACCGGAAAATGTTGGACTTCAACACGTTCACGTCCATATCCACACCCACACCCCTGCCCACACTCAAATGAGTTGTTAACATCGCGTGATATCACTGGACATTCAAATCAAGTATACCTTGTGCTTTTGCATGGCCATGGCCCCTACGGCCACGACTGTGTTCCAGATGTGAGAAAGACCTGTTTTGCCTCGGCCTTTTCCTTGATAGCACAATACCATGATCAGACAATCTGAAACCTTCCCTCTCAAACATACGGTTGTCATTGGATTGAGCAGCATTGCTTCTTGATTGTAAACCGTGGTTCTAGGCATGACCACTATGAAAAGTCACATCCCAAGTTTCCAACTTTGCGTTCCCTTCCACGAGATGCTCTCTCATAAATTCATACTTCTCACCTACCTCAATAGCCAATGTCAAGTGCCCCATAGAAAATTTTTTCTAGCTCACTCGTCCACTTTGTCTTGATCCCCAAGTCTCGGCCCATTGGCAATATGTTCATCATGCCATGGCATCTACCAATATCCTCGCGTCACCTCTGTAATATATAATTTTCAAGCACTAACCACATTCCTTTTGGATAGAACCCGAAAGCTGTGCCCTGCATACAATACCTCCACACTCAAAAAGCCGATAACTACATTCAAACATAACTGAGTCACAATGATAAATGACTTGAAAAAAATACATGTTTCCTCTGACCACCTCCAACTTTCTGCCATAGATCAATTTCATAAATGACAGTGTGCCCCTTATCTATAACCTTATCAATCTCACAGTACAAGACTCCATCAACTTCAGCTTGCACCAACAGAAAATTGTTATTGGTATACAGACGCCGAAATTGTCGTTCAATCTCGAGCTACATGCATAAGGAATGATTTTATTGTTACATAAAAAAAATCCTCTTCCATTTCCGTCTATGGCTTGTTACGGAGAGCTCTCAAGCTATGCTCAACAAACAGCTTCAGCGAGGTTCACGCATACACATATCCTTCGAAGTAGGCATTCAACCCCTCACTTTGTTGGGTTGTCAACATGCCCGCCCAAAAGCTTCCTTTCACAAAGGTCGAAACCCACTTATGCCAATCATCATATAATTTCATCAACCCGGTGTTACCTTCTACGTGAAACTTTACCACCATTGCTTTCTATTGCTCTTCAAACTCTGCCTCTACCTGTGCCTTATACACGACAGACATAAACACTTCCCTCAATTCTTCATACCTTGCCAACCTTACAATTTCTTAGGAACCTTTCTCCACAAATGCCATAGGCACCACCTATGACATATATTTGAAGAGAATACTGTCAAAGGAAACGATAAAGTTTTTTGATTTAACTACAATTTTTCTATCAATTACTTAATCTCTATTAGATATAATCTCTCCATCAATTATTCAATTATTCGTTAGTTATAATATCTCTATTAATTACTCAATTTCTATCAGTAATAATCTCTCCATTAATTATTCAATTTTTGTCAATTACAATTTCTCTATTAATTATTCATCAATCAAAATTAATTCGTTCCAAAGAAAAAAAATCATAATTGTATCCCATATTAATAATATAACCTTAACTTGTACTATAAAAATACACTATACTATATAACTAATATATGGTTAAAGTATATACAAAATCTTATCAATGAAATACAAATTACTTATTGGTAATTGTCACTCAATTTCATCTTGTTAGTTTATTATTTTTCATGGTATTAAAACCATCTCTTGCAAAAACATAAACATCAAACCAATTAGATTCGCCCATTCCCCATCTTCCTTAAACACACCTATTAGCAATCAAGTACCAAGTAACTTAATCTCAAATATTACTAAACTAATAAACCTTATCAAAAATACTATCCCACCTTATTGTCTCATCCCTCCCACAAAAGGCTCATCTAAATTAATCACATGTTCTACAATGGGTACCAAATTGACTAGAGACAATTACATCATATAGAAAATACGTCTCCTCCCCTTTCTTAGGGCCAATTAACTCCTATTAATTATAGATAGAACCAAACCTTGTCCTCCACACACTATCATTAAGATTGGTGAGAATGAAGTCACCCAAAGTTCACTAAATCCAGCATTTGAAATATGGTTTACCCGAGATTAAATTGCCTTAAGGTAGATTTTTAATTTCATAATTGATGACATTATTATACAACTCTCCAATTTAGGCTCTTCAATAGCTTTGTGGTCCTTCTTCACTCAATCATATATAACATGTAATAGTGCTTGTGCCACATATCTGAGAATACAACACTAGACCCTCCACAAGGAAAATCAAACTGTCTACAATAGACAATCTTCCTTGTTGATCAACTTACCTCAATTAGTGAGAATATCTCCTCACAAGAATACCAAATTTATTTGTTCAGATGACTCGAAGCAGAATAACAAAATTTAGTAGTATCGATCTCTATTCAAAGTTAGTTCTAATCCTTTACACATAAGTCTTTACATGGATTGCTCTTGGCTTATGAGACATACCTTGATTTGCTTAAGCTAATCACTTTTACTACAGCAACATTCATGATGTAGATAACACACCAAACGAATAGATCATTACAATAGTTTTTTTTTTATATATATAGATAATACACCACAACTTGGGTAATAAATTTTGCAAAGTAGATAATATTTTGGCCCACGAAATTTAGCCTTAAATTACTTACCAAATGCAAGTAATTATAGAAATCAAATGGGGGGTAATGTTTAATGTCAACTTTACAATCGTTTTGGCTACCAAGCAAATATGTGTTGTGATTGTGGACCTTTACCATAATCTTTAAGCTCGGCACCATAACTCCACATTGTTAAAATTTTGTTACCACCATCAGTATTTTTAGACCCATGATATTTAGATTATGGTGTCACACACTATGTCTTAACTTCTATATAAGCAACCCATATGTTACTATAAGTAATGAGTTGAACCTTTTTATAACCTATATAGGTATTCTTGTTTGTTAAAATTGTCATCTCTCTAATGTCCTAATTATTCCCTCTATAAAGAAAACTTACTTTCAGTATATCAATTTTTACAATAAAATAATTGTGATTTCATTTTCTTACCTAATTATTTTTTTTAAGTGTTGTCGTAAGGGGAAGATTCTCTTCCAAGGGGATCTTAATTAAGGACTCTATCAATTGTTGGGTCAGTTTAAGTTTTTTCCTTCAAATTATTACTTGTCTTAGTCCAACTCCCTTATTCGCTAGCATCATCGTTTAGTTCATATTGCATATTCAAGTATTTCTCGCATGTTTAACAAGTCATCAGTTACATAACCAACTTACTTGACATCTGCATCTAGTGAGATTCATCATTGTCTCCATTCTTCTACTTATTCTTCTACTTCTCATAGGTTCACAACTCCTCTAAAATTAATTTATTTTGACATTTGGGGGTTAGCTCTTATAACGTCTCACCAAAATAATAAATATTATATTTGTTTTATTAATAATTATTCCAAATTTTCTAACTTTATTTATTCAATTCTCATGATCAATTTTTACATATCTTTGTGGTCTTTCTAAATTTCATTGAAAACCAACATAATACTTGAGTTAAAGTTATTCAAAGTGACTATGCCAAAGAATTTCTATCTGTATCTTTTAATAAACTATTATAAGAGTGTGGTATTTATAAACAAACATTTTGTCCTTATCTAACCCTTCAAAATGGTTCAACTAAGTGTAAATATTAATATGTGGTTAAAATGGGTTTGACAATTATCCACTATGTGTTTATTCCTTCTTACTTTTGAGATTTTGCTTTCAAGAGTGTAGTTCATATTATCAATCGACTACTTACTCCAATTCTGTAGCAGTGTAGCCTTGAAAAGTAATCTTTTTTACTGCACCATACATTAAACATTTTTGGGTTTTTGGCTATACTGTACACCTAAACTTATGACCATATACCAAGCATAAACTAGACCTTAGGTCATATTAGTGTATTTTCTTGGGATACCCCTTAAGTGTCAAAAGTTATTGATGGTATTTCTTGTAATAACAAAGATTTTATATAGTTATAGATGTAATTTTGATAAGACTATTTTTTTATTTGTTGCTCTTATCACCAATGACTGTTAAATGTGTCCCCACCAGTATCATTGGAGTTACCCCTTTATGTTCCCCTACCAACACATTTGCAATATAATGATTCATATACAGGAATTAAGGACTGATACATCCCACGTATCAACACCTGTGCAAAGTAGTCTCACCATTACTCACTCATATCTATCCAATTACAACCTATAGTGTCCTCTTTTACTGCCAAAACTATCTCACAAACCACCATCCTATAGGCTACAAGCTCGCTCCCATAACAGGCACCACTAGCCCACCCTATGGTGACTAAATTTTGAGATAGCACTATATCTTATCGCCATGTACAAAAGGATCACACCTATGCACTTACCACTTTGATAGCAATTCCATCCATATCATCTTATTATAGTTAACCGATAAAAAACCCAAATTGGCAAGCAACTATGCCCAAAGAATATACTACACTCTTGAAAAATCAAACATAAGACTTTACACCATTTCCTCCAGCCTAAAGCCTATTGGTTACAAATGGGCCTTTCGTGTCAAGTAAATTTTGTGCAGACAACTCTCTTTCTCTAGAATGATACAAGGTTAGATTAGTAGTAAAAAGCTTTCATCAAATGTAAGAAATTAACTATAATGAAACCTTCAGTCCAGTGGTTAAACATATCATAATTTGCATAGTTCTCACGACTGCATTTTGTAAGGGTTGTTAACTCTAATAGCTTAATGTTAAGAATGTCTTTCTCCATGGTCATCTAACTAAAAAAGTATTCATGGATCAACTACTAAGTTTTATTGATCCCCACCATCCTCATCATATTTACCATCTAAAATGGTCTTTTTATGGCCTAAAACAGACACCCCATGCTTGGCACCAATGTTTTAATAATTTTCTCATCTCCATTGGTTATATAGCTTTTTCAGGTAACTCATCATTATTTATACTACATACAATATAATACATTATCTTCTTACTCATCTATATTGACGACATAATTCTTACAGGATCCTTTATACTATTGTCTACTTTCTTAGAGACTTTACAAAAGGAATTTGCTATCAAAGATTTGGGTGAACTCAATTATTTCCTTGGAATTAAACTATAACGTACTTTGGATGGTATTCTTCTTCATTACATAAAATATACAGCGAATCTTCTTACATGAGCAAAAATGTAGGATGCAAAGCTTATCACTACACCCTATGTTATTAGTTTGTATATTCCATTTATCCATTATGGTGAGCTATTCTCGGATTCGACACTTTATCATAGCACCATAGAAGTATTGCAGTATCTTACTCTCACTTAACTTGACATTGTTCTTGTTGTCAACATTGTCTATCAATTCATGCATGCACCTACAGAGGCCTATTGACAATTTGTAAAATGCATATTACAATTTATTTGTGGCATGTAGCACTATGAGATCCTCTTTACCCATTGTAGTAATTTCCATCTTCATGCTTTTTCAAATGCAGGTTAGGCTGAAGACTATAACACCAAATGATTAGTTGACAACTTTGGCATATCCCTTGGCTCCAATTCATCTTATGGAGTTCCTATAAGTAACGATCGATTACCCAATCTAGCACAAAGGCTGAATTCAAAAGCTTAGCTAACATAACTATTGAACTTATTTGGATCAAGGCTCTCCTATGTGATCTCAATGTCTCTTAGCAAGATCCTTTGGTTCTTCTGTATGACAACATCTTTACCATCTATCTAATAAGGAATCCCATCTTTCATGCTTGAACAAAACACGTGGAAATTAATTACCACTTTGTATAAGAATAGATCGCTAAAAATTAGTTGCATGTTCAGTACATTTCTACTACAGATTAACCTACTGATATCTTCACCAAAGGGCTCCCTATGGCTTACTTTCGACTTCTACAATCCAAACTTACTATACGTTTAGCACATCGGCTTGTGAGGGGTGTCAAAGGAAATAATAACATATCCTGATTTGACTACAATCTCTCCACTAATTACTTAATTTTTGTTAGCTACAATCTCTCTATCAATTATAATTTTTTTACCAATTACTCAATCTCCATCAGTTACAATCTTTCCACCAATTACTCAATCTCTGTTAGCAATAATCTTTCAATCAATTGCTTAATCTTTGCTAACTATAATCACTTTATTGATTACTCATCAATCAAGATTAATTCTTTGCGAGGAGAAGAGATCATGATTGTGTCCCACATTAATGACATTATCTTAACTTGCATTATAAAAAGACATCACACTACATAACTAATGTATGACCAAAGTATATATAAAATCCTATCAATAAAATATAAGTTAATTATTGAAAATTACCACCTAATTTCATCTTGCTATTTTATTATTTTTAAAATATGATCTCAATAGCTGCTCTAATACTAGAACACTAATTGGTCACAACACTAAACTACTGCTGCTTATTCATGAATTGTCACCATACCTTAAATACCCAAATATAGCTCCTCTTATGCTCACTGCTTACAAGCATATAGCCAAGTAATATTGATTGTCCATGTTGATTGATCCCCATAAACAGTGCAAAAGGTATATTATATTTGATCACTAAGTACATATTATCAAATGAAATATTGTCTCCAAACTCTTGAAAAGGGATCTTGTACTGCCCATTTACTCAAAATATATTTGTCAAGTGACAATCATCATTATGATCAATACGGTAGAAAAAATCTTGATTCTTTTGCTACATATTTCAAAACATGTCTTGAATTACTTATGCATTGCCATCCAATAGTTGTAATCTCCTGTATTTGTCTATATAGTTAGTATAATCCTTTGCCAAACAAGTCATTTCCTTAAATCCACTAGCTTTCATAACCATTGACTACACGTTTTTAGCTAGCATTACTTCTGCTTTATCCTTATTCTCTAACCATGTTTTCAAGTGTGCAACTCTTTGTCGATGTTGCTATAGGAACCTTGACTTTTGTAGGCTCAATACATGGTTATGCTCATCGCTGGACTTTGTTATTTTACACTTTCCACACACCTTTGCTAAGCATCCAATTCTATCAATAGGCCTTGGTTTCAACTTATTTTTCCCTTTAAGTGTTGCCCACATGAACACGTACAAAGGTCAGGTACATAGTCTTTTTATCTTTACCCCTTTGCACTCCTTACAACACAAAATTCTCTTACTTGAGCAAACTTTTGATAAAAATTTAATGCCTCCTTTCATCCATCAAATTTCATCCCTACCACAGGCTTCTCTACAATAACATTGACTAGCAACTATGCTTCATTTGCCCCTCACCTTCCGCCATTTTGGTCTGATTCATACCTATTTGCTTCTACACTTGTATCTTTTGTTTGATGTGGTCCTTCCATACTAGTCACCTACAAAATTTACCATAAACAAATTATGTCACTTGCAATTTCATATCAAACACTTTTTACATTCATATAAAATATGTTATGATTTTAGATTATATGTCTCATTTCCATGAAGGATTTCCTTATTAGGAACCACCATACATATAAGTTAGAAGGGTTAATTAGTACTACAAAAATTTTCACCTTTATAATTGCAAGTTTATATTTATTGATTAATATAACTAGAAGTGCATCTTTCGTTCAATTTAATTGCAATTCATTATTAATTTATATTCTTATATTTAGTATTAGAGCTTATATTTTATTTGTATTAATTACAATTAAAGCATGATCATTATGTTTTATAGTCACCCTTCCATTTTTATTAATTTGTCTTACATGCTTAATGACTTTGTCTTGGACCTCTCAGTACAATATATATATATACCTAAAACCTATCTCCCTTTGTGTATATCACTTCTTGTAATCTGTTTTCCCTCTTGGAATATGTTTCCTCTCTCTCTTGTAATTTATTTTCTTCCCCCCCTTTATGTAATTGACTTGTCATCTAATATAAAACTTTGCTTTATTGTGTTTTATTTTGCAACATTAGTATTAGAGCCCCTTCTTGATTATTTTCTTAATTTTGGATCGTCAGGTATTTTCTACCTTTATCATTCATATTTTGTATCATGACATTTGCATGATAAATTTTTGAATTGTTCTTACCTTGAGTTCATTTTGGTTGTGTTGCTTATTGGATTAGGAAGGGTAGTAAGACTTGTTAGGACACTTGGACTATAAAAAATCTATTTTGCAAAGTCTTAATTCCTAAATATGAATTTGTTTCTCCATAGAACTACCTCTTGTTTCCAACTTTTTTACTTTATAGAGCTATGAGGAAATCAAAGCCAGTATAGTGGGGAGATAAGTTCTCTTTTCTAACCTATCTATATAGAATAGCCCTATACCAACTTGGCTCTGATGGAAGTTATGAGGTTATGGTAGATTTTGGAGAGAGATTTATGATGGTAGGGATGGTACATATATATCTTAAGTCCATAATAGAGGATGTAGAAGCTTCATTGGTAAATCTAGAGTTGGTAGATTTTTTGTGATAGGTTAGGATAACTTTGTCATCTTGGAACTGATTTATTTTGGAGATTTTTGTATTAGGTTCAAGTTGTTTTGGTGATTAAGGTTTTACTGCTCCTCCTAGGATCTAGTCTTCAAGTAGGGTTATATCTTTCCACTGGATAGATTTTGGAATGATTATGATTGATTTGCTAAAGTTTGTTTGTAATAGAAGAGTTTCTCCTTTTTGGGATTGAAATTTATACTTTGATGTGAATGCATAAATCATAACTTTGTAATGGATTTTAAAAATTAATACAACTAGAATTAATCCTTCCAGCATGCTATAATTATGTGTTTTGATTTGTAAAATCATGCTTTGTAAAATATTCCTATCACTTAAAGAAATAATGAGGTTTAGATAACAATTAAAAGAAATAAGTCTGCTACAAAGGTTAGACTTAATAGAACTAAGAAGGAAGTCTTGGAATTTGTAAATCTGACATCTTGAAGGACAACTAAAATAGAAGTGTTGGGACCTTCTTTTGCAAGGGGTCTAATACCTACTTGTACCAAACCAACATAAATATACTTAAAATGCTTACTTTTGTAGTTTTGAAGAGATTTTTTTTGAAAGCAAATGAACCATTTTAAAAGGTTTTGTAAGCTAAATCTTTTTCTTTAGTTTTAATAGCAAAATCAATTTTGAAAAAATTATATTTTGAAAGTTTGTAAATCTCATCTTTTTGGACTTTTGGTAATTTTTTTCTTAGATGAAAGGGGTATTTATATAAAAGGGAGGAAGAAAACAAATTATGAGAGAGAAGAAACAAATTCCAAGAGGGAAAACAAATTACAGAAGGAGATATGAATAGAGGGAGATAGGTTTTAGGGATTCCAAAAACTTAATTTTGATTCAAGTTAAAACTCCATTTATAAGAGTTTTTAAAGTTAGTAGCTTCGAGCACTCTCCCTTGGGGTGTTTGGTGCCACCAAAAGTTATTTTGGATCTTTGTGGAGCTAACAATCATAAGCATTTTGTTTAAACTTTCATCAAAAGTTGTTTTGGATTTTTATGGAGCTAGCAGTCATGGACACTTTGTTTAGGTCTCCACCAAAAGTTGCTTTGGATTTTTATGGAGCTAGCAGTCATGAGCACATCAAAGCACTTTTTTTTTTATTTGGGAAAAGATCCCAAAATAGTCATCCTCATTGTCTTGGAGGAGGTCAATATTGGGCTCACTTGGTTCTGATTAGACCATAAAGTCATGGTCCAAAGAATGTTTTGATTACAACAATTGTTGCATTATTGCAAAATATTAATCTTCGATTTGAGTTACAGTTAGGAAAGTAGCTGCATGAGATAGTTATGCCAGAAAAGAGGTGTTTAAAGGTTGGGCTTGTAATGATCTTTGTATCTTTTTTATCCATTTTTGTACAAAGGGTTTCAAAATTTTGTCAGGAATTTTGAATGAATCCCACCACTTGATTTTGAATTTTCTGGTAATTATAGGAGTATTATCTTAGGTTTCAAAATTAAAATACCAAACTAGTACCTATGGTAGGAAAGATTTTGTAGAGAAAAGAAAAAAAAGACAAAATCTTTTTTCATCTAGGGAGGGTTCATATTTGGTTTTAAATAGGTCACAACATTCTCTGATTTCAGGGACAAGGATATTTGGTAAGTAACCAAAATAGTTCCACCATTGTTTAAACTAGTTAGGAATTTTTGTGAGGTCAATTTTTGTATCAAAATAGAATAATCATAAATGACTACCCTTATGGTTTTGAGTGAAAAAAGTATTATACTGAGCTTATTGCTAATCCCAGTCTAAAAAATACAAGCAATAGTTTAATTTGATTTTGAAGGAAACTAGGAAGTGTTTATGTTTGGAAAGGTCTAATCTCCATTGTTGAGGATGGAGGATTTTTTTTTTTTTATATGGAAGATGGAATATAGAAGATCAATATGTGTCTTTTTTATATATAAATGTTTGAATCTGGCCAATTTTGTGAATTTAAGTATTACCACATAATAGGACTATGGTTTTGAAAGATCTCAGAATTTGAAATACCATCTGGTAGGAAAGATTTTTGAAATAGTGTTTAATGGATTCTTATCATAGAATCCAAACTTAGTGAGGAAAATATTTTGAAAGTGGGGTTTTGGAAGATTGGGCTTCTTTGTCTATTAGTTGTTTGATCAATGTCATTATAGGTTGGGTTGATATGATGGGTTTTGAAGCAATTTTTATTTTGGATTGGGCTAAGGCCGTAGGTTTTGGAGTAGAGTTTGAGCTCTCTACTAAGATTTGTATAGGGGCTTTACCTCTATTCTTAGATTTTCTTGGCATCTTTAATTCTATTTTGAAGGAATTCTCTAGTTAGAAAATCTAGAATGGAGTTTTCTCCCTTTATGTATTCAATTTCAAAATCAAAAATAGAAAATGTACTTATCACTTAGAAAAAATGTATTTTGAAACAATATTTTGAACATGTTTTTTTATAACTTCTTTTGTAGATTTGCAATCCATACCTAAAAGAATTTTTTTATTAAGTAAATCACTTTGAAACTTTGTAATGCACACGATAATAGACAAAATTTCTTTCTTTATGGTGGAATAATTACTCTAGCAATCATTTTAATGTACATAAACATATTGTATAATTTGTTTTTTGTCATACTTTACTTGTTTAAGAATAACTTTATATCCTAAATCAAAAGTATTGGTTTTTATTATTTTTAGAATTGAGGGATTTGCAAGATGAATGCAAGGAATTTCTCTGATCAAGATTTTGATATGTTGGACAAGAGCAGTATGTTACGAGGTTCAGGAGTAGGATTTTTCTTAAGATGATCATGTAAAGGCTTTGCAATGTGATTAATGTTTGGGATGAAGTCTAAAATATAATTAAGACTTCCTAGAAATCACTAAAGTTAGGATTCTTCTATGATTTTATCAAAAACTTATCAGTAAGTACTAAAATTCTTTCTATAAAGGCGATGGTTTCTTAAGAAATGTAATGTTTAAGAAATCTCAATCTAATTTGGAAAAGAGAAATCTAAAACTAAGATATAACAAGTCCATTTTGCTTTACAACATAAAAAAAGTTTTGTAAATGTTTAAAATGTTGTTCAATGGAGTTTGAAAAGTAAGCACATCATCTATATAAATAAAACAAAATTTGGAATATTGTTGAAAATTTTCATTCATGATTGTTTGAAATTCTAAAGGGGCATTTTTCAATCCAAAAAGCATAACATTCCATTTGTATTGGTCAAAAGGGACTATAAATGTAGTTTTATAGCAATCATTTGGGTCTATTTGGATTTTCCATAATCCAAACTGCATGTCAAATTTTGAAAAGTAAATGCAGAATAAAGTTTTTGTAACAAATCCTTTTTATTTAAAATGGGATATCTGATCTATTTGAGGGTTTTATTGAGAGGTTTGTAATTGATAACTAACCTAAGTGTTCCTCATTCTAATTCAGCTAATTTCTTGACATAAAAGGTAGCATAAGATCATGGTGATCTTGATTTGAAGATAAGCTTTTTGGCTTGTAGATCTTAAATTTCTTGTTAATAGTAGTTTTCTAGGTTAGCATTCTTTTGAATAGGTCTTACTTTTGTAGGGATTTATTTTTCATTAAAATCTATTTAATAGGATAAATCAACTATGTACTATTTCCTACTGCAAAAAATATTTGGAAGTTCAGAGCAAAGTTCATTTTGAAGATTTTGTTTGAAAACAAAAAAATTTTTCTAGAATCGAAGGATGTAATTGGTTTTGGATTTTTTGTGAAGAAAGATCTTTTTGTAGACATAGAAATTGTTATTATTTGGTTTGAATGATGGTATAAATTCTATTTTCATAAATAGAATGAACTTTATAAGGTTAGGATTTTGGCTTTTGGGGCTTCTATAAAGGGAAAATAGAGTTTTTATGATATTGTTTTAAAAGAAATATTATCATAATTAATAGTATATGGAGTTATAAGATTTTTAAATGGTATTCTTAAATCACCATATGATACATATTTTCAACCAAAATAAAAAAAGTTCGAATTTGAAAATACTGATTTTGAATAAAAATAGTAATTTTATTTGTAATGGTCATTTTTGAGTTGCTTGTAGCTGAAAGTTTTTCATTGGTTTTTTCTTCAAATTGAGTTAGTACAATTTCTTATATGATATATTTTAAATCAACATTGGTGTCAAAAAGGGCTATTGTTTCAAGTCCAAATTCATTTGAAAAAACTAAAGTAATTTTAATAAAATATTTTCTGAAAATAACTTGTTTAAGTGCAAAAAGGAAACTATTTGAAATTTTTTTTAAGTTTTAGATGTTCTAAGATTCTAAATTTTGGTTTTCTAGTTTCAAGTCACTATCCTATATTTCTTTGGTTTCTAAATGTTTCATAAAAAGATGTTATAGGATTTCATTTTCTTTTTTATGCCTTTATTTAAGTTTTATTTTAATTGCTTTGATTTCTATTTGGAATTCTTGTACAGTAAGGGTGGATTTTCCAGTATTTTTCTTAGTTAATATTATGGTAAGGTTATAAGGTAGTTTGGAAGTTAAAGGCCAAGTGTTTGAGGTATTTTGTCTTTTTTTTTTTAAGTTTTAAAAAGGTTTTTTAAGTGTTCTTTTTGTAAATTAGGGTTAGTAATATATTTAATAAGGTCTACTAAGATTTAGTAGTCATTTATAGGTGTGTTGATTTCTTTGGTTTTTGACTTTACTCAAAGGAGCTAGTTTGAAATTCATCTATTTAAAGGGTATTTTTGTCAAAGCATTCATAAGGAAAGTCAATTACAGCTGAAAGTGTTTTGAAGTAGAGACTCTAGCTTTGAATTAGTTTTTTGTTCTAAGTTTACTTTTTGTATTTTACAGTTAATTTTGTAGTATTTGACTATGTGTTCTTTTTTGTCACATTTGTAGCAAGTGATATCTTGTAATGGTTTTTCAAAAAAGGATGGTTTTGAGTCAAACTTTGGTGTGGGTGTTCAGGTCTTCTTTAGTTTACTATAATAAGATTGTTTGTTGGTGCGTTTATGGGTTTTTTTTAATGTACAATAGGATTTGGTATATGACTTGGTCTAATTAGATCTCTAACTAAAGAATTTCTCCAAAACAAAACCAAAGATGACAAGGAAATCTAATCAACCAAATTCAAGCATTTTTATATTGAAAAAACACATGTTAATCCTACATATTCAACCTACCATATCCTAAAAAATCTCAATTCTTAAATATGAATCTAATTCTCTATAAAACTACCTCTTATTTCAACTTTTCTACTTGTAAGAGTTTTGAAACTTATAAAATAGCCAACACTAAGAAAATTACCATAAAGATTTCAATAGAGGGATATATAATTAGGAAATATCAAAAGTCCAAAAAGACCAAATTTACAAACTTTTAAAATATAATTTTTTTAAAAAATTGATTTTACTATTAAAACTAAAGAAAGAGACATTCAACTTACAAACCTTTTGAAATAGTTCATTTGCTTTCTCAAAAATCTCTTCAAAACTACAAAAGTAAGTATTATGAGTATATTTATATTGATCTGGTACATGTATATATTAAATCTCTTATAAAAGAAGGTGTCAACACTTTTATTTTAATTATCTTTTAGGATGCCAGATTTACAAATTTCTAAAACCCTTTTCTTAGTTTTATTGAGTGTAATGTTTATAGTGAACCTATTTCTTTTAACTGTTATATAGATCTCACTATTTTTTTAAGTAATAGAAATATTTTACAAAGCATGATTTTACAAATCAAAATGTACAATTATAACATGCTGGAGGGATCAATTCTAGTTCCAAGATGGCAAAGTTATCCTCATCTTTCACAAAAGATCTACCAGCTTTAGATTTACCGATGGAACTTCTACATCCTTTACTTTAGACTTAAGATATATATTTATCATCCCTACCACCATACATCTTTCTCCAAAACCTACCATATCCTTACAACTTCTAAGATTTTCTACTTCAGACATACTTACTACCTCATTTCAAACAACAAACTACCATACTAATATCCCTCATCCTATCTACATAAATCCTCCAAATCAATTACCTTCAACTTCACTCACTTCATCTACATGTTTTACAAAAAGATTTCAAGTTAAAAAAAAAATATTTACATGAACATTTTTAGTCTCCTTTTAATTTTGAAAAAAAAAAGAACATGTTTTTTAAACAATTTTCTTCAAACCAAACAAAAAATTCAAGAACATTTTCACAACTTTATTTTAAAACAAAAGGTGCATATTTTATTTTTTAATTGGGTTGAAATATATGCATCTCAAAATGATAGTTTATATCTTTTCAAAAATTCTTCAAATCTTATTACTTCTTAGAACAAAATCAAAAAATGGGTTACCTCGGATAACAATGTTATAGAGGCAAAACATCCACCTTTATGACAAATTAAGTTAACCCATGAATAGTAAATTATTGATCTACCCCCTTACAAAATACTTTAAGAAATTGATTCTTTTAAAAAACTCTCCAAAATGATCATTCAATAAAATAAATTTTCAAATGCACGTTTACATACCATAGGAACCCAATTAAACCGTATTGAAAACCATATCCATTAAACTATTGTAACAAAGTTTGAAGTAAACCTTGCCATTAGCAAAATAAAGCATCTTGTTTTCAAAATGTACCAACTTCCTTAGTTCAACAAAACCTATAAAATAGAAGATCCTTTTATTCAAACTATCAAAACCCATCTTGCCTCACTTGAATCCTCAACATCTACAAGAAAAACAAGTCAATACCATAGGATATCATTCAAACTTGGAAATGTCCCAACCTTAAATAAACCAACTATTTTAGCCTAAACCCATATCCTGATTTATGGCCTTTGGTCTTGACCTTGAAAATAAACTAACATATTAACCCAATACAAATTCAATGCTCCTTCCATTTATAAATGAAATATTGATGGCATGTCAAAATATAATATTTTCAGCCTTTTACAACAAATGACCATGGCAGTCAATGTTTATAAAACCCATAACCATACTCCATATTGAACTATTGTTGAACTCCTTGTAGCAAAATTCTTAAGACAACTCAAAGAATGGTGAGATTATCATCTTACCAATGAACAATAAGAACAGATCCTCCAAGCTATCTAAACCACAAAAGACAATGTACCTATCCTTGATAGTTTAGGTACTACTATAGAAGACGTAGTTATCTGTCGTATATTAACCATTTCCCTTCATTTAATAGGAGACCCCCCACACCATAAAGATAAAAACATTAAGTTACTTGGTAACTTCAAGTGTAAAAAAAATATAATGAATTATAAAACTACAAAAACACTTTTCTTACAAGAATTATGCTTAAAGAAGACTTGAACTAACCCTCTTGGAATCTATTTCCTTTCTCTCTTATAATTTGTTTTCTTCCCCCCTTTTATGTAATTACCGTTTTCATCTAATATAAATATTTGCTTTATTGCAACCCTTTTAGAAAGAAAAATTTCTTGTTGGATT
Source organism: Bruguiera gymnorhiza (assembly GCA_020883675.1). Taxonomy (NCBI): domain Eukaryota; kingdom Viridiplantae; phylum Streptophyta; class Magnoliopsida; order Malpighiales; family Rhizophoraceae; genus Bruguiera; species Bruguiera gymnorhiza. The sequence continues at coordinate 953,642 of JAIRCJ010000136.1, read as the reverse complement.
TTTAATATTGTTGGGAGAAAAGACCAAACAAACACTTAGAACTAATTAGTTTTACATAATAAGAAGGATTCAAAATCTATCGAGACCGTAAACTCCAAAACCACCTCAAATAGGAAATAAAGTAGTCCTATTTTGAAGCTAGAACCTTTTGCCAACAATTCAACCTAAGCATTCCAAAATTCACTAAACCTAGGAAAATAAGAAATACACCAAGCCATATACCAAGTCCTATTGTACCTTAAAAAAAAAAAACAAAAACTAACCAATAAACAATCTTATTACAATAAAATAAAGTAGCCCAAAACACCCAAACCAAAGTCTAATTCAACACCATCCTCCTTAAAAAAAAAAAAAAACTTACAAGATATCACCTACTACAAATGTGGCAAAAGTACAAATAGCCAAATATTGTAAAATTAACTATAGAATATAAGAATTACACTTATAATAAAAAACCATTTCAAAACTAAAGGCCTTACTTCAAAACACATCTAGTTCTAATTTTGACTTTTCCTATGAATACTCTGATGAAGAACCCTTCCAAATAAATAAATTTCAAGCTGTCATATACAAAAAATTCTCTATCCTCAACAATTAGGATCAGTCCTCTCTAAAGCTAAACCCTTCCCAATTTTCCTTAAAACCAAATTAAATTGTTGTTTGTCCTTTTCATATTAGGATTATCAATAAACCTAATATAATACTTTTTTCATTCAAAATCATAAGGTTAGTCATTCATAATTATTCTATTTTAATACATAATAAAGTAAATTTTTATATTAAATGAAAGGGATGGTTACATAAAAGGGGGTGGAAAACAAATTACAATAGAGAGAGGAAATAGGTTCCAAGAGGGAAAATTGATGAGAATTGTACAGATAATAGGTGGAAAGCTTCAATGGATGCAGGAGGTCCATTGCACATTCCAAAAGGTCCAATAACACAAGCTAGAACTTCAATCGATGTAAGAGGTTCATTGCACATTTCAGAAGGCCCGATAACACGAGTTAGAGTTTCAAAGGATACAAAAGGTCAATTGTACAATCCAAGAGGCCTAATAACATGGGCTAAAGTCAGAAAGATGAAAGAAGAACTAAATGGGCTGATTATGGATGTTCAGGTCAATTCAAATGGTGCGAATTCAAACTTGAAAGAGAGTCTAAGTCTTATTAATATCATTAGAGTACTTAAAATATTAGGACTAAGTAATAGTAATCACTGTAAATTAGGAGTTTATTTTTTTCTATAAGAATTTGCCCTTAGATAGGAATTCCTCCTAAATAAGGAATTCCCTAAGTAGGAATTTGTGCCCCTTTAGGATTGCAAACTTAGCCTATAAATAGGCACCCCCTGTATACAAAAAATCAGATCAGACAACTTTGAGTGAAATAGAAAGTAAGGGTTTTTCTCCCTCGGTTCTTTTAAGAACTAAAGAACTTATCAAGAGGTACTTCTTCTTGTGGTGTTCAAATCAACTTATCACTCCCATTTCCTTTCTTTTCTTGAGTGTGGCGTCCATATCCTTCTTGAATACCCTAGGTTCGTGTTCCTTTGAATATTGAGTATAGGGTTTCTATTATTAAATTCTGATTTAGCTTTCCTAGTTGTTTTTTGACTCCTTGTGTGCATTGGGTCCCTAAGCTACGTCTTTTTGAGGTTTTCGACATCAGTTGGTATCAGAGCCTGACTTTAAATCAGTTGGCACTAAATCAGGAGAAATAATATGACTTTGAAAGACAAAGGTGCTGCTCAAGAGGGAGCTATTGACATGTCCTTCATGATCAAAGCTATGCAACAACAATTTAAGCACATGAATACCAGATTTGATGATATGAGAGAGAGGATGGAGGAGCAAGCTAATATAATATCAGAGTTACAAAGGAGGTACGAAGAATATGAGGCTCCTAAAGTAAGAAGGCAATTGAAACATGCTTATGACCATGAAGATGATGATTTTGTGCCATCAACAAAAGGTGAAAGTGATGGAGAGAAGTATCCAATTAATGAAGTAGCTCTCATCGCAAGGCGAGTATTGGATGTGCAAGTGAAGAAAGAAAATGAGGTGCAACGAGATAACATCTTTTAGACGAGGTGTTTCATCAAAGATAAGGTATGTAGTATGATTATGGTGGGAGTTGCACTAATGTTGCTAGCACAACTATGGTTGAGAAGCTGAACTTACCTACTATGAAGCATCCTAGGCCATATAAACTTCAATGGTTGAATGAGAATGGTGAAGTTAAGGTAGATAAGCAAATGCTCGTGTCATTTTCTATTGGAAGGTACCATGATGAAGTTTTATATGATGTTATACCTATACAAGCAGGTCATATTCTATTAGGAAGGCCATGACAGTTTGACAGGTGAGTTATGCATGATGGATTCAAGAATTGATATTCCTTTGTAATGAATGCAAAACCCGTCACTCTTGTACCATTATCACCTCAACAAGTTTATGAGGATCAATTGAGGATTAAAAATGAGAGTGAACAGAAAAAAGAGATTGAAAAAAGAGGAAAGAGAGCAAAAAATGTGAGAACATAAGAGAAAGAGAAGAAAACAGAAAGTTTTTATGCAAAAGAAAGTGATGCCAAAAAAGCAATTTTTGCCATACAACCTATGATCGTACTTTTGTACAAAGAGGCTTCTTTTAACACTAACAAGCTTGAACCATCTTTGCCTAGTACTATTGTTGTCCTATTGTAGGAATTTGAAAATGAATTCCATGATGATGTTTCAAGTGGATTGCTACCTAAGAGAGGAATTAAGAATCAAAATGTTTTCATCCCTAGTGCATCCACCCCAAATTGGCCAGCATATAAGAGTAATCCTAAAGAGACAAAAAAGCTTGAAAGGCAAGTTGAGGAACTTATTTCAAAAGGGTATGTAAGGAAAAGTATGAGTCCTTATGCAGTTCCTGTCCTACTTGTATAGGGAAAGTTGAACAAAAGACATGCCAAGTAGATCAAATTCATTCAGACCTTTCCCTACATCATCAAGTATAAACAAGGTGATGATTCGAGGATGAATCCTTTCGAGGAAAGGGGGAATGATGAGAACTATACAGATGATAGGTGGAAAGTTTTAATGGATGCAGGAGGTCCATTGCACATTCCAGAAGGTCCAATAACACGAGCTAGAATTTCAATCGATGCGAGAGGTCTATTGCACATTTTAGAAGGCTCGATAACACGAGTTAGAGTTTCAAAGGATGCAATAGGTCAATTGCACAATCCAAGAGGCCTAATAACATGGGCTAGAGCCAGAAAGATGAAAGAAGAACTAAATGGGCTAATTATGGACGTTCAGGCCAACCAAGTTTCAAATGGTGCTAATTCAAGCTTGGAAGAGAGTTTAAGTCTTATTAATATCATTAGAGTACTTAAAATGTTAGGACTAAGTAATAATAGTCACTACAAATTAAGAGTTTATTTTTTTGTATAAGAATTTGTCTCTATATAGGAATTCCTCCTATATAAGGAATTGTCTTAAGTAAGAATTTGTGCCCCTTTAGGATTGCAAACTTAGCTTATAAATAGGCACCCCCTATATACAAAAAATCAGATCAGACAACTTTGAGTAAAATAGAAAGCAAGGGTTTTTCTCCCCGGTTCTTTTAAGAACTAAAGAACTTATCAAGAGGTACTTCTTCTTGTGGCGTTCAAATCAACTTATCACTCTCATTTCCTTTCTTTTCTAGAGTGTGGCGTCCATATCCTTCTTGAATACCCTAGGTTCATGTTCCTTCAAATATTAGCTCTAGGGTTTCTGTTATTAAACTCTAATTTAGCTTTCCTAGTTGTTTTTTGATTCCTTGTGTGTGTTGGGTCCCTAAGCCACGTCTTTTTGGGGTTTTCCGCATCAAAAATAGATTACAAAAGGAGATATACATAGAGGAAGATAGGTTTTAGGGATTCTAAAAGCTTGAATCTAATTTAAGCTAAAACTACTTTTATAAAGGTTTATAAAGTTGGTAGCTTTAAGCACTCTCCCTTGGGGTGTCCAATGCCATTGTAAGTTATTTTAGATTTTTGTAAAACTGGCAATCATGAGCACTTTGTTTGGATCTCCACTAAAAGTTGTTTTGGATTTTTATGGTGTTGGCAATCACAAGCACTTTGTTTAGGTCTCCACCAAAAGTTGTCCTGTATTTTATGGAGTTGGCAATCATAACCACAACAAAGCACTTGTTTTTTTTTTTCTCTTTTGGTAAAAGATCCCAAAATAGTCATCCTTATTATCTTAGAGGAGGTCAATGTTAGGCTCACTTGGTTCTAATTGGATTGTAGAGTCACAACACAAAGAGTGTTTTGATTGCAACAACTTTTACATTATTACAAAATATTGATCTTTCATTTGGGTTGTGACTAAAAGAGCAGCTATATGAGACTTTTGAACCAGAAAAGAGGTGTTTAGAGGTTGGGCTTGTAATGGTCTTTGTATCTTTTTTATCCATTCTTGGATAGAAAGTTTCAAATTTTTGTTAGGAATTTTAAATGAATCCCACCACTTGATTTTGAATTTTTTAGTAATTATGGGAGTTTTTTCTTAGGTTTCAAAATCAAAATGCCAAACTAGTACCCATAATAAGCAAAATTTTGTAGAGAAAAGGAAAAGAAAAGTCTTTTTTCATCAAGGGAAGGTTCATAGTTGGTTTTGAATAGGTCATAACTTTGTCTAATTTCAAGGATGAGGATATTTGGTGAGGAACCAAAATGGTTCCACCATTGTTTGAACCAATTGGAAATTTTTGTAAGGTCAATTTTTGTATCAAAATAAAATAACCGTGAATAACTACCCTTATGGTTTTGAATGAAAAATGTATTATATTAGACTTGTTGATAATCCTAATATGAAAAAGACAAGTAATGGTTTAATTTGGTTTTGAAGGAAATTAGGAAGTGTTTAGGTTTAGAGAGATCTGATCCCTATAGTTGAGGATGGAGGATTTTTTTTATATATAGCAAGTTGAATATGTAGGATCAACATGTTTCTTTTCTATATAAAATGTTTGAATCTAACTAATTTTATGAATTCAAGTATTGTCATGTAATAAGGCTATGGTTTTAAAAGATCTTAATGTCTAATAGATTCTTATCATAGAATCCTAACTTAATGGGGAAAATATTTTGGAAATGGGCCTTAATTCAATAAGCATAAGGTTTTTTTAAGAGTTTTATAGTTTTTGAAGAGGAAGTAAAAGTTGTATTTTAAAGTTTTAAGTTTAGAATTTTACCTGTATCATCCTTGTAATGTTCCTGTAGGGTAAATAAACCTTACAATGTTGTAAGTATGTCTGAGGTTTTGTAGATGGTGTCTATCCATTTATGGATTTGGAGTTGATTATCAAGGGTTTTGGAAGATTAGGCTTCTTGGTATGTTAGTTATTTGATCCATCCCTTTATGGTTTAGGCTAATATGACGAGTTTTGAAGTAATTTCTATTTTGGATTAGGCTGAGGCCATGAGTTTTAGAGTAGAGTTTAAGCTCTCTGCTAGGTTTTGCACAGGATCCTTGCCTTTATTTTTGGATTTCCTTGGCATCTCTAGTTCTATTTTGGAGGAATTCTTTAGTTAGGAAATATGGAATGGAGTTATTTCTCCCTTTATGTATTCAATTTAAAAATCAAAAATAGAAAGTATAACTTCCCATCTATTAAAAATGTATTTTGATGCAATATTTTGAGCATCTTTTTATAAAACCCCTTTTGTAGATTTTCAATCAATACATAAAAGAAATTTTTAATTAAGTAAATCACTTTGAAACTTTGTAATACACATGATAATGGACAAAATCAATTTCTTTAAAGTGAAATAATTACTCTAGCAATTATTCTAATGTGCATAAACAAATTGTACAATGTGTTTTTTGTCATACTTGACTTGTTTGAGAATGCCTCTGTATCTTAAATAAGAAGTATCAGTTTCTATTATTTTTAAAGTTGAAGGGTCTGCAAGATGAACACAAAGAATTTTTCTAATCAAGGTTTTGATGTGTTGGACAAAAGCAATATGCTAGGAGGTCCAAGGAGTAGGATTTTTCTTAATACAATTATGTAAAAGTTTTACAATGCGATTTATGTTTAGGACAAAGTTTAAAACATAGTTAAGACTTCTTAGAAATCACTTGAGTTGGAATTTTACTGTGATTTTATCAGGAAACTTATCAAAAAAGAATAAACCTCTTTCTATAGGGGTGGTGGTTCCTTGAGAAATGTAAAGTCCAATAAATCTCACTCTAGTTTGGAAAAGAGAAATTTTAGATTGAGATATAACAAGTCCATTTAGCTTTATAGAATAAAAAAATGGTTTGCAAATGTTTAAAATGCTATTCAATGGAGTTTGAAAAAATAAGCACCCTATTTGTATAAATAAGGCAAAATTTGGAATATGGTTGAAAATTTCATTCATGATTCTTTGAAATTCTAAAACGACATTTTTCAATGCAAAAGGCACAACGTTCCATTTATATTAGCCAAAAGATATTATAAAGACAATTTTGTTGCAGTCATTTGGGTCTATTTGGATTTGTTAGAATTCAAATTTCAAGTCAAATTTTGAAAAGACAATGTAGAATGAAGGTTTTGCAACAAACCCTTTTTGCTTAGAATGGGATATCTAATCCACTTAAGGGCTTTATTATAAGGTTTGTAATTGATAACTAACCTAGTTATTCCCCATTCTAATTCAACTAATTTGTTGACATAAGAGGCAACATAAGACCATGGTGATCTTGATTTGGAGATAAGTTTTTTGGCTTCTAGATCCTCATTTTCTTATCGACAGTAGTTTTCTAGATTAGCTTTCATCTAAATAGGTCTTGCTTTTGTAGGGATTTGTTTTTTATTGAAATCAGGTTGATAGGCTAAATCAACTATGTGTTGTTTCTTATTTCAGAAAGCATTTGAAAGTTCACAATAAAGTTTATTTTGGAGATTTTACTTGAAAACAAAAATGTTCTTTATAATCGAAGGATCTTATAATTGGTTTTGAATTCTTTATAAAGAAAAATCTGTGTAGACAAAGAAGGTATTGCTATTTGGCTTGAATGATGGTATAAATTTTATTTTTATAAATACAATAGGCTTTTATAAGGTTTAAATTTTTGGTATTTGGGACTTTTAAGAAGGAAAAATAAAGTTTTTGTAATTTTTTTTTTGAAAAAAATACCATCATATTTGACAATATAAGAAGTTATAAGATTTATAAATGGCATTCTTAAAATCATCATATAATACATATTTTTAACTAAAACAAAAGAAATTTAGATTTGAAAGTACTAGTTTTGAATAAAAGTAGTAGTTTTATTTGTAAGGATTATTTTTGAGTCGTTTGCAGCTGAAAGTTTTTCATTGATTTTTTTCTTAAAATCGAGCTAGTACAATTCCTTAATTGATACAATTTAAATTAGCACTAGTGTCAAAAAAGGCCATTGTATCAAGTTTAAAATTTTTTGAAAAAACTAAAGGAATTTTAATAAAATACCTTTTAGAAGTAACTTGTTTCAATGCAAAAAGAAAATCATTTAGAATTTTTTTATAAGTTTTGAATGTTCTAAAATTCTAAATTTTGGTTTTTTGGTTCTGGGTCACTATCTTATGTTTCTTATATTTTAAATGTTTTGTAAGAAGAAGTTGCAGGATTTCATTGCCTTTTTGCTAGCTTTGTTTAAGTCCTCTAAGTTCTATTTTAATGAATTTGATTTATGTTTGCAATTCTTATATGGTAAGGGTGAATTTTGTAGTATTTTTCTTAACTAATATTGTGGTAAGGTTATAAGGTGGTTTGGAGATTGAAAATAGAGTATTTAAAGTATTTTGTTTTGTTGGAAAAGTTTTGAAAAGATTCTCTAAGTTTTTTTTTAATATATATATAAATTAGGGTCAATAATATATTTACTAAGGTTTATTAAGGTTTGCTAATCTTTTGTAAATGTGTTGATTTCTTTGGTTTTTGACTTTGCTTCAGAGGAGCTAGTTTGAAATTCATCTATCTAAAAGGGTTTTTCGTCAAAGTATTCATAAGAAAAGTCATAATTAGAACTAGATGTGTTTTGGAGTAAAGCCTTTAGTTTTGAATTGGGTTCCTATTATAAGTTTAATTCTTGTATTCTATGTTTGATTTTGTAGTATTGCCACATTTGTAGTAAGTGATATCTTGCAAGGGTTTTTTGGAAAAGGATGTTTTTAAGTCAAACTTTGGTTTGGGTGTTTTGGTCTTCTTAAATTTACTGTAATAAGATTATTTATTAGTCTGTTTCTAGGTGTTTTTTAAAGGTATGATAAGATTTGGTATATGGCTTAGTGTACTTCTTTTTGCTAGGTTCAATGAGTTTTGGAATGCCTAGGTTAAATTGTTGGCAAAAGGTTTCAATTTCAAAATAAGACTGCTTCATTTTCAATTTAAAGTGTTTTTGGAGTTTAAGGTCTTGATTGATTTTGAATCCTTCCTATTATGTAAAACTATTCAATTCACCATATGTCCACTAGTCATAAGAAATAGGATTTTCATAAGTGGTTCTAAGTGTTTGTCTAGTCTTTTCTCCAAGTCCAATAAGAATTTTTTGTTTCCAAAAGGATTGGTTTGAGTCTCCTTTAAGTATAATTCTAGTCAGAAAAGTGTTTTTATAATTTTGGTTCACTATGCTTTTGACACCTAAGATTACTAACTTAATGTTTTTATCTTTAAGGCAACTGCATCTTTTATAGTATTACCTAAACTATCAAGAATGGGTATACCGTCTTTTGTGATTTAGATAACTTGGAAGATTTGTTCTTGTTGGTCATTGGTAAATGATAATCTCATTATCCTTTGTGTGTGTGTGTGTGTGTGTGTGTGTGTGTATACTTGTATCCCAATTGTACTTATTTTGTAGCAACACAATCGTTCAATTTATTTCCTAGTTGAATAATGGCTTTCAATTGCTTTGTTTGCAATGATATGTCTCTCGGATGTATATAATGTGTTATTTAGCCAAAAAAAAAAAAAAAAGGCTTCATGAAAAACCAAATGAAATTAAATAATTCTTTTGGCAAATTTGATTTGCCTAAATGACAAACATGTGATTTGCTTTCGGTTAATTTTAAAATTCTTACAATTCAAGTTTTTGTTTGAGACCTTTTTGTACCATGTTATGTGTATAATGCTTGTCATATATTCTATTTAGATAATATTGTCAAAATAGACATTTTGTGTCGTAGTACATGATATTGATATAATTGTCCACTTGTTTTATATTTTAGAAATTCTTTATATGCAAACTATTTATGCATGATTTTGAATACAAAAGTTCATGCATATATTATTTTGAAATTTAGCAAATGTATACGATATGTTTATCTTATAAATATTGTTATAAGAAATATTATAATGATGTAAGAGTAGCCATAATATTTTAAATTATTATGATATTAGTAATTTATAAAAAAAATTATATAAAAATATAGTCAGTAGACTATAATTGATATAAAAGAGTAGCAATTAATTTTTTAAAATAAATTATTTAATCCTATAAGAAAGTATTTATTTTAATGAATTAATTAAAATAAGATGTTGAATTAAATATTAAAATTAGATTTTCCTATGCCGGTATGTATGGAAATTTTATCTTTTAATGTTTGATTCATTAGTCTTGTTATAAAATCTATATATATATATATAAATTCAAAGCATGTAGTGACCTACTTATAAAAAAATTTGAATTTATATTTATGATAATTCACTATTCTCATAACATTAATATATATATTAATGGACTGCTTTTTAATGGAAGTGGATGGACTGCTTTTTAATGGAAGAGATTTAAACGTAAAAATAAAAATTTTAAAAAAAGAAAGAAAGAAAGAAAGAAAAGTTATTTTAATGGAAACTAATGTTTTCCAGGACGCATTTTAATAGAAGGTGGGTGGATGGAAGGGACGAGTTGTAATGGGTCAATGACCCTTGTGACGATTTAAATATTTGGGTTCAATATATAACTGATCTCAAAGATCGACAGATTTTACATAATTTTCTTTTTTTAAGAACGATTAAATTTTTTGACATAAAACTGAGGCAAGGATACAACAATGATTTGCGTAAGCTCAAAACATTTTAGCCAAAGTTAACAAATCCAATCATATATTATGTCAGCTAAAGTACTCCATGTATACATTCTACGTTAGCATTTTGGGTAAAATACCATGTTAGCGTTCTGCGTAGTCTCTTTAACAGAGATCCACAAAAAAAAAAACCACGTGAGTGAACGCCTCGCAAACGCCCCCAAGGGGAGCTCGGTACTAACACTCGTACCGGCAGTCGGTGAGTTAATTACAATTGACTGATACAAGTTACATTGAGAAGGAAATCAACGGTGCAAATTACCCCTCGAGTGTCCTCTGGCCATTCAGGTTCAGAGTTGTCGAAACTTGGAGCCTTTATTTTCCAAATTCAAAACGAAGTCTGTTAGTCTACTTCTGTGCAATGTTTTGCTGAATTGCAGGCATGTTCAATTCCGGGAGATACATGAGCCTGCGTCTTGGTTTTGTGGGGCCAATCCGCTTATAAAGGCGGAATTTTAATGTTAAACACAATTAAAGATAATAATCTATTATTTGCTGCTGCTGAGACTCACACAATCTGTGGCATCCATCTTAAATAATTGTCACCAAGGAGAAACGATAAAAAAAAAAAAGAGAGAAGAAAACAAATATAAAATATGAAGAAGTTTTAAATCACTACATTAGAACCTTGTGGTATTAGGGCCCCAGCAATCCAAATGCATAATTTTCTCCGAGGATTCCTCTGATTTCTTCATGTGAACATTCCCCGTCACAGAAGCAGATGGAATCTTGTCCTGAGCGAAAGTCTTGATACTGTCCATGGCACGTTCTTCTAGCGACCTTATAGTATGATTCCATGTACAAATTCCTAGGTTTTTGAGCCCCTCTGCCGTGCCCATACAATCCAATGCTCTACCTGTCGGACTCATAACTACTTTGCTTTCTGCTCTTTTCTTTGATCTTGGATTCACATGGAATTGAAAAAGAAAAGCAGAAAGTTTTACAATCCAAGAAAGAAAATGAAGAATCATGGACTATAGTTATTGGAGTAGGGTCTATTGGGGTTCTACTTTGGCCTTTATAGAGGCACAGGCTTTTGTGATGGAATGATGGTGTGGTTGCGTAAGGTTAAGGGAGTTCCATGTGCAGTAGTATCATCAATAGCCTTGGAAATAACCCGCAGAATTTATCTACCAATTACCAAAACTTTGCGCTAAGCTTGGCTGTTTTGTTTCAGCATTTAGGGGCCTGAAGTTCCATATTTCAACGTTTCGTCGCGCACGGAAAATGGGAGCATAATAAACCAATAAATAAATAAACAGGAAACTGGAAGAAGGGGGACTTCGGTTCATATTTGATTGGCATTCGTCATTAATTGGACGGGACTTACTCGTCCTTCTGTTAAACCCTTTAAGCACTAGTGCCTGTGCGTGGAATCTTGCCTCACGAAGCTATGCATATTTTTGTTTCATAAACCCCAATTGCTGAAGAGGCTTGACATAAAAACTATACGTGGATTTTCTTCATAATTTTTCAATAATTTGATCGATTCTAGTAACCTTTTAGAAAGGCTTTCTTTCTTTTTACATTTTATTGAAAGGCTGAGTGAGGTTTATCATGAAGTTACCGTGAGGAATCCCGCCGGAATAGAGAAAAGCATGACGCGAGTTCCCCGAACTCAGTAGTTTAATCCCTTGCATAAAAGGAATTGATCACAATATCAAAACACCAACATGTAGCTAAATTTTCCTCGTTGCGTGTGAATGTTTTAAGTAATTTGTCTAAATCATTTCCACTTTTCCATATATTAAATATGTTCTTCTTCTTTTACTGTATCCTCCTATATGAACTTCCCGTTATCCGTGACATATTATTCCCTCTAAGCTCATTTGCATCATGTAAAAGAGTTCTCCGAAAATTCATCCTCTGGGCTCAAACTAAAATTGCGTCTAACAGAGCCCGTTCAACTTCTCCAGATACGCACCCGTGACAGCCCGCTGTATCAGTCCTTCGGCCACTAATGTATTTGGTTTCTCACCGCCATCCATAAAAACGTTTCCCTTCCTCGTTTCGTTTCCTCATTTTCCTGACTTCAATTCTCTTAAGACATTATGATCTATATAATTTTCGGGATGAATGAAGTGGAAAGCTCAAACATTGGAAAACACTAGGATTATTCCTAGAATACGATATGTACAAGCCTGTACATTGAATGGGTATCGGCTTTTCTGGCCATGGAAGATACTAGATCATCAGCAGCCACAGCAACCAACTATAGGGGCATGCGAAATTCTGAAGGATAGGCCAAAATGGAGATTTATAAGCGAACGGAATATGTGGAGCATGTTGGGCACCTAACTGAGTTGAGATGTGTCAAACCCATCTGGGAACCTGAAAGTATCAGCAGCTCCAAACTTCCTTCTTTCTTCCCAGTCTTCAGCAGATTCATCATCTTCATGATTCTTATCATTCTCGTCATGGGGACTCATAGGTGAAATGGGCTTATATTTGCTTTTTGACCGGCAACCTGGGACAGCAAGCATGCCCACTTGGCCACGGTTAGAAATTTCTACTATGACATTGTCATCATCAACTGGGAGAGGTTGCTTCCAGGGCTCCCCATCGATTCTCATGAATGTATGGTTTGCTGCACCCTTGTGGAACTCAAAGCGAATTCTATTTGCCTGCAAGGAAAATAAAATCTTAAACATCTCTGCAATGCTATATAGGCATATCAATGATGAATCCAATGACATGCTTCTACAACATTTAGGTCAGTCATAATAGTCATGCATATATTAAAAAAATTATATTTGTTCTACTCCTGCCCCCTCAAATCTCCACCCAATGTGTGAGAAACCAGAAAAGGGTGGGGGTTTTAATCATGTATGGGACGCATTAAGGGGAGAAGTGCAATATTCATGTTTAAAACATTGATCACAAGATCCTAACATGAATTAGTGTTTGTGGACTTGACATTTATGGTGTAGCGAGGCAAGTGGTAAATTTAGTTTTCCTACCTGTGCAAGGCGGGTCCCATGTCCACTTGGAGTGAGCAAAACAAGTCCATGCCAAGCATTTCTAAAGCCAACAACCTCAATCAGGCCATCGTCTACATATGGAGGCATCAAGTCCATCTGTGAAAAGGGATTTACTCATAAATAAGATAGATTACCAACAAAGAACACCGAAGCAGTAAAAGTTCAGGGGCTTAAAAAGCTCCACCAGACACATGTAAAGAGAGGGCAAGTGAAAGGCAGAGACAGAGAACTAACGTCTTGCGATTTCTTTCCACTGGGCTTCCCCCAAGGATTGAGTCCACCAGAAAAGCTAGGCAAGTTGAGGCAGACAATGGATCTGATACTGCATAAGGAAAAGCATATGTGGAGAAGACAAAAGTAAAAACGGCATCAAAATCATTTGGAAATGGATCAGTTTATCCTGTTTATATATTAACGAGTTAAAGGAGCTACACAATTCAACAAGAGAACAGGGATGGAAAAAAAAAGTGAAATGCAGCAGTTAGTTTCAAATTCATTTCATTCCATTAATCTTTTCTTTCCACATTTGGATACCGCCTAACTCACTTGTTGACCAAATCATTTACATGGGGAAAACAGCACTGACAAGAATAGGCATTCATAACAGAAGGGGATGTTCGATGAAATGAGACCATATTATTGATCCAAAATGAGGATAGGTTGTTGCTTAGCTAATTGATATAATCTGGAGATATAAAACACTAGCACAGTTGGTAAGTCTGACTTTAATGACTACCAAATTATATTTTAAACTACTGCACTATTTGGGGAGATCAGATCACAGACAAACAAGTGTGCTCACATAGCCATACCCATTGATTCATGGATTAAAATAGTTGATAATCTATGGTCAAAATTTTAACAGCTTATTTTTTACCATTCATTATGAATATTTATATTCAAGAAGGCTCATGATTTACTTTTCCCTCCTTCATATAAACATCCACCTTGATTTAATTTTATAAAGCAAAGGGAACAAGGAAAAACCCTCCCATCAACCAATGAAGGCCATCTCAAATTCCATAAGAATGTCATGGCATCTAACTGAAGTCTTCAATTATAAGGTTAAATAATTATTAGACATGACTGCTTGTGAAACCTGAATTTTATGAAATCAATGTTCCTCGCCATATTAAGAATTAGATGTTAAGAAGAATGCATCTATAATTTCATCAAGTGAAAAATATGTTGAACTATTATTTTGTGCTCAAAGACTGTTCTCCATAAATGGTATAACAGTTCAGTCTCAAATGGCATCATAAAGAGAGGAAGAAGCTTGGATTACAAGAGAATAAGACAGCCATGTCACCTGCGAGGTATGCTGAGGTCCTCCCATTGACCTGGCCTTTTCATGATTCTAACCCTTGTCAGTTGTGATATGTTCCTGCATTGAAAGCCAATCATTCTAACAAACATGATAATATGGGCATAAGTACAGTAAAGCTGAAGTACGATAAACACAATATTTAGGCAGATAAAAGAATCTTATGTTGAAAAAATAATCAATAAAATAATACAATATTGCAACAAAAATAAATTAATAAAAAAATATAATATCTGAAGCGTATTAAATACTGTTCTTAAGTATAGTTTCTGCCCCCTAAACAAATTGTCCCATTACAATAGATTATAGTGATTATCCTTTTAAAATACAATAGAATTTATTACTAATATGCACTTGAAATAATTAAATAATAAAAATAACTTAATTTTTTAATTAACCTTGCAGTAAGGCATGAAATATTAAAAAAATAGTGTATCTTTTTTTCCTGCATCCTCTCTCCTAAAAAGAAGAGAAAGAGACTAATTTAAATTAATTATAATTTAATAACTCTTAATATAAAAAATATTAAGTATAAATTCTAATAATAATAAATAGATAGTATTATTATGATCCATAATGACTAGTATTATTATAATTCATAATAATTAATAATGTACACATAATAGTTAATTTAATAGTTATAAAATGGTTAGTCAAACAGTCATAAAACAACTAGTTGGCTGAATCTGAAAATATAATAATTAGTTGTTGAAAATACAATAATTTACAACATCATATTCTTCCAGTAAATGAATAAATTACAATTTATGACTTCCGAACAGGAGGCAAAAATTTCTATAGCCAGCCCCATCTCATTAGGAATGGGCATGAGAATAATTAACCAAGCATGTTAGGTTGCTTAGTGGTTTACCATAACTTGCATATTTTGAATTATAGATCCATCTAACATGCCATGGAATCTGAACTAACCTAGCCTGGCTATTCTGCAATGGAAAAGATGCTAGCCTTGATTGAGATGGACTAGACAGTGACGTTAAGCCTTCATGTCTGACCTACAGTTACTTTATTGAGGAATAAAGAGGGAGTAGTATAAGGCCAAACTTTCGACCATCTACCAAGGAACTCACTCTGAAGAAGGATGAGACATAGAACAAAACCATCCTTGAGTACACCCAAGCTTCAAATAAGTACTCTGAAATACCCAAAAGATGGACAGCAATAGATAAGGTAGTTTTGGCAGGGATTTTAAATCAAGGCAGTCTAACTACACAATAAATTATGCAAATTGAAATTGGCCTGTCAACAAGCATTTTAAGTGAACAAGAATGAATGAAATTTATAAATAGCATGTAAAACCAAAGATCTGTTCAAGCTATAGACCCACTTATGTGCTTTACAGATGTCTTCCATGGGTAATTTTAATCAAAATAAGTTGAATTGGTCTTGCCTCTTTAAGGAATGGATAATGGAGGTAGATTCTAACACAGATGTTTGACTTGTTCACTTTAATGCAGTTTTTCACTTTCCTATTTCCTTTTCATCTTTGGAGGACAGAATGGATAAGAAAATAAATCTAGCTGGTATTCTCTTTTCCCATATCTTTAGGTGCTCAACTCCAATTTCAGGTATTCTCTAACTTTTGGATTGGTGACTCTGCCTTTCCTACTTAGGATGACCAATTAGGTATGCTCAGAAAAATTTCAAAAACAAATTGATTTCCATTGGCACAAGCAGCTAATGTGTATATTCCTGACACTCTAGTACTTGTTATTTACTGTTTCTAAAGCGCCTTGTTAGCCTACCAAGGATAACAAGTACTGCCTACTCTTTTTGTCATGCAATGGGGACTTGTGTAAATTTTTATTGAGGGAATTTGTGATGAGTTCCAAGTATGATGCTTTCACAAATGATGGATACAGAAATATAATCACATTTGCAAAATCAATATTCTGGAAGGAAAAAAGAAAGAACAAAAGTACCAATACACAGGATATCATGCTAAGTCAAACCATGCTACCCAATAGTGCTGAATGAAATATAAATTTTGGTACCTGATTAACAAACTGGTTTTTAAATTTCTCTGGGTGCAATTTCCTCTGAGAGTGAAATGCATATGATACTTGAGCATCCATTCCTGTACAGGACACAGCATTTACAACACTAATTGCCATGGACAGGTGAGAGAAAAAATTGACAGCAATTTGTCCCTTTCAAAAGACCATGATCAATGTAAGTTCCATCAGTTTACTTGCTTGAGATAAGTAATTAGCCAAATATTCATACTTTTCCACTTTTTGTATTTTGAATGCAGCCCAGACTAAAAGTGATAGTTATTAGCATAATGTGCATATCAAAGCATAAGTTGATCACATCAGCTTCTGTATCATATATAAGGGGTTTGTCACGCCAAAATTTCTGGTTGACATACTGTCATGGAAAAGGTATAACCACTGTGACAGTGGCCTTTGGGGACCCTTGTGGTATGAAACCTAGCACCAGGTGTCAATTAATTGGCATTTCAAAATCTTTGCACATCCAATTGACCGGCCAGTCAGCAGGGCCTTAGCACCAAATTTCTAAAATGTGTGGCACTTGCAGTGTAGTTTCTCCAGGTTTGACTTCTTCTGCATCCACGAGTCCTTTAGGTCCTATTTTTATTAACTTATGATGAGCAGTTAGGCAACACATGACCAAAAGGAATTATTAAAATTCTTACCCATGCTGAAGTAGTTCCAAAATCCTCCACGAAAAGTATGGTAACCCTCCTGAAAACAGTGAACAGAATACATTCTTACAAGTATGGAAATGACTTGTGTAAGAAAAATCAAACACCAAAATGAAAATAAAGCAAGTGTTATGAAAAAGCAATCACTGAAATAAAAATCAAGCAAATAGTAAATAATGGCTAATATAAGTTTTCAGAGTAGAATTAAGAATCCAATTATGCTCTTTCCCTGCATTCAAGGGTATGTTAGCAACCACAATAATCAACCATGAGCAAGTTCACAGATGCAAATAAACATCCCATTTTAGACTTACCAAATTTAGTGAATCTGATTGAGAGACACGATGGAATGCATGCAAAGAATGAGGCAGTTCAAGTGGCGCAATAGGATCACATGAACCTTCTTTGGGAATCTTCATTCTCATAATAATATGCCAGCTGAGGTCAAAAGGCTGCATTAATATTCCAGGTATGAAAAACGACAGAACAAGAAACTGTTAACAGACAACAAATCTTGCCTAATTTCATGCATTAAGCAATATAAGATTGTAGAGAAATTCAAAGAAAGCCAACAAGATTTAATCAGATGGTGGGATAAACTAAATCATGTAAACTTGTTGACTGGTTAGTTTTTTTGAAATATTTATAGATTGATGTTTGAATATTTTGACCCACACAAAGAGTAGTAGCATTTTTCAGCTGACAAAAGGTATTATCTATCCATAATTTCACACTTATGGATCAATGTAATGCAAATTGTCTCATACAAATTGGTGAAATCTTCAATTTCTTTTTGACTCATGAGAAGTCCAAACATTCTGCTCCTTTTATATTTCTTATATCTTTTTCTTCATCATTCAAGCTTTTGAGCTCTCTACACAGATTTTTAATCAGCTAGAACCTATGAAGCACCAGAAAAATAATGAAAGAATAAAAACAAAAAGAAAGCAAGACATGGGACAACAAATAGATTCACATCATTAACAATCAAATGAACCTTGAAAACATTGATGGCATATAACATTTCACAACCAACTGTAGAAATTTGCCAGGAATTGCTAGTCAATGAACTTAAAGTCTAAAATACTAGTTATGACATGTGATAAAAATGTTGTGGTAAAACTTAATAGTCATGGACTTTTCAGCATTTGACTTGAGCAAATTGCTCTATTTTGAATGCTAGTACTAATGTTTCTGTGTGGCAGCTGCCAGAGAGATGTGTAATTTGTCTGATTGCTTGTGATTTTGGGTCTTCACGTGCTTGTGGGCACATAATAAGTGAGCCTAAATCACAGTAAACGTAGTACCTGTCAATTTTCATTTCTTCTGCAGTTCTTAATTGCTCCAAAAATGACTCCACTGATACAGAGTCTGTGCCAGGGTTTTTCTTTCCCTGTAAATAAACAGCAGGATCTCAAAATCCGATGAGTAGCAGTTCCTGATCTATGCAGAACTGGAAGGTCAAGTGAAGGAGAACAACAACAGGCATACCAACAAGCAGTGGATATTATCATAACATTTTTTGATTCATTGCAAGAGCACAAGATTGATAATCCTACCCAACCAAATGAAAATGGGAGGTTGTTTCCAGTTCCCAGTGGCATTGTAGCAAGTGGAGGAGGTTTGGGTAATTTGAGATCGCTTATTACACCAAGGAGCCAGCCAGCTGTACCATCTCCGCCTGCAACCTAAGGATTTGAAGATATCAGAGACGAAAAATAAAAATTTTAGTTCAAGAGGTTAGAAAAGAAGATAAAACTATAGTGCAGAGAAAAAAATCTAGGCAAAGAATTCATCACTACAGCTAATTTACTCACTATAATTCTCAGTCGCTTCTCAATTTCAACAGCCAATTTGTTACCACTGGACTTCAGTGTTTGTAAATTTGCATAAATTTGATGCAGCACCTTATCAGGAGCATTCTGTCCCAAATCAATAACCTACAAAATATTGCCCATTAGAAAAGTGCATGACAGTGAGAGCCAACTATGCTATCCATACCTGCATCACCAATCCAACAATTTGGCTCATGAAAAAGTTACAGATTTACCTGGTTTTTATTAAGAAGAGTTTGGAATGTAACAAGAAGTTCCCCTCCCAACTGGCCCCCACTTTTCGAGTTGATGAATACGATTACTGGACAGGATGGTATATAATTAGCATGTTCAAAATCCGATCTAGGCACAAGAATGTAATCTGGAATGTAGAAGTCCTTCAACACCGACACCCTCTCAGGCTTCACGTCAGCCATTACTGCTCTTGAACTGCAGAAGTATGAAACACAAAGAAAGGCCATCAGAGTCAGACACGATCACATATCTATGATACTAGAAGTTCACAGGAACCATATCAACTGTAGCATTTAATGTTGATAACACATACAAATAAATTGTCCCATGCAGCACAAAGCTCATGAGGCATTGACTAATAAGTTAAAGCTAAGGGCTGAAAACCAAGAGTGTAATTTGCATTGACTAAATAACTGCTTTGCAAAAATTCAGATCATTGTTCACAAACCAAGAGTCAGATTCTTGAGACACGGTTAGAGTAAAGCAACAGTAGTAGTTTTGTTATCGTGCCATAACTACACATAGAACTTTTGTTGACTCTCTCAGCTTTCTGATATCTCTCATTGACTTAGCATTTCCAACTGTATCCAACTCCTGCACCTTCTTACCCCTCGCTGCATTTGCAGGTATCTGTCAATCGGGTTTGGCATTGCAATTTTTGTGATAGCATCATTATCATCCACCGCAATGCATCATTACAAAAATGCTACACGCATCATCTTTTGACTATCTAGTTGCACAACAAAGAATTGCAAGTTCTAACACGGGGTTGCGTTGCAATTGAAGAAAAAGAAAAATCCTTGCAATGATCAGAAACAAAAGCCTCTAGAAATGAGAACTTCTAAATCTCGAACACATTTTAACCGCGGGGCCATCATAACAGCAGCATAACTCTACTGATATCACACAGGCATCAAACACACGTGTAACTATACACGTGCACGTGCTCGTATAGACACGCATCACAAAAAAAAAAAAAAAAAGAAAAAAAAAACATGCAAACCTCGTCCTAGAAACAAAGCTAAGAAGGAGCTGCTTCAGGTCTCTCAAACTCCCAGGACGACACGAAATCCTGTTACAAAGTTCCATTCTGCTCATCAAACGATTCAAAACTACAATTTTCCCCTCCGTTTATCTCGATTTCCCTTGTTTTTCTCGCCAGCCAAACAGATAACAGAGAAAAAAAAAAAGTTCACAAAAGAGAAAAAAGGAAGAAAGTTAAGAAGACTAAAAGACACCTAACCTGTAGGGGGAAGATCCAGTTTAAAGAAAACCGGAGGAAGAGTTATTCTTCTTCTTCTGGAAGAAGGATTGTTGAAAAGAAAATTAAAAAAATAATAATAATAATAAAACAAAAAAAGGGGGCTTCCGTTGAAAGCGATTAGAATAATTGCTTCCACATTGGTCTCGGCTGCTTACCAATTCCATTTTTCACCACATTTGAATTCAAACAACTACTACCACTACAAAAACAAAGGAGAGGGAGAGTCATTTGGTGCGAAGAGGAGCATCCAGTAGTCTCTCCTGTGATCGTAGGATTAATAATTTGAAAAGGTCAAGGCCTTCGGAGTGGATCCACGCGAGCGCAATTACGTAAAGGCTTCCTGTTCTCCAAATGCGTGCGCCGCGAGGAACGCAGTTAGCTGCCTCCACCGCCGTCTAGGAATTGAGCCAACCAAATAATAATAATAATAAATAATAATAATATATTCTATTAATGACTTTTAATTGAATGATGCTGGAGTTCTGTTCACAACTTAAAGTCAAAATTAAGACTAATTAAACCATAAAAAAAGAAAAAAAAGGCTTCTTCGTTTTAATTTTTTTATCACCTATTTTTGTTTAATTTTTCTATTACATCAAAAAATAAAAAAATAAGGGTAATTAAATTAAAAAAAAAAAAAAAAGAAAAGTTGCCGTTGTCCGGAATCCACTGGGTATGTATGCGTCAACATGGCCCTATCATCGTCACACATTTGAGATTCTTATACTTGATAATATATCTTTGTGTAAGGATCTCTTTATTAATCAGCCAAACTTTTGTTTCCCTTCTCCAATTAATATAAAATTCAGCTTTCCTTTGAATATTTCCTTATTTTTCTTCAAAACAAATAAATAAGTTATTTTTGATAAATTAATATATAAATAAATTCTTAACTTTATATGTTTTTATATATTTAATATAATTTAAAAAAAAAATTGCTGACATAAAATTCTTTTATCGCAAATTTAATATGTTATTGATGATTCTTAATAGATTCTATCAACTTATACATATTGTATGACCATGTATAAATAAATTGATTATAAAATATATTTTGTGGCATTTAATGTAAAATTTGAAAAATAAAAATATAATTAAAAGAATATAAAAATTTTAAAATTTTATTTATTATATTTATTTATTTTTTAATATAAATTATTTATTATTTTATATCATATAAATTTAATTTATTATTTTTGTTTAAAATAAATTATATTTATTTATTATATGATATAAGATTATGAGGAAATTATATTAAAAGATAAAAAAAAATCAAAATAAAAATATTCTTAAATAGGATCTCTCTCCTACATCTTTCTTTCTTATCTCTCCTTCTCAATCCTTAGCAAAAATTGCAATATTCATCAAATGCATCTAAATTAAGACATATCATGCACATCAAATTTACAAACTTTAGCCACAACAATATTGGTAACCTTAAACCCTGAAAAAGCCTTCAAACTCAGTCTTTTTTGGCTATCAAATGAACATACCCTTCCAACCATGAAGTGGAAATCTCAGTTCCACTCTCAAAAATTGCTGTAAAAACTTCCCTAATTTCATTTACCTGTTTTGCCCATATACTTTTTCTCCAAAACCTCATACCCGAACCCAAAACTTGATTTCATTTTCATTGAAGTGAAAGTGCTCAATTTTGCAAAATCCACCAACTCAAACCCTAATTGTAATCAAGAATCCTCGAACTATTTGTTCTAAGCAAACCCAGAAAAGGAAATGAATTGATGGAGTTATTGTTGAAAAGAGGATAGTTCAGAACTGAAGGAAACTCATTTCTAAATGAGGATTTAGATTTCAAGATGTTATGGTCCCACATCATCAGCCTTTGTTATGTGACAGGTAAAGATAATTACTATTTTTTTCTTTTCCCTTTTTTTGTTTTTTGAGAAAAGGAGATGATGTTATTAATTCAAGAAATTGCATACATTCTGCTCGATAAGAGTGGATCTGTGTCAAATAATCTCATCAAATTCTTTTAAAGCTGTCTTAGCTAAGGCATGGGCAACCCTATTTATGTCTTTTTACATGTTGCAAATTAAAACTAGTTAGATGTCTTGTATCTTCTGCTAATTATCCCAGCAATGTGTCCTTTCCTCGCTTGAATTTGATAGGCCGAATAGCAATCAAACTATTTGATTCCACGCATATATTTGTCGAAGACAGTTCAATGGCTTTCTGGATCGCCGTTCGAGTTACCATAGTCTCCAGAATGTCCACCGAGAAGTCACCATCAAGGCTCTTCGTGAAGGTAAATACAGATTCCCATTGGTGATTGTGACAGACCACTCCAATGCTTCTCTACCTTGGCTTGTTGCTACATGAGTATTAATCTTGGTGGAGCTAAGTGCCGGTGGTGTCCAGTGGCTGCCTTCGTGACTCGGCAGTGTAGCTTCCAGTTGCTGCGATTCACTTTTCTAATCAGCGTAGAGTTTCAGGGCCATTTCATCACCACTGGGGGGTTGGGGGGGAGGGTACGTACATTGTTGCTGTACCATCA
Organism: Bruguiera gymnorhiza; assembly: GCA_020883675.1. NCBI lineage: Eukaryota > Viridiplantae > Streptophyta > Magnoliopsida > Malpighiales > Rhizophoraceae > Bruguiera > Bruguiera gymnorhiza. Next base: position 930,704 of record JAIRCJ010000136.1, on the reverse strand, counting down.
TGAATAAATTCCTTACCCTCCAAAGTGCCCAAATAACCATAGCCGCCAACTCTTTCACTTCCTGTGCACCCTATTTAAGCAAAGATTTGAACCAAGAAAGAAAGTCACCAGCACCATCCTCTCTTGTATGCAGACTAAGGAGGCTCATAAACCACACCACTGAAGCCCACAAACAGAAGTACATTACATGGGAGAGGGTCTCAGATTCCCCACCACATCTCATGCAACTTTTATCAAGTAATATCCCTTTGCTGGATAGAGCTTCATTTGTTGGTAAACAATTTTTACAAGCCCCTCTTGCCACCACTTAGTGTCTTGATCAATTAATGCAGACACATGATTATCCTCAACCTTCGTCCTTGGAGATAGCACTTTGAATCCGTTTTGCTGGGGGAGCCAAGGATCAGTATACATGCTGATTCTCTTACCATTGCCGACTACCCATCTTAGTCCCCTTTACAGGGGTTGCCTTGCTTCCATAATACTTCGCCATGTGTAGCTGGGATTATAACCAAGATCGGCCTCTAGGAAGGATTTCCTTGGCAAATAGCAGGCTTGTAAAATACTGAATAAAAGGGACAACTCATTTGTTGTTAGGCTCCAAGCTTGCTTACCTAGCATGGTTTTGTTGAAATCTTAAAAGTCACAAAAACCAAGTCCCCTTTCCGCTTTTGAGGTAGTGAGTTTCTCCCATGAAGCCTAATAGATTTTTCTTTTGCTAGTAGAGCTCTTCCACCAACATTTATTCACTATCAATGCAATTCGTTGCAAATAATCATAGGAAGAAGGAATCAGCTCATGGTTTAAGTCAGGATCACCTGAATCACTTCTTTGATCAAGACTTTCTTCGCATGCACGAGATATTGGCAGGTCAAGATATGTCTGTTTGACTCTCGATGGCTGTGACACCCAAAAAAGCTTGAATTGCATTTTTTTGAGTATCTATCTTGATTAAAGTTAGTTTGCAAAATTCTTTCCTCGGAAAAGAACAAGTGTCTGAAATTATGACCACATGTCAGAAATAAAATGGACGTAAAAGCGCTTGTCACAATTCAATTATGCTTATCCAACGAAGTTATGTGCGAAGTCGTCAATGAAAAGTTGGCTTTGGGATTATGTATAAAATTAAATTATTTATGTAAGACTAAATCTCCCACTAATAGGCTGCACTTGATGCATCGCTTGTAAATGCTTCATATCACAGAAGACACCAATTAAGTCTCATCTCAACGAATTCAGTTCCATTATTGTGGCTCTCAAATGGATTAATATCGAAGATAAAGCTTTGAGGGTTTTGTGTCCCTTAACTCCCTCTTACTAAAATTTCAGATAAACTCTACTCTATTGTAAAGATACTATCTCTCTTGCAGATGTTAAAGCATTTCTTGTTTAGAGAGCTTATTAATATCGAGCAATTTAGAGATATAAGATGGTCTTGTCGATGCTTTAGTCGGAAGAGGAAAGTTCAAAGATGCAACCTCTAACAACGACAATTAGGGGCCTAAATCAAAATCTAAACTTAAAAATATGATTTGTAATTATTGTCATAAGAAGGGATACATTGACTCTGAATGTTATAAACTCAAAAACAAGAAGTAGAATGGAAACAAGGCTGAAGAAGCTAATTTTACTAAAGATGAGTATGACAAATGACAAAAAAAGATCTAAATATGAATGCATCTTATATTCCAGCTGTTCTTATCTTATGATTTCTAAAAAGAAATTGTTCTCCACTTATGAATTAATTAGCCATAGGGCTGTAATCATGGGAGAGAATGCACTTTGTTTTGACAATTATTAAAGGTGCTCTAATTATCATGAAGGCCAATAGAATTGGAGGTCTTTATACGCTGCAATATGTTACCATTGCCGGTGGAGCTTCTGCTGTTACGTCTTCTTTTTCAATATATCATCTTTGCCACTATCTTTATTGCCACATTCAAGAAAAAATCTGACAGGTTCATCCAATCAATCAATATTTAAAAAAAAAAAAAAGAATTCATTTGTCATTACTTTACATGTCCAGAACATTTCGTTTTATTGTGTTATGAAATGAGATCCACACGTACATAAATACGGGATTAAAAAAAAATATAAAGATATGTAATTCGGCTTACAGCCCACGTCTGCAAGCGAAAACATGTTGAAAATATAAAAAGACCAAAGAGCAAAGGTTTTGTTTTACTATAAAAAGACTGTTGTTTTTTTTTTCTTTGATAATTGGAATTACATTTGGCTTTTCCGTTTCAAGTTCTTTGTTTCGGTCGCTATATATATACTATTTTATTTGCATAATTTACTTGTAAAATTAATAAGTAAAAATAATATTGTTGGTGCATAATATTCTTGGTGGTCACGCATTTAGCTTATGTAAAGCTATGAATTTCAGTTAAAAAGTAAAGTGGATAAACCTAATTGTCTCCGTAAGGAAAAAGTCATCGATCATTATTTTAAATTTATAACCAAATACGTGGCTTTTCCGCATGAGTATGATTTGTCATCTTCTTAGGTGCTCAACATTATATTTTATCTCATATATAAAAAAAATAAAAACATTATTTTTCAATTTTACCTAATAAAAATTCACTCGAACTTATTTATTTAAATAAGTAATACTTAAATTTAATTTTAAAACCTAGTTTAACATCGTAAATATTTCTTAAAGGTAATTTCTATCATACTTATTTTTAAAATTATTTATTATATGAATATTTATATTTATACACTGAAATTAAATATTTATATTTTAATTAATTATTTTTATTAAAAAATATTTGTTATTATTGTAACTCTATTTATAATAATATTTTTTGTAATTTTAATTATTTTGTTAATATTATAAAATTAAACAATTTGTTATTAAATGACACTCACCAAAAACTTCATTTTTAAGATTATTTATTAAATGAGCCAAAATTGACTTGATTTAATTCTACTCTTTTGCATTCCTATCTTACTACAATTGACAAAACAAAAATTTTTTGAAAATAAAAATAAAGAAAATGAATTTTAAATGGACCTCCAGTTTAGGTCCATTTGCTCGACTAATTTGGATTGTATATATTTCAAGTATGGGTCAAGAACAATGAATTCTCCCTTACCCCATCCATTATTATGGGTCTTCGTAGTTTGCCGGAGGCTCTTGGGTTAATGCACCATGTTCAAATGGGCAGCTTATAAATAATATAAGTTCCCAAAAAGGGGTAGTTACAAACATCCCTTGGAGAATATTACAGTAATTAAAATTTTAAATCTTTATAAATCTTAGTTCTAATTTTTGGAGGAGGGATATGTGATTATGGGAATGGGAATAGGCCTCTTAATGAATCACAAAAAAGTGTAATTATAAATTTATGTTAACATATACTTTAGCGTGTAAATCTCAAAGTTATGGTTTGGCATATGGGCCATTCCAAAAAGAGTTTCACTCAATTTGTTAACAAGTTAAAAATATTGTTTGCTACTTTGTAACTAAGTGGCTTCCAATTACTAAATAGGGTTATTTGTAGTACTTATCAAGCAGGAAAAAAAAAAGAAATATTAATAATAATCATGGTTATTCAATTGTTGAGAACCAACACATTATTTAAATTTACAATTTGACATCTATAATTTGGCCATTATGTTTAAGAATTATTCTAAGATATACAATTGATGTGAATAGGTCATGCCTTGATTTTTGTTAATTTGATATTACGAGTAGCTTTTGTATATGGTAATAGTTTTTCTTCTCACTTTTGTCAAAAGCATGTTATAGACCCCAGGATTAGGAGATTCATAGCGAATTGACACCTAGGGTCCTATTTCAAATTCAATGGGTTTTTTTTGTTAGGTTGTATGTCAGTGTCATTATTCTCACATATATAAAAATAAAAAGAGAGAAGAAATATGATAAGAGAGATTTTTATATCGCCACATTAATCCTCATTATGACATGTTTTGCTTTTAAGATAAAGGTTTAAACTTGCAGTCTAAAAGGTTGCTAGGGCCATTAGTGTATGCTTTAGAAACTAATATATTGGTTACCATTATAAATATATATTCATGCATATTATTAACTAATTAAAGATATTCTTTATTTTAAATATTATTTATATAATAATATAATTATCAATAAACTCTAAAAATAAAATTTGTAAAATAAATATACTTTATAAATATAATTATGATGAGAATATAATTATGAAATATCTATTACATTCTGATATTATTTTTAAATATTTCTAATTGATATACTATTAAAACTGAACATTGATGTAACTATAAGACTAAAGTTTATCTTATAGATTGGAGTATGAAGATACTTAAATAAACATGTAGGTGTTTGTTAGTTGAACAAGTTTATTGAATTGACTTAAGAATTTCCAAATGAAATATAACTTGTATGTTTAAAGAATTTCTCGTATGATGGTTGTATAAATAATTTTTAGATTGAAGATCCTTAGGGTATTTCATATAAAAATTAGTGTATTTTGATTTCATCTTTAGGTTGTCTTAATTAAGTATTGCTTTTGGGGGGTGAATGTTAAGCATATTATGAAGTATATGGAGATAGTTAGAGTGATTAATAAATGATTGGTTGTTATTGGTATAACCATTAGTTAAGTGATTTCATCTTTAGGTTGTTTTAATTTCATACCTTATAATTAATTAAAATATTAATATGAAGAAAAGATTAAACTACATTAAGAGACTACATGTTAAAGAGATAAGTCAAATTATTTTGATAGTCCTAATATTTCGGTAGTCATGATATATGATTAGACAATCTTGATTTATGAATATGAATTAATTAATTAAAAAATAAATGATAAATTAAAAGAATTTAAGTTATTTAATCCTTTGAATTATAAGTTATATTCATCACTAATATGTTAGGATTGTAATATGTTACACACATAAGTATAATTGAACAAATATAAAATCAAATTGAACTTGACTAAAAATTTGAAAATTTTTTGGGATCAAATATATGATATTTGAAAATATAAGAATTGAAGTCATTTAAATAGGGTTATAAACTCATAATCCTTATAAATGCCTCACTACATCGCCAGCCACTGAATGCCTAGCATATTGGGGTTACTGACCTCCATTCATCTCTTCCTAAAAGGGTTTTAAGTTATAAGAGTTGTTTTTTTTTTTTTTTTAGGATTAGGCTTAAAAGAGAAGAAGAATTGAAAATTACTTTAATAATAATTTTGTCTTTTAAACTAAGTTGTGATTATACTTAAATTTTCATTTTTCTAGTATATATATTCAATAAATATCTTTGTAATTTTTAATAGTGATATCAAAGTCTAAATTTGAAATATAATTCCATTACATGTTTAATTATTTTGGATTATCAATTTGATTAACTTATATATTAATATGATGTTTTCACAAATTTATAATTTTTCTTTGATCTAATTTTTGGTTAAACAAAACTCCAAAAAAAAAAAAAAAGGGTTAGCACTCAATAGACCAAATTTGGCCTTGATTTTCCAAGCATTTGTATTATGAAAAGCCAAAAGAATGAGTAGCGTGCTTAAGTATATGTATATGTATGCCTATGCATGTGTACTTAGACAAAGGAAGGCCAACTCGACCTTACTTTCCCACCTAAGGGTTGCAACCATAAGGCAGCAACCACGTGGCCACATAGGTGGATATGTTGAAGTTGGTGATTGCCAAGGTTATGCAGTGGCTATACAAAGGTGGTTATGCAAGTCAAGGCTTTGCAGCTAGTTGGTACACTTTTGAGGACACACATCCATGATATCAAAAAACATTCTTGTTCTTGTGTATTGACTCAATGTTGGATAAATTTCAATAAAGCTATAATATAATTAAAATTCTAATTTTCTAAATTGTTTAAAAAATTACACTCTTAATTTGATTATGTTATTGAATTAAAAGAGTTTTAGTTTAATTATAATTTAGAAAATTATTTTGTAAATTATATTATTGTTTAACTAAGATTAAAACATCTTAATTAGATTAGGATTAAGGAATTAAATCTAAACTAGATTTTTTATTTAATTAGAAAATTGTTTTCTAATGCAATAAAACATTTATTTGGAATAGTAAGTCTAACTGAATAATATAATCTTTTCAAACTAAAAGTCTATTTAAAATAAGAATTATAATTTAATAATAAGTTATAATTTGATTAGGACATCTATTTATAATAATAATCTTGACTAAAGGTTAAATTCTTTTGATTAAGTAAAAATTGACAAAACATTAATTATGTGATAGTCAATGTTGATTCACTATAACTTTTGAATTGTAAGGAGTTATAGGGTTTGTAAAATGTTAACAAAAAGCTCTTTTTGAGCTTTTATGAGATATTTAGACAAGATATCCATTCAAACATTTATGAATTTAGAATTAAAAATAAAACATTTAAAACATTTTTGGGGCAACTAAAGTTTGAATAATATATCTTTTAATTAAAAAAGTATTTTCTAGTTAAATTAGGTATTTAGTTTTGAACATAACTTTTAATTGAGGTACTATTATGAATTGATAACATCAGATTCATTTAATTTAATATTTTCAAAGATTGAAAATATTACTTAAATTTTATATAAGATCAATAGCTAAAATTAGATGTGTTTTCCTTTTATTTGCATAATATGATTATGATGACATGATGGATGATTATAGGCATATAGACCGATGTGATTATGTTTATTAATGGTTAAATGAATATAAGTTTTGAAATATAGAAATTGTGTTCCCAACTTTTCTCTTATTCTCTAGTTATAAATTCCTTTCTTATATAAACTCTCATTAAATGTAACTTCTTTTTAAATTATACAATGGTTATGTAATTAGAGAATTTAGGATTTAAATAAAATATATATTTGTAACCATGAAGATTAAATTAAAGACATTAAAGGAGACATCAAAAGGAGGTTGTAAGTAAGAGGACTTTGGAAGACCATGTTGTAATCAATTGGGATTTGACCATTTAACTTTTTTCTATGGCTCGGGTAGTTAGCTTAATAAAGTCCATAATCATTCATATTAGGATCATATGCTAGGGTTGTAAAATATGTATGTGATATATATTGCTATCGTGATGCTAAGGCATGAGATTAAAATTAAATACAACATCTCTCATTCACAATATTAAGTACATGTTAAGAATATGGTGAGATTCTTTTTATTAATATAGTATAAAATTAAAGTTCTATTTAAGGGAGATTTGTTCGGTTACCTCAAGGTATTCTTAACCCGAATATGTTTAATACTATAATTGATGAGTATAACTTAACTAAATTTATTTGATTTAGATGAGTTACTTCATGACCACATAAATTTAAAGGCATTGATTAGGTGAAACATATATGATATGTTTAAGTAAGGAGTTGTCACCTATCCAATTTGTGATTCACATAAGATGTGATTGATAAATTATGTTATCTATATAATTTATTTTATTTGACTTGTTGGGTAACTTCGAGGTCAAATAAATTAAATAAGAACCTAGTCCACTAAAAGATTTTTTATTAGATTTTTTAAGTCAATGGAGTTACTTATTGACTTGAGTAAAATAGTGAAAGTAACCAAAATGATTAAAGTCCTACTCTATTTTAGTACATATGCAAGAAATTAATATTCCTCATTACATGATTTTGTTAGTAGAACAAAAGGAGTAACAATTTTTCTTTCATTAGCATATCGATGCTAATAAGCTTATTAGATTGAATTTTTGGATTGGTATAACATTTTGGCAATTGTTCTCAAATAAGACAAAATAGGTTTGTCTAGTTATACTTCATAATCTCAAGTTATTTGATCTTATAAAGGACACTGTTAATAAAGTTAAGGAGACTTATCAATATCATAAGATGATAATGATGTGATGCTAGCTAGTAAATCTCTTGAACTTTGATGACAACAAAAATTATGAATACCAATACACCATTATTGCAAATCTCAAGGAATTAAATATTATACATGACAAACTAAAAGGCATAAGACACTAAAAGGAATTATTTTGTTATGAGATGACAAAAGGATTTTCAATGAACAATAAGTTTTCTAAAGATATTTGGTTAATTTGAAAAATTAAGCCAATCAAATTTTGTCAAAGATCATGAGTTAAATGTTAACTTAATTTCCTCATCTCTACCTTAGAGTTATTTTCAGTTTAAGATGAATTTTCATATGGATAGATGTTTCATTAATTGAACTATTGGATATACTCATGATTGTATAAACATCTTATGGAAGGTTATCTCACTCTTCTTATAGATTCACTTTAAGAATGAAGAAGAAGAATTAAAATAGATAGACTCAATTAAAATGCAATTTAATCTAGAGGTATTAAAAGGGTAACATTAATTGTATATATCATTAGAAAAGAAATTGTAAGGTTTCTTGTCTTCCTAAAAAAGGCAAAACTTAGGGAAGTTTCCTTCTAGAAACTTAAAAGACACTTGTAAAGAAAGGCTTGTTCTCAAGGTATATGATAATAAACCTAAATTAGATAATCATTATCCTTTACATGAGATTACTATTTAAGTCATATCAATGAAACAAGAATCACCAAGTTTCATAAAGATGATTACTTGGATTCATTTGATTATAAATTATATAGAATATTTGAATCTTATTTACTGGCTAAGATGGCTAAATTACCCTTTACATGAGAGGGAAAATATTTAATGAATCTATTAGATTAATAAATTAAGATATATATGGTCTAAAAACTATTCATGATAAATGAGGTTTCTCATATTTCATCTAATAAACCATATCAAATATGATTGTAAGTATTTAGAGAAATAAAAATCTAAAATCTTCTAAAAAGTTCAAGGAGTTCAAGATAGAAATTGAGAAATAAACTTGTAAAAGTATTAAATTATATCGATTAGATCAAGATGAAGAATACTTAAAACAAATTTAAGAATTATCTTAAAGAGATTGAGGTTTTCTTAATATGAACTCCTTTTGAAAAGTTAAGGAGTTCAAGAAAAGAAAAACCTTACATTATGAGATATTATATGATTTAGGAAAAGTCAAGCATTTTCAAATCTTTTCTTTAAAATTATGCCATTGAAATTTTTACTTCTAAAAGTTTCCTTCCAAATCAATTGATAAGATTTAATACGAGATATAAAATGTTAAGAGATCTAACTTGTAATATTATAAGATTTGGAGATGTGATGCTAACGTGAAACATCTATTGTTTGATTAGTTTAGACTTAGATCAAATAATCACATCATTTTGGGATATCGATAAATAATTGATGAATAATGTTTCTACTATATAGTTGAGCAAAAGAGTTTGTCTTAAAGCCTACTACGTTTCTAAAGAAGAATTTGTTCTTTAAAAGAGCAGTGGAAGTCAAGGAGAACTTGAAAATGTTTAGGACCCATAATATGACATATAGATAGATCTTAAGTTGATGGTACTTGTATTAGATGTATGACCTAAGACTTAATAATATAAGAAACTTTGTAAATCTAGTAAAATACATCATGTTATACAGAGAGATGAACTTCTCTTGAAAGTATGAGATGGTGTATTACTCATTTAAGACGAGTCTACTAGCTATAAGGAAACAATGTGTGACATTGATTCTAATAAATGACTCAAGGTCGTAAAATCCATAATTCATGTGCATTAACTAAGTAAAGACTTTGGTTGATACACTTAAAAGGAAACCTATTGGATATGAGTATGTCTTTAAAAGAAAGATAAAAATGAATGGTTATGTATTAACATACAAACTAGGCTAGTAATCATAGGTCATAAATAAAGCTAAAGAGTTGATTTTAATTAAATTTTTTAACTTGTATCCATGCTTAAGTCCATAAGGTTTTTATTTACCACCATTTCATATTATGAATAAGCAAGCATTGCAAAGTTTAAACATCCATTTTGATAAAAGGATCAAAATATTTGATTTTATCAAAGGAATATATGAACCTGGTGTTTACCAGAATGTTAGTAGGAGCATAATATTTTTCTAATGTTTTATGTAGATGATATATCACTAATAAAAAATGGTATACAATTATTCAAATCCATTGAAATTTGTAGTTCAAGAATATTATCTATAAAAGACATAGGGAAGCAACCTACATTATGGAAAGGATCTAGTGAGAAAATTAGAATGATTTAGATTTATATAGATAAATTTAAAAAGTTATTTTTAATTGTCTTAGTTTGAGTATAAATTGTTAAAGTTGTTTAGCAATAGAAGAATCCAAGGAGAGATTTTTGTTTACATCTCATAATATAAGTCTTTTTAAAGATATGTGTCCTAAGACTTAAGAGAGATAGATTAATAAGATTTATTATGTATGTGATATTATATATAATACTAGATGTATTTAATGAGTATATATGATACTAATCCAAATAAAGGTCATTAGATAATAATTAGAGATATTTTGAAGTATTTGATAAATATTAAGAATGAAGTTTTAGTCAAAAGAGAAATTGAACTTAAAGTTCAATGATATTAGGATGGTACATTTTAGTTTGTTAAAGACAATTAAAAGTCATCATTTGAATCAAGTTTCTACCCCAAATGATAATATTGTAAGTTAGAAGGGTTCTAAACTTGAGATAATCATTATATTTGAGTATATCTTGCATATGATGCAGTGAAATAGGTAATTTTGAATCAAGTAGTTCATTATTGAACTTAGTGAGGTTTTAAGCAAGTAATTGTGTACTATAACGATAATATAATCATTGTATAAGGAACCTAGGTCTTATAAATGATCTAGTTATATGCTTGAATGATTACTTCTCATCATAAAGATGATGAGTGGAATAATGTAAACATAAAGAGAGTACTTACTTAAGATGATTTGAGAAATCCTAATGCTAAACCTTTGCTCAAATAAGAATGTCTTTGTTATATTAAGAGATATGGTATATGATATAAAAGCAATTGGTTAGAGTACAATATATTTATGCATATTATTAATCAATCAAAGCCATTTTTTTTCTTTTGTATTATTTATATAATAATATAGTTATCAATAAAATTTATAGATAAAGTTTATGAAATAAATATATTTTGTAAAGGTAGTAATGATGAGATCATAATTATAAGATACTTATTGTGTTAAAGTATTATTTGTAAATATTTTTGATTAATGCATTATGAAAACTTGACATTGATAAAGTTATAGGACTAATAGATGTTATGTTTCTTTCTTATAAAGAAAATAGTTGATCTTATAGATTGAAGTATGAAAATATTTAAACAAATATATAGGTACTTGTTAGTTGAACAAGTTCATTGAATTGCCTCATTATAAGAATTTCCAAATAAAACATTAATTGTGTGTTTAAGGAATTTCTTATACAATAGTTGTATAAATGACACTTAAACATGAGATTACCAAGATATCTCATATAAGAATTAATATATTTTGATTTCACTTCTTAATTGTCCTAATCAAGGATCATTTGCAAGGATGAGTATTGGACATATTATATGCAGATAATTAAGTGATCAATATAAGATTTGTCACTATGAAGTAATTATGAGAGAATGTTCTATTTGTTCCGAAAAAGTAATGAATCAAAAAATACTTATGCAAGGTGGTATAATCAAATTCACAAGGAGTTATAATATTATTTATAAAATTAATGACCATATGATTGTTTGACAAGTAATATAATTAGATAATATATGATAAATATTAATTTTATACTTTATGTTCTATCATATGGATAGTCATGATATATAATTAGATGTCAATTTCAATTTAAGAATATGAATTGATTAATTAAAAAATTAAGAATACAATAAGAGAGTTTAATTTATCTAATCATTTATGATTATAATTCATATTCATTGTCAAAATGTTAATTTTCTAACGAGCCATATATATAAAGATAATTGAGAAAAATATAAAATGAAAATAAGGTTGGACTTGATTGAAAAGTTTGAAAAATTTTGTAATTAAATATATAATATTTGAAAAAATGACTAAAGTATAATTTATTAAAAATTGATGCAAGTTACCAAAATAAGGTTCTACATTCAAAATTCATATAAATGCCTTGCTATATGGCTAGATTGTAAGACTTATTTCTTTCTTGTATGTGTGAATTACTGTTAGAAGTTAGATACTTAAACGTTAATAGTTTGCAATAATTTGTTAATAGATTTAAGAGTGAAGAAAGACTAAGTTGTAATTATATTTAATAAGTAATTGATTTACTCAAATAATTAAAATTTTAAATTATTATTTTTGTCATATTTTATTTGATAAATATTTTTGTAATTCTTAATAGGAGTAAGAATATTGCAATCACCCATTGATTCGTTGACCATACTTGTCAACATTTTATTTGCATTAATCTGCATTATCTTTATATCACAAGGAACCCATTGAAACATAGAAAAGGAAAATTTTATTATCATTAGCAATTTTACACATAGAAGCTTCTTATGTTAATATCGTATTTCCCTTTTTTTTTTATTAGCACTTTAATATTATCTTTCTTAGACTGATAATTAAAGCAATGATGTACTTGACATGAAAATTTTTATTTTTCTTTTTTTGAAGATGAACTCGACCCACCATAGTGAGTTAAGGCAAAGCTAGGACTCATGACACCCTAGTTTTACACATGAACCATACGATAGGCCAAAAAAAAAAAAAAAAGCCAAAAAAAAATCGGTGATGTTGTGCAAGCATCTTCACTGGTGTCTAGTGTAGAGGGAATAACACGATAAATTTACTACATTAAAATGGTACAAACCCAATGTAGATGAAATTAAGACGTATATATCCGCTTTAGGCATTATAGGATTTTTCATCCTTTTATGTCTTAACTAGACTCTTGGTCGCAAAACAATCCAAAAGGGATAAATTGGTTAAATAAAAAATACGTTCCTAAATTGTGAAAAAGCGAGCAAACAAAATTAAACTCTACGATTTAACGAGGTTTGACTATTCTTTAACTCTCGTCATCTTCTCAGGGTTTTTCCAACTCTGACAATTTTAATCCACTATCAATCTCCCCGAACAAGGAGAAAAACTTCCTTACATACAGGATCACTCGACTACAATTACAACTTTTCACAAATCACTTGAGCTCACAAGCTCATTTCTCAAACACCTAACACTCTAGCACTCTTTTTACACTTTGAGCACACTTGCTCTACGAGCTCGTTCTTTTGCTTCTGTTGCTCTCTAGCAAAGAATAATTTCATGTTAAGAATTTTCAAGATGTTATTGGCTACTGTATAAAAGTGATTTTATATAAAGAAAATAACTTTTTTTAGCTGTTTATCGTTAATAAGTTTCCATCTTGAACGTTGGTTAGATTTGGCAGGCTTCTAGAAATGTTGCCTTCTAAGTATTGGTCAACTTGTTGAATTCTTGGTCTGGTCGACTGTGCCAATAATTGATTCTGCTCATCAGAGGCGTTCTAGTTCCGTATTTGATATATTTCGCTGGAGCTTTTCAATTCTTGCCAAAATACATATATCGCCAACGAATGTTTGCCATATAATTATTATTTCACCACCATAGCTCTTTCTATAATTTCAAGATGTTGCTGACGAGCCCTTTTTAAAAATTGTTGTGTCTGCATGAATGTGTTAGAGCTCCTTTCCTTTTCGAGCTTTATCAGATTTGTGTTAGTTTCCATATGAGAATCTTCAAATTTAAGCTGGAAACTCCTTTTTTTGTGTGATACTAAAGTCTTGAGATTCTTTCCTTTTAACTTATGGAGACTTATCTTTTTGCCCATAATCCCAAGTGAAGATTTTGAAGATTTTTCTTCAAGGGAATTTTTGAAAGGTCTTAATTAGGACTTTCAATGAGGATAATCAAATTCAAACTTTCAATGAGGATGATCAAATTCAAAAAATAACAACCAATAGTCTAGTGAGTATGCCATTTACTAGAAGAATGATTAAATTAAAAAATGCTCAATAGACCAAAGATCAGACAACTTACCATTGCAATAATTAATTCCAAAATAAACAACTCATACAGCTGTGCAATGTCTAACAGTCATCAATATGATTGAATCTAAAATATAATCAAGAAGCATGAACCATTGACTTGCCATAAACATGAATAAATTCAAATCTTTTAAGCACGTAAAGCAATGATCAATATAATTACAACATTCACTATAATCATGTTGGCACATCAAAATATTCTAACTAGGGTGCCTGATCTAACTTTCTTTCCCTTTTTGATGATGACAATATGATTGATATGGAGAATAAAAATTTAAACACAAAGATTTAATGCCCCCTCTTAATACATGGTTCCCCTTCCTAAGACAATGAACGCATTAGAGCAATCAATCAAACTCAATCACAATAGGCAGACGTGATCACATACTCCTAATCTCGTGACATCATAAAAATACATAAGCTAGAGCAATCAAGCATGAAATCACATTGCCAACCAAGCGTCCAAGTTTCAAACTTAAACACAATCATCTATACTAGGAAATACCAAAAAATAGAAATATTTAAGGCTAATAAAAATCTGTCCTAGGAAAGAAAGGAAAGGGCTGGAAAGTTATGAAGATCTCAGTCTCAATCAATCAATCATCTTCATTCTCTCCCTTTGGCATCATAAAAAACGGGCAAAGGATTAGTTCTTTTTCACTCGTCTATTTGAAAAATTTTTGAGGAGGCTCGATGATTTTGAAAAGAAAAGGATGCGATTCGTTTAAGAATTTTTGGTACATTGAAAGGAAAGAACTTTGCAATACTTGTGGTCTATCGAAAACAATGACGAGCAGGGATCCATTGTTCCATTGAGGGCAAAAATAGCACTGATTGAGTGCTTCAGTTTGGACATAAAGTTTTGAAAAGAATTTTCGCACACATATTGAATCAAAACAATCCGAACATACCTTAAACATGAATAATCATCAATGACATGAATAATTATTCACAAAATCAAATAGAATGCAAACATGAATGTCTAATTCCCATCTACCTTGCCCAATCTCTCTCTAATGCTCAAGAACCCTTCTTCACTCAGTGATTTTGTAAGGAGATTCGCTAGCCCGTCATTAGTGCCCACAAAATCAAGAATAGCATCCCCTTTCAACCCATAATCTCTAATAAAGTAATGTCTCGAGTAAATTTGTTTGGTTCTAGAGTGATAGATGAGATTTTTGGTGAGGTTAATGGTACTCTTATTGTCACACTTGATTGGCATTTTAGAAAAATGCAATTTAAAGTTATAAAGTGTTTGTTTAATTCAAAAAAGTTGTGAACAACAACTTCTAGCTATAAGTGATTTGGCTTTAGTCGTAGAGAAGGCTACATATCATTGTTTTCTATTAGACCCTAGAACTAATGCACTTCCTAAAAATTGGCAAGATGACATGCATTGGGCTCGAAAGAAATGTTGTAATTACTGTCACAAAGTTGGCTAATGCTAAATAAGTTAAAAATAAGACCTTTAGCAAAAGACACTGAATTAATAGTAGGAAAATTACAATTACAGATTTTGCTAATTATGTTACCTTTAGCATTGTCACCGAATTTTACATTTTTCTTTGTCTATCACTTTTAGGGAGTTAAAATTTTCTGCATTGCCAATCCTCGTCTCTTTCAAGTAAAATTGCATGAAAGTCTCCTAACTTTAGATACCCAAGTTTGCTTGGGCCTTGGAGTCAATTTATTACTTCTAGCTCCACATAAAGATATCTCATGCTCTTAATGCTTTTCCTAATGTTCTATGCATATGTCATGTGTCTATAATCCCCACAATAATTGTATTTAATATGATATTTCTCACGAGAAAATGTATATCCATGAGATGCTTTAACAAAATTGGTTTTATGTGGCCATGATGCATGAAAATTTTCATGCAATGATTTTCTAGTCGTGTGCCTTTGATGTGATATGGATGCATGAGAGTGTTTGTGTGGGTAGCCATGATTTTGAGTTTGTGTGAGTGACATGCAAAAGTATAACCAAAATCGCTTCTATTATTTGTAGGTCTTTGATAATCAAGTAGCCATTATGTTAGGGTTAGATTCATGAGGTTTCCAATAAAAATTTGGAAAGTTAAAATAGCTATTTTCATGAATAAAATCAAGGAGAACCTTTTTATCTTTTTGAAATTCAATTTGAAAAGAGGTCAAAGACATGATGAAGATAGAATTATAACACTTGAAAAACTTTGAAAATTTATTAATAACAAGATTGAAGACTTACAAAGATAGAAAAGTTGAAGAAGCATCATTGAACTTTCTTTCTTAAACTTCCACAATTTTAAGTATTTGTGCCTTTCAAACTCTACCTCTCTCTTCTGAGAACAGTCTATTTATAGATAGAATTTTTTTGGACTTAAAAATGTTTGAAGTCTAAATAACGTAAGAGCTTACAACATTCTTTATTATTGCTCCTACGGTCGACATCCCTTTTGAAAAGCAGTGGTTCCCTTAGTTGTAAAGCTATTTAATCAGGTCAGGTTCGTAAGCTTGATCCTCATTGTCGAAATATGAATCATCCACTTGTTCTTTTGTGTCCTCTTCTAAAACTTGAGACAGGGCCTATTTTAACTTTCTTTAGTATTTTTCTGGAGGTCCACTTGATGCTAAATCTACTTGAATTTTGAGGGAAGGTTTGGAAAAGGCATACAATCATCGAACTAAGTGAAAAGAATAACTTGAACATATTTTATAAGTCGTGTATTGTAAATTGAAAGGAAACATACGAACAACATTTATTTGTAATGATTGCATAGTTCATGATTGAAGTTGAGATTGATGACCTATAATGCACTCATTTATAAAGTAAGAAAAGAGAAAATGAGGTCACCCACGTAAGAAAAATGTTTAAGAGCGAGTTATTGATGTTTCACCATGAAATCTTGTGAGAAGAGGTTGTAATGGAGAACAATGTTAATGATGGCACAAAAATGTTAGCTTCCTGTGATAGCAAGATGCTCATTACATGAAAATATTAACAAATATTTGTTTTTCAAATGGTTTGACAAGTTATGCTTATTCACGTAATTAACCCCTTCTTTGTCAATAGTACTAAATTGTGGTGTGTTGAATATACTAACTTAAAATGACATTATTTTGTCAAGATGACAAAAGATAAATTGGGATAGGATATACATTGAAAAAATACAATCCGAGGGAATCAAGTTTAGACTGAGCAACTACATCAAATAGGCCACAAGTCATGCAAAGGGCAAGGCTGCCATAAAATTATTGGCCAAGATTGTTTTTGACCAGTATGCTATGCCTGTTGGGAAAGGAGTAATTCTCAGTTAAGGAAGAGTTGCTGTTTTCTTGCGTCACAATGAAGATTGGGAATAATGAACCTAACTTGTAAATTTTTTTTTTTTAACTATATTTGTTATAGAGGATAATAAATAAAACATAAAAGATAGATAAGTAAAATGGATGTGAGGATTAGATGTAGGAATTGGACATTGGCCCACATTAATCAAACTTAACTGTTAGTTGCAGTTGGTCCATTATTCATCAAAAGACATGCCAATTGAAAGTAATGGTTAAGATTAAATAATGTGACCCTGCGTCCAATCCCCGAGTCCAATTCCTGCGTCTATGTACAAGAAAAAAATCTTGAAAGCGAGGAAGCTTTGAGTATGGACTGTAGTAGATGTAACAATAATTTTGCCAAAAACTTGGAAGTTTTCTGTTTCAATATTTAGTCGAGAAATTTCCAGTGTTATTATCGAGGATCCCAATAAAAATTCTCTAATGCAATGTGAGTGTGCAAGGATGATGTTGAGACATTGGGTTTCAAATTTTCTAAGTGTTATCTTATTTTTTTTTTTTAGTTTAAAAGTTTGACTAATCATAATAGCGTTTGTAATTAATTCAAGCGAAAAATGATTTGTTTCTAGGTTGCTTGCATTATAGTTAATCAAGTTCTTGTATTGTTTGTTGAACTGGCTGCAAATGCAGTTGGAGAGGGTCCTTAAACACTATTTTTGCCTAGATTTTGTGCAAGTATAAATGTACATGAACTATAGGAAGTCCATTATGGGATACTAATATCATAATTTTCTTATATTTTGATAATATAATATCAAATTTTCTTATATTTTTTATTTCCATCACGTACATCAAATTGTAAAATTGTTCTTTTGTTAGATTGTTCTCATGGAGGCTGTTTTGAAGATGGGGAACAAAGAGGACGTGGTTTCGGTGGCCAATTTTGATATTAATTATGTTAAAACTTCAAAATAGAACAATGGGTGAGCACAATCATATTAAATGTTTATGTATTCATATTATAGAGTTCTCTAATCATAGAGTATATTATTTGGATAATAAGATTTGCCTTATTCTTATTATATAATGATTGCAATGTATTTTGACTTAAATTCATGAACACTTGAGACGGAATGAGGGTACCTAATTTTCATTATAAGATATAAGATAACACATCTTATTGTTTTAGTAACGAATGAATGCTATGTTGTTTACCCTGATATTTGTGGTTTGCTTTTGTCATATTCATGGAAAGCAATTCAGGAAGGAATATATTTTTAAACCTTACTATGGTGCTGTTAAGTTTTTGACTGGCGTCCAAAAGGGATAATCACCGCATAATATTTCTGCCATTGTGGTCAACTTTAGGGTGGTCCTATTCCTGCAAGGGAGTATAAAATCTCTCGCATTGATTCCTATCTCTTAGGATACAAATTGTAGTAGGAAAGAAACTTGATAGAAAAGAAATGGTGAGAAAAAGTTGAAAGATAGAAAATCACCTTTTGAAATCCTTTTTCAATATAAGATGAAAAAAGTGGGAAAGAAAAGAAAATAAAAATGAATGTTTATGTTTGGATGATAGGAAAAAAAATTGCTTTTGAAATTAGCCATTTATCTTTATATACTACCTATTCCTAAACCATGACTTTGAGGGGAAGGTGGTAATTTTCCCACAATGTTGATATTTTAAGCGACGTTTCCTTTCACTTTCTCACCAATTTGGTGAGAAGGTTAAAATGAGGGTCACATGACAATTTTCACAAGATTTTTATTTTTTTTCTCCAATGGGAAATCCAAACAATAGAAAATTTTCTTTTCATCCCCATTTTCTTTCACACCATTTTCATTCTTACAAGTTTCTCACAAAACAAACATATTTTTTTACAGGACTTAGAGGCTGTAGGATTGGTGGCAGTGGTGGGCTCAGAGATACAGAAAAGTTTATGATGCTTCCTGCGTCTTGCAAACGTTTTTCCATTTAATTGTTTCTGTTATGGTAAATGAATGAGAAAGAAAATCTTTACAAGGAAAATTTTCAGAAAAATGAATAATCTAGGCATAGTTTGCTCACGAGAAAGAAAGTGGAGGTAAGTATGAAATGAAATATTTCGCATGGGGTCACCAATAGTGGTTGTTTCAACTTGGTTAGAAGAAATATCAAATTTATGGTCTTTTATGAAATTATAAATAAGTGATTTCACAATTTCAAATTTCATTCATTTTATTTTTATCGTTTTTTGTTCGTTTCATATTTTGTATTAAAATAGTGTACATTTTTGGAATAGGGAGTTCGTAAATAGCATTGCTCTCAATTTCAACATTTTAATCACCTCTCAAAATAGTATAGTTTAAGTATGCTTGATCTAATGAAACAGTTTGTCGCCCAATGTCACCCTCATCGATTTTAAATATGAAATATGAACCATTATGTTACAAAACATATTTTATGTAATATTGATGGAAAAAATAGTTGAAATTAATTATTTAAAATATGAAAATAATATGACCTTCAATATGGCCTTAGTTTTTTGCACATAGGATAATTATTGCTATTTTTGTTTATCAATAGTAACTTTTTCAATTACTATAATATGACATACGTAGTCTTTGATAATAGATTGCATTTTTTTTAAGTTTTGAAAATTACCATAATGCTAATAGTACTTTTTCAATTATCACGATATTTTATGCATTAGGATTAAGTTACTACGTCATAAAATTTATTCCCTCGGAATATCCATAAGAGATGTGAAAAGCGTATCTATTGAAATTTGGATAGATATGTAGTTGTTGTCATAGTATTTATTGAATATAGTTAAAGGAATTACTGATAAATCTTCGGAGGAAATCAAATTAAAGAGCCCCCACATCGACTACAATTTTTTATTTTTTTTAAAAAAATTGTTTACTAGGGATGCAATGGCGGGGATAATAATTTGTGCAAATTAATTGTCAAAATATGCATAAGTTTTTTGCTTAGTTGCCCAAAGTGCTAATTTTGGGCTTCAATTATTTTTAAATTTTATCATAAAATAAAACTTAAAAAAAATAATGCCAACTATCACATTTTGTGTTGGAAGTATAGTAGTCACGTTAATAGTGTAATTACTGCAATTGGATGAACAAAAATTAGTTTTAAATTTTTATAATTAAATTCTTAATTTGTTATTTAAATTTTATATTTTTAAATTCATTTTAAATGAAAGTAATTAAACTATTAATAATTTTCATTTGATTAATATATAATTTTTAACGATTTTCATTGCTTTCCTTTTAAATAAAAATGTAAAGATTTAAGAGTTAATTGTAAAAATTTATAAAAATTTAAAATCAGTTTTTTATATATCCCATTAAACAACATATCTGAATTATCTACAAGAAAATTGAGATGCATAGCTGGGAGACGGAGATTTGAAACACAGGTGCACTAGTGGTTGCACGTTTTGATTATTAATCATTATTGTTCTATTGCCCTTTCAAGCAAATAATTTGTATAAATGATAAAGAGCTCTAAATCTAATAAAATTGTCATTTTCAGAGAGTATTTGTTTGTCTATATAAGGTGTGATTTATTATAGAATTTATGCTGGACATATAATTTTAATCATTTGATAACATAGAAATTTGATTCACCCTGATTCTCTATGGTCCATATAAAAAGTTCATAAAACTAATATTTTTGAAAGCTAATGTAATATTCAAAAACTCTATTTCTTCTAAATTATCACACTGTAGGACATTTCGCAAACCCACATATTGTTTAAAAGGTGTGCCTCCGCAACAGTGTCGAACAATATTCAATCACATCAACCTATAAAAATTTGCAACAAGTAAAGAAAAAAGAAAATTCAAAATCCCTCCTTCAAAGTATAGGTTTAGCCTTGTATGTCCTTCATAATATTATTTTTAAGTAGTATAGAGGTAAAAAATAGCTGAATACTTGACTTGAAAAAAACCCCTTACACTTGCGTCCTATAATAAGTATCATTTTGCAGTAACGGAAGCTATATTTGAGAAGAAATGTCAAGGTGACTAGCACCATGTGATGAAGGTACGGCTTTCGATTCTTGGCCATTGTTTAGCATCTACATATTTTATTTATTTCAACATTTTCACATTTCATTTAACATATCATCAAAAAAAGTGAAATCTAATAGGATGTTCATTGTTTGTATGTTGGCAAGAATACCACGATTGTTTGAACAATTAGATGAGTTATATGATTGGAAACGGTAGCCGTGCATGTCTTGCTCCATGTGCGGTGACATCTGTGATGAGGAGCACTCATTGAGAGCTCAGTTGAGCTCCTTGATCAAGGTACTGGTAGAGGAACTTAGCGTGCACTAGACTACGCGATTCCTCACCCAACTGCCAAGAGACATGAAGATAGTGTTATATATGTTGGGGATGCAAGAACAGATGAGGGGACCTTAGGGTGCAGGTCCGAGCAATGCCATGCCTATTGCAAAAGCCGATACTTGTGCCTCCATAGCCCCATCCAATAAAAAAAAAGTGCAAATTATGTCTTAAGAGCAACAACTCCAATCCATGGTGCTAGGAGGCAAAATTAATGGAATCAAGCTGGTTGAGATGCCAAATAGCATTGCCTAGTTCTTTTTTTTTTTTATTTGGCATAGCAGATCCAGCTAATCTTGTTTATGTGATTAACATAAGCAAATATATAGACTTGGTGATGTGGGTTTGAATTTGGAATTGATGACGATATTAGTTTCTGGATCTAGATGACATCTTCAATGATTTTCCGCCACAGCAGTGAAACGATCCATATTGAGCATTAGTTTTGACTGAATGTAATAGGTTGTTGGAAAGAAACATTTACGTTCTAATTCATTTGTTCTCCTTTTTAAAAAACAATTATTCGATATTACAACCCTTAGTTATTTATCTTGATGTCAATATTATGTGGAACAAAAATTTATTTTTTTTAATTAATATTTTAGAATAGTCATCTGATTACAATTATTTATCATATCCAATTCTATAAGTAATGAGTTGTTAGATGACAAACTTTATAACTTGTGTTCAAGTGGGCCTTTTATAGATTTGACTACCCCAGGTATCTTACAAGGAAAACTCTTCACATTCCAAATACTGTTAATAAATATAACTTCTATATATTTTTTTCAAAAAGCATTTTAGAAAAATTAAGATACATAAAATGTACATTATAACGCTAAGTATGATTATGTTCCCAAGTTTTTGTATTGTTTCCCCTTTATATAAGTACCACATTACAAATGTATTTTAAACACAAATAAAAAAACCAATTGCATTAAATGTTGATGTTACATGATGAGAACCGTAGACATGAAGGGTGGAAGGCTTCAAAGGATGCAAAAAGTCCATTGCACGTTCTAGAAGGCCCAATAACACGAGCTAGGGCTTCAATGGATGCAAGAGGTCCATTGCACATTCCAGAAGGCCGAGGTAGGGCCAGAAAGATTAAAGAAGCACTAAATGGGCTGATTAAGGATGCTCAGGCCAACCCAGCTTCAAATGGTGCGAATTTAAACTTGGAAGAGAGTCCAGGCCTTATTAATATCATTAGAGTAATTGAAGTGTTAGGAGTAATAATAGTAGTAACTCCAAATTAGGAGTTTATTTTCCATATAAGAATTTGTACCTAGATAGAAATTCCGCCTAAATAAGGAATTGTCCTAACTAGGAATTTATGCCTCTTTAGGATTGCTATCTTAGCCTATAAATAGGCACCCCTTGTAAGCTTTGGAAATCAGACAATCAAGAAATCAGACAACTTTCAGTGAAATAGAAAGCAAGGGTTTCTCCTTCGGTTCTTTTGAGAACTAAAGAACTTATCAAGAGGTTTTCTTCTTGTGGCGTTCAAACCGACTTATCACTCCCAATTCCTTCCTCTTCTGGAGTGTGGCGTCCATATCCATCTTGAATACCCTAGGTTCGTGTTCCTTCGAATTTTGGGTCTAGGGTTTGTGTTATTAAACTCTGATTTAGCTTTCCTGGTTGTTCTTTGATTCATTGTGTGCGTTGGGTCCCTAAGCCACGTCTTTTTGGGGTTTTCCGCATCAGTTGGTATCAGAGCCTGGCTCTAAATCAGTTGGCTTTAAATCAGAAAAAATAAAAAAAATAATATGTCTTCAAAAGACAAAGGTGCTGCTCAGGAGGGAGCTGTTGACATGTCCTTCATGATCAGAGCTATGCAACAAGAATTTGAGCACATGAATACCAGATTTGATGATATGAGAGATAGAATGGAGGAGCAAGCTAATACAATAGCAGAGTTGCAAAGGAGGCACGAAGAATATGAGGCTTCTAAAGCTAGAAGGCAATTGAGACGTGCCTATGACCACGAATATGATGATTCTGTGCCATCATCAGAGGGTGAAAGTGATGGAGAGAAGTATCCGGTTAATGGAGTAGCTCTCATCACAAGGCAAGCATTGAATGTGCAAGTAAAAGAAGAAAATGAGGGGCAACGAGGTAACATCTTTCAGACGAGATGTCTCATCAAAGATAAGGTATGTAGTATGATTATTGATGGTGGAAGTTGCACCAATCTTGCTAGCACCACTATGGTTGAGAAGCTGAATTTACCTACTATGAAGCATCCTAAACCATATAAGCTTCAATGGATGAATGAGAGTGGTGAAGTTAAAGTAGATAAGCAAGTGCACGTGTCATTTTCTATTGGAAGGTATCACGATGAAGTTTTATGTGATGTTGTACCTATGCAAGCAAGCCATATTCTATTAGGAAGGCCATGGCAGTTTGACAGACGAGTTATGCACGATGGATTCAAGAATCGATATTCCTTTGTAATGAATGATAAACCCGTCACTCTTGTACCATTATCACCTCAACAGGCTTATGAGGATCAATTAAGGATTAAAACTGAGAGTGAACAGAAAAGAGAGATGGAAAAAAGAGAAAAGAGAGGAGAAAACATGAGAACACAAGAGAAAGAGAAGAAAACAGAAAGTTCCTATGCAAAAGAAAGTGATGTACAAAGAGCAATTTTTGCCAAACAACCTATGATCATACTTTTGTACAAAAAGGCTTCTTTTAACACTAACAAGCTTGAACCATCTTTGCCTAGTACTATTGTTGTTCTATTGCAGGAATTTGAAGATGAATTCCATGATGATGTCCCAAGTGGATTGCTACCTAAGAGAGGAATTAAGAATCAAATTGTTTTCATCCCTGGTGCATCCATGCCAAACCGGTCAGCATATAAGAGTAATCTTGAGGAGACAAAGGAGCATAAAAGACAGGTTGAAGAACTTATTTTCAAAGGATATGTGAGGGAAAGCATGAGTCATTGTGTACTTCCTATCCTACTTGTACGAGGAAAGTTGAACAGAAGGCATGCCAAGTGGATCAAATTCATTCAGACCTTTCCCTACGTCATCAAGTATAAACAAGGTGATGATTCGAGGACGAATCATTTTGAGGAAAGGGGGAATGATGAGAATCGTGGAGATGATGGGTGGAAGGCTTCAATAGATCCAAAAGGTCCATTGCCCATTCCAGAAGGCCCAATAACACGAGCTAGAGCTTCAATTGATGCAAGAGGTCCATTCCACATTCCAGAAGGCCCAATAACACGAGTTAGAGCTTCAATGGATGCAAGAGGTCCATTGCACATTCCAAAAGGCCCAATAACACGAGCTAGGGCCAAAAAGATTAAAGAAGCACTAAATGGGCTGATTCAAGACGCTCAGGCCAACCCAGCTTCAAATGGTGCGAATTTAAACTTAGAAGAGAGTCCAGGCCTTATTAATATCATTAGAGTAATTAAAATATTAGGATTAATAATAGTAGTCACTCCAAATTAGGAGTTTATTTTCCATATAAGAATTTGTACCTAGATAGGAATTCCTCCTAAACAAGGAATTGTCCTAAATACGAATTTTGCCTCTTTAGGAATGCTATCTAAGCCTATAAATAGGCACCCCTTGTAAGCTTTGCAGATCAGACAATCAAGAAATCAGACAACTTTCAGTGAAATAGAAAGCAAGGGTTTCTCCTTCGGTTCTTTTGAGAACTAAAGAACTTATCAAGAGGTTTTCTTCTTGTGGCGTTCAAACCGACTTATCACTCCCAATTCCTTCCTCTTCTGGAGTGTGGCGTCCATATCCATCTTGAATACCCTAAGTTCGTGTTCCTTCGAATTTTGGGTCTAGGGTTTGTGTTATTAAACTCTGATTTAGCTTTCCTGGTTGTTCTTTGATTCATTGTGTGCGTTGGGTCCCTAAACCACGTCTTTTTGGGGTTTTCCGCATCATTACACCAGTCATTTTATTTTATTGGTCCTCAAACTGCAGCCGTGGTTTTCCTTCCAGTGACCCATCACAGGCATTTAAAATGAATCAACTTGTGACATTATTATTAGCAAATAAATAAAGTAAACGAATGATATTGAAATATACACGAAACTACGTTTGCACTGAAAGACTTTGGAATTTAATACACCAACTTTTGTGCTTTATTTAATCTATGAACTTAACTATATTTAATATACAAGATATATTTTTTTTTCATAAAAAATTGAAGCATTTTTTAATGGATTCATGATTTTATTCATATTATGATTACGCCCATATAGATGTTATATGTTCATTGTGTATTATTATCATACGCAGTTGGAATATGATTGAAAAGTTTTCCACGTAATTTTAACTCCAAGCACGTTGGCAAACAATCTTTTAGGTTAATTACAAAATTCACCCCTAAGCTTACCACTTGTTTCTATTTTCCTTATCTAACTTTAATTTGTTACATTAACACCCTCTCAAATTTCAATTTTGTTTCAATATAATGACTTTGTCACTCTAGTATATAAAAGTTATAAAGTTATAAATATATGAACATGTTCATTGACAAAAGTAAATGTAATGGACTTATATTCTTTATCTGCGATTTGTATAAATGTTGATCTACTAAAGTGACTAAGTAACTAAATTCCATAGAAATTGTAAATCAGTGTTTTGATTGTAACAAATTAAGATGAAGCACAGAAAGTGACAAGATCAAAATAAGCTTGTGTTTGTTTAGAAAGTGATCGGCAAAGTGTGAGAAAATTTATCATTTAACCCACCATAAATCGACCTAACAGATTAGTGAGAAAAGGCAAGAAAGTTAAGAAGAGTGAGTTTTTTTTTTTTTTTTGTTCACTAAATTGCCCTTAAGTATATTAAAGCTTATTTTTTAATGATGACATAATGGTAATAAACTATATTTATATTAATATTATCAAAATTAAGAAAAAGTTAATAATTTTGAGTAATTTTGTGAGTTAAAAATATTTATATCATGATATTTATTTAAATTAAATTTTTGTTTACTAAATTGTTACAATTTGTAGTATTTAATATTAATCTTTATGCTTTCTTATAAAAAGAAATTATTATTTGGAATTTTGTTAACAAAGGAGTACCATATGTTCATAATTAAGCTTGGGCAGTAGAATTTTATAGGTAAATAATATATTTCATTATTAATAATTGTTAGATTATAGTCTGAACATAGTCAAATTTTCAAATGAATGAATGGTAAATTTTATTCCATGATCACCAGTAAGAAAAAGTTTCCTCAATGACTTCCTTTTGACAAGTTTGCTATTTATGACAACGAAAGAAGTATGTTAACAAAGCTAAAGCAGCAATGGGGACAATTCATCTCAAAGGCAGAGTATTTTTGTCAGTTTAGTTTTTGTTGCTTTTTGTGTATCTTTCTTAACATTACTTTAACTTAATCTTCTGCAAATTGTTTAAACTAATTATAATTATTTTTCTTTTGGCATTCAAATAATAAAAAATTTCACAATCAAAATTTATTATATTTTAGAAAGACCCGTGCTTATCCAACTCATAGTTATATAAATAAAATTCTCGTCTTTAGACATTTTCCAATATGCAAACAATTTCTTTTACATTCTATTTATTTTCTTACCAATGTATTTATCTACACAAACAATAAGAAATCATTTTCTTTGTTAATACTTTCTTCCTTTTCATTTTCTTCGGAGGAAATAATAATAAAAAAAAAGCATTTACTTTGTTAATATTTTTCTTCTTTCTATTTCTTTATAACAATATTATTTCCCATATTAATTAGAATCCAAAGAAAAGGTCTATTTGTTGTCTCTGGATGTCATTATTATTTTTCTGCAAAGATTGTGTGATGTTCACTTCGTAGATCTAAAATCTAAATTCATTCTAGTGCAGTTGTCTGCCTTCTGATTTTAATTAGTCTTCTACATTATATAATCATGGCTGCTATTGGATGGGATGTATGTACTTTGAACCTCATACTTCAGCGAAAATTTTTATCTTCGGTAGCCTAGTAATCACAAGTATAGATTCTTGAGTTGGTAATACGAGTGTGAAATCAACATTACCATTTGTGAGTAGAACAAATGTTTGAGCTGGATGAAAATGGGGGTAGTAAAATGAAATAAAAGCAAGGTTGAACTACTAATCCCTTTTCTTTTCTTGTCATTCTGGAAATGGTGAATTGGGGGAATAAAGCCTAAAATATTTGTAAATTTGAAAACAGTAGAACATGGGGGTAATAAAATAATATTTGTACAAAGACAATTTTACCTTTATACTTAAAATCATTAATGATAATGCGCAGATTTAATGTAGCTAAATTTTTCCTTTGATAATCTATGCAGTTGACTCAACAATTTTCCTTTCAAACCTTCAATCATAATTGAACATGTATACAACATGAAAAAGAAAGAAAGAAAGAAAGAAAATCATCAATTGAACCAAATTGCTCGAATTTAAAAATGGTGAAATGCAAATTAAAAAAAAGGAAAAAGCTATGTGACCCAAATTGACATCGTTTTCAAGGTTGAAAAAAAAAAAAATTGTCAAAACCAAGGTATGCGCCAAAATTGAGATAATCAAGAAAGTTGGAGACCCTTTTTTTTTTGTGTGTGTTTTAACCTTGACCCAAAACTTATCTTTAACCCCATTATCCAAAACAAAAAATAAACTTGTCTTAATTCCTCTTGTCAAGAATTCGTTCAAGGAGATCAAGCTTATGCCATCAATGGAGATGCAGCAATGTAGTGAGGAACATATAGTGAAATGCAGCAAGAGCACATTTACTTCACGGTTGAATCATATTTAGCCTTGTTTGTGGACAGAGATTTTCACACATCTTGCAGCGAAATCTTGGCCTTCACTATGTAATACACAGATGTTCCACGAGGCATTCAACGCAATAGCATCACATAACTGCATCTATCGGAATGCCACCCTCGAACAAATCTCAATCTATGATCGTTGGGATACAAACGGGTGGGGAAACTGAAGCCTTGTTCTGGGCAGGGATGTCATAGTACTATAAATCGATCAATGAAGGACTTCAATTGCTACGGAGAGCATCCAACAAAGGTCAAGCCTGAAGCTTTTAGTTTCATTGGAAAACACTAAGCCAAGGAGAGAGGTGATCTTCTAATGTCAGCAGAAACTACGGGGCTTGATTAACAGATGGTGGGTGAAGAACTTTATTGACTGGGTTGGGCTAGGGAAGCATTTTCTTGCTTTTGTACAGGAGGAACGACGAGATCACTCGCAACTTCAAATTTTTGGGTGATAAACGTAGACAATGACGACCTCTATGATCTGTCATTGACTCCTACATATGGAATGTTGAAGCCATCAGGGTCTATTACTTCCTTAGGTCGTCCAAAATTTGAACAAATTACGTTTTATCAATTAAGAACTACATTTGCACCTTCCCCCATTTCGAACCATTTCGTATTGACAATATGCTTTGTTCGTTCTTTTTGATTTCAACATATTATATCATGATGTTTGTTTAAGTTAGCTAATTATATTTGCTAGTGATGTGAATTTATTTCATCGCATTTTCTCTCAAGTAGCTTCTAAATCAACTAAACCAGAAAAGTGGCAAAACCGCTTGTGAAATTGGTTTGTCATTAAATATGCCCTCCCTTTGAATATTTTAATCTTCGTTTGGGTGTTTTCTTTAGTTAACCAAAATCTTTAGTTATATTATATATTTCTGTAAATATACTTTCTAAGGTGATTGGGAGAGGAAGTTGAGTTTGCTTGAAATAGTAACATGTATTTATTTTCAACTATGGATCTTACTTATTTTAATTACTATTCATTCCCCTAATCGTTTTTGTTAGAGAACATTTCAATCTACTAAATTACATTTATAAAGATTTACAGAGAAATCAAGATTCATCAATAGCCAAAAATATATTGTAATCAACAAATAATGATATAATTTAAAACATTCCTTCTAGAAGATTTTGCTTTTTTGGTTGCAGTTATCAATCCATTTGATGTGCTTTGGACATCATTCTGTTGGGATTTTGGATTTTTGATGCAATTGTCAATCCATCTAATATCTTTGTGTGTGTAGCTGAAAATAAATATATTCAAATGATCGTGAGAGAAAGTTGAGTTTGCTTGAAAATGTTGTAGGTATTAATTAGATCGTAGGCTTTTATCTTGATTACAGTACATACCCCCAATCCTATTTCTTAGATTACATTACAATCCCCCGGCTTACATATATAGGGTTTTACAGAAAAATTAATATTCAAATTATTAGCAAAATGTACATATTATTGATCAACAAGTAATTGTCGAATCAAAGACATCCTTTGCAGAAGATTTTGAATTTGTTGTTGCAGTTGGCAATCCAACTAATGGCGTTTGGACATTTGTCTACTAGGATTATATGTTGAATGTTGGGATTGTCTGCTTAATGGTTTACAGGTCCATCTATTGCCTTTTTTGGGCCTTCTTAATGTTGCATTACTGGATCAACTTTAGTTAGGCTAACCGTTCATAAAATGTGGACTTCACTTGTCCAACATCACACTTCAATAGAGGGCAGCTAGATTTTGGAATTTGATGAGAATGTACCTCCAACATGCAACTACTCCGAAAGTCATTTGGGAGCAGTAGCTGTTTGAATTGTTGTTCATTGACGTTGTGCTTAGATTGTTAAAAAGTGATAGGAAAGGAAACAATGGGAGAGAAAATGGATCAAAAGGGAAATTTTCTTTTGTTTGGATAGAGAGAATAACAGAGAAGCCTTTATTTCAAGCAACCCAGCAAAATTTAGTGTGCAGCAAGCGCATCCATAAGAGAAGGGAATAGCATTGCAATAAGCTCCTGCTATGATACCATGCTAGAATTCAGAGTGTAAGGAGCTCTAATTCCAATTGATCTATTTTTGAGGTGATATGCCTTGTTGGGGCGAGAGAACAAGATATAGAGAGGGAGATTAACTTTGGTTGATTGGCACTCCTGGGGCTTTAATTTTCTTGCTGACATTTCATTCCCTAGGGTGCTTTTAGGCTTTGTTTGGATTCGAAGTCCAGTGTGAAAGAAAGTTGTAAGAAAGAAATTGAGGAGAAAGAAAATAATTTTTCCATTAGTCGTTTGGATAAGTAAGAAATGCATAAGAAAGAAAATGAATGAAAAGTATAATTTTTTGTTTGATCGTGGTGAAAAGTAAATAGAGAAAAATTGATATTTATAAAATGATACTTATTTCCATATATAAAAATTAATTATGATTTGATAAATTTGTTTATGAATTAAAAGAAAAAAAATTTGAAGTATAAATTTTTAAATTATCTATGGTACAAAATACTATGAAGGTATACTGTTGATATATCTTTAGGTTGGATAAATATACATTTGATATGATAAGGCATAAATAACAATAATCCTTTTGACAGACCTTTTTGTGATTTAATTTGAATGTGAAACATGAACAGAAAGGAAAAAGGGGCATTTCTGTAATTCTAAAGACTGCTTAATGGCATTTAAAGTTAAAGGAAAAAAATCAGGATAATTTCCTGATTTGCCAGGCAATCAGTACGGACTGTAATCTGAAAGGAGGGCAATTTCACAATTTAACCTATAAACTAGTCATTTTCTCCAACTTGCTCGCCGATTTGGTGAGAAGGATTTTAAATGGCCCACAAGAACTTATTCGTAGAAGCTTCTATGCTACTCCAACAAATTCTAGATTTGTCTGTTAAAGTTTGCAGTCCATTTGATTTGACTTGGACATTAACCTGCTGTGATTGTTTGCTAAATGATTTACGGATCCATGTCCTGCGTTTGTTAGCTCTCTGGCTACTGCAGATCGTATAGATATGCAATTCATTGAGTTTGGAATTTGAGGTCCAACATCACACATGTTAAGTTTGTAATACCCAAAAATGGCCATTTTTAATGGAAATTGTCGGTTTTAACTGCTTGTATTGCATCCCCATATGTTATCTTATGGACTACTATTCACATTCTTAGGACCCTCAATGTAGTTATAATTCCCACGGGGATTGTGGTCTTCGTGTATAATAAACAATGTCCTCGTAAACATGGTTGGTGATCCACACAAGAGGGTGGACAACGAAAATGCAACCGACCGAATATTCACAAGACTTGGTATGGAAATGGCCGTGGATAATAAAGAACAAATATTGTGCAAAACAAAGGTATTAATTGAAACCATAAATACCATGCTTGTTGCTGACAATAAGTCATCTAGGGCATCACTAGTGCCTAGGAATGCTACACATCCATTTGCCAAAAGATAAGGGTAGACAACGAGGTGCATTTATGGTGGGTCAACTTCACCTTTAGCTATAAGATCATGCATGTGGGAGGCTTCTATGAGGCGTAAAAGTGAGGGGGTGAAAAGTTTTCAATATCGAACAAATTTCCCACCCACTAACGTTTATATAGTGTATTGTGATGAACAAACCGAGACATCATTTAAACCAACCCAAACAAACTATTGGGGTTGATTAATAGTATTAATTTCAATATGAATAATGCACAATCACCAATGCATGAGAATAAAATATTATTTTTGATTAACTATAAGGAGTTTATTTTTATTGTTTTTCTTATAAGTAAATAAATATTATTTTATTACGGTTATTTTCATATTTAAGTGCAGAAACAATTTTGTTACCAAAATTTTCAAGTTTATTTTGATAATTGTATACTATCTCCGTCTACTTATTGATGAGGAAAATTATATCTTGTATCTCCTCTAAGCAACTGTGATAAGAATCAAGTTAGTATGTATAGTAATTGATTGTGTATACCCGGAAGTCTAATAACAAAAATTAAAATTAAAAAGATGCAAGAAGTTTTAAATGAGTTTATTGGAATTATTTGGACTAAAAGTAATGTACAATAAAAAGAGCAAAGTTTGGAGAAATATCCAAGTTAATAAAATTTATAGAAGTTCAAAGATAGCCTATTGAGAAGTTTATACTTAATTTTAGACTTGAGCACATACCTTTTTTCAGGGGAGGTTATATATATTATTTAGTTATTTTATAATTGAAATGAGTTCAATAATATTTTAATTTAAATTCAATTCACCTATTTTTTATTTAATAGTATATTAGACAAATTTATTATTTATTATTTTATTTTATAGTCATTATTATATTATAAACTCTCTCTCTCTTTATATATATATATATATAAATAAATAAATAAATATATATATATATATATATATATGCATGTAACCCTTTTTTATAAGTGCTAGTTAATTTATTTTTTAAAAAAATTTTAGAGACTTTTTTTGTAGTTATTTTTAGAATTTTAAAATTTATCAAAATTATTCTTATGATATTCTGTTTTTGATTTATACTTTTGATTTGTATTTTTTTTAGTAAACATTAGGTTAAAATTTTATTTATTTATTATTATTAAACTTGATTTAATTTTTTTAAAATTTTGAATTTTTTATTTACTTCTAAGTTTCATTATACTCTTTGAAATTCACATTATCTTGGTATCAAAGTTTGTAAGTTTAAATCATATTTTTTTTATTTAAATGTAAGTTTTTATTTTATTTTTCTTTTTAGTCACACCTTATATTCATTTTTCTTTTGATTTTTTTTCTTGGTCACATTCTA
Source organism: Bruguiera gymnorhiza (assembly GCA_020883675.1). Taxonomy (NCBI): domain Eukaryota; kingdom Viridiplantae; phylum Streptophyta; class Magnoliopsida; order Malpighiales; family Rhizophoraceae; genus Bruguiera; species Bruguiera gymnorhiza. The sequence continues at coordinate 897,534 of JAIRCJ010000136.1, read as the reverse complement.
TATACTTTTATTTCTTGAAATTCATAAATTCCAATATTATTTTTAATCTTTTATTCTTGAAAAAAGAAAGAAAAAAAGTAGAGAGAAGATGACACATTTTAATTTTTTTTCCATAAAACTATCAATGACACATTTCATTTCCTTTGAGATTTTATTTTTATTGTTATTCTTTACTTTAAAACTAACGATGCAACTAACATAGTAAACTTGTTTTTTAAGAAAATTGTTCATTTACATGACATTCCAAGGATTATTGTTTCTAATTAATATGTTAAATTCTTAAACTACTCTTAAAAGATTTTACGGAGAAAGTTGGAAACTAAACTATTATTTGCAAATTACATGTCATTTTTAAACTTATGGATAAATCAAAGTGGTTAATAGAATCTTGACAACCTTATTATGCATTATCATTCAAAAGAACTTGAAGAATTAGAAAGAGTGTTTATCTGATGTTGAATCTATTTATAATAAAGGCATTTATTTAGCAATTAATCATTTTCCATTTGAGGTTGTATATGACATTAATCCACTTATCTTTTTGGATTTATTACCTTTACCTATTGAGGAATAAGCTAATTTGGATGGAAGGAAGAAAGCTAAATTGGTTAAGTAATTGCATGAAAGGATATGTCAATATATCAAAGGGAAGATTGAGTAATATATAAACAAAGCCAATAAAGAGAAAGTTGTTTTTAAACATAGTAATTAAGTGTGGGTGCATATGCACAAGAAGAGTTTCTCTGCACAAAAATATTCAAAGTTATAACTAAAAGGAGATGGAACATTCAAAATTAATAATAATACTTATAAATTAAATCTTCCTAATAAGTATAATGTTAATACTACTTTTAATATTTTTGATCCTTTTCCTTTTGATGTAAGTCACGATTTGAGAACAAATCTTTTTAAAGAAAAGGGAAGTGATTGGAATCAAGTTAGTATGTATAGTGATCCATTGTATGTACATGAAAGTTCAATGATAAAAGTTAATGCTAAAATAACTAAAAGTAAAAGGATATAAAAAGTTTAAATGAACTTATTGTAATTATTTGCGTTGAAAGTAACACACAACAAAAATGAGTAAGGTTTGAAGAACTTCATACAAATTCAAGAATGGCTTATTTGAAGAGTTTATATTGAATTTTAAATTTGGTTGCATACCTTTTTTTTATTTCAAGGGTCATGTATGTTATTTAATTATTTTATAATTATAATGAGATGAACAATATCTTAATTTAAACACAATTTGCCCAACCTTTTATTTAGCAATTTGTTAATTAAGTTTGTTATTTCTTATTCTATTTTCAATTTTACTAATTTATTTTCAACTCGATATATAAGCATGTAATCCTCTTATATGAATATTTGTTGATTGATTTTTGTTTAAAAGAAATTTGAGATATTTTTCTCTCTTGTTCTTTGGAGAATTTTGGAACTTATCAAAATTATTCTTATAACATTCTAATTTTGATTTATATTTTTTATTCATATTTTCTTAATAGATATTGGGTAAATCTAATTTAGTTTTCTTGATAATTTGAATTCCTTATTTACTTATGCGTCTTATTGTGCTCTTTAGAATTGTATCACATTATTGGGTAGTGCAAGATGTTCCATAAATAAAAAGAAGAGATATTTTCATAGTAATTATTATTTAATATTAAATGTCATTTGGTATATTTTGAAGATAGCAATCACAAGTAAAGCTACCAATATCTTTTGCGGCATTTACGTAGTGGTGCATAAATTATTATGTAAATACCTTATAAGTAAAGGTTAATATATAAAAATAATATTAACTTTGTGTCCAGTAACAAATTTTGCACCACATTTAAAATGTGACGACTTATACCTCATAAATTAATTCTGTAACAAAAATAGCACATCATCAACTATGATTAATAAATTCTATCAAGTGTTGACTTGGTCTAATGATGTAGATCAGATGGTCATATGGACAAAAATCAAAAGATGACTGGATTGTGTGCGTGCCATGTCACCCATATAGGTTTCTTGGGATAATTATTAAACCCAAATCCAAAATCATTTACAAATTATCTTTAATTTATTTATTAGAAAGAAAATAAAATTATATTGATTTGAAAATAAAAAAAATCTATAAATCAAACCTAAAAGGAAATAAAATGAGCAAACCTAGCATTAATCTCTCCCTTTTTTTACACTCACAAACCCTAGATTTAAAGCACAAATCGCACGAGCAAAGGAAAATTGGAAAAAAGGGCATCAAAATTGCATGCCATAAAGAGAAATAGACAGAACCAAGGTCGGTGATTTGATGGCAATAAAGTCTTGTAGAGATTTTGTTTTTGGAGCTACATCTTCGTCTTCATCTTTTTCTTCTTCACGTATAACTTCAGATCAAATTCCATGCAACAATGGAGTGGAAGCCCAAATGTGCACTTCGTGGAGTCAAAACAACCTAAGTCAGAGATTTTGGAGATGCTGATTTTGGGAAGAAGACGATTGAAAGCTTTTTAAGTGGCATGACCCAGAAATTGAAGCCATTTGTCAAGCTTCTTCACCATGTTAGGATCTAATGAACATACACACAATAGACACATGGAAACACAAAGATTTAACGTGGTTCGACAATTTGCCTACATCCACGGGAGGAATGGATTTTTATATTCGGAGGTTTTAACCTCTACAAGTTTTCTTACACCGGATCACACTACACCACCCTACTCCCTCTCATTTTATTTTGTTACATAACTTGCAGGTATTTATACTACAAGAGGAGGAGACAAATGGCTTGCAAAGTCTTTAGACGGTTGTGTGAACGGTAGGTTGCGGCGGCTACATCAAGTTCACACTACAAAAGTCTTTGGACAGTTGTGTGAACGGTAGGTTACGGCGGCTACATCAAGTTCACACTGCAAAAGTCTTTGGACGGTTGTGTGAACGGTAGGTTGCGGCGGCTACATCAGGTTCACACTGTAAAAGTCTTTGGACGGTTGTGTGAACGGTAGGTTACGACGACTACATCAAGTTCACACTGCAAAAGTCTTTGGACGGTTGTGTGAACGGTAGATTGACGAATCTAAAGTGTGAACTGAAGAATCAGAGTCAATTTTCACAAATCTCCACCTTGACGATGATTCTTCATCCAAACATGATCACCGTTCCTCCAATACGCCCGAAAAGGCGTCAAGCACCCGAAGGTGCACAACTCCGAGAAATGTTGACCAAGTCCAAGCAGTGTTGGAACTTGATTCCTGAAATAATCTTTGTGAGCATATCTGTAGGATTATCTTATGTACCAATCTTTTGTAGCAGAATATCTCCTTCATTTATAATTTCTCGAATAAAATGAAACCGGACATCGATATGCTTTGTGCGGGAGTGATGAACTTGGTTCTTTGCTAAGCAAATGGCACTTTAACTGTCACAGTGGACTTTAATGTGCTCCTAAATAAGTCCCAAGTCTTCAATCAACCCATGAAGCCAAATTGCTTCTTTGAAAGCCTCCGTGATCACCATATACTCTGCCTCAGTAGTAGACAAAGCAACAGTTGACTGAAGCGTTGATCTCCAGCTTACTGGTCCTCTTGACATAGTAAACATATAACCTGTAGTTAATCGACGCTTGTCGAGATCATCGGCATAATCAGAATCGACGTACCCGACTAGACGATTGATCATCGTCTTATATTTCTGGAACTTCAGGCCAATATCCACAGTACCTTGAATATACCGTAGAATCCACTTAACTGCTTGCCAGTGTCCTTTACCAGGATTGTGCATATACCGACTTACCATGCTGACAACTTGTGAAATATCAGGTCGTGTACACACCATTGCATACATCAGGGTTCCAACAACATTAGCATATGGAATATTATCCATCTGTCTTTGATCATCATCTGTATTTGGAGACATTAATGCACTTAGTTTGAAATGTGAGGCCAATGGAGTACTAACGGGTTTAGTCTTGCCATCTATGCCAAACCGCTGGAGTACTTTCTTTAGATACTGAGTCTGAGTTAACCAGACTGTGCCCCTTTCTTTGTCACGCTTGATCTCCATACCAAGAATCTTCTTAGCTTCTCCAAGATCCTTCATCTCGAACTCTGAGCTCAATTAAGCCTTCAGCCTGTCGATCTCCACCTTGCTCCTAGATGCAATTAACATATCATCAACATATAGGAGCAAATATACAAACGTACCATCTTGGAGTTTCTTCAGATAAACATAATGATCAAACTGACTGCGTGTGTACTTCTGCTTCTGGATAAAGCTATCAAATCATTTGTACCACTGTCTAGGTGACTACTTCAAGCTATACAGTGACTTGCTTAGCTTGCAAGCCCAATTCTCCTTCCCGGTGACTTTGAAACCTTCAGGTTAGGACATATAGATTTCTTCTTCCAAGTTGCCATGTAAGAATGCTGTCTTCACATCAAGTTGAGCTAACTCCAAGTCAAATTGAGCTACTAGAGCCAATAGGATCTGAATAGACGAATGTTTGACCACTGGCGAGAACACTTCATTATAGTCTATTCCTTCCTTTTGAGCATAGCCTTTTGCTACTAGTCTGGCTTTATATCTGGTGCTTCCTTTTTCAGAAGCACACTCCTTCTTAGCATAGACCCATTTGCATCCAATAGCTTTCTTTCCATGTGGAAGTGGTACTAATTTCCACGTCTGATTCTGGTGAAGTGACTGCATCTCATCATCTATAGCCAGCTTCCATTTATCACTCTCCATACTTTGAACAGCTTCTTTGAAGGTGTTGGGAATATCATCCTCTGTCACTGGCAGCGTATATGCCACCATGTCAGTATATTTAGCAGGTTTCTGGATCTCCCTCCTTTGTCTGTAAGTGGTAATGGACTCTGATTGTTAGTCTGGTGCTGGTGATGAAACCTCCACCTTAACTGAGGTATCCTCCTAGTTATCAAGATACTCCTCTGACTCCTTTGGAGTCTCAAACTCCACCTGTTGGAAAGAGTTTTGATTCTCTTTCTCCATTTTTGTGGTAGTCCTTTGCAGCATCGCCGATTCATCAAAGGTTACATCTCGGCTTAGGACGATCTTCTTTGACTCAGGATTCCAAAGTCTGAATCCCTTAACTCCTTCACTAAAACCTAAGAAGATAGCTTTCTTGGCTCTACGATCCAGTTTGGATTCTGTAACATGGAAATACGCAGGACATTCAAATATATGTATCCGATCATAATCTGAAATAGGTTGTCCAGACCATACCTCTTTGGGACATTTCCCATCAAGTGTAGAAGTAGGTAACCGATTGATAATATGAGAGGCATACATCAAAGCCTCTGCCCAGAATGCCTTGTTCAGGCCAGATTGAGAAAGCATACATCGCACTTTCTTCACTAGAGTACAGTTCATCCTTTCTGCTACACCGTTTTGTTGTGGGGTTCCAGGAACTGTAAAATGTCTGATTATCCCTTCTTCATGACAGATTTGCTTGAAGGGATTTGATTTGTACTCTCCACCATTATCTGAGCGAAGTCTCTTAATCTTCCTGTCGGTATGGGTTTCAATCATCTTCTTCCACCGAAGAAATATATCTAGAATTTCATCCTTGTGTTTCATCATATACACCCAAACATAACGTGAGAAATCATCAATAAAGGTAACAAAATAATTTTTACCTCCCAAAGATGAATTCTTTGATGGTCCCCATACATCAGTGTGAACATAATCCAATATTCCTTTGGTAGAATGAATGGCGGTGCCGAACTTGACTCGTGTCTGTTTTCCCAAGACACAGTGCTCACAGAAGTCAAGTTTTCCACTTTTGGCTCCCTTCAGTAGGCCTTGTTTCACCAAATTTTGCAAGGCTTTTTCTCCGATATGTCCCAAGCGCATGTGCTAGAGTTGGGAAGAATCAGGTGTTTCATTGTCAGAAGCTTTAGCAACAGCTGCTCTTCCTGTAACTGTATGTCCATCTAGGAAATATAGGTTTCCCTGTCGAGTACCTTTCATTGCCAAGAATGCACCTTGTACAACTTTCAAGGCTCCACCTTCTGTGGTCACCTTGTATCCGCTGTTGTCTAAGACCCCCAGTGAAATGAGGTTCTTCTTTAAATCTAGAACATATTTGACATCTGTCAGTCATTTGGTTGTACCGTCATACATCTTTAGGCGGATAGTGCCTACTCCTTTTGTCTGGCATTTGTTGTTGTTACCCATCATCACGACTCCTCCATCAAGCTCTTGAAAGCTTGTGAACCAGTTCCTGTTTGGACACATATGATAAGAACAGCTAGAATCAAGAATCCATTTGTCTACTTGGATATCTGTAGGCGAAACTGAGAAAGCTGAATCTTCTTTATTGTCAGCTTCCTTTGCAACATTTACAGTAGATTTATCCCTGTTTGGACAGTCTTTCTTCCAGTGCCTTTTCTGGTGACAGTAGGCACATTCATCTTTTGTCAGGCGTCTTCTTGATTCTCCTCTGGATTTTGAGCGAGATTTATTTCGCTCACTAGATCTGCCATATCTCCTTTTGTCTTCTCTTCCTCAGGTCACAGTTAATGCTTCTGGTGTCAACTCTCTGGAGTCCTTCTGATCCTTCTTCCGGTACTCATTATTCACCAAAGCATTAGAAACATCTATGAATTTAACCTCATCCTTTCCATACAGCAGGGTAGTGGTTAAATGATCATAACTTTCAGGAAGAGAATTTAATAATAACAATGTCTTATCCTCATTAATAATATCAACATCTAAATTTTGCAGATCAGCCAAAATTTTGTTGAAATTATTAAGATGCTCAATCATAGGCATACCTCTCTTATACTGGAATCGAAAGAGTTTTTTCTTCGGGTAGAGCCGATTCTCTACACTCTTCGTCATGTATTTATCTTCCAGCTTCTTCCAGAGGCTTGAGGCCAGCGTTTCTTTCATGACAAAATACTTCTGATCTTTGGCAAGACACAACCGGATAGTGCCACAGGCTTGACGGTTCACATAGCTCCAATCTTCATCAGAAATATTCACCGGTTTGGGCCCCAGTGCAATATCTGATCTTTCGCGGAACAACAGATCCAAGACTTCGCATTGCCATATGCCGAAGTTGTTTGTACCGTCAAATTTCTCAATATCAAATTTTGCATTTGACATTGAGCTTCTTTGCCACGAACTGGTGGTAGACGTTGAAGGTTGCGTGTTAGCTCCTTTTGGATCAGCCATTGTGCTTCAGAGCTCCACGAAAATAAATAAATATTTTCGGAACAGAATTTGCAGAAACAGATAGCACGGTTGCGTCCAGAATGGCTGAAAACCCTCGACAACGGCGTGTGGAGTCTGGCGGCTGCAATAACTGTTGAGAGTACAATGGTCTGATGGCGTGGGGAAGGTCCAGGCGAGTCAAGGCTGCTGCACGGAAGGCCGGCGGTGTCTGAGCCGCTTCGTGCGACCTTGGGGCAGTGGCTTGGTTTGCAACAGCGAGAACTTGTGGCTGATCGGTGATGATATGGTGCACGATGGTCGGACGGAATGGGCTGGCACAGCAGCACACGACGACCCTGAAACGGACGGATCTGGTACGTATGTTTCTAACCAAATTCTGATACCAATTTGTTAGGATCTAATGAACATACACACAATAAACACATGAGAACACAAAGATTTAACGTGGTTCGACAATTTGCTTACATCCACGGGAGGAACTGATCTTTATATTCGGAGATTTTAACCTCTACAAGTTTTCTTACACCGGATCACACTACACCACCCTACTCCCTCTCATTTTATTTTGTTACATAACTTGCAGGTATTTATACTACAAGAGGAGGAGACAAATGGCCTGCAAAGTCTTTGGACGGTTGTATGAACGGTAGGTTGCGGTGGCTACATCAAGTTCACACTGCAAAAGTCTTTGGACGGTTGTGTGAACGGTAGGTTGCGGTGGCTACATCAAGTTCACACTGCAAAAGTCTTTGGACGGTTGTGTGAACGGTAGGTTGCGGTGGCTACATCAAGTTCACACTGCAAAAGTCTTTGGACGGTTGTATGAACAGTAGGTTACGACGACTACATCAAGTTCACACTGCAAAAGTCTTTGGACAGTTGTGTGAACGGTAGGTTGCAGCGGCTACATCAGGTTCACACTGCAAAAGTCTTTGGACGGTTGTGTGAACAGTAGGTTGCGACGGCTACATCAGGTTCACACTGCAAAAGTCTTTGGACGGTTGTGTGAACGGTAGGTTACGGCGGCTACATCAAGTTTACACTGCAAAAGTTTTTGGACGGTTGTGTGAACGGTAGATTGACGAATTTAAAGTGTGAACTGAAGAATTAGAGTCAATTTTCACACACCACCACTGAAAAATCGCTCTCAATCACATTTTCTTTGTCCGACAATCCGACGATGGATTTATTATTCTAAAGAGATGGAGCTATTCCGATAAAGATTGATGCCCAATTTAAGTTATTCGTCTTCTCCCTCCTCTCCTTCTTTTACGTTCATCCAGCATTTTGTTTTTTCTAATTGGAAAAGAAATGCTCGTATTTAATTCAAGGTCTGTTCATCAATCATAGCAGGACATTGGGGTTAATCTCAACTTTTTTGCTTTCTTTCTTTATTCTAGAGACACTACCTTTCAGAGGCAAGAACCAAAACCTTTTTAAGTTTCTTTCTGTGTATGCCCATTATGGCAAGACGTAAGAGGCTTATGTTGGCCTTCTCGTTTTCTTTTCTTGTTATGCAATTCCTTGCACTTTCTCTCGACAAGATTGTTAGATTATACATAGAGAATTTAGCCTCTTTATAATTGTTCTTGCTCATCAAGATTGATCATTTTTTTATTTTTGGTCATGAATCCATACATCAACTTTAAAGTTAAATTCTAAATGATTTTGAATTTGGACTTCGCAATTGTCTTAAGCCTAATAAATCCAAATAAGTGACATGACACTTACATAACTCAATTATTTTTTTGTTTGTTGTTTTCACCGCCGTTTGGTTCATGTCATTAGGGCAAGTTAACACACTTAACACAATTTATCAATCATAGTTGACAACGTGCTATTTTTCTTACAAAATTAATTTACGGGATATAGGCCGTTATATTATAAATGTAGTGCTAGATTTGTTACGAAACAAAAAGTTAGTACTATTTTTTAAATTAACCATATAAGTAAATGCTTACGTACTTATAAGGTGTCAGCATGACATGTTGGGTGTAATAACCGCATTATCATGTCTAGTGTGAAGCCGATGACATTACCATGATATTGGTGGCTAAATTATTTTGGTCCCTATATGATTTACCATGTGATGTTAAAAATAAAGTGGATCGATGAAAACATGGCATTTAAGCTTTCTGGTTAATTATTATCGTTACGATGGAACAAGGAATGGTATATACAATTATTAGGTTCATGCGCACTGTATAGTCCAAAAAATTTTGCAGCTTCAACTCTCATGCTGTACAAACATGCATGTTAACATCTATGGTTAGCATAAAATAGAGGTGTTCCTCGTTCACTTATCTTTCAATTGAAGGGCTAAATACATTAAAGTCGTATAACTTTCACCATTTTTGTAGGGCTAATTAATAAATCTTGTTATCGGTAAGCACGTAATATCCAACTTTTAAATGAATTTCACATCAAAGTTAAAATTAAAATTATAACAAAACAAACATTTGATATTGAAAACAATGTTTTGGTTAATGTTGCCAATATTTGGTTCCTTTACGTATCATTTGAGATGTACCTTTAATTTTATCTTTTATATATAAATTAATCAGGCAAAAGGAAATTAGCTTATACGTTTTATACAACAACTTGGGCGAATACATCAACGAAAGGGGACTAATTTCCCATCCCATTAAATGATGATGCAACAACAATCATGTCAATGCAATGGTCAGAAAACTATAGTTAGCTCATCCTTACTTGTGTTTTAAGCATGTTAAAAACAAGAAACTTGGTTAAAATTATGTTGCGTGGTAAGCCGAGTCTACAGGCCCATTAACCTCATCCGAGGGCAGGGGCAAGCCTTTCAGCTTAGTACCAAAGTGTTATCAGATGCAGTTATACTTTTCATCTGTGATATCTAATACTATTTCATATCGGACATTATTAAGAGAACCCTTGACAGTATATTTAATATACTTTTTTTTGTTGATAATTAAAAATTTGATTAACAAAATTAAGAGAACCTTTGACAGTATAATTAAATGATCGCCTGCATTACGCTGTCGAACTTATCATTTACAATAGATTTTAGTGGATCTACTTTTATCATTTCCAACAGATTTTATTGGATCTACACGTTAATCAAATATTAAAATATCACATCAAGATATTAGAAAAAATAGTTATGCGCATATTTAAGTGATCTTCCTCGATCCTAAGGAATTTCAATTTTCTTTTCCTTTTTTTTTTTTTTTGGCTCGGGCAAAACCTATCACCAAAATATATTGCAAGAGAACAATTACCTATATAAGGCCATATGACTGGCATGACACTGAATTTGATTGCATGTCTACTTATGATTATTTTCAAAAATCGCACATATTCTTTTATTTGAAACATATGTTATTTCTCCAATGTGATATAAACAAATGGAAAAGATAGTTGAATTATCGAGTAACACTTCAATTGATATAAGGGCTTCTCTCAATATCGATTATTTCATGATATATCTTTCAATGATATTTTTGGTTTATATGCTCATCACATTACAATATCAACAATTCTCAGCTAATATTGGTATTAAGTTTTTTTTTTTACTTAAACTGATTTATTCATCAAATATTGATTCCATTGAGGCACGATTGGGATTGTGGAATATGCCTTTTGAATTGAGAGAGAGTTAGAGTGGATAGGCAAAGTTTACCTGAATTGATCTCCGATTTGTATTTAGTTTCCATTAATTAATGGAAACATAACATGTTGACTTTGTAAGATATTTTCACAAGATCTTGATAGAGTTTTGTTTCATTCAATTAACTTAATCGACAGGTAATATATCAAATCAAGACGTATTATTTCTCTTATCACATCATGTATATCGTCTGTTGCAACTGATAGTCCATCTTATTTGAGACTAGCTGAGACATGACTCGTACTGGAAGTTTCTAATCAAAAGGCCTCTGGGGTTTGACTTGGACAACAATTAGATGTTGGGATTCTTTTCTAGGAGGTATACGTGGCCTTTGACTGTTTGGCTTCTCTGCTAGGTTGTTTAGAGTATTCAAATCTTATGGATCATTGTCTAGCAATCGGTTAGTCCTATGTATAAACAAGAAATCTATAGGCATTCAAAATAAGAATTGTATAGCACTGCAAAACAAATGCAATCAATTTGACCCGTTTAAATAGTAGATGGATATCAGTTTTTCAAGTGCCCCAAACAGTCCCGAGATTTCTAAAATTTGTGTCTCTGGGGATGTAACTATATCTCCATTCTTTGCAGTTAATTTCCTCAACTGTGTCAATTTTGTACAATTTTGAATTAGTTGGTTGCAGTTTATCAGTCAACAGAGCCAGTTATGTTTCTGTTTTTTGGATTGACATGTATTTTGGGGATATCCACTTATTAACTACTACAAATAAGGCATCTATGACTGCATGTAACTATTTCCTTTTGAAAATACATCAACTGAATGAACTGAAAACCAATGCATCATTGCACTGGGAATGTGAGTTTAGAAACGACATTGGCTTGCCCCATTATATTTATGCCAGAGAAAATTTGAAGTAATGATATACTTACAAAATCTATTTTTCATAAATTGCTAATAAGTAGAACAAAACACATGAGCATCATCACCACCCTAACTATATTCCATCAACAAGTAAAATTATTTATTGAACTAGAAGTACTTGGACTAATAATTTTTCCATGCAAGCAAGGAAACATTTTAGCTTGGGGTAGATATTACGCAAAAAACTTATTTTTGTTTTTCTTTTTTGTATTGTATTTCTATTTTATTCACCTTAAGTATCTCATATTTGCTCACACTCACATATAATTAATTTTATAGGTTTGGACTGTAAATTACTCATTTGAACACAAAAAAATAAATAAACAATAAGAAAAAAAATAGAAGAAAGAAAAATAAAAATAAAAGATAATAATTGAGTTACTACTAATATTCAATAGACAATTAAAAAGGTTAATACACGACACATATCTTACCCTTAAAAGAAAGAGTTGACGATCTATATGTTTCTTAGATTAAATTGAAAGTTAAAAATATTACTTTTAGGTATAAGTTGTATCATCAAATTGCAGAGAGAATCCTTATCTCGTCAATGACTCTAGGCTAAACATCTAAGTGTAGTAATATTAGTCTCACTTTCTCTTCAAAGCCCAATAATTTGATTCAAGCGTGAATTCTATATGTAAAAAACTTACAAACTATTAACTATGTGCAAAAATCATCCCAATTGTTTAGTTAAAAACAACCAAAGATCAACAACCGATATAGGCAAGATTCATTATAAAAAGAGAGTTAGCATTAATTGACCAAGAGAGGAAAAAGAGGCCAATAAAATCAATCTGGGAGGGCCACAAAAAAGAGAGTCAGTGTCATTTTGAGGGACAAGAAAATCAACATAAGCATAAACCAGAGAGCATGTAAGATTACCAAAAAGAGGGCATAATAACAACAACACCACTGATGGATATAAATGAGGGAGATTACATGAGAAAACAACTCTTGCTTTAGTTGATTTTTGTTGTCATCTCTCTCCAAATATCTAGATGTTTACTCTTATATGTCATTCATGATGAGATTATGAACTCCCTTTGATTTTTTTTTTTAATTTTATTTTCATTAAACATTACAATTGATATTTTCAATTAAAGTAATAAATATATCTTGCAAAAAAAAAAAAGGATTTGTCTTGAATGCTTTGCCTTTGTTTATTGAAAAATCCACCATGTCTTACTTTAAAGGAGTCCTTACACCTAAAAATAATAAATAAATAAACATAGAGACAAAAAAAAAAAAATCATAACATAAAAGATAGTAAAAAAAAAAAGAGGTACTAGTTATTGTTATCAATCTTATCGGAAAATAAAATGAATACTACCCATCGAGTCCTCTTACACTGATCTACACATTGTTGAAGTTTACATATCAAAAGGAGGTCGAGAAACACACGAACTGGTAAATAGCCCAAGGCCAACCACTATGTCATTATTACATGTGCTACTGATTGACGCTACCCGAACTTGAAACTAGCACTATTTAATGCATTGCATGCTGACCTGTTCAATGTCGCCCTTTCTGTGCCAAATAGGGTGTCGTATAGTGACAATAGTTATATTAAAGTTTGATGTCACCATCCAGTCCACCTCCACCAATGATCGCTGCAATATAAGACTGGCTTCAATGGACTCAACGGGCAATGACCTATTTATTGATACCTCCAATGCATCGATTAAAGGTTAGCAACGCCTTGCCACTAATGGCCATTGCCTTCCTTCTCTACCATACCCAATTTAACAAATTAGCCAAAAAAAAAAAGAAAAAAAGGAAATAAGAGCCAAGGAAGAAACATAAAAAAGAAAAAGAACAAAAAAGAGTGAGGGAAACAAAAAGAAAAAAAAAGAAAAAGAAACCAAAGAAAAATGAGAGAAAAAGGGAAAAAAATGAAAAATTAAAAAAGGACATAAAGTTTTCAGTGGTAATATTAGGTTGGAACATATTGTATGAGTCTACTAGAAAATCTCGAGAGACAAGCTGTTTTAACTTGTTCTTATTTTTATATTTTTATTTATTTAATGTTTGATATTTTATTTATTTTTAATTTTAATATTTATAATTATCATTTGCATCATAATCTTAATTGTACACACTCATAAAGGCATTAAATATGACCTATACCTTTTCTAATTTAGACAAGAGAAAGTATAAGCCCTTTGTGAAACTTATAGTTTCCATATAAGATAGCCTTGAAATGTCTCACTCATACTTGTAACTCCCACTTAATCCTTGAATGGCAAGAGAGGGAACTCTTTAGGGATTTTTGGCCTAATTTAAATCCATTAAACCACACACCTTGTTGTTATACTAGTAAACTCATATACCTATTAAATTCATCCTTTATAAGACAAAAGTTGAAGTTATCCCCACCTTGATCATCACATTATGCATCTTTTTATTTTTAAGCTTATTGCATTACTTTGCAATTTGTGTTTTATACTATACTAACACATTTTTGTTTTATTTTGTTATTTTTCTTATGTCATTCCATATCATTGATTTTGGGTATCATTCACCTTTTAAAGTTTTGACTATTGTTTTGAAGCAGATATCTAGTCAATATGATCATCACCGAGCATGCTTATAATCATGTTAGAGCATACACTAAAGACTTTTAAAAACAAGTAGGAGATTGCCCTTCCTTAGAACCTATGAAGATCATGAAGGATTTCAGCTTGAAGTAATCATAATTTCTTATCCTTAAACAGATTTAAGAAACTTGGAGCCCCAATAGCAGATGTGTCTTTCAAGAAATTTATAATGACATTAGATACCTATTGGACATCAGGATCTAATTAACAATGTTAAAGATAGCCATCCACTTTTAGGACTCAACCTATTAATGCTTTGTCTTCCCAAATGTAGACACGATCCTTTTGATAGAAAAGATCAAAAACTTGCCAAACTTGCAAGGCACTATAGATTGAGATATGTACTTTCTAAACTCTAACACCAACCATATAAACAAGTTATCAAAAATAATTAATCAACAGTGGAGTGAGATTTTTATATCATGACCGAGGGATAACATTGAGAGCAATGCATTCTAGCTGATCACATTATTAAATACATAATGAAGCATCTTGGAGCAAACTTCACTTATATGACATTACTTATTTACATGATGATATTATTCCTTAAAGTCATTAGGCAAGTTCTTGAACGCATCATCAAAATTTTCCATAAGATCTAATTAATTTAGTTCCAATCATAATTGCCAAAATGATCCTATCCTTGAATTATTACCAAATTCAAGGAAAGGGAAAGTTCAAGGGTAATTCAATTCAATTATATATGTGACTTATGAGCCATATAGAAACACCTATTCACTAATTCACTCATTCTAAGTGCCAAAAGGTTAAATCCCCATTAAAAGAGTTCAACAAAATTGAATGGCCTTGTATGATAGAAATTTCAGAATGGATAAGCCATTTCCGAGAGCAAGATTTTCGATTAGAGGCCAAATGGTTAAGAAGAAACCTGGTCTTGTATAGGTGCAATAAATACTTACGATTTCCTCTCATTAAGATAATAAGAATGATTACATATGCCCCTATTATAGCAATTAGACAAATAGGTTTAAAAGGGTTTGTTTTATTCATCGAAGGGATGAAAGACATTTATTTTGATTGCAGTAGTTCCAACAGTAATGAGTGTCTCTGACCCATTATTCAAGTAGGGAATCATGTTATAAAAATCACTTATACACACTTTAATCACCTTCCATTATAGTAATGCAAGTTGTGGTGTGCAACTTAAGGTTGTGGAATTTACATCCTGATGAGTTAGTAAGTCATGCTATCTCTGAAGGAAAAGTTAAAATTGAAGACATTCAGATGCCACATCCATTAGGTCTAGATGAATCCAATTTTGTGATACTAGCAAATATCACTTTTTTACACTATGATGTGCCAAACTCTCCAAAAGACCCAAACCAATGTTTCCTTTTCAACCCACTTCCTTAGAAGCTAGACATATCTCAAAGAAAAAAATGAGGAATTAACCTCTCAATTATTGGAAGCAAACTAGGGATTCTAAAATGTGGAGGCAATAGGATTGGATCAAGGTCACCTACAAAATGTCCTTCACTTCACATTAAATTGGAATAAAGCCCTCCAAAGAGAAAATGCTTACCTTCGAGAATAGTTAGATGACACAAATGGTACACTCTTTATAGAATAAGATATTCATGTTGCACAAACAATTTTGCTTAAGCAAGAAAATCAAAGTATGGCATAACAAGTGACTCAACCTTCTCAGGAAAATCAAAATTTGGCATAGTACGAGGATTTGCTCACTTAAGGAAACTAAGGTTTGGCATAAAATGTAATAACACAAGACACCTAAATACAAGAGTTAACCACCTAACTTTAACAACTAATGACCCTCCATTGTGGACGACAATTCCAAATATCACAATGGATTAGAAGGGTAACAAGTAGAGTCAAGGCATAGTAGATAAGGATGGAGAGTTGCAAGTGGAGATCCCCTATTGTATCCATTTGACAAGCGTTTCGGCTTTTTCCTTGAGAAGTCCTTTAGGCATTTTGAATTCATTGATTGTTTAATGTAAAAACAAGAGTTGTAGCCATTACCAAATCCTTTTTAACCTTTTAAATTGTAAATATCATTGAAGGAAGATGTTCCTTAGTTTAAAAATGTCCCCTCACTTTTGATCTTGTAATATAAAAGAGGAGTGGGTTTCTTTTTTCCTTTAACTTGTTATGATGTATGGTTTGTTATAATAACCAATACTATATAAGGTGAACAACATCTACGTGCATATCATGACATCTTTTCCAACATTATACATAATTGTTTAAACATACATATTTAAGACTTTATAATTAAACTCATTTGATTCAGATGGAAGGTTATGGTTCTTAAACAACCACATTAGGTCAAGTGCTTGCCAGAGGGTTCCTTTAAAGGGTAGTAATTGCTAATCATATTTATACCGAGATGTACTTTACTTATATAATTGAAACATATCCCTTTTCTTAATTGAAGGACTTGATGATTGTTGTAGGTGGCATGAGACCGAATTACATGCTATCTATAAGAAGTTTCAACTATTTTTAAAGGGAATAACAACAAAAAGGGAAGTGATTTTGACACTAGTTTAACTCCAAGTAATGTATCTCAACATCTAGTGTCATGAAATGGGGTGGGCATTAACTCTTGTATTGTGAAGCCATGACAAGTCCCTTTCATCTGCCCATAGTCTTTTATATCCCAAAGCTCTCTACCTTTGAAGAAGAAGAAGAAGATGACCCTTCTAAGTCACCAGGGACTAACCTTGCCAATAGTGAACAAAGTCCCTTTCTGCCCAATCTTAGACATCTTGCTAATGGCATTAGTAGAAATAATTGTCAAGGATACCTTCCAAAAACATGAAATCTTCATGATAAATAAGTTGCAAAGGCTCCTTTTTAGGCATTATGGAATTGTTAATGCTTCTTTTAAGTTCATAAGTTGATATCTACAATACCCATTCATAAACTATTTCTTCATTCCCTTAAAGCACTTTAGCAATTTGCCTAAAAAAGCTCTCTGTCTGCTTATGTACCTCACTAATATATTGGCCATGGGTCAATGCTTTTATAAGATATTGAGAGCAAAATCTGAGGGATTAATCTTTGTTATATAAGTGGTTTAAACTCTTTAACTTTTTTTTAAACTAAGGAACATCATTAACAGTCCTAATGACCTCTATTCATTTTATGCATTTTCCATCTTCACATAAATGTATGGGTCCAAAATAAGGAACAAGAATGCACATAAACCCATTCATTCAGAAGACCATCAACTTTCCTCTCAATATCTTAGTTGATCCTTATATCAATTTAATCTCTTGGAGAGGTGC
Source organism: Bruguiera gymnorhiza (assembly GCA_020883675.1). Taxonomy (NCBI): domain Eukaryota; kingdom Viridiplantae; phylum Streptophyta; class Magnoliopsida; order Malpighiales; family Rhizophoraceae; genus Bruguiera; species Bruguiera gymnorhiza. Next base: position 879,945 of record JAIRCJ010000136.1, on the reverse strand, counting down.
CATCCTCTATGAATGTAATGGTATGAATTTAAATGCTCCTCCTTAGGCTCTTTTCCAATCCAACACTTATCATTATGATGGATGCATTGATTTGTGCAGTCTTCTTTATCATCATACCAGTACTTGCATCATTAATAGTTCTATTATCAGGCACAAAATTTCAATGATTTGGAGGCCATTACTAATTAATATAGCTTAAGTAGTGATAAGAATTATTTGTTTCCAAGGCTAAAAAAAAGAAGCAACCTTAGCTATAGTAAGATTTCATAAGGATGAAAAAAGTGGGACATCCCCTTTTATTCTCTTATGGACTACTATTATTAAATAAAATCATTTAATTATAAAGTCTTTTATGTGTATATCTAAGCATTTCATGTATCAAGTATATCATTCATAAATATTATAATTGTAATTACTTTTTCTAACATGATAAAAAATAAAGGTAAAATGAGGTGAATAATAAGAAACTTACAACTAGTGAGACGTACAATCCTAATTCAATTCATATAAAAAGAATAAAAGACAAAGTACACAACTAGCAAATAACTCAAGCATTTTCTAAAGAAAAGATAGTCATGGGAGACATTGCACCTTAAGATGGTTCTCTTACCTTAGTTAGTGGACTATTTTAAGCAACCCTAATATTAAGAGTTTCTCTAACACCCTTTATTTATTATTAGTTAGCCATGCATCTTTCTTTAGTACAAACAATAGCTATGCAATCATTAGGCATTAAAAGATATGCAACATACACCACTTTGGCACCTCACTCTATTAATGTTACCCCTAATAAGTTTAAAAACACTCCTAAATTAAAAGTTGAAAATGCAGAAAGTGCAAAGTATTTTATGAAATAAAAGATCAATATTTTATAAGAGGAAGTTAAAGCCATTAAAGGGGATAATATGCAAACTTAATTGAACACATCATATTTTTATTTAGTTTAAGATGTAGTTCTTTTGCCAAAATTCAAAGTTATAGAATTTAAAAAATATGATAGTATGGGACTACCTACAAATCACTTGACAATATACATTTGAAAAATGATAGTATATGCTTATAATGAGAAACTCCTAATGCATTGTTTCCAAGATAGTCTGATAGGTATGACCTCTTACTAGTGCATTATGCAACTTTTAACAAATGTTAGAACCTAGAAAGAGCTAGTAGTTACTGTTAAGGTCAAATTCAAGTATATGTCTTAGTTAAAACCTACCTAAATAGATCTTCAACCTAAGAAAAAGAAGATTAAAGAAACTTTCAAGTAATACACTTAATGATGGCATAATATAACTATCTAGGTCAAACCCTCATTAGTAGAAAAAGAATTAGTCTCCATTTTTCTCAACATGTTGAAAGGCCCTTACTACAACATATTGGTAGAAAGTGCATCAAAAAGTTTTGTTGATTTGGTTAATACAAGAGAAAAAATTGACACAAGTATCCAAAAGGGTAACATTGTTGATATGGCTATCAACACTCTAACATTTAAGAAAACTAGTGTAACCAAAAGGAAAGAAGTCGAGATTTAGGTGATTAAATAAGATAATCAGTTGGGATTACGCCCCATGTACCAGCCATTCAACAACTTATAAGGGTAGTTTAACCCTTAATAGTTATACTAGTCTCATAATGTGATAACTCTGTTTACGTATCAAAGTCCTCAATCATGACCTTTACAGCCAAACGTCTATTTACTAGCACCTTTGAGTAATCAAGTTGACTTTATAAGGAAAGAAAAGAAGAAAATTAACCTTATATAGGTCTTTTATTCAAAATTGCTCACTTAATTCATTCAAAATGAATTGGTTACTGTCATAGCCTAAGAGTAGTTGAAACCATGATATCCTCATTGGTATAATGTAAATGACAAGTATCATAGTGGACCAATCAAGCATTCAATTGATAATTGCTAGACTCTTAAATGTAAAGTTCAAGAATTGAGAGATGGAGGATGAATCAACTTTTCAAAAGCCAAAAGAAGGCAAATATCAGTATTAATCCTCTTTCTAATCATTAGGCAGAGAATCAAATTGACTATTTCTTAGATAATGATTACTAAGGATCGAGTCTTAGTTCCCACAAAATTGGCATGGTAAAGATTAGGGCACTAGTTCATAAATGTTGACCTTCTTAATATCAAAGAAACCTAACACCATAAAAATTATTTCACTTAACTGCTTTAACTTCATCCCCTCTTCTAACACTTTATTACCCTTCTAACACTTTATTACCCTCATCAAAGTAATAAAGTAATCTAGTGGGACTATAATTGTTAGGTAAGCTCCTATAATCAGTTGTTGGCACCAGAGTTGGTTCTTGTAATATCATTTAATATTACGAGAATTAAAAGGATTACCTAAAGAGGGAGATGGTATATGCTATAATACATCAAAAAGCTTAAGCAAAAGAAAGAGTAGCCATTGTAATTTTGGATAATATTAAAAAAATCCCTCTTTAAAATGTTAAGAAAGCATAGTCATCTACTAGAGATAATCTTAAGCTTAAGAAAACTCTCATCAATAAGGACAATGGGATGTTCCTTAAATACATCAAGTAAAATGAGTACAGTATGGTCAAAAAGCATAGTTGAACCCAAGCCAAAATCTCAATCATCTCTTTACTAATGAGCTCCGAGTCTTATCAAAGATCCTTATTGCATATTCACAACTAAGCGTATGTCGTGCTAGACATTTCTTTAGCCAGCTTGGACCACATTGTCAACAAAATTATAACAAACAATTGCATTTTATTCTTGGATAAAGGGATTCCAGTTGAGAGGCACACCTGTATCAAAGCATTACATATTTTAGTCCTTTATTATGACAGCAATATGTCTTATGTCCTCCTTGATAATGAATCATCCTTGAATGTCATGTCCAAGGGTGAAGTGGAGTAGTTACCAATTAATATTGCCATTATAACATCAAATTATATGATTGTCTAAGCATTTGATGGTACAAAGCAAGAAGTCATAAGGATTATTGAGCTACTGATACAAGTAAGACCATACATTTTTAACATACTTTTATAGGTCATAAACATTAAGAATACCTACAATTACCTATTTGGTTGCCTACGGATCCATGCCACAGGAACCATTTCCTCTACCTTGCACCAAAAGGTGAAATTTATCATAAGTGATCAATTAGTAAAAGTTTGAGTAAAGTATGACTTGCTTGTTTCTATATTACCAAGAATGTCTTATGTTAAGATAACTAGAAAAAACATTAAAATGCACATTTCAATCTTTTAAAATTGCAAATATGAACCCTTGTTTAGAGAAGTCATTCCTTAAGATACCACCTCAGCCATTTGAAGTATTGCTAAAAGCAACCAAAGTGATCATGAAGAATGATTATTGTTAAGGAAAAGGAGTTGGAAAGTATCTACAAGGCATAATTACTCTTATACAACTTAGTGGATAACAAGACCACTATAGAATTAGATATTGATAAAACCAAAGTGATACTATCCAAGAATACTTGAAAGATGAGGTAACTAAGTTTATACTACCCTTAACTAATCATTTCAAGAGTGTAGGGTTCATCAATCTAACCCATAATGAATGCGATGTGCCAACCAAAGTTACTATCAAATTGGATGCATTAAAATCCATATGATCTCCAAAGAAGAGGAGGAAGAGTCTCTTTAAGTTCCATTAATTTAGCCATGTAATCCTAGCACTTCTTTAAGAAACTGACAAGTTTGAGAGATTCCCTAGTCACATAAGTTTCTTGTAAAGTAATGTAACTTAAAATTTCCCCCACTTCTTGATGTCTGTGACATTAAAGGGTAGCTATATACTAAAATGGGTAGTTGTTTGCTATATGTTAACTAATAACATTATGTTGTTTGCACTAATAATCCTAGCTCTATCATGTGTAACTCATCGTAACAACACCCATTCATTTCCAATAATTTCTTATCCATTATCTAAGATACATGAAGACGAGACTAATAACTTAGCCAATGCATGCCCTAAGGTAAAATCTGAATGTATCTTCTATGTATCAACCTAATATGATTTTGAAAGTGAAGAAATCTCATTAATCTCCAACACCTAATTAATTAAATGAGAAGAAAGGTAGTCCATAGTTAAAAAAGTGATGGTTAAGATAATTAACTTGGGCACTAAAAGAAATCCATGGGAAGTCAAAATCAACGCAAGACTTCCCTAAAGGATAGGTGTTAGTCCTTTAAGCTTATTGGCTTAAGATGCAAGCAAATTGGTGAAACCTTACTCTAATCCTTGCACATGGATTTGGGTGTGGACACCTAAGTAAGGTAAGGTAAAAACATGTGTATTGTAGCAAATTAAGAGAGAGTAAGTCATTGGTGTCAAGTAAAAAAGGCGTTTAGGTTGGTGGTTGGTGCGACAACATATGTTAGCTACATGATAGCGTATTATTGGTAATAGAATGACTGTTTAAGTACAACAATATCTCCTCTTACCAAATGACTACAATCCTTAATGCTCTTTAAAGGGATAATGTATGTCTCCCACCAGAGTTAACCAACATCGGCACACAAACTTAGGTTGGGGCTAGTGTTATAAGGGCTTGTCGCAAATGGCTAACAAGAACTCTAAGGATTGACGATGGCATTGACAGGATGTTTATGCATGGGCTTTGATCTCAAGCTAATGCAGTATGTGTTTGATTGTGGGCAAGTTAGCAAGGCAAGGGTTTGGAGTATAGGCCAACTCAGATGTTGCTTCATACCACACGAAATAAGGAGAACATGGGGTTATGCCAACCCAAAACATGGGCATACATGTTAATGGCAGAAATGACAATCAAGCTAGAACCTTATTCAAAGTAATGCATTTGTGTGTTCTCCTTGAGAAAAGGAGAACATGTGTAGCCAAGAGAAAGTGGTTGATCATGGCCTAACAAGGTGTTAAGCTCTCCTCTAACACAATTGCATGTTTTAGCTAAGAAAGTAAGGGCATGCTCTGAAGAGAAGGGAGCCCTATTATGTATGATTGGCTTGGTAGCTAAGTCATGCATATCGTTAGGTAGTTAGGAGTGTCAACTACAACTCCTATAAATAGGTGTAATGTGGTAGCCAAGACTCCATATGAAATATTAGAAAGAAACACTAGTGTGAGGCCTTTGATAAATCCATTTTACTTTGTAAGAAAGTAATAAAGGTTAGGAAGTAATTCTTATAATAGTGTTGGTGTCTCATGTCTACTAGAGTGGCTAAGACTAAGTGCAATTTAGCGCTATTATAAGGTCAAAATTTTAGGTGAAAAGATTGACCTTGTGACAACTTGTACCAGAGCACCAAAGTTTGATCTATAATTGATGGATTAGTTCTTAATGCGGTGCAGAGTGGGTAACAAAGATTAAAAAGGCTCTTAATGATATCTTTGAGGATTAAGCTCCCTTAGTTTTGGCAAGACTCAAGGAGTTAGAAACATTGATATGTCTTTTCCAATCTACTTATGATAGCTTTGATGCTGCATGGATCAATTGCTTTGGCAATATAGAGCAAGGAGTTGTTGTCCTCAATAACGCAATAGGTAACTAACCAAGCAAGGTGGTCAATACCTCCCAAAAAATAAAGGTGATATAGCCTAAAGCCCTTGAAGGGGAGCATGGTGTTAAGGTAATTGAGAATTTCTTATGGGATATAAAGTAATACTTCTTGGCTACCCAAGAGTTAGATGTGGAAAAGGTGACGTTTACTAGTATGTATTTTCCCAAGGATGCCAAGTTATGATAGGGGACTAGGCTTGATGATGATGTAAGAATGGGTAGACCTTAGATAGAGACATAGGAAAGTTTGAAGAAGAGATTAAAGGATCAATTTCATCTTTATAACACATCTTAGGTTGCAAGGGAATCTTAAAGAAATTGAAACATAGCGACACAGTGTGAGACTACATGAAAGAATTTAGTTCCCTGATACTTGATATTCGTAACATGTTGGATGAAGGCAAGCTCTTTAACTTTTTTTTTAGGTCTTCACAAATTGAGATATGGAGGCAAGGTGCCAAAGATTTGCCTTTAGTCATGGCTATTACTAATAGATTGGTTGATTTTAAAATCAACGAGTCCTTTTATTCTAATGTAGGAAAATAGAACAAAGACAAAGACAAAGAGAATAAGCTAGGCAAAAAGAAAGAAAAGCACGAGGAAGGGTATTATGACAAAGGCAAAGCTGTCATACAAGAGCAAGGTAGAAACAAGTCTAATTTTAGTTGTTTCATTTGTAACGACCCGCATCATTCTAGGAATCCCCTGCATCATTCTAAAGAATGCCCTAAGAGGAAAAAGTTAAATGTTATGGTTGTTAAGAAGAGTAGTAAAAGCTCTATCATGGATAGTAATGGCCCTTATCACATCAATCCTCTACAAATAATGAATGTGATTCAAGTGGGAAGTTCCTAACAATTTGCCCTAATATATGTAAAGATTAGGCTTAGGAATCGAGAGATAATGGCAATGGTCAACACTAATGCTATGCATAACTTTTTTACTGAATGAATAATAGTCACTTAGGCTAAAAATCACTAAGAGCGATGGTAGAATAAAGATAGTCAACTTAGTAGCTCGTGAGGTGCATGGGATTACAATAGGTATGAAGATATCCATTGGAAATTGGGTTAGCAATTTTAATTTTACGGTTGTACCATTATATGATTTTGATATCATTTTTTGAGTTAAGTTCTTTATGCACACAAAAATTGCTTTGTTGCCTCATTTAGGTGGGTTAATAATTATGCATGAGAACTATCCTTACTTTGTTAAGGGCATGATCGTTCCCTTAGTTAGTATTGGTAAGAAGTTGGGTGGTATTCTTTTTGCTATGTAGGCAGAGTATGGCTTAAAAAGGGGTGAGGCCACTTACTTGGCTACACTGATTGAAATGAAGGAGGGGGTTGTCATTGAGATGTTTGATGGTGTTATTGAAGTATTGGGTGATTTTACGGATGTGATGTTTTTGGATTTACCAAAGTGCCTATCCCTTAAGTGTGCCATTGACCATAAAATTGATCTGGTTCTAGACTCCAAACCTTTGGCTTAAGCCCCTTACCCTATGAGTTTGATAAAATAAATCAAATTAAGGAAGCAATTGATGGAGTTGCTAGATGCAGGCTTGATTCAGCCTTCCAAAACACCTTATGATGTCTCAGTGTAGTTCTAAAAGAAGCATGATAGCTCCTTATAGATATGCATGGATTATAAAGGCTTGAACAAGGTCATAATGAAGAACAAGTATTTGATCCCTTTGATAATTGACTCGTTTGATTGACTAGCCAAAGCATCATTCTTCACCAAGCTAGATTTGCATGTGGGGTATTAACAAGTCAGAATTATGAAAGGAGATGAAGGGAAAACCACATTCATCACTTGTTATGGCTCTTACAAATTCCTTATGATACTTTTCGATTTAACCAATGCCCCTAAGACTTTTTACAATTTGATGAATGATGTGTTTCATGACTTTGTTGATGGTATATATTAATGATATTGTTATGTATAGCATTGTTTGAGAATCATTTGTCCCATCTTCATATAACATTGTTTTGGTTAAAGGAGTACCTATAATATATTAAGAAAGAAAAGTGTGAGTTTGCTTAACAAGAAGTCATGTTCCTTGGGCATAAGATTAGTTAAGGACATGTAAGAATAGATAAGGAAAAAGTTCAAGCCATTATAGAATGGTCACCTCCTATTAAGGCCTTAGAGTAATGACTTTTTCTTGGCTTGTTTAACAACAACAAGAAATTTGTGCAAGGTTGCTAAAAAATGTTAGCCCCTTTTATTAACTTGCTAAGGAAAGATAGATCATAAAGGTGAACCATAGAATGCCAAAAAACCTTCGATAAATTGAAAGTAGTTGTATTGATAGAAATAGTGTTTAACTGCTTAATTTTGAATTGCCCTTTAATTTCATTACAAATGTATTTGACAAAACCATTGGTGGTGTAATAGTCCAAGTAGGCCATCTCATTACTTATGAAAGCCAAAAACTCAATAAGGCAAAACAACGATACTCAACTTATAAGAAGAAAATGCTTACTATTATGTATTGCCTCCAAATTTAGTGAGTCTATTTGCTAAGTACTAAGTTTATAGTTTGCATAAATAATGTGACCAATATATTCTTCCAAATTTAAAAAAAGATCTATGTAAAGCAAGTTCAGTGGTAAGAGTTCTTAGCGAAGTATGACTTCTTGTGGGAACATAAGTTAGGAAGGCACAATTAAGTAACGAATTCCCTAAGTCATCAATAAATGCAGGGAGTTGTTGTTGCCCTCACCTAAGTTCAAAGCAACTTGCTGGATAGAGTCAAGGTATAAGCCCCACATGACGTGGATTATCAAAAATTAGTGTAGCAAGTGAATAAGGTTGTGGTAAAATGATATTGATTTGATGATGGGTTATTACATGCTAAGGGTAACTAGTTGTATGTTCCAAGTGGTGTAATCCTTAGAAAGTGGATTTTGTAAGAGTGTCATGACTCTAATTAGTTGGTTATTTTGGTGTGGCGAGGATGATAGTCATGTTGTCTCACAATTATCATTGGCTAAAGATGAAAGATGATGTTAAGGCATATGTGAAGACGTGTATTATTTATCGACAAGACAAAGTAAATTGGTGTAAGGAAGTGGAGTTGCTACAACCATTATCTATTCCAATAAAACCTTAGGTGTTGATTTATATGGATTTCATTGGTGGCTTCCAAAAAGTTAGTGACATAGGTTCTATCATGGTAATAGTTGATCAATTTTCAAAGTATGTGGTGGTCATTCCAACCCTTCCTCATGTCATATAGAGATGACCATTGAATTATTCTACTAATGGTTAAATATTTTGAATTGCCTAAAGATATTATGGGTGATCGAGATCTTCATAAATAGGTTGTAAATGACTTTATTCAATATGATGGATCTTGAATGAAGTTTTCCACTACCAGCCATCGTTAAACCAATGGCTAAATAGAGCTAAACAATGGCTTGTTGGAATATCTTTGGCATTACATGACTGCTAGTCAACAAAATTGGCTAGAGCTGTTGGATTTTGCCTAATTTTACTATAAGCTTTATTGATTCTCTTTGAAAGGTATGAGTCCCCTGAAGTTGGCTATAAGGCATTAGCCCTTTACTCCTAACAAAATTGTAAGACTAGGTTTTGAAGGAAAATATCTAGTGGCTTCTCAATAACATGTTCAAAACAAGAGCTATTTGATAAAGCCTAAGATAGCTTGAACAAGGAGAACAAATGCATAAATAAGTATGTTGACAAAGGGAGATAGGGCATTGAGTTCCAACTTAGCCATAAAGTGTTGCTAAAACTAACTCCTTAAATTTGGAAGAATATCAGTAGCAAAATATTGCATTAAGGGTTAATTCCAAATTATGATAGTCCTTTTGAAGTGATAAAGAAGGTTGGCAATGTTGGTTATTGACTACAACTCTTAGAGAGGTTGAAGGTGCATTTAACCTTTCATATGAGCTTTTTAAAACCTTTTCATAACAAAGATGGTGATGAGTCTCCATAGAGACAAGCAAGACATGTTCCCTCAACAATTAGGATAAAGTTCCAACATAAAGTGGAAAAGATTTTGGACCACTAAATGCAAGGGTAGAGTAAGAAGGATTGTCTAGTTAAGTACTTGGTAAAATGAAAAATACTCCAAATAGTATGGCTATCTAGGAAAGAGATATGACTCTATGGCCATTAGAGAAGTATATCCAAGATTACTTATCAACCTTACCAATAAGGACATTGTCTTCAACTAATAAGGGTGATTTGTCAGTCCCTTAAGCTTATTGGCTTGAAAATGTAAGCAAATTGATAACACTTTGCACCAATTCTTGCATATGGATTTAGGTGAGGACAATAAGCAAGGTAAGGTAAGAACATATGTATTGTAGCATGTTGGGGGAAACTAAGTCATTGGTGTCAATTAAGAAGGGCATTTGGGTTATTGGTTGGTGCAACGACATATGCCAGTGATGTAATAACATGTATTAGTGTGATGTTAACAATAAAGTGACTGCTTAAGTACAACAATATCTCCTTCATTAGATGACCAAATTCCCAAATACTCTTAGGGGGATAGTGTATGTCTCCCCTTAGAGTTAGCTAACATTAGTGCATAAACTTGGGTTCAGGTTAACACTATGAGGGCTTATTATAAGTGACTAATAAGTGTTTTGAGGATTAACTATGACATCTATAGAATGCTGGCGCATGAGCTTCAATTTCGAGCTACCTTGGTATGTGTCTAATTGTGGATAAATTAGCAAGGCAAGGGCTTAGACTGCGGATCAAGTCAAGTGGTGGTTCACACCTCACGAAATAAAGGGGACATGAAGTTATATTACCTTAAAATGTAAGCACATATATTAATGGAAAAAATTGCAAGCAAGCTAGAGCCTTATTCATAGTGGTGCATTGGCATGTTCTCTTTGAGAGAAGGAGAATGTGGGTGGCTCAAAGAGAGTGGCTAATTAAGGCCCCGACAAGGTGTTAAGATTTTCTCCAACATAATTACATATTTTAATCAAGAGAGTGGGGGAGTGCTTCGAAGAGAAAGGAGCCTCACTATATATGATTGGCTTAATAGCCAAATCATTCATATCTTTGGATCATTGGGGGCGTTGACTACAATTCTTATAAATAGGTGTAATGTGGTAGTCAAGGTTCCATACAAAATTATGGAGACAAACACCGGTGTGATGCTTTTAGAAAGTTCTTTGTACCTTGTGAAAAAGTGATAAATGTTGGGAAGTGATTCTTGTAAAAGTGTTGACACCTCATATGTACTAGAATGGCTAAGACTAAGTGCAATTACAAGGTTAAAAATTTGGGTGAAAGGATTGACCTATTGACATGGCATGATTCAATTGCTTGAAGAATATGTAGACGTGTTTGCATAGTCATACCAAGACATGTTGAGCTTGAACATCAACATAATGGTACATAACTCCTTTTGAAACCAAAATGTAAACCCATATGGTAGAAACTTATAAGAATGAAACCTAATGTCCTATTAAAAATCAAGGAAAAAGTTAAAAAACAATTAAATGTAAGCTTTCATTAGGTAGCAAATCATTCGAAATGGGTAGCTAACATTGTATCAGTGCCAAAAAGATGGCAAGGTTCACCCATACATGGATTATAAGGATCTAAATAAAGCAAGCCATAAAGATAACTTTCACTTGCCATACATTGACATTCTTGTGGACAACACGACTAGCAATTCAATGTTTTCCTTCATGGATGGGTTCTTGGGCTATAATCAAATCAAGATAACACCATGGTTATGGAAAAAAACACATTCATCATAATGTGAGGCACCTTTTGCTATAAGGTCATACCATTTAACCTTAAGAATATAAGTGTCTCCTATCAGCAAGTGATGGTCACCTTATTCCATGATATGATGCATAAAGAGATTAAGGTCTATGTTAATTACATGATTGCCACATCTTGAGAAGGCAAAGATCATTTAACAATCCTCAAAATGTTGCTCAACTAGCTAAAGATGTTTCAACTCAAATTTAATCCAACCAAAAGCACTTTTGGGGCAATCTCATGCAAATTGCTTGGCTTTATTATTAGTTAAAGAGATCAAAATTAATCCTAACAAAATCAAAGTCATATAAAAAGTGCATACACATTCTATATCGAAAAAGATATGGGGATTCTTAGAAAATATCAATTATATTGCTAGATTTATATACTAACTAATTATAACATACAAGCCTATATTTAGATTGCTTCGAAAAAACAATCCAAGGTAATGGCATGACAGATGTCAAGAAACATTTGACAAGATCAAATATTATCTCTTCAATCCTCTAATTCTTGTGTCACTAGTTTTGCACAAACTACTCATTATATCTCATTATGTAGGAATGATGTATGGGTTATGTTTGGGGACAACACAATGAAACAAGTAAAAAGGAAAGGAAAATCTACTACTTTAGTAAGTAATTCACCAATTACGAAATGCAGAATTCACATTTAAAGAGAATTTGTTGTGCCTTAACATGGGTAGTGCATTGAATTTGGCAATATATGTTATATTATACAACTTAATTTGTTGCTAAAGATGATCCCTTTAAATATATCTTCAAAAACCCAATATATTATTAAAAGGGGTTTCCTACTAGTGAGTTCGCTTCTTAGAATATGACATTTAATATATTAATTGCAAAGTTGTCAAAGGTAGTGCGACATTAAATTTCCTAACAAATTAGGTCATTTCTAAGTACTAGCTAATGTAGTTTGATTTTTCAGATGAAGTCATCCTAGTTATAAATTAGATTTAAGAAGATGATGAATGACAAATGTGATTTAATAGGGCATCCAATGCATTAGGGTGTAGAATTAAAGCAGTTATTAGTTCTCTTAAAGGTAAACAATATCCAATTGCAATAAAACTACAATTCAAATGTACCAAAAACATGGAAGAATACAAAATGTGTGTTATGGTTTATTGTATGCCTTAGAAATAAAAGTTAAAAATCTTAAAGTATATGGTGACTTAGCATTGGTCATCTACTAACTACTAGGTGAGTGGGAAACACAAAACCATAAACTTGTTCCTTATCACCAGCACATTAAAGAATTGGTGGTACAATTTGATGAAATCACTTTCCACCATATGTTTTGGGAAAACAATTAGATTTCTAAGACTTTGGCAACTTTGACAGCAATGTACAAAGTCGATTATGAAGCTTAGGCCTAAGTGATACGTGTCAATATTCATCACACTCTAGCTTATTGCATGTATATAAATAAGGATTGATGTGGAAAATATTAAAAAGACGTGGCTTAGGGACCTAACGTACACAAAAAATCAAAAAATATTCAGAAAAACTAAATTAGATTTTAACAATACAAACCCTAAACTCAACGTTCAAAGGAACATGAACATAAGGTATTTAAGAAAAATATAAATGTCACACTCTAGAAAAAAATGAAATTGGGAGTGATAAATCAAGTTAAACGCTACAAAAAGAGGTTCTTTTTAATAAGTTCTTTAGTTCTCAAAAGAACTAAAGGAGAAAACTCTTACTTTTTATTTTTTTTCAAAGTTGTCTAATATTTTATAACTTACAAAAAAGTGTTTATTTATAAACTAATATAGTAATTTTAAAGAGATATAAATTTATATTTAGGACAAATTCTTATTTAGTAGGAACTTATATTTAGGACAAATTCTTGCACAAAAACTTTCACTTTTATAAGAATCACTTATTTAAAATAAACTTTTATTTAGTAGTGAATGCTATTAGTTAATCCTAACCTATTAAATACTATAATCATATTAATAAAACTTTGACTCTCTTTTAAACTTGAATTCGCACCATTTGTAGTTTGGTTGACTTGAATGCCCTCAATTAACCTATTTAGTACTTATTTCATCTTTTTTGCTATAATTTGTATTATTTGACTTTCTAGAATGTATAATAGACTTTTTACATCTTCTAAAGCTTTTCACGCATCATCTCTAAGTTTCTTGTCATTCCCCTCTCCTCAAAAGGATTCGTCCTTGAAAAAATTTGTCCTTAAATCATCACCTACATCAAAAGGAGAAAGATTAGAAATATTAAATGTCGCACTCACATTATACTCACTAGGAAAGTCTAACTTATAATTATTGTCATTAATTCATATTATAACTTGAAATGAACCATCTCCATTAGGCTATAGCTTTGAATGCCTGTGAGCTGGGAACTGCTCCTTATGCATATACACTTAAACACAATCACTAAATTCAAAAACCACTTTCTTTCGCCCTCTATTAACATGGGATGCATATTGCTCGATTCATTTTTCAATATGTTGTAGCATATTCTTATGCAATTTTTTTCACCATATCAACCTTGCGTTCACCATCTAAGGTAGCATACTCATCAACATGTATAAGTACCAAATCCAAAGGATTAAACGGATTAAAACTATATATAATTTCAAATGGAAAGTAACTAGTAGCAGAATGAAACTTGTATTATATGCAAACTTGACATGTGATAAATAATTTTCCCATGTTTTCAAATTCATTCAAATAATAACATGCAAAAGAGTAGAAAAGTTTCAATTAACCACCTCAGTTTACCTTTCAATTTGTGGATGACAAGTAATCAAAAACAATGACTTAATACTTAACTTATCCTACAATGTCTTCCAAAAGAAACTTAAAAACTTTGTATCTTAGTCTAAAACAATACTTTGCGGCATGACATGCAAACATACTACTTCTCTAAAGAATAAGTCAACCATATTGCTTACATCACTAATTTTATAACATAAAATAAAGTGTATCATCTCTAAAAATCTATCAACATTAACAAATATAGAATCTCTACTCTTTTTTGATCGTAGCAACCCTAATATAAAGTTTATAAATAAATCAACCAAAAGATAACTAGTTATGGGTAAGAGGTATACAGTTCATAGGGTAAAACTCTAGATTTAGTTTGTTTGCATGTTATGCATTTCTCACATACCCTCTTAAATCTCGTTTCACATATAGCCAAAAGAAAAATTCAATTAGAACATATAGGGTTTTCTTAACTTCAAAATGACCTATTAGACTACTCCCATGAACTTCTCTCACAATCAACTCCCTGAAAGAACTCATAGGCACGCATAAATGATTTTTCTTAAAGAACCCTCATGCCTATAAAACTTCTCAAAGGCTAACTTCTTACATGCTCCACACACATTAGTAAAGTCAAGACCTTTTATATATCTCTTTAATATATTCAAACCTTATTAATTTTGCTAGTAAGTGTAGAAATAAAGGCATATACGTGAGACAATGCATCAGCTACCACATTTTCCTTACCTTATTTATATTTGATAATGTAAGGAAATGTCTCAATGAATTTGATCCACTTGGCATTTCTTTTGTTCAACTTTCCTTATCCCTTCAAGTGCTTCAAGGATTTATGGTCGGTATGGATGACAAACTCCTTAAGCTAAAGGTAATGTTGCCATGTCTCCAAAATCCATACTAATGCGTGTATTTTTTTATCATAAGTAGGATAATTAAGGTCTGCTTCACTTAACTTTTTACTAAAATAAGCAATTGGACACCTTTCCTACATCAAAACAACTCTAACACCAATACTTGAAACATTACACTCAATCTCAGAAGTTTTTGCAAAGTCAAGTAAAACAAGGGTACATAACTTAATTTTTTCTTGATACAATTAAATGTCTTGTCTTGATCACTACCTTACTTAAAACTCATGTTCTTTTTTATCACCTTAGTGGTGCAACAATGGTGCTAAAGTCTTTAACAAAGTATCTATAGAAACTAGCTAGACCATGAAAGTTTTACGCACATCACTAATTGACTTAGGAATAAGCCAATCATGGATTACTTTAACTTTTCCTCATCAACCTTAATAACTTTAGCACTCGCAACATACCTAAGAAATGTGATCTAATTGGTACAAAGGAAACATTTCTTAAAGTTATCATACAATTTCTCATAACATAAAATAATTAAAATGCTTTAAACTTTTGTTTAGGCTAAAATATCATCAAAATGCATAATCACAAATTTACTAATGAATAAATGCAAAATATGATTCAATCGCATAAAAGTGGTTGCTACATTAAAGAGACTAAATGACATAACAAGTCATTTATAGAAACTATACCTAATTTTAAAAGTTGTTTTTCACTTATATCCTTCTCTCATTTTAATCTAGTAATATCCACTTTTCAAATCAATTTTAAAAAAGACACATTAACCCTGCAATTCATCCAACAAGTCATCTAATCTAAGTATAGGGTGATGATACTTAAAAGTGATTTTGTTGATCACTCAATGATCAACACACATTCTCTAAGTCTCATCTTTCTTGAGTACAAGTAGGATAAGAACCACATAAAGATGTATGTTTTCCCTTACATATCCTTTGAAAATAAGTTCCTCAACTTAGTTTTGAAACTCATTTGTCTCCTCGAGATTACTCGTATATGTTGGCTGGTCTTGGATGGATGTACCAAGGGTAAAATCAATTTGATGCTAATCCATTTAGGATATCATCAAGGAATACATCTTCAATTTTCTACAAAAGAGAAATAACAACACTAGGTAAAAACAAGTCAAACTTGTTAGTATTAAAATAAATTTTTTGTACAAAAGTACGATTATAAGTTGTTTGATATAAAATACTCTTTTAACATCACTTTCTTTTATATAGAAAATTTCTATTTTCTTCACTCTCTTGTGTCTTAACATTTTCTCCTCTTTTTTCCCTTTTTCCAATATCTCTTTTCTATTATCTCATTTTTAATCCTTAACTAATTCTCATAAGCTTATTAAGCTGATAATGGTAGGAAAGTGACAGGTTTTTCATTCATTACAAAAGAATGTTGATTTATCATGCATAACTCACCTGTTAAACTACCATGATCTTCCTAATAAAATATAGTCTGCATGCATAGGTATAATATTATATAAAACTTCATCATAGTACCTTCTGATAGAAAATGACACAGACACTTGTTTATTTACCTTAACTTCCTATTCTTATTCAACCATTGAAATTTATATGACTTAGGATGTTTTATAGTAGGTAAATTCAACTTTTCAACCATAGTTGTGCTAGTAACATTAGTGCAATTCCCACCATCAATAATCATACTATATACCTTATCTTTAATTAGACATCTCCTATGAAAGATGTTATTTCATTGCACCTTCTTTTCTTCCTTCACTTGCACATTCAATACTCACTTTATGACGAGAGTTGCTTCATTAACCAAATACTCCTTTCCATCACTTTTACCCTCCGACAATGACATGGAATCATCATTTAACTCACTTGCAGTTTCAATGTTACTGTTACCTTTCAAGATCATTGCACACTTATTTAGACATTTAACATATCTATTTATACTTGGTAACATTTAACATCTCTATTTATACGTGATTGGGAATCAGAATTACCTACCTCTTTACTAAAACCCATATTTTTGCTCTTAAATAGCTCGACTTTGGACTTGTAATCAACCTTCTTATCCCTTTTACTCCAATTCAGCTTCCAAGATGAGGTAGAACCCGAATTTTGCTCAAACCATATGAAACCCTTTCATTTAAGTTATCTTTCAACTTCTATTTTCATGTGTACCATATCTTCTAATTTCATGTAGTGTTACAATTCAACCATGTTAATGATGTCTCTATTTAGTCCTTGTAAAAATCAAGTCATGGTTACCTCTCTCTCTTCTTTTGCACTCACTCTAAATATGACAATATTCATCTCCTTGTAGTAGTTATTCATACTTTTGATGCCTTGAGTAAGCCCTTGCAGCCTTTGGTACAATTCCCAATAATAGTGATTAAGGGCGAACCTTTTCCTCATAATAGTCTTTATCTTCTCTCATATATTAATAGATCACTCACAATTCCTTCTCCTAGTCAAAATAAGTTGATCTCACTAATATAATAACATAATCAATGAATTTATTGGCAGCAAACTTTACTTTTTCTCCTCGAAATAGTTGTGACATTCAAAAACTAATTCAACCTTCTTCTCTCATACAAGGTATATATTAAGATCATTTTTACCTTAGAAAAGAAAAATTATCATTTTAATACTGCCCAAATAACAATCATAGATGCCTTACTTCTTAAAATCTCTTTAATCTCTTCTATTGTTAGCAATTCTAACCACAGTAGTTCAATTATCAAATTCATTATCTTTTATATCATCTTCATAGTCATAAGTTCATCTTAATTGCCTTTTTACACTAAAAACCTCATAGTCCCTATGTCTCCTTTGCAACTCTACCATTATAGTAGTTTGCTCCTCCATTCTTTGCCTCATATTATCAAATCTAGTATTCATGCGCTCAAATTGTTGTTATATAGTTTTAATCATGAACAATACATTCCTAACTCCTTCCTAAGTTACAACTTTGTCTATTAAAGTCATAATATTACTAATGTACAAAATGATTAAGATACCTTACAAAGCACTCCCTCACATATTTCACTCAAAAGAAAAAAGGTGTCATACTCTTTTGTATTTACACTTTTTATGATTTTTTCTTAATATGAACTTACACTCTTACCTTTAAACACTTAAATTTCCCTTTTTAGCCTTTTAAAGAACTAAATAAATTAAATCAAGAAGATTGTTTTTGGATAAAATAAAATAAATGACATAGAATTGAACTAATTTGAGAATAGGGTGTCAAAAAATGAAAAAGAATATCTAAGCAAACAAATTTAATGAACTAAATTTACAAAAATCAAGATATAAAGTTAAATTTAGATAACAAACTTAGATGACATAACAAAATAATAGATGATAGAATTAGAGTTGAATAAAAAAACTATATTATTATTGTAACTAATATGACCAGATTATTTAATTTTTATCAATAACTTCAATTTGATACTTTTTTTTTGTTCATCCTTTTTTTTTTTCCGTTCCTCTTTTTCTTTTTCTTTCCTCAATGCAAAATAACAGTAGAATAATTAGAAACAACAATTGGAATTGAAATTAACACATTTTTTTATAGTTATGATCTCAAACAAAGAAGCAAAGTGAAAAGGGTTGCAAATGAATAAATTAGTGAATTTGAATGGTAATCCGCTTAAAAGGCAAACTAAATAGAAATAAATAAATCACAAAAGAGAAAATTGAAGAATTAGTTGAACTAACCTAATTTCGAGTTTGGTTCTAATGCCAATTGATGCAGAAAACTCCAAAAAAAACATTAGATAGAGAGGCACAATAGACTTCTTTTATCCTTTAAAACTTTCCCCATATCATCTCTAAGTTTTTCATTAGATAGAGAGGCAAATGATAGACCATGATATCATGACATAAAAAATTACCTTAAAACCTTGAAATATTTTGAAGGTGCAAATGAAAATAATAAAAGAACTTTATAGAGGTTGACAATGAATCTCTTCCTTAGTGGAGACATTTTCTACAAGCATAATTATGAATTAGTCTTATTGTAGTGCATAGATTCAGTTAAGGTAGAAATGATCATGAAAGAAGTGCATGAGGATTTATGCAAGTTGTATGTTAAT
This sequence comes from Bruguiera gymnorhiza, assembly GCA_020883675.1. Classification (NCBI taxonomy): domain Eukaryota; kingdom Viridiplantae; phylum Streptophyta; class Magnoliopsida; order Malpighiales; family Rhizophoraceae; genus Bruguiera; species Bruguiera gymnorhiza. Next base: position 860,898 of record JAIRCJ010000136.1, on the reverse strand, counting down.
GGCCTTCTATGGTCAAAAAGATCTTGAAGGCAAGATATTACTAGTAAATTATGGAATCAAATTGCTTTTGGCACACTAAAAACTGTCGTGACATTAGATACATGTGGAAAAATACATGTAGTATTAACTCCATTACAAATGATGACATCCTCATGGCCATTTTCCATGTAGGCAATAGATGTAATTAGTCTCATTACACCAAAAGCATCTAATAGGTATCGATTTATCTGAGTGGCAATTGACTACTTCATAAAATAGGTCTAAATAGCATTTTATTCAAGTGTCACTCATAAGGCAGTCATTAAGCTCATAAGACATCAAATGTCATTATTATGTGCCAAAATGACTAATCACAAACAACACCACCAATCTAAAGAACAAAATGATGACCGACCTTTGTAACCAATTTAAAATCAAGTATCATAACTTTGTCCCGTACAAATCAAAGATAAATGGAACAATTAAAGTGACAAATAAAAATTTCAAGCAGATTGTAGAAAAAATGAAATTTACATACAAAGTTTGGCATAAAATGTTACCAATTACATTACATGCATACCATACCACCATACTTCCATAAAGACAACCCCATTTTTATTAATTTATGGGACTGAGGTAGTCTTACTTGTAGAAGTTGAAATTCCTTCATTAAAGGATTTAATGGAAGTAGAATTTACGAAGGTAGAATGGGTTAAAATTAGATATAAGTAATTAAATCTCATTGAAGAAAAGAGACTGAGTGTTATCTACCACAAACAATTATACTAAAGCAACATGAAACAAGCACATCAAAGGAAAATGCACTCTAGATATTTTAAAGAAGAAGATTTATTCTTGAAATGGGTTCCATTAAATAAAATTGACTTGAGGGGCATATGAGCATTAAATTATGAAGGTCCATATGTTGTAAAAAATGCATTCTTAAGGAACTAATTTTGATAGATAGAAATGGTGAAAACATGTCAAATCTCATCAATTTAGATACAATTAAAAAATATTTTGCCTAAGCATTAACCAAGATTGAAATGAGCCAATCATTGGTCGTCGGTTAGAGACAAAGGCACAATGAATGACATCAAAAAGATATATAGCATGATTAAACAAACAAGGTTTTCATATAAAGAGCATATGGACATTGTTGAAAAGATCCCTAATAAGGTGTTTAGACCAAGCTTAGGCCAAACTACTAGTTATACTATCAATTTTTGTTAACCCTCACACTATTAGCCTCATATAATCTTTTGTCACTTTATGTTTAAATATGTCACTCTCTTTGATTACCATATATAAACTAATTGTCCCATGAATAACAACTTTCTTTCAAACCTTAACACAAATGATTTTGATTTGATCATATTTATTTGGGTGATATCTGTCATTAGGCATTTAAAAAATAAACTAGCATATGTCACATTTCTTTGTTTGAGACTTTTAAGGATATAGGGATCTCTTTCTAATGCCATGCTTAATGCCCTTAAGTTGTATTAGTGAGCAAGGATGGGTCATTGGTTTAAGATTCCTCATAAGATTGAAACAATAGGCCAACAAATCGAGCACACTCCTGCGAGAAAGAAAATAACCTCAAGATTATATAAGAATCCTAGATATGGATATTTACTCCAATAACACAAGACGGGGAATATTAGCATCTTTCTAGAGCAAGATGATTCCTAAAAGAAAATAAGTAAAGATATTTTATCATGATTCCAATCATTCTAGATTTGGGCAAGAAGCAATCCAAGAGATAAAAAAAGGATCCCCCTAATAGGAAAGAAAAACAAAAGAACATGCAAAGTCTATGAAAAACTCCACTTGCATGATATGTTACCAGCCATAAAGGCTTCAACCAACAAATTAAAATTGAAAAGAGGGCAAAGTAAAATTAAAAGATATGGTAAGAGTAATTAATCCTAGAACAAGGAAACAACATCAATTATAATAAGCTAGAACTACAAAAGATTCCTAGAAAATAGTTCTCTCTATAAAAACATTTGGGAAAAATTGTAAACAATAAGTGAAGATTAGGAAAAGCAAACCCTCAATAACATTGTGTCAGTACAAGTATATGTGAACAACCATAATTCATGCAATCAAATCATAATAGTAGCTATGGACAAGCTTAAGTATGCTTTGTATGGAAAACCCAAGCAAAAGGGTAATTCAATCATTTTAAACAAATTCAAACAACATTTTACTCTTGAAATTTTTTTTGGCAATAGGAAGCAATTATTACCTAAGCTTAAATACGTTTTGCATTTACAACCTGAATAAAAGGGTGATGTAGTCATCTTGAGTCAGTTCAAACTATATGTCAACTTACTTATAAAATTTTGACTATAAATGGCGATTAAAACAAATAGTGAACAATCTTAAGTATGTTTTGCATCTATAACCTTAGTAAAAGGGTAATATAGCCATCTTGAATAAGTTCAAATCACATGTCCACCTACTTCTGAAATTTTAACTATAAATGACAATTAGAAGCAAATTTAAATAAGTTCAAGTATGCTTTGCATCTACAAGCCAAGCAAAAGGTGATGCTACCATCTTAAGCCAGTTTAGACCACATGTCAACTTATTTCTAAAATTTCAACTATAAATGGTAGTTAAAAGCAATATTGAACAAATTTGAGTGCCCTTTGCATTCGCACTCCAAGCAAAAGGGTCATACAACCATTTTGAGCAAGTTCATACCACAAGTCCACTTACTTTTGAAATTTCCACTGCAGATGGTAGTTGGAAGCAATTTTATATAAAATTTGAGAATGCTTCTTGCATTAGTGACCTAAATAAAAAGATAATGTAATCATCTTACACAAGTATGGATAACATAGTAATTTACTTTTGAAATTTTTGTAGTATATGGTAAGTAGAAGTTATTTTACACTTACTTAAGAATGTGTTTTGTATTGGCAACTTGAATGAAAAGGTAATGCAACTATTTCAAGTAAGTTTGAATAATACATCAATATATATCTTGAATTTTGACTAAGAATAATGGTCAAAAACTCCATTTGCATTGACCTAAGTGCATCACAAAATTCTCACATATCATGTAAATTAACCCCCCTAGTAGAACTATTAATTGTGCATTAGAAAATTTCTAAAAGAGAACAACATAATTTATGGTAATATCATAAGTACCTTGATAAGATGTTCATACAATTGTCATAGGCAAAGATGCCCTTAGCATGCAAATGGCAGTTAGTTGCTTTCGGAGACATCACGACATACATCATAGGTTTGTTTCTGAATTTTGAGTGCACCCTTAAATAGGTATGTTTAGAACATAGGTATCATGACACAGACAATCAAAAAATAAACAAAATAAGGATTTAAGAAGATCTTTGTTTGTTCTTTTGTACTAAAACAACTCACAAGGAGGGGTAGTAGTTGTACCCCTATTTTGTCTACCTTGATAACCTTACATTTGCTTACTTTCATATAAAATTAATTTTATGGGTTTAGATCACAAATTGTTTATTTGGACATGAAAAGAAATAAATAAAGCAGCAAAAAGAAAATAAAAGAAAGAAAAATAAAAAGAATGAAAGATAATAATTGAACTACTATTGATGTCCAATATATAATTACAAGTTCAATGTATAAAGTATATTCCACCCTTGAAATGAAGAATCAGTGACCCATATGATACTCAAACTAAATATAAAATTAAAAATATTGCTTTTGGATTGCATGATTGAACCACAAAGGAGACCCTCTCCTTCTCAAAGCCCCAAGTTAAGTGTCTAAGTATAATAATATCAATCCTACCCTCTTTTCAGGGCCTAATAGTTTGATCCAAGTGTAAATTTTACAAGTCAAAAACTTATAAAATATTAAATATATGTAGAAATAATTCCAACCAGCCAACAAAAAACAACCAGAGATCAATGGATGATATTCGGCAAAATCCATTATGAAAAGGGAGGCAATAATTAATTGACCATGACGGAGGGAAAAGAGGCCAACAAAATCACTTAGGGAAGGCCACAGAAAAGAGAGTTAGTGTCATTTTGAGGTATGAAAAAAACCAACGAGAGCATAAATTAGAGAGCATGTAAGATTACCAAAAAGAGGACATCATAGAAACAACACCACTAACGAGCATGAATGAGGGAGATGGGATGAAAAAGCAACTCTTGCTCCAGTTAATATTTTTAATTTTTTTATGCCACCTCTCTCCTAATGTCTAGATATTTACTAATGGAATTATGAGTTCCTTTTGATGTTTTTTATTTTCATTAAACATTATATCTAATATTTTTAATTAAAATAAAAAACAAATTCATTAGCAAGCATAAAAAAGGCCAAGATAATGCAACAAACAATATAGCCAAAAAAAACAAAAGAAAGGAACTTATCGTAAATGCTTTACCTTTATTCATTGAAAAATCCACCAGATCCTGCTTCAAAGGAGTCCTTGCATCAGAAAAAAGAAAAAGCACAAAGACAAAAAGACCAAAACATGAGAGACCGCAAAAAAGAAAAAAAAAGAAAAAAAAAACAGAGAGGTACTGAATATCACCAGACCATCGCTGAAAAATGAAACAAACACCACCCACTGAATTCTCTTACATCGATCTACACGTTATCGAAAGCTACATGTTGAAAGGAGGTCAGGAAACACATAAATTGGCAAATAGCCCAAGGCCAGCTGTCGTATCTCTGTCGCATACGCTGCCAATCAACATTGTCCCGACTTGAAACCAACACCATTCGACACATTGAGTGTCGATTTGTCCAAAGACATCCATCATGCGCCAAATGGAGTACTGTGTGGGGATGAAGGTCGCCTTAAAATCTGACGCCCCTGTCTGCTCCACCTCTTGCATGTGCCATTTTCAACCATCTCTGCCACGCAAAACCAGCACCAATGTACTCAATGGGCAAAGATCTACCTGTTGATACCAACCACGCACCGCTCGGAAGTCGGCGATGCCCTTTACCTCTACTATACCCACTCTAAGAAATTGGCTAAAAATACCATTTTTTTAAGCCAAATTTCAACCTTTCATATTAGAAAAGCTATGATTTGGTGGATTTTGAACCCAAAATAGTGAAAAATGGTCTATGTAGAAAGAGGAAAAGTCAGTTTTGGAGTTAGGGTTTTTTTGGATATAAAAATTAGGAGGGTGTTTTGGAAACCGAGGAAAAAAAAGAGAGAGAAAGAGAGCCAAGGATAAAAAAAAAGAAAAGAAAAAGAGAGAAAAAAAGTGCAGGAAACGAAAGAAAAAAAAAGAAAAAGAAAAGAGAAAAAAAACAAAAAAAAGAGAAAAAAGAAAAATTAAAGAGGATCACAAGATTTCCAGTAGTAATATTAGTTTAGAACATAATTTGAGTGGGCATGAAATCATGTTAATTTCTAAACAAAAGAGTGAGTGTAAAAATAAATAAAATATTAATAAAATAAAAATAAAAATAAATAAATGATAATATTATTTTTGTAACAAATAATTAAATTAATTATAATTTTTATCAAATCCAAGTTTATTCTTTAATTTTAAAAAATTTTAATAAAATAAATTGAGTTATTTATTATATTTTAAATACATTTAATACAGCTTTTAAAATGTTAATTTTTAGTCAATAAAGGACCAACCTATAACCAAGAACATAATTGTTGATTAATTTGAACTTATAAATCCTAAAATGAACTTAAATTATGTACAAAGCGCATAAATTTTTCTCCTAATAACAAATATAGTTAGTTTGCAAGGGAGCAAGCATTGATCAGATGAACAGATTCTTTGAATTTTTAGGAACCTACACCTTTATGGTGATGAAGCATATCATCTATCTTGTCCCCATCCGCCATTCCAAGTTGTAGCAACAGAAAAGCAGTAAACATGAAAAATTCACAACTCCATTAATTGGCAGTGCAAACCCATATTTGGGAACAAACCCACCCACGCAAGGTAACTACTTAGAGGGAGAGATAAATATACTCCTCAAAGGTATGATTTTTGAGAATTTTAGTACCATCATAAAGGAAGACGAAGGTGTTCGTTGCCAATGATTTTCGATCAGCGTAAGCATTCATGACCTTCCAAAATTTTGTGCTTTGCTTTATCCGAAAATGAATTTCATCTCGATCCCACAGATGCCATACCAATAATAAAAAGATTTCTTGTTTCACTTTCTTCTTACTCCTATTTTCTTTACAAAGGAAGTAAATCAAAGGTCAAATCATACCAAATTCAAGAAAACTTTTTTGTCGATTGAAAGTTGGAAAATCTTAAAAAGATTGAATTGTCCGTCCAAATGGCAGTTAACAGATACAATAACAATTAACCAAGCAATAAAAACAGTATATAAGTGAGCACATTGGAAAACTGGTGGTGTGTGTGGGGAACAGAGAGTAAGAGATTGAAGTTGGCTAAGAACCTTAAGATAGATGAACGGCGTCTGATCAGCAATCTCCTTCCTTTCAGTTGTTTACGTCTATTATAAGTTGTTTGTTGAATCATTGTAGATAAGTTGAAATTGGCGAATCAAAGTTCTAGCAAATAATAACAGCAGCAACATAATATAATATACCAGAGGACACTGGATAGAATAAACCATTATTAAGTTGAGCATATCAGGAATATCATTGGTTTCCAAATAGCCTAGGTATAAATAAACATATTCATAGTAGGCAACAAATGCATGTTCCCTATATGTGATTTTAGTAATGGACTTAGCTTATGAAATGGTTAATTTTTTAATTAATAACATTAACAGAAACTAATCTTAATGTAGAACCTAGTGGCTTCATAGATCTAAGATCCATCCACCACTGATAATAGTAATCTGCATTTCTTACATGCAATATAAGCTGATATAAACCATTAGACATAGGTTTGCAAAAATCTACAATTGAATCCTGCATATCATTAAACCAAATGATTTCCACATAACTTAAGGATCATTAATTGAAGATATCGAAGGAAAAATCAGCATTAACTAAACACATTTTCGATCTGCATTAATTTCATGCCAGAGCAAAGCTACTCCCATATCCACATATAAAAACACAATAAAAAAAAAAATACTAAAGGCATCACATTCTCACAAGTTTGACAATATGAAATTTCATATGCATTAATATCATGCTCCCCATGACTCAATTCATTAACAGTAGGGCATAAAAAATGGGTAGTTTCTTATTAATAGTAGCAACATGGACATAATTTCATTTAGAATTTTCAGCTCGTCCAATAAGAACATTCAAAATTGGGAAGCAGGGCGATAACCCACACAAATACTATGCATTGGGTCCAATATCTTGAAATATAAGCTCATATAAAAAAGACAATCCCAAAAATAAAAAAAGAAAAAGAAAAAGAAAAATTAGTAAGGATAATGCCAAGTAGCGGAATGGAGTAGTGTAGAGCTCAATCCCCGTGAGTTTGAAAATGTGAAGATTTGTCAAATAATGCAACCGATTCTAGCTCCTCGAAATACGAATTGAAATCTTTAATTTGAAAACAAAAATCTCCCAAGAGGCATGTTAAAAATAACATATAACTAAATACAACATATGACTTAGAATGTACTTACATATAGACAATCCAACAATTGTCATTTGCAAGTAAATTTCAAATTCAGGTTTTGCCCTTTGCTATTCAAATTCATAATAAATTCATTATTAATTATCAACCTTGCAAATTTGCTCAAACCTTGTTAGAAGGTAGTGTAATGTAAAGTTGAAGCATGATTAATTTCTCGTAACAGATTCTCTAAAGCCCTTATACGACATAAGCGAGACCGAAACCCTAGAATCCTTAATTTATTATGATATCCATATGGGGCAGAGAGAGGAAAACGAAATGCCTTCCTAATGGCATTATTTCGCCCAATAACACATGACCTAGAATGTATTTACAGGGCTGTTTATTTTCTCAAAAGTTTGGAAAGGAATAGGAATAGGAATGATGATGTTTGGAAATAAAATTTTCCATTTCCATTCCCTTGAAAAGGGAAATAAGATTCCCTATTTTAAATAGACGAAATAAAATATCTATTTTTCATTGGTATTGTATTACTTTCTCAAGAATCTCTGGGCGTATACTACCATTAGAATTAATGTTAGGGATATAAACATGAGAAACAAATGCAAAAAAGATGCCCATATAGATTATTCACTAAAATAAGTGAGAATTCAAAACATTAACTAAAAATGACCGTAGAATAACTACAAAAAGTGCCACATAGTACTGAGCATAGCTATTAGGGTTCTTTAAATCTTATTTTATTAATAGTACTTTTTCTTTTTAATTGGGTTGTATTATGGGTATTATATTGTATTGGAGATTATATCTCACATTAGACTTTTTTTTATCCAATTTTGTAACACAATATGATGTATTATATTTTGGTAAAATATTAATAATATTTTAAATTTGTAACCCAAAAATTATTGCATTTCAATAATCCTTTTAAATGAGTCAAATAGAAATAAAAAGAACTTTAATTCTAACTCTGAAATAAACTAAATGATTATAAAGAAAATTTAATTTTGATTCCAAAATAAACTAAATAAGTTATAAAATTTGCTATTCTATCTTTGATTTCAATCAATTATCATTTTCATACCAATTCCAATTATAAACCATAAACTAAACAACATATTGTAGCATATTTTCAATTTATTTTTTTAAATAATTTAAACAGTAATTATTATATTAATTAGCAAAACATGATAATGTTTTATAGATTAGTATGATCATCTTTTTGTTTTACTTTATATGGACTAGAGATAAAACTCTAGAACTAAAACTAATAGGACATAGGTAACTCTATCACTAGACCTTATGACTAGTGGCAATAACTTAAGCATATTATAATTGACATAAATATTAATAACAAATAATATTTATACTACCTTTATAAATATTCATTTTAGTTTAACTTTTATAATCACTTATTTGACACTTGTGAGTTGTTTAGGTTCTATGCATATGATATAAAATGAAAAACAAAAAGTGTGAGTCCTTAAGATTAAATGAACATGGTTTTATTATCATATAAACTTAAAGTTACTCCCAATACAAAGATTAAGGTGGATTCATAGATAAGGTCATCCCTTATGTTTTTAAGCAAAACAATGCAAGCCAAAACTATTCTTTTTTTCCAAGTCTTGAAGGTTTCTTGCTCTCATCTTTCTTGAGCTGAGTTATCCCTATCATATCATGGATGATGACTTTGAGTACATCATACTTTGTAAGAATATATAGAATCTTATGATACAAATATCATAGTTCTCACCATTTAGTTTATCCTCTTTGTTGAACTTATTTACAATATTCTTTACTGTCATAGATTACAACCTAAGATATTTGTCACTAATTATTTCTATTACTTAACCATTCATTTTGCATCGATCTTGAAATAGATTAACAATAATCTAATACTAATCATAGAATCAAAATTCATTGTGTTCTCAATCATCTTCTATCTAAAAACTCTCACTTGAAAAATAGACCCATTAATTTGGTTATATATGCAAACACGTTAATCTTCACAAATAATAATTGAACCTAGATAATGACAGAGTAATTACTCGCAATAATTACTAAAAACAATCATACCAAGCATGAAGCTATATTAACAATGATAACATATCAAAAAAACCATTGTGTATTGCTTATTTACATCTAGTTTTTAAAAGAAATGAGTTTAAATTAAAGAACTACTTGTTGATGAAGTCTTATCCTTTATAAAATCTTGAATAATCTTAGGTCTAGATTTCAAAAGTTATGAGCTTATCTCCATTTTGCCAAATTGGATTTGTCTTATGGCTTGAAGATTAGGACTCACTAATAACACAATAAAACATCTTATTGCATGCTTGATATAATGCTTCCATGATTTCTTAAGGGGATCCTCTAAATTATCATACTATTTAATCATGTGTTTAGTGTGTTCCAACTTATGAAACACTTTAACTCTCTAGTAATTCGTTAAGGACATAAATGCAACGTCAATATTTATCTCTTCTTTAACCTTTATACATTGATGTTTCAAGATAATCAATTAAGAATCTCATATATTTAACATATCTCATAAGATCTACACCATTTCTTATTTTGCATTCTTTATAAATAGAAAAAAAATATCATTAGGAATGTAGAACTCTTAATTTTTCTTGGAACTCAAAATTCATTCTTCTAAAATGCTACCTAATGGCTATTTTAGTTGGAGTTTAGATTAAACAAACCATAATCTACCTTGAAATATGACTAAAAAAATATTAGTAATTATCAATATAACATAATGCTATTTTAAAAATTTTTAAATTTTGACAAAATAATGAAAGAATCTTATAAAGTACAAAATATAAAAATTTTAACAAAAAAATATATATATTTTTGGATATTTTTATTAATTATTATGATTTAAAAAATCTTGTTTGACATAATCAAATGTTGGCAGCACATGTCTATCCTATTATAATTTGTTAGCAAAAAATATAAAGTTAATTGACTAAAGTTAACTCTGGTCAACTCTCACCAAGATAAAGTGCTTAAGTGGTAATCATAAAGTGTAAGCACTGTAGATGGTCCTATCCACACTATAACATCTTAAGGTATGTGAAACTTCCACTCTCTCTATAGGAGAATGTGCACCACGTGCCACTTAATGAACTCCACTTTCTCTTGTAGGACTCCGAACTAGACCAAATGGATTGATCCCTAGCTTCACGAACAACTCTGGGTTAAGGTGACACCACAGGATTGAGCGGTGGCTATTGCTCACAACCCAAAGCCTCAAACTATGAAAAATTAATGGAGAATCTATACCATCTGAAGAGAGGAGGAAAGTTAGCTAATTTTCTTTTGTTGTTATACTTCACATCGTTTGTTACCCCCTCAAGCTCTTATAATACAAATGACGTTAAATTTGTCATCCAACTTAAATATTATTTTTGCTATTCAACTGACTCATCTGGGGGGACAAGTGTTTGCAACTTTAACTCAACTATTGGTTAGTGGTAATCAGCCATAAATGAGTTTGGTGATAGCAATTGATCATGGTCGGATACATCCAGTGACAATAAGCACAAACTGCAATCAGTATTCAGTGAGTAAAGAACCTACGACCAAAAGAGTGGGTTTCTTTGAAGGCCTATATTCAGAAACGACCTTTTTAATTTGCATGATATGCAAATAAACTGGATTTCAGTCTTTTCATAGTTTCAACCAACATAATCCTTCCCAAAAGTAATAAATGTGTTCAGGTCTACGAACAACCCACCTTTTGAACTCTAAAATTCATCTTCAACGCACAAGAAAAGACATAAGCATAACAAAATGCACAAAACAAGGATGTATTCTTTAACAGTACATTTGGATTCTAATAAACTCCTAAATAAAGACCAAAGAATTGTCAAATTCTTTCTTAAAGAGTAATACAAATTTAACAAAAAAGACTGTGAAGGAGCTGAAAGTTTAATTGGTGCCGTACAACATGCGGTATGCAGCTTCAGCATTGCCGAATTTTTCAATTAATATTATTCTCCTTCTCTCTCTTGGAAACTAAATAGCAAATAAGTGATGCCAGAAAATGAAACACAACTATTTTGCAGTACTAGGCAAAACAACAAAAAAAGAAAAAAAGCAAGCAACATTCAATAAAATGGTGTCAAAGTTCAAGATTTAGAAAACTTGCTATTTCTCTTTCTTACGTAAGTTTTCTTCTCAAGAACCAAACTGAAAATGCAAGAAAAAGAGACAAGAAAAAGAAAAGAAAGAGAGAAAGAAAAGAAAGAATACTAGGGAATTGCAGGAGACGCGACATTCTTGACTGTAGATGCAATTGTGGGCTCCGGGATCCGAACCTGACATGTTGATGATTCGCATTCAAGGCTTGACATGTAATTGTATTTTTCTAGTTTCTTTTGTCAAGTAAGTTGGCAAAATTTCAATAAAGTGACTGTCATCTATAACTGCAAGAAATGTGAGATTGCAAGTTCATAGAAGCACAAGAGAGAGGACAGGAGTTGAATTCGTGCAAAGGCATTAGAGTGAATATTGGAGAAGGTAGGTTTGAATGAATGTGTGTTCTCTGCTATATTTTATTGTTCTCAATTTTTGTGATATTTTTGTCCAATGACAGACATTGATAATATGCAATGAAGGAAGTGAAAAAATGGTTTATGAAACTTGTTAGAGAAAAAGGCCAGTTGCCATGACAGGGAAGAGGGTGTGAGCTTATGTCTTACATTAGATTATACGTATTAATCAACCGTGGGTTTTCTTTTGATTAGTGATATAATGTTAGATTAATATATAAGAATAGGAATTGTACAAGAAAGAATGGATACTTTACTCATGGTGCTAGATAGATTGCTGAGAAATGATACAAGATGTGAAGGTTCTAATTGCGGTATTGTTAAAGTGTGATGTTGGATCTTAAAGACTAGATCAAGATCTATAGACAATTTCAATAGACAGAAGATTGTGTCAATATAGTGGGTCAGCTACAATAGAAGGATCTACTATCTACCAAAAGCAAAATAAAAGCTCTAGAAGTAGATTAGATCTATGTTCGAAATTTAAAAGTAGATTTTGATGTAACAAGAAAAAGCTACTTGTAGATTAAGAAAGAATATGAGGCTAGAATTATTTAGATCTTCTAGTTGCTTTTTAGGAGATCTTCTAAATTATATAAATCTTCCATTTAATCAATGTAAGATTGAGGTTCAGTGAGGTCAGATTTGAACCACTAAACCCCACTGGTTTAGCTTTGAGTTCCCTAAACCCCTAAATCTCAACCATGGTATCAAAGCACCTTCAAAATCCCAACATAGATTAATCACTAAGTTGTTGTAAATTGAAAGAAAAAAAGAAAAAAAGGAGAAACTTTCATGGAATTAATGTGAAAGAAAAGGATTGGCAAGATTGAGACAACCAATATTTTTGGGGTGGGATAAAATGATCATAGATAGATAATAGGAATGAGATAGACATTGGATAAGGATATCTATATACATCATAAGATCTTGATCATAGACTTTACATGTTTTTAGCAATTTCCATGACATCATCAAATGATACAAGTCTTGGATAAGAATCTACAACGCACTAAAACACCCTTGTTGACGATCCTTTACACCCATGAATTCATAGAGGATGATTTTTTTTTTCTTTGAACAACAACAAAGAGGTATTATTCATAGCACCCTTGAAAGAGAAAGGATACCTAATAAGAAAAAACAAGCCCTAAAAGAGGAGTTAAAGCTATACCAAAAGAACAAAAAGCTCTGTTGTAATCCTAGATAAACACCCCATGTCCCTACCAAAGATTCGTTGATAAAAAAAACATGATAAAGTAGAACCTATCAAAATAGCCTAGACAAGCTCCAAACTAAAAAAATTATTGCTAGTCAAAAATACTTTGTACCTTAAGTACTACAAAATCTGAGTTTCTATACAAAAAATTAGTCTATTAGCCAACATTGTACATTTAAAAAATCATTTTAAGTGTTGTGATTAGCATTCCCCATCTGACACCCCTTCACCCTTTTATTTCATAATAAACTTGATAGAACTTCAGTTTCTTTTCATGAGCAAAACCAAAAAGAAAACAACTAAAGATAAAATCTACAAATCAAAGCACTCTCCATCTACCTAAAGTTTTATCAAATAAAATGATTGGTCCTGTAACCTCACAACCAAGTGACAGAAGCATCCTTTTTGGTTATTGCTAGTTTAGCCATGATAACAACGAAAGAATTGCTTGCATAAGATTGGTAGGTAAAAGAAATGTTGCCTTTAATTAGCTTTTTAATGTTTTAGAATACTGATGATAAGAACCAAGGTTAGACTCAACTATTATTTACCCATGAGATTGTTGTGAGTGAATCACTTTCAATAATGTCTTCGAATGTTGCCCTTAATTAGTTTTTAATGTCTTAGAATACTGATGATAAGAACCAAAGTCGGGCTCTACTATTATTTACCCACGAGAGTGTTATGAGTGAATCATTTTCAATAATCAGATTAGCTTGCTCCATACCTAGTTGAATGCCCCACAACTTTTAGGTTTTTTTGATTGAAAAAAGTTTCGTTTCATCTATTGATTCCACTTTGATAGGCTTAGAGAAGATACATATGACTTTCTCATTGTGGCTCCTCAATACCCCTTTAATCCCTGCAATGTTATAGGCCCTCATAATGGATGATTTGTATTGAACCTAAATTGGCCCATTAGGGGTGCTTTCCAATCTTGTCCCCCTTTACTCAAAAGATGTTTCTTGGAGTTGAAATGTTGGCAAGGCTAAGTTAAAATCATTAATGGAGAAGTTATAATGGGGCCATTTGACCATAAATTACCACAACATTCATACCCAAATAAAGTCATAAATCTTCCTTACTACAAATGGTGTCCCTCCAAAGATTAGCTCATTTTGAGCTCACCAAATAAACCAAACTATTACATAGAACTCCATCACCCAAATTGATGTGGAAAACCCCAAAAAACACGGCTTAGAGACTTAACACATATAAGGAATCAAAGAATATTCAAGAAAGCTAAATAAGATTTTAATAACATAAACCTTAGACTCAACATCTAAAAGAATATAAATCTAGGATATTTAAGAAGGATATGGACACTACATTCCAAAAAAGAAAAAAAAAGAAATTGTGAGTGATAAATTGAGTTAAACGTCACAATTAAAGATACTTTTTGATAAGTTCTTTAATTCTCAAAAGAACCGAAGGAGAAAACCTTAACTTTTTATTTCTTTTAAAGTTATTTGATGTTGTAGAGTTTAAAAGGAGGTGTTAATTTATAAACTAAGATAACAATTTCAAAGAGACACAAATTCCTATTTAGGACAAATTTTTATACATAAAACTTTCACTTTTATACAGTCACTTATTTTGGATAAACTCTTATTTAAAAGTGAATGTTATTACTTAGTCTTGACCCATCAAGTACTTCAATCATATTAATAAGACCTTGACTCTCTTTCGAGTTTGAATTCACACTATTTGTAACTTAGTTGGCTTGAATGTCCTCAATTAGTCCATTTAGTACTTCTTTCATCTCTTTGACTTTATTTCATATTATTGGGTCTTTTGGAATGTACAATGGACCTCTTACATCCTTTGAAGCCTTCCATACATCACCTCTAAACTTCTCATCATTTTCCCTTTCTTTAAAAGGATTCATCCTTGAATCATCACCTACATCAAAAAGGGAAAGATTAGAAATATTAAATGTTGCATTCACATTATACTTATTAGGAAGGTCTAACTTATAGGCATTGTCATTAATTTGTGCTACAACTTGAAATGGACCATCTCTTTTAGGTTATAACTTTGAACACCTATAATCTGAGAACCATTCCTTACGCATATGCACCCCAACCCAATCACCAGGTTTAAATATCACCTTCTTTTTCCCTTTATTGACATGAGATGCATATTGTTCAGTTTGTTTTTCAATATATTGCCATACCTTCCCATGTAATTTTTTTACCATATCAGCTTTGTGTTCATTATCTAACTTAAAATACTCATTGATAGGTATAAGCACTAAATCCAAAGGAGTCAATAGATTAAAACCATATACAATTTCAAATAGAGAGTAACTAGTAGCAAAATGAACACTCCTATTATATGCAAACTCGACATGAGATAAACAATCTTTTCATGTTTTCAAATTCATTCAAATAATAGCAGGTAAAAGAGTATAAATAGTTTGATTAACTACCTTAATCTTCTTATCAGTTTATGGGTGACAAGTAGTTGAAATAATAACTTAGTACCTAATTACCCTACAAAACCCTCTAGAAGTAGCTTAAAAACTTTGTATCTTGGTCTAAAATAATGCTCTATGGCATGCCATGCAAATGTACTACTTCTCTAAAGAATATGTCAGTTACATTGCTTGCATCATTAGTTTTATGGCATGGGATGAAGTATGTCATCTTTGAAAATTTATCAACAACAAATATAAAATCTCTACCTCTTTTTGATTGCGAAATGACCCATCAGACCACCTCTATAAGCTTCTCTCACAACCAATCTCTCAAAGAACTCATAGGAACGCACAAATGATTTTCCCTAAATAAGAAACCTTCATGCCTATAAAATTTCTCAAAGGTTGACTTCTCACATGCTCCATACACATTAGCAAAATCAAGATATTCCACATATAAATATTTAATATATTCAAATCCTAATAATTATGTAGTAAGCGTAGAGATAAAAGTATATCTGTAAGATAATGCTTCAGCTACCACATTTTCCTTACCTTATCTATATTTGATTATGTAAGGAAAGGTCTCAATGAATTTAATCCACTTAGCATGTCTTTTACTCAACTTTCTTGTCCCTTTAAGTGTTTCAAGGATTCATGGTCAGTATGGATAACAAACTCTTTGGGCCAAAGGTAATGTTGCCATGTCTCCAAAGCTCGTGCAAGTGCATATATCACTTTATCATAAATAGAATAATTAAGGTTTGCTCCATTTAGTTTTTCACTAAAGTAGGCAATTAGGCACCTTTCTTGTAACAAAATAGCTTTAATGCCAATACCTAAAGCATCACATTTAATTTCAAAAGCTTTTGCAAAGTTAGGTAAAATAAGTAAAGGTGCAAAACTTAATTTTTCCTTGATGCAATTAAAAACCTTACCTTGATCACTACCCCACTTAAAACTTATGTTCTTTTTGATAACATCAATTAGTGGTGTAGCAATGGTGCTAAAGTCCCTAACAAAGTGTTTATATAAACTAACAATACCATGAAAGCTATGCACATCACTAATTGACTTAGGTATAGGCCAATCATGGATTGCCCTAACTTTTTCCTCATTAACCTCAATACCTCTAACACTCATAATATAGCCAAGAAATGTGATCTGATTAGTATAAAAAGAACATTTCTTAAAGTTAGTATACAATTTCTCAAAATATAAAACAATTAAAATAAAATGTAAATGATTAATATGCTCTTTTAGGTTTTTGTTATAAACCAACATATCATTAAAATACATAACCACAAATTTACCAATGAATGGATGTAAAACATGATTCATTAATCACATAAAAGTACTTGGTGCTTTAATAAGACCAAATGGCATAACAAGTCATTCATATAAATCATACTTAATTTTGAAAGTTGTTTTCCACTTATCTTTTTCTCTCATCCTAACTAGCGATATCCACTTTTCAAATCAAATTTAGAAAAGACACATGAACCATGTAATTCATCTAACATGTCATCTAACCTAGGTATGGGGTGACGATATTTTATAATGATTTTGTTGGTTGCTCAACAATCAACACACATCCTTTAAGTCTCATCTTTTTTAGGTACAAGTAGACAGAAACCACACAAGGACTTATGTTTTCCCTCACATATCCTTTCAAAATAAGTTCCTCAATCTACTTTTGAAACTCCTTTGTCTCTTTGGGATTACTCCTATATATTGGTCAATCTAGGATGGATGCACTAAGGATAAAATCAATTTGATGTTCAATTCCTTTCTTAGATGGTAATCCATTTGGGACATAATCAAGGAATACATCTTCAAATTCCTGCAAGAGAGAAATAACAACACTAGGTATAAATGGGTCAAACTTGTTAATGTTAAAATAAGTCTTTTTGAACAAAAGTACGATCATAGGCTATTTGGTATAAAATGTTCTTTTGACATCACTTTTTTTTGTGTAGAGACTTTCTTTTTTCTTTTCTCTCTCTCTTATGTCCTTATGTTTTCTCCTTTCTTTTCTATTTTGATTATCCCTCTTTTTTCAATCTCTCTTTTCTATTCACTCTCATTTTTAATCCTTAACTAATCCTTATAAGTTTGTTGAGATGATAATGGTACAAGAGTGATGGGTCTTTCATTCATTGCAAAGGAATATCGATTCTTGAAGTCATTATACATAACTCGCCTATCAAATTACTATAACCTTTCTAATAGAATATGACTTACATATATAGGTACAACATTACATAAAACTTTATTATGATACTTTCTAATATGAAATAATGTAGGCATTTGCTTATTTACCCTAACTTCACTACTTTTATTCAACCTTTGAAGTTTATGTAGTGTAAGATACTTCATAGTTGGTAAATTTATCTTTTCAACCATAATTGTGCTAGCCACATTAATACAACTCCCACTATCAATAATCATACTATATACCTTATCTTTGATAGGACACATTATATGAAAGATATTATCTCATTGCATTTCATTTTCTTCTTTTATTTGCACATCCAATACTTGCCTTGTGACGAGAGCTACTTCATTAATCAGATACTCTTTCCAACCACTTTCATCCTCTAATGATGGCATAAAACCATCATTTGATTTACTTATAGTTTCAACATCACTGTTACCTCTCAACATCATTACACGCTTATTTGGACATTAAGATATAGTGTGACCTCTGCCCAAATACTTAAAAACATTTAACATCTCTATTTTTATTTGGATCAAGGTCAAAATTACTTACCTTCTTACTATAACCCACATTCTTGTACTTGGATAACTCAGCTTTGAACTTGTAATTGACCTTTTTGTCCTTTTTACTCCAATTCAACTTTCGAGATGAGGTGGAACCTGAATTTTTCCTAAACTGTACGAAACCCTTTTATTTAAGTTGTCTTTAAACTTTCATTATCATGTACACCATGTCTCCTAATTTCACTTAGTGTTGTAATTCAACCATATTGGTTATGTCTGTATTTAGCTATTTCAGAAATTGAGTCATGCTTACCTCTCTATTTTCTTCTACATTTGCCCTAATCATGACAATTTCCATCTTCTTGTGGTAGTCCTTCACACTTTTGGTGCCTTAAATGAGCTCTTACAGCCTTTAATGCAACTCTTTGTAATAGTGATTGGGGATAAACCTCTTCCTTATGATAGCCTTTATCTTCTCCTATGTATTAATAGGCCACTCACAATTCCTTCTCCTAGTCAAAATAAGTTAATCCCACTACATAATAGTATAATCAATAAATTCAACGATAACAAACTTTACCTTTTTCTCCTCAAAATAGTTGTGGCAGTTAAAAATCAATTCAACCTTCTTCTCCCATTTTAAGTATGCATCAGGATCATTCTTACCTTGGAATAGAGGAATTACCATTTTAATACTGCCCAAATCACGGTCATAGGTACCTTGGCTCCCAAAATTTTTTTGATCTCTTATATTATTAGTAGTTCTAACTACAATAGTTTGATCATCAAATTCATCATCTTTATGGTTATAGACTCATCTTAATTGCCTTTTTATAGTACGAGCCTCATAGTCCTCACGCCTTATTTGTAACTCTACTATTATAATAGTTGTTTCTCTATCTTCTTCCTCATATCATCAAATCTAGTATTCATGCGCTCAAATTGTTGTTGCATAGCTTTGATCATGAAGGACATTTCACTAACTACCTCTTGAGTTACCCCTTTGTCTTTGGAAGTCATAGTATTATTTCTACATAAAATGATTACGATACCTCACAAAACACTCCTTCACGTGTTTCACTCAAAAGAAAAGGTGTCACATTCCCTTATGTTTACACCTTTTATGGCTTTTTCTTAATATAAACTTGTACTCTTACCTTTTACCACTCAAATTTTCCCTTTTTACTCTTAAAAGAACTAAATAAACTAAATTAAGAGGATTGATTTTGAACAAAATAAGATAAATGGTGTAAAATTAAACTAATTAGAGAACAAGGAGTCAAAAAAAAATGAAAAAGGATATCAAGGCAAACAAATTTAATAAACTAAACTCACAAAAAACATGATAGGAGGTTAAACTTAGAAGACAAACTTGAATGACATAACAAGAAAATAGATGATGGAATTGGAGTTAAGTAAGAAAACTATATTATTATTATGACCAATATGACTAAACTGTTTACTTTTTATTAATAACTTAAATTTGATACCTTTTTTTTCTTCCTTTTTTGTTCTTTGTTCCTCTTTCTTTCTTTTTTCCTTTGTTTTTTTTTCTTTTGCTTAACACACAATAATAATAGAATACCTAAAGATAACAATTGGAATTGAAATTTGCATGTTTTTTGGTAGTTATGATCTTAAATAAACAAGTAAAGTGAGAATCATTGCAAACAAACAGATTAGCGCATTTGAATGGTAATGCACTTAATAGACAAACTAAATAGTAATAAATAAATCACAAGGCAACAAATTGAAGAATTAGTTAATCCAACCTAATTTAAAGCTAGACTTTGATACCAACGGATGTGAAAAACCTCAAAAGATGTGGTTTAGGGACCCAACGCACACGATGAATCAAAGAATATCTAGGAAAAATAAATCAAACTTTAATAACACAAACCCTAGACCTAACATTCAAAGGAACATAAACTTAGGGTATTTAAGAAGAATATATATGTCACACACCAGAAAAGAAAGGAATTGAGAGTGATAAGTCGAATTGAACGCCACAAGAAGAGGTATTTCTTGATAAGTTCTTTAGTTCTTGAAAAAAAATCAAAGGAGAAAACCCTTGCTCTTTATTTCTCCCAAAGTTGTTTGATATTTTAGAACTTATGAGGAGGTGTCAATTTATAAACTAAGATAACAATCCTAAAGAGGCATAAATTCCTATTGAGGGCAAATTCTTACACATAAAACTTTCACTTTTATACAATCACTTATTTAGGATAAACTCCTATTTATAAGTGAATACTATTACTTAATCATAGCCCATTAAGTACTTCAATCATATTAATAAGGCCTTAACTCTCTTTTAAGTTTGAATTCACACTATTTGTAGTTTGGTTGTCTTGAATGTCCCCAGTTAGCCTATTTAGTACTTCTTTCATCTTTTTGGCATTAGCTTATTGATACAGAAAACCCCAAAAAGACGAGACTTAGGGACCCAATGCATACAAGAAATCAAAGAACAACCAAGAAAGCTAAATCAGAGTTTAATAACACAAACCCTAGACCCAATATTTGAAGGAACACGAACTTAAGGTATTCAAGAAGAATATGGACGCCACACTCCAGAAAAGAAAGGAATTGGGAGTGATAAGTTGATTTGAACGTCACAAGAAGAAGTACCTTTTGATAAGTTCTTTAGTTCTCAAAAGAACCGAGGGAGAAAAACTCTTACTCTCTATTTCACTCAAAGTTGTTTGATCTGATGTTACAGGGGGTGCCTATTTATAGGCTAAGATAACAATCCTAAAGAGGTACAAATTCCTACTTAGGACAATTCCTTATTTAGGAGGAATTCCTATTTAGGTATAAATTCTTACACAGAAAATAAACTTCTAATTTTGGAGTGACTGTTAACAAATGTACCACTATTTTCACATTGCCATATCAATCTATTTGAATCTCCCTATGATAAGTAGCACCTTTTAAGCATGTTGAGAAACACTTAAAGTTGTTCCTACTCCTAGTAAAAGAGATTTTGATGCCAAGTGATTCTCCACTCCTAATTTCCATTTGCCTATACCCCAAAGTTACTAATCCAAATAATTATGAAAATCACTATCAAATTGGTTCCTTGGCCATCTAGGGATGATGCCAAAAATCCACTTTATCTCTTTCACCAACCAAAACACTAAAGTTGGATTTAACGATGTCTAAAGTCTTGTTATTTGATTGCATAATAAAGCATATCCCTTTCTAGATTGAGGATATGTGTGCTAATTTGGTGTATCATTCCCATCCTTAGTGTAAGTAGTTTCCATATTGTGTTTTTAGAGTTTTCACCCATATCTCATGGCTAGCATTGCTTATCCTCCATAAACATATGGTCAAAATACCCAAATTACAATTTTTGATTTTGCCAATCTCTAATCCACCATAAGATTTAGCTCAACATAATAAACCCTACCTTGTATAATGCATCTTTGAATGCTTTTTGTTGTCACAAAAAAAAAAAAGAAATCTTTGGATCATCTTTAACCTTGCCTATACACTTCTTGGAATCTTAAATAGGGACATGAAGTAAATAGGGAGGGATCGTAAATAGGATTTTATTAGCACCAACTTCTCGGCCTCAGAAAGGACCCGAGATCTCTATTTAGTTGGTTGAGCTTTCATCTTGCAAATGATAGGATTTCAGAGGCTTATGGTCCTTAGATTTACCCCTAAGAGAAGACCAAGTTACTTCATTAGTAAAGAACTAACTTGACATTTCCAAAAAGTGGCTCATGTCTCTATGTTCACTTCACTTCCTTTAACCGCATGCATAACTATTTTAAAGAGATTGATTTTCAAACTTTAGTAGCATTAGAAGCATTGAAGAATTCGCTTACAATTCTTTATGAACTCATCTTTAACACTAAAAAGGATAGTATCATTAGGAAATTAGAGATGTGAAAATTGCAGAGCCTGCCTAATGACCACAACTTTAATTAGGCCTAAACATATACCCTTGTTAAGAAGGGAATTAAGGCTTTTTGCAACCAGCAAAAACAGGAAAGGGGGAAGAGGATCTCCTTGGCACAAACCTCTTACCATTTTGAATTGTTGTGTAAGACACCTATTAACCAAAATAGACAATTGCAGTGTCAACATACACTCTTATGTCTAATGTCTCCATCTTTCTCCAAAACTCATGTACTGCATTACCTCCTTTATGAAACTCCATTCCACCATATCATATGCCTTTTCAAAGTCTAATTTAATGATGACCCCTCCCTATTTTCTTTTCTTCATTTTCTTAATTATTTCATTGACAATCAATACACTATCTAGAATATATCATCCTTTTAAGAATGTCAATTGATATTCCCCTATAATCTTACCAATCACGAGATAAAGGCCATTAGTGAGGACTTTAGCCAAAATTTTATAAATTCATCCCACCAAATAAATAGGCAAAAATTAAGAGATCTCCTTAATGGCCTTCACTTTAGGAATCAATACTATAAAAGAGGAAGTAAGAGAGCTGCAAGATTTTCCATTGTTATATATGTTAATCGGAAAATTCAACACATCTTGTTTAACTAACTCCCAGTGTTGTTTAATGTAACTTAAATTAAATCCATTTGGACTTGGTGCTTTATTGTCATTATAGTCCTTAACTACATCCCAAACTTCTGATGTCAAAAAAGGATGCTCAAGAGTCATATCATCAATTATCTCTAATTTACAGAAGGAACCTTCTATTGTGAAGCACAGTTGCATAAAAATGCCTAGATGTCTTTAAAGTGAGTGAATATAGCTTTCCTTATATCCTTTGTTTGAGAGTTTTGCCCTTTATTGTAACTTGGCTTATTAAATTCTTATGTTGCATATTAGAGGTCTTAATGTAGAAAAATTTAATGTTTTGATCCCCTATAACCATCCATCTCAACTAGGATTTTTGGAACCATTCAAATTTGTCCTTTCTTAGAGCCTCCCAGTATGACGTATTAACCAAATTTAGCTCTCTTAACATTTATTAGTGGTTAAGACTCTTATTTTAATATGAGTTGTTTCACTTTTGAATTTGTTGCTTGCAACCCATCTCTATTTTAGAATACTCTTTCTTGCTCCATGACTTTAGGTAGTCTTTGATAGTCTCAAGCCTCCTGTTAACAATCTACCTTAGAAAACCATTGATTGTAGCATTTCCCCAAACCTCCATAATTCTTGCATTTGTGCATCCATTATGCAACCAATGATTAGAGAATATCAATGGTATAAGATCCTAATCCATTTTCTCCATTCTGAGACATATACCAGTACAATCCAAGAAGCTGTAGATGATCCCTTATTATTTAGGCTTAAGTAGTGCCCTTAACCATTCTGCATCAATAAGAAACTTATCTGTATGACTTATAAATGGAACTTCCTAAAAATTACTCCAAGTGAACCTTTGTTTATGCATCGATAGACCAAATAACTCCATATCGTAAATAAATTCATTGATGTGTTGAATAGCTATTTGATCATTAGACACACACACACACCTATTTATCCTTTAACAACATTGTATTAAAATCTCCCATGATGCACCATCATCCCTTAAATTTATCTTTTAAGCATTTTAATTCATCTCATACTCCTAATTATTTAGTAAAGCCATTGGGAGTATAGACATTAACCATTATAGCCTTTTTTTCCTAATAGAATAACCAAGCCCTCCATCATTATGAATTGGTGAGCCACTAATTTATTTTGTAACTGAAAAATTGAAGAGTCCAAAAATATAACTAGTCCACTAGTTTTTCCACTTGTCTTAGTAGCCAACACTTGAATTCTAGTGCCCTCCCCCCACACCTATCTTAACATTGCATCTTCAGGGCATGCCATTTTGGTTTCTTAGATAAACAAAATAACTGGTGAAATAATGGAGACCCATTTGTAAATCACATGCCTTTTAGTTATTTTTCCCAGTCCTCACACATTTATAATGGTAATAATCATAAAATAACTAATTAATCTCATACCTAAACCTCTGACTTATACCATGCTACTGTTTCTTTACTTCTTCTTCTAATAAAGAGAGGTAAGTAATAGCATCAACTTCATTGCCTAACACCTATAAACCCATCATCTTTCTAACCTTTAACACCTAAGAAGCTTATAGTCACAACATTTGATTCCAAAAATGAATAAGGCTATTTAAGAGTTATCCATCCTCTGAGAGCACCTCCTTGATTAGAGTACCAATAGATAGAGTAGATTTTATTGGTTTTTTTCAATTCACTCCTTTTACCTATTAGCAGTTTAGGTATCCTTGTTTACCTATTTGTTTTCATTAATGTGGTTATTGCTAAGAGCTTGTCCTCTACTGCCTCACCATTCTACTCTTAAATTACCTTAAGGGCAATACTATTAGAGACCTAATTAATTGAAATATTTTGGCTAGCTAGTTTGTCTATTAGGTTCGATTGGCCATCAGTTTGTTGGCTTCCTTAGAGATTTCTAGTCTAAATTTTCATTTAAAGGATAAAGTGGGCTTTTTGGCTTATATACAACCTCTCCTAACTCTTAGATATTAAAGCCTTTAAGTTGTGAAGACCCTTTAGCTTGTATAAGGTGACCTCTTTGTTCATTTAGATTAAACCCATTGGTTAGAGGCCCATTATTGGCAACCTTTCTCTCACCAACCCACTAAAATAAATCCCAGTCTGCCACCCCATATATTTAAATTTCCAACAACTCATTCCTCTTCTATCTTGCCCTAATTAAACTCTTAGAAGATTCCATTTGTCTTAGAGCCAAACACTTGGCAGTAATCAATAGTTGTTCTGATTCAAACCTTTTTAGCAACTTTTTGCCCATTATCTCTACTTCCTGTGCCATTGATGAGCAACTATGATTGAACTACTTTAAGTCATCTTTCACCTGTTTATTTAAGTTTTGCAGAAACAGTAGAGTGCTCCCTTAATTAGGAATGAAGCACTCATCAACGTGATTTGAAATCCCCACTCCTCGCTAATGCTTAGACCTTGTTATTTCTGATACTACTTCACAAAGCAAATGGAATGAAAAAAGCTAATTATCTATACTCATAACCACCAATAAAGGGATCTTCATATCCTTTTGAATCAAGACTATAAATCAATAGACATCTAACTTCAATTTTAACTCAGATTGTACATCAATCTTAAAATAAACCCCAACACTTTCTAAACCTAAAGAGAAAATCAGCATTCCATGCTTAAAGTGGTAGGCCTTTCATTGACACCCAAACTCATTGATTGAACCTATTCCTACTAGGAGACCATGAAGTCACACTCTATAAATGTTTTTTTAATCATCTCCCCTCTTTGCTTAAAACATTCGTCATTTGATTTTTGGAGTTAAATGTAAAAAGTACCTTTGATCCACCTAGGGTTGTGACTCTAAAAGGGAAGATGTCATTTCTCTATAGTTGAATGTGCATAAGATCAATGAGTTAAGGACGTTAGACCACCCCACTGCAAATTGTCTAAGCCACTCCATTTTTGCCTCCTGTAAACAATATGATAACAAGACTATTTTTTATTTCAAGAAAAGCACATGGCTATCACTTAGTGATCTTAAAGATTTGTTATCCAAGCTCTATTTTCCTTTGACCACTTCCTTAAAGGTTTTAGAAAACCTCTTTCTTTCTTTATTACTTTGATAAATTGGAGAGACTTTGCGATATCTAGGTGAGACTCGCTACTTATCAAATCCCACAAAAGCTCTAAGAGTTAGATAAGTGGCAATCTTAACCCCCAATTAATTGCCCAACAATTGTTCACCATTTAATTGATTCATTAAACCAATCACATTCCATCTCTGATCAAATTTGACAAAGTCAAATCATTGACTGATTTTATTAAATTTGTTAGGAATAAGGACATCCACCGTGTGCCCCCATCTCTAAAAAATTCACCATAGTCCTTTGGGATTTATCAATACTAGTAGATTATGAATAAATAAGGGTGTTGCCACCATCATTGCTACCCCTTTGGATAGTAGAGTTTAGATAAATAAATATTATATTGTATATAAA
The DNA here is from genome assembly GCA_020883675.1 of Bruguiera gymnorhiza. Classification (NCBI taxonomy): domain Eukaryota; kingdom Viridiplantae; phylum Streptophyta; class Magnoliopsida; order Malpighiales; family Rhizophoraceae; genus Bruguiera; species Bruguiera gymnorhiza. The sequence continues at coordinate 834,479 of JAIRCJ010000136.1, read as the reverse complement.
TAAATAGTAAAAGAATGTTAGATGCAAGTAATAGACTATTGTAAGAGTTGGTGGAAGCATGGTCAATCTAAATGGCTTAGGTACTAGAGTAATTATGCTTAAAGTCACCTAAGATCTTTGGTAGCAAATATGATCAAAGGCATTCAAACAATTTTTTGTGAAACAAAGTTGACAAGATTTTAGTATAAGGATTTTTAGGAATGAATTTAAGTTTTATCAAGATCTTAAGATCAATATTTTATAAAGGCGTATCCAATAAGTCCCAAGCCCTCTCTAAGAATATTTAAGTAGATATGTAGCTTTGTAGATTAATTACATTCTTTTTTTTTTTTTGCTTACATTAATGTTTGAAAATTTTCATCCTAAGATGTAATGTTTTGTTTTATTATCTTTTGTGTATTGTTATTCCTCCCAACAAGGATAATCCTTGAATTGTTTTTAAGGGAATGAGTATTTGAATTATTCTAGAATAATATTATTTTATACCTTAGTTTTATTTTTCTTATTGTTATAGTTATGCAAAGATTTCATCCACTTGTGTGAGTTGATACAATTGTGCAATTTTCTCTGAGTTTATGCCCCCCTTTTTCTCATAGTGAGAGTTGTTATATATCACAGGTTAGATGGGGAACAAGTGAATATAAGACTTAGTAATCTCTTTATAGAGTTTGATAAGTTTAGTTGCTTGGAGGAAATAATTACAAATAAGCATAGCTAAACCTTAAGCTTATTATTTGACCCACTATGTTTATTAGTAGTGCATCCTTGTTGAAGTCTTAAATTGAATAATGTTATCATCTTGCACACTCTAAATTTAATTAAGCAAAACATGGTGATGGACCATTGCATCAATGTTAAATTGACTTGTTTCTCGTACTAACATTAAATGTTCTTGCAACATTTGAAGGTATTGGTTCAAGGGACGTCATGCAATTTGATATGGGAAAAAGAGGCCAAGTTAGATTCAACAAACATGGGAGAAGATAAAGAAGCTTTTATACACAATGAAGGAAATGTTGATGACAAGAATCTGAGTAGAACTATTTGAGTTTTAGGATACACCTTATTTCAATAAAATTTTTTAAAGGATATAACTTTATTTCTTTTATGGATTAAAAAAAAAAAGGAAATATGAATGGTAAAGACCCTAGTATCTATATAATTCATTTATTTATCTACCATGTAAGGCTCTCATGTGACATGTCCTTATTGTGTTATGTTCATTCCAAATTTTAAGGTACTTATTTCATTGGCAATATATAAGTTTATATTGTTAATAATTACCATGGATGTTTATTTCTTGAAGGTCTTTTGATCAGATATGTGTAAGATTTTCCTACTTATTATTTGTAGTTAATATGTGCCTCATAAGATTATTGATTGTTCCTTTTCAATTGAATAGTTTTTCTATGTTCAATATGAAATTAATTTAAGACTTTTCCCTTCCTTTTATATGGGAGGTTTAGAGGTTATGTCTTGCTTAGGAAATTGACACTAGTAGCTATTTAAATGGTTGATGGGTGAACCAAAATTGGTTTTGGACAGAAATTAAAACGTTTTTGGAAATCTTCAATGATGATTTTTGAGAAATGAGAAATACACAACAACGTATTAGAGAAGGAAATATGTCATGCATGAAGTTGTCTCTTAACTTTTAAATTTCCCAACACCCTTCATCTACATATTGCTTAAGTGGTCAAGATCACTGTTTAATGTCAAATTCAGTGGTTTTTATTCCGCTACATTTGCAAGCACTATAATAGATCTTGTGCAACGGTTTGCTTGGTCTATAGCAACACATCTGAACCAACTACATAAAAGCTGTTTAGGCAATGGTTTTAAATGATTATTACAATGCTTTTAATATTGCATATGTGATGGTTATGAAATATCTATGCGATAGTTATGAAAGATATATATGCGATGGTTCTTTTGTTTGTGATAATGCTTTGAAATTTGCTGAGGCAGTAGTTTTTCAATATTAAGTAGTAGTCATTGGAGAAATCGACAGTTATTATTAGAGAAATAGGCAGCGGTGTCTAATGAATTTGGAAGCAGATTACCATTGATTAGGCAGCGTTTTTATTGTCAAATATGTGGCGATTGTCTGGTAGAATACACAGTAGTTGTCTAGTAAAATACACAGCGATTGTTTGGAGAATAAGTAGTGGTTTCTGGCAGAATGGTCAGCAATATTTAGTTGAATTGGCAGTGATTTGCTGTTGAATAATTAGCAAATTTGGTATAATGGGTAGCATCATCTAATGAAATAAGGATTTTATTGAAGCAAATGTAAATAAGCAAAGCAGTACAAGCTACAAGAAACCGCTTAACCAATATTTAGTATCTCATATAAAGTCAAAGTATACTACAATTTCTAAATAAAGAAGTACAAAAATTATGAAGTCCTCAACTTCGATCATGAGCATCATCCTACAAAAGATAAACAGAGCTTTTAATTCAAACCTAGAAACATTTAAAATAAACTAAAAGAAAATGAGAAATATAGAGAATACCTGAAGGCGTAGACTGTATGTGTCTACCGAGTATAGATGATTCTAATGGTCTAGAGCACTCAAAGTACATTCAGGTGAAGAAGCTAATGGAATACTTATAGGGGACATGTCAAAAGTCATGTTTAGCGCAAGATTCTGTTACTGCAATTTTTGGGACATTGCATAAAAATGGTAGGCTATTACAGAAGCATACAGTTCCATCTTCTTTTGCAACTCTACTATTTGAACGTCAAACTTCTTTTGGATCTTAGCTTGCACATCATTTCTAAGAGAATGCATAAATTCTTTTGGAACTTTTACAACATCTTCACCAACTAATTTTTCTTTTAAAGAAGTGCAGTTGACACCTCTCCCGTAAAGCCTGACCCTCCCAAAATGCTCCTCTCCCATAATTGTAGTAAATGAATCTACAGGATTTTGGCTACTTGATCCTTCCCTTTGAGAATGAAGCACCTCAATCTAAGTCTGAATCCAAATTAAGTCAAGTTATATGTGAAAAATAAAGTAAAAAGAAAAGGAAAATTTAATTGCTTACAATTTGTTGAGATGTTATCTCATCTAACAACTTATATTCTTGATTGGCTCTTCTTTTGCGCGTAGCCTTAAAGACTTCAAGTTGGAAAGGAGAGTTTTTACCAAGATCTTGATTTTTCTAATGGAAATGCAAACAAAGAAATAAAATAAAATAAAATAAAATCATGTTAAATACTAGTACCAAATCACATAAGGTACAAATCGTGGTTTGATAAACCACAAGATCAATGCAACACATGTAACAACTGTGAATTAGTGGTGTTTTTGTGATTTGCTTGCCATTTGTTCTTAAATCCTGGCGAAACTCTTTCTGCCTGCAGTATGCATTCTTGTTTGCTTTTGTTAATTGTTTATGTTGGTTTTTGCCAATACTTTTATGCATATTATAGCTTTAACAACCAGTCAAATTAAAATTATAACCAAAAGAAAAGATTTAACAAACATCAAATAAAAGATAAGATTAGACCTTTGCTTCTTTAGAATTCCAATATTTTAACAGGTATTTAAATTGATCTAAAGGTATATGTGGTGGATGGTTTCTCAAGTGTTCTCCATCAGTCTTGTACTTTGTATAGTGGTCTTTCTTTAAATTGCACTTATAAGTCCTCCAACTTGTTCCAATTGTAGTCATCGCCCACTTGTCTTTTCCAAGAACCAAATACTTATCCTACAATCATTTAAAATACTCCAAACATTGATTGTAATGAAGGAATTTTTTAGTGATGAGAAAGAAAATTTTCAATATACATTACCTGCACAAGCTTACACAGAGCATTCTTTTTTTCAGGATCCAGCATATGCCAAGTCTTTACATATAATGGCACAAATTTGACATTCCTAGCCAACGTGCTAAAAAATTACTAAACTCACTTAAAGTTTGCTCATTTAGGCCTATAGGTCAATTTTTGGCATTTAGGAAAATGGGCTTTTTCTCTTTTTCAATTCTTGCATGTACTACACTCATTGTTGTTGGCCCTTTTCTTTCTATACACTAAAACAATATTAGTGAAGATATATAATTATTCAATCTAACAATAAAGATTTAAATGAATTATATAAATAAGGATTACATCTTTTGATTACCTTGTGTGTCTCCTTATTCTACTTCTTATTGTTGTCTCGATCCTTCCCATGCGGAAGGTTATGTTCCCCTTTGACCACAAGTTGTCCCTCTCGATTGCTGATTATCAAAATGTGTGTCTATTTGGTGTTGTTGCCCACTTGGACAAACATTACTCACTATTGGCTGTCCACCTCCTTGTGAAATTGTCTCCATCGATTGTGACCCACTACTTGGAATAGAAACACTCAATCTCACAACTGGCTACCCAGTTTGCATCTCTTCTTATGCTTGTTCTTTTTGTGTTACTCTTTGCTATCTTAAAATACTCAAGAAGGAAGTTGTCCACTCTCTTGCATTAGACGAAGCCTTCTTTCTTTGAATAAACTGTTTCTTCATGGCTAAAGGCTGTTGAAAGTACATAAGGATTAAAAATTACAAAAGAAGAAAAGTCATAACAGCAAATTGAACACCAAAAAGCCATGATAGATTGCTATTTCAATATAGATTCCATCATTTTAATTATTGAAAAGTTAAAACAACCAGTAACCAACAAAATAACAAGAAAAAAAAAAGGAGATTAAAGAGAGACCTCGACTTAGTTGGTAGCGAGTTACTTGTGATATCTGACTTGTTATAATTGTCATTCAAACAAATTGATTAATGCATTAATCTACGCTGGGAGTGGAGGTTTAAGGGAGGTGAATGGCTATTCCCATCAAAGACAAACAAAAGAAAAGTCTAAATCCAAAACTTATGCTACACTAGGAACTGGTGGGGTATTTATGATACCACAATCTGTTTTTTTTCTTAAAAAGCAATTGATAAGTTAAGTTTTTCATCAAAAGCTTTCGGAGTTTTGACCAAAGAAAAGATAATTGAGAAAAAGAAAAGGTAAATAAATAAAGTTCCTTTGTGCTGCCCTGCCTACTAGAATAAAATACAACAACATGCACAGCCATAGATGGCAAACACTGAGCAAATGGATCCAATCAAATTGGGCCAACCATCATAAAGTTTATGGAGAGATTTTAAGTTTGTGTACATTTTTCTTGCTTCAATTAGATTAAAAAACAAAAAAGAAAAAAAAATTACATTCATTGAAAAGGGAAGAGAGAGAAAATGTAGGCTCCGAAGGAGAAGCTACATGACATGAATGCCATGCACAAGGTCAAGGCCAAAGCAAAGGTTGAAGAGAAAGCAAAAAATTATTATTTTTTTAGGAAAGAACTAAAAACTAAAAAAGTCCAAAAATCAATTTGTCACATCACCATATATATCAAATTGCTTTCGATAGTAGACCACTCATACACAATCAATTAATTGATAACTGAAAATACTTATCTAATACAATAAAAAAGAGAAAAAAAATCAGATTGGAAAGAATAGTAGAGAGAGTGAAATGAATCATTGACCTAGTTGGAAAAATTGTTGGATTGATCAACGAATGAACCAATTCGAGAAATCATTCAAAAAGGAGAGCGATGAACTAACCAACAACCGATTTGATATTGGTGTTCAAAATAGAAATTCAAGTGGTTGCTGATTTGAAACAAACAGATAATCAGGGTAAGTGGATGTTAATTTGAAACAAAAAGATAACTTATGTTACAACAATTCATCGATTGTAGTAGAAATAAAAGGAATAGGGATAAGAGTTTTACAATCCAAAATGATGTCGCATTGTATATTGAAACCTTTTTTTTATTATTTTTGTTTAGTTTAATATTTTTTTGTTGTTATTTTTTAAAACCAAAAACCGCTACTACAAGTACACCAAACCATTGCTTATGTTGAAATATAGGCTAGGTTTAAAATTATATTACTTATATGTAGAGTATATGTGACACATTCATAACCACTGCTTATATGTGCAATAGTTACTGAATGATACAATTAATTGCTACTTAAAACCTTATGGCAACACTTATTAGCTACTGTAATATCAACTACCACTTAAAAGACACCCACACACACACACACACACACACACACATATATATCACAATTTTAAAAACCGTCATATCCACACTATTGTATAAAATATTTATTATAACAAAATGTATAATTTATATTATGCAGCAATTTAAATTATTATAATATTTTTTAAAGATATCAGTTTAAAAATATTATTATAAAATATTAGAATAGACTAGTTATAGTCTACTGATACTTAACAATATGATCAAATCAAAATTGATGTTTTATCTAAACTCTACAATGCGTGTTAATGTTCAAAAAACTGTGCTTGTCACTCTCTCATAACATGTATATTGGGAATTGGAGACAGGAAATAATTTACTATTTTATTTGGTATGCATCTTTCCAATTAAAGTAATGTCATCCATTCAAATGTCCATTGAGAGTTTTAAAAGAGGTTCCTTCAAATTTGTTTGACTACAGGCATTATAACAATTTTTTTCTTAAGGGATCATATAGACAAATTGTGGATGATGAGCGGACCATGGCAGATGCAAACATTTTATTATTGTCAAGTGAATTTAACATGTGAAATCCTCTCACTTCTCTTTCATACACACTTTTTAATCCTAAAAGATGATCAAATTTTAGAAAGTAGAGACCAAGATAAAATTAATTAATTATTTTATGTTAGGGAATAAAGCTAATTGTCTTATTATGCGCAGGAAAAATGGTTTGAAGAACATGACACAATAAGTACAAAGCAAGGGGGCATGCCTGACAAACATAAGTTGGCTTGGACATTTTGAAATATTTTAGAATGGCATTGATTATGGTAGTTTCAATGATGTCCGGACGAATCAATGTGGACGAAAAACATCTGCTAATGGAATTGTTCTTTGTTTTATGTTCATTAAGCAGTTACTATTGACGAATGGAAAAGGATCAGAGAGGGGGAAAGACAAAAATACAAGAATATAGTTGATTCAATGTGGGAAGAAGCAACGTAGGAGAGAAACATTTTAGATTAAAATGTGATGTCAACTCGCAAATATGTTGGTGACATTGGAGGTAAACGAGTGCAGCAACGTGATGATGGAGATTTTAGTACCGAGGACATTGAGTTTGTAAAGCCGGAAGCCTTCATTGATGTAAATAGTACACGAGGCAAGTGAAACAAGGATAATCAGATTGAAAATTATTTGTGGACACTTCATATAAGCAATAAACACTTGTCTAGAAGTTCTACCGGTATAGTAAGGATGGATTTTGGGCAAACGATTTGTTTGCAAACATCCAGAAAAGTAGGTGACGGTGATGACGACTATCCGAGATATCGCAATGTTGACACTTTGGTCGCATCTAAGAGGTCATCTAAAAAATCTGCAGCTATAAATGACGAAGAAAACGGAGGTTGCAAATCTGAGAAATGTGATGTTGAAGCTTCAAATACCGAAAATGTTATTGGAGCAAAGGCGGAAGTATCTTATGTGCAATCATGCCTCCGAATAAGTCTTAATTGAATCATTACATCGTTATTTGTACTTGGTCATTGCATCCATTGACACCCACTTTCCCATCTACACTTGTAGAGACCTCTGCTGGTGCAAACAATACCCGAGGCAAGTGAACCTTGGATAATCAACTTGCAATCTTAGTTTCCTCAAAAAAATAGAAGTGGGACACACTTTTCTAGATGGTCTACTTGTATAGTAAGAATGTTGAGCAAATTACTTGTTTGTGTGCAGTAAATGAAGACCGTCCGGGAGAATGCCATATGGATACTATGTTCACATGCAAGAGGCATCCGACAAATCTGAACAATAAATGGTGACCAAAGTGGAGGAGCAAAATCCAAGAAAGGTCAGAATTACTCATTCAAGCTTATGGCACAATGATGCCGCTACGTCAAAACTAAAACATAAATTGTTATTTGTTCTAGGTGCCGGGGACACAAAGTATTTCATTTGCTTAACTTTTTTGGCAAATTTGTATCGTTGTTCTTAATTATTTATGCTGGATGTAAATAGTAGTAAAGAAGGCATTTGGCTAGTTAAGAAATGCTTCCAATGAAATTGGCAAAGATAAACATGGCGCAGCTGTAGAATTTAGGTCCGATGACCTAGGGGCTGCTTAGGCAGAAGTCACTGCTATGGCAGACTACAATTCGACTATGTGGAAACTATAATATCAAAATCTTTTCGATATTTCGTAGTGCTTCTGATTATGATCTTTCAAGTAATTTGCCATGTAGTTGTTAGCAAGAGAAAATCTACATAAGGTCTCAATAAGTAATAAATTTGTGAGTTAATACTATATTTTAATCTAAAGTCCTAAGGTATTGGATTCATGAGTTATTTCCACTCATATGTTACTCATCCGTTTCCTTTTCAATATGAAATTACTCATACACTTACAATTAAAATTTTAATAATGTCTTTCTTACTTGAAATTTTAATAATTTTTCTCTCAATTTTGAGTCTCTTTTACATAAAATTTATTCTCTTTGAATATGCCAAAGGTCTAGTTAACACATCGAGAGTCCATTACTATCTCACTGATCCTACTTATGAGCCAAACTTATTATGTGTTGATTTGAAATGTGTGTAGAGTTACACTTGAGTATTCGTGTGTTATTACTTTTATTCTAAACTCATATTTTACCACTTCACTTGAACATTTTGTTCTTAGTGAGCATAATTCATCTCTTTGTTCTTTAGGAAGATAGCAGTCATAGGAAACATACACTATCATGCTTGTCCCTTTGCTAAATTATCAATCTCTAATACTCCTTATTGGAGAAATGAGTCAAACTATCAATTTTTTATACTAATTAAAGAAATGTAAAAGTTTAAAATTGAGAAGAATTTTAAATAGAATTTCATTAAATAGTAAATATGACTTTATATTTTAAAATATTAGATTTATAAGTTCTTTTCACTCATTTATCCACTTTACAATGTGAAAATTTTTAATTATATAATTTATATATTTATACTTAAAATTCTAATAATAATTTTTTTTTATTTATCAATCCCATAATTTTTCTATTTATTGACAGGTGGGGAAAAATTTTGTGTTTTAGATCGAAGGAAAAGTGGCACCTTCTGTAAGGAAGGAAAGGAAACAATAGCAAGAGTAATTGATAGTGATCGATAGTGACAATTACAGCTTGTGCTTGCTGCCAATTTAGTAATTGATAGGGACAGATTTAGTGGAAAAGAAGTACAGAAATACACGGATGGACTAGTAGCTTCTAATGCCATTAGTGTTGAAGATACGGAAGCCCTGAAAATGGCAGATGGTCTCCAAGTAAGTGAAAATAATACTTTGAACATCTTTTATAAATTGTGCATTGTAAATTTAATCAATTATTTAAAAAAAAAAATTACCTTCAATGTTTGCGTTGTGCACGATTGGAGTTGCAATCAAAATAAGAAAAGAGAAAATGAGGTCATCCACGTAAGAAGTGATCAAGAACAAGTTGTTGATGTCTCGTTGCGTAAGACTGTCCATGGTATTGCCATGAATTCTTCTACCAATTTACAAGAAGACAGTGAGGTTGAACTGGTTCAAGGGGATGTTGTAGTGGAGAACAATGGCATCAATGGGAGAAAAGGGATGCCATTCTTGGCTTTATGTGATAGCAAAATGTTTAGCATGTGGAAATATTAACAAATACTTGCTTTTTAAATGGTTTAACAACTTATGCTTCTTGACAGTTCACCACTTGAATTTAGGAGTCATTTATTGTGCTGGGTTGAAATACAATTTGAAATGAGCTTTTTTGTCCAGACGGAAAAAGGGAAATTAGGTCAAGGCATTCATTTACCAGAAAAAAAAAAAAAAGGACAATCCAGTGTAATTGACTTTAGATCGATCAGCCACATCAAATAGGAGACAAGTTCAAATAGGAGACAAGTCATGTGAAGGGGAAGATATTAAAATTCTAACATTATCTTTTACAATAAATATTTTAATAAATCTCGACTTTTATCGGATATAATTATATTTTAAAATTTTAAAAAATTCTAATAATATAAATTGAGTATTGCTAATTTAAAGAAAAAAATAAATTTTTGAATTAATAGTTAAAGTGTTTTAATCATATTTTATAATGTTAGTGGCGATTTTAGTATCTAAAATTAATTCACAGCGGTAAAATTTCAAATCAATGCAGACATTACACGGATAAAGCGAATAATGAGGGTGAATCGACAAGAGCACCCCGTGAGCGTAGTTTACCTCGTTGTCGGTAATCTATCGTACTGACATTGCAGTAATTACCGAGTACCTATCATCTACCATTCAACTATGAAGTCCGTATCGGACATTTCTTTCTGCTTCGGATCGCAGCAAATATGCACCTCAATTACGAAATAAATTGCCCGAGAACTATAGAGGTAACGGGCGGAGAGTTTTAATGCAAAAAGTCTATTATATATTTTAATGTGCAATAAATTTTTTATATCAATTGAAATTTTAATTCGTATTATTAAATTTTTTAAAATATTTACAAAATTAAAACTTTTCACGTATTATAACATTTTCGGCATTCCACTCCACATTTAAATATATAACATAAAAATCATCACTTCAATGACCCATAATTTGTCAGGTCAGTTACTCAGCTAATTATCATTTTTAAAATTGTACAATAAACCGATTAGACCCTACACAGGGCGATATATAGCCTTTGAATAATGATAAAAAGGTCTTCGGTAGTTTTAAGATTGCAATGTTATGTAACTCAATTTATAAATACGATCTTCGCTCTTGAGTATCATAGACATAGCATATAATATATTTATGGTTCCAGAGACATGCGACCCTTTTTTTTTTTTTTTTTTCTTTTTGACTCACCGGATAGGGGAAATAAGACGAGAGAAATTACAAAATTTGTGTATTATTTATAGTGCCATATACTTAGAAAAATAAAACAAGGAATGTCTTCCTTGTTACCAATATAGACCTAGGATGCCGAGCTAACATTCATATAAATATTCAAACAGCCAATTTGTGATAATCAGTATATCATAAATTAAGAGCGGGGTTGGGGAAATTGTAATAATTGAATAAATCGGAATTTTAACTATAAATTAAAATTTGAGATGTAAACTAGAGTTACTTCTATATATTCATAATTATGGTTAGAGTGAACTTTATCCCTCAGGCAATCAAGATTCTACACGATTTAGGCCAATGACGTTAACCAGTTTCGACCGACCTGTTGCAGTTTGCGAAGCGGTAATTCATAGCTGATTCACAGTCATACCTTTCATAAAGCTGGTTTCAACCATATTTTATATCTAAATACATGAATATTGGAAGGCTAGAATTTAATATTGATAGTGGAACTTTATTCAAATATTGAGGCTTGTGTAATTAATTAGAGATGTTCAATCATTTTAGTTATTTTAAAAAAATTTCATAAATTATTATATACTGAGAGCAAAACAATTTGGACCGCAAAATGTTAAACTCGGAATATTATGCCTAAAATTATGCAGAATTTACAAAAATTACATCAAAATAATTGTTCTAGTTGATGCATTAATTATCTCATTCATGTAAAAAATAATAATTATGAGAACTATTTGTTTTTTTTTTCTTTTTTGTATTTTCTTTAAATTTTGAGTTTCTAAAATATATGCAGATGAAATTTTAAAACATTTAGAATTCAGGCTCAAGTTATAATATACATTCACGCAGTAGTAAACTTATAACACAAGCTTCATCTCACATACAGACGCGACAAGTACAATTTCTTTTTTTTTTTTAAAAAAAAGAAAAAAAGAAAAATGCACATTCTCCAACATTCATATCAGAATGTGATACCGACGGGGTCTCAAATTTTCTCACCCACCGACGCATCGCTTCCTCAAGCTATCACGACTGACATTTTTTGGCCAATAGTTGAATTTTTTAAAATTTAACGATTTCCATTTACACACTATATTACTACCCATCTAACTTGTGAAGGGGAGAAGGGGATGCACCTTTAACGTTTTCCATTACCCATATCAACAGCCTTCATCTCTTGTGCTTTTATCATCGTGGAAGTTCCTCCACAGAAGCCATTCGAATGTGAGATCGTCTAATGTCGAGGAAATACAAAAATCTCCAATCTTCTATCCAACTATCATTTGAATGACTTTACTACGGAAGATTATTGGCCTGTAGATGACCTTTCACCTTCTGTTCCCAGTGTAAGCATGCTTTTGGTAGTCTTGCTTTTTCATTTCCGAGCCAATTTTTAAACTGTGTTGTTCGCATTGTTGGATGCCAGGGTTTTTTTATTATTTTTTATTTTTTTATTTTTGAGGAAACTAAATGTAATTTTGTTTGCCTGGACACCATTTTCCAACCAAATCTATGTATGTATGTGGCAATTTAGTTAGGTTTCAGCTACATTCATATGAGTTGTCAACTAAGTTGACTGTGGAATTTGTTACTATAATTTTAAGAGAATCAAGTATGCCAGAAATGGTTGTCAGAATTTAAGAGGACTTTTTACATATTATATACCAAGGAGTTGGACCATTGAAGGTGGATCCTCTATCATGGGATCAAAATTAGGCACTCGTATTTCATGCCAAGACTCTATAAACTTGAGAATGGATACGCCGCAATCAAAGCTAAATAAACAATTAAAAGCATAAAGAAGCGAACATTCAACTAGTGATTGTTAAAGAAGTAATGATTTAAATGATACAAAGAGAAATATGTTTTTATTGAATTGGCATGCTCACCCAAAGGCTTGTCTTTGGATCTTGATGAGTGAGAATTTATTATATTTATTTTTTATATTTAATTATTTTCAATGAGTTTTATACTTAGTTAAATTGGTTAGAATATATTTTGTACCTTAAGTATGTTTGGGAAAAATTTGGAGAATATATACTTTTAATAGGATAAATTCTACTATTTTATTATTTTAACTTTTATTTATTATTTTAAATTTTTTACTAACTCAGACATTTAAATTAGAAAAATAGTTTTCAATAGAATTGTAGTAGACATATCAAATTTTGTAGATTAGGGTTATAAGTCCAAATCTAAGTTTGTTTAAACCATAAGATGTTGCTCCAAAAATAAGTTAGAGAATTGAAATTCAATCCTAATTGAGAAAGAGTCATAATTGAAGTAAGATTCTTGTTCGAACATTAAGTATTTAAATGTACATAACTTGAGTTTCAAATGTCTAGATCAAGTGATTCAAAAGCCTTAATTAAAGTACATATTTGGGCCTTCAATTGTTATGAAGAGACTCAAGTGCAAATCAAATGTTTAATAGTTCAAAAATAGTGGAAAAGTTGCTATTGATTTAGTTACAGGTTGGATTGAGTTAGTCTCAATTTTTAGTTTATAATTTGGGCTATGATCCTTTCTTTTTCAATAAGACTTGATGCATTAGAAAGATAAAGAAGAGGATTACAACTTTCATGAGGAAGTCATATTCTAATTCTCACTGTATCTAGTTTGAAATTAACTTGAAAGCCAATATAGGAATTTTGGGATGTTAAGAAAACAAGATCAAGGTGTTTGAGATTTTTTGAGATGTTTTTTTTTTCGAGAGTCTCTAAGGTTTGTTGGTGGCTGTTATGCACATTTTTAGAATATAAATAAATATCTTTTAAGAGTAGAAAAAGGAGATAGATAAAGAAAAAAATAATCACTTTAGAAGGAATTTGTTATTTAGCATATATAGTTAGACTCTCTAACAATTTTAAGAGATTTCAAAACTTTTGATATTTCAATAGTATAGATTATTCTGGCATATTATTTTCTTTTTTCATGGAATTGTTTAACTTATTATAATTTAATGGTTAAATGATTATTTGTTTAATTAAATTGGTTTGACATGTTGAATTGATTAAATGAATATCAATTATTAGAATTAAGAATTGTAATATGTTTTTGTCCTCTTTCACCAAGCAGCGAATAATAATAGGGGTTTATAGATAAGTTTTATCTTTTTATTATAAATAACTCAATACAGGTTAAATGATTTAAGTTTGTGTAATTGTTACTTGTATTAACTTATTTTTCTAATTTTAAAAGCCATAGGTATTTTTGTAGTCTTTAGTCTAAGTAAAGAGTTTGTTTTACTTAATCAATATTTAAGAGAAAATTTGGATAATAAAGTTTATTGTTATCTATGATTGCTAGTTTTATTAGAATTGAAATAATGTTGTAATTGATCAAAATTATTAAATATCATAATTGTGAATAAATTTCGAATTGGACTTTTAGTATTTGATTTTTTTATATAATTTATTTTGTTTATTTTATTTATTACAAAATCAAAATTTCACTCTTTTTTCCTAATTACATTAACGTTTTTAATTTTTAGTTAATCAGTAGTAAATTGATTGCACTTCCTGTGAGATCGGTCTTTATTCACATTATCTATTATTAAATGATCAAGAATATAATATTAAATTTTTGGTACCTTAATGACAACTACCAAAATTTGGCATTGTTGTTAAGGAGTGTTTTATATCAATTTTTTAAAATTATTTTATAGTTCTATTAAGTGGATTATAACATTTTCTCCCCTTTAATTGGTGAAGTTTTGTATTTTTAAAGCATTTTTGGTGTTTTTAGTTGCAATAATACTATTTATTAAGAAACTTTGAGTTGAATTAGGTGACAAGACTAGACTTTTTTAGGGAAAATGATGTTCTAAGTGAAATCAATCACTATGTCATTGGCCCTATCCTCTTAAGCCTTAAAGATGTTGTTTGATAAGGTTTTAGCAATTTTTTTTTTTTTTTTGTGTTTTTGGTCATATACCTTTTTTTAGTTATCTTTGCATTTATAACTCGATCATCTTACTTGGATGAACTAAATTTTAATACACAAATTGTGAGAACCTTGTACAAGTTAAGGAGAGAGACTCGACAGAATCAAAAGCAAATTATGGTTACCTCACCTAGCATTAACATAGCCCTTGATTTCATATCTAGTAGTTTGTTTAGTGATTTAAAACTTGAAGACATGGTTACAAATAATTAGACTTTGAAAGAGCTTACTTCTCTTAACTTTAATTTATAGTCTTTGTATATAAAGTATCTTGAGTTAGCTATAGCTTTTGAGTTTAAATTGAGACTGATGCATTTGTTAACCATTTTTCCTGGCCATGCAATTAAGGATTCTAACAAGCATTTAAAGGAATCCCTTATTGTCTGTTCAAGCATGAAGTCAATAGATGTGATGGAGGAGTAGATAAAATTTAGAGCTTTTCCAATCTTCTTAGCTGATAATGCCGAGGATTGACTTTACTATTTACCATTAGGGTCAATCACAATATGAAATGAGATGAAGAGATAATTTTTGGAAAAGTATTTTTTAGCTTTTAGAACTATGGATATAAAGAAGAAAATCTATGGTATTTGTTAGTATAATTAAGAGACTATTTATGAATATTGGGAGAGATTAAAGAAGCTAGGTTTAAGCTATCCACACAACCAAATAAGTGACTAGTTATTAATTCAATATTTTTATGAAGGCATACTTTCTATGGATAGGAACATGATAGATGCAGTAAATAGAGGAGCTTTAGTAGATTAGATGCCAAATGCTTTAAGGAGTTTGATCTCCAATATGACAGCAAACTCCCAACAATTTAGGATGAGACAAGATATCCCAATTAGAAAAGTGAATAAGGTAAATACATCTTTTCCTCATTAACAAATCTTTGATCTTGCCTTTATTATTTGACAGATGGTTGTAGAAAACATACAACAAACTAAGACAGGTGACATATGTTCAACAGTGGAACATCCAATAGATTTATGCTTAATTCTTCAAGAGGAACAAGTGAATGTTGTAGGAGGATTGTAGGACAGCCAAAGAAGTATATCCCTATTTTAATATATACAATCTAGGATGGAAGGATCACCCTAATTTGAACTATGGGAGAAATAACAACCAATTTAGAATGCATTTTAAAATAAATAGGCAAGATTTGAACAAACTTAACAGTTATATTAACCTAAATAAGCAGCTCCATCCAGTCTAGGGATGTTATTAGAAGATATGCTTAAAACTTTCTTAACTTATACTTAGCAATTCCAATAGGAGACAAAGGTGAGCATACAAAATTTGGACACTTAAGGTTCAAGGATATTACCTTCTCAAAATCTAGTAAATCAAAAAGAGAATATGAGTGCTATATCATTGAGAAGTGGTAAAGAGTTGGAAGAAGCATGTAAAAAAACACCTATTGTAGCTATTACAGAGGAAATTGAGATAGATATAGGGATTTTTCCACCTAAGGTAATTTCTAACCTTTCCATTTAAATCAAAGCTAATCCCTTTCCTTTTCCAACTAAGTGCACAAGATATAACACAAAGGTGTAGGAGAGAGAAATCCATGAGACATTTTGTAAGATAGAGGTAAATGTATTACTACTAGATGTAATAAAAAAAGTACCAAGATATGTGAAATTTCTCGAGAAATTGTGCATTAATAAGCAAAGATTGAGATATAATAAGAAGATTAGAGTGGGGGAAAATATATTTATAGTTCTCCAATGGAAGCTTCTCCTTAAGTGGAAAGATTTATATATGTTCACCATCCTGTGTAAAATAGGTCATATTAGATTTAAAAGAGTTTTGTTAGATTTAAAAGGTTTTATTAATATGATGACACAATCCATTTATATTTCTTTAAATCTACGACCTCTGAAAAATACTAGTGTTATTTTATAATTGACTGATGATCTTAATGTTTACTTTAAAGGGGTAGTTGAGGATGTGTCAATACTAGTGAATAAGATAGTTAATATGGATGATGATGCTTCTCCTAACCTTGTAGCTATTTTATTGGAGAATTTAGTTTAATATTTATGAGGTTATAAGGTACCCTAGTGATGTCCACTCAATTTATGTCATTAATGTTATTGATAGTTTAATGCAGGAAGTTTTGAGTTGACAAGTAAGGAAGAGTTAAATGTGCTTATTGTCAAACATCTTGAGTTGGAAAAAAAAAAGGAGAGGTTGAGCTAGACAAGGAGTTGAAGAAGATTGTGATTGAATTGCATTCGTTATTAGTGAATCCAGATAGGTGTGTAATTTCTACTCTTCAGTTACTTGTTTCTCGCAAGAAACTTTTATTTTCTATTTTGTAGACTCTTGTATAAGGTTATTTAGGCATCTATTAAAGGAATTACCATAAACACTAAAGTCATCCATAAATACTTTTATAATATTCTTTATATAATCAAAAAATATACTAACCACACAAGAAACTATCATGACAAAAAGAAAGAAGGTCAAGTCTAAGTGACAGAATATGATAGTTTATCAAGAGCACACCTTATTTACTAATCATTTAGTAACCTATAGGGGCCATTTAACCCTTAATAATCTATCAATAGCATAATATGATAGTCTCATTTTCATACCAAACCCTCAATTATAACTTTTTCAACCACATGTTTATACATTAGCACTCACAAATGATTAAGTTGACCTGAGAAGGCAAGAAAGAAGAAAATTTGGCCTTATACTGGTGCCATGTTTAAAGTTGTTGCCTTAACTCATTTAAAATAAATTAGTTACCATCATTATAAAGAAATAATTAAAACTACCCTATTACAATTAGTATAATGCAAAGGTCAAATGTGAACACTGAAGTGGCCAAATCAAACATTCTACTAACAATTGTTAAACCTTTCAACGTAAAGTACAAGAGTTAAGGGATGAAGGTTAGATTAACTTTTCAAAGGTTGAGAAAAAGCTTGATGTTAGTACTAATCTTTTTCATAACCATAAGGTAGTGAATCAAATTGAGAAATGTATAGAATATGATTGTCAAGGATTGACTTTTGATTCCCAAAAAGTTGGCATGATAAAAATTGAGGCACTAGTCTGAAAGTGCCCACCCTCTAAGAACCAAAGAGACCCAATATAACAAAAATATAGTGTTTAGTAGCTTAAGCTCCACTTGCCTCTTAGACACCTCATTACTCTTATCAAATTGGTAAAGGAGTCTCGTGGGACTATAACTATTGAGTAGACTCCTATGATTAGGCATTGACAGCATAATTAGTGTTTATAGCAACATCTGACATCATGAGAGTTGAGAGCATGACCTAAAGTGAGAGTTGTTATTCTTTTGAATATGTTAAAAAATTTAAGCAAAAGAAAAAGAAAGCCATTATGATTTCAAATAATAAAGAAGAAATATGTCCTCAAAATGTTGAAAGAGCAGAGTCATCTAATAAATACAAACTTAAGCCTAAAGAAACTATTACTTATAAGATGAGGGGCAAATTCTTTAACTACATAAAGCAAAGCAAGTATAATGTGGTTGAGTAGTTTAGTCAAACCCCAACCAAGATCTTAATCTTCTTGTTGCTAATGAACTTAAAAGTCATTATTGTATATTCTCAACTTGGTATATGTTTCAACTAACATTTCTTTGGCCAATGTTGATCATATTATCAATAATATCATGATAAGTAACTACATTTTGTTCTTGAACGAAATATTTCAAGTGAGGGGTATAACCATACTAAGGCATTGCACATTTTAATCATTTTTCATGGCAACAATATGTCTTGTGTCCTCATTGATAATGGATCAACCTTGAATGTTATGCCTAAAGATACTTTTGAACAATTACTAATTGACATTACCATCGTAATGCTAAGTCTTATGATTATCCAAGCATTCAATGGTACAAAATATAAGGTCATATAAACCATTGAGCTTCTTATACAGATAGGACTATGCACTTTCAATATGCCCTTTTAGGTCATGGATACCAAGAATACCTATAATTACCTATTGGGTTGCCTTTAGATCCATACAATAAGGGTCATTCCTTCTATCTCGCATTAAAAAGTGATGTTCATCCTAGATGACTAGTTAATTAAAATTCGTCCAAAATATGATTTACTCATTTATAGTCCTTTGAGAATACCTTATGTTGAGGTAACTGAAGAAGTGTTAGAATGTATATTTCAATCATTCGAGATTACTAATATGACTCCTTGGGTAGAGGAGATATTCCTCAAGATGCCACCCTTGTCATTTGAAGTGCTGCTAAAGGTAGTTAAAATGATTATGAAGAATAACTACCACTTAAGCAAAGAAATTGGAAAATATCTTTAAGGTATCACAACTTTTATACAATCTAATGGGCAACAAGGCTAAACAAAAATTAGATATCAACCTAATCGAGATGATGTTGCTAAGGGATAGCTAGAAGATAAGGTAAGTAAACTTATGCTTCCTTTAGCTCACTGTTTTAAAAGCATAAAGTTCATTAACCAAGCCAATGATGAATGTGATGGGTTAGCTAAAGTCCTTAGTGAACTTGGCACATTGACAATCCATATGATCTCTAAAGAAGGGAAGAAGATTTACCTCAAGTTTTATTGATTTAGCTATATAATTGTGGTGTCCCTACGGGCAATTGGCAAGTTTAAGAGATTCGTTAATCACTTGAGTTGCTTCAAAAATGATGTGGTTTGGTTCTCCTACTTACTAACACCCATAACATTTAGGGATAGCCATGTAATAAGATAAGCAATCCTTTGTTATATGTCAACTAGTAACATATGTTTATGTTAGTTACATTTGTAAATCTTGGTCTTGTCATTTTGATTCTTATATGACCATTTACATTTATAAGCCATTCTAACAATGCTTATCCATTTTGTTTTCAACCTTTCATTTATTGCTCATAATGCTTGAAGACAAGATTGATAATTTAACCAATGCTTGTTTTGAGACAAAATCTAAAACTATCTTTAATGTGTCAACTGTGATTGACCCCAAAGATGAGGAGATCCCATAAGACCTACAACACCTGATTAAATAGGAAAGGAAGCAATCCATAGTTAAGAAAGAGCCAGTCAAACTAATTAAATTGGCATTGCAGAAAATCTGCAAGAATTCAAATCAATATAAAAATTCTCACAGAAAGTTGGCAGAACTTGATTTGGTTGCTTGAAGAATATGTAGATATATTCACCTAGTCATACTAGGATATGTTGGGCTTAAACATGGATACAGTGGTACACAAACTCCCATTGAAATTAGAGTGTAAGCCCACATGGCAGAAACTCAAGAGAATGAATATTAATGTCTTATTAAAAATTAAAAAAAAATCAAAAATCTATTAGATGTAAACTTTCTCCAGGTAGCAAATTACCTGGAATGGGTAGTCAACATTGTGCTGGTACTAAAAAAGGATGGCAAGGTATGTATATGCATGGATTATAGGGACTTAAATAGAATAGGTCCTAAAGATAACTTTCCCCTATTACACATTGATATTCTTATGGATAACACAGTTGGTCATTCAATATTTTCATTCATGGATAAGTTTTAAGGCTATAATCAAATTAAGATGACACCCAAAGACATAGAGAAAACAACATTTATCATGCTATGAGACACTTTTTGCTATAAAGTCTTGTCATTTAGCCTTAATAATGTAGACACTACCTATTAATAAACAATGGTCATCTTATCCCATGACATGATGCATAAAGAGATCGAGATTTATGTTGATAACACAATTTCCAAATCTTGACCAAGCAAACATCACTTGATGGTCCTTAAAAAATTGTTTGACCAACTAAGAAAGTTTCAGTTTAACCCTAATCTAGCCAAGTGCACTTTTAAGGCAACTTTGGGCAAGCTGTTGGGTTTCATTATAAGTTAAGGGGGTATTGAAATTGATCTTGACAAAATTATAGTTATACAAGAAATGCTTACACCTTCTACACTAAAATAGATGCATGAATTCTTAGGAAGGATTAACTATATTGTTAGGTTTATATCCCAGCTAACTGTAATGTACGAGTTTATATTTAGGATGTTTCAAAAAAAGTAATTCAAGGCAATGGGATGATAAATGCCAATAAGCCTTTAACAAGATCATAGACATGTCAAGGCCTAAGTGATCCATGTCAAGGTCCATCACACTTCAGCTTATTGCATGCATATAGAAAGGGAGGTAAATGGTAAGCCAGGGTATCACAACATAAAGTACTATCTTGAAGCCTAAGAATATCTTAAAGGTACAGATGGAAATAGTAAAATAACTTTAAGAAGAGTAGCAATGAATTTCTTCCTTAGTTAGGACGTCCTCTAAAAGTACAATTATGACTCAGTTTTATTATGACAGAAGTGTATGAAGGATTATATAAGTCATATGTTGGTGGCCTCTCAATGGTTAGAAAGTTCTTAAGAGTAAGATATTATTAGTTGACCATGAAATCAAATTGCTTTTGGCACACTCGAGAATGCCACAAATGTCAAATATATGAAAATAAAATACATATACATTAGTTACAATACATGCTATAACATCCCTATGGTCATTTTCTATTTGGGGGATGGATTTAATTGGTCCCATTATGCTAAAAGCATCTAATGGGAATTAATTTATCTTGGTGGCAATTGACTACTTCACAAAATGGGTTAAAATAGTATCTTATGCAAACATTACCCATAAAGTGGTCATTAAGTTTATCAAAAAAGACATTACATGTTGTCATAATATGTTAGATTGATTAATTACAAATAATGCTACCAACCTAAACAATAAAATGATAATTAACCTTTGTAACTAGTTCATAATTTAAGTGTCTTAACTCTGTTCCATATTAACCAAAAATGAATGAAGCAGGTTGAAGTAGCAAACAAAATTTCAAGCAAATCATTAAAAAGATGGCAATTACATAGAAATATTGGCATAAGATGCTATTGTTTGTCCTGTACACTTATCACACTATGATATGTATTTCCATATGGGCAACCCCATTTGCATTGGTTTATGGGACTGAGGTAGTTTTGCCAGTTGAAATCAAAATTCCTTCTTTGAGGGTCCTAATGAAAGTAAAATTAGAAGAAGCAAAATGGGTTAGAATCAAGTATGGGCAATTAAATCTTATTAAGGAAAAAAGGCTATGCACAATCTATAATGGAAAACCATACCAAAGATGAAAGAGGGGAGTGCATTAAAAGAAAATGTACCTAAGGCACTTTAAATAAGGAGACTTAGTCCATAAAAAGATCATACCAAATCAAAGTGACCTAAAAGGTAAATGGGCATCAAATTTCGAGTGTCAAATGTTGTAGGTGCAGCATTGATTTTGATAGGTATGGTGGTGAAATTATACCAAATCCTATTAACTCAGATGCAATTAAAAAATATTTTGCCTAAATAGCAACTAAAATTGAAATTACCATCCAAAGATACAATGAAAAGCATAGTAAGTGAAATGAAGTTGTAAAAGGGTACCCAAAAGTTAGACTATCATCCATTGGTTAAGGATAGGAGCTCAATGAATGGGATTAGAAAGGATTAAAGACATAATCAAAGAGACAAGGTTTGTATACAAAGAGCATTTGGATCATACTCATGTCAAGTTCCTAGCAATACTATCAATCTTTATTAGTTTCTATAACACTAGTCTAATTATCTTTTTGCTACTTCACATCCAAGTACTTCACTTTCTTTGTTCAAACCATAAAGGATTATTGTTTCCCTTTATTCTTGCTTATACATTAGTTGTCTTATGAATAGTAACTTTCTTTTAGACCTAGACATAAGTGCAGTTAACATAATCATATTTATTTGACTAAAATGTGTCAATAAGGAATTAGATAATTTCCAATAAGGAAGGGCCCTCAAAATCCAACATGTATTTTAGGTATGGATGCCTAATCCTAAAGCATAGCAGAGGGAATAATTGCATCTTTCTAAAGTGAGTTAAAAATAATTTGTTATGGCCTTAATTATTTTGGGTTTGGGCAAAAGGTAACCTATAAAAGAGAAAAAAGGTCTCTTTAGTTAGGAGGAAGGTTAAAGCAATTACAAAATATGAGGAGAAAGATTTTGCATGCATGAAATATTATAGGCCATGAGATTAATGCTAAGGTGTGGCTCTAAATAGTAAGTTGAAAAACTGAAAAGAGTAAAGTAAAATCAAAAGGTGTGATAGAAAATGAAAAGTTCTTAATTGAAAGTAGAGTATTGACCATGATAAATTAAAGTTAAAGAAGATTTCTAGATAATGGCTCCCTTTATAAAAACATTTGGGAAGGATATAAACAAGTGAGGACTACCATAAGGCAAACACTTGACAGGTTTTTTAAGATAAACTCCAATTTTTACTAACTATGAGAATGGTTAAGAATGTGTGTTAAGGTTGAACCTTGGAAAATAGGGAAACATAACTAATATTGTCCCAACACGAATGCATATGCAAACACTCACAACCAATGAAGTCAGGCCACAATAGCAATTCTAAACATGTTTAAGAATGCATTTTGAATTCACAACTAGATAAATTAGGCAATGCAATCATTTTAAGCAACTTCAAAAAATATGTCAATTTACTTCAGAAATTTCAATTGTAAATGGCAATTGGGAACCATTAGACCCCTATTTTGTTCACCCTATTTGCTCACACTAGTGTAAGATTAATTTTGTAAACTTGGATCATAGATTGTTATTTAGATGCAAAAAAGTAAATAAAGCACTAAAAAAAATAAAGAAAATAACAAAAAAATAATAATTGAATTGCTATTAATGTCTAATAAACAATTAAAAGTCCATTATACAATTTATATCCTGCCCTTGAAAGGGAGAGTCAAAAACCAATGCGACACTTAGACTAAACCTAAAGTTAAAAATGTTACTTTTTGGTGTATGTTACACCATTGAACTACAAATAGGGCCCTTACCTTCTTAAAGACCCCAGGCTAAGCAGTAGTATGGGTTTAGTCTTCTCTTTAAAGCCAGATTACTTGATCCAAGTGTGAATCTTGTAAGTCAAAGGGCACATGATATTAAAATAATCCAACAAAAAAAACAAATTAATCTAAATTGTCTAGCAAAAAGCAATCAATGATTGACAACTAAGATCATATCTATCTCTTTATAAAAAGAGCCAACATTTATTACAAAAGGAGAGTAGGGAAGGGTTTAGGAAGATGTTTTGGAAGGCAAAATAAAACTCTTTTAAGACAACATGAAAAAGTGACAATTATTTGAGGTAAAAGGAATTTTGGGGCTAAAAGAATCTTTTCCATGGCCAAATTAATTCATTTAAGCTAAAAAGCAATAAATGTGATAGACATCACAAAGAGAGATAAAAGGTACTTTGAGTGCTACTATTGCGACCATATCAAGCAACTCAAATATTGTTAAGTAACTAGAAACATATACATACAGTAACCCAAGTGAAGGAGATCTTCTCTTAGGTTAGCAATGTTAAAGGCATAGGTATCCATAATAGGACTATAAGACATATGTATTTTTTTTTTCAATTTTCTTTTTCTTTTTTTAAGAAAATAATCACACAAAAATGATCCATATCAAGCTTTAAACCATAATTGGACTAGTAAAATAACATTAAAACCAAGTATTAATGGCAAGGGGTCTAAAAAGATAAAAATGACCATTGGGTAGCTCTCACCTCCTCTTTCTACTATACCCAGCCCAAAAACTAGCAAAAAGAAAACACTATTTTTAAAGCCAAAATCATAGCTTTTCACACTAGAAATTGCCTTAAAAAAACTAAGATTGTGGCTTTTTAAATTTAAAAAGATAAAAATGACCATTGAAAAGCTTTATGTAGATAAAAAGATTTTAGGAGGAAGAATTGAGGGTACAGGAAGATAAGAAAGGAAAGAGAAAGAAATGGAAAAAAAGAAAAAGAATGAAAAAACAACGACCGAAATAAGAAAAAGGGGAAAAGGAAAAAAGAAAAAGAAAAAAAAAGAAAGGAAAAAAGGAAAAGCAAAAAAAACAAAAGGGAATGGACCTAAAGTTCCAAGTGACAATATCAATTTGGGGTCTTAAGTGAGCCTATACGCACAAAAGTGCTAAAATAAAATAAGAGTAGGAAAAATAAATAAAATATCGACAAAAAAAGTATAAAAGTGGAAATAGGTAAATTGTGATACCATTGCTTATGACAGATATTTGGGTTGATTGAAGTTTTTATCAAGTGTAATTATACTCCTGAACCCTAAAGAATCTTGATAAAATAGATCAAATCACTACGGTGTTCTAATTACACCTAAAATGATTGGTGGCAACTCCTAACCTAACACATACACATTATAGTACATGTACACCACTTCTTCTACATCCGTTGAACTTTTCCCTCACCAAGAGACTTGTTGCAATAATTTGGAGACTTCATTAGGGATTTTGAGAGACAGGCCATTCTAACTTATATTTACTTTTATACTTTTGTTTATTTATTATTTGATATTTTATTTATCTTTCTCGTTTTAATATATATAATTGTCATTATAACATAATCTTAATTGCACACATTCATAAAGGCTTAGAACTGATCCTATTAAACTTGAGAAAGTACAAGTTCTTTAAAAAGCCTATGGTTTCCACATAGGACAGTCTTAAAATCTCTCTCATAGACTAGTGACTCCTATTTAAGTTTTAAATAGCAAGGGAGAGAACCTATGGGACCTTCAGCCTAGTTTAGATCTATCAAACCACACACCCATTGTTATACTAGTAGAGTTAGCCACATATTAAATCATTCCTTACAGCATAAGAAGTCTAAGTTATACTCACTAATATCATCACATTATGCATACTCTTTAACTCTATTACGTTACTTTACTATTCTTACTTTATATTTACTTTTTGGCACTAATGCATTTCACTTTTGTTTTATTTTTTCATTCCTTATGCCATCTCATATCATTCATTTTGGACATCATCCACCTTTTAAAATATCACTTAGTGTTTCAAAGCACACACCTGGTCAATATGATCATTATCGAACACACCTATAATTATGTTAGGGTATTTTCCAAAGACCTTCATGGATAGGTAGGAGATTGCCTTTCCTTAAGACTTGCAAAGATCCTAAGACACTTTAACCCAAATTGATCAGAATTCTCTATCCTTAAACAAATCTAGGACACTTGGAACCTTAGACATCTAAATCTAGCTAATAATGCTAAATGTGGCTATATATTTTTAGGACTTGACCTACTGATACTTCATTTTCCTGAATGTGAATATGGTCCTTCTAATAGAGGAAATTGAAAACTTGTTAAACTTGCTAGACACTTTAAATCAAAATGTGTACTCTCTAAGCCCTAACACTAACCATGTAAATAAGCACCACAGATGATCAATCAAAAGCAAAATGGGATTCATACTATAACCAAGGGGTAGCATCAAGAGGAATGCATTCTAGCCAACCACATTATTAAACACATGACAAAGCATCCTGAGACAGGATTCACCTATACAGTCTTACTCATTTATAGGTTGATATTATTCCTTAAAGTCATCAAGCATGTCCATGAACATGTCATTGAGTTGTTCCATAAAGTGAGGAAAGAGAGAATCAATCTAGTTTCAACTATGATTGCTGAAATGAACTTATGCTTAAATTGTTGTTGAACTCAAGGAAAGGGGCAATTTAGAAGTAGTTTAGTTTTGTTATATATGTGGCTTATAAGTTGTATAGATACACATCTGCATTAGTTCACCCATTCCATATGACAAAAAGATTGACCCCCACTAGAAGTATTTAGCAAAATTGAGTGCCCTTGCATGACAAAAATCTCAAAATGGATAATTTATTTTTGAGAGTGAGATTTTCAGTTACACACCAAATGGCTAAGAAGAAACCCAGTCCTGTATAAGTGTGGGAATGCTTGTGGTTCCCTTTATTGGGATAATAGGAGTAATTGTATATGCTCCTATAATAGCCATCATGTAGACAAGACCAAATAAGTATATTCCATTAACCAAAGGGATGAAAGATGTTTGCTTTAATTACAATGACCCTAACACTCAAGAACTTCTTTGGCCCATCATACATATATAGATGATGTTATAAAAATGACTTATGCACATTCCAATCTAATGTAATCTGTATCACTGCATCTCTTACCAACAAGCCCTCATGGCAAGTCTACAATGTTCACTTAGCCAAAAAGATTGGCTTGCATTCAAGCTTATCAGTCTTCTTAACAAGTTCATAACTAATAGGATTCTCATCATTAACTTTGTCATTTCCCATACATTGAAAATATTCTATTTTGATAGTCTTTTTTTATTAGCTCCTAATTCCTAGGCTTGATTTAAGTTGTGGGAAACATTGAAAATATTTTGTTTTAATAATCTTTCTTTATTAGATCCTAGTTCTTAGGCTTGATTTGAGTCTTTTCATTATTTTCTATTTTTCTTTAAAAGGAAATTAATATTACGTAGAAAACAGACTTGATTGGATGAATGAAATTGCCTTGAGCATCCTTTTGAACCTCAAGGAGTTCATGCCTATGAAAACCTAGAAAAGTTTTTCACTTCATTGTTGAACAGGTTGGAGCTTTTTAAAGTCTACATCTTTTAAGAGAAATAGCCATCAATTTAGAAGAATTGATGCCCTACCAACTTTATTGGAAGCCTAGAAGATCAACCATTAAAGTCCTTTCTTGTTTTCATGTTTTAACCAATTTTGTTTCATTCACTTCTTCCCCCAAATTGATAACTTAGCAGCACTTATTTGCAAAAACTCAAAACACAAAAGTTGTAGGTCCACAAGTCCTTATTTGTTTGCCATTTTCTTAACGACATGTAGAATTGAAAATTTTGCTCATATTTCAACATGTCACTCTCCCGATCCATTTTTTTATTTTTGACTTAATCGTCGAGCCTTTGGCTACATCATTTGGTATTAGAGCTTTAGAGGTGAGGACAATGCCTCCAAGGCAAGCCAAACATTGAGGTGGCATAACCATTCCATTGAACAAAGTGCACACACTTGCTGAGAATTTATAGCAACATATGCAAGAACAAATCAATTCCTTGACTCAAAAAATTCAACATCTAAGGGCTAAAACAAACAACCCTCTGTCCCATTCCACAACTAAAGAATCCAGTAGCAATTCCTCTTCCTTAGAAAGTATTCAGTCCTTTCCCCGAAGGAGGAATGCTCATCATCATATACAAGAATTTTGTGAACTAGATTGGGAAAAGGAAATCAAGGACATTCCAAAATTTTCAAATATCGATTCTACTAATGAAATTGTTGATTAGTTAACCCTTGTAAATGAAGTCTTTGAGTATAGAAAGGTCCTAGATGATTGTCACATTGGTATCATTGCTATGTAATTATGAGGCAAGGCCATAGCTTGGTGGCAACAAGAGAAACAGACTCACCAATCTGTTGGTAAGGCTCCAATCACTTCATGGTGGAAGATGAAGGACAAGATTTAAAAGTATTCCTTCTTAAAGGATACAAGAGAGAGCTCTACCAAAAGTACCAAAATTTGATGTAAGGTATGCAATCGATAGACCAATACACTAATAAGTTACAACAAATTGGTGATTTGCAACAATATTCAAGATCTAGAAGAGGTGCTTATGAGCAAGTATTTGAATGGTTTTTAACTTCATATCCAAGATCCCTTAGAAGTCCTCGACATTTGGGATTTGGGAAATGCACATCAACGGGCACTTAAAGTGAAGCATTCTTGCTCTAGAAGGCAACAAACCTCTACTTTGTTGAATCGAGCAATGAGGAGTATCACTAACACCACCAAAGTCACTTAAATTTCAGCATAATCCAATAGTAAGTTCCCTACTCAACCTAATCTTTCCAAGCAACTAAGTATAATTGGTATGCATTGGTATTCTTGTGGGGAAATCGATCATTGTGCTAGCAATTGTTGATTCAATAAAAATTGACTAACTAGTAAAGCTTTCTTGGTGGATAATGAGTTTGATGATGATGAGAAGGAGCCATGCAAAGAAGAGTTAAAAGATGCTGAAGTTACAAAGAAAGATGAATAAATTGTACATGCTGATTCTGGAAAGCTTCTCATGGTTAGAAAGATTTTCTTTACTCCTAAAGATGATACTGAAGATAGGTGGTTACACACCAATATTTTTGAGTTAGCTTGCACCATTTTAGGGAAGGTACATCAATTGATTATTGACTTTAGTTGCTGTGAAAATGTGATTTTTGAAGTAGCAGCAAGTAAAAATTGGAGTTAAAGGTGTACTCAACACTTTACAAAATGTTGTGGTTAAAGAAGGGTACTAAGCTAATTGTTTCCAAACAATGTCTTGTCAATATTTTTATCGACTCTATTTATTTTGACAAAATATGGTGCAATGTTCTACCTATAGATGTTAGTCATATTATTCTTGGTCGACCATGACAATTTGATAAGGAGATTATCTATGATGGCTATTGTAATACATGAGCATGGTGGAAAGAAGATTACTTTAACACCTAGTAAGGAACCTCTTAATACTTCTTTTATTGAGAATTCCTTATCTTCGACTTTGTTAACAATAAAAGATGTGAAGGGTGCCATGAAAGAGGTTGGTATTGTATATATTTTGCTTAGCAAAATTGATGTGGTTATATCTTCTAAGCCTTTTCAAGTGCAGCCTCTTTTGGAAGAATTTAATGATGTCATTCTAGAGGACTTACCACTAGGTTTTCCTCCTATGAGAAACATTCAACATCAAATTGATTTAATGTCGGAGCTTTACTACATAATCTAGCTCATTACCAAATGAGTCCAACAAAACGTGAAGAATTGCAACGATAAGTTATGGAACTTTTGAATAAGGGCTTCATAAAGGAGAGCCTTAGTCCATGTGCCATTACAACCTTCTTGGTGCCTAAGAAAAATGGAAGATGGCAATTGGTGATCAACAAGACCACCATTAAATACCGGTTTCCAATTCCTTGTCTTGATGAAGTTTTAGATCAACTCTCTAGTGCGACTATCTTCTCAAAGCTGGATTTAAAGAGTGGATATTGCCAAATCAAAATTAAGTCCAGAGATGAATGAAAGACTGTATTCAAAACCAAAGACAAACTATTTGAATGGCTAGTCATGCCATTAAGGTTGTCTAATACGCTGTCCACATTTGAGGTTCATGACTCAGGTTTTGAAGTCATTACATAGGAAGTTTGTTGTGGTTTATGTTATTGATATTTTGATTTTTAGCAAGTCTACTAATGAGCACTTGTAGCATCTTCAAAAAATATTACAGGTGTTTAGGCAAGAACACTTGTATATGATCCCTAACAAATGCTATTTTGTGATGCTACAAATCCTATTCTTTGGATTTTATATTTTGAAAGAAGGAATTTTAGTCAATGATGCTAAGATCAAGGTGATTAAAGAATGGTTACTCCAATAAATATACATGAAATTCGAAGTTTCCATGGTCTCACTTCTTTCTATTGGTGATTCATTATGCATTTTAGCACTATTGCAGCCCCACTCACCTCTTGCATGAAGAAAGGAGTTTTTGATTGGACGAGTGAAGCCCAAGAAAGCTTTAAACACCTCAAAGAAAAATTGAGCATGAGCCCAATTCTCGCATTGCTTAATTTTGATTTATTTTTGAGGTGTATTATGATGCATCAGTTATTAGCATTAGAGGAGTTTTGAGGTAGATCTATTGCCTTCTTTAGTGAGTAATCGAATGGTGCAAAATTTTGTTATAACACTTATGATTTGGAATTTTATGCACTATTTTGCACACTTGAGCACTGGAGGCAATATCCTATTCATTGGGAATTTATTTTGTACACTAATTATGGAGCTCTTAAGTATATTTCAAGGTAACAAAAAACTTAATTCCAAGCATGCAAATTGGTTGAATATGTTCAAGAATTCTCATTTGTTATCAAGCATAGGGCAAGAGTCCAAAATCAGGTTGTCGATACTCTTAGTCGAAAGAAGAATTTACTATATACTATGTATTCCACTATTCTCGAATTTGGTTCTTTTTAGGAGTTATATTGAGAAGATCCTTACTTTTTAATGATTATTTCTAACACACGAGAAAAGAATCTTGCTAATTTTACTTTATGTGATGACTTTCTTTTCAAAGGAAATCATCTATATGCGTTGGATTGCTCTTTTCAACAAAAGGTGATCGGTGACAAGATTATACAACTTGTTTCAACCAAGTATTTTTGGCCACATCTAAAACAAGATGTATATCTGCATGTGATGAGGTGTTGATGTTGCCAAGTAAGAAAAGGGCAAGCTACCAATGCTAGTTTGTATTTGCCTTTACTGACACCATAAGCTCCTTAGAAAGAAATCTTTATGGCCTTTGTCCTTAGACTACTGCATACGCTCAGAGGTATGGATTCAATCTTTGTGGTTCTTGATAAGTTTTTGAAGATGACACATTTCATTCCTTATTGTAGAACTATGGATGCCTCATGAATTGCTGACTTATTCTTCAAAGAAGTCCATAAATTACATGACATTCCTTAGTTACTTTTAGTAATAACTAAAGAAGAATATTGCAATATAGTATTACCTTTCACTTGCAAATGGATTGACAAACTAAAATTTTTAATAGGTCCTTGGGCAATTTATTAAGGACTTTGGGAGACATGATTGCTACTTAAGGAATTTGCTTATAATTGTTTAATGAACCATACTACTGGATACAGTTCTTTTGTGGTTGTATATGGGTGTCAACCAAAGACTACTCTTGATCTTGCACCAATTCCTTTTGCTAAAAAATTCATCAATAAGGTGGATGATATTGTTTCTCAAATGAGGATAATCTGTGAAAAAGTGCTTTGAAGTTTGGAGAGTAAGGTTGAGTCTTCCAAAAGGGATATTGACAAATGACAATATGAAATTATCTTTGAACCTGGAGATTTTGTTTAGGCTTATTTACCATCGAAGTGTCATCCTATTAGAAGTTACAACAAACTTAGTGATTGAAAACTTGGACCACTAAAAGTTCTTGAGTGCATCAATCCTAATACGTATTGATTGAAGCTTCCTTCTCATATGAACATACACGATTTATTCAATGTGTGTCATTTAACACCTTATATGGGTGATTCTTTTGATAATGATAATATAAATTTAAGGACAAATTCTTCTAAAGAAAGGGAGAATGATGCAGCTCGCATCAGCGTGTCTCTCACCAACAAGCCTTTTCAATAAGTTCCACAACATTCATTCAGCCAAGAAGATCAGCTCACATTCAAGCTCATCAATCCTCTTAACAAGTCCGTAAACAACAAGATTCTCATCGTTAACTTTCCATAACCAACAAGATCCTCATTGTTGATTTTGTCATTTCTAGTACATTGAAAATATTTTGTTTTAATAATCTTTTTTTATTAGCTCCTAGTTCTTAAACTTGATTTAAGTTATAGGAAACATTAAAAATATTTTGTTTTGATAATCTTATTTTATCAACTCCTAGTTTCTTAGCTTGATTTGAATCTTTTTATTATCTTCTGTTTTGCTTTAAAAAGCAATCAATATTGTGTAGAAAACAAAATGAATGAAATTGCCTTGGGCATTCTTTGAACCACGAAGAGTTCATACTTATAAAAACCTAAAAGAGTTTTCATGCTATCCTCGAAGAGTATAAGCTTTTCAAAGTCAACATCCATAAAGAGTTATAGTCATTAATCTAGAAGAATTGATGCCCCACCAACTTCATTAGAAGCCTAAAAGAGCAACCATTAAAGCCCCTTATCGTTTTCACATTTTGATTAGTTCTATTTTGTTTACATCTTCCCCTAAATCAATAACTCTGCAACATTTATCTGCAAAAACTCAAAACACAGAAGTTGTAAGTCTATAAGTCCTTGTCCTTTTCCATTTTTTGACAACACGCAAAACTGAAATTTTCACTTGAATTTCCACAAGTCACTCTCCTGATCCTTTTTTTTTTCTTTTTATATTTTTGACTTAATTGTTAAGCCTTTGGCTACATCATAATCACCTTCCATTACAATGGTATATATTGTGGCGTGTAACTCAAGGACATGAAATTAGCATTCCCAATGAGTTAGTAAGTTATGTTGTCTTTAAAGGAAATGCCAAAATCAAAGACATAAGATTAGATGAACTCAATTTCATGATACTAGAAGAAATCACTTCTCCACACCATGATTGGCCATACTCTCCAAAAGACCTAGATCAAATTTTTTTTTTATCAACCAACTCCTTCAGGAGTTAAATACTTCTTAAAGACAAAATGAGGAGTTAGCTTCTCAATTGTCAAAAGTGAACTAGTCACTCCAAAATGTGAGTGCAACATGATTAGATTAAGGTTAATTACAAAATATCCTTCAACTCATATTAAATTAAAATGAAACTCTTTAACGAGAAAATGCTCACCTACTTTAACAATTAAATGATGTGAATGCTCCATTCTTCATGGAACAAGAGATTTATGTCACACGAACAAATTTGCTCATATAGGAAAATCAAAATAGGAATCCATAAATGGATCAACTCACTTAGGAAAATCAAAACTTGGCATAGCAAGTAAACTTTCTCACCTAAGAAAATCAAAATTTGACACAATAGGTAAACTTGCTCACTCAGGGAAATTAGGGCTTGACATAAAATCTAGCAATTCGAGATGCTTGAATCCAAGAATTGACCAAGTAGCTTCAATAGCTAATAACGCTTCATTGTAGGCGAGAAGTCTAAATATCATAATGGATCAAAGATGTAGCAAGAAAAGCTAGGAATATGGCAAACTAAGCCAGAGAACTATAAGCTAAGATCCCACTAGTACATCCATTTAAAGAGCACTTCATCCATTTTCTCAAAGAAGCCTTCAAGCATTACGAGTTCATCACTCATTTTATGTAAAAATCTAAAACCACTACCATGTGTAGGACTAAATCCTTTCTAACATCTTGAATTATAAATATCAATAAAGAAAGATGTATCTTAGTTTGTAATCGACCCAATTTGAATGTGTCCCTTTACTTTTCAACTTGTAATATAAAAAGGGGTCATGCTTATCTATCCTTTAAATTTGTTTTAGTATACAATTTGTTACAATAGTTGTTACTATAAGAACTAAATGATGTCCACATACTTATCATAACATCCTATGCAACATCATGCATAGTTGCTTGAATAAACATATTTAAGTTTTATAATTAAACTTGTTTGATTCAGGTGAAAGGTTACAATGCTTAGGTTGCTTGTATAGTGACAGTTCAAATGCTTGCCAAAGGGTTTCTTAAAGGGATGTAACTTGCCAATGAGATGTAATTCATCTATATCATTGAAGACATGTCCTTTTTCTCAATGAAAGGACTTAATGATTGTTGCAAGTGGCATGAGGCCGAATCACACACCACCTATGATTGGTGAGGTTTTAATTGTCTTAAAAGGAAAAATAATGACCAGGGATATTGTTCTAACATCAATCTAACTTTGGACAATGCACCTCGACATCTAGTCTCACAAACTAGGCAAGTAACAACTCTTATGTTATGAAGCCATGACAAATCCCTTTTATTTGTCCATAGTTCTTTATGTCTTAGAACTTAAGAATCTAGAGTCTAACTTAGAAGAAGAAGAAGGCAACCTTCCCAAGTTGCTAAGGATCAACTTTCCCAACAATAAGCAAAATCCTTCTCTACCCAATCTCACAAAAATTCTACCTATGGTATTGGTGGAAGTAATCATCAGAGACGCCTTCTAAAGAGAAAAAACCTTCAGGATAAAAAATTGCAATAGCTTTTTCTTAAGCATTACGAAATCATTTAATGCCCTTCTTAAGTTCATAAATTAGCATCCACAATACCCTTCATAAAGTATTTTTTCATTCCCCTAAAACATTTTAGTAATTTCCCTATAGCTTTTTATTTACTTATGTACCTTGCTAGAAAATACATAATTGGCATGCTAATATATCAGCCTTGGGCAAATGCTTTTATAAGATATTAGGAGCATAAACCAAGCACCTAATCTTTACTGTATAAATGATTTAAACTCTTTAGCCCCTTTTGGAATGAAAGAAATTCATCAATAGCCTTGTAGATCCTTCGTTCATCTTTTAAGTTTTCCCTTTGAACCTAGATGTGTGAGTATATAATAAGGAAACTTAAACGTGCACTAGCACATTTGTTCAAAAGATTTTCAATTTTCTTATCAATGTCTTGGCTAATCCCTATATTAATACGGTCTTGTGGCAAAATGTCAAGATCATTTTCTATGAATGCAATGATGTGAATTTGGGCACTCCTGCTCAGACTCTATTCCAAGATGACACTTATTATTACGATGGGTATATAGACTTGAATAGTGAGGCATTTACCTATCATAATACCATACTTGCATCATTAACAACTCTATTAGCATCCATAGATGGACTTAAATTCTAATAACCTGGAAACCATTACTGACAAATATAGCTTAAGCACTGATGAAAAATGCTTTTGTTTAGAGCTAGAAAGTAAAAGAAACCTTGGCTATAATAAGGTAATGTAAGGATGGAGAAAGTGGGGCATCTGCTTTAGTTCTCTTATGTACAATTACTACTAAATAAAATCATTTAACTATAAAGCCTTTTATATGCATGTGTAAACATTTTATGTATCAAGCATATCATTCATAGATATTATAAACACAATTACTTATTATAACACCACAAAACAACCAAGGTTCAATAAAGTAGTAATAAGGAGCTCATAACTAACAAGACATACAATCCTAACTTAATCACATGGAAAAAGAATGGAGGACAAAATTGAAGAACTAGCTGATTGTATGGACAGGATTTAAACCTCAATTGAGGAATTAAATGAGCAGATATAGTAAATAACCAAGACATTTGTTAAAGGGAAGACGATTATAGGAGACATTTAGCAAATTGGCAACCCCTAAAATGAGGAAAGAACATTAGTTATGATAAACTAGAACTAGCAAAGATTCCTATATGATAGGTCTCTTTATAGAGATATTTAGGAAAATGCCAACAATAGGCAAAAATCATCGAAAGCAAATCCTTTATGACATTGTGCCAATACAAACATATTTAAACAACTACAACTAATGAAACTAAATCATCACAAAATTTTTGGGTGAGATTAAGTACACTTTGCGAAAACACCCGAGTGAAAAGGCAATGCAACCATCTTAAGTAAGTTTAAGCAACATGTCAAAGGCAATTTCTAGCAAGTTTAGGTATGCTTTGCATCCATAACTTGAACATAAGTATGATGTAACCATCTTAAACAAACTAAGGCAACATGTTAGAAGTGACATTTCTAAGCAAGTTTAAGTATGCTCTATAATAACACCCAAGTGAAGGGAAGTGTAGTTATCTCAAGCAAGTTTAGGTAACATGTCAAAAGCTATTCTAAACATGCTTAATTACGCTTCACATTCATAACCCAAACAAGAGGGTGATGAAATTATCTTGAGCAAATTTAGTCTACATATCAGTATATTTCTGGAATTTCAACTATAAATAGTAGTTGGAAGGAATTATATGCGGAGTTTAAGAATGTGTCTTACATTGATGACCCAAATGAAAGGGCAATGCAACCATTTTAAACAAGTACAAGCAATAAGTCGGCTTACTTTTAAAATTTTTGTGATGTATGGCAAGTAGAAGTAATCTTACACGTGTTTGAGAATGCTTTCTACATTGGTGACCTAAACAAAAGGGTAATGCAACCATATCAAGCAAGTTCAAAAGATACATCAAAACATTCCTGGAGTTATTAATTGTGCATCAAAAAATATCCCTAGTGGAGAACAACATCAATTCTAGCTATGTTATAAATCCCTCGATAAGATGTCTGCATAATCATCTTAAGGAAAGTCACCCTTAGTTGGCAAATGTTAATTAATTGCTTTCAAGGCTATCATGACACACATCATGAAATGGTTCCCTAATTTTGAATGCACCCTTAAATAGACATATTTAAAATAGAAATTTCATGATATAAATATTTAAAAGGTGGATAAAATAAGGAATCCAAAAAGATCTTTGTTCATTTCTTTGTGCCAAAGCAACTCATAAAAAAGGCATTTGTTATATCCCTTTTTTATCTACCCTATTTGTTCACTCTCATATGGGATTAATTTTGTACAAATTGATTACCAATTGTTATTTGGATGCAAAAATGTAAATAAAGGAGAAAGAAAAATAAAGAAAAGAATCAAAGAAATAAAAAAATTAATAATTAAATTGCAACTAATGTCCAATATATAATTTATATCCTACTACTGAAAGGGAGAACCAACAACCAGTGTGATCCTTAAACTAAACCTAAAACTAAAAATGTTGCTTTTGGGTATATGTCGCATCACTAAACTATAAAAAGGGCCCTCTTTTTCTCAAAGACTTAGGCTAAACAATAGTATCAGTTCAATCCTCTCTTTAAAACTTGATTGTTTATTCTAAGTATAAATCCTATAATTCAAAGGCCTACAAGATATTAAAACAATCCAACAAAAACAAATTAATTTGAACTATCTAGCATAAAGCAATTAAAAATTGACAATTAAGATCAAGCCAATTTCTTTATAAATGAAGCTAGCATTAATTACACAGAGAGAGTGGAAAGGGGTTTAAAAAAGACATGTTATGAGGCATAAGAGAAATGTTTTAAGACAAAATGAGAAAAAGACAATTATTTGAGGCAAGAGGAATTTTTAGGGCCAAAAAAATCTTTTCCTTGGTTAAATTAAGTCCTTTAAGTAAAGAGAGCAATAAATGTAATTAGGCATCTTAAAGAGAGACATAAGGCATTTTAAGTGTCCAATAAACTACTGTGATCATTTAAAGTAACTTAAATTATCATCAAATAACTAGAAATATGTACAGACAACAACCTAAGTGGAGGAAATCCTCCCATGAATTAGTAATGTTAAGAGCAAAAGTACTTATAATAGGATTATAAGAAATTTTCTTTTTTTTCAATTTTCTTTTCCTCTTTTAAGAACATAATCACACAAAAATGATCCAAATCAAGCTAAAAACCACAATCTAGCCAACGAAATAACATCAAAACTAAATATTAATGGCAAAGGGTTTAATCATGAACACTATGCCACCACTAATTATATAGTATGTATTTGTTAATTAACTTGGCATAAAAAGGGCAATAATTAACCAATAAAGGCATATTACTTACAAACAAGGAAGCCTAATGCATAATCAAACACACACAAGCACTAAAATTAGACTAAGATAAACACTTATTTTGAGTTAAGACCTCAATCTTCCTCCTCAACATAATAAAGGTAAGATATGTGTTCTTTTTTCTTTTCTTCTATATGTTGATGTATGTATATACTAGAAAATTTTTTAAAAAAAAAGCATCTATCAACAAAATGTTAGAAAAAACTTAGTCAAAAAGGTGAAAAAAATACTTTAAGTTTGATATTTTGTCCCAGAAAGCTTGATGAAAAAGTCATCATCGGTCACTACCAAAAAACACAATAAAGGCACCTCCAAAATCCTTGTAAGTTGATCTACACACCCTTAAAAGTGGTGCAACACAAAGAGGATTGGAAGCACCAAAATCGATGAAGCAACCCAAGTTTGGCAACTTGAGCAAGCTTAAGTATGTTTTGTGTCGCAACTTAAACGATAGGTTGATGTAGCCATTTTGAGCAAATTCAGATGACATGTCTACTTTTGAAATTGCAACTGTAAATGATAATTAAGAATTGTCTTGTGCAACCTTAAGCATGCTTCTCATTCATAACTTAAACAATAAGGAGATACAACCATCTTAAGCATTTTCAGATGAGGTGTTAGTTTGCTTTTGAAATTTCAACTATAAATGACAATTAAAAACTATCCTGTGTGAGCTTGGGTAGACTTCACATTTATAGCTTGAGCAATGGAGTAATGTAATCATCTTAAGTAAGTTTAGATGACATGTCAATTTATTTTTGAAATTTCAACTATGAATAGTGGTTGGAAATCTTGTTTGCACCAGCCTAAATATGCTTTGTAATTATAACCTTCACAAGTTCAATACTATAATCATAAAAGTTGCAGCCTTCATAAATCTTGGAAGAATAGTCTCAAGT
This sequence comes from Bruguiera gymnorhiza, assembly GCA_020883675.1. Taxonomy (NCBI): domain Eukaryota; kingdom Viridiplantae; phylum Streptophyta; class Magnoliopsida; order Malpighiales; family Rhizophoraceae; genus Bruguiera; species Bruguiera gymnorhiza. The sequence goes on along the minus strand of JAIRCJ010000136.1, from coordinate 795,596 downwards.
GGAGCTATTATTTGGACATTGGCTGATTCCATAGAGTTTGAGTTCTCAACATGGTGAGACATTTAACCACGAAGAAAATCCTAGTAAAGAATATTATAGTTTCTTACAACGCCATATAATCCTCAATTAGGCTTCATCCAATCATCAAAGAATTGGTTACCCTGATCATAGAAATGATAGTTAACTACCTTGATTTAACTAGGCATGTGTAATAAAGCTAATTTCGCAATCTTGAGCACCCTCTCAAGCAAGCCCATCCGAGACAAAATAGGAATCCAAGAAAGTTATGTTTGTTCCTTTATACCAAAACAATTAACAAAGAGGGGCAATAGTTATACCCTTATTTTGTTTGCCCTTATCAAATAGGGGTCTCACTCTACTCTCTCATTCAATGTTTAGGTATATTTAAGACTAGTTTGCACTTAAAGTGTATTATTGGAGCTATAATTTGATTATAATTGGATTATTTGATTGCCCTAAAGTCCACCACAAGTGAATGAGATGTTTAAGTAGTAAAATGGATGTGAGCCCAAGTATTGATCCCATGAGGAGGAAACTCAAGTACCAAATTATGCAAATTTTCTATATTATTTAAATGATCCAAACAAAAAGGAATTGCTCTAACTACAAAATTAAAAATCAATTTTAAAACAAAATATGAAAATCAATAAATAAGGGTTCTAGGATTGAGATTTCATTAACTAAATATCATTAACAAACCTAACATCTGATTGTTAGAATTAAACTTATTAACAATAATGATTGAATTCCTTAAAGTATATAATGATCTCTTTCGAGAATCAACAATTATACTCATTTTAATCTTATATCAACTTTTGTGGTTATAGAAACTAACATGAGTTCCCTAAGATTTATGAAATTCTTAATAGTGATCATAAAGATGTGTATTTATTTATGAACTACACAATCTAGTTTTAATGCTTTTATGAGCTATTATTAAACTTACACTTTCGTTACATTATTTAATACCTTAAACATGCAAATAATGGCTAGTTAGTCACATAAACAAAAATAAAAAATATCAAATTGAATTAACTAAGATCATTCAAAATAAACAGAATATCAAGTTGTAATAGAATTAAGTGACTATATCCTTGCCATAAAATAAAAGTTATAATCACTCATCTTCATCAAAATAAATGAGTAAATAATTAAATGTTCACAAAAAAATCTTAAAACAAATCAGTAAATAATGGGGAAGAAGAGACAAAAGTAGGAAGGCCAACAATCTTTGAGTCTTGCACATTTGTCTCTCATCTTCAAAACTTTTGGATCCTCTACTTATTGTTTTGTCCTATTTATCCATTGCTTGGAACCCTCCCCCTCATTGTGATATTTTCCCTTTAATATATATCTTTTTCAAAACCTTAATTTGGTCAGCATATATGCCTCACAAAATCAGCTCCAATCTTTATATTTTAGGATTCCTAAAGTAATTTGAATTTCTATCCATATTCGCACCACTAAGTTACAGCTAATTTTGGAATATCAAAACAATAGAATTTTGAGTTGGGCTCTGAATGAAAGTTGTAGTTCCATGTCTAAGCTTTCTAGAAAGTTAAAGAATTTCCCAATCCAAGGCCTGTAGCTTAAGCTATGGCCTAAAATCCAAATGCAATGAAACCCAAAATATTAAAATAATTAATGTAAGAAGTAGAAAAAAAAAACTCTAATTATGACATAAAATGTGAAATAATTCTACACATCATTGTGTTTTGTTTGAACCATGATTGCAAGATTAGTCATATTTGGATACAAGAAAAAAAATAAAGAAAACAAGAAAAAAACAAAAAAGAACAAAATAGGAAAAATAAGGAAAAGAAAAGAAAAAGAGAAAATAATAATTTAATTGTTGTAAGTCCATTTATAGAGTTCAATACATGGCCCATAGGTACATTAAATCCAAAAGGAGAGCCAACAACCTTGTGGTTCCTCACACTAAACCTAAAGCCATCCAATCTTTAGAATTGTCCAAGACCTAATCCATCATTGGACCTAAAAGGGGGCCCTCCCTTTCTTAACCTATAATGGAAAAGAGAGTAAAGTATCTATTATTATGGTGGCCTATGGCCTAACATACCAACTTTCCCACAACTCATGATATAAAGGAAAAAGCCCATGACTAAATACATTAAGTATTTGAAATTATACAAGTATAGTAATGCCCAGGCCATCCAAAGCCCGATAGCTCCACATTATAGTATGGTAGTCCAAAAAGACCAAAGGCAAGAACCCAAAGTAGCCTAACCCAACTTAGCCCACTAAAAGGCTTCCAACCATCTCTTCAAGGCCTAATAGTTCAATTAAAGTGCAAATTCTGCAACTCAACACCCCACAAGATATTAGACATGTGAAGAAAAAAAAAAAAGTAATCTTGGCCATCTAACAAGATCAGGGTTAGGGATCAAATTTCTTAAAATAAGGATCTAAAAAGAGCCAACAACAAGAAGGCAACCCTTATATAAGAAGGAAGGGGTCCTCCTTAAGAGAGTGGGAAAAACCCTTTGAAAAAAAATACAAAAAGATACTCATTATCACTAACCTCTTTTGAGGTCCAGCATATAGGTACCACATTAATTATAATTCCTCTCCTTTTTCTCAAGGCCATTACCTTTTTCATCTATCATGATCTTAAAAGAAAAGCCATAAATGAGCAAGTATAAGGCCTTTTCCTTTCTTCTTTTTAGAAAGAGAGAGAGAGAGAGAGAGAGAGAGTGAACATAAATCATGTACCTATTGCTAACTAGAAAGTAGCTAAAGAAAACTCTCCTAATAAGCCAATAGTTAGAAGGAATAAAGGAAGGAAAAACTAAATAACATGGCATGGCCAATATATCTATTTGTAATATTCGCATAATCAACTCGATAAAAGTTTAAGAAATGGCTAGAGAGATACTTTTGTAGAGAGTAGAAAGTAGCTAGCCATGTAAGGAATTTCTACATTGAGATCCCTATATTGATCATCTTTTTTAATTATTACTGCTTCTTCACTCTTATTAATTGATTATTTAGCTGGAAGGTTAAGCTTGGTAAGTAAAGAAAGGGTTTAATCATAACAATAAAGTCAATTTTAGTGGACTAATTGTTTCCTATCCAACCTAAATTAGTTTAGATCATCACAGTCATATTGGAATAACCTCTTTTTCTTGCTAAAGCTTCAAAGCAAAGAACCTAACAACTAAGTCTCCTAAGGAAAACACCCAAAAAAACACACACAAAGAATACAACAAAGAACAACTTATCTTGTGCCTTCAATGACTCACATGTATATTTCATCCTCACTCCTTTTGCTCCCTTGTATAAGAGACAATAAGAAGGTTAGCTCCCTCTTTCTACTTTCATGTTTACATGATACCTAATGTATGTGTATAATTCAAATTAGTGTAAAACAAAGTGACTTGCCTTCTTCTTTTTTTTTTTTTTATTAGTCTTCTAATGGTGAATACCATAATCTAGTCCTTAAAGCCATCACTGGCAATGAATGTTTGGTGATGGCCAATAGTCAAGATGGTGAATGGCAGAGATGCTCCCCCTTTTTTTTCCTCCATATATATAAAAAAATGTTGATTACCGAAATTAGTCAATTGATAAAAAAAACCATAAAATAAATAATAAAATTTACCTGATTCAGGTTGGCAGGACCCAGTGTAGTCTAATTGGCCTAACCTAGTGTCCTTTTGGAAGTCTTTAAAACCATCTCATGTTTGAAACACAACCTAAAACAAACTTAATCCTCTAACAGATTGAATTCATTTTTCTTCCCCCCCCCCAATAAACACCTAATATCTCTCAAGCACACTTTAAACCAAATCAAAGCCCCCCTAATTTTTAGAAATAAAATTCCCTAAACCATCAAGATTTAAAGCCTTCAAACTATAACCTCCATCTTCATCTCATTGTAGCATTGTCGAGATTAATAGAAGATCTCATCATCTTGATTTTCCAGCACCATTACAAAACACATCTCCTCTAAAATGACTTCCTAAACCTATTACAATTACATAAGAATCTTACCCATACTTACTTGGCCAAAAAGAAAACCTAAAAATCATGATTTCAAAGCTAAATAGCCATTTTCGCACCCAAAGTTGAGCTCACAATCACCAAGAACCAAAATCTATGAAACAACTACTAAAGGTAGAGTTTAAAGATTAACTTAAAATGAGAATTGGATTGACGGGAGCAAAGAAATATGAGATCTTAGACAAACTTTGGACAAATGAGGCTAAAATCAAGATAAGTGAGGGGAAAAGCAAGGCCTTGTGAGAATAATTGAGAAAGTGAGCAGAGAACAAGTAAGTGGCTAAAAGGGGGGGAAACTACGGTTTCAACTAAAAAAGAAAAGGAATTTATAGGAAATTCAAAACAACTTCATTTTGTGCAACAAGCGCCAATTTCCTAACACCAAAACGACATTATTTAATGTAATAGTAGTTAGGCTCCTGGTTCCAAAACTACATTTTGTTGGGCACTTATAATGGGTTGTAGTAAAAAACAAAAGACATAAAAATAGATAATAATAAAAAAATGAAGGAAAAAAAGTGCAATTAAAAATTTTCAGCAAATCTTTTTTTATTACATCACTATAAAAGTATTCAAATACTTTTAAAATTTTTAGAAAATCTCATTCCTCTTTTTTCAATATTGAAAATTATTGTGAAAACATTCAAGTACTTTTAAAGTTTTTTTATAAAATCTCATTCCTATTTTCTAGTGTGAAGGATTACAGTAAAAAGTATTTGAATTTTTTTAAAATTTTTTAGAAAATCTCATTTTTATTTTTTTGATGCAGAGGATCACCGTAACAAATATCCAAATACTTTTACAATTTTTCAAAAGATGTCATTCCTGTTTGTCTACACAAAAAGTCACCATAAAAAATATCTAAATCCTTTTAAAATTTTTTAGTAAATCTTATTCATATTTATCAACATAAGGAATCACCATTAAAATCATCATGAGTCAATTAAAGCTTAGAGTTTTTGTTAAAAACATCCCATGATAAATTTCTAATTGAAACATAATTTCTTTACGAAGTGTTTTCTCCTTTCTTTTACTTTTCTAGGATCCCCGAAACTCTAATATATTCATTTATGACAAATTATACTAACAAGAGAGAGAAAGAAATAGATAAAGTATTGCTAGGAAAAAAAAAACATAAAATTAAGACAAATGAACAATGGTACCATTACATACAATGGGCACCTGGGTTTGCTGTGACCTCTACCAGATGTAATCGCACTCCCTAACTTCGAAAAATCCTTGTAAAGTAAATCGAGATACATAGATTAAAAAAAAAGGGGTAATTTTTAAAAGTTGGCCATTTACAATGTTCTAATCAAATTTAAAATAATTGGTAGCAACTTTGAATGTATCCAATCACAATGCCCTGGACACTTTTGATGTGCAAGAAGCTAAACAACACTTCTCTCCCACCTTTACCAACTCCCTCCCTAGGAAGCCATTGTGATACTTTTGACATTTGAACTCTTTTATAATAAGGCATATTAGTGAAATGCCCAAATGTTACACAGATCACAATCTTTTATAAGTATGAAAAATTTCCAAACTTTTTTTTATCATTATGGTTGCTTACGACATCTAGACAAGACATGTGAATTGATTTTGCATGGTAGCCTTAAGAAATGGAGTCATCAACACATATATTAGTCCTATGGGGATTGGTTATATGCATCCCCTTTAAGAAGGGTAAGAATTTCCTCCTATCCCCAAGGTTTCCTCTCGCTTTGCCAAGTGTTGCACACTCTCTTCCTTGGAAGCTACCATCCTTTATAGTATGATGACCTATCACTAGTTCCTATATAATGGTGTCTAAACCAGCAAGCAAAGAGAGACATGTGTGATGTCAATTTCCAATAGCAATTTCTAGGCTCAATTACAAGACTACTATTTATTTCTGAAAAAGTGGATAATTGCAACTTAATGGCTAGAAAAGAGAATGACATGTCATTTCTGCCTCTACCAAACTCCCTCCATAAGAACCCATTGCGATACTTTTAAAGTCTAAACTCTTCTTCAATAAGGCACCTTAGTAAAATGCCCAAATGATACATAAATCACAATCTTTTATAATTATGAAAACTTACCAAACTTTTGTTATCAGTGTGGTTGCTTGGGGTATCTAAACAAGACATGTGAATTGATTTTGCATGGTAGCCTTAAGAAATTGAGCCTTCAACACATATATTAGTCCTATGGGGATTGGTTGCTTGCATCCTCTTTAAAAAGGGTAAGAATTTCCTCCTATCTCTAAGGTCTCCTCTTGTTTCGTTAAGTGCAACACACTCTCTTCCTTAGGAGTTACTATCCTTTATAGAATAATGATCTATCACTAGTTCTTGCACGATGGTGTTTGAATTAGTAGGCAAAGACAAACATATGTGATGTCAATTTCCAAGAGCAATTTCTAGGTTCAGTTAAAAAATTACTATCTATTTCTTAATAAATGGCCAACTACAACTTAATGGCTAAAAAGGGGACCCATGATGCAATATCCTATGTACAACCCTTGCTATCCTTTACTTTTGGGCTTGCTATTGAGGGATTGGGTTTCTTGGACTCTCTTTAACATTTTTCTCTATAAGATCAATCCCTCCCCATGAATCTATCTTCACTATATTCCTTAACATAACTAATTTTGTGATTATGTTAAATGTTGCATTGTTGGAGGATAAGTAGCTAACTTACCCTTTGCTGTGATAGCATTCAGATGTTCATGATGCATCCTCAATGTTGGTTTGTAATTCATCCTTAGTCCTTAATGACATATTAGGCTCCCCTCTACTATCATAACCTTGTTTTTTGAATCAATATAATCTTGTCATGCCTAAGCCATATTCCTTGCCATTTGCTCCTTTGTGGCAAGAAAAAATGGTGATAGAAGCATTCTGTATCTCCTACCCAATCTACACTAATCCTATCAATTCCTAGTGAGCATAAGGTGTCATCAGCACATGCATGCCTAAACTCATTGGCAAAGCCTTTGTGCTCAAAGTGTTGCAAACTATAAACTTTAGTTGAGGAGTATTCTAATCAAATTAAAATGGCAATGGTTACATTGTAACTTCACTAGGTGTTGTGAATCATTCATGTTGCAATTTTCATGGGCTTGGAAACCCACAAGTAGTTGCATGAATTAAAAAGTTTGTCAAGCTACAAGCTCTCACTTTAGCTTTTTTCACGGAAACTAGATTTAAAAAATATGAAATATATGAAATACAATAATAGATTCCCAATATGAATGGTATTTCTATTAATTTTCACGTCCATGGCAAGACAAGGGGTGGTGGATTGGCTATGTTATGGCATGATTCATTGCATATCAATTTATGCTCTTTCTCAAATCATCATGTCAATATTATTGTCAATGATGGAGTTCAATCATAGCAATGACAATTTACTAGGATATATAGTTGCTACAAAACTCCAAAAAAAATATACATGGGAGGTACTTTGGCATTTACATCATCAAGGGGACCTTCTATGGAGCTATGGAGGTGATTTGAACGAGATTATCTATTCTTATAAAAAAAATACAGTGGCTTACCATAATCTTTGCTAATGTCCTAATTCCATCAAGTTATAGCAAAGTGTAATTGTTTTGAAATCCCTTACAAAGGCTTTAAGTTCACTTAGACAAATGAACAACAAGGTGCCAATAATATTTGAGAGAGATTAGTGATGTGTGGAATTATTTCACACATTTTAAATCACAATTTGAGTATTTTTTTTTTTTAGTTTTTAGGCTAATTAGTCTTAATATTTTAGGTTTTAATTACATCTGTCCAGTCTTTGTTATTTTGTAGGTTTAAGTGGCGAATTAAGCTTCAAATAAGCTTATGGAGATAAACAATTTGTACCAAAAAAACATCTCATATTTTGGAAAAAATTTCTATTTTGGCAGCTTGGACATCATTCAATTTTTGGGCCATAATTAAAGCTATGGACCTTGAATCGGGGCATTCTTTACCTTTCTAAAAAGCTAAGACATAGTACTACAACTTTCATAAGGAGCTCAACTCCAAATTCTACTATTTTGATATTAAAAAATTAGATGAAAGTTATTGGTACTAATCTAGAAATTAATCAATATTAAATTAAAAGTTCTAAAAAATAGGAATTGGAGTTGATTTTGTAAGATGTACGTACTGGCTAATTTAAAGTTTTGAGATATATATATATATATATATATATCAAAAGGAAAACATAATAATGGAAGAAGGGGGGTTTCCAGTGGTGGAGAAAGGGAGGACAAAACAGCAAGTAAAGAATCCAAAAGTAGTGTAGATAAAAGATAAACGTACAAGGCTCAAAGATTGTCAACCCTCCTACTTTCTTCTCTTTCTCCTCACTATTTGTTGATATATTTTAAAATGTTTTGTGAATGTTTAATTGTTTATTCATATGTTTTGATGAACATGATTAGCTATATCTTTTATTTTAGTGTAAAGATGTAGTCACTAAATTCTCGTAAGAAATTGATATTCTAGTTGTTTTAAATGTTCTTAGTTAATTCAATGTCATGCTTTTGATTGCCATTCATGTGAGCAACTGATCATTATTTACATGGTTAAAGTATTAAACGATGGAGTGAAAGTAGAAGTTTAATACTATTTTGCAAAAGTATTAGACCTAGGTTGTGTAGTTTAGAAATAAATACACATATTTGTGATCAATGTTAAGGATTTCATAAGTCTTACTAAACTATAGTTAGTTTCTATAATGACAAGAATAAATATAAAATTAATATGAGTATAGTTATTGAGTCTAAAAAAGGATTATCATATACATTAAGGAATGTGGTCATTGTTGTTAATAAGTTTTCATTCTAACACTCAGATGTTAGGTTTGTTATTGGTATTTAGTTAATGAAATCCAAGTCATAGAAATTTTGTATATTGATTTTCGATTTACATTATAAAATTGGCTTTCAATTCCATAATTATGTAACTTCCTCTTTAATGAGTTTATCTAGATAATATAAAAAATTTGCATAATTTGGTACTTAAGTTTCCTTCTTGTAGGATTGATACTTAAACTCACATCCACCTTACAACTTAAATGTCTTATATACTTATGTGGATTTTAAGGCAATCAAGTTTTTGGCATTGTTGCCGAGGATGAGAGTTTTTAATATCAAAATAATGAATTTTCTTTATTAATTTAGATTGTATTTTTGTTTCTATTTTGATTTTTATTTCTACACTTATTTAGTTTTAATTTCATTTATTTAGTCTTCTATTTTTAATATGTGATTCTTTTCTAGATTGTTTCTTGAGTAGGCTTAGTTGATATTATGATCTTTTACTTTTGTGTTTGCGATGTTTTATTGTGATAGGTGTTTTTGGCCAAATTTAAGGTAGATACTAGTAGAAATCAAAATTAACTATTAAATTAAGGGTCATGCTTAAACCTATCTAAAGGAAATAAAGTTCTATTTAAGACTAATAGTTGACTTATTAGCCTTACCTTATCTTAACGAAAAAAAACATCATTTACTAGGGTTTTCAATCATTTTTGTGTTTTTTTTTTTTTTTTGCTTTTTCATCTTCTAAGTTGTTTTTGTTAGATATTGATTCCTATTTATTGCTTTTAGTGATTTTTTATTCAATGGCATTGAAATATTTGTGCTTAACATTGTGGGGTTATGTAGTGTATCTCACATACACAAAGGCCTATTATCTTATTTGATCCTGAGATAAAACAAACTCTACATATACTAAGGAAAGATCAATGATTAGAGAAAAAACAAAAAATAATGGAAAATGAATTGATCAATTAAATTCATAACCATAATCAAAATCTAAGAGAGTTGCATGATTATGCCATGCCAAGTGTCAATGATGCCTAATCTAGTATTACAAGGCTAACAATGAATGCTAATAATTTTGAGATCAAACTAGGCCTTATTCAAATAATTCAACAAGGTCAATTTGGTGGAGAACCATAGGACCCAAATGCACATCTTGCTAACTTCTTGGAAATTTATGATACTATCAAAATAAATGGAGTTAGAAATAATGTCATTCATTTGAGACTTTTTCCTTTCTTTCTTAAGGATAAGGTAAAGAACTAGTTACAGTTTAAGCTCCTAACTCATTTACAACTTAGGATGCCTTGTCACAAGAATTTTTAAGCAAGTATTTCTCCTCAAGTAAGAGTGTAAAATTTAGGAATGATATTACTAGTTATGTTCAATCTAATGATGAGTCTTTGTATGAAGCTTAGGAAAGGTTTAAGGAGTTGCAAAAATGATGTCCCTATCACGGTTTACCTAACTGGTTGCTAGCACAAACATTTTATAATCATTTGACACGTTTAATTAAAGTTACTATATATACAACTACAAGAGGTGTCTTAATGGGCAAGTCAGCAAAAAAAACATATAAATTGTTTGAAGATATGGCTTCTAACAATTATTGGTGGTCAAACAAGAGAGGTATATCCCAAAAAGCTTTAGGTATGTATAAAGTTAATGGAATAAACATACTAAATGCCAAGCTTGATAACTTGGTAAAAATGTTTGGTAAGTTAATAATGTTAATGTTATTTCAAATGTTAATGTCATTTATAATCTCAATGGTATGAATTATGATTGGTAAGGATGAGCACAATTTAGTTCTTATTGTGTGTAGGTTGAACAAGCACAATTTGTGTCAAATTTTATAAGGTTGTAGTAAAATAATCCTTATTCCCAAACTTACACGCTAGGTTGGAGAAATCACCCTAATTTATCTTGGAGAAATCAAGGACATCAAGGCAACAACCTAAGACCTTCAATCCTTTCGGTTTTCAATCAAGACCTTAAGGAATTATGCAACAATAGAAGAGTAAGCCAGCATGGGAGTTAGCTATTAAAAAGCTAGCCATTGTCACTTTGAAGAGGTTTGAGCAATTAGGGCTTAAATTTGATTAATTGGTTACTTTCAACTTTAATTTGGAAGTTCAACTAGGTCAAGTGGTAAAGGCAATCCAACCTCATGGTCAAGGGAATATGCTTGGTAAAACAGAGGTCAATCCAAACGAGTAGTGTAAGCAAATTACCTTGAGAAGTGATAAGCAACTTTATTAGGTAAGTAATGAGATTGTAATAAATGACAGTGTTGATATGAGCTATAAAGAGATAAGTTAGAAAGAAGTTGAATAGATTGGGACCCCATCCATACCACCATCAACAATCAAACTTTATATTCCTCCCACTCCTTTTTCTCAGAGAAATAAAATTGATAAACAATTTGAGAAATTTATTAAAGTGTTTAGGCAAATGGATATTAACATTCCTTTTGCAAATGCCTTAGTTTAGATTTTTACTTATGCAAAGTTCCTTAAGGAGATTATGTTAAATAAAAGGAAATTGGGGGAGCATAAGACCATTGCTATAATTGAAAAATGTAATACAGTTATTTAGAACAAGCTTCTACCAAAGTTTAAAGATCTAGGGAGTTTTTTGATCCCTTATACAATTAGTGATGTTAATTTTTCTAGAGTCTTAAGCAAAATAAGAGTGATAAATAGTTTGAAAATTTTCTTGAAGTTTTTAAGCAACTACACATTAACATTCATTTTCCAGATGTCTTAGCTTAGATTCTTGCTTATATAAAATTCCTTAACAAGATACTTTAACTAAAAAATGCAATGAAATTATTCAGAAAAAGCTTCCCCCAGAGTTTGAGGATCTAGATAGTTTTTTGATCCTATGAACAATGAGTGATGTTAAGGTTGACAAACAATTTGAGAAATTTCTTGAAATGTTTAGGCAACTACACATAAACACTCTTTTTGCAAATGCCTTAGCTTAGATTCTTTTTGCAAATGCCTTAGCTTAGATTCCTACTTATACGAAGTCCCTTAAAGATATTATGTCAAACAAAAGGAAATTAAAAAAGCATAAGACCATTACTTTAATTGAAAAATGTAATGCAATTATTCAAAACAAGTTTCCACTAAAATTTAAAGATTTAGGGAATTTTTTATCCCTTACACTATTGGTGATGTTAATTTTTCTAAAGCTTTATGTGATTGAGGTGTTAGTGATTCACTAATCCCTTTATCTATGTGTGGGACACTTAGATTGATAGAGTTGAATCCTACTACCATTTTTTTATAATTAGCTAACTAATTAGTGAAGTACTTTATAGGTATTCTATAAAATGTGTTGGTTAGGCTAAAAAGATGTTTCATTTTTGTTGATTTTATTAAGTTGGAAATGAAGGAAGACAATGAGATTCTAATTATATTTAGTCATCCTTTATTAGCCATGGTTAGTGCTATTATAGATGTAAAAAAATGATAGGTTAATATTAAAGGTTGGTGAGGAAGAGGTAGAATTTAATTTATCTAAAGTTACTAGATACCCTTCTTGCATTGATCATGTTTTTTAAATTAATTTTATGGATGACTTGACTTAAGAAGTTTTTAGGAATAAAAATTCCAAATAACCTTTTGAGAGTTATTTAGTGAGTGTAAGGACAAATGAAGATGATGATTTAGAGGTTGCAGCAGTTGTGTTTGCCTTAAAAGTGACTCTTTCAATGTTGAAGCAGATAAGTTCTCAATTTGAGAATCTAGGCAAAGATAAGTCACCTCCTCTTCCTTCTAATGTACAAGTCATAATTTTAGAGTTGAAGCCATTATCCCCACATCTTAGGTACACTTTTTTTGTTGATAAAAATACCTTGCCCATGATTATGAGTGCTTTTTTATCTAATGTTCAACTTGAAAAACTATTGCATGTGTTGAGATTGAGAAGAAGTAAAGGAATTAACCCTTCTTTATGCATGATAGAATACTAATTGAGGAAAACCATAAACTTATTGTCAAAAATTAAAAATGGTTAAATCCTAATATTAAAGAAATGGTTAGGACTAAAATTCTTAAATGGTTGGAGACAGAGGTTATTTATCCAACATTTGATAATTCTTGGATTACTCCAATGCAAGTAGTACCAAAAAAGGATAGGATGATTGTTATACACAATGAACATAATGAATTAATTCCCACTAAGATAGTGACTAAGTGGAAAGTATGTATAGATTATAGAAAGCTTAATAAGACTACCCATAAAGATCATTTCCCTTCTTTTTTCTTGATCAAATGTTAAAAATACTTTTTAGGTATAAATATTATTTTTTTTCTAGATGGCTATTTGAGATATAACTAAGAAAATACCACTTTCACTTATCTTTATAGTACTTTTGTATTTCATCTTATGCCTTTTGGTTTATATAATGCACCTATTACATTCCAACGTTGTATTTCATCTTATGCCTTTTGGTTTATATAATGCATTTACTACATTCCAACATTGCATAATAGCCATTTTTTATAACTTTTTTTAGAAGATCATGGAAGTGTTCATGGCAAAATTTTTTGTGTTTGGATCTTCTTTTGATAGTTGCTTAGCTAACCTATCTAAAGTTTTATAATGTTGTGAGGAAACCAACTTGGTCTTGAATTAAAAGAAATGTCATTTTATAGTATAGGAAGGCATTGTGTTGGACCATGAGATCTCAAATAGAGGTATTAAGGTGGACCAATCAAAGACAAAAATAATTGAAAAGTTACCACCACCTACCAATGTTAAAGGAATTAAAAGTTTCCTTATTCACCTAGGCGTTTACCAGCATTTTGTTAAGGATTTTTCTAAAATGACCAAACTTCTTTACAATCTATTAAATAAGGATGTTGCTTTTAAGTTTAATGATGATTGTTTGAATACTTTTAACAAGTTGAAAAAGGTGTTGGTTTTAGTGTTAATTTTAGCAACACTGGATTGAAGTTTTCCCTTTAAGTTAATATATGATGTTAGTGACCTTGCCTTGGGCACTATTCTTAGCAAAAGAGAAGGGAAGTTGCATATGCTAGTCATATTTCAAATGACGCATAATTAAATAATGCAAATACTGAGAAAGAATTGGTTGCTATGGTATTTTCTTTTGACAAGTTGTAATGATATCTTGCAAGTTATAAGGTTTATACCAACCATACAACAATTAAATACCTATTAACAAAAAAAGACACCAAGCCATAACTAATTAGGTGGGTGTTGCTACTCTAAGAATTTGATCTAGAAATTTGAGATAAGAAGGACCTAAAGAATGTGATGGCAAATTATTTGTCTAGATTAGAAGGACAATCATAAGTAGTAGAGATACCCATTAATGAGAGCTTTTTAGATGAGCAGTTGCTAGTTGTATCACTTATTGTGTGGTATATAGGTTTGGTGAACTACCTCGTGAGTCATATAGTTCCACCTAATTTGAGTTATCATCAAAAGAGGAAGTTTTTTAGTGATGTCAAGTACTATTTTTAGGAGGAGCCAATTTGTACAAATTTTGTGTTAATAGGATGATTAGGAGATGTGTGCCCCAAGAGAAGACTAATGATATTCTTAATCATTACCATTCCTTGGAGTGTAACGGACATGAATGGATGGAAAGCCTGCTTTGTTCTATTAGAAATATTGGCATATACTTGGCCATAAAGAGCTATGTGTTGTCATGAATATCTTGAATGACAATGGTAACCTACATTCTCTAAACCATCTTTTCTTTGCTTGATTATGAAGTCTATGTATGGATTTTTGCCCATTCAGCCTATGCATTATTATCTTTAAGCTTGTTATAAAGATGTTGGTTAATCAACTCAAATTGAACTTTCCAAAAATTATTTCCAAACATATAGTGCTTTTGTGCCTAATAGATTGATTATGGATAAAGTCTTATTTTCCAAAAAGATTTTCCATTTTTTATGGACATGTTATTCTGGTCAGAAAGGTTATATAGCTCTTAAATTGGATATGGGTAAAGTATATGACTATGTGAAGTGGGTTTTTCGAAAAACAAGTAATGTTGTATATGGGTTTTGATTGTTCTTGGGTTAAGCTCATCATGTAGTGCATTCCTACTATTTTATATTTGTTATTGATTAATGGTAAGCCTAGCCATGTCTTTCAAGCTACTCAAGGCCTATAACAAGATGATCCTTTTTTGTCATACCATTTTCTTTTTTGAATGGAAAGTTTATCAACTCTTTTGGTTGATGCCTAGCACCACAATAGTTAAATAGGGTCCAAGTCAATTATTACTCATCTCAACTTTGCTAATAAGAACTTATTATTTACATTTATTACCACCTTACAGTGCCAAGAAAGTAAGCATTTATTATCTCTCTATGAGCAAGCCTCCAATCAAAAAGTTAATCTTGATTAGACAAAATGTTTTTTTAAGGCATAATGTATATGGTACTACTAAAAAAGCCTTATAGGCATGTTTGGGACTAATGGAAACAATAAGACCAAAGACATATCTTAGTCTTCCTATGATGGTTGATGTTGATCCTTAAGACAACCCAAGGGAGGAAAGGCTAAATTGGGTATAATTGATTTGATTACCCAACTCTTACTTAATCCTAACTATAAAAGAGATAATGAGAAAAAAAATAATCAAAAGTAAGGTAAGCAATATAACTAACAAAAGCTAAAGAGAGATAACAAAAAAGAGAGCATGTATAGTGATTTATAGTGGCTCATCTCAAGTCAAGAGCCTACATCTACTCCTTAAGGTTCCTCTTTTGAGAATACATTTAACTAATCACTTTTTACTTTTGTAGAATGAAGAAAATCTTACCTTGGTCCACACAAAGCTTTCATAAAGCTTTACAAGAACACACTAGTTCATGATAACACTTAAAGATTCACACTCTAATAGTTTTCACTAAAGTGTTCATATTCTTTCACAAATCTCAACTTTTCTTTTTAATGTCTTTACTCTTTGATTCTTTCTTTCACTAATTTTTTTCTCTTTAATCTTTCACATAGGTCAATACAAAAATGATCAAGGTTTGAAGTTCTCTTACAAAAATGTTTCTTAAACTCTTTTATAGACCTTAATGTAAAAATTAGTCATTGGATGTTGATCTCTTTTAATAAAGAGACACAATTCCAAAAATATAACACTTCACTTGTGGAACACCAATAGATCACAATACTTGGACTAGTAGTCCAAAATTTATGTAATTTTCTCAGCTTTTTCCTTTTATGTTATTCAAACACATTGGTTAACCATCGATCAACTAACTTGAATTCTCTATAACTTTTTAACTTTCTATAAGCCTTTCAGCCACCTTGGTTGACCATAGTCATAGATTAGTCAATTAGTTTGAAACTTCTGTAACATTTTGCTCAATACAACTTGAACTTTTTTTTTTTGTGTTTGGTTAATTGTAACCCCAATCTAATCAACTAACCTAAACTTTCTTTTTTTTTTCTATTTTACTTCTATTTTATTTTCTTCACTCTATTAGGTTGATACCATTAGTTGATTGATTTTAAATTTCTACTGCTTTTAAATAACCTGGATTCTTTCCATCTTTCCATAAAATCTTTTATTCAATATCTTTCTAAAATAAGAAATTTAATAGAATATAAGATATTTATAAGATTATTAGCCCAATTCAAATTTGAAATTCCAAAATCTTACTTAAAATAATATGAATAAAAATATTATTTAACCATATATAGCTCAGTATTCTATCAATTAATCAATCAATGATATAGAAATTTAATTCAAATAAATTGACATTAGTCAAGTATAAGAGATACATTAAAATATAAAAGATATTACACATGATTCAAAAAATCTTAATAGTCTCAACAATCTTTCACTTTTGATGATGATAAACATAATTCATTGATGGGGCTAAAAAGATAAATTAAATACAATAGCTTCCCTTAAATGGATGCTCTCTCCCTTATTAATGCAAGTAAAGCAACTTAATAAACTCATTGATTAACCAGTGAACTTAAGCAATCAAAGCATGATGACACTATTCAATCAATAAGTATATTAAAGCAAGTATTAAAGCAAATATCAAAATATTAACATGATGAACACAACAATCAATCCATGATCAGTCAAGTAAAACTAAACAAAGTATTAGTGCATAAAACATAACAAAATTATCAAATATAAGTAGTCATCTAAAATAAAAAGTAAATAATAAAAAGTAAATAAAAAACATCAAATATCCATGTTGAAAGGTCAACAAAGGCCATCAATCATCTCTCTCCCTCTTTGGCATCATGAAAAATACTTAAGATTAGAGCTTTACTACTTCCTCGTCTTAGAGCTTATATATAAAGGGCTTTTTATTTACAGTAAACCATAAATGGATGTAAAGTTCTCCCTTAATCCCTTCATAAAGTCTTCAAGTTCAACTTGAATCTCATTTACATTGTCTTTAAGTCCATTTAAATTCTCTGTGAGCTCTTCAACTTCCTCAATTAATAAAGATAAATTTCTGGTAATAGAGGCTTAGGGTGAAATTGAAGGACTTGCTATGGATGGTACTATACTTAGTGGCTCTCAATTAGGTTTTAGTTCCCTTGAAGAAGTAGATCATTTTTCTTCATGTTTAAACAATCTCATCTACTTAAGGGTAGTAGTATTGATGTACTTATCCTTATTGAATTGTGAAGAGGCCATACCAGTAGTAAAAACTTCTAATTTCAACAGATAATGGCTCAAATGCATACTAAAGGAAATTTTCTTAACTGTCTCTTTTTAAGTCTTTTTAAGCAATCTCATCATGTACTTTTGCAAATTAAACTTCTCAATCTTTAAGATGTAAGTTAGCACACACATAATTAGAAATTTCGAATAATCATAGTGGCCACCCCTTAGATTAATGTTGCAAGCCACAATTATTTACTCTATTCAAAACTTGATAGGCAAAGAAGAAGCTTTGAAAGGCTTCTAAATGGTGACAGTCTCCTCTCTAAAGTCAATATGACCTTTAAACACTATACTCTTGAGGACTAGACTTCCCCAAGTTCTAAGTCCTATTAAAATCAACACTGCCACCCTCCAAAGGCAAATTTAAGTAGTCTACAATCACTTTAAGAGTGACCTTGACTTCTTTTCCATTCATAAAGGAAGTAATTATAATGCAACTCTTGTTTACTTCAATATTGGAAAAAAATAACTTAGTCATCACAATGTAAAATTCACTTTTAGAAGTGATACATTCCATCCATTTTTAAAAGCAAATCTATCCAAAAACCCATTCCTCTCAAAATCAATAATTGAATCCAAATTTAGAGGTCTACCAACATATATGATCCTCTTATTATACTTGTAGAACTTATCCTCAATATTAAAGGTTTTAAAAGTAAAGTTATGGTAACGTAAGGAATCAAAATTTTGAGAAAATAATGAAGGACCCACTGTAGATGGAGGAACTAATGGTCTAGATGCCATTTATGGTAGAGGAGGATGAAAGGCCTTAGGTTATACTACCAAAGATAGTAGAGGCATCAATGAAGTCTTTGATGTGGACAATGAAGCCAAACAAATGTTCTTCCTTTTTGTCACCAAGGTCTTGATTCTCTTTTGAGAAGACTATTCAAAGATCTTCTCTAATGGTCCAGATGATGTAGGGGTTATTGGTATGGTTACTAATGGTAGCAAAGATAGAAATGCCATTTTAGCAATGCTTCAAGCTTTAAATGAAAATGAATTCAAATTTCTCACTCAAGCTTCCCTTTGCTTGATTTAGATCATATTTGGCTCTATGGTTAATGGGTGTGAGAGATTGATGATTTCCAAGTATTGATTCAAATGATTAAATGGAAATTTAAAGACTTAGGGCTAGGATTCAAAAAAGGAAAGAAATTTTCTAAAAAAGAGAATTTTTCATAATTTTGGAAAAGCAAAAAAGAAATGGGAGCTTTTCAAAACACGATTGGTCAACTAGGGTTGGTCATAGGTCAAACTGCTTATATCAATCAACTTATACTTCCAGTTTGGTCAACTAAGCCCTCTTCGACAAAAAAAAAAAAAAGAAAAAAACTAACTTCTATTTTTCCAGCTCAAAAATGTCTGCATAATCATACAACATAAATAAAAAACATGTAATTACATGTAATCATGCTTCAAATTACATAAAAGCATAACAAATCACAATAATAACTTCATCAAGAGATCATTTTAACTCAATCATACTTAATCTCTTTGTAATGGTCACAAGCCTATTCTTACTCAATGGTTTGGTAAGTATAACCAACTAATCATCAGTGCTCATAAACACTGTGAGCATACTCCCTTAAGCACATAATCCCTAATGAAATGGTACTTGAGGTCAATATGTTTGATTCAAACATGGTGCATAAGGTTCTTGGTCTTATCACACTTAATAGGCATATTAGAGTAGTGTAATCTAAAGTCTTCTAAGGTTTATTTCATCCAAAGTAATTGAGTATAACAAACACTAATTGCCATGTACTCTACTTCAACTATAAAAAGAGCAACTAAACCTTACTTTTTACTACACCATAAGACTAAGACTTGACCAAGGATTCGCCATGCACCTATGGTACTCTTTTACTCAATTCAATCTTCTACTAGTATAAGTTTGACTAAGCTATTAAGTTAAAGGTCATTCCTTTGAGATACCAAAGTTTTGAACTTATGATACTTTTTACATACCTAAGTACTCTTTTAAGAGCAACTAGATATGAGTCTCTTAGGTTGACTGAAATATTAGATACATACAAACAACAAACATCAAATATGGTATACTTATAGTAAGATAAAGAATATTACTAATTATACCTTTATACTACTTTTCATTTCTAACCTTATCATTTTCATCATTGTCCAACTTGTGGAAGAAGTCATTAGATTGCCACAAGGTTTAGAATCATCCATGCAAACTTTATTAGTAATTCCTTTGCATACTTAGTTTGGTTGATAAAGATTACTTCTTTTGTTTACTTAATTTGGAGCCTAAGAAAGAAATTCAATTCTCCTATCATGCCTATCTCAAGTTTTGTCTTTATATTATTAGCAAACTCCATACATAATGACTCATTAGTAGCACTAAATATGATATCATCAACATAAATTTGAACAATAAAAAAATTCTTATCTTATGACTTAGTAAGGTAAACAAAGTAGTATTAACTTTACCTTTTGTGAAACCCTTATCAACTAAGAATAAGATTAATCTTTCATATCAAGCTCTTGATGCTTGCTTTAATTCATATTAAGCTTTGGAAAGCTTGTAAGCATGATTCAAGAACTCATTGCTTTTAAAGATGGAGGGTTAATCTACATAAACTTCCTTTGTGATATACCCAATCAAGAATGTGTGATTGGTATCCATTTGCTATAACTTGAAATGCTTGTGAAATGCAAATATAAGTAGCATTCTAATGGCTTTTAATCTAGCAATTGAGGCAAAGGTCTCATCATAGTCAATGCATTAATGCCCTTCTCATAATTATAACCTTTAGCAATTAACCTTACCTTGTTTCTCATAATTTAGCTACTGATAGTTTGTTTTTAATGACTTATTTGGTTTCAATAATAGGATGACACTAGGTCTTGGTACTAAAGTCTAAAACTTGTTTTTCTCAAATTAGTGGAACTTACACTTTATTGTGTGCACCCAACACTAGGTAACCAATGCATCATGTATATGCTCTAATTCTACTTATGAAACAAGTACAATAATGCTAATGTTCCTAAATGCAAACCAAATTCTCAAAGGATCATAGGGTTACAAATAATTTGATCTTGGAACACTTTTTAGCATGCTTCTATTATCTTGGAACCTGTTAAACAACATTATCAAGCTTGTCATCCTTTTAAAGGTTAGACTTATTCACTTAGGGTTGTTCATTTTACTTTTTTAAACATTGATGATTCATTTGTTTTCTCCATACTTTTGTTTATACTTGCAAAGTCATCTAAGCCTTCCTTTCTAAAAGAGAAGGGTTTAACTTTATCAAATATAACATGTATAGACTTCTTTACATCAAGAGATTTCTTGTTAAACAATTTAAATACCTTGCTACTATAAGAGTATCCCAAGAAGATATATTTATCTACCTTAGAATCAAACTTGTTTAGTTTGTCTTTTATGTTTAAAGTAAAACACTTACAACCAAAGATTCTTAGGAAGTTTATTCTAGACTTTCTCCCATTTCATAACACATAAGGGGTTTTTGCAAGAGTTAGATGAATGAAGACTCTATTAAACACATAACAAGTAGTATGGACTATTTTTACCTAAAAATATTAAAGAAGGCTATACTCATTTTAAATGGTTGTAGCTATCTCTTCTAAGGTGTTATTCTTCCTTTTAGTTACTTCATTATAAAGTTCTCAGAGCTGAAATGTTATAAGAGGTACCTTAAGAGTTATAGAAATTTTCAAATCCTTCATTCTCAAACTCACCACTATGATCACTTCTAATAAAAGTGACATGGTATCTCTTCTCATTTTAGATTTACTTACAAAACTCCTTAAAGATCTTTAAGTACTCATCCCTGTAAACTGTGAATGTAATCCATTGTAAATCTGCTACAATCATTTACTATAACATATACATATGACTTACTCGCTAAATATAAAACTATAGTAAGGACTATATAAGTCTATATACAACAACTGTGAGGGTCCAGTAGAAGATATTACCTTTTTCATCTTAAAAGACCTCTTACTTTACTTACTTATTTGTCAAGTGTCATACACCTTATTCTTCTTAAATTTTAATTTTGGAAGTCCTTCTACAAAGTTATGTTAGTTGAATTTTGATAGTTACTTCGTGCTTACATGACATAACCTTTTATGTCATATCCACAATTCTTCACTGACAAAGATAAAGTACTCAATATCTTATTTAAGCAAATTGTGTAAATTAATAATACACATATTGTTCAACCACTTAGCAACAAATAAGGAATCATTTGCTTTAAAAACAACAATATGACAAGCATTTTATTTAAATAATATCCTATAGTCTTTATGACACAATTGACTAATACTCAGTATATTGAACTTGAGTTCATTTCAATCATTTGGAACTTTTCTTACCTATCTTGTTAATGTCAATAATCTTACCTTTGGCATTATCTCCAAATGTTATCTTTTCACCATGTACTTTCTTGAAGGAAATGAAACTCTCGGGACTTCTTATCATCTATCTAAAGCAGTCACTGTCTAGATATAATTCATCTTTCTTCATGCTACACATTAGTCATACTTTTAAGAGAATCATACAAGTTTAGGTACCCAAATTTTCTTATATCTTTAAGTGTTAATCTCAGTACCTTTACCATCTACATAAGAATAATCATTTAAACTTTATCTCAAATTGCAAGAATATCGCATATGACCATGATCACCACAGAAATAACATTTAATATGATCTTTAGCATGGAATTTATATGTATGAGCATTATAGATATCATCTAAATAATCATGATAAATATCATAAGAATATACATGTCTACTTGATACTTTAAGTTTTTATGTATGCCTAGTGTATAGATAGGCATACTTATGTAATACTTTTCTACTATGATATAATGTATGAGCATTCTTATATGATCCACTACTAGATGCTTGTACGTATATTTGTATATGAACTATCTTACTTTAAAAAGCCTTGGGTTGATATGTATAAGATGCATAGTTTAAATCACTTTTCTTAACTTAAGGCTTTAAGAGCCAAGTAACATGTCAAGTTTTTCTATACTTTCAACAAACTCAAAAAAGATTCTTGAAAGTTAGACACCTCCTTTCTAAAATGAATATTTTCATCTAAGAGCTTCTCAAATCTTTCTTTACATAGGCATTTTTCAAATCAATATTCTCCTCAGTGAGTAACTTGACCTCATATTTTAGAGAATTATCCTTATGCTTTAAGGAAACATTATTCATATAAAGATTTTTGTTTTTAACAGTTATGTTTTTTAGTTTCCTATCAATGCAATATATAGTGTTATACAACTCATCAATCAAAGACTCATCATTATTAGATGTATCATAATCAGAAGTTACCTTATCCTTTACTATGATGAATACCAAGTTGACTTCAACGTCATCAGAATCATCTTTTAAGTCACTTATGTCATTCCAAGTAGCTTTGTAAGACTTGGAAGTAATATGACTAGGTTTATTACAATTGTCACAATTGATCCTGTCTTTCTCATGGTTGCTCTTAAAGGATCTCTTGTCATTATACTTTTTCTTTCTCTAGAGTTATGTAAGCCTTTTAGTTAGCATGATAAGTTCCTCATTATTTTCTTAAGTGTATTGATTGATTACTCTCTTTATCATCATCACTTTCGTTAGGTAAGTATGCTTTAAAAGCAACTTTTTTCTTTTTCTCAATAACCTTATTGGTAAAGGTAATCTTATGGATTAATAATGACCTAATCAACTCATCCAAGACTAACAAATTTAAGTCTTTTAATTCGATTATTGTAATCATCTTAGGATTCTGAGACTCTAAAAGTGATCTTAAGAATTTATTTATAAGATCACTTGTCTTGATGTCCTTTCCAAAGTTCTTGAGTAAACTGATGATGTTGGTGAACCTTATATACATCTTAAAGATTGTCTCTTCACTCTTTATCTTGAAGAGCTTATACTTTCACATAAGCAAATTAATCTTATGTCTTTCATTTATAATGTATCCTCGTGAATGACTTTACACTTGTCTTAAATCTCCTTTGTTATCTAACATAGTGATATTTTATTATATTCACTAACACTTAAAGTATGTAAGTAACTTTGAAGTTAAGGATTTTAAATCTTATTTCATTAATAGTAGACTCACTTTCTTTCCTAATAGTGCATGCTTTTGGGGCTTTTTTATGGTCTTTCTTAACTATTTTCCAAAGTTTATCGGTTTGGTCAATACACCCTTACTTAATCTTAACTCCAAAAAGAGATAATAAAATAAAAAATAACCAAAACTAAAGCAAGCAACATAAACAACAAAAACTAAAAAGAGATAAAAGAAAAGAGAGTGTGTATATAATTTATAGTGATTTAATTTAAATTTAGAGCCTACACACACTCCTTAAAGTTCCTCCCTTAAGAGTTCACTTCACTAATCACTTTCTTCTTTTATATGGTGAAAACAACTTTCTACACTTAGTCACTTGATCTTGGTCCACAAAAACCTTTGGACAAACTTTACAAGAACACTTAGACACTCACGTTTTAACACTTTTCATTATAATCCTCTTGCTCTTTTACAATTCCAACTTTTCTCTTTAGAACCCTTTGCATTTTCATTTTCTCTTTCGCTAGTTTTTTCTCTTTAATTTTTCTCTTAGATCAATACAAAATGGCTCAAGGTCTCAAGGTCTTTTACAAAAGGATTTCTCAAATTCTCTTATAAGCCTTAACATAAAAACTAGCCACTAAACATTAGCATCTTTCCATAAAGAGACATAATTCTTAAAGTAGGACACTTTATTTCTAGAGCACTAATTCACCATATTGCTTAAGTTAATCAATTGTAGCACTTAAGCTAATCAACTAGTTAAAAATCTATGAACTTTTATAACTTAAGTGCTTCATATTGCTCAATTCCATTTGTCAACTATAGGTAAGGTTTAGTCAATTGACCTGAATTCTCTATAACCTTTTAACTTTCTACATTTTGTGCCTTTTAGCCACCTTAGTCAACTATAGCCACAATTTGATCAACCAGTTTAAAGTTTCTATAATTATTATGCATAATGCAACTCAAACTCTTTTTGGTGTCCAACTAATCACAACTTTAACCTAGTCAATTGATTTAAACTTTTTGTTTCCCTTTTAATTGTCTTTTATTTTCTTCACTTTAGAGGATCAATAACATCAATTGACTAGTCCAAATTTTTTATCAACTTTGAATCACCTTCATTTCTTTTATCTTTTTAAGAAATCACACAAGATTTTATTTACTATCTTTCTAAAATAACAGATTTAAAATTATAAGTATAATTTCAATTTAAAATTTAAAAATATTATTTAAAATAATATAAATAAAAATAATATCTAATTGTATATATTTTATCATATTATTAATTAATAAAAAGTAAAAATATATAATATAAATAAATTAATATTAATTAAAGATGGAAGCACATTAAAATAAAATAATCTCATCAGTTAGATGGTCTAAGAGGTTGATTTTTAACTCAATTGTTGATAGGGTTTGTAAGCAACTGGAGGCTAGAAAGAAAAATTCTTTTCTCATGTGAGTAAAGAGGCCTTGATCAAAGCTATGATTCAGGCGATTCTTACCTACATTATAAGTTGTTTTCATCTTCCTAGATCTTTTTGTCATGAATTGGAGTGTATGAACAATACCTTTTGGTGGGCAGCAATAAAGTAGGCCGAAAATCCATCGATCATCTTAGTCAAAGATGTGTTCTCCAAAGGGATGTAATAGTCTTAGCTTTAAGGATTTCCATTCTTTTAATCTCACCATGTTAGCAAAACAAGCTTGGTATCTCACTTACCATCACAATTCCTTTGTGGCACAGGTCCTTAATGGTAGATATTATCTAGGTAGTGATTTCCTTAAGGTTGGCATTGGTTATGCTATAAGTTATACTTGGCATAGTGTCTTGCTTTTGTGTTATTACTTTAGAAAGGTTCACGTTGGCAAGTAGGTAATGGTAGACTCATCCATATTTGGACTGATTCTTGGTTGCCCAATCAAAACGACTTTTGTACACTTTTGATGCCCATTTCAGTCGAGTGTACCGTGGCATCCTCTCTTATTGATGATAGTAACTAGGTTTGGCAACATGATCTAGTTGAGTCTCTCTCCATGCCTTCAAAGTTGGTGCAAATACTCTTCATTCCTCTTAGCATTCAAGGCCATAAAGACAAGCTTGTATGACACTATATATCTCATGGTCGCTTCACCATAAAGAGTGCTTATCATATAGGTATTTCAAGTTCTTTGGTGTCTCCACACATTCATCCTTTTTGGGTACTCAAGGGCACTGAAGTATAAATAGCCTAAGAAACTTCTCTCGTTTGCTTAAACCTGTGAGGAGATGATTGAATAACAAAAAATGATAATGCAAATAAATCACGTAAAAGAATACACCAATTTTACGTGGAAAACCCCTCCAAATCAAAGAAGGGAAAAAACCACGGGATACTTCGAGCCAGAAGTCAACTCCACTATAATCAAGTGAGTACAATAGAGGTACATAACCTCAATTACATCAAATAAATTGAACAAAATTCAATTTGGACTAAACGAGAAACTAATGAGTTGAGCAAGATAGGCCAACCATATGCTGTCAACTACAGCTAAACAAGTAGACCATAAGTTAATAATCCAACCATTCTAGATGAACTCTCAGATGTCCCCTACCAGATGTCCAAATTTCAACTCAATCGGACCACAAGTCAATAATCATCCATACTGTTTACCAACTCTACCATAGATAAGAGAGCAGAAAGTTACCAGAATTGAGAGGCCTTGGTTCTAATGGAAAACCTTCCCTTGCAATTCACAAAAACCCAATCCAACCATTCATAAAGAAGATAGATGTGTCCTCCAACTACTGACCAAAAATTAGCTCGATTAAATCACAAACAATCCTCCGATTATACGGTTGATCAAAACTACACATATAAAATTGCCCAAAGTATAGACCTACAAAAACTGATGAGAAATAGGATTTACTGTGCTCAAAATACAATCTCCACCATTTAGAAATAAGAACCAAATGTCCTTTATCAATTATCTAAGTTTTAACTTGATCGAACACCGATATCCTTTCCAAACGTAAGATCAAAGAACACTGTCTTTTCCTCTCTCTCTTTCGGCGGCCTCCCTCTTTTCCTCTCTCTTTCAATAACCCTTTTTTCTTAGTACTGGCTCTTCTAGGTTTTTCTAGCCAAAAAGGGATATTTATATCCATTTTAATTATTTTGGGTTTTGGCCCCAAAAAATTTGGGCTATATATCCACATAAGAAGGGACTAATGAACCTAACAATTCTCCCCCTCCCAATTATGTAGAAATATTGGTCATCTCGACCAATGCACAATATAGCTCAAATTTCATTCTAGTAATACCTTTGTTATCATATCGGTAACATTATCATTTGTATGAATCTTTTCAAATGCTAACTGTTTAGAATCAAGAACATCTCGTATCCAATGATAACGCACATCAATATGTTTTGACTTAGTATGAAAAGTTGAATTCTTACCAAGATGGATAACACTCTAGCTATTACAATACAACACATAGTTTGATTGTTCAAAACTGAGTTCCTTCATAAACCTTTTCATCCAAAGTAGCTCTTTAGACACTTTAGTTATTTCAATATACTCTACTTCTATAGTGGACAATGCAACATACTTTTACAATCAAGATTGCCAACTCATTACTTTCCCTGCAAGAATAATCACATAACCTAAAGTAGACTTTTTGGAGTCAATGTTACCTGTCATATCTAAATCTATGAATATAGTAAGAATAAACTTATAACTCCCAAAACAAAGTCTTAAATCAATAGAGCCTCACAAATATCTCATTATCTACTTCACTACATTCTAATGCTCTTTACTGGGATTTGAAAGGAATTGAATAACTGTGCCAACTGCATGAGTTATATCAAGCCTCGTGCACACCATTGGTTCCTTCTCTTTCTCTATGGAAGAACATTGGTTAATGGATAATTTAAAGTATGTAGCAAGAGGAGTACTTACCACTTTAGCCTTATCCATGTTAAATCTCTAAAGCACCTTTTTAATGTATTACTTCTGGGATAGATACAACCTTTTCTTTTTCCTATCCTAAGTGATTGACATGCTAAGGATCTTCTTTGCTGGTCCCAAGTCCTTCATGGCAAAATACTTGTTCAACTCTTACTTCAACTTATCAATTCTAGAAGCATTCCGACCAATAATAAGCATATCAACAACATAAAGCAGTAAAATGATGAAATCATCATTAGTGAATCTTTGAACAAAAACACAATGATTAAAAGTAGTCTTTTTATAGCCTTGCTCCCCTATAATAGACTCAAAATTTTTATACCATTGTCTCAAAACTTGTTTCAAGTCATACAAGCTTTTCTTCAACTTACACACATAATCCTCTTTTCCTTTCACCTTAAAACCCTATGATTGTTCCATATAAATTTCTTCTTCCAAGTCACCATGGAAAAAAATTGTTTTCACATCCATTTGCTTGATCTTTAAGTCCTGGCTAGCAGCCAAACTCAACACAACTCAAATGGAAGACATTTTCACCATCAGTGAAAAGATCTCTTCAAAGTCGATGTCTTGTTTTTGACAAAATCCCTTGACAACTAATATGGCTTTATATCGTGGACGTGAAGTATTTTCTTCTTGCTTTATTTTGTAAATTCACCGTTTCTTCAAAGCCCTCTTACCTTCAAGTAACTTTATTAACTCATAAGTAGAGTTATCATATAAGGATTTTATCTCATCTATCATGGTATTTATCCAATATTGCCCATGCTCACTTTCAATTACTTCTTTATAACACTCAGGTTCTCCCCCATCAATTAACATCACAAACTCATTAGGAGAATACCGAGTATAAGACACTAGATTCTATTGGACCTCTGTGGCTAAAATTGAGGTGAATGTGTGTGTGGATGATCTTTTATAGGAACATTAATATCACTTACACCATGCATATTATGATCCTATTGAACATTCTTATCATTTTCTTGAACATCGCCATAAATATCAATCGGATCACTTAAAGGTGTCTAAGGAAATGGAACAATATTAATAGGATTATCATTAACCTAAGGAGTTGACTTCTCAATGTCTTTAATGTTTTAATCTTCAACAAATATAACATCTCTACTCCTTACAAGTTTTTTCTTAACCGAATCACATAAATGGTACTTGAAGTCATCTTCACCATAACCAAGAAAGATACACAGCTGAGTCTTTACATCTAACTTCCCTCTTTCATCTTTAGGGGCATAAACAAAAGCCTTACAGCCAAAGACTCGTAAATGGTCATAAAAGACTTCCTTACTAAACTAAACTCTAGCCAAAACATCACCTCGTAGCGAAACACTAGGAGACAAATTAATTACATGTGTCACTGTATTTATGGCTTCACCCTAGAAGGATCTAGGCAATTTTGAATTTGAGAGAAGACATATGACCCTTCCAATCAATGTTTTGTTCATCCTTTCTACTAAACCATTCAATTGTGGTGTCTTGGGAGGTGTCCTTTAGTGTCTGATCTCATATTTTTTGCAATACTCGTCAAATAGACCACTGTACTGACCATTATTATCAGTGCGGACACATTTCAGTTTCTTACCAATTTGTCTCTCAACAAAGGCATGAAATTGTTTAAATAAAGAGCACCACCATGTAAGTGTACCTTCAAAGGACCACACACATCAAAATGCACCAATTCAAACAACTTTGATTTCCTTGAAGGCTAATGACTCTTAAATGTAACTTTATTCTGTTTCCCAGCAAAACAGTGAGGACACTTCTTTAAAACTACACTCTTTATGTCTTGAAGTTGGTTCTTTCTTACCAAACAATTCATCCCCTTTTTCACTCATATAACTAAGCCGCTAATGTCATAATTCAATGGAATTATCATTCTCTGCTGCATTTACAACATCTTTAAAGATAACGGCTTTTATGAGATATAAACTAGAGCATTTCCTACCTCGTGCCACAACTAAGGAGCCTCTAGTAAGCTTCCACTAGTCATCACCTAAGGTACTGCAAAAATCTTCATCATCTAGTTTTCCCATTCAAATCAAATTCAAACAGATATCAGAGACATGTCTAACATCCCTTAATATCAGCTGTGCTCCATTGCTAGTCTTTCAGCAAACATCACCAATGCTAATGACCTTTACTAAGTTGTTATTACCCATCTTCAAAACTCCAAAATCACCAGAAGTATATGTTGTGAACAATTCCATTCTTAAAGTAACATGAAGAGAAACACCATTATTTATGACCCAATTAGTCTTATGAGACATCAGATTAATCACATCATCATCACAAACAATAATGAGGTTACTAGTACCAGAAGTGAATGCAATAGCAACATAATCATTACTCACATTCTTCTTCTCATATTTATCTTTTCTCTCTTCCATTTATAACACTTTTTCTAAATGTGACCATTTTCCCACAATAATGACATTAGACATTCTTGTACTTAGATCTTAACTTGCTTTAGCTCTTACTTCTACCCTTTTTACCATTTCCTTTTTCTTGACTTCTTCCTCTATTTTCAATAATTAAAACCTCTAATTTGGATGATAATGAACCCTGAGATTTCCTTATCATCTCCTCATTCAACACACCACCCATTACAAGTTCCAATTATAAAACACCATCAGAGGTAAAATTAGTGAGAAAGATTTGAAAAGTCTCCCAAGAATTAAGTAAGGTAACAAGTAACTATAGCCCAAGAATCTTGTCATCAAACTTAATATTCATACTTCACAATTGATCAATAAGACCTTGAAACTCATTCAAGTGGTTAGCAACTGAACTCCCTTCATTATATCTCAACTGCATCATTTTCTTTAACAAGAACAACTTATTATTACTAAACTTTAAAGCATACAAAGTCTTAAGTTTGCTCCACAAAGTTCATGCATGTGTCTTATTATAAATGTGATTATAAACATTATCATTAACAAATTGTCGTATAAAACCACAAACCTATTCATACTCAAATTCTCATTCTTCATTAGTCTTAAACTCAGATTTTGTAGTAGTAAATACTAGCAAATGAAATTTCTTTACAAATAGGAAATCTTTCATTTTACTCCTCTATATATGATAATTCATGTCATTCAAACAAACCAATTTATTCACATTTAACTCCATCGTTCAAATGATTCAAATATACCAACCTGACTCTAATACCATCCTAAAGGGAGAAAGGGGGCAGTGAAGTATAAATAGCCCAAAAAACTTCTTCTATTTGCTTGAACCTATGAGGAGATGATTGAATAACAAAAAATGACAATGCGAATAAATCACACAAAAGAATACACTAATTTTACGTGGAAAACCCCTTTAAATCAAAAAGGGGAAAAAACCACGAGACACTCTAAACCAAAGGTCAACTCCACTATAATTAAGTGAGTACAATAGAGATACATAACCTCAATTGCATCAAAAAAATTGAATAAAATTCAATTTAAACTAAACTAAACAAGATAGTAATTAGTTGAGTAAGATAGGTCAACTATGTGTTGTCAACTACAACTCAATAAGTATACCTCAAGGCAATAATTCAACTGTTCAAGATGAACTCTTAAATGTCCCCTACCAGTTGTTCAAATTTCAACTCAATCGGACCACAGATCAATAATCATCCACATGATTTACCAACTCTGCCATATATGAGAGAGCAGAATGTTATTAGAATTGAAAGACCTCAGTTCTAATGAAAAACCTACCCTTATAGTTCACAAAAATTCAATCCAACTGTCTACCAAAAAGATATATGTGTCCTCTAACTACTAACCAAAAATCAGTTTAATTGGACTACAAACAATTTTTTGATTATACGATTGATCAAAACTACATGCAGAATATTACTCAGAGTATAGACCTACGAAAACTGAAGAGAAATAGGATTTAATGTGTTTGAAATACAATCTCCACCATTTTGATCTTCTATCAACTATCCAAATTTCACCTTGATCAGATACTGATATCCTTTCCAAATATAAAATCAAAGAATATTGTCTTTCTCTTTCTCTCTTTTGGCAGCCTCCCTCTTTTCCTCTCTCTTTCATCAACTCTTTTTTCTTAGCACTGACTCTTCTAGGTTTTTCCAACCAAAAAGGGATATTTATATATATTTTAATTATTTTAAGTTATAAATCCAAAAAATTTGGGCTATATCTATATAAGAAGAGACTAATGAGGTCAACACCCAGTGCCCAACAAGGTTTAAGCATTTCATGCGGCGGGTTGTTAGAGGTTATCTCCCTAACCGCTCTGCCATGGCACAGCGTGGTGTCAACGTTGAAAGAGTTGGTGACAAATGTGGAAGCACTGATGAAACTACTTACCATGCACTTATTGGTTGTCCCACTATCATTGGCGTGTGGCTTCTAAGCCCTTTTTGGGCTTCGGTTGGGAGATTTGCAGCTGACTTCTTTTGGTTTTTGGGTGAAGAAACTTGCAGCTGATTTTACCTTAGTGCAATTTGACCTTGTTTTGATGGTTACTGAGCGATCTAGAAGGCACAGATCCCCTATATCATTGAGCAGAAGGTTTGTTCTCCAAAGCAGACTGTTGATATGACTCTTTCTCTTTGTTGTGCTTACCATAGACATTTTGCTATCCCTCCGTCTTCAATTCAGTCAATAGTTTCATTCTGGTCACCTCCATCGACCAGATTCTTTAAAATAAATACGAATGCACCGTTATTTCAGCACCATGGGGGATTGGTATTGTTGTTAGACATCATATTGGTCGTGTTATTTATGCTCTCAAAAAATCTTGTCCTGGCACCTTTGAAGTCCTGTATAGGAATTGGTGACAATTCGGGGGAGTGTTCAACTTGCAAAATCATTACGCTTGCTCGAGATCGGAATGGAATCTGACTGCCTTATTGCAATTCAAGCTCTCCAATCCTTGAGTTGCTTCTCAGCTTGTTGCGGATGTGCTTTGGGTGTGCTGAGCGTTTGATTTAACGAATTCTGTTGTCCACTATTTGGCTTAGTCTTCCAGTATGTGAACTGATGAATTAGTCTGGACTGGTTTATTACCACCGCCATTTGTTTCTCTGTAGGACCAAGATCACTTTTTTTTTTTTAATTTATTAATCTGTTTAGAAGGTTAATTAATTTTTTAATTATATAATAGAAATAATTTTTAATATTTTTATAAATTTTATATATTTTTTATTAAAATTAAAATTTAAAATTTTAATAATAAAAATTTAAATTATTAATCACATTCGCATGACGTTAGCTCGGAGTCGCACGCGGCGGGGATGTGCCTCCGCTAAAACCCCCCACCCATCCCCTTAACTTAAGCACTTGCAAGCTCCCAAATCCCAGTCCGAGGTGGCTATGCCGGATCTTTAATAATCACCACATCTATGGTTACCAAGTTTTCTCTCAGATCCAACTCTCTCGCTTTCACCAATCTGTCCCCAACCCATTTCTTAGTCTTCCCTAAAGGCTCCTTCTTTAAGCTCCCTGTTGTTTCTCAATTTTCGACTCCCACTCAAACCATAAACCCCAGAACTGTCCCTTATGGTCCCTCTCTTCACAAGGGCAAAAACCCATCTCAACAACAACAACAACAAAAACAAGAAGAGCCACACTGTTGCCCATACCCATACGCTCCAAGACTTCTGCTGGACCAAAGCAAAGAAGATGATTCCGTGGAGGAAAACATATTGGACGAAGAGAAATTCACCAGGGTTTTCGATATAGCCGCGCTTAGAGTCCCTGCCAAGTGCTCTTGTGCTTTAGAGAGCAGACTCCGTGGGCATCTGTTGAATTGGCCACGGATTCGTAACATTGCTAGGGTACCTGGGGATGAAGTTGAAGAAAATATGGTGTCTTTGTTAGGAGACACAAGAAATGGGGATAGAAATGAGGAAGCAGACGGAGGTGATCTCGTTACATTTAGCCGGAGGATTTATGGGAAGGCAGAGGGAGATGGTGAAAGATTGAGCCCTGTTTTGTATAGAGAAAAGTTGGCAAACGAGTTTAATTCAAGAGGGTTTGTTAAATTCAGAATTTTGGCGAAGATCTCCCGCCCAAAAAGGAAAAAGAAGAATGAAGTTGGGAATGGACAAGAGAGAAATGGGAGGAAATCGAAAAAGTGTGCTTTAGTGGAGGTTGTGGAGAAAGAGGAGGGAGAGGTTTGGAAGGGTTTGTTGGGGGGTGAATTTAAGGGAAGCCAGAAATGGAAGGGGTCCACAAGGTTGTTGCTTTTGGATGAGAGGTATGCAAAGAATGGAGTGGAGCAATTGCCCCAGGCCATTAAGGTTGCTAATTTGAGTTCTCTGTGAGTGTTTGAAATTGGTGTTCCTCTGGCATTGTGTGCATGGTGTCTTACCATGATTCTGAACGTGTCCCATGCCTGCTTGATAAATTTGTCGATATTCCTTTTTCTTGCTTAAAATTTAAAGCGTCTAATTGGTAGTTTCACCTCTTAACAATTTGGTGCTGTCTATAAATTATGCTCTCGGTCACCTGTGGAACTCTGCCTTGCAACCTAGCCATGGTGTTTGACCTTGACCATGCAGCACCATCTTGAAAATTGTGTGTTATTGGAGCTTATGGCTCCCCTCATCCTGCAGCCTAGTGACACCCACTGAATGAATGCTGCCTAACAATGATATTGATTTTGTTGTCAGCTTACCTTTCATGCTTTCTACTTTGAGATGTCATTCAAATCTATCATTGACATAGGATTCAAATTATTTTTCTGTTTCCTTTTGTTTTTGGTGTTACATCCAACAACTTATCATGTTTGCCAGGCTGGATTACATGAAGCAATGAAAGAGAACTCGACATCTACCTTTGAGCTTGTTAGATGCAAGTTGACTTTGTTTTATGACTACTGGCAGATGAATGAGGTAATTTCTGTAAAAGATATCTTAAGTGAAATTTGTGTATTTTCTCTTTTATTTTGGTCATATTTAAACAACATGTTTCAAAAAGTACTTTCAAATGTCAACCTATTTAAGTGAATTTTGATCCCCACCCCCTCACCCCCTTTCAAAAGGGTTTTAAAAGACCTAAGCTTTAATGAAAGAGCTTGGGTTTGACCCTGCCCGGTAGTTGAAAATGAACCAAGTAGGACGCTCTAGGTTTCATGTCAATCAGCCAGCTATCTTTGTTTTTATCTAGATATGTTTGGCTGCAGGGTTCAGAGTGAGCCTCACTATTGCTTTATTTAATTTATTTGTAGATTTAGTGTCTCCAACATGCTTCTTTGATGTTAAATGGACCACATTTTACCTGAGCTCATCTAGATTTCAAACTTCCATCCTCAAGCAATTTGGACTAAGCCAAACTTAAGGCTTAGGAGAATAAGATTGGCATAGCTCAAGCTGATTTTGGAAATTGCCTTCCAAATGAGGTTGAGCTTGAACACTTTGATTTGTACTCTGTGAAGCACAATATTTGTCTATCTCTGTTAATGCACAGACACCCTTGCAATGTAGACTGTTGTAAAGGTCTCCATTACTCATAGCCAGTAACTGGACTGAACTTAAATTGTCAAAAGCTTCCATAGTTACTGGAAACTATAATGATTAGAGTTTTGCAGATCTTGGAGGCTCTACTACCAAAGGATATGATTGTCCCATCAGCTTTTGAAACTGTTGGGCACATTGCACACCTAAACCTGAGAGATGAGCATATGCCATTCAAGCGGCTTATAGCAAAGGTGTTGTAATCATCAAAATTTTCTTTTTTGTCATCTTCTTAAAATACTGCTGAGTTAAGAAAGAAACTATGGAAGGTTTTTTAACACATACTCTATTACAGGTAGTTCTGGATAAAAATAAGCCAAAAATACAGACTGTTGTAAACAAGACTGATGCCATACATAATGACTACAGAACAATGCAGCTGGAGTTTTTAGCTGGAAATCACTCTCTTGTGACCACGGTTGTTGAGAGTGGATTGCGATTTCACGTTGATCTAGCAACAGTGTGTGTTTTCTTTCTGCGCAATTTAATTGAGAAACAAACTAAATTATTGGATGTGTATTCTTCTCTAGCTTAGTTGATGACATTTTGTGGCCTGTTTCACTCAATTTCATTCTTCAGCTGCATGTGTTGGGAAGTATTTGTTTTCACATAGCATGGAAATATGTGTGATGTACGCATCCAGTTGTTTAGGCCAAGCAAGGGCTGCTTAGTACATCCACCATCTCTTCTCTTATCCTCACCCTGCCAAAAAGAATTATCATGATAGAGAAAAATAGAAAAGAAAAAGAAAAATACCTCCAAAATCCCTAGGTTGATTTAGTAGTTTTTCTTCCTACGTCAAAGTTTCTTCAACTATTTTTTCTTTTGAAAAAAATTTCAGCCTTCGCGTGTGTTAATGAGTTTCTTTCTTGCGGTTACTATTTGGTAAAGCATTTATCTGCCATATATGCAGTTGAAAAGTCTGCTTTCCAGCATAATAGTATCTCGTTTTGAAGTATGAGCTGAACTGACAAAGCAGGAAAGGAATGGTACAAAAGCCTCAAGAACTCAATATTTTGCATTCTTTATGCAGGTACTGGAACTCAAGACTTGCAACTGAAAGACAAAGGCTGCTGAATGTCTTTACACCAAATGATGTTGTTTGTATGCTAGTGTCTTCCCTCACTCTAGTTCATGCTACTTCAGAAGCTTAATTTCATGTATCTGCTTAGCGTTGTGAGGCTATGGATTGTCATTGACCATTAGAGTTAAAGTTAGGTGGGGTGGAAGAAGTGATACTCTGTTACAAAATTTTTAGGGGGAGGGGAAGGGGCATTGGCAGAAAGAAAGAGGGAAAGAGGGAATTTCAAATGTATAGCATCTGTCATACAATAATCCATTGTGGTGTTTATTTCATTTCTGCTTTGAAGCGCATTTTATTTTCAATGTGGTGCTCTGTGTGTTTGTTTCTCATCCATCTATTTCTGCTAAGCTATGTGTTTATTTATCATCCCTCTTGGTGGTTTTACTTTGATTAATTGTGTTAGTAACTTATATTTCTTGTGAAGAACTGTGTATTATACTTTTATCTCCATGTTTTTTCTGTGAATTTCATATGATATCAGTGTCAATATGCTAATTTCTGTTGATCATAATTGTTTGCAACTGAAAGGTGATGTTTTTTCTGGGGTGGGTCCAATAGCAATATCTGCTGCCAAGGTAGTGAAGCGTGTATATGCCAATGATTTGAACCCACATGCTGTTGATTATCTGGAGAGAAATAGTGTCCTCAACAAGCTGGAAAGGAAGATCAAGGTATGGTTGAATTGAGACTTGCAACGAAACTTTGTCAGTTGTCTCATATTCTTTTTGCAGGGGAATCTTTTCTTAAATATTTTATTCTGTGGAGGAAGGATCATCATGAAATTAGCCGGACATAATTTCATTAATGTACAAACTAAGTAAATTTTCTCTATATTTTTCTTCCTGAGGATTTGTGATATTATTTTCTAGGTTTTTAATATGGATGGGAGGAGGTTCATTGATGCTATGTTTAAAAATGAGAAAGCTCATTCCATTACACAGGTGGTCATGAATCTGCCAAACAATGCAGTGGAATATCTAGGTATGTTGTATGTATTCAGTTTATCTTCCTTGCAAGGAGAATCAAATTGTAGAGTTGCCCATCTAATTTTGTCATTTTCATGCCATTATATCATATGCTCTCAGTTTTCCAGTAGTATTTTATATACCTCAACAAAATAAAAAGGCATTAGTTTCTTCTGTTTATGGTCTCGATTTCATAATGTGAGTGGTCATTTGATAAATTTCTTTCTGGTCTAGGAAGCTCAGTTTCAGAATTTATCCCGATCAACATGAGAATTATTGCATTTGGGCAAATAGGTTAGGGATTGCCAGTAATTCAATTGGTTTAAGCGCTTTCCTTGGTACAAAAATTGCTGTTTGAATGTCTCGAATAACTGTGAGAGAGGTTAGATTTGATGACCCGGATGTATGCTTTCAATCAGGCTGTAATGTTCTATGTAGATGATGTTGAATTTGAGGATTTGTCGGTCTCTCTTCCTAACATGTTTTCCCCTATTTTAAAGATGATTTTAGGGGGATATGGGCAGATAGACCCAAGACTGGAGAATTCAACCTACCATTGATCCATCTTTACGGATTCTCCAAAGCTGAGGATCCAGAATTTGACTTTCACAAGGTTTTTGGCCTCATCCAGAATCTTTCAGTCTGAATGCTGGACTTCCTTTTGTGTGTGTGTGTGTGTGTGTGTGTGTGTGTGTGTGTGTGTATGTGTGTGTGTGTTTATATAATTCATCAGTCTCTGATCCTTTCATTT
This sequence comes from Bruguiera gymnorhiza, assembly GCA_020883675.1. NCBI lineage: Eukaryota > Viridiplantae > Streptophyta > Magnoliopsida > Malpighiales > Rhizophoraceae > Bruguiera > Bruguiera gymnorhiza. The sequence goes on along the minus strand of JAIRCJ010000136.1, from coordinate 757,721 downwards.
TCTTTTTGTTCCTTGAAAAATGTGAATGCAGAGGATAAGAATCGCTTTGAGAGAGGTCGCTGTTGATGTACAAATGCGTAGGGTACGCCTTGTTGCACCAGGGAAATGGATGTTATATGCATCATTCAGACTTCCACTGAGTGTAGCCTATGCAAGTATGCAGTAAGGAAATAAAAAAACACAACCAAAGTTGCTTTACTGCTGTCAATGTGGGCAAGGGAAACCAAGAAATTCGGATCAAAATCTGCCTTTTAGTTTTAATTTGTGGGTTCCATCTGGGGATGCCCCCTCTTGTTGGCAGACAACTTGTATTTTTGCAACCGGAACTTTGCTTTGTAGTTTTTTTTTTTTTTCTTTTTGTTCCTTGAATTAGTGGTTATTAAAACATTATAAAGTTGATGGTTTCACCGAGAATTTGATCGTTGGGTCTTCTTGCTAATTCCATACGAATCAGTACTGAGAAGCAGGTTCCCATCACTTCAGCAATGGCACCAAAAATGAAATATATGGTTCCTGACTCTACGCGTCTTCTGTTTTTGTTTTTTTTTTTTAATTTCTCTTTAGGAACTATTAACAGATGACAGCGATCAAACTCGCCAAACTGTACATCAAAGCTAAAGAATACCGCATGCTGGATGCACGGATATGTATTATGTCAATCGACTCTTATTTAGTTCTAATATTAAGAGTATATCTATATATCGTAGTCGCCCCATCTCCAAGGGAAAGAGACTAACTTCGATATCATTGCGTTCGAATTTATTTCATGAGGTCTACTGTAGTATTATGTAGAAAAATTATAATTATTATGTTTTGTTACAAAATCAAGTATAAGTTGTTTATTCATTTCAAAGTCAATTTGACATGAATTTGAAAACATATTAAAGAGAATAATATTACTTTCAATAGATTTAACCTATCAGAATTTGCAAGCATAGAAAATAAAGCAGGAAACATCTTAACTTTATTTATAAAATTTAGAGAGAAGCTTACAGAAGTTTGTTTGGGAGATCCATCTGCAAGAATAGCACACGACTTTTACCGGATGTCTCATTGGCTTTCTCAAAGTTTAGATCCTCACTCCCCGACTCTCTCTCTCTGTTAGAAAGGTCTATCTATAGATACACATTTTAGACTTCAAAATTTTTGAAATTTGAAGAAAGTAAGTGCTTACATCAGTAATTCGATAATTATAAGGTCATTGCTTACATAGTATTACATTACTAGATTTGGATCACATTTTTAAAAATCACATGATATCTTACTTATAAAGTTGTTTGATTAAATTAAATTTATAATTAAGATCTTTGTCATTAAATGTAAATCAGTTTGATTTTTTATCTCATCATCATCAGAAATTTGTAATAGTATTTATTTCAGGTTTTTCTTATATTCCTCTAGAGCTCTTGCCTTTTGCTATGAAGAAGGTGGATTGATTTATTGTGACATTTTCAAAATGTATTTTTCCTTGAATTTCGTTGATACAATTAATAACAACATCCAAACAAGCTTCTTATTCCGGTTCAGAAGATTATTATTTTATACTTATTTGCCTTACCAACACAAAGGGGGCATGAAGCTAGGTGATTTGTTTCAATTGAATAATTCCAACTTAAGTATTTTAATGGCAAAAGAGAATAAACAGTTTGAAGGAAAGTTTGCTCATCTATTACTAAATGAACAAAAAGCAAATCCCTCTTGTACTAGCTTAGGAAAGTTCTGTTTGCTTAATCCAAAATTTCTTCCCCAATTACGAAACTACTTAGGAAAGTTTATGGAGAAGTCATAATTAAAATGTATAAACCATGAGTGATTTCAATTCCTAAAGTATAAGACATTTATCCAAGCAATAATCTAATTATAAAAGTTATAAGGTAAAGTTATGAATTTTAGAGTAAACTCTTTGTAATAATAAGATATGATTAAATGTTCTTAAATATAGACTATTTTTATCCATTCCTTTAAGATCAAGATTTTAAGTATTTTTAACTTGGAGAAAATCATGCAAGTGGGGTCTTTTTAATCTCATGTATGAATAATTTTAGTTCTTTTTTTATTTTTATTTTCAGGTAAAATATGAGAATTTTAAGAAACACTAAGTACAATATGCTGAAAATCTGAGAGTGAGATGTCTAAACGCTAGAATAAATTTACATTTGGGTCACTAAATTTTTAATTTCTCACATATGAATTAGAAATTTAAAAATTATTTATTTAAGAGAAAAATCATTACTAAATATCTATTAATAAACAACTAATATTAGTTTTTAAGCGGTACTGTAACATCTACATGACATCTTACCTAGCTAATTATATGAAACTATATTAGAATCAATAAACATCTTTGTCATAGGAGAAAACAATGTTAGCTCCTCCTAATTACACACGCATAAATAGATACTTGTTTCTGCATATGATACTATTTATACCATAGATATAGACTTATATAAACCAATGATCCAGATGCCTCCACGTTGTCATTCTTTATCCATATGATTTACCCAGCATTATCTTCTGTCAATTTAAAGGTCACAGTCCTACATTGAAATGGTGGCCACAACAATGAAAAGAGAAATGATGGGAGATAACAGTCGGGGTTCATTTGCATAGACGTTGCCATTGCAGAAAATCTAAATTAATGCTTCACACCTCTCACGTTAGTAGGAATTCGGAACATCAATTTGTTTGATGCAGGATCATGGTAAAAGTCATAACACATAATAATATTCGTTGGTAATCTTGCTTTTTTTTTTTTTTTTTCAATCCTTTTGAAGACGATGAGGATGGAGATTTGTTTCAAAACTCTGCAAATAATTGCATGCATGAATGCAATTTACAAGATAGAGATCGTAATGGGTGTGGATTCTTTCAGTGGCTGAAAGTTTATATACTACCCTTGCGGGGCATTACCTTGCCGAGTTAGGATTTCACACACAAAGAGGAAACTATGTAGTCAGTTTCATACCTGCCTGAATTTAGTAATTATCGTTCAATCTTTTAGCAACAATTTTAAAATATTTGTGATTAAACCTTAAATTATAGACAATTACTATTGAAAAAATAACAGAGCTCAAACAATGTATGCAAGTTTTTTGTTTTTCTTTTTTTTTTTTTGTCAGTTGATTGTTTGAATGTTGCCGAAGACAATGAAGATGTTTCGAATTCAAGTGGTATGGTCAATCACATTACCCCGCTGCAATGAGACAGTATTGATATTAGTGGTGATCTTGCATCCATTGAATGGGATCATGCAAGGGCATTGAAGCAGCCTGTATCCCACGTTTGGGCTATGGGAATATGCTGTAAGAGACAATAACTCATTTGGTATTTATATAGTTAAGCTTTGTATTCAATTTGTCTTCTTATTTGAGTCCACATCTCAATCAAGATGTAATATGAGTTACTTCAGTAACTTAGGAGGAAGTGAGGTGAATTTATCTTAAGAGTTGATGCCTGTTCAATGGAAATATTGTTGCTACTCGTTTGAACCATTTAGTTGCATAATGATTTTTAATGTAACAACTAAAATATATAAGATTTCCTAACCAAAAAAATGATTTAATAGAATGTTCATAAGTTCATGTTTGATATTCTTAATCAAGGGTCTTCTATAAAAATCTTAGGCAATTTTGGTACAAACAGATAGGGATTTTCAAGAAATTACACTATATGGTAAAATTATTTGCTTTCTCATAAAAAGATTGATAATTTAGTTATCATTTCCCAAAGTAAAATTGCCATATATTATAAATATTGTATTGGATTAATGCGAATGACGTTAGTAGCCAATGTTTAACAACTTTTAATTTTAGTATTAAGTTTACTACAGTACATAAGAGAAAGCAGATGTCATATTTGACCAAAGAGCACATAAAAGCCATAAAATATACTAGGAGGAGTTGCCCAAACAAACAACCACACATACTTGGGCCACAAAAGCTAAGGTATGGGCATGTTAGAGCTATCTGACACCAATAGCAAGTCTACCCTAATGGCTTAACATCCTTAAGCATTTGTGGGGCATTAGTAGTATCTTGGGTTTGTGAAGATTCATTTGGATTTGTCTTCACTGAGTTTGGTAATAAAGTTGAAGCCTTCACTCATACACTAGGGGTAGCAACACTTGTTCCTTAACCCAGTGAACCCCTCACTTATTCTTGAATATGTGGGCATGCCAGAGCTTGCTTCATTATGCGTGGTTGGCAAGTGAGGAATCATCTCGACCAATACGTGCCTATGTCCTTCTGTAGCCCAATAATCAAGGTCCTTATCTCATCTCTCAATTATAGAACCACATCCATCATTGTAAGGTGCATGGCATAGGGCATATTAGGCGCCAATACCCAATCATTCAACAAATCTAAGTCTTGCATCTACTGGGACATTCTTGTATGTAAATGATCATGTTAACATTGTAATTAGTATAACCTAGCATAATTATTATCAAACATATAAAAAAAACGTAGAAATAACAAAAAAAAGTGCGTATTTGTATAAAATCGAGCTATTAAACAAAACATCCGATACAAATTAAAGTCCTAGCTTGTGTTAAGCGTTGCAACATGCTTAGACATTTTGTTACATGGAAAGCTATGGGCAAGAAGGGAAGATAATTGGATACCTCAGTTGTCAATATGGGTTTGTAAAATCTCTTTTTATAGGCAGTGATCCACCTTAATTAAAAATCTTTATCCATGTCATTTCATCAAAAGTTGTGTTGCATCAATATGTAATTGATCCCTCTATTTTCTAAATTATATTCTAATGGCAATGGTCACATTGCAACCGGTTTCGTAATTTGCTTTATGAAGTCCCATCAAACTAACTTCATTTGTATTAAACATATTACAAACTTCAGCAAAAATAAACGACATCTTTATTATGCTAAACATAACAGGGCCAGGAGCTACCCACTAAATCGTACACTTTGCAACATTGTAATATCCTGTATTAGTCCTTTGAAAGACTTAATGTAAGAATATAGCATCGCAGGTCTTGCAAAAATACTCACGAAAATGGTCCAAACACTAATGTCTTCTTTAGCTTTGCATCTAAATTTTCTACGACACTTGCTAGGCCCTCCTTACAACTCTTCAGACATTTAGAAAATAGTGGTTCTTTCACAAAAGCTTTGAGAAACATCCAAAAGCATCATATGTCAAACATTATACTTGTTACATAAGAAAAAATATGGCAAAGGAAAGTGTTCCGCATCCAAAATGCACAACAAATAAATAAACTTAGAACAACACCTCTTCACTCGTCTTTTAATCCGTATTCTCCGCAAGGGTTTTCTTCAAATTCTATGCATCGCAAAGTCTAACAAAGCATATCATGCCAACCATGCTATACGCCATATTGTATAAAAATTTTCAACGCGTCAGCATTTATTACCTAAATTCTAATTTCCAGGCTATACATACATAAAATTAATTACCATCAGGAGGTATGATTAATGAAAGGAATAGTACATAAGCTTTCCAGTAGAAACAAATAGCCATCTAGAAAATGTCCCCTACATTCCCTCTTCCATGGTTTGTGATTTTCAAGGGAAATATTTATTTCGATTTGCTTAAAAAGGAGAACTACATTAGACCAAAATCATTGAATACATACACCAAAAAGAGAAGGCGGAATATGGGTTTGTATGTCTCATCAATCAAGAATAACTTAAATTAACATAAAAAAAACCCTCACACAACATGTATATAAAATATCTTTAAGATTGTTGAAAATTGATCAACAAAAATTATATAATATTACAACAAATATAAATTAAGACAAAGATATTGTATTTAAAGTATATTATGTACTATTTTTAAAAATAATTTTTGTCTATGTAGACAAATTGTGGTGACTATCATTTTAAGATACAACAAACTTTTTTATTAGTGTGCACTTCACATAATGAGATGATAGAAACAACTTAGTCTTTTGATTAACTTAGTAGTAAGTCATAGATTATTGAGAGTATTGTCTTCCATAAGGAAAAAAGACTTTTTATAATGATCTTAACTTAATAACTCATAAAGTGTATAATGTAAAGTATAAATTATAACAGTAATAAATGATTAATGCTATTGTGATATACAATAACTAGTAAAAAATACATAATAGCTAGTTTCTTATTTAATATATAAATTAAGTCTTTTAAAAATTATACTAATTTCTAAGAAACCATTCACTTGCATACTTTAAAAAGTTGGATTTATAACATAGTTGTTGGATACATCATTTGAACAATAATTAATTCTTCTTAGAACATTATATCCGTCTACACTTTATTCACAGGGTTGTGAATTATGAGAATGGCATATTGGGCACTAGTCAACTATTAGGACAATGTTTGATTTATCTATTTTGATTGGAGATTAATGTTTAGATCCATATAAAATTAGATATAATCTAGACATTGAAGGGAGAACCTTGGTGTAATGCTAAAGGCACTTAGTTGTGACTTTGGAGGTCATGGGTTTTAGCCATGAAACATTATCTTTGTGAAAAATGTGACTAAGATTGCATACATTTACTCTAAATGTAAATGTAGAATGATCCTTTGAACTTTTTTATATGAAAAGAGAACAACATGTAGCCTAATGTGGTAGTTTATTTGAGGCAAGGGAATTTATAAAATTGGGGTTAGCATTGGAAAATCTCATTTAGGAACCAAAAAGAGACTAAAGTGGGAAAAATCCAAGAATTGACTAAAAAGCATGACAATGGAGTAGTATTTGAAGTTTGATAATTCTTAATTAAATAATGTCAATGGTATTTTTTTGATAAACATATAGTCTTTTTCACTGAATGTTTAATTTTTGAAAGTTTGCAAGGGGCTTTATGTGGTTTGATTAAACAATATATAGTGTAAAGTCTTTCAACAATGAAAGCCTTGGTGTACTAGTGATTAGAACCATGGAGATGATGGGTGGAAGGCTTCAAAGGATGCAAAAAGTCCATTGCACATTCCAGAAGGCCCAATAACACGAGCTAGAGATTCAATGGATGCAAGAGGTCCATTGCACATTCCAGAAGGCCCAATAACACGAGCTAGGGCCAGAAAGATTAAAGAAGCACTAAATGGGCTGATTCTGGACATTCAGGCCAACCAGGCTTCAAATGGTGCGAATTCAAGTTTTAAAGAGAGCTCAGGCCTAATTAATATAATTGGACTACTTAATGGGTCACACTAAGTGATAGCATTTACTCCTAAATAGGAGTTTATTGTATGTGCTGGAATTAGTCCAAAATTCCTCCAAAATAGACATTTCTCCTAAATAGGAATTTTACCCCTTTAGGATTGCTATCTAAGCCTATAAATAGGCACCCCTTGTAAGCTTTGGAAAGCAGACAACTTTGTGTGAAATAGAAAGCAAGGGTTTTTCTCCCTCGGTTCTTTTAAAAACTAAAGAACTTATCAAGAGGTACTTCTTCTTGTGGCGTTCAAATTGACTTATCACTCCCAATTCCTTCCTTTTCTGGAGTGTGGCGTCCATATCCATCTTGAATACCTTAGGTTCGTGTTCCTTCGAATTTTGGGTCTAGGGTTTGTGTTATTAAATTCTGATTTAGCTTTCCTGGTTGCTCTTTGATTCATTGTGTGCGTTGGGTCCCTAAGCCACGTCTTTTTGGGGTTTTCCGCATCAGTTGGTATCAGAGCCCGACTCTAAATCAATTGGCTCTAAATCAAAAAAAATAAAAAAATAATATGTCTTCGAAAGACAAAGGTGCTGCTCATGAGGGAGCTGTTGACATGTCCTTCATGATCAAAGCTATGCAACAACAATTTGGGCACATGAATACCAGATTTGATGATATGAAAGAGAGGATGGAGGAGCAAGCTAATGCAATATCAAAGCTGCAAAGGAGGTACAAAGAATATGAGGCTTCTAAAGCAAGAAGGCAATTGAAACATGTCTATGACTATGAAGATGATGATTTTGTGTCATCATCAAAGGGTGAAAGTGATGGAGAGGAGTATCCAGATAATGAAGTAGCTCTCATCACAAGGCGAGCATTGGATGTGCAAGTGAAGGAAGAAAATGAGGTGCAACGAGATAAAATCTTTCAAACGAGGTGTTTCGTCAAAGAAAAGGTATGTAGTATGATTATTGATGGTGGGTGTTGCACTAATGTCACTAGCACAACTATGGTTGAGAAGCTGAATTTACCTACTATGAAGCATTCTAGGCCATATAAGCTTAAATGGTTGAATAAGAATGGTGAAGTTAAGGTAGATAAGCAAGTGCTCGTGTCATTCTCTATCGGAAGGTACCATGATGATGTTTTATGTGATGTTGTACCTATGCAAGTAGGCTATATTCTATTAGGAAGGCCATGGCAGTTTGACAGGCGAGTTATGCATGATGGATTCAAGAATCGATATTCCTTTGTAATGAATGAAAAACCCGTCACTCTTGTACCATTATCACCTCAACAAGCTTATGGGGATCAATTAAGGATTAAAAATGAGAGTGAACAGAAAAGAGAGATTGAAAAAAAATAAAAGAGAGGAGAAAACGTGAGAACAAAAGAGAAAGGGAAGAAAACAGAAAGTTTCTATACAAAAGAAAGTGATGCCAAAAGAGCAATTTTTGCCATACAACCTATGATCGTACTTTTGTACAAAAAGGCTTCTTTTAACACTAACAAGCTTGAACCATCTTTGCCTAGTACTATTGTTGTTCTATTGCAGGAATTTGAAGGTGTATTCCATGACAATGACCCAAGTGGATTGCCACCCAAGAGAGGAATTGAGCATCAAATTGATTTCATCCTAGGTGCATCCATCCCTAACCGGCCAGCATATTAGAGTAATTCTGAGGAGACAAAGGAGCTTCAAAGGCAGGTTGAGGAGCTTATTTCCAAAGGATATGTGAGGGAAAGCATGAGTCCATGTGCTGTTCCTGTCCTAGTTGTACCCAAGAAAGATGGGACTTGGAGGATGTGTGTTGATTGTCGAGCAATCAACAAAATCACTGTAAAGTATCGTCACCCCATACCTAGATTCGATGATATGTTGGATGAATTGCATGGTTCCTGTGTCTTTTCTAAGATTGATTTGAAAAGTGGATATCATCATATTAGGATGAGAGAGGGAGATGAGTGGAAAACAACTTTCAAAACTAAGTACGGTTTGTATGAATGGCTTGTTATGCCATTTGGTCTCACTAATGCACCAAGCACTTTTATACGACTAATGAATCATGTTTTGCGTCCATTCATTGGTAAATTTGTGGTTGTGTATTTTGATGATATTTTGGTCTATAGTAAAACCCTAGAAGAGCATCTTGATCATTTACTTTTTATTGTAAATTTTTTACGTTCTGAAAAATTGTATGCTAACTTAAAGAAATGTTCCTTTTGTACTAATCAAATCACATTTCTTGGCTATGTTGTGAGTTCTAAAGGTGTTGAGGTTGATGAGGAAAAAGTTAAGGCAATTCGTGATTGGCCTACACCTAAGTCAATTAGTGATGTGCGTAGCTTTCATGGTCTAGCTAGTTTCTATAGACGCTTTATTAAGGACTTTAGCACTATTACTGCACCACTCACTGAGCTTATCAAAAAGAACATGAGTTTTAGGTGGGGTAGTGACCAAGACAAGGCTTTTAATTGCATCAAGGAAAAATTAAGTTCTGCACCCCTACTTGCTTTACCTAACTTTGAAAAAGCTTTCGAGATTGAGTGTGATGCTTCAGGTATTGGCATTGGAGCTGTTTTGATGCAGGAAAGGTGCCCAATTGCTTACTTCAGTGAAAAGCTAAGTGGAGCAAGCCTTAATTATCCTACTTATGATAAAGAGATGTATGCATTGGTACGGGCTTTAGAGATATGACAACATTACCTTTGGCCCAAGGAGTTTGTCATCCATACTGACCATGAATCATTGAAGCACTTAAAGAGACAAGGAAAGTTGAACAAAAGACATGCCAAGTGGATTGAATTCATTGAGACCTTTCCTTACAATATCAAATATAAACAAGGTAAGGACAATGTGGTAGCTGATGCATTATCCCGCAGGTATGCCCTTATCTCTACACTTACTGCAAACTTATTAGGATTTGAACATATTAAAAGTTTATATATGAATGATCCGGACTTTGCTAACGTGTATGGAGCATGTGAGAAGTCAGCCTTTGAGAAGTTTTATAGGCATAAGGGTTTCTTATTTAGGGAAAATCGTTTATGCATGCCTATGAGTTCTTTAAGGGAGTTGGTTGTAAGAGAAGCTTATGAGGGTGGTCTAATGGGTCATTTCAGAATTAGGAAAACCCTAGATGTCCTAAATGAACACTTCTTTTGGCCACGCATGAAACGAGATGTTAAGAGGATATGTGAGAAATGCATAACATGCAAACAAGCTAAATCTAGAGTTTTACCCCATGGCTTGTATACCCCTTTACCCATACCTAGCCATCCCTGGGTTGATTTATCCATGGACTTTGTACTGGGATTGCCACGAACAAAACGGGGTAGGGATTCTGTATTTGTTGTTGTTGATAGATTTTCAAAGATGACACACTTCATCCCATGCCATAAAACTGATGATGCAAACAATGTGGCTGACTTGTTCTTTAGAGAAGTAGTACGTTTGCATGGCATGCCACGGAGCATTGTTTCAGACTGAGATACAAAGTTCTTAAGCTACTTTTGGAAGACTTTGTGGGGTAAGTTAGGTACTAAGCTATTGTTTTCAACTACTTGTCATCCACAAACTGATGGGCAGACTGAGGTGGTTAATCGAACTCTTTCTACTCTTTTGCGTGCTATTATTCAAACAAATTTGAAAACATGGGAAGATTGTTTACCACATGTCGAGTTTGCATATAATAGGAGTGTTCATTCTACTACTAACTACTCTCCATTTGAAATTGTATATGGTTTTAATCCATTGACTCCTTTGGATTTGGTACTTATACTTGTCAATGAGTATGCCAACATTGATGGTGAACGCAAAGCTGACATGATAAAAAAATTGTATGAGAAGGTGTGGCAACATATTGAAAAACGAACTTAGCAATACGCATCCCATGTCAACAAGGGACGAAAGAAGGTGGTGTTTGAACCTGGTGATTGGGTTTGGGTGCATATGTGCAAGGGATGATTCCCAGCTCAGAGGGGTTCAAAGCTACAACCTAGAGGAGATGGTCCCTTCCAAGTTCTAGCACGAATTAATGACAATGCTTATAAGTTGGACCTTCCTGGTGAGTATAATATGAGTGCAACATTTAACGTTTCTAACCTTTCCCCTTTTGATGTAGGTGATGATTCGAGGGCGAATCCTTTTGAGGAGGGGGGGAATGATGAGAACCATGGAGATGATGGGTGGAAGGCTTCAAAGGATGCAAAAAGTCCATCACACATTCCAGAAGGCCCAATAACACGAGCTAGGGCCAGAAAGATTAAAGAAGCACTAAATGGGCTGATTCTGGACATTCAGGCCAACCAGGCTTCAAATGGTGCGAATTCAAGTTTTAAAGAGAGCCCAGGCCTAATTAATATAATTGGACTACTTAATGGGTTAAACTAAGTGATAGCATTCACTCCTAAATAGGAGTTTATTGTATGTGCTGGAATTAGTCCAAAATTCCTCCAAAATAGGGATTTCTCCTAAATAGGAATTTTACCCCTTTAGGATTGCTATCTAAGCCTATAAATAGGCACCCCTTGTAAGCTTTGGAAAGCAGACAACTTTGTGTGAAATAGAAAGCAAGGGTTTTTCTCCCTCGGTTCTTTTAAGAACTAAAGAACTTATCAAGAGGTACTTCTTCTTGTGGCGTTCAAATTGACTTATCACTCCCAATTCCTTCCTTTTCTGGAGTGTGGCGTCCATATCCATGTTGAATACCCTAGGTTCGTGTTCCTTCGAATTTTGGGTTTAGGGTTTGTGTTATTAAATTCTGATTTAGCTTTCCTGGTTGCTCTTTGATTCATTGTGTGCGTTGGGTCCCTAAGCCACGTCTTTTTGGGGTTTTCCGCATCAACTAGTGAGGTTATTTTATTATAACTTAAAAGTAATGGGCTACATATATTTAATCGTTCCTTATACCCCTTAAGAGTGAATTCCACGTTCATGATATGGATTTTATTGGCAATGGTAAGATAAAGAAATTGTGGACTTCTCTAGCCTTTGTTTCCATTTCTTTTCTATTTTTCCCTTTAAAAGTTAACAACATAAATATTTTGATAATTGCCATGGGAAGGATCTCCTTTCAGAAGAAGCCATAAATTATTGGGCTATATTATATCATAGTGCTAAAGTAGTATTTGGTTTTTTATAATGTTAGGAAAGCTAGAATAGAAAGGGTCCTATTTTGGAAAGCTTAGTTTGAATTAACATTTGAGGTTATTATGCATTATAAGTCAATCTTATGACATAGGTGTATTATGTGGCACACCTCTCTTTTCAAAGCTCTCTTTAGTGTTTCTCATCCAAGCAACTATATAATCTAAAGGATATGTACAAAATTATGTCAAATTTCTTAAATGAGAACTTCATTATTAAATATTAATTTTAGATCTTAAAATGAAATAATTATATATAAATAATATCATAAATAATATATTTGAATTTGCAAAAGTTGAAGCCATTAATGCATATGAAGAGTTTGTTTTAATCTAATAATTGATTTCTCTTCTCTAATCTTTATTGTAATCACATACTTTTAAATAAAGTTTTAGTATGTATTAGGAACATAAAAGACTACTTATATGTATATATAACAGTATAGGTTAAATTAGATATATCCATCAATGGCCAAATCAAATTTGAGATTATAATTTTTAATAATATAATAATGCACTGAATTGTACTTCACTAATTAGGCCATATTATGATTAAATCTTTAATACAAATATTGTTTAAAAATATTCTACCATTATTAGTTAGGAGATTCTAACATTCTCTTACTTGTCTTAATTAAAATATATTACATTAATTGTTAAGTACAAATGACAATAACAATATCTCATGATTACATCATAATATCATAATATGATAAATTGTTTAGTGTGAATTATGATAGTTATATTCTATTTATTCATATTACTCCCTTTTATATATTATAACACTTATAATCTATTATACAAAACTTATAAGATATGTATAATTTTATAATAATCCACAATAATGTCTTATAAAGACTTTCTTATTAATTTTAAAATAATAATGTATATATAATTATAAGATAATAGAAAATATATAATGTATATCAAAAACATAGTAGTGACATTAGTGATCTATGTAAATTTTCTCTTTAAAATTTTCATTAAAAAAAAATTTCACATCTATTTAGTATAGTTATGAGTCATACTAAGTTGCTAATATTATAATCAAATTCAATATTTTTATGATTTTCAAAAAGAAATTGGATCCTTATTGATTTTATTATTAAAATTTTAACTCTCATAAATAAATCACATAATCATTTGAAATAGTTAATTTTTTTTTAAATCTTCTTAATGTTATTTATTGTGATTTATTTACGTTAACTAGTTATAAGTTAGATCCCTTAGGGAGTGTCTTTTTATTCAAATGTCCTTTAATTTTTAAAATAACATTTAGTATTGTAGTGGACGAATAAACTATCAAAGGGAAAAAACTATTTATCCTAATTTATTTTATATTTATGTTTTGACATTCATTACTTTTAATATAGTTTTATCATGTACATATGTTATCACTTTTAAGGAATTTTATAAATAGATCTAAACATTGTCCTAATTTATTATATTTTCTATAATATTCATTACATCTATCAAATCTTACAAATTTCACCTTTTTGTCTAACTACTTCAAACATCCTTTATATACTTTAATAGTATCTAATGATTGAGATTTTCATGAAGTAAATAGATATAATTATGATGTGAAAAATCATTTATAAAAGTAATGAAATATTAAGGGTTATAATGTAGAAAGGTCTGTAAGTACCAATATTTATGATTTCAAGAAGTGTCTATTGTGACTTCTTTCATGTTCTATTTGGTTTACTTATATTTAATACAATCCAAACACATTTTGAGATCAACAAAATTTAAATTCAAAAAATCTTATTATTAACTAATCTTATTAATATTTCTTTAGATATATAACTTAAACATTTATACTATAAATAAGTAAAATTTTTATTTATTGAGTTTCACTTAATTCTAATGTTATGATGTATATTAAATAAGGATTCTAAAAATATTATCAAGTTTTAATCTATATAAACTATTAGTAACCAATTGTCTATTATTATGTAAACTCTCTTAAATTAAAGAATGGTACAATTCTTTAGGTCATGTCATACTATATATATATATATATATATACTTAAAAGAGCTTGACAATAAATATAAGAGCTAAACAATGAACAAATATAAGTTTTCATTAATTTTCTTTCAATTAAAAAACCAATCACAAATTTAATATATATGTTATTTATTATATGCAGGAAATATTCAAATTTCAAAACTCACACTCTAATACCACTTGGTAGATTTTTTTAAATAAGAATATCAATAATAAGTACTAATTTCAAATCTTAAAATTAAATAATTTTATATAAATAATATCATAAATAACATAATTGAATTTGTAAAAGTTGAAACAGTTGATATATTTAGAAAGTTCATGTTAATCTAATAATCAGTTTTTTTCTTCTAACTTATACTATAATTATACACTTATAAATGAAATTTTCTTATCTATATATATATAATTTAAATTAAATATGTTCATTAATATTCAAATTAAATTTGAAATTACAATTATGTATAAAATTATTTTTCACTAATTATATCACATTATAATTGAGTACTTAATAAAAATATTATTCAAAAATATTTTAATATTATTAATTAAAAAATTCTAACAAATTAGTCCTAAACTTTTTCAATTTTTGTAATGTAATTCCATACCTTTGAATTTTTTTTCTTTCAATCCTCAACATTTTTATTTTATTTCAATTCAAGATAATTTTAAATAAAAATAGTAAACTTGTTAACTTTATTATACGTTAAGCATATGGAATTAAAAAAAAATCCAAAAGTTTAGGACTTAATTAAAAAATTTCTAAAAATTTAAATATGCCAAATGTATGTATTATTATTAATTTATATGTATTTCATATGGTCAACATAAATAGTTAATGATTTGATAATTTTTTGTCCAAAATTATATTTAATTGAAACGAAATACAAATATTTTGAATTAACATAAAAAAATTTTAAAGTGAAGAACTACATAAAAAAATTAAAAAAGTTTAAAACCAATTTTATATTTATCCTATAATTTAATATAAGATATTTCAATTACCTACTCTACATTCTAATGTTTATGTGTTTTAATATAATTTATTTCAGTCATAACTTATGAAGAAGACAGGTGGCACCATAACCTTTTGAATTTCAAAACTCAATTTCTATTTACGATGAATGCAATTAATTTACCTTTCTTGTTGAATTATGGATTTTGTATGTTCTCTTATCTTTTACCTAAGAACAATGATTACAATGGTTTTTTATTTTCCCAAATAATGATAAACATTTATCTTTATTTAAAGATACAATGGACACTCTTTGGTAAATGATGAGGAGTTGAGTAGTTGATCTATATAAGAAGTATAGGCTCTTCAGGTCAACTATCTTGCTTGGATATAAATTAGAAGGATAATTTACACCTAAAATGTTGTCTTTATTTTTGGTTTGTTCAAGAGTATGAAATATCAATTTATATCAATGCTTATAGCAACTGGACAAAGTTATCATGAAAGAGCCACCATGAAATGACAATCTATATATTTTTAATAAAATATAAATATTTGTGCTTAGCCTAGATGATAAAACTAGTTTTATATAATAATCATGATAAGATTCCAATTTAGTGGTTTTGATAATTAAGGCACAAGAAGAAATTCTTTTATAAAAATTTTTGTGTAACAATGATATAGGAAACTGAGGAAGCATAAACACACTTGATAGAGAGACATGCTACGTCTAACACATATTGAACACGATTAAATGTGTCTGTTAAAAAAATTTTGAAGAAAAAAAAAGGGACAAAGTTCGAACATATCAAAAACATGTCTAAAACATTTTTATAATTTTGATAATAAAAATTAAAATCTAACTAAAAGTTTATAATAAAATTGTGAGTGAAAATTTACATTATATGTTTATACAATTAAATGATTAATTTGCTTTTATGTATTTTAAAACAACAATGTCTTAGTTCAATGTGTTTGGAAATATTATAATACACCTAATTAATGCTCTTACCAAAGTCTTAGCACTATCATAGTGTATAGAAAGATGTGTTACTAATTGGGTTTGGCATTTAACAATCCCCCCACTAGTAGAAACTTGATCCTCTTTATTAGTGATCCAACTGACATTTGAATATTTCTTTATGTGCTCTTGTCATAAAGTAGTTATTCTGTTAAGAGTTTAAAATTCATTCTCCTTTTGTTTACTACAAATACAAAGCATTATATGGCATTGTAATGTAAACAATTAGTTATAACAAAGGTCCTAAGATTATACCTATTAACTGATAATTTTGGTATTAATATTTGCAAAATCAGTAAGTGGCCACATTAATGCAAACATTATAGTTATTTGGTGCTTTATTAAGGGATGTAGTTGCATTTTGTTCTATTTGTTAAATTATGTGAATATATTTTACATACTTTCTTCTTCAACCAATTTCATTTATCTTAAGTTGTTAATGCCAATGTATTTGCTGTTGTTGAAGGTTAAAAGTGCTTCACCAGTAGTAAGAACACCTAAACTTAGCAATAACTTGCTCAATTCCATCTTATAAGGAAGTTTTCTTGATGCTATACTTCTTGGCATGTCCAATGACCTTCATTGTGTGCTTTGGCAAACTAAATTTTTGCATATAGGTTAGCAAATACATATTTGTGAAAGTCATGTAATCATAATAGGGTTGATATTGCAAGCAATCAAACTTTGCACAATTTTAGGCTTAATTGGTAAGAAAGATGCCTTTCTAGGTTTTTCAATCATAACTTAATTAATAATGGCTACCTTATCATCATCACTTTTAATGTTAAAGGTCACTCTCGCTTAATCATCAACATGTCCCTAAAAGGCTATTTTTATCTATTCAAGAGAATTATACTTACCTTTAGCCTAAGCATTAATGATGTTTAAACCACTACATAAAGAGGTGATGACACTCGATGTTCTTAAATAGACAAAGCTTAAGCTCCCAACTTGGTATTCTTCTCTTTGGTTGATGATTTGGTCTCCATGGTGTTTAGGCTTAAGATATCAATGAATAAGATGCGTCGATTCTTAAGGACGATGAAGATTTGGAGAATCCAGGGTTAGGATTTGAAAAATGGAAAGAGAATTTTTTTGATAGAGAGATTTTCATGATTTTCAAAAAGTGAAAAAGGGAAGGGAGATCTTTCAAAATGTGTTTGATTGACTAGTGTAAGTCACTAGTCAATCATTATCATCGATCAACCAATGCTTTCATACTAATTGATTGCACCCATTTTGTACAGAAAACACTAAGTTTCATTTTTTGAACTCAAAATTTTTGAATCATCAAGCAACATATCAATAAGCAAACACACATAATCATGCTCTAAAACACCCATAAATGCACAAAACATATCAATCACATAATTAAGAGATTAATCTAACTGTATCATGTTCATCCTCTCTCTAAAGGTCACAAAATTATCCTCACTCAAAGGTTTAGAAAGAAGTTAACCAACTAATCATTAGTGTTTACAAACTCTAAGCACACATCTCATGATCCTAAAAGGAATAGTGTTTTGATAACAAAGTATTTAATCAAGGTATGGTGTATAAGACATTTGGTCAATTTGATTTCACATCACAATCTAGGTAACTTAATGGGTTAAAGGAAACATGAGAGTTTAAAATTAAGGAGAAATTTGAGTAAGGTCTAGATAAGTAGTAGATTTGTGGGCTTGACACCACATCTTAACCCAAAACTTTAAGGTATTGTGTTTATAAGTCCTTCCTATTTATATGTTACTCTTTTCTCTCACTTTCAATGTGGGATTCCTTAACTATAATTCACACTTAAGATCCAAATGATCTCCCCCTCAAGTGTGAATCTCTTATATATTAGGCCTACTCTTTTTGATCGCAACAAGAACCCTCTTACTCCACTAAGCCCATTTGCAATCCAACCTTACTTTGCTTGAATCAGAATGTGTATTTGCAAATACTCCAAGAGTCATGTTGAGAGCATGTGTTACCACTCTTTTTTTTTAGAGTGTTACCTTACTACTCCATTTGAACTTTTTCTTGGAGATTGTAATTGATCTCTTCCTTTATTATAAAAGCAATAACCATAAGAAACACGAACTATTCCTTATGGGGGCAATAAGCATAGGAAACATTTATTATTCGTATTTATCCCTTATCAAATCATTGGCTCTGATATTACTTGTTAGAAAATGTAAAAGCCCCAAATTAGTGAGAAATTTGAGTAAGATTTAAGTAAACAATAGACTCGCAGGCTTGATGCCACATTTGAAACCAAAACCTTAAGCCATTAAGTTTATGGGTCTTTCTCACTTATATGTTATTTACTTTTTTCTTTCACTTCTAATTTGAGATTCCTTAACCATAACTCACATGTAAAATCCCAACAAATGTTTTTAGGAAAGCAAAGGGCTTGTTTGAGGCATCAATGTGTGACCCTTTTGAACTAGATTGAAATCTAGCACACAAATAACATACTTAGAAGTAATCATGCATGATTATAAGGATATGACAACTGTTGTTCCCACAGCCTTGTATGGGTTGTAATTGTTGTCAACTAGGGTTAAGTGTGCAAGAGAGTAAAGTCATATGGAAGGGCAGTAAAGTCACATGGAAGGGCAAGAAAGTAAATCTGCCGCGTAAGGGCAAGAACGTAAATCCGCCATGTAAGCCCTATTAGGGTTTTATGGAAGAGAGTATATAAAGGCCTTGGAAGACAAAACTAGGGCAGAGGGCCAACACAATTGAATAAACAGCAACCCTACAGCAACCGGCCAAAAGGAAGAGAGAGCAGAACGGCAAGAGATCAGAAACAACACCACCAGGAGAGCAAACCAGAAACGTCACCACCGGGAGAGCAAACCAGAACGTGCAACCTCCTGCAAGCAAACCAGAAACACGTCCTGCAAGCAAACCAGAAACACGTCCTGCAAGCAAACCAGAAACACATCCTGCAGGCAAACCAGAAACGCCTCCTGTAAGCAAACCAGAAACACATCCTGCAACCAAACCAGAAACGCACAACCAGCAAGAGGAGAAATAAGAAACAGACCACCCGGAAGAGAAGACAGCAGACCTGGTATCCGTGAGACCACCCGGAAGAGAAGACAGCAGACCTGGTATCCGTGAGACCACCCGGAAGAGAAGACAGCAGACTAGAAGCGTGAGGCAGGCCGAGAGACGTGAACCAGAAAAACCAGTAGTGTGAGGCAGGCCAAGAGACGTGAAATAGCAGACTAGGAGTGTGAGACCAGAACGTGCAACGACGTGACTGATCAGAAGTGTGGGGCAGGCTGTGAGACGTGAAACGGCAGACCAGAAGCTTGAGTGCAAGCTGTGAAACCGTGAGACGGTGAAAGCAGGAGCTGTGTGAGACAACCTAGAGAAGGAATTTGGCGAAGCATCAGAAAGAACTCAACGTATTTCTAGATTTCTTCAAGAGAGGTTAGAGAGCATTGCGGTGAACTTCTAAGCGGCAGTGGAGCAGCCTTTCAATTCAACAGAGGCAAGACAAGCTAGAAGAAGAGTAGACACAGTAAGTGACACTCTTTGTATTGTACTTGCTTAGTAATTGCAATAGTGAAAGGAGCAGAAGATTAAGACATCCATTGTAACTATAATTCTCAAGTATAGTGGATAGTCTCGGTAAGGGAGAGTCCCTACCACCGTGGATGTACGTCACGTTGACGGAACCACGTAAATCTCGTGTGTCCTTATTTTGCTTTACATTCTGTGTTTTGAATTAAGTTGTGAACGCAGCTAAAGTATCAGCCAACCCATAACCTAACGAAGACCTAAACAAGAACATCTAAATTGTCTATTAGGCAAGGTGTCTGAAAGGTGACTTTGGGGACTATTGTGATTAGTAGGTAGCAATAGATCTACCTTAGTCGAATCTGAGAAAGAGTTCGCTTTTAAGAAGAGATTGAAGTTGTTCACTTTCCTGCGAATTGTGAATTGTGGTGATACTGATTCACCCCCCCTCTCAGTATCACAAACTAGTAGATTCTAGGGTGAAGTTGGGAACTTCAATTGGTATCAGAGCACTGGTTCACCAAGATAAAGCTTAACAGCTTGGTGTACTAGTTTGAAGAGCTCCAGAAGTTTTAACTTGTTTAGCATACTGAGAAATGGACGCCGGTAACAGCACCAGCACTACTTGCAGCAAGAAGGTTCCAATCTTCAACAGAACCAACTACCATATGTGGAGAGCGAGAATGCAGGTGGTATTTGCAACCATGGGCATGAACGTGGTGAAATCTGTACAGGAGGGTTTTGAGCCTCCAGAAGAAGGTAAAGATCCAACCCCAGAGGAATTAAGACAGTTTGAGATAAATGGGAAGGCCTCAAATGTCATCATTTCAGCATTGACAGATGCTGAATATGCTAAAGTTATGGACTGCAAATCTGCCAAGGAGATATGGGACAGATTGCAGAAAGTCTATGAAGGTGATGGCAGAATGAAGGAGGCCAAGCTTCAAGTTTTCAAGGAGAGATATGAATCTCTCAGAATGCAGAAAAATGAGACAGTCCAAGAGTTCTTCACCAGGGTTATTGATGCTGTAAACGATCTTAGAAGTCATGGGAAGAACAAGAAGGACTCATCTATTGTGAAGAAAATTCTGAGAATTCTGCCTGAGAGGTTTGCCTCAAAGGTGGCAGCCATAGAGGAGAGTAGAGATCTCAATTCCATGTCTCTGCATGATCTCCAATGCAATCTCATTGCATATGAGATGAGAATAAAGTCAACTGAGAGCTCCTCAACGTCAAAGGTATCAAAGGAGGCAGCTTTCAAAGCTATGAAACACTTGAAGATAAAAGAAGAGGAAGAATCATCCAGCGAGGATGATGATGATGATGAGGAAGAAAGTGAAGGTGAAGTGTTGGCATACTTCACAAGGAAATTCAAAAGGGGGTCTAAGAAGGGAAAAGGACAGTTGTCCTTGAGATGTTATCGTTGTGGACAGACTGGACACTTTGCTTCTCAGTGCAAAGTGAAACTTGATGATGGAGATGAGGATGGTGATGATGAGCAGAATTCAAAATGGAGAAGACCATCATTCAAGTCAAGGAAGTCCAGCAAGAAGACTGCTAGCCCACAGAAGAAGAGGAGAGGCTCATTCAAGAGTTATGTGAGCCAGACAAAAGAAGCCGATGAGGAGGAAGATGTAGACTCATCAGATGAGCATGCCTTTATGGCATCAACTCAAGGTGGTAGTTCAACCTCTGAAGAGGAAGAGGAGGTTGATGAAGAAGAACCAGATTTTGAAGCTGAGTTGGAAGTAGCTTCAAAGGAGATAATCAGAAGGGGCAGAACCATAAGAAGGTTAGAGGCCCACATAAAACAAGTTGAAGCAAAGTCTGAGGAAGCTGAAAGTCAAAAGGATGAAATAAGGGATGAACATATTGACTTGAAGAGAAGATTTGAAGAACATATCAAAATATGTGAAGACCTTACTATGGAGCTTGGCTCAAGGACTTCAACAATTGAAGAAATGGAGATAGAGTTGCTGAGACTTCAGCAACAACTCAAAAGGAGTGAAGAGAACGTGCAGAAGCTTGAAATGATAAGAGAAACAAGTTCTGCAAGAGAAAAGAAGAATGAAGAGAAAGTGCAGCAATCTGAGGCTGCATTGCCTAAAGATAATAAGAATGTGCCATAGAAGTTGAAAGAGAAGGTTGTGACTCAGGAGAAGATAGCTGAGAATAAAGAGGATTTGAAGAAGCAACCTAGGGTGGCAAACAAAAATGAAGAAAAGAAGATCAGCCAGCAAAGGGCTATGGCTGAACAGAAGAAGGAGAAAAAGGTAGCTGAAATGAAAGCCACACAAGCAAAGAAGCCAGCCACGTTGCCTACACAGCAAGTAATGAACAAAAGAAAACAAGCTGTGATTAGACCCAAGAAGAGGCAGTTTCAAGGTCACTGTCTTTATTGTGGAGTTTGGGGTCATAAGGCAAGTAACTGCTGGTGGAGAAGGCCAGTATATGTCTCCAACTTGAGAAGATATGATGCTGTATACAGGGGGAGACAATACAAAATTCAGAGGAGAACACCTGTCGTGAGTTCTTGCACATACTGTAAAAAGCAAGGACACACTGACAAGGATTGTTGGTGGAAGCCCAAACCAGTGGTTTCAAAGAACAAGTTTGCTATATTGGGAGACTTGGAACAGTGTGAAAGGTGTGGGCAGGATGACCATAATGCCAAGAGATGCATGACACTTCTCCCTGAGCAAGAGAAGGCACTCAATGGCATAGTGAAAACAAGCGGTGTAGTCAAAGCTGAGAAAAGGAGAAAGCTATCTTCCAGCCAATTCAAAAGAAGGAATATAAAGCTAAAAGGGAGGTGGCTAATATAGCTGAAATTGCACTCAAAGCTGACTACAAGGATAAGCAGTGGATCCTTGACAGTGGATGCACTTCACACATGACGGGAGACAAGAGTAAATTGTCAAAGCTAAACAAGTCAGAGAAGGCAGAGTCAAGTTTGGCAATGATGATTCACTCAACATCAGTGGTCAAGGGTCAGTAAATATTGGAAAAGGAAAGCTGAAAGATGTTCTGCATGTTGAAGGACTCAGATATAATCTAGCATCTGTCAGCCAACTATGCAATGAAGACCAANAAGGGAGGCCAAGCTTCAGTTTTCAAGGAGAGATATGAATCTCTCAGAATGCAGAAAAATGAGACAGTCCAGAGTTCTTCACCAGGGTTATTGATGCTGTAAACGATCTTAGAAGTCATGGGAAGAACAAGAAGGACTCATCTATTGTGAAGAAAATTCTGAGAATTCTGCCTGAGAGGTTTGCCTCAAAGGTGGCAGCCATAGAGGAGAGTAGAGATCTCAATTCCATGTCTCTGCATGATCTCCAATGCAATCTCATTGCATATGAGATGAGATAAAGTCAACTGAGAGCTCCTCAACGTCAAAGGTATCAAAGGAGGCAGCTTTCAAAGCTATGAAACACTTGAAGATAAAGAAGAGGAAGAATCATCCAGCGAGGATGATGATGATGATGAGGAAGAAAGTGAAGGTGAAGTGTTGGCATACTTCACAAGGAAATTCAAAAGGGGGTCTAAGAAGGGAAAAGGACAGTTGTCCTTGAGATGTTATCGTTGTGGACAGACTGGACACTTTGCTTCTCAGTGCAAAGTGAAACTTGATGATGGAGATGAGGATGGTGATGATGAGCAGAATTCAAAATGGAGAAGACCATCATTCAAGTCAAGGAAGTCCAGCAAGAAGACTGCTAGCCCACAGAAGAAGAGGAGAGGCTCATTCAAGAGTTATGTGAGCCAGACAAAAGAAGCCGATGAGGAGGAAGATGTAGACTCATCAGATGAGCATGCCTTTATGGCATCAACTCAAGGTGGTAGTTCAACCTCTGAAGAGGAAGAGGAGGTTGATGAAGAAGAACCAGATTTTGAAGCTGAGTTGGAAGTAGCTTCAAAGGAGATAATCAGAAGGGGCAGAACCATAAGAAGGTTAGAGGCCCACATAAAACAAGTTGAAGCAAAGTCTGAGGAAGCTGAAAGTCAAAAGGATGAAATAAGGGATGAACATATTGACTTGAAGAGAAGATTTGAAGAACATATCAAAATATGTGAAGACCTTACTATGGAGCTTGGCTCAAGGACTTCAACAATTGAAGAAATGGAGATAGAGTTGCTGAGACTTCAGCAACAACTCAAAAGGAGTGAAGAGAACGTGCAGAAGCTTGAAATGATAAGAGAAACAAGTTCTGCAAGAGAAAAGAAGAATGAAGAGAAAGTGCAGCAATCTGAGGCTGCATTGCCTAAAGATAATAAGAATGTGCCATAGAAGTTGAAAGAGAAGGTTGTGACTCAGGAGAAGATAGCTGAGAATAAAGAGGATTTGAAGAAGCAACCTAGGGTGGCAAACAAAATGAAGAAAAGAAGATCAGCCAGCAAAGGGCTATGGCTGAACAGAAGAAGGAGAAAAAGGTAGCTGAAATGAAAGCCACACAAGCAAAGAAGCCAGCCACGTTGCCTACACAGCAAGTAATGAACAAAAGAAAACAAGCTGTGATTAGACCCAAGAAGAGGCAGTTTCAAGGTCACTGTCTTTATTGTGGAGTTTGGGGTCATAAGGCAAGTAACTGCTGGTGGAGAAGGCCAGTATATGTCTCCAACTTGAGAAGATATGATGCTGTATACAGGGGGAGACAATACAAAATTCAGAGGAGAACACCTGTCGTGAGTTCTTGCACATACTGTAAAAAGCAAGGACACACTGACAAGGATTGTTGGTGGAAGCCCAAACCAGTGGTTTCAAAGAACAAGTTTGCTATATTGGGAGACTTGGAACAGTGTGAAAGGTGTGGGCAGGATGACCATAATGCCAAGAGATGCATGACACTTCTCCCTGAGCAAGAGAAGGCACTCAATGGCATAGTGAAAACAAGCGGTGTAGTCAAAGCTGAGAAAAAGGAGAAAGCTATCTTCCAGCCAATTCAAAAGAAGGAATATAAAGCTAAAAGGGAGGTGGCTAATATAGCTGAAATTGCACTCAAAGCTGACTACAAGGATAAGCAGTGGATCCTTGACAGTGGATGCACTTCACACATGACGGGAGACAAGAGTAAATTGTCAAAGCTAAACAAGTCAAGAGAAGGCAGAGTCAAGTTTGGCAATGATGATTCACTCAACATCAGTGGTCAAGGGTCAGTAAATATTGGAAAAGGAAAGCTGAAAGATGTTCTGCATGTTGAAGGACTCAGATATAATCTAGCATCTGTCAGCCAACTATGCAATGAAGACCATAAAGTGATATTCACAAAAACAGGTTGCCAAGTAAAGAGTAAAGAAGGCAATACTGTTGCAGCTGGGAAAAGAACAGCTGGAAATTTATATGTAATTGATGAGGACAAGACAAACAGCTGTTTACTTACAAAAGAAGAAGAAAATCAACTCTGGCATCGGAGGCTGGGACACTTAACACAGAAGAACATGAGGAAGCTGACCACTACTCATGCAATCAGAGACATTCCAGACCTTAAGAGAGAGAGGGAGTATGTCTGCTCAGCATGCTCTAAAGGAAAACAGGTCAGAAAGCAGTATAAGACCAAAGAGGTCAGTTCTAAAGCAGTGCTTGACATTGTGCATACTGATTTGTGTGGGCCGATGAGAACAAAAGGGTTGAATGGTGAGAGGTACTTCATCTTGTTTGTTGATGATTATTCTAGAAGGACCTGCATCATGCACCTCACACATAAGTCAGAAGTTTTGAAATGCTTCAAGAGATACAGAAGATTGGCTGAAAATGAGAGTGGAAAGAAGATCAAAGTATTGAGGTCAGATCAAGGCACTGAATTCACAAATGGAGCTTTTGAAGATTACCTTGAGAAGCATGGAATTCACCATCAGATGGCAGCAGCAAGAACTCCTCAACAGAACGGGGTGGTAGAGAGGAAAAATAGAGCTGTGGTTGAAATGGCAAGAACTCTACTGCTGGAATCCAAGCTTCACACAAGATTTTGGACAGAAGCAACATTTACAGCCGTGCACCTATTGAACAGAGTTTCACTAAGGCCCAATACTGATAAGACTCCATATGAGCTATGGAGTGGGAAGAAGACAACAGCCAAGTATCTTAGAATCTTTGGCAGCCCATGTTTTGTGAAGAACAAGGAGCAAAACTTGGGAAAATTCCATGCTAGGTCAGATGAAGGCATCTTTGTGGGATACTCAGCAAAGACAAAAGGTTACAGAGTTTTTCTACATAAACTGGGAAAAGTGGTCACTTCCAGTGATGTGAGAATAGATGAAAACTGGAAAACAACGCATAATGGAGAAGCTGAGGATGGTGAAGAAGATGACTTCAAGATAGATGAAGAATCTGACCAACATGAAGAAGTGGGAAAAGAAGTAAGTTCAGACTCAGAGAAGAGTGAGTCTGAAGATGAAGAAAGAGATTCTCTTGCAACTAAGACTGTGCAAGAAAGAAAGACAAAGAAGACATGGACCAGTGCTCATCAAGGAAATCAGATAATAGGTGACCCATCAGCAGGAGTTACAACAAGAAGAAGAATTGTGGGAGCTACTGCTTTACTCTCACAAGTTGAACCTAAATCTGTTGAAGAGGCTGCACAAGACAAAGCATGGATCAAAGCTATCAATGAGGAGCTAGATCAAATCGAGAAGAATGAAACATGGGAGCTAGTTCCAAGACCCACTAACAAGAATGTCATAGGAACAAAATGGGTGTTTAAAAATAAACACAATGAGGATGGCAAGGTGGTGAGGAACAAGGCTAGGCTGGTTTGCAAAGGCTACACTCAGATAGAAGGAGTAGATGTTGATGAAACTTTTGCACCAGTAGCAAGGTTGGAAACTATCAGAATGTTCTTAGCTTTGGCAGCACATAAGAGGTATAAAGTTTACCAGATGGATGTGAAATCAGCCTTTTTGAATGGGCTCCTAAAAGAAGAAGTGTATATTGAACAACCCGATGGAGTACAAATCAGTGAGGATGAGACACATGTGTGCAAGCTGAAGAAAGCCTTGTATGGCCTTAAACAAGCCCCAAGAGCATGGTATAGCAGGCTGGACGCGTATTTGAGAAGGTTGAACTTCAAAAGAGGAACAGTTGATAATAACCTATATGTGTTCAACTCAGAGAAAGGCCAACTGATAACCATAGTATATGTAGATGACATCATCTTTGGAGGGGATCACTCTGCGCTATGCCAAGAATTTGCACAGAAGATGAGTGAGGAATTTGAGATGTCATTGATTGGAGAAATGACTTACTTTCTTGGATTACAAATAAAACAATGTGAAGAAGGTATTTTTATTTCTCAGACAAAATATGCCAAAGAGATGCTGAAAAAGTTTGGCATGGAGGATAGCAGACCTGTCTGTACCCCTATGACAGTGGACTGCAAGTTAACAAAAGATCAGGAAGGAAGGAGTACAAGCCCTACAGAATACAGGAAGATGATAGGGAGCCTTCTGTACCTTACAGTATCAAGGCCTGATCTCATGCAAGCTGTGTGCATCGCCAGCAGATTCCAAGCTGATCCTAAGGAATCTCATGTGTTGGCAGTGAAAAGAATCCTAAGATACCTCAAGGGGACACTGGAAATGGGCTTGTGGTATCCTGCCATGGATTCTGTAAAACTACGAGTATACACTGATGCAGACTGGGCAGGAAGCACAGATGATAGAAAATCAACCAGTGGCTGCAGCTTCTACTTGGGTTCAAAGTGTGTTGCATGGCTAAGTAGAAAGCAAAACAGTGTTGCTTTGAGCACAGCGGAGGCTGAGTATATGGCTGCTTGTGCAGCATGTACTCAGGTGATATGGATGCAAAGACAATTGGCCGATTTGGGTGTTAAAGTGAAGTTACCAGTGAGTGTACTTTGTGATAATCAAAGTGCAATTGATCTTAGCAAGAATCCAGTTCAACATTCAAGGAGCAAGCATATTGACATCCGGTATCACTTTATCAAGGATCAAGTGGAAGAGGGCACAATTCAGTTGGAGTATGTTGGTACTAAAGATCAAATCTCAGATATTCTAACTAAACCTTTGTCCACAGAGCTGTTTGAAAAGCACAGAATGAGTCTGTCTGTGCAAATGCCTCCTCAAGCCTGAAGTTCAGGTGAATCCTCCATCTCTACTTTGCAAGTTTTTCAAATTTGTAATTGGTTGGCAAAGGGGGAGAGAAGCAACAGTGCAGGGGGAGTTGTTAAGGAAGGGGGAGTGCATATTTAGGGGGAGTTGTAATCCATCTGCTTCTGGATTGTTACTCCAAGAAGATTATGAAAGACTGCTGCATAATGGCTTTTGTTATGAATGTTGCCAACAATTACAAAGGGGGAGATTGTTCTTCCCACAGCCTTGTATGGGTTGTAATTGTTGTCAACTAGGGTTAAGTGTGCAAGAGAGTAAAGTCATATGGAAGGGCAGTAAAGTCACATGGAAGGGCAAGAAAGTAAATCTGCCGCGTAAGGGCAAGAACGTAAATCCGCCATGTAAGCCCTATTAGGGTTTTATGGAAGAGAGTATATAAAGGCCTTGGAAGACAAAACTAGGGCAGAGGGCCAACACAATTGAATAAACAGCAACCCTACAGCAACCGGCCAAAAGGAAGAGAGAGCAGAACGGCAAGAGATCAGAAACAACACCACCAGGAGAGCAAACCAGAAACGTCACCACCGGGAGAGCAAACCAGAACGTGCAACCTCCTGCAAGCAAACCAGAAACACGTCCTGCAAGCAAACCAGAAACACGTCCTGCAAGCAAACCAGAAACACATCCTGCAGGCAAACCAGAAACGCCTCCTGCAAGCAAACCAGAAACACATCCTGCAACCAAACTAGAAACGCACAACCAGTAAGAGGAGAAATAAGAAACAGACCACCCGGAAGAGAAGACAGCAGACCTGGTATCCGTGAGACCACCCGGAAGAGAAGACAGCAGACTAGAAGCGTGAGGCAGGCCGAGAGACGTGAACCAGAAAAACCAGTAGTGTGAGGCAGGCCAAGAGACGTGAAATAGCAGACCAGGAGTGTGAGACCAGAACGTGCAACGGCGTGACTGATCAGAAGCGTGGGGCAGGCTATGAGACGTGAAACGGCAGACCAGAAGCTTGAGTGCAAGCTGTGAAACCGTGAGACGGTGAAAGCAGGAGCTGTGTGAGACAACCTAGAGAAGGAATTTGGCGAAGCATCAGAAAGAACTCAACGTATTTCTAGATTTCTTCAAGAGAGGTTAGAGAGCGTTGCGGTGAACTTCTAAGCGGCAGTGGAGCAGCCTTTCAATTCAACAGAGGCAAGACAAGCTAGAAGAAGAGTAGACACAGTAAGTGACACTCTTTGTATTGTACTTGCTTAGTAATTGCAATAGTGAAAGGAGCAGAAGATTAAGACATCCATTGTAACTATAATTCTCAAGTATAGTGGATAGTCTCGGTAAGGGAGAGTCCCTACCACCGTGGATGTACGTCACGTTGACGGAACCACGTAAATCTCGTGTGTCCTTATTTTGCTTTACATTCTGTGTTTTGAATTAAGTTGTGAATGCAGCTAAAGTATCAGCCAACCCATAACCTAACGAAGACCTAAACAAGAACATCCAAATTGTCTATTAGGCAAGGTGTCTGAAAGGTGACTTTGGGGACTATTGTGATTAGTAGGTAGCAATAGATCTACCTTAGTCGAATCTGAGAAAGAGTTCGCTTTTAAGAAGAGATTGAAGTTGTTCACTTTCTTGCGAATTGTGAATTGTGGTGATACTGATTCACCCCCCTCTCAGTATCACAAACTAGTAGATCCTAGGGTGAAGTTGGGAACTTCAACAACACAAATAAGCAAAGGCAATAAACAATCAGATACATACAAAGATAAAGCAATTATTGATAAGAGTATAAAGTTAAGATAAAGGTTACTATATGAGCTTAAGCACTTCATTCTTTTATGTCATTATTATCCAAACAGTAAGATAATTTCATAATTTCCAAAGGTCTTTTGCTTGGTTGGTGACAATTCTCCTTTTTACCTATGAAATAATTCATGTAGTATATTTTGGCAACTAAACTTGCTTTGGTCCATATGGGATATTTCACTCCTTGTAGACTTCTTTTAAGATCGCAAAGGGTCACACGTTGCCAAAGAAGTCTACAAGGAGTTACCTCTTCTTTCATTGTCGTGAAATCTAAGTCAACTCTTACATCACTTTCTGAGTCACAATTTAATTCACTTGAATCATTCCACTTTGACTTGAGGGCCTTTTAACTAACTTCTTATCTGTCCTTTTCTTTTTTATTTGGACAATTAAAGGCAATGTAACCAAAACTTGTTATAGCCATAGTAAATAATTTCATCTTTCACCACATTGCATTTGTGTGGTCTTTTGCCCTGTTATCCTTTTCTCTTCACAATAGCCATCTTTACTAGCATAGCCATCTTTCCATCTTTTTTTTTCTTAGAGTAGGATAAACTCTTATCTTTATCATCATTCCCATTTATCGAGAAGGTTTTGAATGCCACTCTTTTCTCCTTCTACATTAGCTTCTTGTTGAAGGTCATCTTAGGTTAACAAAGAGCCAATTAATTCATCTGAGCCTAATTCATTTAGGTCCTAGGATTCATATATGGCAATTACCTTAGAGTTCCAATACTCAAGTGATGATCTCAATAACTTCTTTATGAGCTATAATGTATTTAGCTACTTTTTAGAGTTCTAATACTCAAGTGATGATCTCAATAACTTCTTTATGAGCTATAATGTATTTAGCTACTTTTCAAAGTTCATGAAAAGATTAATAATATTGATGAACCTCATGAAGTCTAATACCACTTATTGGTCATAGTAGTAACACAAGAAGGAGATAAGTGAATTTAGTTAAAATGGTCAAGGTCATTCAATTCTTAAGTATCCTAAATTCAAACCAATCAACCACAATAATAAACAATAATAAAGAATCACAAATGAGTAAATGCACATTAGAAAATAAAGATAGCTAGTAATAAAGAGAGTGTATAATGATTTATAGTGGTTCGGTTTAAATTGGAAGCCTATGTCCACTCCTCAAGATTCCCTCTTTGAGAGATCAATCCATTAATCCTTTCTTCTTTTCTAGGGTGAAGAAAACGCTTTACATAATAGGTCCCTCAACCTTGAATCACACAAAAATTTTGTGAAACTTTACACTAAGACACATATCCTTCACAACTCTAGAGCTTACAAACTTGAATACATCTCAACTTAGAGCACATTTGTTTTTTTCACAATCTCAACTCTTCTTTTTTGATCACACATTAAAACTCTCTAGCATTATCTCTTCTTCTCTTTATTATTCAAGGTGTGTAACAAATAGTACAAATACTCTTTTATAGACTACAAATGCTAAATTGGTCATTATCATTGCAATTTAGAAATTTATTTCCTAAAGTATCAATTGACCATAGCACCTGATTGATGGACCAATCCAAACTTTTTGCTAAGATTCTTCTTTCTATAGTTTTTTTTTTACATCAGTCAATAGCATCAATTAGTTGATTGATCTAAAATTTTTGAAACTTTTCAACTTTTAACACTTTATGTCTTTTTGTCACATCTATCCACCATAGCACATGGTCTAATTAACCAATACAAACATTTTTCTAATACTAGCTCTCTCTAGTTTCTTTAGCCTTCTTAAGTTATATAGTCAACCATAGCAATAGGTCTAATTAACTAGTGCTAACTTTCTACCAAACTTCAGAATCCATTGATTCTTTCCTTCATTTCCTTGAGATCTCTCATGATCTTTTCTAAAACCTTTCTAAAAATAAAAATTTGACAAAAGCTATAAGATTTTTGACAAACAATTAGCTCATTTCAAATTCAAAATTCAATGACCTTGATATATATAGGATGATCAAATATCAACTTTCCATAATAAGTACAAATCATATAAATGCTTAATCATAGATACACAAATCATCTAATCATAGGGGCCCTATGAAAAACTACCAAACAAGGTGCATAATCTTAATAGTTTTTTTTTTCAAAATTTTTAGTGCAAAAGAACATTGTAAAAAGCATCCAAACATTTTCTAAAAAATTCTAAACCCTTTTTGAAAATTTGTCATCATTGCATAACATTACTATAAAAAGCATTTGAATTTTTTTGAACACTTTTCACAAATTTCCTTATTGTGAAGGATTACCATAAAAATTATCCAAATAGTTTCCTAAAAATTCCAAATACTTTTCAAGGGTTCAATGTAAGGGATCATGATTAAAATCATCCTAAAACTTATCCCATATTATCTCCTAAAGTAGGAATCTTTGATAAAATTATGATATAAACCTAGCATATCCCTAATTAGCACATGAAGTCTTTGTTAAAAAAAAAATGTCCTTTCCCTTTTAAATTTTATTTTGGTCTAAAAATAGTTAAAGCTAAGCCTAGGAGACCACTAGAATAGATATAATTAAATAATAAGATAGATATATCAACTTTAATTGTTTGAAGAATAATAATGTCATATTCATATGCATTTTTATTGTTCCTCACACTCTCCCCTCTCCCATCTTACCTAAACCTTTCTATCTTGTCCAAATTCCTCAAAAATCAAGTGTTTGTGCATTCATGACAAATATTAGCTTATATGTTATAAGAGGGAGAAGAGAAAATAAAATATTAGTAGGAAAGAGCACAAAAGTAAAGTCAGATGAATAGTGACACTATCATTTGCAATGGGTGTCTGAGTTGGTCATATAATTTGCCAAAAGTAATCAAACCATTGAACCCTGATGAATCTCAGTTACATAAGCTAAGTCTTATTAGTTTATAAGATAGGGCAGTCATATAAATTGATGGTTTATGGTGTTTTAATTGCATATGAAATGGTTGGTGGTGAATCTAAGTCATCTAAGGTCATTTCTATGGCATTAAGGTCCCTATGTTTCTAAATATAATCCTAGGCATGGTACTAGCCAAACAAGTGGTAAGGATAGGTAAGGCTATGCACTTATGAGCAGAGAATTCACCTTAATCTTTGATATCTATCAATATAATAGGTGCATCCATTGTCGAAGGCCCATCACCATCTTGTTCATTTAACGAGGTCTATCTACATCCTTCTTTGTTTGTCGCATTTTATCCCTTTCCCCCTCTAAGGGTGTGTCGTGACAATATGAAATTGATAATCTTTGCAACATAGTGTGAAATATAAATGTTGATATGTGCAAGTCATTAGTTTCGATTAAAGAAGTTTTAATAAAAGCATTGTCAATTTTATGAAAGAGAAAACTAACCTTTTGTTTTGAAATTTCAGTTCAATAATAGTTTAGATTGATGTGTTGTCTTGTAATTGCCATATGCATTGTGATATGTGTGCAATGTAACTTTTTGGTTTTATTATTGCAAAGCATTTGGAAGAGTAGAATTTGTGTTGCAATCTCTAAAGGATTCAAAAAATCATAGAAAAAGCAATGATAATGAGTGTGTTTGCTATCAAATATGTACCTTCAAATGACCTTTTAGGCATATTAATTATTATCACTTTTTTACTTTCTTTGTAGATTGTTTTCATCTAATTAAAGGATTATTTATGACAGGTGTGAAGGTGGTTAGTGGAGTAATGGAAGAAAATGTTTGTGATGCTAGCTCCTTTATTTTAGAAGAAAGTAATAATAATAATAATAATAATAATGGCAAGGGGTTCCAAATAGCGGCTAACTCAGGAATAACTACTAACTAGGTTAGAGTAGAGGCATCTGTAGTTTGAGTAGTATTGAAGAACATCAAGGAGTTATATGATTCCTATAAGAGTTATGTTAGAGCAATTGAGTTCAAAATTGCAAAGTGGGGTATAAGGAAAGATGAGTTTACAAGGTAGCATAAGTGGCATACCATAATGTGTAGTAAAGGAAAGGAACATAAAGAAAAAGGCTTTAATTAGTTGTCTTAGAGGCCTAATGGAAGATATCAATGTAAGGCTAGATTTATTGTGTAAAGATTGAGGCACTATAAATAATTAGAAAGGTTATTTTAAAGCATGATGAGATTCATTGAGGTGTCAATGTATGAAGGCTTCTAAGGATCCATTAAGCATTCAAGAAGGGCAGATGACAAGTTTCAGAGTAAAACCAATTGAGGATATTTGGGCCAACCAAATAATAAATGGTGTAAATCCAAACTTAAAAGAGGACCAAGACTTCGTTAATATAATTGAAGTACTTAATGGACCAGAGTTAAGTAATCAAATTTATTCTTGAGTAGGAGTTTGTTATAATGTATGAAATCTACTCTTACGTAGGAGTTTGTTATGAAATAGGAATGTTCTTTTATTTAAGAGTATATCATTGTCTCTACTTTTAGGGTTAAGATTGTTATTTCAGCCTTTAAATAGGTTTGATTTCATTATTAAAAGAAATAGATCATTGGTGAACAAAAATTGAAAATTTTATCTTTCGATTCTTCATTGAACTTTGTAAACTTATCAAAGTTATTGTCTTGTAGCATTTCAACCTGACTTATCACTACCAAATCCCTTTTTTTTATAGTGTGACATCCATATCCTTCTTTATACCTTTGGTTTGTACTCATTTGAACATTAAGTCTAAGTTTATACATTAAGTCCATGTTCCTTTGAACATTGAGTCAACATTTTACTTTTGTTAAACTTAATTTAACTTTCTTAGAGTTTTGAATTTCTTATTTTTCCTATGGGTTTTGTTGTGCTCTTTGGGGTTTACATTAGTTGGTATCAGAGTTTTAGGGTTTAAATTAGGTTTACTTATCTAAATTTGCATTTTTCTCTTATTCTTCTTCTTAGCTACCTTTTATAACCTTTTGTTCTTTAAATCCACCAAACCCTAGTTTATCGTTTATTGTCTTTATATTTGTACAAAAAAAAAAAGAATAAAACTAAAACAAAGATGAAACAGAGAAAAATAAGAGTGACAAAAAAACCAAAAAAAAACACACACTTTAAGGTAATAACTTAATGGTTTGATCAACGTAGTCACAATAATGATATAGTCCTTTTAACTCTACTTCCACAATCTATCTTCTTATTCTACTATCCAAGTAATTATTTCCTTTAAATCTACTTCATTAAATTTATTTTCTTTGATGTCCTTTTTTCATTTTCTAATTTATTGTTTTACATTAGGCCAATTATGTCCTACTTATTTTATTTTGTTAATTGGTTCAACTAAGATTAATCTTCTTAATTTATATTGTTTAGCTCCTTAAAGAGCTAAAAAAGAAAGTTAAGAGTGGTAAAAGGAAAGAGTGTGAGCTCATTATAAAAAAAGCCACAAAAGAGAAGTAAACACGAAGTTAAGTAACAATAATTAAGAGAAGTACGTAAAGGAGTTCATGTGAGGTTATTTATAATATTTTTGGTACAAGTAATGATTTGAGGACAAATCATTTTAAGGAAAGGGGGAATGATGAGATTCATAAAGGTACTGATGCATAAAGGGCTTTTAGGAATCCATTGAGCATTTAAGAAGGACCAATGACACGTTTCAGAGTTAGTAAGATGAAAAAAATTACTAAAGGGTTTGATTGAAGATATTTGGGCTAACCTTTTAACAAATAGTTTGAATTCAAACTTGAAAGAGAACTAAGGCTTCATTAATATGATTGGAGTATTTAATAGGTCAAGGTAAGTAATAAAACTCACTTCTAAGTAGGAGGAAATCCACTCCTAAGTAAGAATTTATTATAAAGTAGGAGTTTATGATAAGATAGGAGTGTTTATATATTTTTAGGAGTTTATCATTACCTCTATTTTTAGGGTTACAGTTGTTACTTCTACTTATAAATAGACTTGATTTCATTTTAAAGAGATAGGTCATCGGTGAAAAAGAAATCAGAATTCTCTCTTTTAGTTCTTCATTAAACTTTGCAAACTTATCAAGATTATTGCCTTATGGTATTCCAACCTCACTTATCACTCCCAAATCCCTTATCTCTAGAGTGTGACATCTATATCTTTCTTTATACCTTTGGCTTGTATTCCTTTGAATATTGGTCTAGGTTTATACCTTTGGTTCATTTTTTTTTTTTAATATTGGGTCAACGTTTTACTTTTGTTAGACCTAATTTAACTTTCATGGGATTTTGAATTCCTTATTTTACTTATGGGTTTCATTGTGCTCTTTGAAGTTCACATCAAAGCATAATCATGAAATTACACCATCTGTATCTTGATTCATAAGGCAACAACAGGTAATAGACTGCTATATAAAGTGGCTTCTAGAAGAAATTACATGGTTGAGATAGAACTTGCTTATAATGTGAAGTCAATTGTATCCTAGACAAGGGGACAATAGGAGATGCCTTGTCTGAGTTTTGAGTTAAGGAATCATGTCAACAAAATTTACAAGCTAAATTTGATAAAGGGTGATGCTAAAGCAGTGTACTAGATGTTGACAAGGTTGTAGAATGCAAATAGTGATTTCTAATATTTCATAAAACTAGAAAAGGAGGATCATTTGAAACATGTATTTTAGGTTGATGCAAGGTGTAGGGCTACATATAAAGAGTTTTGTGGTGTCATTTCCAATGATGACTTATTATGTCAAGAAATATGGCATGCCATCTGCTGTGTTTCTTGGTGTAAACCACTGCAGTCAATCCATTCTCCTCAGATATGCTCTCTTAAACAATAAGAAGACGAGTACCTTTATTTGGTTGTTTTAGATGTAGTTGGACTCATGGGAGGCAAGCATCTGAAAGCCGTAGTCATTGATCAATGAAGAGCCATAGGGACGCCTACTAAGTATTCCTAAACATGAGGCATTGGTAGTGTATATGGCTTATTCTTTGTAAATTTCCAATGAAGCTAGCAAATAACACCAATTATGGGCCTGTGAAAGAAGCATTTATGGATGCAGCTTTTGATTCTCTTACTATTAGTGAGTTGAAGAAAGATGGGGCACAATGGTAACTACGTTTCAACTTGAGGGAAATAAATGGCTAACTTTTTTTTGTTCAATAGGAGATGTAAATAAATGCTAGCATATATGTAATCATCCTTTTGGACCGGGATGTCTTTGATATAAAGATTTGAACACTTGATGGTTTTGTATGTTCTCAAACCAGTTTACAACAATTTATACAGGAATAAGAATTGGCAGTGAATGATAAAATAGAAAAGGAAGCATAAAAAGATTTCTCTCAAGTCATTCATAGATCCCACGTGTGACATGATGGGAATTCGAGTTACAACCTTGTAGAGTCTACATAAACAAGATTTTAAGGTTAGTACAAAAGCAAATAGTTGATATAATGCATTGTGACCTTAAAGAGAATATTGTGGAGAGATCTAAAACTACATTTGAGGTGACAAACACGTTAACTATTTTAAGTGTGAAGAGAAAGTGTTTGAAGTTTCCTTTGATGCAAACAGTATTGAAGTTAAATGCAATTGTAAACTTTTTGAGTTTCGGGGGTATTTTGTGTGCCCATGTGTTTAAGGTGTTCACTGGTAAAGATATGGACGTTATTTCGAAGAGATATATTTTGTGCCGATGGAGAAAGGATATGGGTCGTTATCATTACATGATAAAGGTTGGCAGTAATAATCCTTAAATTGATTTTAGTCTAATAAAACAATTGGAAAAGTTTTATACTCCTTCATTTATATTACTGTCGATGGCTTGGAAAAGTTTGAATTCTTAATAAAAGGTCATAAGGAGCAATACTTGAGGTTGGACAAGTGGACGCTGAATTTTCTCACTTTAGGGTCGACAATAATGCTGCTTCCACCAAGAGATATGGTGCTGAGGTTGGGGGTGATGAGAGCGGTGTTCAAAATAGAATTCATTACGAAGATCCAATTAGCGTCAAAAGACGGGAGTTGCCCAAGTCTAGCAGGTTGTTATTTGTAAGAGAGAAAGGAAGTGGCAGCAGACCAATAACTACAAGCTAGTCAAGGTTACCTAATAATCCAAGACAGACAATTGTATTAGCATCGGCGATTGAGTTGTAGCAAGAGGTGTGCAAAAACCAGTGTTCACTTTTTAGTTTGACGCTGTTCTATTGTGAATTTGATCTCCCTTATTAATATTTTTGTTGCGTGGAATATTTTCCTGTACCAAGTGATATGCATTTCATTGTGTTGTAGGCTAAGGTTGTCTAGCGCAACATGCAACTTTAACATCATCTCTCTAAGTAGTAGTGAATTAAGTAACGGCTATCAGGCATGGTAGTTACATAACGTAGCTATTTTGCCAAGCTCAAATTTTGTTTTGGTTTATTGTATACATGTGATTGTGACTCAACTGCTTGGTGAATGCAACATGGGTTTGCAAAAATGTTATGTAACAAAATGTGGAAAACTTGAGTGAATTGCAGTGTGTAGTATATATGCTGTTGAAGGAAACAATTCAATATTGTCTATTGGAATATGACAAATTTGACATCTCGAAACACAAAAGTATTGTGCTTTGCATTTTCGCTAGTGTTGTTTCATTTATTTGCTATATAATTGTTGGGGTGGCTTGATTTTGTCGGAATGAAAGCCACCTTTTATATGTGTGTCTACTTAAAGTATTTTTCATTTGAAAGTGAGAAACTTGTCTTACATTTAGTGTTAAAACTTCTCTTACTGAATCAGTTATGAGGTGAACTCGAAATGTGCTTCATTTTGAATTTTGTTTGAAGCAGTTTGTTGGTAATTTAGGGGTTTGATCTTATAATTCTCTAGTGTCCCCAATTGATTGAATGTCATTTTAATGAAATTGAACTATTCCTCTACTGTGTTTCCTAAAGTGGATAGGTTAGTCTAAGTGCAAAATGTCCCTATAATCAAGTGCGAGGGAAGGATTGATAACTAGTTCGTTGTTTGACAATGCACGTTTTTTTAGTTTAGGTCAAAAAGGTATAGTTGGAAGATGATTACTTAGGGCCTGTTTGGTATAGATACCGATTTCTGATTTTTGACTTCTTATTCATGCAAAAATCATAAATCATATTTGGCAAGTGTAACATGATTTTGTTTCTTCTTAAAACTGAAAGCATTTGTTTAGGAAAAAAATTGGTATTTGCAAACCAGAAAATGATGCTTTCTCCTGATTTCTAATTCTCAAAGTCCCACTCAATCTCAAATTAATTCTCCTTGTCTCGTCTTGTATATAGATCTCTTATTTCGCTTTTTATGCTTCTTATATTATTTCTATTTCTATCTTGTTTCTCTCACTAGCTTTTTTGAGTTTTTTTGACTTTCTACAAAATGGGATAAGAAAAGCCGAGAAAAGTGAACAAGAAGAAGAAGTTTCTAAGTTGCTATTTGTTTATAACATCCAATCAATACTAGATTCCCTAGAGCGCCATGACTCTCTAACTCATAGCCTTCTAATTTCTAATTCTCAAAGACCTACTTAGTCTTAAATTTATTCTCCTTGTCGTGTCTTGTATATAGATTTCTCATTTCACTGTTAACACTTCCTACATTATTTTTCTCTCTCTATCTTGTTTCTCTCATTAGCTTCTTTGAGTTTCGGTGACTTCTACGAAATGGGACAAGAAAATCTAAGAAGGGTTATATTGGACTTAGAGGAAAATAACAAGAAGAAGTTTCTGAGTTATTATTTGTTAATATCATCTAATCCATACTAGATTCCCCAAAGTGCCATGACTATCTGACTCATAGTTGTCGAACCCAATCCTATGTACTAAATCCTAGTCTTGGGTAGCTTCTCTCTCTTTCTTGCGCACAAGTTTCTTGATCTTTTTTTTGTTGAAAGTGATTCTTCTGGATCTAGCTATCATGATGTTTTGGGCTTTTATTTATTTATTTTGGTTGCCTAAAAGAAATATTCCCATTTGTTGTTATTGCTTTCTTTTTTAGTAAAGGCAAGTCTTTAGTGATGTCATGTACCCCGCTTTTCTGGCCTGATTAGAGCTAGTGAGTTATAGTACTAGATGATTGGCTCCAGTGTGGTGATTGGCTTGTGAACTATATGCCTCTCTAGATGTGTTGGGAAAAGGGAAAATTGAATTGCGTCTTGGGATTGGGTGGTAAGTCCAGGACTAACATGGTGTTGTAGGGTGGTTTGAACTCTCCATTAAATTAAAGCAAACAATGTCTCAATCTTGTTTTCAATCACTACTTTTACTGAAGTATTTGTTTTCAATTTATAAAACTATATTTCTAGAAAAATATGTTTGAATTTTAGTATTTATCTAATTGATAGCTTGTGCTTTGTATGTTCTCTAATGCTGTGGAAACTGTAGAGCACCATTGATCTTTATTGCCTTCCACTCTTGTTTGATTTCCCTGAAGGCTGAAGTAATTGGCATCATTTTAGATGCTATAGTAACGAGCGAGGAGGAACATGCTACTTTTTTTAATTATCATCAGTTATGTATTTGATAATGATATAAGAGTTAGTATACTAATGTAAATGTTAACTTCATTATTATTAGTACATAGTTGTATAAACTATAAACTTTTTTGGTATTAAGGTGTAACTTTTTAATTTATGTTTAATATCAAAATATAATGTTTATCATTTATTTATTGTTAATAAATTACATAGTATAGTAATTTTTAAAAATTCTTGTTAAGAATAAAAAAAATTGTTGGTGACAAGAAATCAAAAGTAAACAACAAAAATCATAAAATAGACAACGAATAGAAAAATCAAAATAGTAAAAATCTCACAGCATAACTTAACAGGCCCTTAATTGAAAAACAATCATTTCCATTGTTTTATCTTTGTACGTGTTTTTTTTGTCAAGTTTGTCAATTCAATGAATAATTTGCTTATGATGCTTATAATGTATACATCTGCAATATTATGATGAAAGCAAGGTGTGTATCCACATTTTGGTGGGACATCCACTTCATCAGCCCTTTCCTATAACTAGGTTGTGCATGGCAACGTAAGTGACCACGGTACCTCATCGAGCTCTCAACATTTTGGATCTGACTTCCATATCAATCCCGTATGGTGTAAGTGCATAGTTTTATTTTGTTTACTAGTCTTCTGGTAGTAAATATGTTTTTCCAATCCATGAGAATTTTGGTCTTTTCTACGACATGGTTTTATTGTAAGTAATAGTAACATACTAGTTTTCTAATGTCTTATTCTTTTATGTTTTCTAATAATTTCAGGGTGGCTATTTAGGGGACCGTCCTTTCCATCATTCATAGCTTTATGTGCAAATATTTTCATGGCTTGCAATTGAATTCTATGTTAGAATTTTTCAATTAATCATGTTATAACATTCTCGAACAATATTCTTATTGAGAACTCAATCATAATGTGACTTTATTAGTGAAGAACAATTTTATATATTCTTGCACTATTACCAATATACTCTCAAATTTTGATTTAGATATTAATGAATATACTTAATTTATGCAATTATATGTGTGTGTGTGTGTGTGTGTGATCCTCTATCTCCTTAACACATATAAAAACTTCATATAAAAATATGTGATTATAGTAAAGATTAAGAGTGAAAAGTTAACTATCAAGTTAAGGTTAACTCTTTAAACACATTAATGATTTTAATTTCTATGAACTCGAGTACTTTATATATGGTATTATTTACATAAAATTATATTCAATTTCAAGATCCAAAATTAACATTTATTAAGGATGTTCTTATTTAAAAAATCTAATAAGTTGTATTAGAGCATATAATTTTGAAATTTGAATTTTTCCTATATATAAATTAAGAAACTACATACTTTATATATGATTGATCAATGGGTACAAAAAAGAACTCCTTATTAAGTTATGGCCTTAAGAAATTATTGATTCTTTGTTTATAATTTTTCAACTTCTATTATGAATTTAATGAAAAAAGAAAAACAAAAACGAGGAAAAAGGTGTTACTTAAAGGTTTGGCCATTTAGTGGCCATCGATGTACAAAGGAATTATTATTTCCTTGGCTTCATAGTAGCAAATTGACAACGGGGCTAGCAAGTTTTAGGAATTATTATTCCTTCTGCTTTTATGATGTTTAAAAATAAAAAAAAGGAAAAAAAAGAGAAATAAAATGAGACTTTATAAGATTATGTCTTCCACAATTTACAACAAGGACTTAAGATTTCAGCTACAAATGTTTTCAACTAGACTTGTAAAGCTCTTTGTTAATGTTTAGTGATTGGATTAAACAAAGGCACTAATGAGGATGATTTATATAGTCAAAGTGTGAAACATAACAGAGAAAAGGGAATTAAGCTTTGTAGTTACCTTTATGGGCCTTTTAATAACATATCTTTTTTCTTTGTTTTCAAAATTTGAGAAAACATTATGTATTATTGTTGGCATGTAAGGAATTTTTAATTCATTAAGAAAAAGGATTGGAGTGCTAAGGAATTGTTAGTCATCTTAAGTTTAATGATCTCTAAGAAGTTTAATTTTCAATTCCTTATTTCTTCACTTAAAAGCTGCATACAACAAGCCTATAGGTCTAAACTAATTGTATATAAGTTATACATATTAGCAAAAACTAAAGGCAACTTGTACTAACTTGAATGTTGTGATCTTTAATGTTAGTAAATATTGGATTGTATTTTCATATGCAAGTATTGTTAGTTAAGTGACCAAACTAGAAAGTTTCACACATATATTATGTTATAGTTTGATTGTCATCAAAATGATTAAATTAGAATGTTTGAATGACATGCTTGCATTATTGATATAATTTGTTAATCACTGGATAAGTACACTAATATGTTTAATGACATGTATAAATGAGTCATTTACCATAATTTTAATGAAATACTTATGAATGAATGAAAAATGATTGACTAAATTAGCATTATTAATCATTGGAACTTCAAGATTTACTTAAAGGTAAATTATATTCCATGATTAGTAATATAATTGAAATATATTAATATTTTTGATTAAATATATTTATTTATTCAAAGATATCAAATATATTTGATTGAAATTATTTAAGTACTTATTAAAGTTAATAGTATTATTTAAGATAATGTATTGTGTGATTTTGTCAAAGGAGAACTACAATATATTCTAATTTTTTTATCCAAATTATGATTAATTTTGAGCATTTACAACTATGAAACTGGTTTGATACACTTGCATGCTTCATCTATTGTTTAGTTTATTAAAGTAAACTTCCTAAAATGATATGAATAATCAATTTTTACTTAGGTGTTATGAATCTTGACTTGTCTTATTACTAAGTAAATTTGTTGCTATTACAATTCTAAGTAGTAAGGAAGAGAATTAACATCATAAATGTAAGAAAACAAACCAATAGATTAAACATTATCTTCATAAAAGTGATTGTTATCAATAACATTAAAACAATTATTTTACAAACAGAAAGTGCAAAAGAATATTGTAGTTTATGGAGAAATAATTTCATTTTATGGACAAATCATTCTTTGGTACTCTTATAATAAAATCCATGACTAATAAGTTTATTGAATCATGAACTATGCAAAAGCACATTATTGAGATGACTAATTTTATGGTAAAATTTAAGTCTTTAAAACTAATG
This sequence comes from Bruguiera gymnorhiza, assembly GCA_020883675.1. Classification (NCBI taxonomy): domain Eukaryota; kingdom Viridiplantae; phylum Streptophyta; class Magnoliopsida; order Malpighiales; family Rhizophoraceae; genus Bruguiera; species Bruguiera gymnorhiza. The sequence continues at coordinate 714,495 of JAIRCJ010000136.1, read as the reverse complement.
GTAAATAACTCATTTTAGTGCAATCCATTTTGAATTTACTATCTCTTGAATATGGATCATTTTACATTCATTACAACATGATTAAAGAAAAATGGAATATTAATGGATTTGACAGGATACTCATTTAAGAGGAAACGACAAAGAAAATTTAAGTCACTTTTTTAATCTCATAAGCAAGAAAGTAGGGAAATAAATAAAAGTGAAAGTCAACCAAAATAGCTTATTTATGCTTCTTAGGCTAAAAAGAGGAAATAAAAGTGTGATAAGTGTCACTTTTATAAAGAATGTTGGACACTATAAGAAACATTACCTAAAATATAAGATTTAATTTGAAAAAAAAAAGTCAATTAAATACCTTAATATATTTTGAATCAAATTCAACTGATGTTTCGCATAATACTTTGTGGCTTAATTACGAAGGTATTACTTATGTATCCAATATAATGAAAAGGATTCATTATGATTTAATTATTTTAGTTTATATAAGAATACAATCATTATTAATTCATATATTTTTATTGATGGTTCATATAAACTAAAATTTGATGATGTTTTTTGTCGAATTCTTACTTAATGTGTATCATAATATTAGATTTAAGCATAACATGATGAATTATGCTTACTTGTGACATAAATATTTTGGATTATATATCCAAAGAAAGATTAGTGAGATTAGTTACTAATGAGATTCTTTCAAATTTAGATTTATTGATCATGGAACATGTATGGATTGCATTAAGTGTAAGCAAACAAAATATAACATGAAAAAAGGCATAAGAAACACTTAGCTTCTTAATATTATATACATCAATATTTATAGACCTTTCGACACTTTAACTCTTAATGAAAAATTGTATTTCATCACTTTTTTAGATAATTTTTTATGTTATAATTATATCTATTTGCTTTATGAAAAACTCAATTGTTGGATACATTTGAGGTATACATAAAGGAGGTTAGAAGCAACAAGACAAAAGATGAAAAATGTAAGATCTTATAATAATGATGAATATTATAGAAAATATGATAATTTGGATAAATTTTTAGGTCCATTTGTGAAATTCCTAAAAAATCATGAAGTATATATATATATATATGATAAAACTATGTTAGGCATATCTTAGCAAAAGTGTGGCAGAAAAGTGTAATCAAACATTGACAGATATAGTTAAGGGCATAATGAATAACTTTTCCCTACTCAAATTTTTATAGATGCTTGTAGTTAAAACTATAAACTATTTGTTAAATAAGGTTCTTAGTTAGGCAATTTAAAGTACTCTTCTTAGACTATGGATAGGATGGGAATCTAATTTAAACACTTTGATGTTTAGGGTTGCTTAGCATAAGTAATAATCAATGTGAAAAGAAATTATACTCTCAAACAATTAGTAGTTTTTTTTTATTGATTACCCAGATAATTCTGAAGGATATATAACCATAGTTCAAGAATTATAAAAATTGGTAATGTAAGAGTCATAGATAATGATGTATTTAGTAGTAATAATAAATGTCAAAATGTGGATATAAAAGAAATTAGAGTAAATATTTTTTACCTATAACAGTTTATTCATTCATTACAATACCAAATGTTGTTTAAAAAATTGAAGGACAATTAGATGAAAAGAGACTCCCTAAAGGAACTAACTTGAAGAGGAAGTTTATATAGATTAACTTATAAGTTTTTCTTTTTCTATAGAAGGTAAAGATCAAATTGTGTGTAGACTAAAAAAGTCAATATATAGATTGAAACTTGTTTCTTTATAATGGTATATTAAGTTCAATGATATCATGACATCTTTTGAATTCAAATTTTGAATTAAAAAAAGAACACTATTGGTTGATGTATATACCAAAAGATTAGTGGAAGTAAGTTTGTTTTTTAGTCTTATATGGTGAAAACATGTTGCTTATTACTATTGCTTTTCATACTTTATGTGAGATTAATGAATTTTTTTAAAAGAATTTTATAATAAAAGATATAAGAGAGGCATTCTATATGATAGAAATATAAATATTCTATGATAAATCACAAAAACTATTAAGATTATCTTAAAAGGCTATATCAAAAAATTTTTAGAGATATTCAATATGAGTAAGTATTCACTTGAAGGCATTCCCATTTAGAAAGGCGACAATTCAAACTCATGCAATGTTCTAAGAATGATGTGAAATAAAAGAAAATAAAATCAATTTTATATGCTTTTACTGTTGGCACTTTAATACTTTTATTAGCCTATATTAGATCAAATATTAATTTTATAGTTGAAATATTAGATGTGTGTAAAAATAATCTTAAAATGGATCACCAGAAAGTTACAAAGAAAGTATTAAGGTATCTATAAAGAACAAAGCATTACATGGTCATGCATAGAAAAATAGATTAGTTATATGTGATTGGATATTTGGATTTAAATTCTACTAGATGTGCATTTATAGTATACATTCACTTTTGGTTATCTATTCCTATTAAAAGAAGAAGCAAAATTACATAATGATGAAAAATTATTTATCATTATTTCATTTATTATGATAGCAGAGTTTAGAACATGTTTTAAAAATATAATTCATACATTATAACTGTAGAATTTTATTTCAAAATTTGAGATTGTTGCTGTCATTTCTAAGCTATTAAAAATTTATATGATAATTTCATAATAGTACTATTTTCCAAGAATGAAAAATACTTAAAAAATACCAAATTTAAGAAGAATTAAAGTATTTTGTCATTAAAGAAAAGGTTTATAAATAAAGAGTATTTATACAATACTAAATGATATTATGATAACAGATTAATATAAAAGTTTGCAACCAATATTGTGTAAAAAATGTATTTTCAAAATGAAACTTAGTTGTAATAATGATAATTAATGATCTTTGATGCAATGATACTTTAAACTCATATATGTATATATGATATAAATTATGTATTTTTTATTATCTTATAATTGTTTACATATTATTATTTTAAAGTTATTAGAAAAGTTATACTAAGTTATTATTATGAATCATAATAAAATTATATATATTTTATAAGTTTTGTATAGTAAATTGTAAATATTATAGATATAAAAAGAAGTATTTTGAATAAATAAGTCATAATTATCATAATTTACACTAACCAATTTACCATACTATAACATTATGATAAAATTGTAAGAGATTATTATCATTATTTGTGTATAACAATTAATATAATAGATTTTAATCTTATTAAGTGACTGAATATTATAATTTTTTAATTAGTTGTGTTAGAATGTTTTTTAATAACACTTTTATATATTATTATACTATTCAAAATTATAATTTCAAATTGAATTCAAATATTAATATATATAACTAAAAGAATATGATTATAGTACAAATTATAAGATATTAGTTAAATAGAACCATTCAAACGTATTAACGGTTTTAGTTTCTATGAACTTTGGTACATTATTTATAGTATTATTTATATAAAATTATATTTAATTTTAAAATCTAAAATTAATAATTAATAAAGATATTCTTACTTAAAAAATCTACCATTCTAGTGTCATAGAGCACATTTGGTGTGGATAAGAAGTTCTAAAAGTTTGTTTTGTACAGAGTGCTTTGTTGGACAAAAGTCATGCAATTCGTTTAGGTTGATAAACATTGAATGGTAGCAGAGACAAGCACGGTTGGGGTTTAGGCGCGCTAAGTCTAAGGTTCGTTGGATGCATTTTTTGGTCTCAGATTTGAGTTAATAGTAAGATGAATTGAGCTAATTGTCGTAAGAAGTTATTAGGAATTAGTTGTGGTAGAAAATTGTAATAGCTAATTTACGACAAATATTGCTTCTTCCAACCTCATCAATAAGATTGATGGAGGTAGTATATTTTTGTCATAGTAAAAGGATACGTGGAACGAGAGCCCATAAAGGGACTGGCCATAGAGGTTCGTCGTGGTTATCTCATTGTTTAATTAATTTTTAAGTGGAAGTACGTGTCTTTCAAATACCAGCTCACTATGTCCCACAAGATTGCTAAATGTTCAAAAAATGATAGAAAATGTTCTTTAGGCTGCGACAACATGCATTTAAGTTGTGGTGCAAACATTACGTTGCCAGTTGCACATTGAATTTGGCCTCATCTCACATTGTTGATTGTGGTGGGGATTCTAGAATAAGTTTTTCTTTTATTTAATTAAAAAAAAGGAGAAAAACAAGAACAAATAACTTATCAACATTGATGTCTCTTGTGACCTTCCTCTCTCAAAAACCCCGGAAAATGGAGCTAGTTGCCCAATGCAGCACACTTTCCAGGTAACAATTACCATGTCATATAATACACTTTAAAGCCCAAAATACAAAACTTCGTTCAAATTACAAAATTAGTTTTGTAGACCTCAGTTTCCATTAAATTAATAGATCAATCTGAAAAAATGTTTTTGACAATTACAATTTTTCTTCTTCTGCAATATGCCTATTAATATGTGGAATATTTAATTAATTATCTACAATAATCTTTTGCATAAGTTTGAAGTGCTTGATGATTATTTCTGTAAGGCTTTTTGCGAGCCAGTCACCTGAAGTTGGCGCACCCAAGTTCACAGCATGGTTAATAAAGTTTTTTAATCGCAAGATGTCGAGGTAAATGTCCAAGCTAGTGCAATGAAATTGATTTCCGAGATTGTGACTAGAAATTTGTTCAGTTTTTTGCACATTTATTGGCTCAGTTGCACACCGAGTGTTTGTATGACAGTCATTAATCTATCATTGTAGTTTTTAATTTTTTCTTTTTCTTTCATTTTAAGCTGCTCAAGGTTCAAAAGTTGCATAGTTTTTTATTTTTCACTTCTTATATATTCCTCTTTCAGATTTTCTCATACTTCCTTAGTTATCCCACATATCATAATTTTGTTGAAAATCAATTTTGTGACAATAAAATGGATGCATGTTAAGGTTTTAAATTGATCAGACATATGCTCCCTATGACTTTTGAGTTGTGCCTTGGTTGAATTTGCAAGTAGAGAAGGTACTACTCCTCTATTCTTTATAACCTCAAATAGATCGAATACCTTAAGATAAACTTTTATCATGATAGTCCACTAAGGAGGTAAAGAGAAGTTAAGATAAGCCATTAGCAGAAATTGATGTGATTTTTTGTTATCTCTAATTTTTTTTTTTCATCTCATGAGTTTAATGATGTGTTTCAGTGAAGATTTTTTTTTCTTCTTTTTGGTCACTTATAGGTCCTTTAAGAACAAATAAATGCTTTGATACCAGTATTGGTGAAAATAAGAAGAGATGTAGCTAAACTTAAGGCTATAAGCTCTTGGTTTTCAAGTTCCTAATTTTTGTAATTAGAGAGTAGAGAAAAACATGCAAATTTTTTAGCATAATGTCACGTGGACATTCTTTGCCTAGCCCATCAAATATGCTGGAAGACAAAAATTGAGCTAAATTGAGTTTTTGTGAGTTGTTAGTATTGTCCAACCCCCTTTATTGCCCAATATAAGGCTATGGAAGGGTTTAGAATTGTACAGAAGTGTTTATCTCTAGAGACTTCCTACAAAAAACATTAAGGAGACTTCTAGAAAGGACTGTATTAAATGCATATTTAAAAGATTCTTTGTAAATATCTAAAATACACTATTTTAGGACATTCTTTTGAGCAAGTATAAATATGTCACTCCTCTCATTTGTATAGCATGCTTAAACACTTAAACATTCTAAGCTTACTTAGTAAAGCTCTCATTTTCAAAACTCCCTTGTACTCTCTACTCTTCTAACACTTCCAATTCTTTTACTTGCCTCTCAACACTTTCCCCTCATTCTCTCAACTCTCTAAGGCTTACTTAGTTCATCTTTTCTCGCAAGATCAACTAGGTGTCGCATGGGTTAGCATGAATGAGATCTAACTCCGTGATAGGTGGTATCAGAGCAACGATTTCATCCTAGTTACAACTTGTTGTTGAAGCTTTGAGCATGGCAAGAGAGGAAAGCTTTGTCACGACTGTTGTGGAGGAGCAATAAGTGCATGGGCGAGAGGAGCAACACCTCCCATCTAAGTGTGGTAGATCTAAAGCTCTAACAAGAGAATCCACGAAGCCTCATGTTGCTAGGTTGGAGAGGCGTATCACCAACTTGAATGCTAGAGTAGGTGAACTTAATGAGTAAGTTGATAATGTAATCCATGAGAATTTTGAGATCATGAGGGTTGCCAAATTTATAATTGAAGAGTTTGGCCACTCGTTTAGGGGAGAACTATGCTCCCTAAATTAAGAGCTGTCTGACCTATAAGAGTTCGTCCAAGGAGAAATTCATGACCTCTTAAGAGAGATAGAGTCTTTTCGTTAGACCAGGCTATCTTCTGCTAGTACAACTATTAGTAGCACTATTGTTGTGCATGGCTTAAAGGTTCCCAAGCTTGCCATGTACAATGACACCTAAAACGCCATTGCGGTGGAAAAATTTCTCTTCGGTTTGGAACAATACTTTGAGGCTAGGGGGGTTATCAATGACCTTGCCAAGGTAAACAACGCCCCAATCTTCTTGAGGGATGCTGCCCAACTATGGTGGAGGCAGAAGCATTCTGAGAGGGAGAAAGGCTTGTGTGTCCTCAACACTTGGGAGTAAATCAAGGTTGAGTTACGCAAACACTTCGTGCCCTACAATACGGACAATGAAACTCAAGGAAAGTTATGTTGCCTAAGTCAAATAGGTAGTATTTCCGACTACATCAAGAAATTTACTATCCTCATACTTGAACTTGATATGTCTGACATAGAACTTCTTTTCCACTTTAAGGATGGCTTGAAGGATTGGAAGAGAGTAGAGCTGGACAGACACGATGTGCAGACTCTAGATGCTACCATTATTGCTATCGAGACACTCATTGACTACTCTACCTATTATAAGAGTAAAAAGTCTAACTCCAACAAGATTAAGGGAGAGAAAAAAAGGTAAAAGTAGGATATAGGCTACAAGGAAGGTGGACACTAGAAATCCTCGGGTGACAATCCCAAGCATGGCTAAAATTCCTCAGGTAAACATAATGCAAGTAATCCCTTGAAATCCTACTTAATTTGCGATGGACTGCATTAAGTACAAGACTACCCCAATCGTAGGGCAATGAATGTCATAATGACATAACTCAACAAGGAAAAACCTAGGGATAAGCCACAGGTTAATATGGAAGCTATCCAATAATTGGGTAACTTTTCCAAACTTTTCTCTCCATTAGTCCCTAAGGAGAAAGGACTGTTATATGTGGATGTTGCCATCGAAGGCAAAGCCACCTATGCGATACTAGATACGAGAGCAACACACAACTTCATGGACATATAAGATGCCAAGCATCTAGGCCTCAAACTTGCAAAGGGAGATGACATCATCTAGGTTGTCAATTCGAAGGCAAAACCTGTCCAAGGTGTATCACAAGGAGCAGCTGTATGAATTAGAGATTGGATTAGTAAGTTAGACTTTACTGATGTTCCTATGGACAATTTCAATGTGGTATTTGGTTTTGCATTTTTCTACAAAGCTTTAGCTTTTCCCATTCTTACCTTAAGTTCTTTTGTGATCCTTGATGTTTGTAATATCCAAATGATTCCTTTGAAGAGCATGGAGAAGTCGAAACCATTGATGGTTTTTGCCTCGTAATTTAAACAAGGTCTTAAGTTGAATGAAAGCTACATTGTTACCATACGGGAACTTAACGATGAGGGAGACGTAACAGCACCTACTCCTACATTGTCATAATCTGTTCAGGCTGTCCTTGCCGAGTTTAAGGACGTGATGCCTTCCAAACTACCAAGAAGCTACCTCCTAAACGAGATGTTGATTATCACATTGAGTTAGAACTCGGTGCCAAACCACTTACCATGACCCCTTATCGCAAGACATTTTTGGAGTTCACTGAACTGAGGAAGCAGCTCCAAGACTTGATCGATTCAAGCTACATTCAACCATTGAAAGCCCCTTTTGGTGCTTCAATCCTTTTCCAGAAGAAGAAGGATGGTTCGTTAAGGATGTGCATTGACTAGCCTTGAACAAGGTCACTATCAAGAACAAGTATCCAATACCCTTGATAACTAATCTTTTTGACCAACTAAGGAAGACGAGGTACTTTACTGAGCTGGATTTGTGATTGGGCTACTACCAAGTCCACATTGCCTAAGGTGATGAACCAAAGATGACCTATGTGACACGCTATGTAGCATTCGAGTTCCTAGTCATGCCCTTTCGTCTCACCAATGTGCTAGCTACCTTTTGCACTTTCATGAATAAGGTACTACATCCCTTCCTTGAAAAATTCATAATGGTTTACTTGGATGACATCGTGATATATAGCAGCACCTTTAAGGAGCACGTAGAGCACCTCTAGTAAGTCTTCTAAGTTCTTTAGGAAAAGGGGTTGTATGTCAAGAAGGAGAAGTGCTCATTCGCCAAGCAAGAGGTAGACTTCCTTGGCCATAAGATCAATGATGGCAAGTTGATGATGGATCCAACGAAGGTGCAAGCTATCCATGCATGGGAGCCACCAACCAAGGTCCTGAAACTATTATCCTTCCTGGGGCTAGTGAACTACTACTATTGGTTTATTAAGGGACATTCTGCCATAGCGGCACCCTTAATCGACTTGGTAAAGAAGAACAACACTTGGTATTAGTCAAGAGAATGCCAAGCTTTCTTGGAGAGATTGAAGCAAGTAATCTTTGAAGAACCCATCATGGTACTATTGGACTACGAAAAATCTTTTAAAGTCCTCACTAATGCACCTAACTTTGCCATTAAAGGAGCCTTGATGCAAGATAGGTACCCCATTTCCTATGAAAGTTACAAGTTAAACAACACAGAAAGATGGTATATTGTACAGGACAAGGAGATAATTGTTATAATCCATTGCTTGTGTACTTAGAGACATTATCTTCTCAGGAGTAAGTTCGTGATAATGGTTGACAACATTGCGTCGAGCTACTTCCAAATGCAGAAGAAGCTCAGCCCCAAGTAAGCCTGTTGGCAAGACTTCCTGGCCGAGTTCAACTACACGTTATGGTACAAGCTAGGCCAAGCCAATGTTGTTGTAGATGCACTAAGTCAAAAGCCGAAACTAATTGCCATGTTCATTAGTAAGCCTAAAAGTAACTTCCTTGAATGGATCAAGGAAGGCACAACGAAGGACACTTTAGCCAAGAACCTACTAAAGTTGGCTAGTGAGGGGAAGACTCGTCGATTGTTGGAGTCTTAACAACTATTGGCAATTGAGTCTTTATGCTGAAGTGGGAAAACTTGTGAAAGGAGATCCTTAAGGAATGCCATAATTCCTTATGACATACACCTTTGCTCTTGTCCAACAACACTACTATTGGCCCTAAATACATGCCGATGTCAAGGCATATACGAGAACTCACCTAGTTTGCTAGTAAGACAAGGTAGAATAGCAACACCAGACTGGTCTACTTGAGCCACTACCTATTACTGAGAGATTGTGGGAAAGTGTCTTGATGGACTTTATTGTGGCTCTCCCTAAGTCTGATGGATTTGGGAGCATCATGGTCATTGTTGATCGGTTCAGCAAGTATAAAACCTTTATTCTAGCCCCTACTAATTGCAAGGTCAATGAAGCTACTCGCTTGTTCTCTAAGAACATGGTAAAGTTGTGGGGTGTACTTGAAAGCATAATCAACAATAGAGAACCTTGCTTTATAAGAAAATTTTGGTGCAAGCTATTCAAGCTACTAGAGACCGGTTTAAATTTCTCAACAAGCTTTCGTCCTTAGAGCGATGACCAAAATGAGTGAGTTAATGTCTTGCTGGAGCAATACCTAAGGCACTATGTTAGTGCCCACCAACAAGATTGGGTGAAGTTACTCGACATGGCCCAATTCTCATATAACCTTTAGTAGAGTGAGGCAATAATCAAGAGCCATTTTGAGATTGTTATGGGATAACAATCATTAGCATTAAGTGTTATTACCTCTTCCTACACGGGGAACAACCCATCTACTTATAAGTTTATGAAGGAATGACATGAGGAGGCAAACATAATAAGTACCTATCTTGATAAAGCGACCAAGAGGATGAAAAGATGGGCTAACACCAAAAGATGCCCAAAAGAGTACGCAGAGGGAGACATGGTGATGGTGAAGTTGCTGCCTAACCAATTCAAGTCCCTGCGCAAGGTACATAAGGGCTTGGTATGAAGATACGAAGGGTCGTTTCCTGTCATCAAACATGTAGGGAAGGCCACCTATCAAGTTCGACTCCCACCTAAAGATAAAGATCATAATGTTTTCCATGTAAGTCTTTTAAAGCCTTTTCATAGAGACAATGAGGATCTAAGTCAAAGCGAGTCCAAACATGCACCAACTATTATGGTCACTACATTTAACAAGGAGGTGGAGTACATCCTTGCTGATAGAGTGATTCAAAGAAGGGGAGTTCCTAACTACACCGAGTACTTGGTGAAATGGAAAGATTTGCCTGACCAAGAGGTTCGTTGGGAATGAGAGGACTAGTTTTGGTAGTTTGTTAACCACATTTTTACAATATAAGGTTGAGAATGCAATAAGGATGTCGTAGGATTGAGTAGGGGAGGGTGTCACGTGGATACTCCTTGCCTAACCCATCAAACATGCTAGAAGACAAAAACCAAGCTAAATTGAGCCTTTGTAGGTTGCCAACATTGCCTAACCCCATTTATTGCCCAATATAAGGCTATAGAAGGATCTAGAATTTTGTAGAAGTGCCTATCTCTAGAGACTTCTTGCAAAGAGCACTAAAGAGACTTCTAGAAGGGGCCATCTTAAATGCATATCTAGAAGATTTTTTGTAAATATTTAGGATACACTATTCTAAGACATTCTTTTGAACAAGTATAAATAGGTTACTTCTCTCATTTGTACAACATGCTTAAACACTTAAATGTTCCAAACTCACTCAGTAAAGCTCTCACTTTCAAATATCTCTTGTGCTCTCTACTCTTTTAATGCTTCCAACTCTCTTACTTGTCTTTCAATGCTTTCTGCTCATTCTCTCAACTCTTAAAGGCTTACTTAATTTATCTTCTCTCGCAAGATTGACTAAGTGTCATACGGGTTAATATGAACAAGGTCTAACTCCATGACAGTAAGCTACTTTTTCATTGATCATTAGCTCTCTTAAATGAAGTCTTTACAACATTACAAATTCAAATAAAAAAAATGAGACTAACCATCAACTTGTACAAAAGTTACATTCAAATTCTAATTACAGATTTCTAATTCAAATTACTTCAAATTGAAAGAGAAAATTACAAAGTAAAGAAAGTTAACAAAAGGCTCTAGCTCAGCTCCCATGTTAACTAACTTAACTAAACCTTGAAGCTTGGAAGGAATCCAACCAAAAACAGGACCTTGCGCCTAGACATGCAAAGCAGCACCACCAATACTATCACGAGTATCTATTAGGATTCTAAAGATTATCTGCTACTGATCTCCTTGGAGATTGCATTAACTGCTGTTGGCTTCACACTAACCTATTTTGAGATTATATTTAGTTATTTGCCAAACCCACAAACACAAATGTGGGAGTCTTAATGCACTGGGACGTCTTTTTCTATTTAGCTATTTTCCACAAGGGAATAAAGATTTGTTTTTCCTATTTTCAAATAAATTGTTCGAAGTAACTTGCTCTGCTTACCTGCCTATCTAAATTTCTCATGTTGCTGGTTTAGGAAGTATTGGTTCGGTTTGCTGGTTTTGGACCAGAGGAGGATGGGTGGCTTAAAATTCGCAAGAGTTTAAGGCTGCGGCCTCTGCCATGTGAAGCATCAGAATGTGTTGCAGTTCTTCCAGGATACGCCATACTTTGTTTTCAGGTAAACACAATATATCCGAAAAAAATAGGAGAAAAAGAATGAGTAGGAAGAGAAAGAAATGGAATTGATATCAGTCATTTATTTCAATCAGTAGCCAGATGCATAATAAGTACTGAATTTAATAGTACATGCACCTGTTTGTGCTAACATAAGAAAGCCAACTCTAATAATCATAAGTTGAGAAACCTACCATACAATCACGGAATTTGAAGAAATACACCTGATTAAAAAAAAAAAAAAGTTCCTGCGATTCTATAACACATAAAAGCAAGTGGAAGGTCTATGCACATGTTCTTGATGCACAAAGACGAAGGCATGATGTAAGAGGTTGCCGTTGTAGGTTTTTAGTGCGCTATGATCATAACCACTGTGAGATAAATTTGTTTTCCATTTGGCTCATCCTTTCAAATGCATTTTCTTGCTCAATTGTAGGGTTTGCTATTGAATGGTCCACATGATGGATGGATGACCATTCCGATGATTGTTAGCTTTATTTTGTGGCCTCTTGGGAACATCTCCATCGTCATTGTTGCCTTATTCGCCAAAGTCTATCAATTTTTTTTCCATTACATTAAGACCAAGCAGAACAACTGATTTTTCAAATTTCCCTTTTGGGTCTACCCTTACGCAAAATGGCACTATTTCATTGAAGTAGAAGATACTAACATAGGGTTTAATGGAAAATACTAAATTGATACATGTGCTTGGGGAATCATTTGTCAAACTGCGGAAAAGAAAGTTTTGTCAGCGTTACATTGATATGGAAATTATTTGTCAAGTTTGTAGTTAAAGGAACAGGATTGATTGCTTCAACTCAACCTATAGTTAAGGAAAAATGTTTTCTTTTTTTTCTTTCGTTCGTTAAAGATTCCGGAAATGTTTTCTGCTGTAGCAAATTTTTTTTCCAAATGACAAGTCTCGATCTTTGTATGCGTTTCGCCTTTCTTGAAGTTTAGTGGGAAAGGGATTTTGCCCTTTCATTTATTTGTGAAAATCTTTGTTTGATCGATGAAACAAGTTGGATATGGGAAATAAGGGACAAAGAAAAAAAAATTGTTCTAAACTTTTTAAATTTGTGCAATGCAACCCTAAATCTTTAAAAGTTTTTATTTCACTTCTAAACTTTTATGTTCCATTATAATAAAGGACAATTTTAGACGAAAATAATTAAACTGTTAATTTTGTATATTGACCGTAGGAAATTAAAGCATCTTCAAAGACCCATGACACAATTAAAAAAAATTTTCAAAAATTTAGAACTGGTTTGCAAATTTAAACATGCACAACATGTATACTTCTATTACTTTATACGTATTCTGCAATGTCAAAGTACAAAATTAACGGTTTGATTAATTTTTATCTAAAATTATCTTAAATTCAAATAAATTATAGACATTTAAGATTGAGATAAAAAAAACTTTGAAGGTGTAGGACTACATTGCAAAAATTAAAAATATTTATGACTAATTTTTTTGCTCATCTCTAGGAAATAATTTCGTTTCCTTATATGTGCACCATTTTGTGCATGATACGTAGAAAATAGTTTCCTTGAAGGTTTTGCCCATTCTGCATTTAATCCTCAGCGGCTGAGTTGAATCATCTCAATGAATCTTTTAAAACCTGAAAAACTGTCTAACTAAGAAAGGCTTGTCGTAGGCCTGAAATTGATTATAGGCTTCAAATGACTTGGCCATTATTGACAAGTAAAAATAAACATAGAACCATTTACAACCATCCCCCAAAAGGTTGCTATTTTTGCCATTGAAAATATGTGAAAGCAACATACTGCCAATGTAAATTGTTGGAAACTAAGGACATAAAATTTTCATACAAAAATTGCCTTCAAATAAAAAATACCTCAATTGAAATTTCTTTTATAGTTCGGGCTCTCAAATTTAACCTCTTTGGAATTATGATCACTGCATGATTAGAGTAAAATCACATTGCAAACCATCTAATTTTTACTGTCCAAATGCCATAGGATGTGAAAACAATCAATGGACATTCTCTCCTTACTGTTGTCTCTATATTCATATTTTCATATGTTGTTGTACATGTAAAGTGAGAAGGGAAATATATATTGGTAGTCACCCTTCTATAACTATTGTCCTTTTAACTGCCCATTAATCTTTATTATTCTTATCGAGTCAAGTTAGACTGATTAACTGTTATGAGCATAAAACCTGGACTTATAAATCAACTTTTCTCACTCACACATGATGGGTTCTCTTAACTCGACTATATATCTATTTGATTTTCTCAAAAGTATTTTTACACTTGGTAAATGAGCCATGCAATTTGTGAACACACGTGCACTTGGAATCTCTAACTATGCATCTTTTAAGGACAATATAGTGGTTACAACCTTTAGGGAAAAATAAAAATTATAATTATATCTCAAAGTGTTGTGGACTTATTTTGTCAAATCAATTATATTTCACTTTATCCCTCCAAAGTCAACTTGACACATTTTCTTATCATATATCCATAATTACGCTCAAACTTCATTGGATTAGATAACTTGGCCATTGATAATTACATATGGTATATATTAATAACAATAGTCTTTCTTCCACACTTATATTAATTAGTGTCAATTCAACTATTTTCCTATATATGTTTGAAAGGTCGAATCTTTTATAATTATAAGTAACATGCTAGAGTAGTGATCACCAAATTGACGCTACAAGATATAGTTAAAAGTAATATAAGACACACATAAAGACTCTTTTATTGTTTCAAAGGATTCACACAGTGAAAAAATAAGGATGAATTCTTTCTTATTTCTTGTTGGTTTGTTCATGTAACATATATGGAATTAGGTGCTATGATGAGTTTTCTCCTTTATGGAGCATATGTCATATTTTTCTTTATTTCTCAACACTTTACTATACATGTTCTTGGTTCAATTGTACTTAAGTATTTAACTTACATTCTTTAAGTAACCATTCTTCAAAGTGTCAGACTGAGATATCACATCTAACTTTCTGCAAGTATTATGGACAATGAGTAATTCATTTTAGCCTTACTTTTCCTTTTAATTTGTAAGGACTCATCTTAACTTTGTTAAAGTAACCCTAATATTGACTGTGATTTCTCTAATCATTCTCTTTGTTCAAATGGTCTTATCTCTACTCACTTTTTAAACACTATTGTGATCACCCGTGTAAGTGGGCTAGCCTTCACTTATGTGACATACCCTAGCAACAATATATTAAATACTTGTACATGTATCACTCATTTAATAATTAGTGTATTTTTTATTAGCATAAACATATTGCACTTTATGCAAATTTAAAATTCTTTACTTAATTTTTGAAGATCTAATATGAGACCCTTTCATTGGCATTATCATATCTTAAATTATTTAATTCATAATCTTTTAATTTGCGTAAATTAGAAAACTTATTCAACTATATCCTTACTAAAAAAATCTTCTTCAATACATAATACCTCATGAGCCTAATTTACTTATATATTTACATGTTTGCTTATTAATGAATATGATGACACCTTTTGACAATATTCATTAGGTCCTCAAAAGCATATTTCTTGCATCTTCGGACACAAGTTTCACTCTTTAGCAAAATATTATAAATAATAACAATTGACCTTTAAATCTATAAACTATTTAGGTCAGACTTCTTATTTGCCTTTAACTTATAAGGTAAGGAATGATTAAATTTGAGGTATAAAGTCATATATATAAGATGTAACTCATATGTGCATCTTATCATTATAATATTTGCAAGTTTCTCTTACATTATCATTAAACTTATAGGCTATTACAACATGTTATTCCTCCTATTACAATAACATATTATTGTAAAGTCTTTTGAAAAGTTACTAACCTCATTTCTCTATTTTCATTATAGAGCTTATTTAAATTCTCACATAGATGATCATGCATTTGGTCGGTCTCTCACTTTCATTAGCCTTCTTTTATATTGTTTTGAATCTTAACCACACTAATTTGTTAAAAAGCATTTTTAGTATACATGTGGAAGATCATACATATGATGAAATGTTTAAAGTTATTCATAAATATAATGAAAAAATGCAAATTTCAAAACCTTGTCCTTGCAATCATTAGCTCATAGATATCAAAATGGATTGATAATAATAAAAAGTATTGTCTCTCGAGTAGATTCATTTTGTTATAACAATCAAGTCATACTTATGCATGGACTTATCAACATGAATGAGTAAGTTTACTAGACTTTTCTCTACCATGACCTAATCTTTTATACTAAATGTTGACATCAATACTCTTTTTGAATTGATGTATCAAGGAAAAACAATCAATATTATGGACTTCATTATCCATATAATTGAATCTATTAGGCAAAAACTATAGTCAATGTTATCACCTTAAACATTTATACTACTATTAAATCAAGAAAGATTACAAAAGACCAAATCTTGCCAAATTTGGCACAGAAAGGATATCATGTAAAAATTGAACTTAACCACCATGAAATCTCATTTCAAAGTGATAACACCCTTTTGTATTTAAGCAATTCTCTATATATCCATTACATCCTAATAGCATTTATTAATGCTTCATTTATACTCTAAGTTTTCATATTATACAATTTATTGCTTAAAATCTACCATCCATTTAAGATAGGATCTAATGATTAAAATATTGATTGAGAATCTTAAGCACAAATATAAGGTGGGCAATTAGTCATTTTCTTTGTCAGCTTAATGCACTATATGCATTCAAGAGCATTTGACTATTTTAGTAATGATTTGCATGTCCTTCTATTCATTGACATGTTCACATCTCATGCTAATTGTTTTTGCCTTTTTTAATTCTTCCAAATTACTTCTACTAATGGGCTTGCCACTTAAGTCACATAGAAGTATTGAACTTTTGTTTGATGAGTTGAGCCTTATAAGAGAAGACTTGGAAATTTCTAAGTAATTATCTTCTAAGTACATATGACATTTAATGTCATAAATTTACCAAACACAATCATTGCATGTGAAGGTCTATATTTGAAAAAGAATAAATTGTAGTTCATATTACTGCTTAAGTGGAAGTTTGAATTGATATCAGTTAATTCTTACTTCATATTATTTATTATTCTTGTCACATTTTATAATGTAAATAGTTAATGAAAATTTAAAATTCATATTGACACTTTTGAGATCAATCATGAATATATATCTATTTGTTTTAGGGCAAACCAAATCATTTGACAAGTGAAATACTTTTCCAACCCTTTAATGAGATTGATTCTTATATTTGTCAACATTGTTATGTAAATAACATTAATTTTAGTTTTGTTTAGGATTCAATATGTCTCTTAATCTCCTTATAGAGAGTAATATTTTACTTTTAAATCTAGAACATGGTCTAGAATAAAGTTTCTCAATACATTCTTCTTATGGGATTATGGTGGATTTTACAAAGTTAAATCTTTTAATTTTCTTTGTTTATGAAGTCAAATCTAGAGCACATAAACCCTTAATTTCCATAGTTGATTGATTATTTAAAGACATGATCAATGTTATCATGGTTGAATGTTGTTATTTTGGCATGTGCTTGATTTTATGGCATATTCATTGTGATTAAGCCACCATGTATATACTTATGTTGCATACTCATTTAAGTTGCTATATCTTTATGATCATGTATGATTGCTATTGTATAAGTCTTGCATGATTAAAGGGGAGCCATTATAATTGTTTGGTAATATTGCTTAACCTTATGGATCTAAGTAATTTGGATACCAAAAGTTGATTCTATCTTGCAAGAATAAAAGAAATTCTTTGTGAGGAGATCTCCATAATCAACCTACTTTAAGGAATAAAAGGATATAGCTTATTACATTGGATCATGATGGATCTTGATTTGACATGATTCATATGCATGAATAAGAAAGCGAAGAACATGAATTTGAATGGCACATTCAAAGTTTAAAAACATAAAGAATGCAAAAGAGTAACAATATTTTCTAATGGAAATGAGTCCATTTATCAAAGAAGGGTAGCATTAATCACATGATTCAAAGATTGTTAAAGAGAATGAAAGCATATTAGAGAAACTTTCCAAGAACATATTATTGGAAGTTTATGTGGTGCATCCTTCTGATTTTAAAGCTCTTTCATGTTGATAAAAGGATTCTCGAAAGAAAGTTTGAATGACATTTTCACCCAAATCATGAATGCAAAGGGACTATTTAAGAAGTTTAACATGCATGATTCCAAGTGTTGTAGCTCATTAATGTCTACATCAATTGATTTGACAAGGATAAATGCGGTTGAGAAGAAGCATAGAGGTGTGATTGATAACACCTATTACTATACTTTTAATTTACATGTTGTCATGAGTGGCACAATCATAGGGGGAGTATGAGATTGCATTATATGATTGGTTTAGTATCTCTTTCAAGTACTTACATGTTTCATGCCATATTGCTCTTACATTGCATAACTAAGGGAGAGGATGATAATTACTCTCATATAGATTCGCTAAGGTTTCATATTAGTATATCTTGCATGTGCCTTTATGTCCTTATACTCTTGTGATAAATTGCCTTGATAGATTAATGCTTACTTGACAAAAGGAAAGAAGCTTTTTAATGTATTAACAAGGAGAATTATCACATTGTTTGATTGAGACACCTTTTTGATTATGACAAAAAGTGGGAGAAGTATGTTGATGCATTAATGTGTTATATTTGTTTATGTTATTATTTGCATTAATGTTTTGTCATCATAAAAAAGGGGGAGATTGTTGCAACCTTAAGGTTTCATATTGTGCTATAATGATAACAAAACATTGAGTGTTGCCAATGTGTTTTTTTGAGTGTGATTAATGGGAAGTTTGGATCACATAACACATAAGGATGAAAAGAAGCAACATAAGAGAAGTGACCCAACTATCAATTAACTTTTAAAAGCTATTGTACTCAATTTAAGATGAATTAGATGATGAGCTATATATGTTGGAAAAGCTAGACTTGTCTAGTTTCTAATGCCACCAGCCATGCATTAATTATAGGTGCATAGAGGAAGATATGACCTAGAAACTGGAGCATGTCAAAACTGTTAAGATATATTGCATTAGTCAATTTCTAGAGGATGTTACAGACAGTTAGAGCTGAATTAGATGCTAAGCACATGATTTGAGACTTCGTAGAGGAAGTTAGCACATGATTTGAGACTTCGAGAGGAAGTTAGCACATGATTTGAGACTTTGTAAAGAAACTTATGATTGATTTACTAATGGGAGTACAAGATATCAAGTTGAAAAGAAAGAAAAAATTTGAATGAGATTATGAGTAGAAAGGAAAAAGGTTTGAATTTGAATAAGATCATGGAAAAAAATATGAAAAGATTATGAAAGAAAAGGGAAATATTTTGGAATGAGATTGAAAGAGATTATGCAACAAAAGGAAAGAAATTGAGCAAAAAAGGAAAGACTTAAAGAAGTTGAAAAGTTTTAGAAAGTCTTGATTGATTGATTGGACTAGTTGCTATGGTCAATTAGATGTGTAGAAGGGTGTTATGCTAAAATTTGAAAAGTTATAAAGATTTTGAATTGGTTGACTAGATGGATAGGTCAACCAGACTGATTGTCATAATTGATCAATGTGACAAAAGTGTAAAAGTTGAAATGTTCTAGAGAATTTAGATCAATTGATCAAAGCTACCAGTGGTCAATTGATGTCTTATAGACACACTTTCAATATTTGGTCTAGATTATTATTTACTCTTTATATAGGAAGATATACTCAATTACAATGACTAATAGGACCTAAATGTCTATATATATTGATGTCTATAAATAAGGCTAAGCGCCTTTAACACCTTAACCAAAAAAGAGATGTATTTTGCTAAATCAAAATAGAGAGAGAAGGCATAGTGTTCTAAGGAGACATATATTTTGATTTTATAAGAAAGATTTGTGTAGCTTTGTGTTCAAGGTTAAGTGACTTAACTCTTGTAAAGGTGATCTTGGCATTAGATCAGCAAACATAGTGATTGGTGAGTTTGGTATTGAATCAACAAATGGAGTAATTGGTGATCTTGAAACTAAATCAACAAGTAAAGTTGTGAGGGGTTTGATTTTCACCCAAGGAAGAAGATTGTCATAATGGTTTAAGAACTCTCAAGGTGACAACTTTGAGGAGAGGATGTATGGTTAGAAAATAGCCAAACCTTTACAAATCATTGTTTTTGATTTCTCTTCCCTTATTTCTTTAATTGCTTAGTTATTTGTTAGTGACTATCTTGTTATTACTCATTGGAGTTGGGATTGAGTGGTGGGTTAAATGATTAAATTGAATAAACCCAATTCATCCCTTATCTTAAGTTGCCCTAAGGACTAACATTTTGGGTTAGTAGTTAGTGTCTATGTCATTCATTTTTAACATGAGACTAATGATAACTACATCATAATTCATCAATTATAGCTCATATTCCCTTTTGTAAGAACCAAAGAATAGGTTAATGATTTTTTTGGGTTATATCCAGTATGTAATGGACATATAATCCAAAATAAAGCAATGAAAACCATGTGATGTAGGACAAACAAAAAGAGTTAGACAACTAACACGAGAATCTGCTTGAAACTAAGAATAAATAGGAATCTACCTAACAATTGACTCAATCTTTAATAGATGTCTTTAACAAAGCTAATACTGAACTTTATCTATAGAGTTAACTAAGGATGAAAATGTAAATAATAAAAAAATAAAATCTCTAGTAAAAAGGAGAAGATCTTAAAATAACCCAAATAAATAATAAAAATCATTCAAACAAGAAAATTCTAATAAGTACATAAAAGAGAATATCCTAAATAAGAAAATCCTAATTAAGTGTGAAACAAGATCTTCTAGAATACTTCTTTTGGAAATATTTTCCCTTGTTAGCTACTTTATCATTCCCTTATAGTTTAAAGGAACTTGACTTCGTTAAGGGAGATGCTAAGTAAGCATCAAGAAAAGGAGGATCCAACAAACAAAGCTTATTCTCAAGAAGCCAAGTAGCATTAGAAATAGGATGTGCTTTCCATTGGATAAGGTAACATTGAAATCTACCTTGAGAAGAGTCATGTGCTCATCTGATGTGAACCTTGTGACATGGCTAAGAAATCTATAATACAATCGTATATAAGATTTTAATGACCTAAACCTTGAGCTTTAAGAAGCTAAACCAATGGTATAGGCAAATGTTATAAATGCCACACATTAGAAAATAACAGAATTGGGAGTAATAAGTCAAGTTAAACGTCATAAGAAGAGTTAGTTCTTAGTAAATTCTTTAATTCTTAAAAGAATTAAAGAAGAAAGTCTTACTTTTATTTTGCCTAATGATTTTCCCTCTTTAACAATGAAATCAAGACTATTTATAAGAAAAATTAATAGCCATAAAGATAAGGACAAACTTCCTAAATAAACTGATAACAACTCTACTCTTACCTTTTAGAGATTGTTGTAAAAACCCTTACAATCACTAAACATACAAGTACATTTAGCATACTTATATAATTAATAAATTGGTAGTTTGCATTAAAGTATATTTTATTACCCTTTAAGCTTAAATTAGCTTTTTAAACCCAAACTTCTTTAATTAGCTTGCTAAGTGCCTCTTTCATCCTTTTAACTCTTGAACATGTCATTAGCCCTTCTTGAATGCTTAATGGGTCCTTAGAAACCCATCGTGCATTGGCTTCTTCATAGATCTCATCATTCTCCCTCTCTTTAAAAGGATTTGTCTTTGAATCATCATTTGCATCAAAAGGGGAAAGATCAAATACATTAAATGTTGCATTCACATTGTACTCACCAAAAAGGTCTAACTTATAAGCATTATCATTAATCTGTGTCACCACTTAAAATGAGCTATTTGCTTTTGGTTATAGCTGTGAATGCCTCTGAGCCCAAAACTTTTCCTTATACACATGTACCTAAACCTAATCACTAGGTTTAAACTCTCCCTTTTTCACCCTTTCTTGGTATTGAATACATATTGCTTAATTCATTTTGCAATTTGTTATTGTACCTTTTAATGCAACTTTTTCACTATTTTGGCCTTGCGTTCACCATTTAAGCTAATATACTCATCAATGGGTAAAGGCATCAAATTCAAAGGAGTTAGAGGATTAAAACCATGCATAATTTCAAATAAAGAGTAACTAATAACAAAATAAATACTCTTATTATATGCAAACTCTACATGCAGCAACAATCTTTCTATGTTTTCAAATTCATTTGAAGCATAGCATACAACAAAGTAGAAAGAATTTAGTTAATTACCTTGGTTTGCCATCTATTTGTGGATGATAAGTAGTTCTTAAAAGGACTAAAGGAAAAAAATTCTCATTTTTATTTCACCTAATGGTTTGCCCCCTTTAATAATGAGATCAAACCTATTTATAAGTTAAATTAATAATTGTAAAGATAAAGACAAATTTCCTAAATAGGTTGACAATAAATCTAGTTCTATTTTTTAGGAATTGTTATAGAAACCCTTATAATCACTTAACACGCAAGCTCATTCAACATACTTATACAATTAATAATGCCTTGACCCCTATTAAGGTATGTCTTATTACCCTTCAAGCTCAGATTAACTTTTTTGGCCTAAACTTTTTTAATCAACCCATTAAGTGCCTCTTTCATCCTATTAGCTTTTAATTATGTCATTAACCCGAATCCTTATAATTCTTTGATGCATTGACTCCTCCATAGATCTCATTATCATCATCCAAGATGGTCTCAATGTCCTTAACATACAGAGCAAAAGATGGTGTCTTTGGTACATAATTCTTGTAGGATGACTAGAAGGCAAAGGAGGCTTAAAAATGCTTCAATGGGCTGATAAATCCTTCATATTGAAAATAGGATTAATATTCAAGTTAGTAGGTAAATCAAGTAAAAATGATTACCTCTATTTGTTGCAAAGACACTTCCATACAAAATAATCTTGAAATTAACTTTTGTGACTACACCAGATATTATATTCATTGCAACATTTTTGTTTGTACATCTTTGGTACTTTGAATTAATGGAATTTCATTAAATAAAAAAGTCATTGATATTGATTAGGTTGTTTATAGGTATTAAATGACTTAATTCTTGAATAATGAAACCTTTTTTTCATTTCTTGTTGATAGGGCTCCTTCTTTCTTTGCAAGGACCTATTCACACAAAAGGATCTTGAAATTATCTTGTGTTTATAATAAATAATATATTCATTGCAACACACATGATTGTACATCTTTAGTACTTTAAATCCATTGAATTCCACCATACAAAGTATTCATTCATCTTGATTAGCTTTTCCTATAGGTATTGAGTGGCATAATTCCTAAATAATAAGAGGTCCTCCCTTCATTTCTTACTAACATGGCTTATCCTTTCATTGTAAAGACTCATTTAGAGACGATGATGTTGAAATTAGCTTTTGTGTGCACACTTAACATTATATTCATTGCAATAAGCATGTATGTACATCATTGGTACTATGGATCCATTATTCCATAAAATGAAAAAGTCACTAATCTTGATTAGCTTTTCTTATAGGTAGTGAGTGGCTCAATTCCTAAATAATGAGGCACTCTTTTTATTTCTTATTGATAAGGCTCCTCCTTTCATTGCAAGGGCTTATATACAAGAAACTCTATATCCATTTCAACAAGCACATTTATGCATCTTTGGTACCTTGAATCCATTAAATTTTATCAAATAAAGGAATCATTGACAATGAATAGCTTTTCTTAGCAATATTGAATGCTTTATTTCCTAAATAATAAGATTGTCTTTTCATTTCTTGCTATCAAAGCTCTTCTTTTCGTTACAAGGACTCATTCAAATAAAATGATTTTGAAATAAACTTTTGTCTTTACACTAAACATTATATTCATTTTTGTGTTTACACCAAATATTATGTTTGTACCAACTTTGTTGCTATAAATTCATCAAATTTTGTTAAATAAAGTAGTCATTGATCTTTATTAGTTTATACAAATTAATAAAATAAGAAACATGGAGGAATTTGATTTTAATTAAACTAATAAAAATCAAAGTAGAAAATTGATTACAAATGAAATTAATATATTAATAAACCTTCTACAATAAGGATATTTATATCATTGTATTCATATATGGATCAACAAAATTAATGATTATTAATTCTATAATTGAATATTTAGAATAATAACAAGCTTTATTATTTTGAATCTTTCCTTAGTTTATTGTTAATTCAAACAAGTGCTTTAATTAAACTCTTATCAATTAAACTACTCGAGCTAAGCTCTTTAAACGTAATTTATTGATAGTATTAAGATAACAACTCTAAGTAATAAATTCATCAACTAATTTGTTTAATTTTAGCCATATTCTCCATAAAAATTGGACAAAAACATGACCATAATTATTAATTTCTATTTACTATATAGCATTAGAATGACCAAGCAATTATGGATTTGAATTTTAACTTAGTATTAGACCATAAAGTATAATTGTCTAGTATGCATCCTAAAAATAAAACAATGTAATCATAAACAATAATTATAATAGAAGAACATGATAATTCAAAGTAAAGAATCATTTTAGAAATAAAAACAAATAAATCTCATAATACTTGCTCTAATGATTTTAATCTTTATAACTAAAAATGAAATGCATGTCATTGGCATGTACACAAAAAAGAAAGAAAAGAGAAGTTTGTGTATGTCTTCATTTTTATTGCCCTAACATGTCTATTTATAGCTTTAAGGGACAACAAAAATAACTCGAAGACAATGTTATACTTCCTCTTTAGACTTGACTTAGCTTATTTAAAGAGCAACTCCTAATTGAATTAGGATAGTTTTGACTAGCCTATAAATTGGATTGAGAACACCAGCTCATGGCCCAATTTGGCATGGATATTTGCAAATAAGTCCATTATAGAAAGTTCAATATGTTTATTTTAATTCTCATGAAGGCCCCAAATTCATCCAATAATATTTAGAATTTGAAATTATCAATATACTTTCTAGTTGTCAAATTTGCTCAAAATTGCATCTTAAAGCTTCCAAATTGCTCTAAACCATTCAACCTTCTCCAAAAACATGAAATCAACTTTAATAAATACATTTAGGAAGAAAATATACTAAAAAGGTTAAATATAAGAGAATAAATATCATACAAATAACATACTTATTAGTTATTATAAGAAAATCTTATCAAATCAATAATTCCTTTATTTGATCAAATTCAATAGATCCAAAGTTGAAAATTTCTAAAGACGTGGTTGTCGTAATGAATATAATATTTGGTTTAGGTATAAAATTTTATTGCAAGATTATTTTGTGTGAAAGAATCCTTGCATCAAAAGGAGAAACCTAGTTAGCAAGAAAAGAAGGGACAATCTTATATGGGATTGAATCATTCAATAATGTAAGAAAAACTGAAGATAAATGACTCCTTTATTTGATGGAATTCAATGGGCTTAATGCATGAAAGGTGTAAAAACATGCTTGTCATATTGAATATAATATTTTGTGGAAAGAAAAAAATTAATTCCATAATCATTTTATGTAAATGAGTCCTTACAATGAAAGAAGAAACCTTGTTAGCAACAAATGAAGCAATGATCTCATTCATCAGGAACTAAACCATTTAATACCCATAAGAAAAGCTATTTAAGATTAATTAATCATTTATTTAATGGAAGTTAGTGGATTAAGAGTGTCAAGGTTGTAAGAATGTACTTATTGTAATGAATATAATGTTTGGCATAGACATAATAGTTAATTTCATGATCATTTTGTATGAATGAATCCTAACAGTGAAAAGAGAAACCTTGTTAACAAGAAAAAAATGTGAGTCTCATCCCTTATGAATTGAATCATTCAATAACTATAAGAAAAACTTATGAAGATCAATGACTCCTTTGCCTAGAATTCAATGGATTTTGAATGTAAAAGTTGTATGGATAAGGTAGTTATAGTGAACAAAATGTTTGGTATGGATACAAAAGTTTATTTCAGGTTCATTTTGTGTGAAAGAATCCTTCCATCAAAAGGAGTAACTTAGTTAGCAAGAAAAGAAATGACAATATCATCCTTTTGGAATTGAAGCATTCACTAAATGTAAGGAAAGCTAATCATAATCAATGATTCCTTTGCTTGATGGAATTTAGTGGATTTAAGGGGGAAAAGGTATAAGGATGTGCTTGTTGCAATAAATATAATATTTTATGTAGATACAAAAGTTAATTTCATGATAAGTTTTATGTGAATGAGTTCATGCAATAAAGGGTAAAACCTTGTTAGTAGAGATGAAGTGATGATAGTATCATTTTCCAAGAACAAAACCTTTCAATACTTGTAAGAAAAATTATTCACAATCTATAACTCTTTTGTTTGACTGAATTTAGTAGATTTAAAGTGTCAAAGTTGTAAGCATGAGTATGTTACAATAAATATAATGTTTGGCATAGACATAATAGATGATTTCATGATCATTTTGTATGAATGAATCCTTGCAATGAAAGGAGATGCCTAGTGTTAATAAAGACTATAAACACATATTTGTTTTAATGAATATAATATTTGGTGTAAGTACAAAGGCTTATTCAAGATCATTTTGTGTGAAAGAATCCTTACATCAAAAGGAGAAACCTTGTTAGCAAGAAAAGAAATGACAATCTCATCCTTAGGAATTAGATCACTTAATGAAGGTAGGAAAAACTAATCAAAATGATTGACTCCTTTGTTTGACGGAATTCAACATATTCAGAGTGTGAAAGGTGTAAGGACATGCTTGTTACAATGAATATAATATTTTGTGTGAGTCTAAAAGTTAATGTCATGATCATTTTGTCTGAAAAAATCCTTATAACAAAATAAAAAGCCTTATTAGCAAGAAAAGAAGTGATAGTTGCATCCTTCAAGAATTGAACCATTCAATAATTGTAAGAAAAGCTATCTTGGCAACACAGAAGATTAAGTAAAGATAAGCAGATATATTAACCAATCATATATTAACCATTTATACATAGAGACATTTCACAAGCATATACTATAAACTTATAACAAGAAAGAAAATTTAAAGAAAATAACTTACAAAAATAAAGCTTTCATTCCACTGTGAAGGTTGTTACAAGCTTAGAAGTTAAGAGAGTTTAGAGAAGAAAGTTACAAGTAAGAGAAGAAACTAAGGGAAATCCAATTCTCCTTTGCCTCTCTTCATCCCTCCTATTTAGACAAGAAAAAAGCTAGCCTTAATTGCCAAAGGAATCATCTTTAGAAATGAACCCAAAAAGCCACCACCCAAGCCTACCTTGTTAACACTAGAAGAATTACTTAAGACTTTAATGGAGTTTATGTTTAAAGAAAGATTATTGGAGATGATGGCCTCCTTACTCTAACCAAATTCAAATACATAGACAAGTCACAATGAAAGTAATAAAAGACTGATAATGATGACATAATGCAAGATTTTTAAGGCCCTCATGAATTATAAATGATAAAATACTTTCAATGGAAGGCAGCCAAAGTGCTTGACAGCTAGTTGTTATTAAAGCTATTTTCTTAAAGTAAGGAATCTAGGGAAAAGCTACTTTTAGAAAAGTAATTGGTAGGTTAAGATTGGCCTTTTTCTTGTATAAATAGGAGGGATGAAAGAGGCAAAGGAGAATTGGATTTCCCTTAGTTTATTCTTACTTGTAACTTTCTTCTTTAAACCCTTTTAACATCTAAGCTTGTAATGACCTTCATAATGGAATGAAAGTTTTATTTTTGTAAGTTATTTTCTTTAAATTTTCTTCCTTGTTATAAATTTATAGTATATACTTATGAAATGTCCCGATGCATAAATTGTTAATATATGATTAGTTAATATATTTGGTTATCTCTTCTTGATCTTATGTGCTTCTTTAGCCTATCTTGGTAGTATATATGTTACCCTAAAAAAAGTCAAACTTTTCTGACCAATGGATATTAATCTTTTTGGTTAGCCATGGTACATGTTCAATATCTACATTATAATCCCATTTAATAATTTGTAAGACATGATACCAATAGGCAAACATTAACAAGGGATCTTTGATCTCATCATTTTTTTTTTCACAAAGCTATTTGTTAATAGTTCTTACTTTGTGAGGAATATTTAGATGATGTAATCCCCACTTAAAAAACTAGGCTTTAAGCTAATTTGAAAATTTCTTTGGATTATTCGAAAGATGAATTTGAATGAACCAACGAAATTTATTTTTTCTATATAATAAGGCTCTTTCTTATGGTTTGATATAATTGAAGGATTTAATCTTTCACCATTCTTTGAGATTATTGTAGTTGAAGAGGTCATCCTACCAATCTTTTAGATAAAGAATTTTATTTATTTTAAATTTTGCATAAGCTTAATCTCTAAAGCCATAGGTGGAGCCAAATCCTCTTTTAATGGGTTCAACAACTACTGAGCTTGTTTCATGTAATATTTGTTGATAATATAAGTAATCCTTCATACTATTATGAGTATATGTATCATCTTTAAAATAAAATCAAGCAACCTTATAAGGTCAAATATGAGTATAATTATTTTCAATAGCACATAAAAAATCAATGTATTTTGTGATTAAATGATATATTATGGATTTATTCAAAGCTCATTTATAAGCATCATTGTGAAATTTATTAACTTCTCTATTTTTTGAACTCAAAGGATTCTTTGCCAATGAAGTAACCAACTTAGTCAGGATTGAGGTTCCTATATGAAAGGCCTTTTACTTATTGAGAAGTTCCTAACAAAAATTCACAAGTTATGAAATCTAGCAAAGAATTAAAGGTTCCTTTAATAAACTTGATATCAATATAAAAAATAGTTAAGATTCCTTACTATCTGGTAAAGATTTATTTTGAAGTAATGTTCAAAAAAATCTTTATTAAGGCCATCTTTTACTGTCTTACAATTTATTCTTAATAAAAACTTTTGGTTTAACAAATCACTTTCAAAATTTTGAATGTATAGCATGATAGCTAAGATTTATTTTCTTATAGTAGAGTATTTAACTCTAGCTTCTCTCCAACTGTTGAATGGAAGTGAACCACCTGTTCTTTAAACTTAATCCTTAGCTTAAGGATTCCCTTATAACCTTTATTTGATGCATTTGTTTCAATTATTTTAAATGCATTAGGATGTGGAAGAACTAAACATGACAATTTTTGGTCTCAATTTTATTTTTGTAACTACCTTTGCATGTTCATATATGGTAGATTTTTTTGCAACCTTTCAAACAATAACTTCACATTATAAGCTAAACCTTCATAGAATTTGAAACATAGTTTGGACTTGCCAAGAATTTTTGCAATTATTGTTTGTCCTTTATTTCATCAAGAAATTTAAAGACAAACTCAATTGCTATATCAATAAGAACTATTGTTCCATTTTCAATGAAGTGTCCAAGGAACTAACTTTGATTTGAAATAACTTCATCTTCCTAGCATATATTACTAAACTTGTTTTTTTGATAGCCTTTAAGAAAAAGTTCCAATGTTTAAAATATTTTTCAATAGTATTAGAGAAAACTAATACATCATTAATATAAATAATCATAAATACTAAATAAGTATTGAATATTTTATTCATGATTTTTCAAAACTCAAAAGGGGCATTTTTTAACCTGAACAACATTACATTCCATTCATAATGTCTAAATGGAACTATAAATGTTGTCTTATATTTATCTTTTTTATGAATCTAGATTTGCCAATAACTAGGTTTCATATCAAAATTTGAATATATTTGAGCTTTATAAAACCTATTGAGCAAATATTCCTTATTAGGTATAGGATGCCTAATTCATCATAATGCCTTTATTTAAAGGTTTGTAATTGACAAATAATCTTGGAATGCCACTTTCTAATTCAATAGCATTTTTTAGATAGAAAGTTAGATAACTTTAGGGGCTATTACTTTTTCTAATAAGCCCTTTCGTTAAGAAATCATTAATTTCATTTTTATAGATCTCTAAGTGCTTTAGACTTATGGCAATAGGCTTGACTTTTTTTAGCATTTGACTTTCATTAAAAGTTTGTTCATAAGGTAACTTTACTACATGTTTTTTTCTATTCCAAAAAGCTATAAGGAGTTCAAAGCAAACTATTGCTTTTAACTTCACCTTTATTTCTTATATCTTAGTTTGAATAATAAGAGTATTTATTTTTTCTTCTAAATTTTTATTTTTAACCTTAGACTATAAAGATCAAATAAATCCTTCTTTTCTTTTAACACTTCTTTAAAGTGTATTTATCTTCCTGTATTAAGGAGTAAATACAAATTTAAAACTAATAAGTTTTCCATTTATTTCATAAAAAATCTCTCAATTGCTAATTTCCTTAATAGGATATAGTATATGTAAAAAGGGATTTCCCAAGATGAACCTTATGAAAGGTTTTGAACCAACACAAAAGGAATTTCAATACAAATTCCTTCATTGCTTATAGTAGCTTGTAATAGCTTTTGTATGATAACAAATTTACTCTTATCAGTCATATTTAATACTTTAGTATTTTAAAAGTACTATTCATTCATTAATACAATTTATGTTTACCACCTGAATCAAGGTAATAGTAAAAAAGATATATTCTTTATTGATTATAACAGTAATCTAAGTATGCTATTTATAGGTAATAAGCTTATTAATGAGATTAACATATTGAAAAACACTTAAAATTTTCCTTTAAAGAGGTATATGGAATGTCTAGAGGATCCTCAATTTTATTAGATATTATTTTTAAAACTAACACTCTTTCTTTTAATTCAATTTGTAACTGATTTATTTCAACTTTAAGCTTATTTAGTGAAGGATCTCTAATTCTAGTATTTAAACTAGAATGATTATTTCTAATTTTTTGAAGAAGAATTTTTAAATTGTAATTTTTTTTCTAGTTCTTTGATCTTAAACTTGTTTTGAGCCAGGTAAAGATAATTCTCTAATTGTTCTTTTTTTCTTTTGGATTTATAATTTTATCAATAAGATCTAGAATTAAATTATCTTCTTTAGTAAGGACTAATAAGTTATTACTCTTACATATTACTTGATAATAGTTGCATTGCCCATGACAACTATTACTTAAATTACTTTCAAAGGTATCTTTTTCTTCTAGAAGATCTATTTCCAAATTTGATTATTTAAATTCATTTTTTGACAAGAAAATGTGCATTCGTGACCTTTTAAGACCTTTATCCAAGGATAATTCTTGGATCTTTTGCTTTAATTTATATTTATTGGAACAATGCCTTATTTTTCGGCATTTATAATATATTATTTTTTCCTTTTTCTTTTATAAACCAAACTTTCTTTTTCCTTTTTGTTTTCTTCTTTCTTATCCTTTGAATAAAAGGGCTTGTTTTGAGCTAAGGGTTTATAACCCTTTTTAAGGTTTTTAGGATAGTTCTTAGATGAATAATCCATCTATTCATAAAAATCTCACATAACTCTTTTATCTTGGGTTTTCTTTTTTTACAATTGCCTATACAACTTAATTTTATTACAAAATTTAAACCCTTTTAGCTATAACTTTGGTAAGTAAATTCTCTGTATGTGTAGTTAGAGTAATCAATAACTATAGTATGATAAGATTTTAATCTATTTTTTACTCATCCAACAAATAAGGTAGGTAACCCGAATAAAAATTTTTCTTTTCATAAGATACTTTAATTATCTTCCTTAGTAAAGATGTTAGAGAAAAAGATATCTTTGTATTATTTAAAATGAGACAAGTTTGGGCATTTTGAATTTATGAGTAGCTTATAGATCTTATTTATTAATAAGGCAGTAGTACCAATGAAATGATTGGTAATGATATTTATCAATGTATTAACACTATCAGAGTGTTGGAGCCCTTACTATGTATTTATGGCAGAAAATATTTGAGTTTTAGTTTCTTTTGACAGATAGAAATCCCACTAGCCTTTAAGTTGTCCTATAAATCTACTAGTTATAAATTTTGCTATGTATGAGTTCGAATTATCCTTTGATTTTGTAGTAATAATAAACATCATCATATAATGTAATCAAATAAGAATTTGATGTTCTTACATTCCACCAAGATTTTATTTTATAATACTACTATCATCATATTGAGTACAATTATACTTAGGTTGTTCCTTTAATAAGAGGTTGATTGGAAATGGCCTAAGATAATATAATTTTGTAAGATTTATTAAAAGTTATTTTGTTGATAGTCATGGTTTTCTTCTGATAAGAAGGTGATGGATCACTTTGCATTGGATTTAGTTTCAATAAGAACATTTCTTTTATTTTATCAATATATTATTCAACCTCTGAATTTGTTTTTTTTTTTAATCTATTCCTCTTTTCTTAGAATAAAGGCCTCTTTTTCTTTTAGTATAAGTTCTTTTTTTAAACCTTTTGGCTATTTTATTTATTAATTTCATTTGTTCAATAATTTTTTTGTACATATTATAATAATTTCTTTTGATAATAAGGGTTTAAATAAAACCCTTTTTTTCCTTTTTTTCTATTTCAGATTTAACCAGAGGTTTTGGATCTTATAGAGTAATTTTTTTAATCTTTTCTTCAACTTTAGTAAATTGATTTCCTATTGACTAAAGGTAAAGATTGGTATAATTTCCTTAATAAATTACAACATTAGTAGAGGTTTCAACTTTGTATAAAGAGACTATAACCTCACTATCTTCAACTTACAAACTCTAATTTAAAACATAAGAGCGGATGTTATTAACCTTCTTTCCTTTTCTTGTAGTGTATTCTTAATAGGTTTTCTTAAGCACCATGCATTCCCTTTAGGTAAAAAAATCTAGGAAAATTTTTTTCTATAATTTATAAACCTTTTCCAAATAAGTGAAAATATTAATTGCCTCTATTTCAGTTATGTATTTTTCACGGCACTTACACTAGAGCTCTTGCTCCTTTGGGCTAAAGGTTATAAAAAAAAAATTATGTTCTTTTTATAGTATTTTTAGGAGAGTAGAATAACTCTTTTATTTTTTTTTTCTTTCACATGGACTACTTCAAGGACATGGAAGCTCATATCTTCATCTTAATATCTCATATCAAATAAAGAAGGAAATTTAGGCCTAGAAGGCTAACTTGATGTTTCTAGTGGTTCATTAACCACTGCAGTAGATGTTGAGGATAAAAAGGCTCTTGTGTTTATGTCAAACATTATATTCATAGCAATAAACACATCTTACACCTTTGGCCTTCTAAATCCATTGAATTCCATTAAACAAATAATTCATTGATCTTGATTAAATTTTCTCATAGTAATTAAGTGGTTCAATTTTTAAAAGATGTGACTGTCTCTTCATTTTTTGACAATAAGGCTCTTACATTTTCATTTCTTGACAATAAGGCTCTTACATTTGTTACAGGGACTTATTCACACAAAATGATCTTAAAATTAACTTTTGTATTTATACAAAACATTATATCTATTGCAACAAGCACCTCTTTATGCCTTTGGCACATAAAATCAATTACATTTCATCAAACAAAGGAGTGAGTCATTGATTTTAATTAGCTTTTCTTACAACTATTGAGTGGTTCAATTCATAAATAATGTTATAATCTCATCATTTCTTTCTTATAAGCTTGCTCATTTCATTACAAGGACTCATTTACACAAAATGAACTTCAAATTAACTTTTATGTCTACACCAAATATTATATTCATTGCAACAACTACGTTGTACACAATTACATTCCATCTAACAAATGAGTAATTAATATTTATTAGCTTTTCTTACAAGTATTGAATGGTTTAATTCTTAAATAATGAGATTGTCTCATTATTTCTTGCTAAAAAGGCCTTTTCTTTTGTTGTAAAGACTTATTCACACAAAATGATAATGGAGTTAACTTTTGCATTTACACAAAAAATTATATTCATTGCAATTGATGTGAACCCCAAAAGGCACAATGAGACCCATAAGCAAACCAAGGAATTTAAAATCCTAAGATAGCGAAATCAAATTCAGCCAAAGTAAAGAAAACCTTAACTTGATGTTCATTAAGAAAAACATGAACTAAAGTATAAATCACAATAAGAGTGCCATAAGAATAATCTTAATAAGTTTTAAAGTTCTTGAAAGAACCAAATAGAAGTCTCTTAAATTTATTATAAAAAAATTTTTGTTAGCTAACCCCCCTAAAAAAAGGTTGCATGCCTATATATTAATGAAATTTATAAAGGTGTCGATGTATGAAGGGCTTATGACATATTCTTGAGTTAAAATGATGAAAGAGGCACTTAATAGGTTGATTAAAGACATTTGGGCAAGAAAGCTCATTCAAGCTTAAAGGGCA
Source organism: Bruguiera gymnorhiza (assembly GCA_020883675.1). NCBI lineage: Eukaryota > Viridiplantae > Streptophyta > Magnoliopsida > Malpighiales > Rhizophoraceae > Bruguiera > Bruguiera gymnorhiza. Next base: position 680,371 of record JAIRCJ010000136.1, on the reverse strand, counting down.
ACAAAGTATATCTTAGTGCAAGTCAAGGTTTTATTAATTGTATAAGTATGCTAAATCGGTAGTTAAGTGATTGTGAAGAGTTAAAGCAATAAAGTAATGACATTAGTGAGTTGGACTTATCATGAAGTTTGAAAAACAAAGAACAAGGATTAGATTGGTCATAAACTCAGTTATAGGATTAGTTTGCTACTAGAAGGTTAGATTGGTGTTAGTCATGAGCTAGTTAGTGAACTAGTTTGATGCTAGATGGGTGGCTTTACAAATTTAATTAAACTGATACTAATTCATTTATTGTCAACTTATTTAGCAAGTTTTTCTTATTTCTAGGATTAGGGTTGTTACTTTAACCTAAAAGAGATAGATTATTGGTGAAAAAAGTAATAAGTTTCACTTTTGGTTCTTTATTGAACTTTGCAAACTTATCAAGATTATTGTCTTGTGGCATTCTAACCTGACTTATTACACTTAAATCCCTTCTTTCTAGAGTTTTGCATTCATATCATTCTATATACCTTTGGTATGTGTTCCTTGGGACATTGGATCTAGATTTATACACTAGGTTCGTGTTACTTTGAATATTAGGTCAAGATTTTACTTTTATTAAACCTAATTTAACTTTATTGGGGTTTTGAATTCCTTGTTTTACTTGTGGATTTCATTGTACTCTTTGTAGTTTACATTAGTTGGTATCAGAGCTTTAGGGTTTAAATTAGGTTTATTTATCTAAATTTTAGATTTTCTCTTATTCTTCTTATTAACTAAGTTTTATAACATTTTGTTCTTTGAATCCACCAAACCTTTGTTTTATCTCTTCTTGTCTTTAAATTTGTGCAAAAAAAAAAGGAGCAAAATAAAGAAACAAACTGAAAACAAGGCGACAAAAAAACAACAAAAAAAATCCACTTTGAGGTAACTGCTCAATGATTTGGTCAAATTAGCCATAATAATGATCTAGTCCTTTAACTTGACTTTACTTTGTGATCTAATTTCTTATTCTATCATTCAAGTACTTGTTTCCTTTGAGTTGAGTTCCTTAATTTTATTTTTCATGATTTGCCTTTTTTAATTTTTAATTTCTTGTTTTCCATTAGGTTAATTCTTTCTTACTTATTTTATTTTGTGAGTTATTTCACTTAAGATTGATCTTTTTGATTTACCTTGTTTAGTTCCTTAAAGAGCTAAAAAGGGAAGTTAAGAGTGGTAAAAGGTAAAAGTGTGAGCTTATTATAAGAAAAGCCATTAAAGAGAAGTAAACATGAGGGTTAAGTAACAATAATTGAGAGAAACATGTAAGGGAGTGCATGTGAGGTTTTTTCTAATGTTTTTGGTGCAAGTTAGCAACATGACTTTAAAAGACAAGGGAGTGAGTGAAGAAGGTAGGAGGGATGATTCATTCATACTTTAAACTATATAATAATAGTTTAAGTGCATGAATGCTATGTTTGCATATGATAGGAGTGTTTATCCTATTACTAGCTCCTCTCTATTTAAAATTATTTATGGTTTAATCATTTGACTCCTTTAGATTTGATGCCTTTACCTATTGATGAGTATGCTACTTTAGATGGTGAACACAAGGTGAAAATGATGAGAAGGTACAACAACAAATTGCACAACAAATTGAGCAATATACACCCCATGTCAAAAAAGGGTAAAAGAAGGTGGTGTTTAAACCTGGTGATTGGGTTTGGGTTCTTATGTGCAAGGAAAGGTTCCTAACTTAGAGGCATTCAAAGCTATAACTTAGAGGGGATGGTCCATTTCAAGTGGTGGCATAAATTAATGATAATATTTATAAGTTAGACCTTTCTTGTGAGTACAATGTTAGTGTAACATTTAATGTTACTGATATTTCTCCTTTTGATACATGTGATGATTCAAGAATAAATCCCTTAAAAAAGAGGGGGAGTGATGAGATTCATGGAAATTTTGATGCATAGACTTCTTGTAAAGATCTATTAAGCATTTAAGAAAAGCCAATGACAAATTCCAAACTAAAAGCTGAAATAGCCACTTAATAGGTTGATTAAGACATTTAGGCCAAGGAAGCTAATTCAAGCTTAAAGGGCAACAAAGTATATCTTAATACAGGCCAAGGCTTTATTAACTATATAAGTATGCTAAATCAGCCTAAGTTAAGTGATTGTGAAGAGTTAAAGTAACAAAGTAATGGAATTAATGAGTTAAACCTATCATGAAGTCTAAAAAGTAAAGGATAAGGACTAGATTGGTCATAAAACCAATCATAAGACCAATTTGTTGCTAGAAGGGTGGACAAATGTTAGTCATGAGTTGGTAGGTGAACCGATTTGATGTTTGATGTATAGCTTTGTGAATCTAACCAAGCTAACCTTGATTTGTTTATTGTTAGCTTATTTAGGAAGTTTTTCTTATTTCTAAGGTTAGGGTTGTTAGTTTAGCATCTAAATAAGCTTGTTTTCATTGTTGAAAGAGGTAGATTATTAATGAAAAAAAAAGGGAGAATTTTCTCTTTTGGTTCTTCATGGAACTTTGTGAACTTATCGAGATCATTGTCTTATGACATTCCAACTAAACTTATCACTCCTAAATCCCTTCCTTCTTAGGTGTGGCATTCATATCCTTTTATATACCGTTGATTTTTGTTCCTTAGAACATTTGGTCTATGTTTATACTTTAGGTTTGTGTTCCTTTGGTCATTAGGTCAAGGTTTTACTTTTGTTAAACTTATTTTAACTTTCTTGAGGTTTTGAATTCTTTTTTTTCCTTGTAGGTTTCATTGTGCTCTTTGGGGTTCACATTATTTGGTATTAAAGTTTTTGGATTAAATCAAGTTTGTTTATCTAAATTTGAGTTTTTCTCTTATTCTTCTTCTTAACCGCCTTTTCTAACCTTAATGTTCCTCCAAGCCTTGCTCCTTTTGTACGAAGGAATCATTCACTTAAAATAATCTTCAAATAAACTTTTATATCTACACCAAATATTATATTCCTTGCAACAAGATGTATATACACCTTTGGTACTTCGAATCCATTGAATTCCTTCAAATGAATGAGTGAATGATCATGATAAGGTTTTTTAATAGGTTCATGATGGTTCAATTCTTGAATAATGAGATTGTCTCTTCATTTCTTACTAACGCGATTACACCTTTTGTTGTAAGCATTCGTTCACACAAAATGATATTGAAATTAACATTTATGTTAGCACCAAACATTATATTCATTACAACAAACATGTTTATACAACTTTGGTACTCTAATCCACTAAATTCCTTCAAAACAATAGAGTCATCCATCTTGATTAGCTTTTTATATAGGTATTGAGTAATTCAATTCTTTAATAACATAATTGTCTCTTCATTTTTTTCTTACTAACAATGCTCTTTTTGTTGCAAGGACTCATTCACACAAAGGTTATATTCAATGCAATAAACACATCTATACACCTTTAGTACTCTGAATCCATTGAATTCCATCAGAAAAAGGAGTCATTGATCTAGATTAGCTTTTCTTGGGGGTGATATAAACCCTAAAAAATATGGTTTAAGGACCCAACACATATAAAGAATTGAACAAGAACTTAAGAAAACCAAATGAGATTTCATTCACGGAAGACTTAGACCCAATGTTTTGGCATAAAACTTTCTTTTTTTCTTTATTTCTCTTGTGTCCTCACTTTCCCTCCTTTCTTTTTGTTTTAGTTAACCCTCTATTTTCACTCTATTTTTTGTTAACTCATTTTTTATCCTTAATCAATTCTTATAAGCTTGATGAGGTATTAATGGTACAAGAGTGACATGTTCTTCATTCATCATGAACACATGTTTTTCATTCATGATGAAGGAATATCGATTCTTGAAGCCATCACACATCACTCACCTATCAGACTACCATGGCCATTCTAATAAAATATGACTTATATGCATAGTTACAACATTAAATAAGACTTCATCATGATACCTCCCACTAGAAAATAACACTAGCACTTGGTTTTTTACCTTGACTTCATAACACTTATTCAACCATTGAAGCTTACATGGTCTAAGATGTTTCAGAGTAGGTAAATTCAACTTTTCAACCATAACCATGCTAGTTACATTAATGCAATTAGAACCATCAATGATCATACTACATTCCATATCTTTGATAAGGCACCTAGTATGAAAGATGTTATCTTGTTTAACCTTATTCTTTTCCTTAACTTACATATTCAATGCTTGCCTTATGATGAGAGTTACTCCATCAACTAGATACTCCTCCTTGCCACTTTCACCCTCTGATTGCAACAAAGAATTAGCATTTAATTCACTTTTAGTCTTAATGCCACCATTACCTTTTAAGACCATTGTATGCTTATTTAAACACTAAGATGCAAAATGACCCCTTCTAAACACTTAAAACATGTAACACCTCTATTTCTACTAGGTTAGGGATCAAAATTACTTGTCTCCTTGTTAGAACCCATGTTCTTTTACTTTTGGGTAGGATGACTTTGGACTTGTAATCAGCCTTGTCTTTTTTACCCTAATTCATCTTCTAAGATGAAGTAGAACCAAAATTTTGTCCAAACCATATAGAACCCTTTCATTTGAGTTGTTTTTCAACTTTTATTATCATGTGCACCATGTCTTTTAATTCCATGTAGTGTTGCAATCAACCAAATTGGCTATGCCTCTATTTAGCCCTTGCAAGAATTGTGGCATTGTTGCTTCCTTGTCTTCCTCCACATTGGCTCAAATCATTGCAATCTCCATCTCCTTGTGGTAGTCCTTAAAACTCTTAATACCTTGGATTAGTCCTTGTAATCATTGAAACAAATCTTTGTAATAATGGTTAGCAATAAACCTCCTCTTCATGATATCCTTCATCTCCTTTTATGTATCAATAGGCTTGTCATGGTTTCTTTGCCTATTCAAAACAAGCTAGTCCCATCAAATAATAGTATAATCAGTGAATTTAATGGTAAGTAGTTTTACCTTTTTCTTCTTAGAGTAGTTATGGTAAGCAAATGCTAGTTCCACCTTCTTCTCCCACTCCAAATATGCATCAGGGTTACTTTTCACTTAAATTGGGGGAATGTAGTAATTCCCTTGGAATGGAGTAGTTATGCTTCCTAAGTCATAATTAGAAGCATCATGCCTTTATGTATCCTTTCTACCACCTCTATTATTGGCAAATCTGATTACTGAGGCTTAATCATCAAAATTAGTATCATTGTCTCCATCATCATCATAGTCATCATTATGATTATGCCTTTCTCGCTATTATGTATTAGGAACTTCACATGCTTGTCCCCTTTACAAATCAACTATAATAGGATCTCACCTCTCCATTTGATATCTCATCTCACCAAGTATAACATTCCTGCATTCAAACTATTGTTGCATAAATTGAAGCAAGAACAAGTCATCTTTCCTACCTACCTCACTCACTCCCTTATCTTTTGAAGTCATGATACAAATCTGCATTAAAAAAAGAAAATTAGGAATAACCTTATACACACTCCCTTCTGTGTTCTTCTCAATTATTGTCACCTAACCCTTGTGTTTACTTCTTCAATGACTTTTCATTCAATGAGCTCACGCTTTTGCCTTTAGCACTCTAACTTCCCCTTTGAGCTCTTTAAGGAACTAAACAAACTAAATCAAGAAGACTAATCTTGAAGAAACCAAACTCATAGAATAAAGTAAATGGGAGAGAATTGAATAAATGGAAAATAAGAAGTTAGAAAACCAAAAAGTGACATCAAGGAGAACAAATTTAATAAACTAGACACAAAGAAAACAAGTTAAAGAGTTAAACTTAAAGGACAAACTTGGACCAAAGAACCAAAAAATAGATGGAAGAATTATAGTTGAGCAAAGAGATAAAAAAAAAAAAAGAGATAATTATTATGGCTAGTTTGACCAAATAGTTTAGCATCTTCCTCATTCACTCAAAGTTGATGATTTTTTTACTAATTTAATAGCTTACAAAAAACACGATTAAAGCACTTAAACATAGCAAACAAAATTGAAAACAATGCTTTTTGATGGTTATATGCTTAATAAACAAACAAAGTAAAAAAGCTTGCAAATAGGTAGAATAACACGTTTGAATGGTAAGAAGTAAATATCAACGTAGAAAATCAAAGAATTGATTGATCCAACATGATTTAAAGTCGAGCTCTAATATCAATTAATGTGAAACCCAAAAAATGTGGCTTAGGGATCCAACACACATAAGGAATTGAACATGAACATCAAAAAGCTAAATCAAATTTCAATCATACAAGACCTAGACCTAATGTTTAAAAGAACAAGAATCGAAGGTATAAAAAAAGATATGGATGCCACACTCTAGAATAGAATGGACATGTGAGTGATAAGTCAAGTTCAAATGCCACAAAACAGTAATCATAATTAGTTCTCAAAGTTTAAAGAAGAATCCAAAGAGAAACTTTCTCACTTCCTAATTCACATAATCATTTGCCTTTATGAGCTTACAAAGAGATGCCTATTTATAGGTTGAAATAACAACTTAAAAATGGAGAAATGATAGACTTATAAAATATAAAAACACTTCTATTTTATTGGAAAGGAACTAAATCATAGTTAATGAACTCCAATTTTATAGCAACCTCCCATTTAGGAGTGGATTTTATTACTTAACCATACCCATTAAACACTCCAATCATATTAATAATGGCTCGGTGCTTTTTAAACTTGAATTCATGCCACACAAATGTCCTTAATCAACCCATTTAGTGCTTCTTCCATCTTTTTGTCTTTGGGTCATATGATTAGATCTTTTGTAATGAGTAATGGATCTCTTGAATCTCTTAAAGCCCTCTATGCATCATCTCTAAGCTTTTTATCAATAGGTAATGAGGGGTTAAATTTTTAAATAATGAGACTCCCTTTAGATTTTTTACTATTAAGTGTCCTTGTTTCATTGCAAAGACTTATTAACACAAAATGGTCTTCAAATAAACCGTTGTGTTTGTATAAAACATTATATTTATTATAATAAACATATCTATACGCCTTTGTTACTTTAAATCTATTTAATTCCATCAAACAAAGGAGTGATTGATCATGACTAGGTTTTTTTACAAGTAATAAATTATTCAATTCTTGAAGGCTCCACCTTTTGTTGCAAGTATTCATTCAACCAAATGATCTTGAAATTAACTTTTGTGTTTACACTAAACATTATATTCATTGCAACAAGTACATTTGTATACCTTTGGTACTCTAAATCCATTTAATTTCTTCAAACCAAGGTGTCATTATCTTACTTAGCTTTTCATACAAGTGTTGAATTCCTAAATAATAAAAGTGTCTCTTCATTTTTGCTAACAATGCTCTTTCTTTTGTTACAAGGACTCATTCACACAAAATGATCTTGAAATTAACTTTTATGTCTAGGCCAAACATTATATTCATTACATTAAGCACTTCTATCCACCTTTGATATTCTAACTCCACTAAATTCCTTAAACAAAAAAGTCATTGATCTTAATTAAATTTTCATACAAGTATTAAGTTGTTAAATTCCTAGATAATGAGAATGTCTCTTCATTTCTTCCTACCAAGGCTTCTCCTTTCATTGTAAGGACTTATTTAGACAAAATGCTTTGGAAATTAACTTTGTGTCTACACCAAATGTTATATTCATTGCAATAAGTACATCTATACACCTTTGGTAAATTGAATCCATAGAATTGTATTAGCAAAAGGAGTCATATATCTTGATTAACTTTTCTTACAAGTATTAAAAGGTTCAATTTATAAATAGTAAGATTGTCTCTTTATTTCTTTCTAACAAGGCTCTTATTTTCATTGCAGGGACTTATTCAAACAAAATGATCTTGAAATTAACTTTGTATTTGTTAATAAGTATGCTATATGCATTATATTTATTCTCTTATATTTAACCTTCTTAGTGTATTTTCATCCTAAATGTACCTTATTTGGATTGATTTTATGTTTTAAGAAAAGACCAAATGAATTGTAGAAATTTGGGAACTTAAAAGTGGAGTTTTGAGAAAATCTGACCACTTTAGGTTATTTTGAAAATTTCACATTCTTAACATTTTTGATATATTTAAAGCCTTTATAAGATTTAGATTAGATATCTTAAGCTTTCTAAAATAGGCTTATTTGTATTAATCCAAGAAAAATTGGTCCATAAATAGGTGTCCTTAGTCCAACTTATAAGCAAGTCAAAGTCATCCTAATCAATTAGGAGTTGTTCCTCAAATAAGTTGTATTGGTTCTAAAAAGGAAGTGTCCATCCTTCTTTGGGTTACTTTTATTGTTTCATAGAGTTATAAATAGGTATGTTAGGGTACCAAAAACACATAGATAACAAACCTCTCTTCTGTTTCTTATGTGTGCATTTATGATATGCAAGGCTTGGATTTTATTTTTGATTATATAGATTAAAGTCATTGGCAGAAGCATTGTGAGACTTACTGGTTCTAAGACCAAGGTTTTTTTTCAAATTTGATTATTTACTTTGAATTCTCATGTTCTTCTATTATAATTGTTTATGATTATATTATTTGATTGCTAGGATATATGGTAGACAATTATACTTTATGATCTACTAATAGTTTAGAATTCAAATTCGTAATTGCTTGATAATTCTAAAACTAAGTAGTAAATAAAAATTGATAATTCTAGTTAAGCATTTGTCAAATTTTTATGAAGAACACTGTCAAAATTAAACAAATTAGTTAGTCAATTTGTTGTTAAGATTCGACTATCTTTCGCATTTTTATGTTATCAATAAATTATATGTAAAGAGCTTGTCGTAGGTAGTTTAATTGATAAGATATTAATTGAAGAGTTTGTCTTAATTAATAGTGAACTAAGGAAAAATTTAGAATAATAGAACTTGTCATTATTTTAAGTTGAATATTCGATTAAAGAATTGATGATCTTTAGTGTCAATGATCAACATGTGAATCTAATGGTGCAATAATCTTATTGCTGCAAGTGTGTTCATTTATTGATTTTATTTGCAATTAGTTTTCTGCTTTGAGTTTTATTAGTCTAATTAGTTAACTAATTAATCAAAACTCAATCTTTATGGATTCAGCCTCTATTCACCTTGATTACAAACTTCTTAGTTAAGTGATTTAGGGTAATTTTAGTGTTTCCAGCACATATCATCTGCACTAAACTTTATATTTGTTGTAATAAGTACCTTTTTTCACCTTTGACTATTTGAATCCATTGAATTCCATCAAACAAATAAGTCATTATCTTGATTAACATTTCTTATATGTATTTAATGGCTCAATTCCTAAATAATGTGACCATCCCTTTGTTTGTTGCTAACAAGGTTCCTACATTGGTTGCAAGGAATTATTCACATAAAATGATTATGAAATTATGTTTTGTGTCCACACAAAAAATTATATTCATTATAACAAGTACATTTGTATACCTTTAGCACTATAAATTCTTCGAATTTCATTAAACAAAGTAGTCAATGATCTTGGTTAACCTTTTTTTTTGGGTATCAAATGGTTTAATTCCAAAAGATTTAAAACATCTCTTGATTTCTTGTTGACAAGGGTCTACCTTATGTTGCAAGGACTCGTTCCAACAAAATGATCTTGAAATTAGCTTTTTTATCTTCACCAAACATTATATTTATTGCAACAAGCATGTTTCTACACCTTTCATACTTTGACTCCACTAAATTACATCAATTAGAGGAGTCATTAATCTTGATCAACTTTTCTTGCATGTATTTAGTGGTTCAATTCTTAAATAATATGATTTTCTTTTCATTTCTTACTAACAAGGCTCTTGCATTTGTTGCAAAATCTTATTCACATAAAATGATCTTAAAATTAACTTTTTTGTCAACAAAAAACATTATATTCATTACAAGAAACATGTCTATACACCTTTGACACTCTAAATCTATTGATCTCCATCAAATGAAGGAGTAATTGACCTTCATTAGATTTTTATACAAGCATTGAATGGTTCATTTCATAAACAATGAGGTCATCTCTTCATTTCTTTTAAACAAGGATCCATCTTTTCTTGTAAGGACTCATTCAAATAAAATGATTATGAAATTAACTTTTGTGTTTACACCATACAATATATTCATTATAATAGGCACGTTTGTATACATTTGGTACTCTAACTCCACTAAATTCCATCCAAGGAGTTATTGATTATGATTATGTTTTTTTTTATAGATATTGAGTGCTTTAATTCTTGAATAATGAAGTCATCTCTTCATTTTTTTGCTAACAAGGCTCTTCCTTTTGTAATAAGGACTCGTTCACACAAGATAATCTTAAAATTAGGTTCTCTCTCTACACCAAGCATTATCCTTTTATTTCTTACTCACAAGCCTCCTTCTTTTGTTATAAGGACTTATTCACACAAAATGAACTTTAAATTAACTTTTATGTTTGCACCAACAAGCACATTTTGACACCTTTGCAACAAGCTACAAATAAACTCAAGTGCCTATAATTAGGACTTTATAAGCACACTGAAAGGTATATACTAGTAACAAGCAATAAGAAAATAAGAAACACATTCAAATATAAATGACTTATAGAAGAAAAGCATTCAATGAACAATGATAATTGATACAAGTTTATATGTTATAGGTGATGTAAAAGAAAAGGAAATAGATTTTTAGAATTTAAAATTGGACTCTTCTCTCTTGTCTTTAGAGGGACTTTTTTATATTAGAGAAAAGGTAATAACTAACATATAAGTCATATTGATCAATAGTAAAGTTATCCTTTAGATTCCTTTCTTTTTAAAGTGACTTTAATAAAAGCTGCTTGTCAAGCATCTTTGCTTCTTTTCCACCAAATTTTTGTCATTTTCACAACACATAAAAATCCTATGAATCCTACATAATGTCATCATTATTATGACCTTGATTGGTTTCAACTTGACCTGATTACAAGGCCATCTTGAGTTAGAGCAATGAGGCCATCATTTCCAATAATTAGACTTTCATTGGATACTACTTCTATTAAAGCTTTCAATAGTTCTTTTGGATTACCAGATAGCGTAGGCATTGGTGTTGCTTTTAGACCATTTATACTAATAATTCCTTTGACTGTATAAACTCCATCATCAAAGAAGTCAAACTTTTTCCACCATTTAATATTAATTCTTCTAGCCAATTAAGAGACTTGATTAATGTCTATATCTAACACACTTACCTATTTTGCCATAATATTAGAGTCCCATATTATAATCCATGGAATATGATACCATGAGGTAAACATTAGCAATGGGTTTTTAATCCCCTTATTTTTCTCATCAAACTATTTATAAACAATTCTTACTTTAAGGGTAAGGTTATATGATGTAATTCCCATTTAAAGAACCAAGTTTTAAATAGTCAAGAAACTTTTTTGGATCATTTGGAAGATAAATCTAAATAAACCAACTAAATTTCTTTTGCTTGTTTTCATATAGTAAGGCTAATTCCTAAGCTTTGATATAATTAAAATAAGTGTAGGATTTAACCTTCCACCATTTATTTAAATCTCTATAGCTAAAGAGATCAACTTGTCAATCTTCTAGATAAAGAAGTTTTCTTACTTTGAATTTGACATAGGCTATTCCTAATCCTCTTTCAATGGGTTTAATAACATAGAAACTATTTCATGAAGAATTTATTGATAGTACACATAATTGTTCATATTAGTATAAGGGTACATGTCATCTTTGAGATAAAATCTAGCAACCTCATTAGGCTAGAGTTGAGCATAATTATTGATATGCTTTAGAATTAAAGGATGTGTTAAAGTTTTATCTCTTGCTCCTTTATAAGTATCATTTCAAGGTTTATCAACTTCTTTAGGTTTTGATCTAAATGCATCCTTGGCTGGTGAAATACTCAACTTAGCTGAGGACTAAGATCCCTATTGTAGGGGCCATTTGCTTATTTAGTCATTCCCTGCTAAACTTCATGAGTTAGGAAATCGAGTAAGGAATTGGAAGTTCCCTTAATCAACTCAATATCAAAGTAAAAACCAGATAGAATCCCTCACCATTTGGCAAAAATTTGTTTAGAAGTGATGTTTTTAACATCCTTAGTGAGAACATCTTTAGCTACCTTATAATCAATTTGCAAAAGAAATTTCTAATTTAACAAATCACCTTCAAATTTCCAAACTCTTGAAGTAAATCAAATAAATTATTCTTTTGAATTAATCTTTTGTTTAAAGATAGATATATATCCTTTATTTGATGTGTCTCTTTTGACTATTTTAAAAGCATCAAGATAAGGAAGTGTTAGACATGATATATCCTTCGTTCTAATTTTAATTTTCTTAATTACCTTTCTATGTTTATCCTTCATTCTAGTGAATCTTTTATGTAATCTTTTGAATAATAGCTTAGCATCATAAATTAAGTCTTTATAGAATTTTAAAATATAATTCAAGCTTCTCAAAAATTTTTTAAATTGCTATTTGTCTCTTATTTATCAGGAAATTTAATGGCAAATTCAATTACTTGATTAATGGGAATTATAGTTTCATTCTTTATAAAATGTCCAAGGAACCTGATCTTAGTTTAGAATAACTTTGTCTTTTTAGCAAATAAAGTTAAACCTACCTTTTCTATAACCTTTAGAAAAGAGTTTAAATGTTTGAAATGTTGTTTGATAGTATTAGAGAATATTAACATATCATCAATACAAACAATCATAAATGTTGAATAACTATTAAAAATTTTGGTTCATAATCTTCTAAAATTCAGAAGGTGTATTTTTTTAATGCAAATGGCATTACATTCCAATTATAGTGTCCAAATGGAACTAAAATGTGGTTTTATATTTATCTTTCTTATGAATCTAGATTTGCCAATAATCATATTTCATATCAAATTTTAAGTATATTTAGGCTTTATAAATCTTATTAAGCAAATCTTTTTTATTTGGTATAAGATACTTAATCCATTTCAATGCCTTATTTAAATGCTTTTAGTTAATTATTAATCTAGGAACACTTCTTTTTAATTCAACTACATTTTTTACATAAAAAAGCAAGATAGCTCCAAAGATTGTTCCTTTTTTAAATAAGTCCTTTTTTCAAAAGAACATTTCTTTCACTTTCACATATTTCCAAATGCTTTGGTCTCATAATTATAGGTTTGGCATTAATTGGATTGGACTTTCATTAAAGGTCACTTTATAAGGCCATTATATTATGTTCTTCTTCCTATTCCAAAAAGTTGTAGGAATTTCTAAACAAATTATCATTTCTAATATTTGTTGTACTTCCTATAATTTTGCTAATATAATAAAAGTATTAATTTTTTCATGCTAATGTTTATTTTTTACTTCAAAATATAGAGATGAAATAAATCTCCCATTTCTTTTAATGGTTTTTTGAAGTATATTTATTTTCCTACATTGAGGGGTAGATACAAATTTGAAATTATTAATCTTTCCATTTATTTTTGAGTAAATCCCTTAATCACTAATTTTCTTTATAGAATATAACATGTATAAAAATAGATTTCTTAAAATAACATCTTGAGATAGATTTTTGACTAAAAAAGAAGGAATTTAGATACAAATTCCTTCATTACAAATAATAGCTTGTGACAACTTGTATTTTATAAAAAGTTTACTTTTTTTCAGCAGTGTTTAACACTTTTGTATTTTTGAAAAGTATTTTAAAGATATTATTCCTTCATTAATATAATTCATAGATACATTTGAATCGATTAAGGCAATAGTTAAGAAAATGTATTCTTTATTAATTACAACTGTAGTTTTTGTATGCCACTTAAAGGTAATAAACTTATCATTTAAGTTAATGTACTGAAGAGATCTCAACTCCCCTTTTAAAGAGGTATCTTGTATGTTTAAAGGGTCTTTGACCTTTTTAACATTATTTCTAGAATTATAATTCTTTCTTTTGATTTTTAATCTCATATTTCAACTGATTAATTTCAAATTTAAGTTCACTTATAGAAGGTTCTGATTCTTTATCTTTTAACCTAGATTGATTATTCTTAATTCTCTGAATAACAATTTTTAAATCATAATCTTTTTTTAATTCTTTAATCTTAACATCATCTCTAACTAGATAAAGATATTTTTTTAATTGTTCCCTTTTTTCTTTTGGATCCAATATCTTATCAATAAGATCCATAATCAAATGATCTTTTTTTGTTAAGACTAATAAGAAATTATTTTTACACATTGGTTGATAATAGTTGCATTTCCTATTATAACTATCATTAGAATTAGTGGTAACATCTTCTTTTTTAATAAGGTCTACTTTTATATATGATTCTTTTGACTCACCTTTCGATAAGAAAATATGCATTAATGACCTTTTAATACCTTTACCCAAAGATAACACTTGGATTTTTGTTTCATCTTGCATTTATTAGAGGAAGAGCCTACCTTTATGCATTCATAAGATATTACCATTTTTTTTCTTTAATTGACTATTTTTTTTTGTTTTTCTTCTCTCTTTTCCTTTGAATAAAAGGTTTTTTAGTGAGATAAAGGTTTATAACCCTTTTTCTTGAGTTTTTTAGGATAATTTAATGGGTAGATAACTTATATGTTTACTAAAGTATCCTAAAACTCATTTTCCCAGTACTTTATCCTTCTATAGCTAGCAATGTAGTTTAATTTCATTATACAGTTTAACTCCTTCATCAACTAGTAGTCAACTACTCTTGCATGATAATATGTTAACTTATTCTTAACTCTTTCTACAAATAAGGTTGGTAACTTTTTAAAAGAGGAATTAAGATCTCTTTAATACATTAACTTAATTAATAAGTTAATTACCTATAAAAGGCACACAAATATTATAATTGTAATTAATAATGGATACATTTTCTTTACTATTGTCTTAATTAACCCAAACGTAGATATGAATTAGATTAATAAAAGAATAATACCTTTAACATACTTTTAAAAACTATAATAATGTTAAACATTGCAAATAAAAGTAAGTTTGTTATAAAATACAAGCTATAATAAGTTGTTTTATGTAATGAGGAAATTTGCATTGAAATTCCTTTTATTTTGGTTATTTTGGGAAATTCCTTTTTAAAGGAAATTAGTAACTAAAGGATTTATTCAAAAATAAATGGAAAGTTTATTAGTTTTAAGTTTGTATCTACTCCTCAGTGTAAAGAGATAGATATACTTTAAAAAATGACTAGAAAAAGGAAGGAGTTTATTTAATCTTTACATTTTGAAATAAAAAATAAACATATATATAAGAAAATTAATACTCCTATTATTCTAACAAAAATACAGTGAGTACAAGAAAAATTAGAAACATTAGTTTCTCAAAGATTCTATGACTTTCTAAAATAGGAAAAAAACACTTAGTAAAATTTCCTTATAAAGTGACTTTAAATGAAACTCAAATTCCAACCAAAGCTTGCCTATACTTATAGGACCTAGGCATTTGGAAATATGTAAAAATGAAATAAATAATCTTTTGAAAAAGGGACTTATAAAAAAAAGTGCTAGTCCATAAAGTTGTCTTACTTTTTATGTTGAAAATGCAGCCAAACTAGAAAGGGGAGTTTTGAGATTAGTATTTAACTCCAAGCCTTTAAATAAGGCATTATGATGGACTAGGTACCTCATACCTAATAAAAAAGATTTGCTTAATAGGCTTCATAAAGCTAAGTGTACTCAAAATTTAATATGAAGTTTGGTTATTGGCAAATCCAAATTCATGAGAAAGATAAGTATGAAACAACATTTACAATTTTATTTAGACATTATGAATGGAATATAATGTCATTTGAATTAAAAAAATGCACCTTTTAAATTTTATAAAATAATGAATGAAATATTCAATGCTTATTTAACATTTGTGATTGTTTATATTGATGATGTATTAGTATTTTTTAATACTATCAAAGGCAATCCGCTACTTATATTACACTATAAGCAACATAAAATAGGGAAATACCTAATCACCCTTCAATCAATAAAAGGTAACAACAAAAATTACCAATATTCACTACTAGCATGCAAATATGAAAAAATTCAATAACCCATAAAAGACAAGGATAAAATTATGGGCTTCTATTCACAAATTCAAAAAGTAAAAAGCATAAAATTACGGGCTTCTATTCACAAATTCAAAAAGCAATCAGAAACCCATAAGCTCTAAATAAGATTTGTGTTTTGGTTTACTATTTTCATATAGTATGTGTATACGTGTGTTTAATTATTGTTATGGATTTGATTGGAATTGGTGGCAGTGGTAGGTTGAGTTGACGAAGATGTTGGTGGAGAAACCACTTTGACAAACTTGGCACTCTACTTCTCACAATATATATAATGTTTGGTGTAAACATAAAAGTTAATTTCAAGATAATTTCATTTGAATAAGCCCTTGCAACAATGCAAAAGCCTTATTAAGAAAAAATGAAGAGATAAATGACTTCTTTGTTTGATGGAATTCAATGGATATAGAGTACCAAAGGTGTAAAGATGTGCTTGTTGCAATGAATATAATGTCTAGTGTAGATATAACAGTCCTTGTTAAACATAGGAGTCATCTCCTTTGATTAAATTGACTCAACATAGGTAATGTCACTTATTGACCATTACTTCATTCACACAAAATGAGTCTTGTTGTTTTCTCTACCACCTATTGATAGACATCGTTCTTCCTATGTCATTTAGACATAAGATTATATTAAAGGTAATTCAGCAAAAGCTAATTTTAATGGCTCTAATACATGATTGATCCTTCATTGCTTAGCAATGATGACACCTTGTATCATTGCTTTTTGCAATGAAATCCATTAAACATTATAGACATTACCTAAGTGCACACATGTTATAGTCATATAAGAAACCTAATAAAAGTTGTCGATACAACCATTGTTCTATTCAAGCCATCTTTTGCATTCCTATCTTGGCAGTGTAGGATCACACAAAAAGAAGTATAATCTAAGCACTTTGGTATAAAAGAAAACAATAAAGAAAAGAACATAATACTTATAGAAATAAAATTTTCATTGAACACCAAATGTTGTTACAAACTTATGTTACAAAGAGAGAGATATTACAAAGGAGAGAAAGAAGCAAACTTAGAGAAAGACAAAAATTGGATTTTGCCTCCATTTAACTATAAGAGGTCTATTTACACATGAAAAAAAAGGTGATAACCATAATGGGATGAATCAACTTTTGCAAAGTGGAATGTTCCATTATTTTCCATTGTCCTCCATTTTTGCTAAAATGGCTTTATTCAAACTATCTTTTTGGTACTATAATATTTTGTCTACCAAAAGTTGTTTGTCTTTTACTCTTTACAACTCATATAGGTTTTGGGAACTTTGCATGAATCATCATTGAGATAATTTTGATTGCTCTTAGCTTGGTTAGTTTCGGTATCCTAATCTAGTTGAAGCATAGTAGTCATCATTTCCAATAACCTTTTTTTTTATATAGACTTCATTAAAGTCTTTGATATCACTTTGAGGCTAGTAAGAGTGGGCTTTGGTGGTGGAGCTTTATGTTCACTTATACAAATAACTCATTTTCCTTTATAGACTCCATCCTAAAAAAAACCAAAATTTTCCCACCATCAGATATTAATCTATCTTATTAGCCATGAAACACATCTAATATCAATATCTAGAATATTAGCTATTTAGCCATAATGGTATAGTTCCATTTATTAATTCATGGAACATGATACTAGGCTATAAACATTAATAAGGGATTATTAACCTCTTCGTTTACTTCATAAAACTGTTTGTAAATAGTTCTTACTTTATAGGGTAAAGTTAAATGATGTAAACCCCACTTGTAAAAACTAAGTTTAAACTAATTTGGAAATCTTTTTAGGTCATTTAGAAGATATATTTGAATGAACCAATTAAATTTCCTTTACCTATTTTCCCATGCTTGGATATAATTGAAGTGATTGTAAGTTTTAACCTTCTACCATTCTTTTAGTTCATGGTAGCCAAAGATATATGTTTACCAATCCTATAGATAAAGAATTTTCTTTAACTTACCATAACTAGATCCTTTCTTTATGGTTTCAATAATCATTGAGCTTGTTTTATGAAGTATCTATTGATGATGCAAGCAACCCTTTATATTATTATAAGGATACATATCATATTTAAGATAAAATTATGCAACCTCATTATGTCCGAGCTAATTATAATTATTTTCAATAATACATAAAGAATCTATGTGCTTCGGAATTAAAAGATATGTAATGGATTTATCCAAAGTTCACTTATAAGTATCATCACAAAGTTTAACAACTTCTTTTTCTTTTGCACCTTTAGTTGGTGAATTAACCGACTTTGCTAGGGACTAGGGCCTTTATATAAGTGGTCTTTTACTCTTTTCTTAGTTACTAGTAAAAATTCACTAGTTATGATATATGATAAAGAATTAGAATTTCCTTTAATAAACTTAATACCAAAATGAAAAACATAAAGTATTCTTTGCCATCTAATAAAGATCTATTTAGAAACAATGCTTTTAACATCCTTAGTAAGGACATCCTTTGCTACCTTACAATCAATTCTCAAAAGGAATTTTTGATTTAATAGATCACTTTCAAATTTTTGAATACATAACACAACTATTAGGATTTCTTTTCTAATAGTAAAATAACTAACTTGAGCTTTTTTCTAGATTCCTGAAATGAAGTGAACAAGCTATTCTTTTGAGTTAATCCTTTGCTTAAGAATTCCTTCATAACCTTTATGTAATGCATCCATTTCAACTATTTTGAAAGTTTCAGGATAAGGAAGAGTTAAACATGACAGTTCTTTTTTTTTTTCAATTTTATCTTCTTAATTGCCTTAGTATGTTCATTTATCCACTTGCGAGGATTTTTTTTGTAATCTTTCAAATAAAAGTTTAGCATTATAAGCTAATTCTTTATAAAATTCTAAAATATAATCCAAACATCCTAAAAACCTTTGCAATTGTCAAGTTTAAAGGAAAACTCAATTGCTTGGTTAATAGGAATAATATTACCATTTTTAATGAAATATCTAAGGAATTTGACCTTGGTTTGGAATAACTTCATCTTTTTAACTGATATAGCTAGTCTAGTTTTTTCATTAAGCTTTAAAAATAGGCTTAAATGCTTAAAATGTTGTTCAATTATGTTAGAAAATACTAACATATCAATATAAACAATAGTAAATACTGCATAAGTATTAAATATTTTATTCATAGTCTTTTGAAACTCAAAAAGTGCATTTTTTAACTCAAAAGATATTACATTCTATTCACAGTGTCTAAATGGTACTATAAATGTTATTTTATACTTATCCATTTTACAAATCTAAATTTGCCAATAACCAAAATTAATATCAAATTTTGAAAATACGTAGGCTTCATAAAGCCTACTGAGTAAATATTTCTTATTAGATGTAAGATACCTAATCTATCTCAAAGCCTTATTTAAAGGCTTGTAGTTAATAACAAATTTTGAACTCTTCGTTTTAATTTTGTAACATTTTCAATATAAAATGCTAGGCAACTCTATGGACTATTACTTTTTCTAATAAACCCTTTCTTTAATAGATCATCTATTTCATTTTTACAAATCTCTAAATGCCTTGATTTCATAGCTATGGGCTAGGTCTTAGTAAGGATTTGACTTTTATTAAAAGTTGCTTCATATGGTAATTCTACTATATGTTTTTTCCTATTCCAAAAAGTTATAGGAATCACTACACAAATTATTGTTTCTAACTTTTTATATATTTCTTGTATCTTAACTTGAATAACAAAAGTATTAATTTTCTTTTGTAAATGTTTATTTTTGACTTCCCTTTTAAGAGATTGAATAAGTCTCACTTTTCTTCTTATCATTTCTTGAAGCAAATCTATTTCCCTATATTAAGTGGTAGATACAAATTTAAAACTAATAAATTTTCCATCTATTTATGAGAAAATCCCTTTATTGCTAATTTTCTTAATAAGATATAACATATGCAAGAAAGGATTTCCCAAAATAATATCTTATGATAGGTTTTTAACCATTATGAATGAAAATTCAATATAAATTCTTCTTTTACATATAACAGCTTGAGATAATATATACTTAATAACAAGCTTCCTTTTATCAACAATGTTTAACACTTTTGTTACTTTTGAAAAAGATTTTAAAGGAATTATCCTTTTATTAATACAATTCAATCAATGCTTGGGTCAATTAAGGTTATGGCCAAAAAGATATACTCTTTATTAACTATCACAGTAATCTAAGTATGTCATTTATAGGTAATAACCTTATCAATTAAATTAACATATTGAAAAATACTTAATTCTTCCTTTAAAGAATTATTTGGCATGTCAGGAGAATGCTCGTCCTTTTTAGTTACTAATTCCAATACTAATACCCTTTTTCTAATTCTTTTATCTTAGTTTTTAATTGATTAATTTTGACTTTAGACTCTCTAATAAAAGGTTATTGTTGTTCCCACAGCCTTGTATGGGTTGTAGTTGTTGTCAACTAGGGTTAAGTGTGCAAGAGAGTAAAGTCACATGGAAGGGCAGTAAAGTCACATGGAAGGGCAAGAAAGTAAATCCACTGCATAAGGGCAAGAACGTAAATCCGCCATGTAAACCCTAGGGTTTCATGGAAGAGAGTATATAAAGGCCTTGGAAGACAAAACTAGGGCAGAGGGCCAACACAATTGAATAAACAGCAACCCTACAACAACCGGCCAAAAGGAAGAGAGAGCAGAACGGCAAGAGATCAGAAACAACACCACTAGGAGAGCAAACCAGAAATGTCACCACCGGGAGAGCAAACCAGAACGTGCGACTTCCTGCAAGCAAACCAGAAACGCCTCCTGCAATCAAACCAGAAACACATCCTGCAAGCAAACCAGAAACGCACAACCAGCAAAAGGAGAAATAAGAAACAGACCACCCGGAAGAGAAGACAGCAGACCTGGTATCCGTGAGACCACCCGGAAGAGAAGACAGCAGACCTGGTATCCGTGAGACCACCCGAAAGAGAAGACAGCAGACTAGAAGTGTGAGGCAGGCCGAGAGACGTGAACCAGAAAAACCAGTAGCGTGAGGCAGGCCAAGAGACGTGAAATGGCAGACCAGAAGCGTGAGACCAGAACGTGCAACAGCGTGATTGATCAGAAGCGTGGGGCAGGCCGTGAGACGTGAAACGGTAGACCAGAAGCTTGAGTGCAAGCTGTGAAACCGTGAGACGGTGAAAGCAGGAGCAGTGTGAGACAACCTAGAGAAGGAATTTGGCGAAGTATCGGAAAGAACTTAACGTATTTCCAGATTTCTTCAAGAGAGGTTAGAGAGTGTTGCGGTGAACTTCTAAGCGGTAATGGAGCAGCCTTTTAATTCAACAGAGGCAAGACAAGCTAGAAGAAGGGTAGACACAGTAAGTGACACTCTTTGTATTATACTTGCTTAGTAATTGCAATAGTGAAAGGAGCAGAAGATTAAGACATCCATTGTAACTAGAATTCTCAAGTATAGTGGATACTCTCGGTAAGGGAGAGTCCCCACCACCGTGGATGTACGTCACATTGATGGAACCACGTAAATTTCGTGTGTCCTTAATCTGCTTTACGTTCTGTGTTTTGAATTGAGTTGTGAACGCAGCTAAAGTATCAGCCAACCCATAACCTAACAAAGACCTAAACAAGAACATCTGAATTGTTTATTAGGCAAGGTGTCTGAAAGGTGACTTTGGGGACTATTGTGATTAGTAGGTAGCAATAGATCTACCTTAGTCGAATCTGAGAAAGAGTTCGCTTTTAAGAAGAGATTGAAGTTGTTCACTTTCCTGCGAATTGCGAATTGTGGTGATACTGATTCACCCCCCTCTCAGTATCATAAACTAGTAGATCCTAGGGTGAAGTTGGGAACTTCAATTGGTATTAGAGCACAGGTTCACCAGGATAAAGTTTAACAGCTTGGTGTACTAGTTTGAAGAGTTCTAGAAGTTTTAACTTGTTTAGCATACTGAGAAATGGACGCCGGTACCAGCACCAGCACTACTTACAACAAGAAGGTTCCAATCTTCAACGGAACCAACTACCATATGTGGAGAGCGAGAATGCAGGTGGTATTTGCAACCATGGGCATGAACATGGTGAAATCTGTATAGGAAGGTTTTGAGCCTCCATAAGAAGGTAAAGATCCAACCCCAGAGGAATTAAGACAGTTTGAGATAAATGGGAAGGTCTCAAATGTCATCATTTCGACATTGACAGATGCTGAATATGCTAAAGTTATGGACTGCAAATCTGCCAAGGAGATATGGGACAGATTGCAGAAAGTCTATGAAGGTGATGGCAGAATGAAGGAGGCCAAGCTTCAAGTTTTCAAGGAGAGATATGAATCTCTCAGAATGCAGAAAAATGAGACAGTCCAAGAGTTCTTCACCAAGGTTATTGATGCTGTAAACGATCTTAGAAGTCATGGGAAGAACAAGAAGGACTCATCTATTGTGAAGAAAATTCTAAGAATTCTGCCTGAGAGGTTTGCCTCAAAGGTGGCAGCCATAGAGGAGAGTAGAGATTTCAATTCTATGTCTTTGCATGATCTCCAGTGCAATCTCATTGCATATGAGATGAGAATGAAGTCAACTGAGAGCTCCTCAACGTCAAAGGTATCAAAGGAGGCAGCTTTCAAAGCTATGAAACACTTGAAGATAAAAGAAGAGGAAGAATCATCCAGTGAGGATGATGATGATGATGAGGAAGAAAGTGAAGGTGAAGTGTTGGCATACTTCACAAGGAAATTCAAAAAGGGGTCTAAGAAGGGAAAAGGACAGTTGTCCTTGAGATGTTATCGTTGTGGACAGACTGGACACTTTGCTTCTTAGTGCAAAGTGAAACTTGATGATGAAGATGAGGGTGGTGATGATGAGCAGAATTCAAAATGGAGAAGACCGTCATTCAAGTCAAGGAAGTCCAGCAAGAAGACTGTTAGCCCACAGAAGAAGAAGAGAGGCTCATTCAAGAGTTATGTGAGCCAGACAAAAGAAGCTGATGAGGAGGAAGATGTAGACTCATCAGATGAGCATGCCTTTATGGCATCAACTCAAGGTGGTAGTTCAACCTCTGAAGAGGAAGAGGAGGTTGATGAAGAAGAACCAGATCTTGAAGTTGAGTTGGAAGCAACTTCAAATGAGATAATCAGAAGGGGCAGAACCATAAGAAGGTTGGAGGCCCACATAAAACAAGTTAAAGCAAAGTCTGAGGAAGCTGAAAGTCAAAAGGATGAAATAAGGCACTGAATTCACAAATGGAGCTTTTGAAGATTACCTTGAGAAGCATGGAATTCACCATTAGATGGCAGCAGCAAGAACTCCTCAACAGAACAGGGTGGTAGAGAGGAAAAATAGAGCTGTGGTTGAAATGGCAAGAACTCTACTGCTGGAATCCAAGCTTCACACAAGATTTTGGATAGAAGCAACATTTACCGCTGTGCACCTATTGAACAGAGTTTCACTAAGGCCCAATACTGATAAGACTCCATATGAGCTATGGAGTGGGAAGAAGACAACAGCCAAGTATCTTAGAATCTTTGGCAGCCCATGTTTTGTGAAGAACAAGGAGCAAAACTTGGGAAAATTCCATGCTAGGTCAGATGAAGGCATCTTTGTGGGATACTCAGCAAAGACAAAAGGTTACAGAGTTTTTCTGCATAAACTGGGAAAAGTGGTCACTTCCAGTGATATGAGAATAGATGAAAACTGGAAAACAATGCATAATGGAGAAGCTAAGGATAGTGAAGAAGATGACTTCAAGATAGATGAAGAATCTGACCAACATGAAGAAGTGGGAAAAGAAGTAAGTTCAGACTCAGAGAAGAGTGAGTCTGAAGATGAAGAAGGAGATTCTTTTGCAACTAAGACTGTGCAAGAAAGAAAGACAAAGAAGACATGGACCAGTGCTCATCAAGGAAATCAGATAATAGGTGACCCATTAGCAGGAGTTACAACAAGAAGAAGAATTGTGGGAGCTACTGCTTTACTCTCACAAGTTGAACCTAAATCTGTTGAAGAGGCTGCACAAGACAAAGCCTGGATCAAAGCTATCAATGAGGAGCTGGATCAAATCG
Source organism: Bruguiera gymnorhiza (assembly GCA_020883675.1). NCBI lineage: Eukaryota > Viridiplantae > Streptophyta > Magnoliopsida > Malpighiales > Rhizophoraceae > Bruguiera > Bruguiera gymnorhiza. Next base: position 656,297 of record JAIRCJ010000136.1, on the reverse strand, counting down.
AGAAGAATGAAACATGGGAGCTAGTTCCAAGACCCACTAACAAGAATGTCATAGGAACAAAATGGGTGTTTAAAAATAAACACAATGAGGATGGCAAGGTGGTGAGGAACAAGGCTAGGCTGGTTTGTAAAGGCTACACTCAGATAGAAAGAGTACATGTTGATGAAACTTTTGCACCAGTAGCAAGGTTGGAAACTATCAGAATGTTCTTAGCTTTGGCAGCACATAAGAGGTATAAAGTTTACCAGATGGATGTGAAATCAGTCTTTCTGAATGGGCTCCTAAAAGAAGAAGTGTATATTGAACAACCGATGGAGTACAAATCAGTGAGGATGAGACACATGTGTGCAAGCTGAAGAAAGCCTTGTATGGCCTTAAACAAGCCCCAAGAGCATGGTATAGCAGGCTGGATGCGTATTTGAGAAGGTTGAACTTCAGAAGAGGAACAGTTGATAATAACCTATATGTGTTCAACTTAGAGAAAGGCCAACTGATAACCATAGTATATATAGATGACATCATCTTTGGAGGGGATCACTTTGAGCTATGCCAAGAATTTGCACAGAAGATGAGTGAGGAATTTGAGATGTCATTGATTGGAGAAATAACTTACTTTCTTGGATTACAAATAAAACAATGTGAATAAGGTATTTTTATTTCTCAGACAAAATATGCCAAAGAGATGCTGAAAAAGTTTGGCATGGAGGATAGCAGATCTGTCAGTACCCCTATGACAGTGGGCTGCAAGTTAACAAAAGATCAGGAAGGAAGGAGTACAAGCCCTACAGAATACAGGAAGATGATAGGGAGCCTTCTGTACCTTACAGCATCAAGGCTTGATCTCATGCAAACTGTGTGCATCGCCAGCAGATTCCGAGCTGATCCTAAGAAATCTCATGTGTTGACAGTGAAAAGAATCCTAAGATACCTTAAGGGGACACTGGAAATGGGCTTGTGGTATCCTACCATGGATTCTGTAAAACTACGAGCAAACACTGATGCAGACTGGGCAGGAAGTACAGATGATAGAAAATCAACCAGTGGCTGCAGCTTCTACTTGGGTTCAAAGTGTGTTGCATGGCTAAGTAGAAAGCAAAACAGTGTTGCTTTGAGCACAGCGGAGGCTGAGTATATGGCTGCTTGTGCAGCATGTACTCAGGTGAAATGGATGCAAAGACAATTGGCCGATTTGGGTGTTGAAGTGAAGTTACCAGTGAGTGTACTTTGTGATAATCAAAGTGCAATTGATCTTAGCAAGAATCCAGTTCAACATTCAAGGAGCAAGCATATTGACATTTGGTATCACTTTATCAAGGATCAAGTGGAAAAGGGCACAATTCAGTTGGAGTATGTCGGTACTAAAGATCAAATCTCAGATATTCTAACTAAACCTTTGTCCATAGAGTTGTTTGAAAAGCACAGAATGAGTTTGTCTATGCAAATGCCTCCTCAAGCTTGAAGTTCAGGTGAATCCTCCATCTCTACTTTGCAGGTTTTTCAAATTTGTAATTGGTTGGCAAAGGGGGAGAGAAGCAACAGTGCAGGGGGAGCTGTTAAGGAAGGGCGAGTGCATATTTAGGGGGAGTTGTAATCCATCTGCTTCTGGATTATTACTCTAAGAAGATTATGAAAGACTGCTGCATAATGGCTTTTGTTATGAATGTTGCCAACAATTACAAAGGGGGAGATTGTTGTTCCCACAGCCTTGTATGGGTTGTAATTGTTGTCAACTAGGGTTAAGTGTGCAAGAGAGTAAAGTCACATGGAAGGGCAGTAAAGTCACATGGAAGGGCAAGAAAGTAAATCCGCCGCATAAGGGCAAGAACATAAATCCGCCATGTAAGCCCTATTAGGGTTTCATGGAAGAGAGTATATAAAGGCCTTGGAAGACAAAACTAGGGCAGAGGGCCAACACAATTGAATAAACAGCAACCCTACAGCAACTGGCCAAAAGGAAGAGAGAGCAGAACGGCAAGAGATCAGAAACAACACCACCAGGAGAGCAAACCAGAAACGTCACCACCGGGAGAGCAAACCAGAACATGCGACCTCCTGCAAGCAAACCAGAAATGCCTCCTGCAAGCAAACCAGAAACACATCCTGCAAGTAAACCAGAAACGCCTCCTGCAAGCAAACCAGGAACACATCCTGTAAGCAAATTAGAAATGCACAACGAGCAAGAGGAGAAATAAGAAACAGACCACCCGGAAGAGAAGACAGCAGACCTGGTATCCGTGAGACCACCCGGAAGAGAAGACAGCAGACTAGAAGCGTGAGGCAGGCCGAGAGACGTGAACCAGAAAAACCAGTAGCGTGAGGTAGGCCAAGAGACGTGAAACGATAGACCAGAAGCGTGAGACCAGAACGTGCAACAGCGTGACTGATCAGAAGCATGGGGCAAGCCGTGAGACGTGAAACAGCAGACCAGAAGCTTGAGTGCAAGCTGTGAAACCGTGAGATGGTGAAAGCAGGAGCTGTGTGAGACAACCTAGAGAAGGAATTTGGCGAAGCATCGGAAAGAACTCAACGTATTTCTAGATTTCTTCAAGAGAGGTTAGAGAGTGTTGCGGTGAACTTCTAAGCGGCAGTGGAGCAGCCTTTTAATTCAACAGAGGCAAGACAAGCTAGAAGAAGGGTAGACACAGTAAGTGACACTCTTTGTATTGTACTTGCTTAGTAATTGCAATAGTGAAAGGAGCAGAAGATTAAGACATTTATTGTAACTAGAATTCTCAAGTATAGTGGATACTCTCGGTAAGGGAGAGTCCCCACCACCGTGGATGTACGTCACATTGATGGAACCACGTAAATTTCGTGTGTCCTTAATCTGCTTTACGTTCTGTGTTTTGAATTGAGTTGTGAACGCAGCTAAAGTATCAGCCAACCCATAACCTAACGAAGACCTAAATAAGAACATCCGAATTGTTTATTAGGCAAGGTGTCTGAAAGGTGACTTTGGGGACTATTGTGATTAGTAGGTAGCAATAGATCTACCTTAATCGAATCTGAGAAAGAGTTCGCTTTTAAGAAGAGATTGAAGTTGTTCACTTTCCTGCGAATTGCGAATTGTGGTGATACTGATTCACCCCCCCTCTCAGTATCACAAACTAGTAGATCCTAAGGTGAAGTTAGGAACTTCAGTTATATTGCTGCTTTTCTAGTTTTTAAACTGGAATCGCTATTTCTGATTCTCCAAATAATAATTTTTAAATTGTAATCTTCTTCTAGTTCTTTGACTTTAGGCTCTTTTTGAGACAAATGAAAATATTTTTCCAACTGTTCAACTTTTTCTTTTTGATTTGTAATCTTATCAATAAAATTTAATATCAAATTATCTTTTTTTGTAAAGACTAATAAGCCATTACTTTTATATAATGTTTGATAATAGTTATACTAACCATTACAACTACTGCTAGACTCGTCCTTAAAGGTGGTTTCTTCCTTAAGAAGATTTACTAGCTAAATTTGATTCTTTAGATTTGTCTTTTGTTAGGAAGATATGTATTGATGACCTCTTAAGATCTTCATCTACAAATAACTCTTGAATTTTCTATTTCATTTTACATTTATTAGAATAACTCCCTATTTTTTTCACATTTATAACAAATGACTATTTTCTTTTTTTTTTTCTGCGAAGTTAGCTTTTTTTCTCTCATTACAATTTTTTTTTTCATAAATAGATTTCTTTTAAGGGTATGGGTTTATAACCCTTCTTTCTAAAATTTTTAGGATATTTCATGAGTGGATAACCTATTTGTTCACAAAAATCTCTTAAGTTTTTTTTTTTTTTTTGACATTCCATTTAAATTTTATTCTACGATGCTACTACCATTATATTGTATATAATTATACTCAGACTATTCCTTTAATAAGAGTTCAACTAAAGTAAAGTTAGGATAATATAGTTTTATAAGGACTTTATTAAAAGTCATCTTGTTAAGTTTCATGCTTTACCTCTTATAAGAAGATCATAGATCCTTTTGACTTGACTTTTGTTTTGATAAGAATATTTTCTGAAATTTTTCCATATAATCCTCAACTTTTGATTTTTCTTTTGTAATATGTTCCTCTTTGCCTAATATAGAAGCATCTTTTTTGTTTAATCCAGGGTTTTTTAACCTTTTGATTATTTCTTTGACTTATTTTATTTTTTTTCATAATTTTTACTTGACATATTATAGTATATTTCTTTTATTAACATAGGTTTAAATAAAACTCTTTTTTTATTTCTTGTTTAACTAAATGTTTGAAGCTCTCTGAACTACTTCTTCTATCTTTTCTTTAACTCTATTAAGCTGAGTTCCTATTGACTGGAGATAAAATTTAGTATAATTTCCTTACTCTATAACGACACTAGTAGAAGGTTTTGCTTTAAATGGTGAATCTATAACTTTATAGTCTCTATTTTAATACTTAGGTTAAATGAAGGCAAGTGAATGCTAATAACTCTTTTTCCTTGTCTTGTAATATATTCTTGCATGCACTCTTCTAGGGTAGAACAATTTGGGAAAGGTTTCTTTTTAAGTCCATAGATTTTTTCTAAATAAGTGAAAACACCTTTAACTCTGATATCATTCTTATCTTGACAACATATGATCACATAGAGAGATATACAATCAAAGAGCTTTGATATAAAAGAAGACAATAAAAATAAAAGAATAGAATACTTACATAAATAAAGCATTCATTAAATATTGAAAGTCATTACAAGCTTATGCTATAAAGAGAGAGATATTACAAAGGAAAGAAAGAAGCAAACTTAGAGAGAGACAAAAATTAGACTTTGCCTCTTTTTACTTATGAGAGGTCTATTTATACATAAAAAATGGTGATAACCATAATGGGAGGAATCTCTTTTTGCAAAGTGGAATGCTCCATTATTTTCCATTGTCCTCCATTTTTGCCAAAATAGCTTTATTAAAGCTATCTTTTTGGTCCCATAATATTTTATCTACCAAAAGTTATTTGTTTTTCACTCTTTACAACTCATATGGGTATTAAGAATCTTACATAAAATCATCATTGAGATGCTTTAATTGCTCTTAGCATGGTTAATTTAGGTGTCTTAATCTAAGTAAAGCAAAGTAGCCATCATTTCCAATAACCTTTCTTTTGATACAAAATCCATTCAAGTCTTCAATATCTTTTCAAGGCTAGTAAGAGTGGGCTTAGGTGTAAAGCCTTAAATTCATTTATACAAATGACTCCTTTTCTTATATAAGCTTTATCCTTAAAAAAGTCAAAATTTTCCCACCATCGGATAGTAATCTATCTTGCTAGCCATGGAATATATCCAATATCAACATCTAGGATATTAGCCTAGTTAGCCATAATGGTATAGTCCATTTAATAATCTTTAGAACATGATACTAGGCTAGAAACATCAACAAGGGGTCCTTAACCTATTCATTTACTTCACAAAACTATTCATAAATAGTTTTTACTTTATGGAGTAGAGTTAAATGATGTTAACCCACTTAAAAAACTAGGCTTTGAACCATTTTGGAAATCTTTTTGGGTCATTCGAATGATGTATTTGAATGAATCAACTAAATTTCCTATACCTATTTTTATATAATAAGGTTTTTTTCCCATACTTTGATATAATTGAAGTGATTATAGGTTTTGACCTTCCACCATTCTTTTAGTTCTTAGTAGCCAAAAATATCTACTTACCAATCCTCTAGATAAAGAATTTTCTTTATCTTAAATTTGGCATAGGTCTAATCTCTAGAGTCATAACCAAATCCATTTCCAGATCCTCTCTCTATAGGTTAAATAACCACCTAGTCTATTTTATGAGGTATCTATTGATGATATAGACAATCTTTTATATTATTATAAGGATACAAATCATCTTTAAGATAAAATTATGCGACCTAATTAGGTTTGAGTTAAACATAATTATTTTCGGTAACACATTAAAAATCTATGTGTTTTGGAATTAAAAGATATGTAATGGATTTATCTAAAGTTTGCTCATAAGCATCATCATGAAGTTTATCAATTTCTTTTTCTTTTGCACCTTAGCTAGTGAATTAATTGACTTTGCTAGGGACTAGGACCCTTATATAAAAGGCCTTTTACTCATTTCTTAGTTTCCCTAAAAGATTCATGAGTTAGGAAATTTTGTCAAGAATTAGATTTTTTTTTAATAAACTTAATATCAAAATCTAACATAGAAATCATTCTTTGCCATTTAACAAAGATTTGTTTAGAAATGATGTTTTAACATCTTTAATAAGGACATCCTTTACTGCCTTATAGTCAATTCTTAGAAGAAATTTTTGATTTAATAGATCATTTTCAAATTTTTTAATGCATAGTATAATTGTTATCATTTCTTTTTTAATAGTAGAGTAATTAACTCTAACTTCTATCTTAATTCCTAAAGTGAAGCAGACAAGTTGTTCTTTTGAGTTGATCCTTTACTTAAGAATTCCTTCATAACCTTTATCTGATGCATCCATTTCAATTATTTTAAAAGCATTAAGATGAGGAAAAGTTAAACATGCTAGTTTTTTATTTTCAATTTTATCATCTTAACTACCTTAGCATGTTCATCCATCCACTCACAAGGAATTTTCTATAATCTTTCAAATAAAGGCTTAGCATCATATGCTAATTCTTTATATAATTAATAAATATAATTCAAACATCCTAAAAACCTTGGCAATTATTGTTTTTCTCTAATTTCATTAGAAAATTTAAAGGCAAAGTTAATTGCTCAGTCAATAAAAATAATAGTACCATTTTCAATGAAGTCACCAAGGAATTTGACCTTTGTTTGGAATAATTTCATCTTTTTAGCTAATATGGCTAGTCTAGTTTTTTCAATAACCTTTAAAATAGGTTTAAATGTTTAAAATGTTATTCTATTGTATTAGAAAATACTAACACATCATCAATATAAATAATAGTAAATGTTGCATAAGTATTAAATATTTCATTCATAATTTTTTGAAACTCAGAAGGTACATTTTTTAACTCAAAAGGTGTTACATTTCATTCATAGTGTCTGAATGGTACTATAAATATTGTTTTATAATTATCCTTTTCATGAATTTAGATTTGCTAATAACCAAATTTCATATCAAAATTTGAAAATACTTGGACTTTATAAAGTCTATTAAGCAAATTTTTCTTATTAGGTATATGATACCTAATCCATCTTAAGGTGTTATTTAAAGATTTGTAGTTAATAATTAATGTCGGAAATCCTCATTCCAGTTTTATAGCAATTTTAATATAAAATGCTATGAACTGCATGGATTGTTAATTTTTCTAATAAACCATTTCTTTAAAAGATCATCTATTTCATTTTTATTGATCTCTAAATACCTTAGTCCTATAATTATAGGCAAGGTTTTAGTAGCAATTTGACTTTCATTAAAAGTTGCTTCATATGGTAATTCTACCACATGTTTTTTCCTATTCCAAAAAGTTATAGGAATCTTTATACGGACTGTTGTTTCTAACTTTCTTTATATTTCCTATATCTTAACTTAAATAAGAAGAATATTAATTTTCTCTTGTAAATATTTATTTTTTTACTTCACTTTAAAGAGATTGAATAAACCTCTCTTTTCTTCTTATTGTTTTTTGAAGCAAATTTATTTTCTTATATTAAAGAGTAGATACAAATTTAAAACTAATAAACTTTCCATCTATTTTTGAGAAAATTCCTTTATTGCTAATTTCCTTAATAGAACACATCATGTGCAAGAAAGGATTTCTTAAAATAACATCTTGTGACAGGTTTTTAACTAATGCAAATGGAATTTCAATACAAATTCTTTCATTGCATATAACAGGTTAAAATAATATATACTTAATAACAAGCTTGCTTTTATCAATAGTATTTAAAACTTTTGTTGTTTTTAAAAAGTATTTTGAAAGATCTATCATTTCATTAATACAATTCATATCAATGCCTAAATCAATTTAAGTTATGACAAAAAAGATATACTTTTTATTGACTATCACATTAATCTGAGTATACCACTTATGGATAATAATCCTATCAATTAAATTAATGTATTGAATTATATTTAATTCTCTCTTTAAGAAATTATTTGGCATATCAAGATGACTTTTGTCATTTTCTGTTACTGATTTAGTACTAATACCCTTTCTTTTAATCTTTTTATCTTACTTTTTAGTTGATTAACTTTGACTTTAAACTCTTTAATAGAAGGTTTTACTGCTGCTTGTTTAGTTTTTAAACAAGAATAGTTATTTTTAATTTTCTAAAAAATAATTTTTAAACTGTAATCTTCTTCTGGTTCTTTGACCCTAAGCTCATTTTGAGACAAATGAAGATATTTTTCCAATTATTCTCTTTTTCTTTTGGAATTGTAATCTTATTAATAAGATCCAATATCAAATTATCTTTTTTTGCAAGAACTAATAGACCATTACTTTTGCATAAAACTTGATAATAGTTGTATTGACCGTTACAACTACCATCGAACTTGTCCTAAAAAAGGTGGTTTCTTCCTTGAGAAGATCTACCTTTAAATCATATATTTTAGATTCATCTTTTAATAAGAAGATATGCATTAATGACCTCTTAAGGTCTTCATCTACAAATAACTTTTGGAAAAAAATGCTACAAATGCAAGAAATAAATGACTTCTTTGTTTGATGGAGTTCAATGGGTATAAAGTGCCAAAGGTAAGATGTGCTTATTGCAATGAATATAATGTTCGATATAGATACAAAAGTTGATTTCTAGAAATTTTTGTGTGAAAGAGTTCTTGTAATAAAAGGAGGAGCCTTTTTGGAAAAAAATGAATAGACAACCTCATTTTTTAGAAAATGAACCACTTAACACTTGTAAAGAAAGTATATCAAAATCAAAGATTCCTTTATTTGTTGGAATTTAGTGGTATTAGAGTACCAAAGTTAGATATAGAGTGCCAAAGGTGTAAAGATGTGCTTGTTGCAACAAATATAATGTTTGGTGTAGATACAAAAGTTGATTTCTAGAAAATCCATTAAAGTACATCAAACATAAGAGTCCTTGATCTTGATTTGCTTTTTCTACATGTTGGAATATTTTATTACTTAAAAGATAAGACTATTACTTTATTTATTACTAATAATGCTTCTCTTTTATTTGTAATGAATCATTCACACAAAATCATCTTAAAATTAGCTTTTGTGTTTGTACTAAACATTAGATTTGTTGTGACAAGCATGTCAATACACTTATGGTAATATGAATCCATTAAAGTCTATCAAATGTAAGAGTGAATATCTAAAAGATAAGACTATGGCTTCATTTCCAACTAAAAAGGCTTGTCCTATCCTTAAAAAGACTCATTCACACAAAATTTTCTTGAAATTAACATTTGGGTCTACATTGAATGTTAAGATTCCATTAGACAAGCACATCAAAACATTTTTGGTAGTTTAAATCCATTGAAGTCCAAAAAAAAATAGGAGTTATTGATCTTGATTATTCTTTCTTACATTGTTTAAATGGGTAATTATCTAAAAGATGATACCATCACTTCATTTCTTATTAGTAAGGCTTCTCCTTTCGTTGTAAATAATCATTCACATAAAATGAACATAAAATTAACCTATTTGTCTCCAACAAATGTCAGATTCAATGCCATAAGTACATCAATTACTTATGGTAGTTTGAATCCATTGAATTCCATGAACCATAGGAGTTATTCATCACGATTAGCTGTCTTTTCATGGTTTGAAAGGTTAATTGTTTAAGAAATGAGACCATCACTTCATTTCTTACTAACAAGTCTTCTCTTTTTCTTGCTAGGACTCATCAACAAAAATGATTATGAAATGAACATTGTGTCTACACTAAACATTAGATTCTTTGTTATGTGCACTTGAATACACCTTTTGTAGTCTATCCATTCAAGTTTATCAAACAAAGGAGAAATTAATCTTGATTGGCTATTCTTTTAGGGATTAAATAGTTCAATTCCTAAATTAAGAGACCACCACTTCATTTCATGTTAGTAAGGGTTTTCCTTCCATTGTAAGGATTCATTGACACAAAATGATCATGAAATTAACTTTTATGTCTATATTAGACATTAGATTCCTTATAACAACATGCAAATACAACTTTGGTAGCTTGAATGCATTAAAATCCATCAAACATAATACTCCTTGATCTTGATTAGTTTTTATACATCATTAGAATGGTTAATTTCTTAATGATTTTGTGTGAGTAACTCCTTATAATGAAAGAAGTTGCTTGGTTAGCAAGAAGTCAAGTGATAGCCTCATTTTTTATGCAACTTTAGATTTATTAGTCAAAAATAATGTTGTAATTCCTTTATTTGCATATTTCATAGGAATTTCCTTAATTCCTAAAATAGTGGTTTTCATAACCTTATAATGTATCCTATAAATAAGAATGATCTTAATTATCATTTCTTACATGATTTGAATGGGTCATTATCTAAAAGATGATAGTACGTTCAAGATAAATGAATCCTTTGCTTAATGGAATTCATTGAATTCTAACTACCAAAGGGGTGAAGATATGATTGTTGTAATGAATATATGATTGGTGTAGACAAAAAGGTTAATTTTCATATCATTTTGTGTGAATGAGTCCTTGTAACGAATGGAGGAGCCCTGTTAGTGACCAATGAAGAGACAATTAGATTATTCAAGAATTGAACCACTCAATATTTATAAGAAAAGACAATCAACATCAGTTGCTCCTTTGTTCGATGGAATTCAATGAACTTATAGTGCCAATAATGTAAAGATGTGTGTAAAGATGTGTATGTTGCAATGAACATAATGATTAGTGTAGGTAGAAAGGTTAATTTTAATATCATTAGGTGTGAATAAGTCATTGTGATGAAAATAAGAGTTGTGTTAATAAGAAATGAAATGATGTTCTTATTATTTAGGAATTAAATAATTCAATACCTAAGAGAATAGTTAATCAAGAACATTGACTACTTTGTTTGATCTAATTCAACAGATTTAGTGTTTCAAAGACGTGCTTGTTGTAATGACTACAATATTTTATGTAGACATAAAAGTTAATTTCAAAATCATATTTTGTTTACAAGTCCTTGCAACAAATGTAAGAGTTTTATTAATAAGAAATGAAAAGATGGTCACATTATTTAGGGATTGAGCCACTCATTACCTATAAGAAAAGCTAATCCAAAACAATTAATCCATTGTTTGATGAAATTCTATAGGTTCAATATGCCAAAGCTGTAAAACATGCTTGTTGCAATAGATATAATGTTTCATGTAGATATAATGATGAGATCTATGGAGTTTTTAAAAATCTAATGGGCATTCATTAAAAGCCGATGATATGTCTAAGAGTTAAAAGGATGAAAGAGGCACTTAGTAGGCTAATTGAAGAAGTTTGAGCTAAAAAAGCTAATTCAAGTTTGAAGGGTGATGAAGCACACCTTAATATAGGTTGAGCTTTATAAATTATATAAATATGTTGAATAGGCTTGCATGTTAAGTGATTGTAAGGGTTTACATAACCATTCTTAAAAAAATAGGAATAGATTTGTTTTCAATCTATTTAGGAAATTTGTCCTTATCTTTAAGGTTGTTAGTTTAGCCTATAAATAGGCTTGATTTCATTGTAAAAGGAGTCAAATGACTAAGTGAAATTAAAGTGAGAATTTTCTCCTTCAATTCTTTTAACAACTAAAGAACTATTTAAGAACTAACTCTTCTTATGGTATTCAACCCAACTTCTTACTCCTGAGTTTGTTCTTTTCTAAGGTGTGGCATCCATATCCTTCTTTATACTTTGGGTTTTGGTTCCTTTAAACATTAGGTCTAAGTCTTGCATGATTAAAATTTAATTTAGCTTTCTTGGGTTATTGTTCTATTCCTTGTGCGTGTTAGGTGCCTAAGCCACATCTTTTGGGGTTCACATTACACAAAAGTTAATTTCAAGATCATTTTGAGTGAATGTGATATGAATCCCAAAGAGTACAACGAAACCCATAAGTAAAGTAATGAATTCAAAACCCTAAGAAAGTTAAATCAGATTTAACAAAAGTTAAACCTTGACCTAATGTTCAGAGGAACACAATTTAAGGTATGAACCTAGACCTAATGTTCAAAAGAACATGAACTAAAGGTATAAAAAGGGATATGGAGGCCATATTTCAAAAAAGAGGGATTTAGGAGTAATAAGTCAGGTTTAAATGCCATAAGAAAATAATTTTGATAAGTTTGCAAAGTTCATTAAAGAATTGAAAGACACAATGATCTTGATAAGCCAAGAATCTTTCTTTGTGCATATGCACCTAAACCAATCACTAGGTTCAAACACCATCTTCTTTCACTCTTTATTAGCATAGGATGCATGCTACTCAGTTTGTTGTATAATTTGTTACCACACCTTTTTATGTAACTTCTTCATTATTTTTGCCTTGTGTTCACCATCTAAGCTAGCATACTCATTAATAGGTAAAGGCATAAAATCCAAAGGGGTCAAAGGATTACAACTATACACAATTTCAAATGGAGAGAAACTAGTAATAGAATGAACACTTCTATTATATGTAAACTTTACATGCAAAAAACAATCTTTCCACATTTTCAAATTCATGGGAATAATACCATGTGACAAAGTAGAAAGAGCTTGATTAGCTATCTTAGTTTACCTATCCATCTATGGATGGCAGGTAGTTAAGAATAACAATTTAGTACCTAACTTATCCTTTAAAGTCTTTAAGATGTAGCTCAAGAACTTTGTATCCTAGTTTGAAATAATGCTTTGAGGAATACCATGTGAGCATACTACCACTCTAAAGAATAATTTTTTCACCTTGTTTGTATCATTAATTTTATGGTATGAGATGAAGGTTTCCATCTTTGAAAACTTGTCAACAACAACAGCAAATGTAGAATCTTTACCCTTTCTGATTGTGATAGCTCGAACAAAAATTTCATAGATAAATCAACCAAGGGCTGGATAGGTATGGGTAAAAGAGTGTACAAGTCATGGGGTAAAATTCTAGATTTGGCCTATTTGCATGTTATGCACTTCACACACACCCTTTCCACTTCTCATTTCATACATGGGCAAAAGAAATGCTCAACTAAGAAATCTAGGGTTTTTCTAATTCCAAAATGACCTATTAGACCACCCTCATAAGCCTCACACAGAAGTAGCTCTCGTAAGGAACTTATAAGCACATATAATCTATTTTGTCTAAACAAATAACCCTCATGCCTCTTCCCAAAAGCCATTTTCTCACACCTAAAAACATTGGCAAAATCAAGATAATTAATGTATAAGTCTTTAATGTGCTCAAATCCCAATAATTTTGTATTCAAAGTAGAAATAAGGGCATACCTTTGAGATAATGCATTAGCCACCACATTCTCCACACCTTGTTTATATTTAATGAAATAGGAAAAGGTCTCAATGAATTTGACCCACTTGGCATGTCTTCTGTTCAACTTCCCTTGCCCCTTTAAGTATTTCAAGAATTTATGGTTAGTATGACCGACAAACTTCTTGGGGTAAAGGTATTACTACCATATCTCTAAAACTTATACCAATGCATATATCTCTTTATCATAAGTGGGATAATTAAGAGCTACTCCATTTAGCTTTTCACTAAAGTAGGCAATTGGTTGCCTTTCATTCATCAAACTCAATCTTAAAAGTTTTAACAAAGTTAAGTAAGGCAAGTAAGGGTACATAATTTAATTTTTTCATAATCAATTCAAAATTTTTTCCTTGATCATTACTCCACTTAAAGTCCATGTTTTTTTTAACAACCTCATTTAAGGGTGAGTAAAAACCTAAATAAGGCCCCTCTGAGAATGCAGCAACACAATTATATATGCACAGTGGAATTCGAATACCATTTTGGATCTTTGCGGTTGAGAAACATTGTTTGATTTCTTTTCAAGGGCTTTACATTGTAACTTGTGTGCCCTGCAAGCAAGGGGCCCCTTTAACAAAATTTTTATAGAAACTAGCTAGACCATGAAGACTACGCATATCACTAACTAACCAAGGCATAGGTCAATCACAAATTACCTTAAACTTTTCCTCGTCAACCTCAATATCTCTAGCACTCACAACATAGCTAATAAATATGACCTTATCAGTGCCAAAGGAACATTTCTTAAGGTTAGTATACAATTTCTCAAAATGTAAAATACTTAAAACAAAACATAAATAATCAAATGTTTAATTAAGTTTTAGTTACAAATCAAAATATCATCAAAATACATAACTACAAATTTACTAATGAATGCATGCAAAACATGATTCATCAATCACATAAAAGTGTTTGCTGCATTAGGGAGATGAAATGACATAATAAGCCATTCATACAATTGTATTTAGTTTTGAAAGTTGTTTTCCACTCATCTCCCTCTCTCATCCTAATTTGGTGACATCCACTTTTCAAATCAATTTTAGAAAAAAACATGTAAACCATGCACATCCTTTATGTCTAGCCTCTCTTACACACAAGTAATACTAGAATTGCATATAGACATATAATCTCCTTCACAAACTCTAAAATTTTCTTTCTTACCCTTTTCCTTCTCTTTTCTTAGTCTCATCTCTTTTCTCTCCTTAATGTTCCTCTTTTTTCCTCTTAACCTTAATTCTTCTCTCTCTCTCTCTCTCTTTTAATCTTTAATTGATCTTTAAAAACTTGTTAAGGTGTTAAAGGTAATAAAAGAGTAACAAGTATATCATTTATTATAAAAGAGTACCTATTCTTAAACCCATCATACATTACTTGCCAATCATATTGTCATGGTCTTCCCAACAAAATGTGCCCAACATGCATCAATATTACATTATATAAGACCACATTAGTATATCTCACAATAGTAAATGATACTAACACCTACTTATTTACCTTAACCACCCTACATTCATTCAACCATCAAAACTTATATGACTTAGGATGTTTTATGGTATGTAAATTAAGTTTTTCAACTAAATCAATAGTAGCTACATTTGTACAACTATCCTTATCAATGATCATGTCACATACCTTATCTTTAATGTGACACTGTGTATGAAAGATGTTATCTCTCTACACTTCATCATCTTGCTTAGCTTGTATGCTTATTTGGACATTGAGATGCAATATGTCCTCTTCATAAACACTTAAAACATTTAACATCTTTATTTTTACTATGTAGGGAATTAGAATTACCTTTCTCTTCACTAAAACTCACTTCCTTACTATTGTAAGATTTGGCCTTAGGCTTGTAATCAGCCCACTTCTCCCTTTTACTCTAATTAGGCTTTTAAGATAAAGTGGAACTTAAATTTGATCTAAGCCATGTAGAACCCTTTTATTTGAGTTGCCTCTTAACTTTCACCATCATATGCATCTGTCCTCCAACTCTACCTAATGTTGCAATTTAACTACATTAGCGATATCTTTATTTAGCCCTTATGATGAGAACCGTGGAGATGATGGGTGGAAGGCTTCAATAGATGCAAGAGGTCCATCACACATTCCGGAAGGCCCAATAACACAAGTTAGAGCTTCAATGGATGCAAGAGGTCCATTGCACATTTTAGATGGCCCAATAACATGAGCTAGAGCCAATAAGATTAAAGAAGCACTAAATAGGCTAATTAAGGACATCCAGGCCAACCAAGCTTCAAATGTTGCAAATTCAAGTTTTAAAAAGAGTCCAGGCCTAATTAATATAATTGGAATACTTAATGGGTTAGACTATGTGCTGGAATTTGTCCGACATTCCTCTAAAATAAGGATTTCTCCTAAGTAGGAATTTATGCCTCTTTAGGATTGCTATCTTAGCTTATAAACAGGCTCCCCTTGTAAGCTCTGGAGATTAGACAACTTTAAGTGAAATAAAAAGCAAGGGTTATTCTCCCTCAGTTCTTTTAGGAACTAAAGAACTTGTCAAGAGGTACTTCTTCTTGTGGCGTTCAAATTGACTTATCACTCCCAATTCCTTTTTTTTCTAGAGTGTGGTATACATATCCTTCTTGAATACACTAGGTTCATGTTCCTTTAAATATTGGGTCTAGGGTTTGTGTTATTAAACTTTGATTTAGCTTTCCTAGTTGTTGTTTGATTCCTTGTGTGCGTTGAGTCCCTAAGCCACGTCTTTTTGGGGTTTTTTGTATTAGTTGGTATTAGAGCCTGGCTCTAAATCAGGTTGAATCCACTCACTCTTCAATTTTCTACCTTGTGATTTATTTATTTCTAGCTAGTTTGTCTATTTAGTGCATTACCATTCAATTGCACTAATCTGTTTGTTTGCAATCCTTCTGTTTACTTATTTGTTTGAGATTAGAACTATCAAAATGTGCTAATTCCAATTCCAATTTTTATGTCTAAGTATTCTACTGTTGTTTTGTGTTAAGAAAAAGAAAAGAAATAAGAAAATGCAACGAAAAAAAAAACGGGAGAAAAAGAAGGAAGAAGACATCAAATTTAAGTTATTGATAAAGTTAATAGTTTGGTCATATTGGCCACAATAATAACAAAGTTTTCTTGCTCAACTCTAATTCTGCCATCCATTTTCCTATTTTGTTATCCAAGTTTGTCCTCTAGGTTTAACTACCCCTTTCCTAATTTTTGTGAGTTTAGTTCATTAAACTTGTTTATGTTGATATCCTTTTTCAACTCCTTGTTCTCCAATTTGTTTAATCCTACGCCATTTATCTTATTCTATTCAAAATCAATCCTCTTGATTAAGTTTGCTTAGTTCTTTACAAAGCTGAAAGGGGAAATCTGAGTGGTAAAAGGCAAAAGTGAAAGTTCATATAAAGAAAATGCCATAAAAAGTGTAAACACAAGGGAATGTGATACATTCTTTTAAGTGAAACACGTGAGGGAGTGCTCTGTGAGGTATCTTATTATTTTGTATAAAAGTAATATTATAACATCCAAAAACAAAGGTACAACTCAAGAGGGAGCTGGTGATGTGTCCTTCATGATCAAAGTTATACAACAATAATTTGAGCGTATGAATACCAAATTTGCTGATATGAGGGAGAGGATGGAAGAGCAATCTAATACTATAACAGAGTTGCAAAGGAGGTATGGGGAATATGAGGCTCCTAAAGTAAGAAGGCAGTTGAGATGTGTCTATGACCATGAAGATGATATAGAAGATAATGAATTTGATGATCAAACTACTGTGGTTAGAATTACTAACAATAGAAGGGATCAAAGAGAATTTAGGAGGCAAGGCACCTATGACCATAATTTGGGCAATATTAAAATGACAATTCCTCCATTCCAAGGTAAGAATGATCCTGATGCATACCTAGAATGGGAGAAGAAGGTTGAATTGGTTTTTGACTGCCACAACTATTCTAAGGAGAGAAAGGTAAAGCTTGTTGTAGTTAAATTTACTGATTATGCTATTATTTGGTGGGATCAACTTGTTTTGACTAGGAGAAGGAATTCTGAGTGGCCTATTGATACATGGGAGGAGATGAAGGCTATCATGAGGAGGAGGTTTGTCCCTAATCACTATTACATGGAGTTATACCAAAGGCTGCAAGGGCTCACTTAGGGTACCAAAAGTGTGGGGGACTACTACAAGGAGATGGAGATTACCATGATTAGGGCAAATGTAGAAGAAGATAGAGAAGCAACCATGACTCGATTTCTACAAAGGCTAAATAGGGGCATAGCAAAAGTGGTTGAATTGAAACACTATGTGGAATTAGAAGACATGGTGCGCATGGCCATAAAAGTTGAAAGGCAACTCAAATGAAAGGGTTCCACACAGTTTGGGCAGAACTCAGGATCTACCTCATCTTGGAAACCAAATTAGAGTAAAAGGGATGAGATGGCCAATTACAAGTCCAAAGCCAAGCTATCCAAGTACAAGAATATGGGTTCTAGCAAGGAGGTAGGTAATTCTGACCCCCAACCAAGTAGAAATAAAGATGTTAAATGTTTTAAGTGTTTGGGCAAGGGTCACATTGCATCTTAATGTCCAAATAAATGTGCAATGATCTTGAGAAGTAATGGTGATGTTGAAACTAAAAGTGAATCATATGATGATTCTATACCATTATCAAAGGGTGAAAGTTATGGAGAGGAGTATCTAGTTAATGGAGTAGCTCTCATTATAAGGCGAGCATTGAATGTGCAAGTAAAGGAAGAGAATAAGGTGCAACGAGATAACATCTTTCAGATTAGGTGTCTCATCAAAGATAAGGTATGTAGTATGATTATTGATGGTGGGAGTTGCATTAATGTTGTTAGCACAACTATGGTTGAGAAGCTGGATTTACCTACTATGAAGCATCCTAGGCCATATAAGCTTCAATGGTTGAATGAGAGTGGTGAAGTCAAGGTAAATAAGCAAGTGCTCATATCATTTTCTATCAGAAGGTATCGTGATGAAGTTTTATGTGATGTTGTACCTATACATGTGGGTCATATTCTATTAGGAAGACCATGGCAATTTGACAAGCGAGTTATGCATGATGGCTTCAAGAATCGATATCCCTTTGTAATGAATGAAAAACCCATCACTCTTGTACCATTATCACCTCAACAAGCTTATGAGGATCAATTAAGGATTAAAAATGAGAGTGAATAGAAAAGAAAGATTGATAAAAGAGAAAAGAGAGGAGAAAACGTGATGACACAAGAGAAAAAGAAGAAAAGAGAGTTTCTATGCAAAAGAGAGTGATGTCAAAAGAGCATTCTATGCCAAACAACCTATGATCGTACTTCTGTACAAGGAGGCTTATTTTAACACTAACAAGTTTGACCCATCTTTGCCTAGTATTGTTATCGCTCTATTGCAGGAATTTGAAGATGTATTCCCTAACGATGTTCCAAGTGGATTACCACCTAATAAAGGAATTAAGCATCAAATTGATTTCATCCCAAGTGTATCCATGCCTAATTGTCCAGCATATAAGAGTAATCCTAAGAAGACGAAGGAGCTTCAAAGGTAGGTTGAGGAGCTTATTTCCAAAGGATATGTGAGAGAAAGCATGAGTCCATGTGTTGTTTCTGTCTTACTTGTACCCAAGAAAGATGGGACTTGGAGGATGTGTGTTGATTGTCGAGCAATCAGCAAAATCACTGTAAAGTATCATCACCCCATACCTAGATTAGATGACATGTTGGATGAATTGCATGGTTCATGTGTCTTTTCTAAGATTGATTTGAAAAGTGGATATCATCAGATTAGGATAAGAGAGGGAGATGAGTGGAAAACAGCTTTCAAAACTAAGTACGGTTTGTATGAATGGCTTGTTATGCCATTTGGTCTCACTAATGCACTAAGCATGTTTATGCGATTAATGAATCATGTTTTGCGTCCATTCATTGGTAAATTTGTGGTTGTGTATTTTAATGATATTTTGGTCTATAGTAAAACCCTAGAAGAACATTTTGATCATTTACGTTCTATTGTAAGTGTTTTACGTTCTGAGAAATTGTATGCTAACTTAAAGAAATGTTCCTTTTGTACTAATCAGATCACATTTCTTGGCTAATCAGATCACATTTCTTGGCTATGTTGTGAGTTCTAAAGGTGTTGAGGTTAATAAGGAAAAAGTTAAGGCAATTTGTGATAGGCTTACACCTAAGTCAATTAATGATGTGCGTAACTTTCATGGTCTAACTAGTTTCTATAAATGCTTTATTAAGGACTTTAGCACCATTGCTGCACCACTCACTGAGCTTATCAAAAAGAACATGAGTTTTAGGTAGGGTAGTGACCAAGACAAGGCTTTTAATTGCATTAAGGAAAAATTAAGTTCGTACCCTTACTTGCTTGCTTTACCTAACTTTACAAAAAATTTCAAGATTGAGTGTGATGCTTCAAGTATTGGCATTGGAGGTGTTGGGATGTAGGAAAGGTGCTCAATTGCTTACTTTAGTGAAAAGCTAAGTGGAGCAAGTGTTAATTATCCTACTTATGATAAAGAGATGTATGCATTGGTACGACCTTTGAAGACATGGCAACATTACCTTTGGCTAAGGAGTTTGTCATTCATATTGACCATGAATCATTGAAGCACTTGAAGGGACAAGGAAAGTTGAACAAAAGACATGCTAAGTGGATTGAATTCATTGAGACCTTTCCCTACATCATCAAATATAAACAAGGTAAGGAAAATGTGGTAACTGATGCATTATCTCATAGGTATGCCCTTATCTTTACACTTACTACAAACTTATTAGGATTTGAACATATTAAAGATTTATAAGTGAATGATCTAAACTTTGCTAATGTGTATAGAGCATGTGAGAAGTCAGCCTTTGAGAAGTTTTATAGGTATAAAGGTCTCTTATTTAGGGAAAATTGTTTATGCATGCCTATGAGTTCTTTAAGGGAGTTGGTTGTAAGAGAAGCTCATGAGGGTGGTCTAATAGGTCATTTCGGAGTTAGGAAAACCTAGATGTCCTAAATGAACATTTCTTTTGGCCATGCATGAAACAAGATGTTGAGAGGATATGTGAAAAATGCATAACATACAAACAGGCTAAATTTAAAGTTTTACCCCATGGCTTGTATACCCCTTTACCCATACCTAGCCATCCTTGGGTTAATTTATCCATGGACTTTGTACTAGGATTGCCACGAACAAAAAGGGGTAGGGATTCTATATTTGTTGTTATTGATAAATTTTCAAAAATGGCACACTTCATCCTATGCCATAAAACTGATGATGCAAATAATGTGGCTGACTTATTCTTTAGAGAAGTAGTATGTTTGCATGGCATGCCATAGAGTATTGTTTCAGACCAGGATACAAAGTTCTTAAGCTATTTCTGGAAGACTTTGTGGGATAAGTTAGGTACTAAGCTATTGTTTTCAACTACTTGTCATCCATAAACTGATAGGCAAACTGAGGTGGTTAATCGAATTCTTTCTACTCTTTTTCATTTTATTATTCAAATAAATTTGAAAACATGGAAAGATTATTTACCACATTTCAAGTTTACGTATAATAGGAGTGTTCATTCTACTACTAGCTACTCTCCATTTGAAATTGTATATGGTTTTAATCCATTGACTCCTTTGGATTTAATACCTATACCTATCAATGAGTATGCCAGCGTCGATGGTGAATGCAAAGCTAACATGATAAAAAAATTGCATGAGAAGGTGTAGCAACATATTGAAAAACAACCTGAGCAATATGCATCTCATATCAACAAGGAACGAAAGAAGGTGGTGTTTGAACCTGGTGATTGGGTTTAGGTTCATATGCGTAAGGAGCGATTCCTAGCTTAGAGGCATTCAAAGCTACAACCTAGAGGAGATGGTCCCTTCTAAGTTGTAGCATAAATTAATGACAATGCTTATAAGTTGGACCTTCCTAGTGAGTATAATGTGAGTGCAACATTTAACGTTTCTGACCTTTCCTCTTTTGATATAGGTGATGATTTGAGGGAATATCCTTTTAAGGAGGGGGGAATGATAAGAACTATGCAGATGATGGGTGGAAGGCTTTAATAGATGTAAGAGGTCTATTGCACATTTTAGAAGGCCCAATAACACAAGCTAGAGCTTCAATGGATACAAAAGGTCCATTACACATTTCAGAAGGCCCAATAACACGAGCTAGAGCCAGAAAGATTAAAGAAGCACTAAATGGGCTGATTAAGGACATTCAGGTCAACCAAGTTTCAAATGGTGTGAATTTAAGTTTTAAAGAGAGTCTAAGCCTAATTAATATAATTGGAAGACTTAATGGGTCAGACTAAATAATAGCATTCACTCTTAAATAGGAGTTTATTGTATGTGTTGGAATTTGTCCGAAACTCCTCCAAAATAAGGATTTCTCCTAAGTAGGAATTTGTGCCTCTTTGGGATTGCTATCTTAGCTTATAAATAGGCACCCCTTGTAAGCTCTTGAGATCAAACAATTTTGAGTGAAATAGAAAGCAAGGGTTTTTCTCCCTCGGTTCTTTTGAGAACTAACGAACTTATCAAGATTTATTCTTCTTATGGCATTCCAACCAATTTATCACTCTCAATTTCTTTTTTTTCTGGAGTGTGGCATCCATATCCTTCTTAAATACCCTAGGTTCGTGTTCCTTCGAATGTTGGGTCTAGGGTTTGTGTTATTAAACTCTGATTTAGCTTTCCTGGTTGTTCTTTGATTGCTTGTGTGCATTAGGTCCCTGATCCACGTCTTTTTGGGGTTTTAAGCCATGGTTACTTTTCTATTCTCCTCAACATTATCCCAAATCATGACAATCTCTATCTCCTTATGGTAATCCTCCACACTTTTGGTGCCTTGAGTGAGCCTTTGGTACACATCTTTATAATAGTGATTGGGGATGAACCTTCTCTTCATGATAGCCTTTATCTCCTCTTATATATAAATAGGCCTTTCACAATTCCTTTCCTTAGTAAAAAACAAGTTGATCCCACCAAATAATAACATAATCAATAAACTCAATGGCCACAAGTTTTACCTCTTTCTCTTTAGAGTAGTTGTGACAATCAAAAACCACCTAAACCTTCTTCTCCTATTTTAAATAGGTTTTATGATCATTTTTTTTCCTTAGAATAGAGGAATTTTTATTTTATAAAAGCCAAATCACAATCATAAGTGTCCCGCCTCCTAAAATTTGTCTAACCATTTTTTATTATTGGCTATTTTTATCAAAGTAGGTGGATCATCAAAATTAACATCATTATCTTTATTATCATCATAGTCATCATGATGATTATGACTTTTTTGCCTTCATGCATTGAGAGATTCCCATGCTTGTCTCCTTTGCAAGTCAGCTATAATAGCATCTTGCCTCTCTATTTAATCTCTCATTTCACCAAACACAACCTTCATGTGCTTAAATTGCTGTTATATAGCTTGGAGTATGAACAAATCATTCTTCTAGCCTTCCTCACTCACTCCCTTATCTTTTGAAGTCATGTTACTAAACTACACTAAAAATGTTAAAAAAACCTCACACATACTTCCTTACATGTTTTTCTCAATTATTGTTACTCAACCTTTATGTTTACTTCTCTTTAGTGGCTTTTCTTATAATGAGCTCACACTTTTGCCTTTTACCACTCTTAACTTCCCTTTTGAGCTCTTTAAGGAACTAAACAAGCTAAATTAAGAAGATTAATATTAAGTGAACCAACTCACAAAATAAAATAAATAGAACAAATTGACCTAATGGAAAATATGGAATTAGAAAATGAAAAAAAGATGTCAAGGAAAATAAATTTAAAGAAGTAGACTCAAAGGAAACAAGTATTTGGATGATAGAATAAGAAAATAGATTGTGGAAGTAATGTTGAGTTAGAAGACTATATCGTTATTGTAGTTAGTTTGACCAAATTGTTGAGCTATTTCCTTATAGTGGATTTTTTTCTTTTGTTTTTTTTTTTTTGTCTTTCCCATCTTTTATGTTTCTTTTTTTGTTTTGTTTTGTTTTTTCTGTTTTTTATACAAATTTAAAGACAAGAAAAGATAAGCCAGGGTTTGGTGGATTCAAAAAATAAAAGGTTATAAAAGGTTGTTAAGAATAAGACGAGAAAAACTCAAATTTAAATAAATAAATCTAATTTAAACCCTAAAGTTCTAATACTAACTAATGTGAATGCCAAATAGTATAATGAATTCAAAATCCCAAGAAGGTTAAATTAGGTTTAACAAAATTAAAACCTTGACCTAATTTTCAAAGGAACATAAACCTAAGGTATAAACCTAAACCCAATAATCAAAGGAATAGGAACCAAAGGTATAAAGAAGGATATGAATGCCACACTATAGAAAAAAGGGATTGTGACTGATAAGTTAAGTTGGAATGCCTTAAAACAATAATCTTAATAAGTTAGAAAAGTTTAATAAAGAACCCAAAGAGAGAATGCTTACTTTTTTTTTTTACACCAATGATGTATATTTTTGAACAATGAAATCAAGCCTATTTAAAGGTTAAAGTAATAACCCTAACCCAAAAAATAAGAAAAACTTCCTAAATAAGTTGATAGCAAACAAATTAGGGTCAGTTCAATTAGATTTGGTTCAATCAAGTTTGTAGAGCCATGCATCTAGCATCAAATCAGTTCACTAACTAAATCTTGACAAGCATCAATCCAACCTTCTAATAGTAAACTGGTCCTATAACCAATTTTACAATTAGTCCCTTCCTTGTTCTCCATTTTTTAAACTTTATGATAGGTACAACTTATTACTTCCATTATTTTGCGGCCTTAACTCTTCACAATCAATTAGCTTAGGTCAATTTAGTATACTTATACAATTAATAAAGCCTTGGCCTATATCAAGATATACTTTATTACCCTTTAAGTTTGAATTAGTTGCTTTAGCCCGAATATCTTTAATCAACCCATTAAGTGTCTTATTCATTCTTTTTGCTCTTGAACATGTCATTGGCTATTCTTGAATGCTCAATAGGTTCTTAAAAGCCTTCTATGCATTGGCACCTTTATAAATCTCATCAAAATGAGTCCTTCCAACAAAGAGAGGAGACTTTAGAGGAACAAATCAAGAGACAATCTCATTATTATAGAATCAAACCACTTAATGCTTGTAAGAAAAGCTAATCAAGATTAATGAATCCTTTATTCCAATTTATTAGAGTCATAATGCCAAAGCTAATGTTGCAATAAATATAATATTTGGTGTAGACTTAAAAGTTAATTTAAAGATTATTTTGTTTAAATAAGTCCATGCATTTAATAAAGAAGTCTTGTTAGTAAGAAATAAAAAGATGGTCTCATTATTTAGGAATTGAACCATCCAACACTTATAAGGAAAACTAATCATTATTAATCACTCCATTATTTGATAAAATTTAATGGATTCAAAGTACCAAAGGTGCATAGACATGTTTGCTACAATGAAAATAATGTTTAATGTTGACACAAAAGTTAATTTTAATATCATTAAGTGTCAATGAGTTTTTGCAATGACAAAACGAGCCTTGTTAGCAAGAAATTGAGAGACAACTCCTTATTTGGGAATTGAACCATTTAATGCCTATAACAAAAGCTAATGTAAATCAATGGCTCCTTTATTTGATGGAATTCAATTGATCTAGAGTACCAAAGGTGCACAAACATGCTTGTTGTAATCAAGATAATGTTTTGTGCAACACAAAAATTAATGTCAAGATCTTTTTTGTATGAATAAGTCCTTGCAGCAAATGCAAGAGTATTGTTAGAAAGAAAAGAAGTGATAGTCACAGTTTTCAAAAATGGAGTCACTCAATCCCCATAAGAAAAGCTAATCAAGATCTATGACTCTTTTGTTTGATAGGATTCAATGGATTCAAAATATCAAAAGAGTAATGATGTGCTTCTTACAATGAATATAATATACAATGTATATCCAAAGTTAACTTTAATATCATTTTATGTAAATAGGACCTTAAAAAGAAAGGAGGAGCTTTGTTTGCTAGAAATGAATAGATGGCCACATTATTTAGAAATTGAGCCAATCAATACATGCAAGAAAAGATAATCAAGATTAATGAATCCTTTGTTTGTTGGAATTTAATGAATTCAAAGTACTAGAGTTGCAAAGACATATTTATTGTAATTGATATAATATTTGGTATATATGCAAAAATTAATTTCAAAACCAATTTCTATAAATTGGTACTTGTAACAAAAGGAGGAGCTCTATTAGTAACAAAATGAAGGGATAATCCCATTATTGAAGAATTCAACCACTCAATACCTTTAAGAAAAGCTAATTAAGATCATGATGTGACCCTAAAGATTACAATGAAACCCACAAGTCAAACAAAGAATTCAAAACTCCAAGAAATTTGAATTAGGTTTAACAAAAGTAAAACCTTGACCCAATATTCAAAGGAACACAAACCTAAGGTCTAAACATGGACCTAATGTCTAAAAGAACATGAACCAAAGGTATAAAGAATGATATGGATGCCCACTTTAAAAAGAAGGGATTTGGGAGTGATAAATTGGTTAAAATGCCATAAGACAATAATCTTAATAAGTTTGTAAAGTTTGATGAAGAATTAAAAGAGAAAATTTTTACTTTTTTTTCACCAATAATCTATATTTTTTAACAATGAAATCATACCTATTTATATTTTGAAGTAACAACCCTAACCTTATAAGTGGAGATAATGACATACTCTTAAAATATAAGAACCCTCTTATTGTATTATAAATTCCAATTTTTTAACAAATTCTTACTTTATAAAAAACTCTTCTTACTTTAGAGAAAACTCTTACTTAGGAGCGGATTTCCTACTTAGCCCTAAAACATGTCATTAGCCTTTCTTGAATGTTTAATGGATCTTTAGAAGCCCTCTATACATCAGGTCCATGAATCTCATTATTCCTTCTCTCCTTAAAAGGATTCATTCTCAAATTATCACCTATATTAAAACAACTTTAATGTCAATACTTTACATTGATTTTGTTGATCGCTCGATAGTCAACACATATCCTCCATGTCTCATCTTTGCTAGGTGCAAGCTATGCTAGAACTACGCATAGACTCATACTCTTCCTCACATAGCCTTTTGTCATAAACTCCTCAACTTGCCTTTAAACCTCTTTTGTCTCCTTAAGATTACTTCTATAGGTTAGTAGATTTGGAATTGTTACACTAGGGATGAATTCAATCTAATGTTCTATTTCTCTTAATGGTGGCAAATTACTTGGTTCTTTGGAAAAAACATCATTAAATTCCTACAAAAGAGAAGCAACAACATTAAGCAAAGAAGAGTTCATTAGTACTACAAGAAGCTTTTTTGTATAAAAGTACAATCATAGGTTTTTTTGAATAGATAGCATTCTTAACATCACTCACTTTTCCTACCCTCTTCCTTCTTTTCTCTCAATCTCATCTCTTTTCTATCCTTCCACTTCTTCCTCTTTTCTCCTCTTTATCCTAATTCCTCTTTTTCTTTCACTCTCTTTTTTGATCCTTAATTTATCTTTGTAAACTTGCCAAGGTGTCAAGGGTATAAGAGTAACAAGTTTGTCATTTATTACAAAGAAGTACCTATTCTTAAACCCATCATGCATTAGTTGTTGATCACATTGCCCTACTCTTCTCAACAAAATATGCCTAGCATGCATAGGTAGTACAACACACAAGACCTTATTAATATATCTCTCAATAATAAATGATACTAATACTTGCTTATGTACCTTAATTGCCTTACATTCATTGAACCATTAAAGCTTATATGGTTCAAGGTGCTTTAGGGTGGTTCAATTAACCTTTTTAACCAAATCAATGCTAACTACATTTATATAACTACCTCTAGTAACGATCATATTGCATATCTTATCTTTGATTTGACATCATGTGTAGAAGATATTATCTCTTTGCACTTCATCATCTTCTTTGGCTTGTTCACTTAATGTTCATCTAGCCACTAACACATCTTCTTCAACTAGATACTCCTCTCCATCACTTGCATCCTCTAATGGTGGCATGTAGTCATCATCAGACTCACTTTTGGTCTCGATATCACCATTACCTTGGAACACTATTATACGATTATTTGGACATTGGGATGTAATATGTCCTTTTCCTAAACACTTAAAACATTTAACATCCTTATTTTTACTAGGTGGGGAATTAAAATTACCTTTCCCTTGACAAGAACTCACTTCCTTAATTTTGTAAGATTTAGCCTTGGGCTTGTAATCAATCCTCTCCTACCTTTTGCTCTAATTAGGCTTCTAGGATAAAGCTGAACCCAAATTTTGTCTAAACCATGTAGAACCCTTCCGTTTGAGTGGCCTTTCAACTTTCATTTCCATGTACACCATTGATCTAACTCTACATAATGTTGCAATTCTATTATGTTAGCAATGGCTCTATTCAAACCTTACAAGAAATGAACCATGGTTGCTTCTCTATCCTTGTTCACATTAGCCCGAATCATGACAATCTTCATCTCCTAGTGTTAGTCCTCTGCACTCTTGGTGCCTTGAGTAGGCCCTTACAGCCTTTGGAACAAATCCTCATAATAGTGATTGAGGATGAACCTTCTCCTCATAATAGCCTTATCTCCTCCCATGTATCAATAGGCCTCTCACAATTCCTTCTCTTAGTCAAAACTTGTTGATCCTACCAATTTAAAGTATAAGTAGGATACTCAATGGCAATAAGTTTTACCTTTTTCTCTATAGAGTAGTTATGATAATCAAGAACCAACTCAACCTTCTTCTCCTATTCTAGATTAGTTTTAGGATCATTTTCCCCTTCTAATAAAGGAATTTTCATTTTAATACTACCTAAATCATGGTTATAGGTGTCTCACCTCCCAAAATCTCTCTAACCTTTTCTATTATTGGTAATTCTAATGAAAGTAACTAGATTATCAAAATTAGCATCATTATACAGATCATCATTATAGTCATTATGATTTTATGCCTCTCTTTCTTTTATGCATTTAGAGATTTTTGTGTCTATCCTTTTGGGCAAATCAGCTATAATGAATAGCATCTTGCCTTTCTATTCGTTCTCCTATCTCACCAACCACAACATTCATGTACTTAAACTATTATTGTATAGGTTAGAGAATGAATAAATCATCCTTCTTACCTTCCCCACTAACTCCCTTATCTTTCAAAGTCATGTTGCTAACCTGTATGAAAAATGTTAGAAACAACCTCACATGCACCACCCCACATGTTTCTCTCAATTATTATTACTCACCCTTATGTTTATTTCTCTTTAATGGCATTTCTTATAATGAGTAACTTCCCTTTTCAGCACACAAGACCACAAAATTGGTTGTAATTACTCATTCTACCTTCTCGATCTTCTAAATAGATTGTATGCCCTCAACAGGAACTATATTCATGGCAGTAAGCACGCCTCTACTCTCTTGGAACTTGGAATCCCTTGCTTTTCATTAGAGAAGATGTCTTGGATGATAAATACCATTTCATACAAGTAATTTCTACTTAATTAAAGACCAATAAGACTATATAATGATTTCTTCCTCACAAGACCCCAAATTTGGCAGTAATTACTCATTATAACTGATTGATCTTGTAAATGGATTTTATGCCTAGAATAAGAACTATATTCATGGCAACAAGCACGCCTTTACTCCCTTAGAACATGGAATCCCGTGTATTTCATTACACAAGATGTCTTTGATGATGATTACCATTTCATACAAGTACTTTCAGCTTAATTAATGACTAATAAAATTGTTTCATGATTTATTCCTCACAACACCCCAAATTTGGTTGTAATTACTCATTCTAATTTATTGATCTTGAAAATAGCTAGTATGCCCACAACAGGAACTATATTCATCGCAGCAAGCAAGCCTCTACTCCCTTGGATCTTGGAATCTCTTGTATTTCATTAGACAAGATGTCTTTGATGATGAATATCATTTCATACAAGTATTTACAACTTAATTAATGACCAAAAAGACTGTTTAACGACTTCTTCCTAACAAGACTTTGAAATTGGTTGTAATTACTCATTTTACCTTTTTGATCTTGTAAATATATTGTATGCCCTCAACAGGAACTATATTCATGGCAGCAAACACGCCTCTACTCCCATTGAACTTGGAATCCCTTGTATTTCATTAGACAACATGTCTCGATGATGAATACCATTTCATACAAGTATTTTTAACTTAATTAATAACTCATAAGACTGCTTCAAGATTTCCTCCTCACAAGACTCCAAATTTGGTGGTAATAACTCTTTCTATCTTATTGAACTTGTAAATAGATTGTATGCCCACAACAGGCACTATATTTATGGCAGTAAGCACGCCTCTACTCCTTTAGAACTTGCAATCCCTTGTATTTCATTACACAAGATGTCTTTGATGATGATTACCAATTCATACAAGTATTTTCTGCTTAATTAATTTCCAATAAGAATGTTTCAAGATTTCCTCCTCACAAGACTCCAAATTTGGTTGTAATTACTCTTTCTATCTTATTGATTGTATGCCCAAAACAGGAACTATATTCATGTCAGCAAGCACACCTCCACACCCATATAACTTGGAATCCCTTGTATTTCATTACACAAGATGTCTTCGATGATGATTACTAATTCGTACAAGTATTTTCTGCTTAATTAATTACTAATAAGACTGTTTCATGATTTCTTGCTCACAAGACTCCGAAATTGGCTGTAATTACTCATTCTACCTTCTTGATCTTGTAAATACATTGTATGCCCTCCACAGTAACTATATTCATGGCAGCAAGCATGCCTCTACTGCCTTGGAACTTGGAATCCCTTCTCTTTCATTACACAAGATGTCTTTGATGATGATTACTAATTCATACAAGTATTTTCCACTTAATTAATTACTAATAAGACTGTTTCAAGATTTCCTACTCACAAGACTCCAAATTTGGTTGTAATTACTCTTTCTATCATATTGATCTCGTAAATAGATTGTATGCCCACAACAGGAACTATATTAATGGCAGCAAGCACGCCTATACTCCCTTGGAACTTGGAATCCCTTGTATTTCATTAGAAAACATGTCTTTGATGATGAATACCATTTCATACAAGTATTTTCTGTTTAATTACTTACTAATAAGACTGTTTCATGATTTCTTGCTCACAAGACTCCGAAATTGGTTGTAATTACTTATTTTACCTTCTTGATCTTGTAAAAAGATTGTATGCCCTCAACAGGAACTATATTCATGGCAGCAAGCATGCCTCTACTCCCTTGGATCTTGGAATCCCTTGTATTTCATTAGACAAGATGTCTTTCATGATGAATACCATTTCATACAAGTACTTTTAACTTAATTAAGGACCAATAAGACTGTTTAAAGAATTCCTCCTCAAAACACTCCAAATTTGGTTGTAATTACTCTTTCTATCTTATTGATCTTGTAAATAGATTGTATGCCCACAACAGGAACTATATTCAAGGCAACAAGTGTGCCTCTACTCCCTTAGAACTTGGAATCCCCTGTATTTCATTACACAAGATGTCTTTGATGATGATTACCAATTCATACAACTATTTTCTGCTTAATTAATTACTAATAAGACTGTTTCAAGATTTCCTCCTCACAAGACTCCAAATTTGGTTTTAATTACTCTTTCTATCATATTCATCTTGTAAATAGATTGTATGCCAACAACAGGAACTATATTCAAGGAAGCAAGCAGGCCTTTACTCCCTTGGAACTTGGAATCCCTTGTATTTCATTAGACAATATGTCTTTGATGATGAATACCATTTCATACAAGTATTTTCTGCTTACTTAATGACTCATAAGACTGTTTCAAGATTTCCTCCTCACAACACCCCAAATTTGGTTGTAATTACTCTTTCCATCTTATTCATCTTGTAAATAGATTGTATGCCCACAACAGGAACTATATTCATGGCAGCAAGCACGCCTCTACTCCCTTAGAACTTGGAAACCCTTGTATTTCATTACACAAGATGTCTTTGATGATGATTACCAATTCATACAAGTATTTTCTGCTTAATTAATTACTAATAAGACTGTTTCAAGATTTCTGCCTCACAAGACTGCACATTTGGCTGTAATTACTCTTTCTATCTTATTGATCTTGTAAATAGATTGTATGCCCAAAACAGGAACTATATTCAAGGCAGCAAGCACACCTCTACTCCCTTAGAACTTGGAATCCCTTGTATTTCATTACACAAGATGTCTTTGATGATCATTACCAATTCATGCAAGTATTTTCCACTTAATTAATTACTAATAAGACTGTTTCAAGATTTCCGCCTCACAAGACTCCAAATTTGGTTGTAATTGCTCTTTCTATCTTATTGAACTTGTAAATAAATTGTATGCCCACAACAGGAACTATATTTATGGCAGTAAGCATGCCTCTACTCCTTTAGAACTTGCAATTCCTTGTATTTCATTACACAAGATGTCTTGGACGATGATTAGCAATTCATACAAGTATTTTCTGCTTAATTAATTTCCAATACAAATGTTTCAAGATTTCCTCCTCACACGACTCCAAATTTGGTTGTAATTAATCTTTCGGTCTTATTGATCTTGTAAATAGATTGTATGCCCACAATAGGGACTATATTCATGGCAGCAAGCACGCCTCTACTCCCTTAGAACTCGGAATCCCTCGTATTTCATTACACAAGAAATCTTTGATGATGATTACCAATTCATGGGAGTATTTTCCACTTAATTAACTACTAATAAGATTGTTTCAAGATTTCCTCCTTACAAGACTCCAAATTTGGTTGAAATTACTCTTTTTATCTTATTGATGTTGTAAATAGATTGTATGCCCACAACAGGAACTATATTAATGGCAGCAAGGACGCCTCTACTCCCTTAGAACTTGGAATCCCTTGTATTTCATTACACAACATGACTTTGATGATGTTTACCAATTCATAAAATATTTTCTCCTTAATTAATTAATAATAAGACTGTTTCAAGATTTCCGCCTCACAAGACTCCAAATTTTGATGTAATTACTCATTCTAACTTATTGATCTTGTAAATAGATTGTATGCCCACAACAGGAACAACATTAATGGCAGCAAGCACGCCTCTACTCCCTTGGAACATGGAATCCCTTGTATTTCATCAGACAAGATGTCTTTGATGATGAATACCATTTCATACAAGTATTTTCAACTTAATTAATGACCAATAAGACAATTTAGAGATTTCTTCCTCACAAGACTCCAAAATTGGTTGTAATGAGTCATTTGGCCTTCTTGATCTTGTAAATAGATTGTATGCCCACAAGAGGAACTACATTAATGGTAGCACGCACGCCTCTACTCCCTTAGAACTTGGAATCCCTTGTATTTCATTAGACAACATGTCTTTGATGATGAATACCATTTCATACAAGTATTTTCAACTTAATTAGTAACTCATAAGACTGTTTCAAGATTTCCACCTCACAAGACTCCAAATTTAGTTGTAATTACTCTTTCTATCTTATTGATCTTGTAAATAAATTGTATGCCCGCAACAGGAACTATATTCATGGCAGCAAGCGCACCCCTACTACCTTGGAACTTGGAATCCCTTGTATTTCATTACACAAGATGTCTTTGATGATGATTACCAATTCATACCACTCTTTTCCGCTTAATTAATTTCTAATAAGACTGTTTCAAGATTTCCTCCGTACAAGACTCCAAATTTGGTTGTAATTACTCTTTCTATCTTATTAATCTTGTAAATTGATTGTATGAACAAAATAAGAACTATATAAATGGCAGCAAGTATGCCTCTGCTCCCTTGGAACTTGGAATCCCTTGAATTTCATTAGACATGTCTTTGATGATGAATACCATTTCATACAAGTATTTTTTGCTTAAATAATTACTAATAGGACGGTTTCATGATTTCTTGCTCACAAGACTACGAAATTGGTTGTAATTACTCATCCTACCTTCTTGATCTTGAAAATACATTGTATGCCCACAACAGGAACTATATTTGTGGCAGCAAGCACGCATCTATTGCCTTGGAACTTGGAATCCCTTCTAATCCATTACACAAGATGTCTTTGATGATGATTACCAATCAATACAAGTATTTTCTGCTTAATTAATCACCAATAAGACTGCTTCAAGATTTCCTCCTCACAAGACTCCAAATTTGGTTGCAATAACTCTTTCTACTTTATTGAACTTGTAAATAGATTGTATGTCCACAACAGGAACTATATTCATGGCAGCAAACACGCCACTACTCCTTTAGAAATTGGAATCCCTTGTATTTCATTACACAAGATGTCTTTGATGATGATTACAAATTCATACAAGTATTTTCTGCTTAATTAATTACCAATAAGAATGTTTCAAGATTTCCTCCTCACAAGACTCCAAATTTGGTTGTAATTACTCTTTCTATCTTATTGATCTTGTAAGTAGATTATATGCCCACAACAGGAACTATATTCAAGCCAGCAAGCACGCCTCTACTCCATTAGAACTTGAAATCCCTTATATTTCATTACACAAGATGTCTTTGATGATGATTACCAATTCATACAAGTATTTTCTGCTTAATTAATTACTAATAAGACTCTTTCTCGATTTGTTGCTCACAAGACTCCAAAATTGGTTGTAATTACCCATTCTACCTTCTTGATCTTGAAAATACATTGTATGCCCTCAACAGGAACTATATTCATGGCAGCAAGCATGCCTCTACAGGCTTGGAACTTGGAATCGCTATTATTTCATTACACAGGATGTCTTTGATGATGATTACCAATTCATACAAGTATTTTCCACTTGATTAATTACTAATAAGACTGTTTCAAGATTTCCACCTCACAAGACTCCAAATTTTGTTGTAATTACTCTTTCTATCTTATTGATCTTGTAAATAGATTGTATGCCCACAACAGGAACTATATTCATGCCAGCAAGCCCACCTCAACTCCCTTAGAACTTGGAATCCCCTGTATTTCATTACACAAGATGTCTTCGATGATGATTACCAATTCATACAAGTATTTTCTGCTTAATCAATAACTAATAAGACTGTTTCATGATTTCTTGCTCACAAGACTCCGAAATTGGTTATAATTACTCATTCTAACTTCCTAATCATGTAAATAGATTGTATGCCCTGAACAGGAACTATATTCACGGCAGCAAGCACTCCTCTACTCCCTTGGATCTTGGAATTCCTTGTATTTCATTACACAAGATGTCTTTGATGATGATTACCAATTCATGCAAGTATTTTCTGCTTAATTAATTACCAATAAGAATGTTTCAACATTTCCTCCCCACAAGACACCAAATTTGGTTGTAATTACTCTTTCTATCTTATTGATTTTGTAAATAGATTGTATGCCCACAACAGGAACTATATTAATGCCAGCAAGCTCCCCTCTACTCCGTTAGAACTTGGAATCCCTTGTATTTCATTACACAAGATGTCTTCGATGATGATTACCAATTCATACAAGTATTTTCTGCTTAATTAATTACTAATTAAACTGTTTCATGATTTATTGCTCACAAGACTCCAAAATTGGTTGCAATTACTCATCCAACCTTCTTGATCTTGTAAATACATTCTATCCCCTCAACAGGAACTATATTCATGGCCGCAAGCATGCCTCTACTGCCTTGGAACTTGGAATCCCTTCTATTTCATTACACAAGATGTCTTTGATGATGATTACCAATTCATACAAGTATTTTCCGCTTAATTAATTACTAATTAGACTGTTTCAAGATTTCCTCCTTACAAGACTCCAAATTTTATTTGTAATTAATCTTTCTATCTTACTGATCTTGTAAATAGATTGTATGCCCACAAGAGGAACTATATTCATTGTAATTACTCTTTCAATCTTATTTATCTTGTAAATAGATTTTATGCCCACAACAGGAACTATATTCATGGCACCAAGCAGGCCTCTACTCCCTTAGAACTTGGAAACCCTTGTATTTCATTAGGCAACATCTCTTTGATGATGATTACCAATTCATGCAAGTATTTTCTGCTTAATTAATTACTAATAAGACTGTTTCAAGATTTCCTCCTCACAAGACTCCAAATTTGGTTGTAATTACTCTTTCTATCTTATTGATCTTGTAAATAGATTGTATGCCCACAACAGGAACTATATTCGTGGCAGCAAGCAGGCCTCTACTGCCTTGGATCTTGGAATCTCTTGTATTTCAGTAGACAAGACGTCTTTGATGATGAGTACCATTTTATACAAGTATTTTCAACTTAATTAATGACCAATAAGACTGTTTAATGATTTCTTCCTCCCAAACTCCAAAATTGGATGTAATTAGTCATTCGACCTTCTTGATCTTGCAAGTAGATTGTATGTGCACAACAAGAACTATATTCTTGGCAGCAAGCGCACCTCTACTACCTTGGAACTTGGAATCCCTTGTATTTCTTTACACAAGATGTCTTTGATGATGATTACCAATTCATACAACTATTTTCTACTTAATTAATTACTAATATGAATGTTTCAGGATTTCCTCCACACAAGACTCCAAATTTGGTTGTAATTACTCTTTCTATCTTATTAATCTTGTAAATAGATTGTATGCCCAAAACAGGAACTATATTAATGGCAGCAAGTATGCCTCTACTCCCTTGGAACTTGCAATCCCTTGTATTTCATTAGACAACAAGTCTTTGAGGATGAATACCATTTCATACAAGTATTTTCTACTTAATTAATTACTAAAAAGATGGTTTCATGATTTCTTGCTCACAAGACTACGAATTTGGTTGTAATTACTCATTCTACCTCCTTGATCTTTTAAATACATTGTATGCCCTCAACAGGAACTATATTCATGGCAGCAAGCACGCCTCTACTCCCTTGGAACTTGGAATCCCTTGTATTTCACTAGAAAACATGTCTTTGATGACAAATACCATTTCATAGAAGTACTTTCTACTTAATTAATGACACATAAGACTGGTTAAAGAATTCCTCCTCACAACACTCCAAATTTGGTTGTAATTACTCTTTCTATCTTATTGATCTTTTAAATAGATTCAATGCTCACAACAGGAATTATATTCATGGCAGCAAGCACACCTCTGCAACCTTGGAACTTGGAATCCCTTGTATTTCTTTACACAAGATCTCTTTGATGATGATTACCAATTCATACAACTATTTCCTGCTTAATTAATTACAAACAAGAATGTTTCAGGATTTCCTCCTAAGAAGACTCCAAATTTGGTTGTAATTACTCTTTCTATCTTATTAATCTTGTAAATAGATTGTATGCCCAAAACAGGAACTATATTCATGGCAGCAAGTACGCCTCTACTCCCCTGGAACTTGGAATCCCCTGTATTTCATTGGACAACAAGTCTTTGATGATGAATACCATTTCATACAAGTATTTGCTGTTTAATTAATTACTAATAAGACGGTTTCATGATTTCTTGCTCACAAGACTACGAAATTGGTTGTAATTACCCATTCTACATTCTTGATCATGTAAATACATTGTATGCCCTCAACCGGAACAATATTAATGGCAGCAAGCACACCTCTACTGCCCTAGAACTTGGAATCCCTTCTATTTCATTACACAAGATGTCTTTGATGATGATTACCAATTCATACAGGTATTTTCTGCATAATTAATTACCAATAAGAATGTTTCAAGATTTCCTCCTCACAAGACTCCAAATTTGGTTGTAATTACTCTTTCTATCTTATTGATCTTGTAAATAGATTGTATGCCCACAACAGGAACTATATTCATGCCAGCAAGCACGCCTCTACTCCCTTAGAACTTGGAATCCCTTGTATTTCATTACACATGATGTCTTTGATGATGATTACCGATTCATATAAGTATTTTCTGCTTAATTAATTACCAATAACAATGTTTCAAGATTTTCTCCTCACAAGAATCCAATTTGGTTGTAATTACTCTTTCTATCTTATTGATCTTGTAAATAGATTTTATGCCCACAACAGGAACTATATTCATGCCAGCAAGCACGCCTCTACTCCCTTAGAACTTTTAATCCCTTGTATTTCATTACACAAGATGTCTTCGATGATGATTACCAGTTCATACAAGTATTTTCTGCTTAATTAATTAGTAATAAGATTGTTTCAAGATTTCCTCCTCACAACACTGCAAATTTGGTTGTAATTACTCTTTCTATCTTATTGATTGTATGCCCACAACAGGAACTATATTCATGCCAGCAAGTCTGCCTCTACTCCCTTAGAACTTGGAATCCCTTGTATTTCATTACACAAGATGTCTTTGATGATGATTACCTATTCATACAAGTATTTTCTGCTTAATTAATTACTAATTAGACTGTTTCATGATTTCTTGCTCACAAGACTCCGAAATTGGTTGTAATTACTCATTCTACCTTCTTGATCTTGTAAATACATTGTATGCCCTCAATAGGAACTATATTCATGGCAGCAGGCTTGCCTCTACTGCCTTGGAACTTGGAATCCCTTCTATTTCATTACACAAGATGTCTTTGATGATGATTACCAATTCATACAACTATTTTCCGCTTAATTAATTACTAATATGACTGTTTCAAGATTTCCTCTGTACAAGAATCCAAATTTTGTTTGTAATTAATCGTTCTATCTTATTGATCTTGTAAATAGATTGTATGCCCACAACAGGAACTATATTCATGGCAGCAAGCAGGCCTCTACTGCCTTGGATCTTGGAATCCCTTGTATTTCAGTAGACAAGATGTCTTTGATGATGAATACCATTTTTACAAGTATTTTCAACTTAATTAATGACCAATAAGACTGTTTAATGATTTCTTCCTCCCAAGACTCCGAAATTGGTTGTAATTAGTCATTTGACCTTCTTGATCTTGTAAGTAGATTGTACGCGCAGAACAGGAACTATATTCATGGCAACAAGCGCACCTCTACTACCTTGGAACTTGGAATCCCTTGTATTTCTTTACACAAGATGCCTTTGATGATGATTACCAATTCATACAACTATTTTCTACTTCATTAATTACAAATAAGAATCTTTCAGAATTTTCTCCTCACAAGACTCGAAATTTGGTTGTAATTACTCTTTCTATCTCATTAATCTTGTAAATAGATTGTATGCACAAAACATGAACCATATTCATGGCAGCAAGCACGCCTCTACTGCCTTGGAACTTGGAATCCCTTCTATTTCATTACACAAGATGTCTTTGATGATGATTACCAATTCATACAAGTATTTTCCGCTTAATTAATTACTAATTAGACTGTTTCAATATTTCCTCCGTACAAGAATCCAAATTTTATTTGTAATTGATCTTTCTATCTTATTGATCTTGTAAATAGATTGTATGCCCACAACAGGAACTATATTTGTGGCAGCAAACACGCCTCTACTGCCTTGGAACTTGGAATCCCTTCTATTTCATTACACAAGATGTCTTTGATGATGATTACCAATTCATACAACTATTTTCTGCTTAATCAATTACTAATAAGACTGTTCCAAGATTTCCTCCGTACAAGAATCCAAATTTTATTTGTAATTAATCTTTCTATCTTATTGATCTTGTAAATAGATTGTATGCCCACAACAGGAACTATATTCATGGCAGCAAGCAGGCCTCTGCTGCCTTGGATCTTGGAATCCCTTGTATTTCAGTAGACAAGATGTCTTTGATGATGAATACCATTTTTACAAGTATTTTCAACTTAATTAATGACCAATAAGACTGTTTAATGATTTCTTCCTCCCAAGACTCCGAAATTGGTTGTAATTAGTCATTTGACCTTCTTCATCTTGTAAGTAGATTGTATGCTTACAACAGGAACTATATTCATGGCAGCAAGCGCACCTCTACTACCTTGGAACTTGGAATCCCTTGTATTTCTTTACACAAGGTGTCTTTGATGATGATTACCAATTCATACAACTATTTTCCACTTCATTAATTAGTAATAAGAATGTTTCAGGATTTCCTCCTCACAAGACTCGAAATTTGGTTATAATTACTCTTTCTATCTTATTAATCTTGTAAATAGATTGTATGCCCAAAATAGGAACTATATTCATGGCAGTGAGCACGCCTCTACTGCCTTGGAACATGGAATCCCTTGTATTTCTTTACACAAGATGCCTTTGATGATGATTACCAATTCATACAAGTATTTCCTGCTTAATTTATTACAAACAAGAATGTTTCAGGATTTCCTCCTCACAAGGCTCCAAATTTTGTTGTAATTACTGTTTCGATCTTATTGATCTTGTAAATGGATTGTATGCCTAAAACAGGAACTATATTCATGGCAGCAAGCAGGCCTTTACTCCCTTAGAACTTGGAAACCCTTGTATTTCATTAGACAACATCTCTTCGATGATGATTCACAATTCATGCAAGTATTTTCTGCTTAATTAATTACTAATAAGACTATTTCAAGATTTCCTCCTCACAAGACTCCAAATTTTGGTTGTAATTACTATTTCTATCTTATTGATCTTGTAAATAGATTGTATGCCCAAAACAGGAACTATATTAATGGCAGCAAGTATGCCTCTACTCCCTTGGAACTTACAATCCCTTGTATTTCATTAGACAACAAGTCTTTGATGATGAATATCATTTCATACAAGTATTTTCTACATAATTAATTACTAATAAGACGGTTTCATGATTTCTTGCTCACAAGACTACGAAATTGGTTGT
This sequence comes from Bruguiera gymnorhiza, assembly GCA_020883675.1. Taxonomy (NCBI): domain Eukaryota; kingdom Viridiplantae; phylum Streptophyta; class Magnoliopsida; order Malpighiales; family Rhizophoraceae; genus Bruguiera; species Bruguiera gymnorhiza. The sequence goes on along the minus strand of JAIRCJ010000136.1, from coordinate 616,166 downwards.
AATTACTCATTCAACCTTCTTGATCTTGTAAGTAGATTGAATGCCCTCAACAGGAACAATATTCATGGCAGCAAGCACACCTCTACTCCCTTGGAACCTGGAATCCCTTGTATTTCATGAGACAACGTGTCTTTGATGATGAATACCATTTCATACAAGTATTTTCAACTTAATTAATGTCTCACAAGACTGTTTCAAGATTTCCTCCTCACAAGACTCAAAATTTGCTTGTAATTATTCTTTCTATCTTTTTGATCTTGTAAATAGATTGTATGGGCACAACAGGAACTATATTCATGGCAGCAAGCATGCCTCTACTCCCTTAGAACTTGGAATCCCTTGTATTTCATTACACAAGATGTCTTTGATGATGATTACCTATTGGTACAACTATTTTCTACTTAATTAATTCCTAATAAGACTCTTTCAAGATTTCCTCCTCACAAGACTCCAAATTTGGTTTTAATTACTCTTTCAATCTTATTCATCTTGTAAATAGATTGTATGCCCACAACAGGAACTATATTCAAGGAAGCAAGCAGGCCCTTACTCCCATGGAACATGGAATCCTTGTATTTCATTAGACACAAAGTCTTTGATGATGAATACCATTTCATACAAGTTTTTTCTGCCAAATTAATGACTCATAAGACCATTTCAAGATTTCCTCCTCACAACACTCCAAATTTGGTTGTAATTACTCTTTCCATCTTATTGATCTTGTATAAAGATTGTATGCCCACAACAGGAACTATATTCTTGGCAGCAAGCACGCCTCTACTCCCTGAGAACTTGGAATCCCTTGTATTTCATTACACAAGATGTCTTTGATGATGATTACCAATTCATACCACTGTTTTCTGCTTAATTGATTACTAATAAGACTGTTTCAAGATTTCCTCCTGACAAGACTCCAAGTTTGGTTGTAATTACTCTTTCTATCTTATTAATCTTGTAAATTGATTGTATGCCCTCCACAGGAACTATATTCGTCACAGCAAGCACGCCTCTGCTCGCTTGGAACTTGGAATCCCTTGTATTTCATTACAAAAGATGTCTTGATGATGATTACCAATTCATACAAATATTTTCTGCTTAATTAATTACCAATAATATTGTTTCGAGATTTCCTCCTCACAAGACTCCAAATTTGGCTGTAATTACTCTTTCTATCTTATTAATCTTGTAAATAGATCGTATGCCGACAACAGCAACAATGTTAATGGCAGCATGCACACCTCTACTCCATTGGAACTTGGAATCCCTTGTATTTCATTACACAACGTGTCTTTGATGATGAATACCTCTTCATACAAGTATTTTCAACGTAATTAATCACTCATAAGACTGTTTCAAGATTTCCTCCTCATAAGACTCGAAATTTGGTTGTAATTATTCTATCTATCTTATTGATCTTATAAATAGATTGTATGCCCACAACAGGAACTATATTCATGGCAGCAAGCACGCCTCTACTCCTTTAGAACTTGGAATCCTTTGTATTTCATTACACAAGATGTCTTTGATGATGATTACCAATTCATACAACTATTTTCTGCTTAATTAATTGCTAATAAGACTCTTTCAAGATTTCCTCCTCACGAGACTCCAAATTTGGTTTTAATTACTCTTTTAATCTTATTCATCTTGTAAATAGATTGTATGCCCACAACAGGAACTATATTCATGGAAGCAAGCAGGCCCATACTCCCTTGGAACTTGGAATCCCTTGTATTTCGTTATACAACATGTCTTTGATGATGAATACCATTTCATGCAAGTTTTTTATGCTTAATTAATGAGTCATAAGACTGTTTCAAGATTTCCTCCTCACAACACTCCAAATTTGGTTGTAATTACTCTTTCCATCTTATTGACCTTGTAAATAGGTTGTATGCCCACAACAGGACCTTGTAATTACTTTACTCCCTTGGATCTTGGAATCCCTTGTGCTTCATTTGACAAGATGTTGTGCTTCATTTGACAAGATGTCTTTGGTGATGAATACCATTTCATACAAGTATTTTGAACTTAATTAATGACCAATAAGATAGTTTAATGATTTCTTCCTCACAAGACTCCGAAATTGGTTGTAATTACTCTTTCTATGTTATTGATCTAGTAAATAGATTGTATGCCCACAACAGGAACTATATTCATGGCAGCAAGCATGCCCCTACTCCCTTGGAACTTGGAATCCCTTGTATTTCATTAGACATGTCTTTGATGATGAATACCATTTCATGCAAGTATTTTCAACTTAATGAAAGACTCATAAGACTGTTTCAAGATTTCCTCGTCACAAGACTCTAAATTTGGTTGTAATTTCTCTTTCTATCTTATTGATCTTGTAAATAAATTGCATGCCCACAACAGCAACAATATTAATGGCAGCAAGCACACCTTAACTCCCGTGGAACTTGGAATCCCTTGTATTTCATTAGACAACATGTCTTTGATGATCAATACCATTTCATACAAGTATTTTCAACTTAATTAATGACCAATAAGATTGTTTAACGATTTCTTCCACACAAGACTCCAAAATTGGTTGTAATTACCCATTTGACCTTCTGGAACTTGTAAATAGATTGTCTGCCCTCAACAGGAACTATAAGCATGGCAGCAAGCACGACCCTACTTGCTCGGAAGTTGGAATCCCTTGTATTTCATTAGACAAGATGTCTTTGATGATGAACACCATTTCATACAAGTATTTTCTGCTTAATTAATTACTCATAAGACTGTTTCATGATTTCTCACTCACAAGACTCTGAAACTGGTTGCAATTACTGATTTTACCTTCTTGATCTTGTAAATAGATTGTATGCCCTCAACAGGAAGTATATTCACGGTAGCAAGCACGCCTCTACTCCCTTGGAACTTGGAATCCCTTGTATTTCATTAGACAACATGTCTTTGATAATGAATACCATTTCATACAAGTATTTTCCACTTAATTAATTACTAATAAGACTGTTTCATGATTTCTTGGTCACAAGACTCCAAAATTGGTTGTAATTACTCATTTTACCTTCTTGATCTTGTAAATAGATTGCATGCCCTCTACAGGAACTATATTCATGGCAGCAAGCATGCCTCTACTCCCTGGGAACTTGGAATCCCTTGCATTTCGTTACACAAGATGTCTTGATGATGATTACCAATTCATACAAGAATTTTCTGCTTAATTAATTACTAATAAGATTGTTTCAAGATTTCCTCCTCACAAGACTCCAAATTTGGCTATAATTACTCTTTCTATCTTATTGATCTTTTAAATAGATTGTATGCCCACAACAGGAACTTTATTCACAGCAGCAAGCACGCCTCTACTCCCTTAGAAATTGGAATCCCTTGTATTTCATTACGCGAGATGTCTTTGATGATGATTACCAATTCATACAAGTATTTTCCGCTTAATTAATTACTAATAAGACTGTTTCAAGATTTCCTCCTCAGAAGACTCCAAATTTGGTTGTAATTACTCTATCTATCTTATTGATCTTGTAAATAGATTGTATGCCCAAAACAGAAACTATTTAATGACGGGAAGCACACCTCTACTCCCTTAGAACTTGGAATCCCTTTTATTTTCTTACACAAGATGTCTTTGATGATGATTACCAATTCGTATATGTATTTTCTGGTTAATTAATTACTAATAAGACTGTTTCAAGATTTCCTCCTCACAAGACTCCAAATTTGGTTGTAATGACTCTTTCTATCTTATTGATCTTGTAAATAGATTGTATACCCACAACAAGAACTATATTGATGGCAGCAAGCATGCCTCTACTCCCTCAGATCTTAGAATCCCTTGTATTTCATTAGACAAGACGTCTTTGAAGATGAATACCATTTCATACAATTATTTTCTGCTTAATTAATGACTTATAAGGCTGCTTCAAGATTTCCTCCTCACAACACTCCAAATTTGGTTGTAATTACTCTTTCCATCTTATTGATCTTGTAAATAGATTGTATGCCCACAACATGAACTATATTCGTGGCAGCAAGCACACCTCTACTACCTTAAAATTTGGAATCCCTTGTATTTCCTTGCACAAGATGTCTTTGATGATGATTACCAATTCATAGAAGTATTTTCTGCTTAATTAATTACTAATAAGACTATTTCAAGATTTCCTCCTCACAAGACTCCAAAATTGGATGTAATTACTCATTCTCCGTTCTTGATCTTGTAAATAGATTGTATGCCCACACCAGGAACAATATTCATGGCAGCAAGCACGCCTCTACTCCCTCAGATCTTGGAATCCCTCATATTCCATTAGAAAAGATGTCTTTGATCATGAAAACCTTTTCATGCCAGTATTTTCAACTTAATTAATGACCAATAAGACTGTTGAATGATTTCTTTGTCACAGGACTCTAAAATTTGTTGTAATTACTCATTCGACCTTCTTGATCTTGTAAATAGATTGTATGCCCTCAACAAGGACTATATTCATGGTAGCAAGCATGCCTTTACTCCCTTGGAACTTGGAATCCCTTGTATTTCATTAGACAACATGTCTTTGATGATGAATACCATTTCATACCAGTATTTTCAGCTTAATTAATGACTCATATTCACTAGCACAACCACAGATAGACACCCTTGGGACTAGGAATCTATTGAATTGCATTAAACAAAGAGTCTTTGATGATTTCTAGCATTTCTCTTAAGTATTTGATGCTTAATTACTCAAAAATGAGTCTGTGTCTTCCTTTCTTCCTAACAAGGCCCCACTTTTCGCTGTACTGACTCTTTCACACTTAAAGATCTTTAAAACTGCTTGTATGACCCCATCATTCACTATATTCACGGCCACAACCACAGATATACACCCTTGGGACTAGGAATCTGTTGAATTGCATTGAACAAAGAGTCTTAGATGATTTCTAGCATTTCCCACAAGTATTTGATGCTTAATTACTCAAAAATGAGTCTGTGTCTTCATTTCCTTCTAACAGGGCTCCACTTTTCGTTGTAATGACTCTTTCACACTTAAAGATCTGAAAAACAGCTTGTATGACCTTATCATTCACTATATTCACTGTCATAACCACAGGTATACACCCTTGGGACTAGGAATCTGTTGAATTGCATCAAACAAAGAGTCTTTGATGATTTCTATCATTTCTCACAAGTATTTGATGCTTAATTACTCTAAAATTAGTCCGTGTCTTCATATCTTCCCAACAAGGCTCCACTTTTCGTTCTATTGACTCTTTAACACTTCAAGATCTCGAAAACAGCTTGTATGACCCCATCATTGACTATATTCACTGCCACAACCACAGATATATGCCCTTGGGACTAGGAATCTGTTGAATTGCATTAAACAAAGAGTCATTGATGATTTCTAGCATTTCTCACAAGTATTTGATGCTTAATTACTCAAAAATGAGTTCGTATCTTCATTTGTTTCTAACAACTCTCCACTTTTCGTTGTACTGAGTCTTTCACACTTAAAGATCTTTAAAAGAGCTTGTATGACCCCATCATTCACTATATTCACTGCCAGAACCATAGATATACACCCATGGGACTAGCAATCAGTTGAATTGCACTAAACAAAGAGTCTTTGATGATTTCTAGCATTTATCACAAGTATTTGATGCTTAATTACTCAAAAATGAGTCTGTGTCTTCATGTCTTCCTAACAAGGCTCCACTTTTCGTTGTACTGACTCTTTCACACTTAAAGATCTTTAAAACTGCTTGTATGACCCCATCATTCACTATATTCACTGGCACAACCACAGATATACACCCTTGGGACTAGGAATCTGTTGAATTGCATTGAACAAAGAGTCTTAGATGATTTCTAGCATTTCTCACAAGTATTTGATGCTTAATTACTCAAAAAGGAGTCTGTGTCTTCATTTCTGCTAACAAGGCTCCACTGTTCGTTGTAATGACTCTTTCACACTTAAAGATGTTGAAAACAGCTTGTATGACCCCATCATTGACTATATTCTCTGCCACAACCACATATATACACCCTTGGGACTAGGAATCTGTTGAATTGTATTAAACAAAGAGTCTTTGACGATTTATAGCATTTCTCACAAGTATTTGATGCTTAATTACTCAAAAATGAGCCCGTGTCTTCATTGCTTCCTAACAAGGCTCCACTTTTCGTTGTACTGACTCTTTCACACTTAAAGATCTTTAAAACAGCCTATATGACCCCATCATTCACTATATTCCATGCCACAACCACAGATATACATCCTTGGGACTAGGAATCTATTGAATTGCATGAAACAAAGAGTCTTTGATGATTTCTAGCATTTCTCACAAGTATTTGATGCTTAATTACTCAAAAATGTGTCCGTGTCTTCATTTCTTCCTAACAAGGCTCCACTTTTCCTTTTAATGACTCTTTCACACTTAAAGATGTTGAAAACAGCATGTATGATCCCATCATTCACTATATTCAATGCCAGAACCACATATATGCACCCTTGGGACTAGGAATCTGTTGAATTGCATTAAACAAAGAGTCTTAGATGATTTCTAGCATTTCTCACAAGTATTTGATGCTTAATTACTCAAAAAGGAGTCTGTGCCTTCATTTCCTGTTAACAACTCTCCACTTTTCGTTGTAATGACTCTTTCACACTTAAAGATCTGAAAAACAGCTTGTATGACCTCATCATTCACTATATTCACTGCCATAACCACAGGTATACACCCTTGGGACTAGGAATCTGTTGAATTGCATCCAACAAAGAGTCTTTGATGATTTCTAGCATTTCTCACAAGTATTTGATGCTTAAGTACTCCAAAATTAGTCCGTGTCTTCATATCTTCCCCACAAGGCTCCACTTTTCGTTCTATTGACTCTTTAACACTTCAAGATCTTGAAAACAGCTTGTATGACCCCATCATTGACTATATTCACTGCCACAACCACAGATATATGCCCTTGGGACAAGGAATCTGTTGAATTGCATTAAACAAAGAGTCATTGATGATTTCTAGCATTTCTCACAAGTATTTGATGCTTAATTACTCAAAAATGAGTCCGTATCTTCATTTGTTTCTAACAAGTCTCCACTTTTCGTTGTACTGAGTCTTTCCCACTTAAAGATCTTTAAAACAGCTTGTACGGCCCCATCATTCACTATATTCACTGCCAGAACCACAGATATACACCCATGGGACTAGGAATTTGTTGAATTGCATTAAACAAAGAGTCTTTCATGATTTCTAGCATTTCTCACAAGTATTTGATGCTTAATTACTCAAAAATGAGTCCGTGTCTTCATTTGTTTCTCACAAATCTCCACTTTTTGTTGTACTGACTCTTTCACACTTAAAGATCTTTAAAACAGCTTGGATGGCCCCATCATTCACTATATTCACTACCAAGACCACAGATATACACCCATGGGACTAGGAATCTATTGAATTGCATTAAACAAAGAGTCTTTGATGATTTCTAGCATTTCTCACAAGTACTTGATGCTTAATTACTCAAAAATGAGTCCGTGTCTTCATTTCTTTCTAACAAGGCTCCACTTTTCGTTGTACTGACTCTTTCACACTTAAAGACCTTTAAAACAGCTTGTATGACCCCATCATTCACTATATTCACTAGCACAACCATAGATAGGCCCCCTTGGGACTAGGAATCTATTGAATTGCATTAAACAAAGAGTCTTTGATGATTTCTAGCATTTCTCATAAGTATTTGATGCTTAATTACTCAAAAATGAGTCCGTGTCTTCATTTCTTTCTAACAAGGCTGCACTTTTCGTTGTACTGACTCTTTCACACTTAAAGACCTTTAAAACAGCTTGTATGACCCCATCATTCACTCTATTCACTAGCACAACCACAGATAGACACCCTTGGGACTAGGAATCTATTGAATTGCATTAAACAAAGAGTCTTTGGTGATTTCTAGCATTTCTCTCAAGTATTTGATGCTTAATTACTCAAAAATGAGTCTGTGTCTTCATTTCTTCCTAACAAGGCTCCACTTTTCGTTGTACTAACTCTTTCACACTTAAAGATCTTTAAAACTGCTTGTATGACCCCATCATTCAAGATATTCACAGCCACAACCACAGATATATACCCTTGGGACAAGGAATCTGTTGAATTGCATTGAACAAAGAGTCTTAGATGATTTCTAGCATTTCTCACAAGTATTTGATGCTTAATTACTCAAAAATGAGTCTGTGTCTTCATTTCTTCCTAACAAGGCTCGACTTTTCGTTGTACTGACTCTTTCACACTTAAAGATCTTTAAAACTGCTTGTATGGCCCCATCATTCACTATATGCACTGCCAGGACCATAGATATACACCCATGGGACTAGGAATTTATTGAATTGCATTAAAGAAAGAGTCTTTGATGATTTCTAGCATTTCTCACAAGTATTTGATGCTTAATTACTCAAAAATGAGTCCGTGTCTTCATTTCTTTCTAACAAGGCTCCACTTTTCGTTGTACTGACTCTTTCACACTTAAAGACCTTTAAAACAGCTTTTATGACCCCATCATTCACTATATTCACTAGGACAACCACAGATAGACACCCTTGGGACTAGGAATCTGTTGAATTGCATTAAACAAAGAGTCTTTGATGATTTCTAGCATTTCTCTCAAGTATTTGATGCTTAATTACTCAAATATGAGTCTGTGTCTTCATTTCTTCCTAACAAGGCTCCACTTTTCATTGTACTGACTCTTTCACACTTAAAGATCTTTAAAACTGCTTGTATGACCCCATCATTCACTATATTCACTGCCACAACCACAGATATACACCCTTGGGACTAGGAATCTGTTGAATTGCATTGAACAAAGAGTCTTAGATGATTTCTAGCATTTCTGACAAGTATTTGATGCTTAATGACTAAAAAATGAGTCCATGTCTTCATTTCTTCCTAACAAGACTCCACTTTTTGATGGAAGCCGTATTGTACCAGCTCAGAACAACAAGGGAGTGGATGCTTTGCAAAACCTTGGAGGACCAATGACGAGGGCAATGTCAAAGAAAATAAAGGAAGCTCTCAACAACTTGTTGTGCGACATTTACTATCAGGAAATTGCCAGGTACGAGTTAAGGATGATGGAGGCTTCGCCAAGGCTTGCAAATGTGTCATCTGTGGAGGAATTTGAGAACCATGACCTTGGGAAGGAAGTTGGATTTGGGAGCCCATGTTTGGGCATTTAAATTAGTTATTTTCATGGGTTTTTATTATTATTTAGTGGGTTGGACGAAATTCCTTAAGAAGCCCATCTTATTAACATATAAGAAGAGGTGGCTGGCAGATTGGACGAATTTCCTTAATAAGCCCATCTTATCAGCATATAAAAAGGGCTAGCTGGCAGATTGGACGAATTTCCTTAATAAACCCATCTTATTAGCTAGGGTTTTAGGGGGGTTAGCATATAAAAAGGGTGGCTGCAAGGGAGGACAGCATATGATGAATGTATGAGCTATTTTCTCTGGTTCTTTGAGAACTAATTCTAAACTTTCATACTTGAGTGTGTTGGTTCAAGAGACTTATCTTCTTCAACGTTTTTGTTGTTGGGAGTGGCGTCTAAATCTTATAGTTCTGGTTCTTGGTTGTTTATAATCATTGGGTTAGAACTCCAAAATCCCTTAACCTTTGTTAGAACGATCCTATACCAACATTGGTGTTGGGTTCCGTTTACAAATAATCGGAGTTCATATCACTTTTCTTTGTAATGACTCTTTCACACCTAAAGATGTTGAAAACAGCTTGTATGACCCCATCATTGACTATATTCACTGCCACAACCACAGATACACACCCTTGGGGCTAGGAATCTGTTGAATTGCTTTAAACAATGAGTCTTTGATGATTTCCAGCTTTTCACACAAGTATTTGATGCTTAATTACTCAAAAATGAGTCCATGTCTTCATTTGTTCCTAACAAGGCTCCACTTTTCGTTGTAATGACTCTTTCACACTGAAAGATCTTTAAAACAGCTTGTATGACCCCATCATTGACTATATTCACTGCCACAACCACAGATATACACCCTTGGGACTAGGTGATAAGAACCGTAGAGATGAAGGGTGGAAGGCTTCAAAGGATGCAAAAAGTCCATTGCACATTCTAGAAGGCCCAATAACACGAGTTAGAACTTCAATTGATGCAAGAGGTCCATTGCACATTCCAAAAGACCCAATAACATGAGCTAGGACTTTAATGGATGCAAGAGGTCCATTGCACATTCCAGAAGACCTAATAACACGAGCTAGGCCCAGAAAGATTAAAGAAGCACTAAATGGGCTGATTCAGGACATTCAGGCCAACCAAGCTAAGTAATAGCCTCACTCCCAAATAGGAGTTCATTGTATGTGTTGTAATTCCTCCAAAATAGGGATTTCTCCTAAATAGGAAATTTGCCTCTTTAGGATTGCTATCTAAGCCTATAAATATGCACATCTTGCAAGCTCTGGAAATCAGACAACTTTGAGTGAAATAGAAAGCAAGGGTTTTCTCCCTCAGTTCTTTTAAGAACTAAAGAACTTATCAAGAGGTACTTCTTCTTGTGGCATTCAAATCAACTTATCACTCCCAATTCCTTTCTTTTCTGGAGTGTGGCGTCCATATCCTCCTACAATACCCTAGGTTCGTGTTCCTTCAAATATTGGGTCTAGGGTTTCTGTTATTAAACTTTGATTTAGCTTTCTTGGTTGTTCTTTGATTCCTTGTGTGCGTTAGGTCCCTAAGTCACGTCTTTTTGGGGTTTTCCGCATTACTAGGAATCTATTGAATTGCATTGAACAAAGAGCCTTTGATAATTTCTAGCATTTCTCATAAGTATTTGATGCTTAATTACTCAGAAATGAGTCCGTGTCTTCATTTCTTGCTAACAAGGCTCCACCTTTCGTTGTAATGAGTCTTTCACACTTAAAGATGTTGAAAACAGCTTGTATGGCCCCATCATTGACTATATTCACTGCCATAACCACAGAGACACACCCTTGCGACTAGGAATCTGTTCAATTGCACTAAACAAAGAGTCTTAGATGATTTCTAGCATTTCTCACAAGTATTTGATGCTTAATTACTCAAAAATTAGTTCATGTCTTCATTTCTTCCCAACAAGGCTCCACTTTTCGTTGTAATGATTCTTTCACACTTAAAGATCTTGAAAACAGATTGTATGACCCCATCATTGACTATATTCACTGCCACAATCACATATATACACTCTTGGGACTAGGAATCTGTTGAATTGCATTAAACAAAGAGTCTTTGATGATTTCTAGCTTTTCTCACAAGTATTTGATGCTTAATTACTCAAAAATGAGTCCGTGTCTTCATTTCTTTCCAACAAGGCTCTACTTTTCGTTGTAATGACTCTTTCACACTTAAAGATCATCAAAACAGCTTGTATGACCCAATCATTCACTATATTCACTGCCACAACCACATATATACACCCTTGGGACTAGGAGTCTGTTGAATTGCATTAAACAAAGAGTCTTTGATGATTTCTAGCATTTCTCACAAGTATTTGATGCTTAATTACTCAAAAATTATTCCGTGTCTTCATTTCTTCCCAACAAGGCTCCACTTTTCGTTTTCTTGACTCTTTCACACATAAAGGTCTTGAAAACAGCTTGTATGACCCCATCATTCACTATATTAACTGCCACAACCACATATATACACCCTGCGGACTAGGAATGTGTTGAATTGCATTAAACAAATATACACCTTTGGGACTAGGATTCTGTTGAATTGCATTAAGCAAAGAGTCTTTGACGATTTCTAGCATTTCTCACAAGTATTTGATGCTTAATTACGCAAAATTGAGTCCATGACTTCATTTCTTCCTAACAAGGCACCACTTTTCGTTGTAATGACTCTTTCACACACAAAGATCTTTAAAACAGCTTGTATGACCCCATCATTGACTATATTCACTGTCAGAATTTCATATATGCACCCTTGGGACTAGGAATCTATTGAATTGTATTAAACAAAGAGTCGCTGATGATTTCTAGCATTTCTCACAAGTATTTGATACTTAATTACTCAAAAATGAGTCCATGTCTTCATTTCTTCCCAAGAAGGCTCCACTTTTCGTTGTAATGACTCTTTCACACACAAAGATCTTTAAAACAGCTTGTATGACCCCATCATTGACTATATTCACTGCCACAATCACATATATACACCCTTGGGACTAGGAATCTATTGAATTGCATTAAACAAAGAGTCTTTGATGATTTCTAGCATTTCTCACAAGTATTTGATGCTTAATTACTCAAAAATGAGTCCGTGTCTGCATTTCTTCCTAACAAGGCTCCACTTTTTGTTGTAATGACTCTTTCACACTTAAAGATCTTTAAAACAGCTTGTATGACCCCATCGTTGACTATATTCACTGCCACAATCACATATATACATCCTTGTGATGAGAACCGTAGACATGAAGGGTGGAAGGCTTCAAAGGAAGCAAAAAGTCCATTGCACATTTCAGATGGCCCAATAACACGAGTTAGAGCTCCAATTGATCCAAGAGGTCCATTGCACATCCTAGAAGGCCCAATAACATGAGCTAGGGCTTCAATGGATGCAAGAGGTTCATTGCACATTCCAGAAGGCCCAATAACACGAGCTAGGGCCAGAAAGATTAAAGAAGCACTAAATGGCCTGATTCAGGACGCTCAGGCCAACCCAGCTTCAAATGGTGCGAATTTAAACTTAGAAGAAAGTCCAGGCCTTATTAATATCATTAGAGTAATTAAAATATTAGGACTAATAATAGTAGTCACTCCAAATTAGGAGTTTATCGTATGTGCTGGAAATATTCCGAAATTCCTCCAAAATAGGGATTTCTCCTAAATAGGAATTCTTCCTCTTTAGGATTGCTATCTAAGCCTATAAATAGGCACCCCTTGTAAGCTTTGAAAATCAGACAATCAAGATATCAGACAACTTTCAGTGAAATAGAAAGCAAGGGTTTCTCCTTCAGTTCTTTTGAGAACTAAAGAACTTATCAAGAGGTTTTCTTCTTGTGGCGTTCAAATCGACTTATCACTCCCAATTCCTTCCTCTTCTGGAGTGTGGCGTCCATATCCATCTTGAATACCCTAGGTTCGTGTTCCTTCGAATTTTGGGTCTAGGGTTTGTGTTATTAAACCTGATTTAGCTTTCCTGGTTGTTCTTTGATTCATTGTGTGCGTTGGGTCCCTAAGCCACGTCTTTTTGGGGTTTTCCGCATCACCTTGGGACTACGAATCTGTTGAATTGAATTGAAGAAAGAGTCCTTGATGATTTCTGGCATTTCTCATAAGTATTTGATACTTAATTACTCAGAAATGAGTCCGTGTCTTCATTTCTTCCCAACAAGGCTCCACTTTTCGTTGTAACGACTCTTTCACACTTAAAGATCTTGAAAACCGCTTGTATGACCCCATCATTCACTATATTCACTGCCATAACCACATATATACACCCTTGGGACTAGGAATCTGTTGAATTGCTTTAAACAATGAGTCTTTGATGATTTCTAGCATTTCTCACAAGTATTTGATGCTTAATTACTCAAAAATGAGTGCGTGTCTTCATTTCCTCCTAACAAGGCTCCACTTTTTGTTGTACTGACTCTTTCACACTTAAAGAACTTTAAAACAGCTTGTATGACCCCATCATTCACTATATTCACTGCCACAACCACAGATATACACCCTTGGGACTAGGAATCTGTTGAATTGCTTTAAACAAAGAGTCTTTCATGATTTCTAGCATGTCTCACAATTATTTGATGATTAATTGCTCAAAAATGAGTCCGTGTCTTCATTCCTTCCTAACGAGGGTCCACTTTTCGTTGTAATGACTCTTTCACACACAAAGATCTTTAAAACAGCTTGTATGACCCCATCATTGACTATATTCACTGCCACAATCACATATATACACCCTTGGGACTAGGAATCTGTTGAATTGCATTAAACAAAGAGTCTTTGATGATTTCTAGCATGTCTCACAAGTATTCGATGATTAATTGCTCAAAAATGAGTCCGTGTCTTCATTCCTTCCTAACGAGGGTCGACTTTTCGTTGTAATGACTCTTTCACACACAAAGATCTTTAAAACAGCTTGTATGACCCCATCATTGACTATATTCACTGCCACAATCATATATATACACCCTTGGGACTAGGAATCTGTTGAATTGCATTAAACAAAGAGTCTTTGATGATTTCTAGCATTTCTCACAAGTATTTGATGCTTAATTACTCAAAAATGAGTCCGTGTCTGCATTTCTTCCTAACAAGGCTCCACTTTTTGTTGTAATGACTCTTTCACACTTAAAGATCTTTAAAACAGCTTGTATGACCCCATCGTTGACTATATTCACTGCCACAATCACATATATACATTCTTGGGACTAGGAATCTGTTAAATTGAATTGAAGAAAGAGTCCTTGATGATTTCTGGCATTTCTCACAAGTATTTGACACTTAATGACTCAGAAATGAGTCCGTGTCTTCATTTCTTCCCAACAAGGCTCCACTTTTCGTTGTAACGACTCTTTCACACTTAAAGATCTTGAAAACCGCTTGTATGACCCCATCATTCACTATATTCACTGCCATAACCACAGATATACATCCTTGGGACTAGGAATCTGTTGAATTGCTTTAAACAAAGAATCTTTGATGATTTCTGGCATTTCTCACAAGTATTTGATGCTTAATTACTCAAAAATGAGTCCGTGTCTTCATTTCCTCCTAACAAGGCTCCACTTTTTGTTGTACTGACTCTTTCACACTTAAAGAACTTTAAAACAGCTTGTATGACCCCATCATTCACTATATTCACTGCCACAACCACAGATATATACCCTTGGGACTAGGAATCTGTTGAATTGCTTTAAACAAAGAGTCTTTGATGATTTCTAGCATGTCTCACAAGTATTTGATGATTAATTGCTAAAAAATGAGTCCGTGTCTTCATTCCTTCCTAACGAGGGTCCACTTTTTGTTGTAATGACTCTTTCACACATAAAGATCTTTAAAACTGCTTGTATGACCCCATCATTCACTATATTCTCTGCCACAACCACAGATATACACCCTTGGTACTAGCAATCTGTTAAATTGCTTTAAACAAAGAGTGTTTGACAATTTCTAGCCTTTCTCACAAGTATTTGATGCCTAATTACTCAATAATAAGTCTGTGTCTTCATTTCTTCCTAACAAGGCTCCACTTTTCGTTGTATTGTCTCTTTCACACTAAAAGATGTTCTAAACCGCTTGTATGACCCCATCGTTCACTATATTTACTGCCACAACCACAGATATACACCCTTGGGACTAGGAATCTTTTGAATTGCTTTAAACAATGTGTCTTTGATGTTTTCTAGCATTCCTCACAATTATTTGATGCTTAATTACTCAAAAATGAGTCCGTGTCTTCATTTCTTCGCAACAAGGCTCCACTTTTTGTTGTAATGACTCTTTCACACTTAAAGATCTTGTATACAGCTTGTACGATGCCATCATTCACTATATTTACTGATCCATCCACATATATACACCCTTGGGAGTAGGAATCTGTTGAAATGCATTAAAAAAAGAGTCTTTGATAATTTCTAGCATTTCTCACAAGTATTTGAAGCTTAATTACTCAAAAATGAGTCTGTGTCTTCATTTCTTCCCAACAAGGCTCCACTTTTCATTGTATTGACTCTTTCGCACCTGAAGATCTTGAAAACAGCTTGTATGACCCCATAATTGACTATACTCACAGGCACAACCACAAATATATGCCCTTGGGACTGAGAATTTGTTGAATTGCTTTAAACAAAGAGTCTTTGATGATTTCCAGCATTTCTCACAAATATTTGATGCTTAATTACTCAAAAATTAATCCGTGTCTTCATGCAGAAAACCCCAAAAAGATGTGGCTTAGGGACCCAACGCACACGATGAATCAAAGAACAACTAGGAAAGCTAAATCAGAGTTTAATAACACAAACCCTAGACCCAATATTCAAAAGAACACGAACCTAGGGTATTCAAGATGGATATGGACGCCACATTCCAAAAAAGGAAGGAATTGGGAGTGATAAGACGATTTGAACGCCACAAGAAGAAGTACCTCTTGATAAGTTCTTTAGTTCTTAAAAGAACCGAGGGAGAAAAACCCTTGCTGTTTATTTCACTCAAAGTTGTTTGATTTCTTGATTGTCTGATTTCCAGAGCTTACAAGGGGTGCCTATTTATAGGCTAAGATAGCAATCCTAAAGAGGCATAAATTCCTAGTTAAGACAATTCCTTATTTAGGCGGAATTCCTATCTAGGTACAAATTCTTATATGGAAAATAACCTCCTAATTTGGAGTGACTACTATTATTAGTCCTAACACTTTAATTACTCTAATGATATTAATAAGGCCTGAACTCTCTTCCATGTTTAAATTCGCACCATTTGAAGCTGGGTTGGCCTGAGCATCTTGAATTAGCCCATTCAGTGCTTCTTTAATCTTTTTGGCTCTAGCTCGTGTTATTGGGCCTTCTGGGATGTGCAATGGACTTTTTGCATCCTTTGAAGCCTTCCACCCTTCATCTCTACGGTTCTCATCATGTCTTTATTTCTTTCTAACAAGGCTGCACTTTACATTGTTGATATGAACTCCGATTATTTGTAAACGGAACCCAACACCAATGTTGGTATAGGATCGTTCTAACAAAGGTTAAGGGATTTTGGAGTTCTGACCCAATGATTATAAACAACCAAGAACCAAAACTATAAGATTCAGACGCCACTCCCAACAACAAAAACGTTGAAGAAGATAAGTCTATTGAACCAACACACTCAAGTATGAAAGTTCAGAAATAGTTCTCAAGAACCAGAGAAAATAGCTTATACATGATTTCCAGCATTTCTCACAAGTATTTGATGCCTAATTCCTCAAAAATGAGTCCATGTCTTCATTTTTTTCAAACAAGGTTCCACTTTTTCGTTGTAATGACTCTTTCACACTTAAAGAAGTTTAAAACAGCTTGTATGGCCCATCATTGACTATATTCACTGCCACAACCATAGATACACTCCCTTGGGACTAGGAATCTGTTGAATTGCATTAAACAAAGAGTCTTTGAACGATCTTCAGCATTTCTCACAAGTATTTTATGCTTAATTACTCAAAAATCAGTCTGTTTCTTCATTTTTTCCTAACAAGGCTCCACTTTCGTTGTAATGACTCTTTCACACTTAGAGATCCTCAAAACAACTTGTATGACCCTATCATTCACTATATTCACTGCCACAACCACAGATATACACCATTGGGAATGGGAATCTGTTGAATTGCATTAAACAAAAGAGTCTTTGATGATTTCTAGCTTTTCTCACAAGTATTTGAAGCTTAATTACTCAAAAATGAGTCTGTGTCTTCATTTCTTCCCAACAAGGCTCCACTTTTCATTGTATTGACTCTTTCGCACCTGAAGATCTTGAAAACAGCTTGTATGACCCCATAATTGACTATACTCACAGGCACAACCACAAATATATGCCCTTGGGACTGAGAATTTGTTGAATTGCTTTAAACAAAGAGTCTTTGATGATTTCCAGCATTTCTCACAAATATTGATGCTTAATTACTCAAAAATTAATCCGTGTCTTCATGCAGAAAACCCCAAAAAGATGTGGCTTAGGGACCCAACGCACACGATGAATCAAAGAACAACTAGGAAAGCTAAATCAGAGTTTAATAACACAAACCCTAGACCCAATATTCAAAAGAACACGAACCTAGGGTATTCAAGATGGATATGGACGCCACATTCCAAAAAAGGAAGGAATTGGGAGTGATAAGACGATTTGAACGCCACAAGAAGAAGTACCTCTTGATAAGTTCTTTAGTTCTTAAAAGAACCGAGGGAGAAAAACCCTTGCTGTTTATTTCACTCAAAGTTGTTTGATTTCTTGATTGTCTGATTTCCAGAGCTTACAAGGGGTGCCTATTTATAGGCTAAGATAGCAATCCTAAAGAGGCATAAATTCCTAGTTAAGACAATTCCTTATTTAGGCGGAATTCCTATCTAGGTACAAATTCTTATATGGAAAATAACCTCCTAATTTGGAGTGACTACTATTATTAGTCCTAACACTTTAATTACTCTAATGATATTAATAAGGCCTGAACTCTCTTCCATGTTTAAATTCGCACCATTTGAAGCTGGGTTGGCCTGAGCATCTTGAATTAGCCCATTCAGTGCTTCTTTAATCTTTTTGGCTCTAGCTCGTGTTATTGGGCCTTCTGGGATGTGCAATGGACTTTTTGCATCCTTTGAAGCCTTCCACCCTTCATCTCTACGGTTCTCATCATGTCTTTATTTCTTTCTAACAAGGCTGCACTTTACATTGTTGATATGAACTCCGATTATTTGTAAACGGAACCCAACACCAATGTTGGTATAGGATCGTTCTAACAAAGGTTAAGGGATTTTGGAGTTCTGACCCAATGATTATAAACAACCAAGAACCAAAACTATAAGATTCAGACGCCACTCCCAACAACAAAAACGTTGAAGAAGATAAGTCTATTGAACCAACACACTCAAGTATGAAAGTTCAGAAATAGTTCTCAAGAACCAGAGAAAATAGCTTATACATGATTTCCAGCATTTCTCACAAGTATTTGATGCCTAATTCCTCAAAAATGAGTCCATGTCTTCATTTTTTTCAAACAAGGTTCCACTTTTCGTTGTAATGACTCTTTCACACTTAAAGAAGTTTAAAACAGCTTGTATGGCCCATCATTGACTATATTCACTGCCACAACCATAGATACACTCCCTTGGGACTAGGAATCTGTTGAATTGCATTAAACAAAGAGTCTTTGACGATCTTCAGCATTTCTCACAAGTATTTTATGCTTAATTACTCAAAAATCAGTCTGTTTCTTCATTTTTTCCTAACAAGGCTCCACTTTTCGTTGTAATGACTCTTTCACACTTAGAGATCCTCAAAACAACTTGTATGACCCTATCATTCACTATATTCACTGCCACAACCACAGATATACACCATTGGGAATGGGAATCTGTTGAATTGCATTAAACAAAGAGTCTTTGATGATTTCTAGCTTTTCTCCAAGTATTTGGTGCTTAATTACTCAAAAATGAGTCCGTGTCTTCATTTCTTCCTAACAAGGCTCTACTTTTCGTTGTAACGACTCTTTCACACCGAGAGATCCTCAAAACAGCTTGTATGACCCTATCATTCACTATATTCACTGCCACAACCACAGATATACACCCTTGGGACAAAGAATCTGTTGAATTGCATTAAACAAAGAGACTTTCATGATTTCTAGCATTTCTCACAAGTATTTGATGCTTAATTATTCAAAAATGAGTCCGTGTCTTCATTTCTTCCTAACAAGGCTCTACTTTTCGTTGTAATGACTCTTTCACACTTAAAGATGTTGGAAACAGCTTCTATGACCCCATCATTGACTATATTCACAGCCACAACCACAGATATACACCCTCAGGACTAGGAATCTGTTGAATTGCATTAAACAAAGAGTCTTTGATGATTTCTAGCATTTCTCACAGGTATTTGATGCTTAATTACTCATAAATGAGTCCGTGTCTTCATTTCATCCAAACAAGGCTCTCCTTTTGTTGTAATGAGTCTTTCACACTTAAAGATGTTCAAGGCTCTACTTCTCGTTGTAATGACCCTTTCACATTTAAAGATGTTGAAAACAGCTTCTATGACCCCATCATTGACTATATTCTTTGCCACAACCATAGATACACTCCCTTGGGACTAGGAATCTGTTGAATTGCATGAAACAAAGAGTCTTTGATGATTTCTAGCATTTCTCACGAGTATTTGACACTTAATTACTCAAAAATGAGTCCGTGACTTCATTTCTTCCCAACAAGGCTCCACTTTTCGTTGTAATGACTCTTTCACACTTAAAGATCTTCAAAACACCTTCTATGACCATATGATTCCCTATATTCACTGCCAGAACCACAGATACACACCGTTGGGACTAGCAATATGTTGAATTGCATTAAACAAAGAGTCTTTGATGATTTCTAGGATTTGTCACATGTATTTGATGCTTAATGACTCTTTCACACTTAAAGATGTTGAAAAGAGCTTCCATGACCCCATCATTGACTACATTCACTGCCACAACCACAGATACAAACACTTGGGACTAGGAATCTGTTGAATTGCTTGAAACAAAGAGTCTTTGATGATTGCTAGCTTTTCTCACAAGTATTTGATGCTTAATTACTCAAAATTAGTCCGTGTCATCATTTCTTCCTAACAAGGCTCTACTTTTCGTTGTAATGACTCTTTCACACTTAAAGATGTTGAAAACAGCTTCTATGACCCCATCATTCACTATATTCACTGCCACAACCACAGATACACTCCCTTAGGACTAGGAGTCTGTTGAATTGCATTAAACAAAGAGTCTGTGATGATTTCTAGCATTTCTAATAAGTATTTGATGCTTAATGACTCAAAAATGAGTCCCTGTCTTCCTTTCTTCCCAACAAGGCTCCACTTTTCATTGCAATGACTCTTTCACACATAAAGATGTTGAAAACAGCTTCTATGACCCCATCATTGACTATATTCACTGCCACAACCACAGATACACACCCTTGGGAGAAGGAATCTGCAGAATTGCATTAAACAAACAGTCTTTGATGATTTCTAGCATTTCTCACCAGTATTTGACGCTTAATCACTCAAAAATGAGTCCTTGTCTTCATTTCTTCCTAACAAGGCTCCACTTTTCGTTGTAATGTCTCTTTCACACTTAAAGATCATCAAAACAGCTTGTATGACCCGATCAATCACTATATTCATGGCCACAACCACAGATACACACCCTTGGGCCTAAGAATCTGTTGAATTGCATTAAACAAAGAGTTTTTGATTATTTCTAGCATTTCTCACAAGTGTTTGATGCTTAAGTACTCAAAAATTAGTCCGTGACTTCATTTCTTCCCAACAAGGCTCCACTTTTCGTTGTAATGACTCTTTCACACTTAAAGATCTTCAAAACACCTTCTATGACCATATCATTCCCTATATTCACTGCCAGAACCACAGATACACACCGTTGGGACTAGCAATATGTTGAATTGCATTAAACAAAGAGTCTTTGATGATTTCTAGGATTTGTCACATGTATTTGATGCTTAATGACTCTTTCACACTTAAAGATGTTGAAAAGAGCTTCCATGACCCCATCATTGACTATATTCACTGCCACAACCACAGATACAAACACTTGGGACTAGGAATCTGTTGAATTGCTTGAAACAAAGAGTCTTTGATGATTGCTAGCTTTTCTCACAAGTATTTGATGCTTAATTACTCAAAAATTAGTCCGTGTCATCATTTCTTCCTAACAAGGCTCTACTTTTCGTTGTAATGACTCTTTCACACTTAAAGATGTTGAAAACAGCTTCTATGACCCCATCATTCACTATATTCACTGCCACAACCACAGATACACTCCCTTAGAACTAGGAGTCTGTTGAATTGCATTAAACAAAGAGTCTGTGATGATTTCTAGCATTTCTAATAAGTATTTGATGCTTAATGACTCAAAAATGAGTCCCTGTCTTCCTTTCTTCCCAACAAGGCTCCACTTTTCATTGCAATGACTCTTTCACACATAAAGATGTTGAAAACAGCTTCTATGACCCCATCATTGACTATATTCACTGCCACAACCACAGATACACACCCTTGGGAGAAGGAATCTGCAGAATTGCATTAAACAAACAGTCTTTGATGATTTCTAGCATTTCTCACCAGTATTTGACGCTTAATCACTCAAAAATGAGTCCTTGTCTTCATTTCTTCCTAACAAGGCTCCACTTTTCGTTGTAATGTCTCTTTCACACTTAAAGATCATCAAAACAGCTTGTATGACCCGATCAATCACTATATTCATGGCCACAACCACAGATACACACCCTTGGGCCTAAGAATCTGTTGAATTGCATTAAACAAAGAGTTTTTGATTATTTCTAGCATTTCTCACAAGTGTTTGATGCTTAATTACTCAAAAATTAGTCCCTGTCTTCATTTCTTCCGAACAAGGCTCGACTTTTCGTTGTAATGACTCTTTCACACTTAAAGATGTTGAAAACAGCTTCTATGACCCCATCATTGAATATATTCACTGCCACAACCACAGATACTCACCCTTGGGGCTAGGAATCTGTTGAATTGCATTAAACAAAGAGTCTTTGACGATTTCTAGCATTTCTCACGAGTATTTGATGCTTAATTACTCAAAAATGAGTCCCTGTCTTCCTTTCCCCCAACAAGGCTCTACTCTTCGTTGTAATGACTCTTTCACACTTAAAGATATTGAAAACAGCTTCTATGACCCCATCATTGACTATATTCACTGCGACAACCACAGATGCACACCCTTGGGGCTGGGAATCTGTTGAATTGCATTAAACAAAGAGTCTTTGATGATTTCTAGCATTTCTCACGAGTATTTGATGCTTAATTACTCAAAAATGAGTCCCTGTCTTCCTTACTTCCCAACAAGGCTCCACTTTTCGTTGTAATGACTCTTTCACACTTAAAGATGTTGAAAACAGCTTCTATGACCCCACCATTGACCATATTCACTGCCACATCCACAGATACACACCCTTGGGATTTGGAATCTGTTGAATTGCATTAAACAAAGAGTCTTTGACGATTTCTAGCATTTCTCACAAGTATTTGATGCTTAATTACGCAAAAATTAGTCCGTGTCTTCATTTCTTCCTAACAACCCTCTACTTTTCGTTGTAATGGCTCTTTCACACTGAAAGATGTTGAAAACAGCTTCTATGACCCCATCATTCACTATATTCACTGCCACAACCACAGATACACTCCCTTGGGACAAGGAATCTGTTGAATTGCATTAAACAAAGAGTCTGTGATGATTTCTAGCATTTCTCACAAGTATTTGATGCTTAATGACTCAAAAATGAGTCCCTGTCTTCCTTTCTTCCCAACAAGGCTCCACTTTTCTTTGCAATGACTCTTTCACACATAAAGATGTTGAAAACAGCATCTATGACCCCATCATTGACTATATTCACTGCCACAACCACAGATACACACCCTTGGGACAAGGAATCTGCTGAATTGCATTAAACAAACAGTCTTTGATGATTTCTAGCATTTCTCACCAGTATTTGACGCTTAATCACTCAAAAATGAGTCCTTGTCTTCATTTCTTCCTAACAAGGCTCCACTTTTCGTTGTAATGTCTCTTTCACACTCAAAGATCATCAAAACAGCTTGTATGACCCGATCAATCACTATATTCATGGCCACAACCACAGATACACACCCTTGGGCCTAAGAATCTGTTGAATTGCATTAAACAAAGAGTTTTTGATTATTTCTAGCATTTCTCACAAGTGTTTGATGCTTAATTACTCAAAAATTAGTCCCTGTCTTCATTTCTTCCGAACAAGGCTCGACTTTTCGTTGTAATGACTCTTTCACACTTAAAGATGTTGAAAACAGCTTCTATGACCCCATCATTGAATATATTCACTGCCACAACCACAGATACACACCCTTGGGGCTAGGAATCTGTTGAATTGCATTAAACAAAGAGTCTTTGACGATTTCTAGCATTTCTCACGAGTATTTGATGCTTAATTACTCAAAAATGAGTCCCTGTCTTCCTTTCCCCCAACAAGGCTCTACTCTTCGTTGTAATGACTCTTTCACACTTAAAGATATTGAAAACAGCTTCTATGACCCCATCATTGACTATATTCACGGCGACAACCACAGATGCACACCCTTGGGGCTGGGAATCTGTTGAATTGCATTAAACAAAGACTCTTTGATGATTTCTAGCATTTCTCACGAGTATTTGATGCTTAATTACTCAAAAATGAGTCCCTGTCTTCCTTACTTCCCAACAAGGCTCCACTTTTCGTTGTAATGACTCTTTCACACTTAAAGATGTTGAAAACAGCTTCTATGACCCCACCATTGACCATATTCACTGCCACATCCACAGATACACACCCTTGGGATTTGGAATCTGTTGAATTGCATTAAACAAAGAGTCTTTGACGATTTCTAGCATTTCTCACAAGTATTTGATGCTTAATTACTCAAAAATTAGTCCGTGTCTTCATTTCTTCCTAACAACGCTCTACTTTTCGTTGTAATGGCTCTTTCACACTGAAAGATGTTGAAAACAGCTTCTATGACCCCATCATTCACTATATTCACTGCCACAACCACAGATACACTCCCTTGGGACAAGGAATCTATTGAATTGCATTAAACAAAGAGTCTTTGACGATTTCTAGCATTTCTCACAAGTATTTGATGCTTAATTACTCAAAAATTAGTCCGTGTCTTCATTTCTTCCTAACAACGCTCTACTTTTCGTTGTAATGGCTCTTTCACACTGAAAGATGTTGAAAACAGCTTCTATGACCCCATCATTCACTATATTCACTGCCACAACCACAGATACACTCCCTTGGGACAAGGAATCTATTGAATTGCATTAAACAAAGAGTCTGTGATGATTTCTAGCATTTCTCACAAGTATTTGATGCTTAATGACTCAAAAATGAGTCCCTATCTTCCTTTCTTCCCAACAAGGCTCCACTTTTCGTTGCAATGACTCTTTCACACATAAAGATGTTGAAAACAGCATCTACGACGCCATCATTGCCTATATTCACTGCCACAAGCACAGATACACACCCTTGGGACTAGGAATCTGCTGAATTGCATAAAACAAAGAGTCTTTGATGATTTCTAGTATATCTCACCAGTATTTGACGCTTAATTACTCAAAAATGAGTCCGTGTCTTCATTTCTTCCTAACAAGGCTCCACTTTTCCTTGTAATGTCTCTTTCACACTTAAAGATCATCAAAACAGCTTGTATGACCCGATCAATCACTATATTCACGGCCACAACCACAGATACACACCCTTGGGACTAAGAATCTGTTGAATTGCATTAAACAAAGAGTTTTTGATGATTTCTAGCATTTCTCACAAGTGTTTGATGCTTAATTACTCAAAAATGAGTCCCTGTCTTCATTTCTTCCTAACAAGGCTCTACTTTTCGTTGTAATGACTCTTCCACACTTAAAGATGTTGAAAACAGCTTCTATGACCCCATCATTGACTATATTCACAGCGACAACCACAGATACACACCCTTGGGGCTAGGAATCTGTTGAATTGCATTAAACAAAGAGTCTTTGATTATTTCTAGCTTTTCTCACGAGTATTTGATGCTTCATTACTCAAAAATGAGTCCCTGTCTTCCTTTCTTCCGAACAAGGCTCTACTTTTCGTTGTAATGACTCTTTCACACTTAAAGATGTTGAAAACAGCTTCTATGACCCCATCATTCACTATATTCACTGCGACAACCACAGATGCACACCCTTGGGGCTAGGAATCTGTTGAATTGCATTAAACAAAGAGTCTTTGATGATTTCTAGCATTTCTCACAAGTATTTGATGCTTAATTACTCAAAAATTAGTCCGTGTCTTCATTTCTTCCTAAGAAGGCTCCATTTTTCGTTGTAATGACCCTTTCACATTTAAAGATGTTGAAAACAGCTTCTATGACCCCATCATTGACTATATTCACTGCCACAACCACAGATGCACACCCTTGGGGCTAGGAATCTGTTGAATTGCATTAATCAAAGAGTCTTTGATGATTTCTAGCATTTCTCACGAGTATTTGATGCTTAATTACACAAAAATGAGTCCCTGTCTTCCATTCTTCGCAACAAGGTTCCACTTTTCGTTGTAATGACGCTTTCACACTTAAAGATGTTGAAAACAGCTTCTATGACCCCACCATTGACTATATTCACTGCCACAACCACAGATGCACACCCTTGGGCTACGAATCTGTTGAATTGCATTAAACAAAGAGTCTTTGATCATTTCTAGCATTTCTCACGAGTATTTGATGCTTAATTACACAAAAATGAGTCCCTGTCTTCCATTCTTCGCAACAAGGCTCCACTTTTTGTTGTAATGACTCTTTCACACTTAAAGATGTTGAAAACAGCTTCTATGACCCCATCATTGACTATATTCACTGCGACAACCACAGATGCACACCCTTGGGGCTGGGAATCTGTTGAATTGCATTAAACAAAGAGTCTTTGATGATTTCTAGCATTTCTCACGAGTATTTGATGCTTAATTACTCAAAAATGAGTCCCTGTCTTCCTTACTTCCCAACAAGGCTCCACTTTTCGTTGTAATGACTCTTTCACACTTAAAGATGTTGAAAACAGCTTCTATGACCCCACCATTGACCATATTCACTGCCACATCCACAGATACACACCCTTGGGATTTGGAATCTGTTGAATTGCATTAAACAAAGAGTCTTTGATGATTTCTAGCATTTCTCACAAGTATTTGATGCTTAATTACTCAAAAATGAGTCCGTGTCTTCATTTCTTCCTAACAAGGCTCTACTTTTCGTTGTAATGACTCTTTCACACTTAAAGATGTTGAAAACAGCTTCTATGACCCCATCATTGACTATATTCACTGCCACAACCACAGATACACTCCCTTGGGACAAGGAATCTGTTGAATTGCATTAAACAAAGAGTCTTTGATGATTTCTAGCATTTCTCACAAGTATTTGATGCTTAATTACTCAAAAATGAGTCCGTGTCTTCATTTCTTCCTAACAAGGCTCTACTTTTCGTTGTAATGGCTCTTTCACACTTAAAGATGTTGAAAACAGCTTCTATGACCCCATCATTCACTATATTCACTGCCACAACCACAGATACACTCCCTTGGGACTAAGGAATCTGTTGAATTGCATTAAACAAAGAGTCTTTGATGATTTCTAGCATTTCTCACAAGTATTTGATGCTTAATGACTCAAAAATGAGTCCCTATCTTCCTTTCTTCCAACAAGGCTCCACTTTTCGTTGCAATGACTCTTTCACACATAAAGATGTTGAAAACAGCATCTACGACGCCATCATTGCCTATATTCACTGCCACAAGCACAGATACACACCCTTGGGACTAGGAATCTGCTGAATTGCATAAAACAAAGAGTCTTTTGATGATTTCTAGTATATCTCACCAGTATTTGACGCTTAATTACTCAAAAATGAGTCCGTGTCTTCATTTCTTCCTAACAAGGCTCCACTTTTCCTTGTAATGTCTCTTTCACACTTAAAGATCATGAAAACAGCTTGTATGACCCGATCAATCACTATATTCACGGCCACAACCACAGATACACACCCTTCGGACTAAGAATCTGTTGAATTGCATTAAACAAAGAGTTTTTTGATGATTTCTAGCATTTCTCACAAGTGTTTGATGGTTAATTACTCAAAAATGAGTCCCTGTCTTCATTTCTTCCTAACAAGGCTCTACTTTTCGTTGTAATGACTCTTTCACACTTAAAGATGTTGAAAACAGCTTCTATGACCCCATCATTGACTATATTCACAGCGACAACCACAGATACACACCCTTGGGCTAGGAATCTGTTGAATTGCATTAAACAAAGAGTCTTTGATGATTTCTAGCATTTCTCACGAGTATTTGATGCTTCATTACTCAAAATTGAGTCCCTGTCTTCCATTTCTTCCGAACAAGGCTCCACTTTTCGTTGTAATGACTCTTTCACACTTAAAGATGTTGAAAACAGCTTCTATGACCCATCATTCACTATATTCACTGCCACAACCACAGATACACACCCTTGGGACTAGGAATCTGTTGAATTGCATTAAACAAAGAGTCTTTGATGATTTCTAGCATTTCTCACGAGTATTTGATGCTTAATTACTCAAAAATGAGTCCCTGTCTTCATTTCTTCCCAACAAGGCTCCTACTTTTTCGTTGTAATGACTCCTTTCACACTTAAGATGTTGAAAACAGCTTCTATGACCCCATCATTGACTATATCACTGCCACAACCACAGATACACACCCTTGGACTAGGAATCTGTTGAATTGCATTAAACAAAGAGTCTTTGATGATTTTAGCATTCTCACAAGTATTGATGCTAATTACTCAAAAATGAGTCCGTGTCTTCATTTCTTCTGAAACAAGGTCCACTTTCGTTGTAATGACTCTTTCACACTTAAAGAACTGTGAAAACAGCTTGTATGACCCCATCATTCCCCATATTCACTGCCACAACCACAGATATACACCCTGGACTAGGAATCTGTTGAATTGCTTTAAACAAAGAGTCTTTGATGATTTCTAGCATTTCTCACAAGTATTTGATGCTTAATTACTCAAAATGAGTCCGTGTCTTCATTTCTTCCAACAAGGCTCCACTTTTCATTGTAATGTCTCTTTCGCACTTAAAGATCGTTAAAACAGCTGTATGATCCCATCATTGACTATATTAACTGCCACACCACAGATACACTCCCTTGGAACTAGGAATCTGTTTGAATTGCATTAAAC
The DNA here is from genome assembly GCA_020883675.1 of Bruguiera gymnorhiza. Lineage (NCBI taxonomy): Eukaryota > Viridiplantae > Streptophyta > Magnoliopsida > Malpighiales > Rhizophoraceae > Bruguiera > Bruguiera gymnorhiza. The sequence goes on along the minus strand of JAIRCJ010000136.1, from coordinate 587,639 downwards.
AAGAGTCTTTGATGATTTCTAGCATTTCTCACAAGTTACTTGGATGCTTAATTACTTCAAAATGTGTCCGTGTCTTCATTTCCTTCCTAACAAGCTCTAACTTTTTCGTTGTAATGACTCTTTCACACTTAGAGATCCTCAAAACAGCTTGTATGACCCTATCATCACTATATTCCCTGCCACAACCACAGATAGACTCCCTTGGACTAGGAATCTCTGAATGCATTAAACAAAGAGTCTTTTGGATGATTTCTAGGCATTTCTCACAAGTATTTGACGCTTAATTACCAAAAATGAGTCCGTTCTCCATTTCTTCGCAACAAGTGTCCACTTTTCGTTGTAATGACTCTTTCACACTAAAGGATGTTAAAACAGCTTGTATACCGCATCATTCCCATATTCACTGCCACAACACAGATACACACCCTTGGGACTAGGAATCTGTTGAATTGCATTAAACAAAGAGTCTTTGATGATTTCTAGCATTTCTCACAAGTATTTGATGCTTAATTACTCAAAAATGAGTCCGTGTCTTCATTTCTCCAACAAGGCTCCACTTTTNCCTTGGGACTAGGAATCTGTTGAATTGCATTAAACAAAGGGTCTTTGATGATTTCAGCATTTCTCACAAGTATTTGATGCTTAATTACTCAAAAATGAGTCCGTGTCTTCATTTCTTCCTAACAAGGCTCTACTTTTCGTTGTAATGACTCTTTCACACTTAAGATGTTGAAAACAGCTTCTATGACCCATCATTGACTATATTCACTGCCACAACCACAAATACACACCCTTGGGACTGGAATCTGTTGAATTGCATTAACAAAGAGTCTTTGATGATTTCTAGCATCTCTCACAATTTGATGCTTAATTACTCAAAAATGTGTCCGTGTCTTCATTTCTTCCTAACAAGGCTCTACTTTTCGTTGTAATGACTCTTTCACACTTAAAGATGTTCAAAACAGCTTCTATGACCCCATCATTGACTATATTCACTGCCACAACACAGATACACACCTTGGGACTAGGAATCTGTTGAATTGCATTAAACAAAGAGTCTTTGATGATTTCTAGCATTTCTCACAAGTATTTGATGCTTAATTACTCAAAAATGAGTCCCGTGTCTTCATTTCTTCCCAACAAGGCTCTACTTTTCGTTGTAATGACTCTTTCACACTTAAAGATGTTGAAAACAGCTTCTATGACCCATCATTGACTAATTCACTGCCACAACCACAGATACACTCCCTTGGACTAGGAATCTGTTGAATTGCATTAAAAAAGAGTCTTTTGATGATTTCTAGCATTTCACAAGTATTTGATGCTTAATTACTCAAAAATGAGTCCGTGTCTTCATTTCTTCCTAACAAGGCTCCACTTTTCGTTGTAATGACTCTTTCACACTTAAAGATGTTGAAAACAGCTTGTATGACCCCATCATTGACTATATTCACTGCCACAACCACAGATATACACCCTTGGGACTAGGAATCTGTTGAATTGCATTAAACAAAGAGTCTTTGATGATTTCTAGCATTTCTCACAAGTATTTGATGCTTAATTACTCAAAAATGAGTCCGTGTCTTCATTTCTTCCAACAAGGCTCCACTTTTCGTTGTAATGACTCTTTCACACTTAAAGATGTTGAAAACAGCTTTATGACCCATCATTGACTATATTCACTGCCACAACCACAGAATAACACCCTTGGGACTAGGAATCTGTTGAATTGCATTAAACAAAGAGTCTTTGATGATTTCTAGCATTTCTCACAAGTATTTGATGCTTAATTACTCAAAAATGAGTCCGTGTCTTCATTTCTTCCTAACAAGGCTCCCTTTTCGTTGTAATGACTCTTTCAACACTTAAAGATCTTGAAAACAGCTTCTATGACCCCATCATTGACTATATTCACTGCCACAACCACAGATACACTCCTTGGGCTAGGAATCTGTTGAATTGCATTAAACAAAGAGTCTTTGATGATTTCTAGCATTTCTCCATAGTCATTTGATGCTTAATTACTCAAAAATGAGTTCCGTGCCTTCCATTCTTCCTAACCACGGGTCTACTTTTCGTTGTAATGAGCTTTCAACACTATAAACGATGGTTGAATAACAGCTTCTAATGACCCCACTCATTGACAATTATTCACTGCCACAATACCACGATATACACACCCCTTGGGACAAGGAATCTGTTTTGAATTGCATTAACAAAGAGTCCTTCGATGATTTCTAGCATTTCTCACAAGTATTTGAATGCTTAAATTACTCAAATTGAGTCCCGTGTCTTCCATTTCCTTCCTAACGAGGCTCCACTTCTCGTTGTTAATTGACTCTTTCACACTTAAAGATCTTCAAAACAGCTTCCATGACCCTATCATTCACTTTATTCCACTGCCACAACCACAGATACACACCTTAGGACTAGGAATCTGTTGAAAATTGCAATTAAACAAAGAGTCTTTGATGATTTTCTAGCATTTCTCACAAGTATTTGATGCTTATATACTCAAAAATGAGTCCGTGTCTTCAATTTCCTCCAAACAAAGGCTCCACTTTTCGTTGTAAAGACTCTTTCACCTTAAAGATCCTCAAGAACAGCTTGTATGGACCCCATCATTCACAATTATTGCCTGCCACAAACCACAGATAACACGCCTTGGGACTTGGAATCTGTTGAATTGCATTAAACAAAGAGTCTTTGATGATTTCTAGCATTTTTCACAAGTATTTGATGCTTAATTACTCAAAATGAGTCGTGTCTTCATTTCTTCCCTAACAAAGCCTCTACTTTTCGTTGTAATGACTCTTTCACACTTAAAGATGTTGAAAACAGCTTCTATGACCCCATCATTGACTTATATTCACTGCCACAACCACAGATACACACCCTTGGACTAGGATCTGTTGAATGCATTAAACAAAGAGTCTTTGATGATTTCTAGCATTTCTCACGAGTATTTGATGCTTAATACTCAAAAATGAGTCCGTGTCTTCATTTCTTCCCAACAAGGCTCCACTTTTCGTTGTAATGACTCTTTCACACTTAAAGATGTTGAAAACAGCTTCTATGACCCCATCATTGACTATATTCACTGCCACAACCACAGATACACCCTTGGGACTAGGAATCTGTTGAATTGCATTAAACAAAGAGTCCTTTGATGATTTCTAGCATTTCTCACAAGTATTTGATGCTAATTACTCAAAAATGAGTCCGTGTCTTCATTTCTTCCTAACAAGGCTCCACTTTTCGTTGTAATGACTCTTTCACACTTAAAGATGTTGAAAACAGCTTCTATGACCCATCATTGACTATATTCACTGCCACAACCACAGATACACTCCCTTGGGACTAGGAATCTGTTGAATTGCATTAAACAAAGAGTCTTTGATGATTTCTAGCATTTCTCACAAGTATTTGATGCTTAATTACTCAAAAATGAGTCCGTGTCTTCATTTCTTCCTAACAAGGCTCCACTTTTCGTTGTAATGACTCTTTCACACTTAAAGATGTTGAAAACAGCTTCTATGACCCATCATTGACTATATTCACTGCCACAACCACAGATACACACCTTGGGACTAGGAATCTGTTGAATTGCATTAAACAAAGAGTCTTTGATGATTTCTAGCATTTCTCACAAGTATTTGATGCTTAATTACTCAAAAATGAGTCCGTGTCTTCATTTCTTCCTAACAAGGCTCTACTTTTCGTTGTAATGACTCTTTCACACTTAAAGATGTTGAAAACAGCTTCTATGACCCCATCATTGACTATATTCACTGCCACAACCACAGATACACACCTTGGGACTAGGAATCTGTTGAATTGCATTAAACAAAGAGTCTTTGATGATTTCTAGCATTTCTCACAAGTATTTGATGCTTAATTACTCAAAAATGAGTCCCGTGTCTTCATTCTTCCAACAAGGCTCCACTTTTCGTTGTAATGACTCTTTCACACTTAAAGATGTTGAAAACAGCTTCTATGACCCCATCATTGACTATATTCACTGCCACAACCACAGATACACACCCTTGGGACTAGGAATCTGTTGAATTGCATTAAACAAAGAGTCTTTGATGATTTCTAGCATTTCTCACAAGTATTTGATGCTTAATTACTCAAAAATGAGTCCGTGTCTTCATTTCTTCCTAACAAGGCTCCACTTTTCGTTGTAATGACTCTTTCACACTTAAAGATGTTGAAAACAGCTTCTATGACCCCATCATTGACTATATTCACTGCCACAACCACAGATACACACCCTTGGGACTAGGAATCTGTTGAATTGCATTAAACAAAGAGTCTTTGATGATTTCTAGCATTTCTCACAAGTATTTGATGCTTAATTACTCAAAAATGAGTCCGTGTCTTCATTTCTTCCTAACAAGGCTCCACTTTTCGTTGTAATGACTCTTTCACACTTAAAGATGTTGAAAACAGCTTCTATGACCCCATCATTGACTATATTCACTGCCACAACCACAGATACACACCCTTGGGACTAGGAATCTGTTGAATTGCATTAAACAAAGAGTCTTTGATGATTTCTAGCATTTCTCACAAGTATTTGATGCTTAATTACTCAAAAATGAGTCCGTGTCTTCATTTCTTCCAACAAGGCTCCACTTTTCGTTGTAATGACTCTTTCACACTTAAAGATGTGAAAACAGCTTCTATGACCCCATCATTGACTATATTCACTGCCACAACCACAGATACACACCCTTGGGACTAGGAATCTGTTGAATTGCATTAAACAAAGAGTCTTTGATGATTTCTAGCATTTCTCACAAGTATTTGATGCTTAATTACTCAAAAATGAGTCCGTGTCTTCATTTCTTCCTAACAAGGCTCTACTTTTTCGTTGTAATGACTCTTTCACACTTAAAGATGTTGAAAACAGCTTCTATGACCCCATCATTGACTATATTCACTGCCACAACCACAGATACACACCCTTGGGACTAGGAATCTGTTGAATTGCATTAAACAAAGAGTCTTGATGATTTCTAGCATTTCTCACAAGTATTTGATGCTTAATTACTCAAAATGAGTCCGTGTCTTCATTTCTTCCAACAAGGCTCTACTTTTCGTTGTAATGACTCTTTCACACTTAAAGATGTTGAAAACAGCTTCTATGACCCCATCATTGACTATATTCACTGCCACAACCACAGATACACACCCTTGGGACTAGGAATCTGTTGAATTGCATTAAACAAAGAGTCTTGATGATTTCTAGCATTTCTCACAAGTATTTGATGCTTAATTACTCAAAAATGAGTCCGTGTCTTCATTTCTTCCTAACAAGGCTCTACTTTTCGTTGTAATGACTCTTTCACACTTAAAGATGTTGAAAACAGCTTCTATGACCCCATCATTGACTATATTCACTGCCACAACCACAGATACACACCCTTGGGACTAGGAATCTGTTGAATTGCATTAAACAAAGAGTCTTTGATGATTTCTAGCATTTCTCACAAGTATTTGATGCTTAATTACTCAAAAATGAGTCCGTGTCTTCATTTCTTCAACAAGGCTCCACTTTCGTTGTAATGACTCTTTCACACTTAAGATGTTGAAAACAGCTTCTATGACCCCATCATTGACTATATTCACTGCCACAACCACAGATACACACCCTTGGGACTAGGAATCTGTTGAATTGCATTAAACAAAGAGTCTTTGATGATTTCTAGCATTTCTCACAAGTATTTGATGCTTAATTACTCAAAAATAGTCCGTGTCTTCATTTCTTCCTAACAAGGCTCCACTTTTCGTTGTAATGACTCTTTCACACTTAAAGAATCTTGAAAACAGCTTCTATGACCCCATCATTGACTATATTCACTGCCACAACCACAGATACACACCCTTGGGACTAGGAATCTGTTGAATTGCATTAAACAAAGAGTCTTTGATGATTTCTAGCATTTCTCACAAGTATTTGATGCTTAATTACTCAAAAATGAGTCCCGTGTCTTCATTTCTTCCTAACAAGGCTCTACTTTTCGTTGTAAATGACTCTTTCACACTTAAAGATCTTCAAAACAGCTTTATGACCCCATCATTCACTATATTCACTGCCACAACCACAGATACACACCCTTGGGACTAGGAATCTGTTGAATTGCATTAAACAAAGAGTCTTTGATGATTTCTAGCATTTCTCACAAGTATTTGATGCTTAATTACTCAAAAATGAGTCCGTGTCTTCATTTCTTCCTAACAAGGCTCTACTTTTCGTTGTAATGACTCTTTCACACTTAAAGATGTTGAAAACAGCTTCTATGACCCCATCATTCACTATATTCACTGCCACAACCACAGATACACACCCTTGGGACTAGGAATCTGTTGAATTGCATTAAACAAAGAGTCTTTGATGATTTCTAGCATTTCTCACAAGTATTTGATGCTTAATTACTCAAAAATGAGTCCGTGTCTTCATTTCTTCCTAACAAGGCTCTACTTTTCGTTGTAATGACTCTTTCACACTTAAAGATGTTGAAAACAGCTTCTATGACCCCATCATTGACTATATTCACTGCCACAACCACAGATACACACCCTTGGGACTAGGAATCTGTTGAATTGCATTAAACAAAGAGTCTTTGATGATTTCTAGCATTTCTCACAAGTATTTGATGCTTAATTACTCAAAAATGAGTCCGTGTCTTCATTTCTTCCTAACAAGGCTCCACTTTTCGTTGTAATGACTCTTTCACACTTAAAGATGTTGAAAACAGCTTCTATGACCCCATCATTGACTATATTCACTGCCACAACCACAGATATACACCCTTGGGACTAGGAATCTGTTGAATTGCATTAAACAAAGAGTCTTTGATGATTTCTAGCATTTCTCACAAGTATTTGATGCTTAATTACTCAAAAATGAGTCCGTGTCTTCATTTCTTCCTAACAAGGCTCTACTTTTCGTTGTAATGACTCTTTCACACTTAAAGATGTTGAAAACAGCTTCTATGACCCCATCATTGACTATATTCACTGCCACAACCACAGATACACACCCTTGGGACTAGGAATCTGTTGAATTGCATTAAACAAAGAGTCTTTGATGATTTCTAGCATTTCTCACAAGTATTTGATGCTTAATTACTCAAAAATGAGTCCGTGTCTTCATTTCTTCCTAACAAGGCTCCACTTTTCGTTGTAATGACTCTTTCACACTTAAAGATCTTGAAAACAGCTTCTATGACCCCATCATTGACTATATTCACTGCCACAACCACAGATACACACCCTTGGGACTAGGAATCTGTTGAATTGCATTAAACAAAGAGTCTTTGATGATTTCTAGCATTTCTCACAAGTATTTGATGCTTAATTACTCAAAAATGAGTCCGTGTCTTCATTTCTTCCTAACAAGGCTCCACTTTTCGTTGTAATGACTCTTTCACACTTAAAGATGTTGAAAACAGCTTCTATGACCCATCATTGACTATATTCACTGCCACAACCACAGATACACACCCTTGGGACTAGGAATCTGTTGAATTGCATTAAACAAAGAGTCTTTGATGATTTCTAGCATTTCTCACAAGTATTTGATGCTTAATTACTCAAAAATGAGTCCGTGTCTTCATTTCTTCCTAACAAGGCTCCACTTTTCGTTGTAAATGACTCTTTCACACTTAAAGATGTTGAAAACAGCTTCTATGACCCCATCATTGACTATATTCACTGCCACAACCACAGATACACACCCTTGGGACTAGGAATCTGTTGAATTGCATTAAACAAAGAGTCTTTGATGATTTCTAGCATTTCTCACAAGTATTTGATGCTTAATTACTCAAAAATGAGTCCGTGTCTTCATTTCTTCCTAACAAGGCTCTACTTTTCGTTGTAATGACTCTTTCACACTTAAAGATCTTTGAAAACAGCTTCTATGACCCCATCATTGACTATATTCACTGCCACAACCACAGATACACTCCCTTGGGACTAGGAATCTGTTGAATTGCATTAAACAAAGAGTCTTTGATGATTTCTAGCATTTCTCACAAGTATTTGATGCTTAATTACTCAAAAATGAGTCCGTGTCTTCATTTCTTCCTAACAAGGCTCCACTTTTCGTTGTAATGACTCTTTCACACTTAAAGATGTTGAAAACAGCTTTATGACCCCATCATTGACTATATTCACTGCCACAACCACAGATATACACCCCTTGGGACTAGGAATCTGTTGAATTGCATTAAACAAAGAGTCTTTGATGATTTCTAGCATTTCTCACAAGTATTTGATGCTTAATTACTCAAAAATGAGTCCGTGTCTTCATTTCTTCCTAACAAGGCTCTACTTTTCGTTGTAATGACTCTTTCACACTTAAAGATGTTGAAAACAGCTTCTATGACCCCATCATTGACTATATTCACTGCCACAACCACAGATACACACCCTTGGGACTAGGAATCTGTTGAATTGCATTAAACAAAGAGTCTTTGATGATTTCTAGCATTTCTCACAAGTATTTGATGCTTATTACTCAAAATGAGTCCGTGTCTTCATTTCTTCCTAACAAGGCTCCACTTTTCGTTGTAATGACTCTTTCACACTTAAAGATGTTGAAAACAGCTTCTATGACCCTATCATTCACTATATTCACTGCCACAACCACAGATACACACCCTTGGGACTAGGAATCTGTTGAATTGCATTAAACAAAGAGTCTTTGATGATTTCTAGCATTTCTCACAAGTATTTGATGCTTAATTACTCAAAAATGAGTCCGTGTCTTCATTTCTTCCTAACAAGGCTCTCACTTTTCGTTGTAATGACTCTTTCACACTTAAAGATCCTCAAAACAGCTTGTATGACCCTATCATTCACTATATTCACTGCCACAACCACAGATACTACACCCTGGGACTAGGAATCTGTTGAATTGCATTAAACAAAGAGTCTTTGATGATTTTCTAGCATTTCTCACAAGTATTTGATGCTTAATTACTCAAAAATGAGTCCGTGTCTTCATTTCTTCCTAACAAGGCTCTACTTTCGTTGTAATGACTCTTTCACACTTAAAGATGTGAAAACAGCTTCTATGACCCCATCATTGACTATATTCACTGCCACAACCACAGATACACTCCCTTGGGACTAGGAATCTGTTGAATTGCATTAAACAAAGAGTCTTTGATGATTTCTAGCATTTCTCACAAGTATTTGATGCTTAATTACTCAAAAATGAGTCCGTGTCTTCATTTCTTCCTAACAAGGCTCTACTTTTTCGTTGTAATGACTCTTTCACACTTAAAGATGTTGAAAACAGCTTCTATGACCCATCATTGACTATATTCACTGCCACAACCACAGATACACTCCTTGGGACTAGGAATCTGTTGAATTGCATTAAACAAAGAGTCTTTGATGATTTCTAGCATTTCTCACAAGTATTTGATGCTTAATTACTCAAAAATGAGTCCGTGTCTTCATTTCTTCCTAACAAGGCTCCACTTTTCGTTGTAATGACTCTTTCACACTTAAAGATGTTGAAAACAGCTTCTATGACCCCATCATTGCACTATATTCACTGCCACAACCACAGATACACACCTTGGGACTAGGAATCTGTTGAATTGCATTAAACAAAGAGTCTTTGATGATTTCTAGCATTTCTCACAAGTATTTGATGCTTAATTACTCAAAAATGAGTCCGTGTCTTCATTTCTTCCTAACAAGGCTCCACTTTTCGTTGTAATGACTCTTTCACACTTAAAGATGTTAAAACAGCTTCTATGACCCCATCATTGACTATATTCACTGCCACAACCACAGATACACACCCTTGGGACTAGGAATCTGTTGAATTGCATTAAACAAAGAGTCTTTGATGATTTCTAGCATTTCTCACAAGTATTTGATGCTTAATTACTCAAAAATGAGTCCGTGTCTTCATTTCCTTCCAACAAGGCTCCACTTTTCGTTGTAATGACTCTTTCACACTTAAAGATGTTGAAAACAGCTTCTATGACCCCATCATTGACTATATTCACTGCCACAACCACAGATATACACCCTTGGGACTAGGAATCTGTTGAATTGCATTAAACAAAGAGTCTTTGATGATTTCTAGCATTTCTCACAAGTATTTGATGCTTAATTACTCAAAAATGAGTCCGTGTCTTCATTTCTTCCTAACAAGGCTCTACTTTTCGTTGTAATGACTCTTTCACACTTAAAGATGTTGAAAACAGCTTCTATGACCCCATCATTGACTATATTCACTGCCACAACCACATATACACACCCTTGGGACTAGGAATCTGTTGAATTGCATTAAACAAAGAGTCTTTGATGATTTCTAGCATTTCTCACAAGTATTTGATGCTTAATTACTCAAAAATGAGTCCGTGTCTTCATTTCTTCCTAACAAGGCTCCACTTTTCGTTGTAATGACTCTTTCACACTTAAAGATCTTCAAAACAGCTTGTATGACCCTATCATTCACTATATTCACTGCCACAACCACAGATACACACCCTTGGGACTAGGAATCTGTTGAATTGCATTAAACAAAGAGTCTTGATGATTTCTAGCATTTCTCACAAGTATTTGATGCTTAATTACTCAAAAATGAGTCCGTGTCTTCATTTCTTCCTAACAAGGCTCTACTTTTCGTTGTAATGACTCTTTCACACTTAAAGATGTTGAAAACAGCTTCTATGACCCCATCATTGACTATATTCACTGCCACAACCACAGATACACACCCTTGGGACTAGGAATCTGTTGAATTGCATTAAACAAAGAGTCTTTGATGATTTCTAGCATTTCTCACAAGTATTTGATGCTTAATTACTCAAAAATGAGTCCGTGTCTTCATTTCCTTCCTAACAAGGCTCTACTTTTCGTTGTAATGACTCTTTCACACTTAAAGATGTTCAAAACAGCTTTATGACCCCATCATTCACTATATTCACTGCCACAACCACAGATACACACCCTTGGGACTAGGAATCTGTTGAATTGCATTAAACAAAGAGTCTTTGATGATTTCTAGCATTTCTCACAAGTATTTGATGCTTAATTACTCAAAATGAGTCCGTGTCTTCATTTCTTCCTAACAAGGCTCCACTTTTCGTTGTAATGACTCTTTCACACTTAAAGATCTTCAAAACAGCTTGTATGACCCTATCATTCACTATATTCACTGCCACAACCACGATATACACCCTTGGGACTAGGAATCTGTTGAATTGCATTAAACAAAGAGTCTTTGATGATTTCTAGCATTTCTCACAAGTATTTGATGCTTAATTACTCAAAAATGAGTCCGTGTCTTCATTTCTTCCTAACAAGGCTCTACTTTTCGTTGTAATGACTCTTTCACACTTAAGATCCTGAAAACAGCTTCTATGACCCTATCATTCACTATATTCACTGCCACAACCACAGATACACACCCTTGGGACTAGGAATCTGTTGAATTGCATTAAACAAAGAGTCTTTGATGATTTCTAGCATTTCTCACAAGTATTTGATGCTTAATTACTCAAAAATGAGTCCGTGTCTTCATTTCCTTCCTAACAAGGCTCCACTTTTCGTTGTAATGACTCTTTCACACTTAAAGATGTTGAAAACAGCTTCTATGACCCCATCATTCACTATATTCACTGCCACAACCACAGATACACACCCTTGGGACTAGGAATCTGTTGAATTGCATTAAACAAAGAGTCTTTGATGATTTCTAGCATTTCTCACAAGTATTTGATGCTTAATTACTCAAAAATGAGTCCGTGTCTTCATTTCTTCCTAACAAGGCTCTACTTTTCGTTGTAATGACTCTTTCACACTTAAAGATGTTGAAAACAGCTTCTATGACCCCATCATTGACTATATTCACTGCCACAACCACAGATACACACCCTTGGGACTAGGAATCTGTTGAATTGCATTAAACAAAGAGTCTTTGATGATTTCTAGCATTTCTCACAAGTATTTGATGCTTAATTACTCAAAAATGAGTCCGTGTCTTCATTTCTTCCTAACAAGGCTCCACTTTTCGTTGTAATGACTCTTTCACACTTAAAGATCTGAAAACAGCTTGTATGACCCATCATTCACTATATTCACTGCCACAACCACAGATACACACCCTTGGGACTAGGAATCTGTTGAATTGCATTAAACAAAGAGTCTTTGATGATTTCTAGCATTTCTCACAAGTATTTGATGCTTAATTACTCAAAAATGAGTCCGTGTCTTCATTTCTTCCTAACAAGGCTCTACTTTTCGTTGTAATGACTCTTTCACACTTAAAGATGTTGAAAACAGCTTCTATGACCCCATCATTGACTATATTCACTGCCACAACCACAGATACACACCCTTGGGACTAGGAATCTGTTGAATTGCATTAAACAAAGAGTCTTTGATGATTTCTAGCATTTCTCACAAGTATTTGATGCTTAATTACTCAAAAATGAGTCCGTGTCTTCATTTCTTCCTAACAAGGCTCCACTTTTCGTTGTAATGACTCTTTCACACTTAAGATCTTCAAAACAGCTTGTATGACCCTATCATTCACTATATTCACTGCCACAACCACAGATATACACCCTTGGGACTAGGAATCTGTTGAATTGCATTAAACAAAGAGTCTTTGATGATTTCTAGCATTTCTCACAAGTATTTGATGCTTAATTACTCAAAAATGAGTCCGTGTCTTCATTTCTTCCTAACAAGGCTCCACTTTTCGTTGTAATGACTCTTTCACACTTAAAGATGTTGAAAACAGCTTCTATGACCCCATCATTGACTATATTCACTGCCACAACCACAGATATACACCCTTGGGACTAGGAATCTGTTGAATTGCATTAAACAAAGAGTCTTTGATGATTTCTAGCATTTCTCACAAGTATTTGATGCTTAATTACTCAAAAATGAGTCCGTGTCTTCATTTCTTCCTAACAAGGCTCCACTTTTCGTTGTAATGACTCTTTCACACTTAAAGATCTCAAAACAGCTTGTATGACCCTATCATTGACTATATTCACTGCCACAACCACAGATACACACCCTTGGGACTAGGAATCTGTTGAATTGCATTAAACAAAGAGTCTTTGATGATTTCTAGCATTTCTCACAAGTATTTGATGCTTAATTACTCAAAAATGAGTCCGTGTCTTCATTTCTTCCTAACAAGGCTCTACTTTTCGTTGTAATGACTCTTTCACACTTAAAGATGTTGAAAACAGCTTTATGACCCTATCATTGACTATATTCACTGCCACAACCACAGATACACACCCTTGGGACTAGGAATCTGTTGAATTGCATTAAACAAAGAGTCTTTGATGATTTCTAGCATTTCTCACAAGTATTTGATGCTTAATTACTCAAAAATGAGTCCGTGTCTTCATTTCTCCTAACAAGGCTCTACTTTTCGTTGTAATGACTCTTTCACACTTAAAGATCCTCAAAACAGCTTGTATGACCCTATCATTCACTATATTCACTGCCACAACCACAGATATACACCCTTGGGACTAGGAATCTGTTGAATTGCATTAAACAAAGAGTCTTTGATGATTTCTAGCATTTCTCACAAGTATTTGATGCTTAATTACTCAAAAATGAGTCCGTGTCTTCATTTCTTCCTAACAAGGCTCTACTTTTCGTTGTAATGACTCTTTCACACTTAAAGATGTTGAAAACAGCTTCTATGACCCCATCATTGACTATATTCACTGCCACAACCACAGATATACACCCTTGGGACTAGGAATCTGTTGAATTGCATTAAACAAAGAGTCTTTGATGATTTCTAGCATTTCTCACAAGTATTTGATGCTTAATTACTCAAAAATGAGTCCGTGTCTTCATTTCTTCCTAACAAGGCTCTACTTTTCGTTGTAATGACTCTTTCACACTTAAAGATCTTGAAAACAGCTTGTATGACCCCATCATTCACTATATTCACTGCCACAACCACAGATATACACCCTTGGGACTAGGAATCTGTTGAATTGCATTAAACAAAGAGTCTTTGATGATTTCTAGCATTTCTCACAAGTATTTGATGCTTAATTACTCAAAAATGAGTCCGTGTCTTCATTTCCTCCTAACAAGGCTCTACTTTTCGTTGTAATGACTCTTTCACACTTAAAGATGTTGAAAACAGCTTCTATGACCCCATCATTGACTATATTCACTGCCACAACCACAGATACACACCCTTGGGACTAGGAATCTGTTGAATTGCATTAAACAAAGAGTCTTTGATGATTTCTAGCATTTCTCACAAGTATTTGATGCTTAATTACTCAAAAATGAGTCCGTGTCTTCATTTCTTCCTAACAAGGCTCACTTTTCGTTGTAATGACTCTTTCACACTTAAAGATCTTGAAAACAGCTTGTATGACCCCATCATTGACTATATTCACTGCCACAACCACAGATATACACCCTTGGGACTAGGAATCTGTTGAATTGCATTAAACAAAGAGTCTTTGATGATTTCTAGCATTTCTCACAAGTATTTGATGCTTAATTACTCAAAAATGAGTCCGTGTCTTCATTTCTTCCTAACAAGGCTCTACTTTTCGTTGTAATGACTCTTTCACACTTAAAGATGTTGAAAACAGCTTCTATGACCCCATCATTGACTATATTCACTGCCACAACCACAGATACACACCCTTGGGACTAGGAATCTGTTGAATTGCATTAAACAAAGAGTCTTTGATGATTTCTAGCATTTCTCACAAGTATTTGATGCTTAATTACTCAAAAATGAGTCCGTGTCTTCATTTCTTCCTAACAAGGCTCCACTTTTCGTTGTAATGACTCTTTCACACTTAAAGATCTTCAAAACAGCTTGTATGACCCTATCATTCACTATATTCACTGCCACAACCACAGATATACACCCTTGGGACTAGGAATCTGTTGAATTGCATTAAACAAAGAGTCTTTGATGATTTCTAGCATTTCTCACAAGTATTTGATGCTTAATTACTCAAAAATGAGTCCGTGTCTTCATTTCTTCCTAACAAGGCTCTACTTTTCGTTGTAATGACTCTTTCACACTTAAAGATGTTGAAAACAGCTTCTATGACCCCATCATTGACTATATTCACTGCCACAACCACAGATATACACCCTTGGGACTAGGAATCTGTTGAATTGCATTAAACAAAGAGTCTTTGATGATTTCTAGCATTTCTCACAAGTATTTGATGCTTAATTACTCAAAAATGAGTCCGTGTCTTCATTTCTTCCTAACAAGGCTCCACTTTTCGTTGTAATGACTCTTTCACACTTAAAGATGTTGAAAACAGCTTCTATGACCCCATCATTGACTATATTCACTGCCACAACCACAGATATACACCCTTGGGACTAGGAATCTGTTGAATTGCATTAAACAAAGAGTCTTTGATGATTTCTAGCATTTCTCACAAGTATTTGATGCTTAATTACTCAAAAATGAGTCCGTGTCTTCATTTCTTCCTAACAAGGCTCTACTTTTCGTTGTAATGACTCTTTCACACTTAAAGATGTTGAAAACAGCTTCTATGACCCCATCATTGACTATATTCACTGCCACAACCACATATACACACCCTTGGGACTAGGAATCTGTTGAATTGCATTAAACAAAGAGTCTTTGATGATTTCTAGCATTTCTCACAAGTATTTGATGCTTAATTACTCAAAAATGAGTCCGTGTCTTCATTTCTTCCTAACAAGGCTCTACTTTTCGTTGTAATGACTCTTTCACACTTAAAGATCTTCAAAACAGCTTGTATGACCCTATCATTCACTATATTCACTGCCACAACCACAGATATACACCCTTGGGACTAGGAATCTGTTGAATTGCATTAAACAAAGAGTCTTTGATGATTTCTAGCATTTCTCACAAGTATTTGATGCTTAATTACTCAAAAATGAGTCCGTGTCTTCATTTCTTCCTAACAAGGCTCTACTTTTCGTTGTAATGACTCTTTCACACTTAAAGATGTTGAAAACAGCTTCTATGACCCCATCATTGACTATATTCACTGCCACAACCACAGATACACACCCTTGGGACTAGGAATCTGTTGAATTGCATTAAACAAAGAGTCTTTGATGATTTCTAGCATTTCTCACAAGTATTTGATGCTTAATTACTCAAAAATGAGTCCGTGTCTTCATTTCTTCCTAACAAGGCTCCACTTTTCGTTGTAATGACTCTTTCACACTTAAAGATCTTCAAAACAGCTTGTATGACCCTATCATTCACTATATTCACTGCCACAACCACAGATATACACCCTTGGGACTAGGAATCTGTTGAATTGCATTAAACAAAGAGTCTTTGATGATTTCTAGCATTTCTCACAAGTATTTGATGCTTAATTACTCAAAAATGAGTCCGTGTCTTCATTTCTTCCTAACAAGGCTCTACTTTTCGTTGTAATGACTCTTTCACACTTAAAGATGTTGAAAACAGCTTCTATGACCCCATCATTGACTATATTCACTGCCACAACCACAGATATACACCCTTGGGACTAGGAATCTGTTGAATTGCATTAAACAAAGAGTCTTTGATGATTTCTAGCATTTCTCACAAGTATTTGATGCTTAATTACTCAAAAATGAGTCCGTGTCTTCATTTCTTCCTAACAAGGCTCCACTTTTCGTTGTAATGACTCTTTCACACTTAAAGATCCTCAAAACAGCTTGTATGACCCTATCATTCACTATATTCACTGCCACAACCACAGATATACACCCTTGGGACTAGGAATCTGTTGAATTGCATTAAACAAAGAGTCTTTGATGATTTCTAGCATTTCTCACAAGTATTTGATGCTTAATTACTCAAAAATGAGTCCGTGTCTTCATTTCTTCCTAACAAGGCTCTACTTTTCGTTGTAATGACTCTTTCACACTTAAAGATGTTGAAAACAGCTTCTATGACCCCATCATTGACTATATTCACTGCCACAACCACAGATATACACCCTTGGGACTAGGAATCTGTTGAATTGCATTAAACAAAGAGTCTTTGATGATTTCTAGCATTTCTCACAAGTATTTGATGCTTAATTACTCAAAAATGAGTCCGTGTCTTCATTTCTTCCTAACAAGGCTCCACTTTTCGTTGTAATGACTCTTTCACACTTAAAGATCTTCAAAACAGCTTGTATGACCCTATCATTCACTATATTCACTGCCACAACCACAGATATACACCCTTGGGACTAGGAATCTGTTGAATTGCATTAAACAAAGAGTCTTTGATGATTTCTAGCATTTCTCACAAGTATTTGATGCTTAATTACTCAAAAATGAGTCCGTGTCTTCATTTCTTCCTAACAAGGCTCTACTTTTCGTTGTAATGACTCTTTCACACTTAAAGATGTTGAAAACAGCTTCTATGACCCCATCATTGACTATATTCACTGCCACAACCACAGATACACACCCTTGGGACTAGGAATCTGTTGAATTGCATTAAACAAAGAGTCTTTGATGATTTCTAGCATTTCTCACAAGTATTTGATGCTTAATTACTCAAAAATGAGTCCGTGTCTTCATTTCTTCCTAACAAGGCTCCACTTTTCGTTGTAATGACTCTTTCACACTTAAAGATCTTGAAAACAGCTTGTATGACCCTATCATTGACTATATTCACTGCCACAACCACAGATACACACCCTTGGGACTAGGAATCTGTTGAATTGCATTAAACAAAGAGTCTTTGATGATTTCTAGCATTTCTCACAAGTATTTGATGCTTAATTACTCAAAAATGAGTCCGTGTCTTCATTTCTTCCTAACAAGGCTCTACTTTTCGTTGTAATGACTCTTTCACACTTAAAGATGTTGAAAACAGCTTCTATGACCCCATCATTGACTATATTCACTGCCACAACCACAGATACACACCCTTGGGACTAGGAATCTGTTGAATTGCATTAAACAAAGAGTCTTTGATGATTTCTAGCATTTCTCACAAGTATTTGATGCTTAATTACTCAAAAATGAGTCCGTGTCTTCATTTCTTCCTAACAAGGCTCTACTTTTCGTTGTAATGACTCTTTCACACTTAAAGATGTTGAAAACAGCTTGTATGACCCATCATTGACTATATTCACTGCCACAACCACAGATATACACCCTTGGGACTAGGAATCTGTTGAATTGCATTAAACAAAGAGTCTTTGATGATTTCTAGCATTTCTCACAAGTATTTGATGCTTAATTACTCAAAAATGAGTCCGTGTCTTCATTTCTTCCTAACAAGGCTCTACTTTTCGTTGTAATGACTCTTTCACACTTAAAGATGTTGAAAACAGCTTCTATGACCCCATCATTGACTATATTCACTGCCACAACCACAGATATACACCCTTGGGACTAGGAATCTGTTGAATTGCATTAAACAAAGAGTCTTTGATGATTTCTAGCATTTCTCACAAGTATTTGATGCTTAATTACTCAAAAATGAGTCCGTGTCTTCATTTCTTCCTAACAAGGCTCCACTTTTCGTTGTAATGACTCTTTCACACTTAAAGATGTTGAAAACAGCTTCTATGACCCATCATTGACTATATTCACTGCCACAACCACAGATATACACCCTTGGGACTAGGAATCTGTTGAATTGCATTAAACAAAGAGTCTTTGATGATTTCTAGCATTTCTCACAAGTATTTGATGCTTAATTACTCAAAAATGAGTCCGTGTCTTCATTTCTTCCTAACAAGGCTCTACTTTTCGTTGTAATGACTCTTTCACACTTAAAGATCTTCAAAACAGCTTCTATGACCCTATCATTCACTATATTCACTGCCACAACCACAGATATACACCCTTGGGACTAGGAATCTGTTGAATTGCATTAAACAAAGAGTCTTTGATGATTTCTAGCATTTCTCACAAGTATTTGATGCTTAATTACTCAAAAATGAGTCCGTGTCTTCATTTCTTCCTAACAAGGCTCTACTTTTCGTTGTAATGACTCTTTCACACTTAAAGATGTTGAAAACAGCTTCTATGACCCATCATTGACTATATTCACTGCCACAACCACAGATACACACCCTTGGGACTAGGAATCTGTTGAATTGCATTAAACAAAGAGTCTTTGATGATTTCTAGCATTTCTCACAAGTATTTGATGCTTAATTACTCAAAAATGAGTCCGTGTCTTCATTTCTTCCTAACAAGGCTCCACTTTTCGTTGTAATGACTCTTTCACACTTAAAGATGTTGAAAACAGCTTCTATGACCCCATCATTCACTATATTCACTGCCACAACCACAGATATACACCCTTGGGACTAGGAATCTGTTGAATTGCATTAAACAAAGAGTCTTTGATGATTTCTAGCATTTCTCACAAGTATTTGATGCTTAATTACTCAAAAATGAGTCCGTGTCTTCATTTCTTCCTAACAAGGCTCCACTTTTCGTTGTAATGACTCTTTCACACTTAAAGATCTTGAAAACAGCTTGTATGACCCTATCATTCACTATATTCACTGCCACAACCACAGATATACACCCTTGGGACTAGGAATCTGTTGAATTGCATTAAACAAAGAGTCTTTGATGATTTCTAGCATTTCTCACAAGTATTTGATGCTTAATTACTCAAAAATGAGTCCGTGTCTTCATTTCTTCCTAACAAGGCTCTACTTTTCGTTGTAATGACTCTTTCACACTTAAAGATGTTGAAAACAGCTTCTATGACCCCATCATTGACTATATTCACTGCCACAACCACAGATATACACCCTTGGGACTAGGAATCTGTTGAATTGCATTAAACAAAGAGTCTTTGATGATTTCTAGCATTTCTCACAAGTATTTGATGCTTAATTACTCAAAAATGAGTCCGTGTCTTCATTTCTTCCTAACAAGGCTCCACTTTTCGTTGTAATGACTCTTTCACACTTAAAGATCTTGAAAACAGCTTCTATGACCCTATCATTCACTATATTCACTGCCACAACCACAGATATACACCCTTGGGACTAGGAATCTGTTGAATTGCATTAAACAAAGAGTCTTTGATGATTTCTAGCATTTCTCACAAGTATTTGATGCTTAATTACTCAAAAATGAGTCCGTGTCTTCATTTCTTCCTAACAAGGCTCCACTTTTCGTTGTAATGACTCTTTCACACTTAAAGATCTTCAAAACAGCTTGTATGACCCTATCATTCACTATATTCACTGCCACAACCACAGATATACACCCTTGGGACTAGGAATCTGTTGAATTGCATTAAACAAAGAGTCTTTGATGATTTCTAGCATTTCTCACAAGTATTTGATGCTTAATTACTCAAAAATGAGTCCGTGTCTTCATTTCTTCCTAACAAGGCTCTACTTTTCGTTGTAATGACTCTTTCACACTTAAAGATGTTGAAAACAGCTTCTATGACCCCATCATTGACTATATTCACTGCCACAACCACAGATACACACCCTTGGGACTAGGAATCTGTTGAATTGCATTAAACAAAGAGTCTTTGATGATTTCTAGCATTTCTCACAAGTATTTGATGCTTAATTACTCAAAAATGAGTCCGTGTCTTCATTTCTTCCTAACAAGGCTCCACTTTTCGTTGTAATGACTCTTTCACACTTAAAGATCTTGAAAACAGCTTCTATGACCCCATCATTGACTATATTCACTGCCACAACCACAGATATACACCCTTGGGACTAGGAATCTGTTGAATTGCATTAAACAAAGAGTCTTTGATGATTTCTAGCATTTCTCACAAGTATTTGATGCTTAATTACTCAAAAATGAGTCCGTGTCTTCATTTCCTCCTAACAAGGCTCCACTTTTCGTTGTAATGACTCTTTCACACTTAAAGATCTTCAAAACAGCTTGTATGACCCTATCATTCACTATATTCACTGCCACAACCACAGATATACACCCTTGGGACTAGGAATCTGTTGAATTGCATTAAACAAAGAGTCTTTGATGATTTCTAGCATTTCTCACAAGTATTTGATGCTTAATTACTCAAAAATGAGTCCGTGTCTTCATTTCTTCCTAACAAGGCTCTACTTTTCGTTGTAATGACTCTTTCACACTTAAAGATGTTGAAAACAGCTTCTATGACCCCATCATTGACTATATTCACTGCCACAACCACAGATATACACCCTTGGGACTAGGAATCTGTTGAATTGCATTAAACAAAGAGTCTTTGATGATTTCTAGCATTTCTCACAAGTATTTGATGCTTAATTACTCAAAAATGAGTCCGTGTCTTCATTTCTTCCTAACAAGGCTCCACTTTTCGTTGTAATGACTCTTTCACACTTAAAGATGTTGAAAACAGCTTGTATGACCCTATCATTCACTATATTCACTGCCACAACCACAGATATACACCCTTGGGACTAGGAATCTGTTGAATTGCATTAAACAAAGAGTCTTTGATGATTTCTAGCATTTCTCACAAGTATTTGATGCTTAATTACTCAAAAATGAGTCCGTGTCTTCATTTCTTCCTAACAAGGCTCCACTTTTCGTTGTAATGACTCTTTCACACTTAAAGATCTTCAAAACAGCTTGTATGACCCTATCATTCACTATATTCACTGCCACAACCACAGATATACACCCTTGGGACTAGGAATCTGTTGAATTGCATTAAACAAAGAGTCTTTGATGATTTCTAGCATTTCTCACAAGTATTTGATGCTTAATTACTCAAAAATGAGTCCGTGTCTTCATTTCTTCCTAACAAGGCTCCACTTTTCGTTGTAATGACTCTTTCACACTTAAAGATCTTCAAAACAGCTTGTATGACCCATCATTCACTATATTCACTGCCACAACCACAGATATACACCCTTGGGACTAGGAATCTGTTGAATTGCATTAAACAAAGAGTCTTTGATGATTTCTAGCATTTCTCACAAGTATTTGATGCTTAATTACTCAAAAATGAGTCCGTGTCTTCATTTCTTCCTAACAAGGCTCTACTTTTCGTTGTAATGACTCTTTCACACTTAAAGATGCTGAAAACAGCTTCTATGACCCCATCATTGACTATATTCACTGCCACAACCACATATACAATCCTTGGGACTAGGAATCTGTTGAATTGCATTAAACAAAGAGTCTTGATGATTTCTAGCATTTCTCACAAGTATTTGATGCTTAATTACTCAAAAATGAGTCCGTGTCTTCATTTCTTCCTAACAAGGCTCCACTTTTCGTTGTAATGACTCTTTCACACTTAAAGATCTTCAAAACACCTTCTATGACCCTATCATTCACTATATTCACTGCCACAACCACAGATATACACCCTTGGGACTAGGAATCTGTTGAATTGCATTAAACAAAGAGTCGTTGATGATTTCTAGCATTTCTCACAAGTATTTGATGCTTAATTACTCAAAAATGAGTCCGTGTCTTCATTTCTTCCTAACAAGGCTCTACTTTTCGTTGTAATGACTCTTTCACACTTAAAGATGTTGAAAACAGCTTCTATGACCCCATCATTGACTATATTCACTGCCACAACCACATATACACACCCTTGGGACTAGGAATCTGTTGAATTGCATTAAACAAAGAGTCTTTGATGATTTCTAGCATTTCTCACAAGTATTTGATGCTTAATTACTCAAAAATGAGTCCGTGTCTTCATTTCCTCCTAACAAGGCTCCACTTTTCGTTGTAATGACTCTTTCACACTTAAAGATTTAAAACAGCTTGTATGACCCCATCATTGACTATATTCACTGCCACAACCACAGATACACACCCTTGGGACTAGGAATCTGTTGAATTGCATTAAACAAAGAGTCTTTGATGATTTCTAGCATTTCTCACAAGTATTTGATGCTTAATTACTCAAAAATGAGTCCGTGTCTTCATTTCTTCCTAACAAGGCTCTACTTTTCGTTGTAATGACTCTTTCACACTTAAAGATGTTGAAAACAGCTTCTATGACCCCATCATTCACTATATTCACTGCCACAACCACAGATACACACCCTTGGGACTAGGAATCTGTTGAATTGCATTAAACAAAGAGTCTTTGATGATTTCTAGCATTTCTCACAAGTATTTGATGCTTAATTACTCAAAAATGAGTCCGTGTCTTCATTTCTTCCTAACAAGGCTCCACTTTTCGTTGTAATGTCTCTTTCACACTTAAAGATCTTCAAAACAGCTTGTATGACCCTATCATTCACTATATTCACTGCCACAACCACAGATATACACCCTTGGGACTAGGAATCTGTTGAATTGCATTAAACAAAGAGTCTTTGATGATTTCTAGCATTTCTCACAAGTATTTGATGCTTAATTACTCAAAAATGAGTCCGTGTCTTCATTTCTTCCTAACAAGGCTCTACTTTTCGTTGTAATGACTCTTTCACACTTAAAGATGTTGAAAACAGCTTCTATGACCCCATCATTGACTATATTCACTGCCACAACCACATATACACACCTTGGGACTAGGAATCTGTTGAATTGCATTAAACAAAGAGTCTTTGATGATTTCTAGCATTTCTCACAAGTATTTGATGCTTAATTACTCAAAATGAGTCCGTGTCTTCATTTCTTCCTAACAAGGCTCCACTTTTCGTTGTAATGTCTCTTTCACACTTAAAGATCTTCAAAACAGCTTGTATGACCCTATCATTCACTATATTCACTGCCACAACCACAGATATACACCCTTGGGACTAGGAATCTGTTGAATTGCATTAAACAAAGAGTCTTTGATGATTTCTAGCATTTCTCACAAGTATTTGATGCTTAATTACTCAAAAATGAGTCCGTGTCTTCATTTCTTCCAAACAAGGCTCTACTTTTCGTTGTAATGACTCTTTCACACTTAAAGATGTTGAAAACAGCTTCTATGACCCCATCATTGACTATATTCACTGCCACAACCACAGATATACACCCTTGGGACTAGGAATCTGTTGAATTGCATTAAACAAAGAGTCTTTGATGATTTCTAGCATTTCTCACAAGTATTTGATGCTTAATTACTCAAAAATGAGTCCGTGTCTTCATTTCTTCCTAACAAGGCTCCACCTTTCGTTGTAATGACTCTTTCACACTTAAAGATCCTCAAAACAGCTTTATGACCCTATCATTCACTATATTCACGTGCACAACCACAGATACACCCCTTGGGACTAGGAATCTGTTGAATTGCATTAAACAAGAGTCTTTGATGATTTCTAGCATTTCTCACAAGTATTTGATGCTTAATTACTCAAAAATGAGTCCGTGTCTTCATTTCTTCCTAACAAGGCTCCACTTTCGTTGTAATGACTCTTTCACACTTAAAGATATTTAAAACAGCTTGTATGACCCCATCATTGACTATATTCACTGCCACAACCACAGATACACACCCTTGGGACTAGGAATCTTTGGATTGCATTAAACAAAGAGTCTTTGATGATTTCTAGCATTTCTCACAAGTATTTGATGCTTAATTACTCAAAAATGAGTCCGTGTCTTCATTTCTTCCTAACAAGGCTCCACTTTTCGTTGTAATGACTCTTTCACACTTAAAGATCCTCAAAACAGCTTTTATGACCCTATCATTCACTATATTCACTGCCACAACCACAGATATACACCCTTGGGACTAGGAATCTGTTGAATTGCATTAAACAAAGAGTCTTTGATGATTTCTAGCATTTCTCACAAGTATTTGATGCTTAATTACTCAAAAATGAGTCCGTGTCTTCATTTCTTCCTAACAAGGCTCTACTTTTCGTTGTAATGACTCTTTCACACTTAAAGATCTTCAAAACAGCTTGTATGACCCTATCATTCACTATATTCACTGCCACAACCACAGATATACACCCTTGGGACTAGGAATCTGTTGAATTGCATTAAACAAAGAGTCTTTGATGATTTCTAGCATTTCTCACAAGTATTTGATGCTTAATTACTCAAAAATGAGTCCGTGTCTTCATTTCTTCCTAACAAGGCTCTACTTTTCGTTGTAATGACTCTTTCACACTTAAAGATGTTGAAAACAGCTTCTATGACCCCATCATTGACTATATTCACTGCCACAACCACATATACACACCTTGGGACTAGGAATCTGTTGAATTGCATTAAACAAAGAGTCTTTGATGATTTCTAGCATTTCTCACAAGTATTTGATGCTTAATTACTCAAAAATGAGTCCGTGTCTTCATTTCTTCCTAACAAGGCTCCACTTTTCGTTGTAATGACTCTTTCACACTTAAAGATCTTCAAAACAGCTTGTATGACCCTATCATTGACTATATTCACTGCCACAACCACAGATACACACCCTTGGGACTAGGAATCTGTTGAATTGCATTAAACAAAGAGTCTTTGATGATTTCTAGCATTTCTCACAAGTATTTGATGCTTAATTACTCAAAAATGAGTCCGTGTCTTCATTTCTTCCTAACAAGGCTCCACTTTTCGTTGTAATGACTCTTTCACACTTAAAGATCTTCAAAACAGCTTGTATGACCCTATCATTCACTATATTCACTGCCACAACTACAGATATACACCCTTGGGACTAGGAATCGTTTGAATTGCATTAAACAATGACTCCTTGATGATTTCTAGCATTTGTCACAAGTATTTGAAGCTTAATTACACAAAAATGAGTCTGAGTCTTCATTTCATCCTAACAAGGCTCTACGTTTCGTTGTAATGACTCTTCCACACTTAAAGATGTGGAAAACAGTTTCTATGACCCCATTATTGTCTATATTCACAGCCACAACCACAGATATACACCCTTGGGACTAGGAATTTGTTGAATTGCCTAAAGCAAAGATTCTTTGATGATTTCTAGCATTTCTCACAAGTATTTGATGCTTCATTACTCGAAAATGAGTCTGTGTCTTCATTTCTTCCTAAGAAGGCTCCACTTTTCGTTGTAATGTCTCTTTCACACTTAAAGATCTTCAAAACTGCTTGTATGACCCTATCATTCACTATATTCGCAGCCACAACTACAGATATACACCCTTGGGACTACGAATCTGTTGAATTGCATTAAGCAAAGAGTCTTTGATGATTTCTAGCATTTCTCACAAGTATTTGATGCTTAATTACTCCAAAATGAGTCCGTGTCTTCATTTCTTCCTAACAAGGCTCTCCTTTTCGTTGTAATGACTCTTGCAGACCTAAAGATGTTGAAAACAGCTTCTATGACCCCATCATTGACTATATTCACTGCCACAACCACAGATACACACCCTTGGGACTAGGAATCCTTTGAATTGCATTAAACAAAGAGTCTTTGATGATTTGTAGCATTTCTCACAAGTATTTGATGCTTAATTACTGAAAAATGTGTCCGTGTCTTCATTTCTTCCTAACAAGGCTCTACTTTTCGTTGTAAAGACTCTTTCACACTTAAAGATGTTGAAAACAGCTTCTATGACCCCATCATTGGCTATATTCACTGCCACAACCACATATACACACCCTTGGGACTAGCAATCTGTTGAATTGCATTAAACAAAGAGTCTTTGATGATTTCTAGCATTTCTCACAAGTATTTGATGCTTAATTACTCAAAAATGAGTTCGTGTCTTCATTTCTCCAAACAAGGCTCCACTTTTCGTTGTAATGACTCTTTCACACTTTAAGATGTTGAAAACTGCTTCTATGACCCCATTATTGACTATATTCACTGCGACAAGCACATATACACACCCTTGGGACTAGGAATATGTTGAATTGCATTAAACAAAGAGTCGTCGATGATTTCTCGCATTTCTCACAAGTATTTCATGCTTAATTACTCAAAAATGAGTCCGTGTCTTCATTTCTCCCTAACAAGGGCTCACTTCTCGTTGTAATGACTCTTTCACACTTAAAGATGCTGAAAACAGCTTGTATGACCCCTATCATTCACTTTATTCACTGCCACAACCACATATACACACCCTTGGGACTAGGAATCTGTTGAATTGCATTAAACAAAGAGTCGTTGATGATTTCTAGCATTTCTCACAAGTATTTGATGCTTAATTACTCAAAAATGAGTCCCTGTCTTCATTTCTTCTAACAAGGCTCTACTTTTCGTTGTAATGACTCTTTCACACTTAAAGATGTTGAAAACAGCTTCTATGACCCATCATTGACTATATTCACTGCCACAACCACAGATACACACCCTTGGGACTAGGAATCTGTTGAATTGCATTAAACAAAGAGTCGTTTGATGATTTCTAGCATTTCTCACAAGTATTGGATGCTTAATTACTCAATAAATGAGTCTGTGTCTTCATTTCTTCCTAACAAGGCTCTACTTCTCGTTGTAATGACTCTTTCAGACTTAAAGATGTTGAAAACAGCTTCTATGACCCCATCATTGACTATATTCACTGCCACAACCACAGTATACACACCCTTGGGACTAGAATCTGTTGAATTGCCTTAAAGGAAGAGTCTTTGAATGATTGCTAGCATTTCTCACAAGTATTGGATGCTTAATTACTCAAAAATGAGTCCGTGTCTTCATTTCCTTCCAACAAGGCTCCACTTTTCGTTGTAATGACTCTTTCACACTTAAAGATGTTGAAAACAGCTTCTATGACCCCATCATTGACTATATTCACTGCCACAACCACAGATACACACCCTTGGGACTAGGAATCTGTTGAATTGCATTAAACAAAGAGTCTTTGATGATTTCTAGCATTTCTCACAAGTATTTGATGCTTAATTACACAAAAATGAGTCCGTATCTTCATTTCTTCCAAACAAGGCTCCACTTTTCGTTGTAAGGTCTCTTTCACCCTTGAAGATCAACAAAACAGCTTGTATGACCCGATCATTCACTATATTCACGGCCACAAGGACAGATACATACCCTTGGGACTAAGAATCTGTTGAAATGCATTAAACAAAGAGTTTTTGATGATTTCTAGCATTTCTCAGAAGTGTTTGATGCTTAATTACTTAAAAATGAGTCCCTGTCTTCATTTCTTCCAAACATGGCTCTACTTTTCGTTGTACTAACTCTTTCACACTTAAACATGTTGAAAACAGCTTCTATGACCCCATCATGGACTATATTCACGGCCACAACCACAGATACACACCCTTGGCGCTAGGAATCTGTTGAATTGCATTAAACAAAGAGTCTTTGATGATTTCTAGCATTTCTTACTAGTATTTAATGCTTAATTACTCAAAAATGAGTCCCTGTCTTCCTTTCTTCCCAACAAGGCTCCACTTTTCGTTGTAATGACTCTTTCACACCTAAAGATGTTGAAAACAGCTTCTATGACCCCATCATTGACTATATTCACTGCGACAACCACAGATGCACACCCTTGGGGCTGGGAATCTGTTGAATTGCATTAAACAAAGAGTCTTTGATGATTTCTAGCATTTCTCATGAGTATTTGATGCTTAATTACTCAAAAATGATTCCCTGTCTTCAATTCCTCGCAACAAGGCTCCACTTTTTGTTGTAATGACTCTTTCTCACTTAAAGATGTTGAAAACAGCTTCTATGACCCCATCATTGACAATATTCACTGCCACAACCACAGATACACTCCCTTGGGATTAGGAATCTGTTGAATTGCATTAAACAAAGAATCTTTGATGATTTCTAGCATTTCTCACAAGTATTTCATGCTTAATTACTCAAAATAAGTCCGTGACTTCATTTCTTCCCAACAAGGCTCCACTTTTCGTTGTAATGACTCTTTCACACCTAAAGATGTTGAAAACAGCTTCTATGACCCCATCATTGGCAATATTCACTGCCACAACCACAGATACACTCCCTTGGGATTAGGAATCTGTTGAAATGCATTAAACAAAGAGTCTTTGATGATTTTTAGCATTTCTCACAAGTATTTGATGCTTAATTACTCAAAAATGAGTCTGTGTCTTCATTTTTTCCTGACAAGGCTCCACTTTTTGTTGTAACGACACTTGCACACTTAAAGATCTTTACAACAGCTTGTATGACCCCATCATTGACTATATTCACTGCCACAACCACAGATACACTCCCTTGGGACTAGGAATCTGTTGAATTGGATTAAACAAGGAGTCTGTGATGATTTCTAGCATTTCTCACAAGTATTTGATGCTTCATGACTCAAAAATGAGTCCCTGTCTTCCTTTCTTCCCAACAAGGCTCCACTTTTCGTTGCAATGACTCTTTCACACATAAAGATGTTGAAAACAGCATCTATGACCCCACCATTGACGATATTCACAGCCACAACCACAGATACACTCCCTTAGGACTAGGAATCCTTTCAATTTCATTAAACAAAGAGTCTTTGATGATTTGTAGCATTTCTCACACGTATTTGATGCTTAATTACTCAAAAATGTGTCCGTGTCTTCATTTCCTCCTAAGAAGGCTCTATTTTTCGTTGTAATGACCCTTTCACATTTAAAGATGTTGAAAACAGCTTCTATGACCCCATCATTGACTATATTCACTGCCACAACCGCAGATACACTCCCTTTGGACTAAGAATCTGTTGAATTGCATGAAACAAAGAGTCTTTGATGATTTCTAGCATTTCTGACAAGTATTTCATGCTTACTTACTCAAAAATGAGTCCGTATCTTCATTTCTTCCTAACAGGGCTCCACCTTTCGTTGTAATGTCTCTTTCACACTTAAAGATCATCAAAACAGCTTGTATGACCCGATCATTCACTATATTCACGGCCACAAGGACAGATGCACACCCTTGGGACTAGGAATCTGTTGAATTGCATTAAACAAAGAGTCTTTGATGATTTCTAGCATTTCTCAGAAGTGTTTGATGCTTAATTACTGAAAAATGGGTCCCTATCTTCATTCCTTCCTAACATGGCTCTACTTTTCGTTGTACTGACTCTTTCACACTTAAAGATGGTGAAAACAGCTTCTATGACCCCATCATTGACTATATTCACTGCCACAACCACATATACACACCCTTGGGGCAAGGAATCTGTTGAATTGCATTAAACAAAGAGTCTTTGATGATTTCTAGCATTTCTCACAAGTATTTGATGCTTAATTACTCAAAAATAAGTCTGTGACTTCGTTTCTTCAAAACACGGCTCCACTTTTCATTGTAATGACTCTTTCACACTTAAAGATCATCAAAACAGCTTGTATGACCCTATCATTCACTATATTCACTGCTAGAACCAAAGATATACACCCTTGGGACTAGGAATCCATTGAATTGCATTAAACAAAGAGTCTTTGATGATTTCTAGAATTTCTCACATGTATTTGATGCTTAATTATTCAAAAAGAAGTCCGTGTCTTCAATTCTTCCCAACCAGGCTCCACTTTTCGTTGTAATGACTCTTTCACACTTAAAGATGTTGAAAAATGCTTGTCTGACCCCATCATTGACTATATTCACTGCCACAACCACAGATACACTCCCTTGGGACTAGGAATCTTTTGAGTTGCATGAAACAAAGAGTCTTTGATGATTTCTAGTATTTCTCACAAGTATTTGATGCTTAATTACTCAAAAATGAGTCTGTGCCTTCATTTTTTCCTAACAAGGCTCCAATTTTCGTTGTGATGACTCTTGCGCACTTAAAGATCTTGAAAACAGCTTGTATGACCCCATCATTGACTGTATTCACTGCCACAACCACAGATACACTCCCTTGGGCCTAGGAAACTTTTGAATTGCATTAAACATGGAGTCTGTGATGATTTCTAGCATTTCTCTCAAGTATTTGATGCTTGATGACACAAAAATGAGTCCCTGTCTTCCTTTCTCCCCAACAAGGCTCCACTTTTCGTTGCAATGACTCTTTCACACATAAAGATGTTGAAAACAGCATCTATGACCCCATCATTGACTATATTCACTGCCACAACCACAGATACACACCCTTGGGACTAGGAATCTACTGAATTGCATTAAACAAAGAGTCTTTGATGATTTCTAGTATTTCTCACAAGTATTTGATGCTTAATTACTCAAAAATGAGTCCGTGTCTTCATTTCCTCCAAACAAGGCTCCACTTTTCCTGGTAATGACTCTTCCACACTTAAAGATGTTGAAAACAGCTTCTATGACCCCATCATTCACTATATTCACTGCCACAACCACAGATACACTCCCTTGGGACTTGGAATCTGTTGAATTGCCTTCAACAAAGAGTCTTTGATGATTTCTAGCGTTTCTCACAAGTGTTTGATGCTTAATTACCCAAAAATGAGTCCGTGTCTTCATTTCTTCCTAACAAGGCTCCACTTTTCGTTGTAATGACTCTTTCACACTTAAAGATGTTGAAAACAGCTTCCATGACCCCATCATTGACTATATTCTCCGCCACAACCACAGATACACACCCTTGGGACTAGGAATCTATTGAATTGCATTAAACAAAGAGTCTTTGATGATTTCTAGCATTTCTCAGAAGTGTTTGATGCTTAATTACTCAAAAATGAGTCCTTGTCTTCATTCCTTCCTAACATGGCTCTACTTTTCGTTGTACTGACTCTTTCACACTTAAAGATGTTGAAAACAGCTTCTATGACCACATCATTGACTATATTCACTGCCACAACCACATATACACACCCTTGGGGCAAGGAATCTGTTGAATTGCATTAAACAAAGAGTCCTTGATGATTTCTAGCATTTCTCACAAGCATTTTATGCTTAATTACACAAAAATTAGTCTGTGTCTTCATTTCTTCCCAACAAGGCTCTACTTTTCGTTGTAATGACTCTTTCACACTTAAAGATGTTGAAAACAGCTTCTATGACCCCATCATTCACTATATTCACTGCCGCAACCACAGATACTCTCCCTTGGGACTAGGAATCTGTTGAATTGCCTTAAACAAAGAGTCTTTGATGATTTCTAGCATTTCTCACAAGTGTTTGATGCTTAATTACACAAAAATGAGTGCCTGTCTTCATTTCTTCCTAACACGGCTCCACTTTTCATTGTAATGACTCTTTTACACTTAAAGATGCTGAAAACAGCTTGTATGACCCCATCATTGACTATATTCACTGCCACAACCACAGATACACTCCCTTGGGCCTAGGAATCTTTTGAATCGCATTAAACAGGGAGTCTGTGATGATTTCTAGCATTTCTCTCAAGTATTTGATGCTTGATGACTCAAAAATGAGTCCCTGTCTTCCTTTCTCCCCAACAAGGCTCCACTTTTCGTTGCACTGACTCTTTCACACATAAAGATGTTGAAAACAGCATCAATGACCCCATCATTGACTATATTCACTGCCACAACCACAGATACACACCCTTGGGACTAGGAATCTACTGAATTGCATTAAACAAAGAGTCTTTGATGATTTCTAGTATTTCTCACAAGTATTTGATGCTTAATTACTCAAAAATGAGTCCGTGTCTTCATTTCTTCCTAACAAGGCTCCACTTTTCCTTGTGATGACTCTTCCACACTTAAAGATCTTTAAAACAGCTTGTATGGCCCCATCATTGACTATATTCACAGCCACAACCACAGATACACTCCCTTGGGACTAGGAATCTGTTGAATTGCATTAGACAAGGAGTCTTTGACGATTTCTAGCATTTCTCACAAGTATTTCATGCTTAATTACTCAAAAATGAGTCCGTGTCTTCATTTCTTCCCAACAAGGCTAGTTGTAATGACTCTTTCACACTTAAAGATGTTGAAAACAGCCCATCATTCACTATATTCACGCCCACAACCACAGAGACACTCCCTTGGGACTAGGAATCTGTTGAATTGCCTTAAACAAAGAGTCTTTGATGATTTCTAGCATTTCTCACAAGTCTTTGATACTTAATTACTCAAAAATGAGTCACTGTCTTCATTTCCTCCTAACAAGGCTCTACTTTTCGTTGTAATGACTCTTTCACACTTAAAGATCTTCAAAACAGCTTCTATGACCCCATCATTGACTATATTCACTGCCACAACCACAGATACACACCCTTGGGACTAGGAATCTCTTGAATTGCATTAAACAAAGAGTCTTTGATGATTTCTAGCATTTCTCCCACGTATTTGATGCTTAATTACTCAAAAATAAGTCCGTGTCTTCATTTCTTCCTAACAAGGCTCTACCTTTCGTTGTAATGACTCTTTCACACTTAAAGAAGTTGAAAACAGCATCTATGTCCCCATCATTCACTATATTCACTGCCGCAACCGCAGATACACTCCCTTGGGACTAGGAATCTGTTGAATTGCATTAAACAAGGAGTCTGTGATGATTTCTAGCATTTCTCACAAGTATTTGATGCTTAATGACTCAAAAATGAGTCCCTGTCTTCCTTTCTTCCCAACAAGGCTCCACTTTTCGTTGCAATGAGTCTTTGACACTTAAAGATGTTGAAAACAGCATCTATGACCCCATCACTGACGATATTCACTGCCACAACCACAGATACACTCCCTTGGGACTAGGAATCTGTTGAATTGCATGAAACAAAGAGTCTTTGATGATTTCTAGCATTTCTCACCAGTATTTGATGCTTAATTACTCAAAAATGAGTCCTTGTCTTCCTTTCTTCCCAGCAAGGCACCAGTTTTCATTGTAATGACTCTTTCACACTTAAAGATGTTGAAAACAGTTTCTATGACCCCATCATTGACTATACTCACTGCCACAACCACAGATACACTCCCTTGGGACTAGGAATCTTTTGAATTGTATTAAACAAAGAGTTTTTGATGATTTGTAGCATTTGTCACAAGTGTTTGATGCTTAATTACTCAAAAATGAGTCCTTGTCTTCCTTTCTTCCCAGCAAGGCACCAGTTTTCATTGTAATGACTCTTTCACACTTAAAGATGTTGAAAACAGTTTCTATGACCCCATCATTGACTATACTCACTGCCACAACCACAGATACACTCCTTTGGGACTAGGAATCTTTTGAATTGTATTAAACAAAGAGTTTTTGATGATTTGTAGCATTTGTCACAAGTATTTGGTGCTTAATTACTCAAAAATGAGTTTGTGTCTTCCTTTCTTCCCAACAAGGCTCCACTTTTCGTTGTAATGACTCTTTCACACTTAAAGATGTTGAAAACAGCATCTATGACCCCATCATTGACTATATTCACTGCCACAACCACAGATACACACCCTTGGGACAAGGAATCTGTTGAATTGCATTAAACAAAGAGTCTTTGAAGATTTCTAGTATTTCTCACAAGTATTTGACGCTTAATTTCTTAAAAATGAGTCCGTGTCTTCATTTCTTCCTAACAAGGCTTCACTTTTCGTTGTAACGTCTCTTTCAGCCTTAAAGATCTTCAACACAGCTTGTATGACCCTATCATTCACTACATTCACTGCTACAACCACAGATACACACCCTTGGGACTAGGAATCTGTTGAATTGCATTAAACAAAGAGTCTTTGATTTCATTTCTTCCTAACAAGGCTCCACTTTTCGTTGTAATGACTCTTTGACAACTAAAGATCTTTAAAACAACATGGATGACCCCATCATTGACTATATTCACTGCCACAACCCCAGATACACTGCCTTGGGACTAGGAAGCTGTTGAATTGCATTAAACAAAGGGACTTTGATGATTTGTAGCATTTCTCACAAGTATTTGATGCTTAATTACTCAAGAATGAGTCCCTGTCTTCCTTTCTTCCCAACAAGGCTCCACTTTTCGTTGTTATGACACTTTCACACTTAAAGATGTTGAAAACAGCTTCCATGACCCCATCATTGACAATATTCTCCGCCACAACCACAGATACACACCCTTGGGACTAGGAATCTGTTGAATTGCATTAAACAAAGAGTCTTTGAATTCATTTCTTCCTAACAAGGCTCCACTTTTCGTTGTAATGACTCTTTGACAACTAAAGATCTTTAAAACAACATGGATGACCCCATCATTGACTATATTCACTGCCACAACCACAGATACACTTCCTTGGGACTAGGAAGCTGTTGAATTGCATTAAAGAAAGGGACTTTGATGATTTCTAGCATTTCTCACAAGTATTTGATGCTTAATTACTCAAGAATGAGTCTTTGTCTTCCTTTCTTCCCAACAAGGCTCCACTTTTCGTTGTTATGACACTTTCACACCTAAAGATGTTGAAAACAGCTTCCATGACCCCATCATTGACTATATTCACTGCCACAACCACAGATACACTCCCTTGGGACTAGGAATCTTTTGAATTGCATTAGACAAAGAGTCTTTGATGATTTCTGTAATTTCTCACAAGTATTTGATGCTTCATTACTCAAAAATGAGTACGTGTCTTCATTTCTTCCTAACAAGGCTCTACTTTTCGTTGTTATGACTCTTTCACACTTAAAGATGTTGAAAACTGCTTCTATGACCCCATCATTGACCACATTCATTGCCACAACCACAGATACACACCCTTGGGACTAGGAATCTGTTGAATTGCATTAAACAAGGAGTCTTTGATGATTTCTAGCATTTCTCACAAGTATTTGCTGCTTAATTACTCAAAAATGAGTCCCTGTCTTCATTTCTTCCTAACGAGGCACCACTTTTCGTTGTAATGGCTCTTTGACACTTAAAGATCTTTAAAACAGCTTGTATGACCCCATCATTGACTATATTCACTGCCACAACCACAAATACACTCCCTTGGGACTAAGAATCCAGTTGAATTGCATTAAACAAAGAGTCTTTGATGATTTCTAGCATTTCTCACAAGTATTTGATGCTTAATTACTCAAAACGGAGTTCGTGTCTTCATTTCTTCCTAACAAGGCTCCACTTTTCGTTGTAATGACTCTTTCACACTTAAAGATGTTGAAAATTGCTTCTATCACCCCATCCTTCACCATATTCACAGCCACAACCACAGATAGACACCCTTGGGTCTAGGAATCTTTTGAATTGCATTACACAAAGAGTCTTTGATGATTTCTAGTATTTCTCACTAGTATTTGACGCTTAATTATTCAAAAATGAGTCCGTGTCTTCATTTCATCCTAACAAGGCTCCACTTTTCGTTGTAATGTCTCTTTCACACTTACAGATCTTCAAGACAGCTTGTATGACCCTATCATTCACTATATTCATTGCCACAACCACAGATACACACCCTTGGGACTAGGAATCTGTTGAATTGCATTAAACAAAGAGTCTTTGATGATTTCTAGCATTTCTCACAACTATTTGATGCTTAATTACTCAAAAATGAGTCCATGTCTTCATTTCTTTTGAACAAGGTTCCACTTCTCGTTGTAATGACTCTTTCACACTTAAAGAACTTGAAAACAGCTTGTATGACCCCATCATTCCCCATATTCACTGCCGCCACCACAGATATACACCCTTGGGAATAGGAATCTGTTGAATTGCTTTAAGCAAAGAGTCTTTGATGAGTTCTAGCATTTCTCACGAGTATTTGATGCTTAATTACCCAAAAATGAGTTCCTGTCTTCCTTTCTTCCCAACAAGGCTCCACTTGTCATTGTAATGACTCGTGCACACTTAAAGATCTTTAAAACGGCTTGTATGACACCACCACTGACTGTATTCACAGCCACAACCACAGATACACTCCCTTGGGCCTAGGAATCTTTTGAATTGCATTAAACATGGAGTCTGTGATGATTTCTAGCATTTCTCCCAAGTATTTGATGCTTAATGACTCAAAAATGAGTCCCTATCTTCCTTTCTTCCCAACAAGGCTCCACTTTTCGTTGCAATGACTCTTTTACACATAAAGATGTTGAAAATAGCATCTATCACCCCATCATTGACTATATTCACTGCCACAACCACAGATACACACCCTTGGGACTAGGAATCTGCTGAATTGCATTAAACAAAGAGTCTTCGATGATTTCTAGTATTTCTCACAAGTATTTGACGCTTAATTACTCAAAAATGAGTCCGTGTCTTCATTTCTTCCTAACAAGCCTCCACTTTTCCTTCTAATGACTCTTCCACACTTAAAGATCTTTAAAACAGCTTGTATGGCCCCATGATTGACTATATTCCCTGCCACAACCACAGATACACTCCCTTGGGACTACGAATCTGTTGAATTGCATTAAACAAAGAGTCTTTGATGATTTCTAGCATTTCTCACAAGTATTTGATGCTTAATTACTCAAAAATGAGTCCGTGTCTTCATTTCTTCCTAAGAAGGCTCGACATTTCCTTGTAATGACTCTTCCACACTTAAAGATCTTTAAAACAGCTTGTATGGCCCCATGATTGACTATATTCACTGCCACAACCACAGATACACTCCCTTGGGACTAGGAATCTGTTGAATTGCATTAAACAAAGAGTCTTTGATGATTTCTAGCATTTCTCACAAGTATTTGATGCTTAATTACTCAAAAATGAGTCCCTGTCTTCATTTCTTCCTAACAAGGCTCCACTTTTCCTTGTAATGACTCTTCCACACTTAAAGATCTTTAAAACAGCTTGTATGGCCCCATCATTGACTATATTCACTGCCACAACCACAGATACACTCCCTTGGGACTAGGGAATCTGTTGAATTGCATTAGACAAGGAGTCTTTGATGATTTCTAGCATTTCTCACAAGTATTTGATGCTTAATTACTCAAAAATGAGTCCGTGTCTTCATTTCTTCCTAACAAGGCTCCACTTTTCCTTGTAATGACTCTTCCACACTTAAAGATCTTTAAAACAGCTTGTATGGCCCCATCATTGGCTATGTTCACTGCCACAACCACAGATACACTCACTTGGGACTAGGAATCTATTGAATTGCATTAGACAAGGAGTCTTTGATGATTTCTAGCTTTTCTCTCAAGTATTTGATGCTTAATTACTCAAAAATGAGTCCGTGTCTTCATTTCTTCCTAACAAGGCTCCACTTTTCCTTGTAATGACTCTTCCACACTTAAAGATCTTTAAAACAGCTTGTATGGCCCCATCATTGGCTATATTCACTGCCACAACCACAGATACACTCCCTTGGGACTAGGAATCTGTTGAATTGCCTTAAACAAAGAGTCTTTGATGATTTCTAGCATTTCTCACAAGTCTTTGATGCTTAATTACTCAAAAATGAGTCTTT
Source organism: Bruguiera gymnorhiza (assembly GCA_020883675.1). Classification (NCBI taxonomy): domain Eukaryota; kingdom Viridiplantae; phylum Streptophyta; class Magnoliopsida; order Malpighiales; family Rhizophoraceae; genus Bruguiera; species Bruguiera gymnorhiza. The sequence goes on along the minus strand of JAIRCJ010000136.1, from coordinate 549,557 downwards.
GTCTTCATTTCTTCCTAACAAGGCTATACTTTTCGTTGTAATGACTCTTTCACACTTAAAGATCTTCAAAACAGCTTCTATGACCCCATCATTGACTATATTCACTGCCACAACCACAGATACACACCCTTGGGGCTAGGAATCTCTTGAATTGCATTAAACAAAGAGTCTTTGATGATTTCTAGCATTTCTCACAAGTATTTGATGCTTAATTACTCAAAAATGAGTCCGTGACTTCATTTCTTCAAAAGAAGGCTCCACTTTTCGTTGTAATGACTCTTTCACACTTAAAGATCTTCAAAACAGCTTGTATGACCCTATCATTCACTATATTCACTGCCAGAACCAGAGATATACACCCTTGGGACTAGGAATCCATTGAATTGCATTAAACAAAGAGTCTTTGATGATTTCTAGAATTTCTCACACGTATTTGATGCTTAATTATTCAAAAATAAGTCTGTGTCTTCATTTCTTCCCAACCAGGCTCCACTTTTCGTTGTAATGACTCTTTCACACTGAAACATGTTGAAAAATGCTTCTATGACCCCATCATTGACTATATTCACTGCCACAACCACAGATACACTCCCTTGGGACTAGGAATCTTTTGAATTGCATTAAAGAAAGAGTCTTTGATGATTTCTAGCATTTCTCACAAGTATTTGATGCTTAATTACTCAAAAATGAGTCTGTGCCTTCGTTTTTTCCTAACAAGGGTCCAATTTTCGTTGTGATGACTCTTGCACACTTACAGATCTTTGAAACAGCTTGTATGACCCCATCATTGACAGTATTCCCTGCCATAACCACAGATACACTCCCTTGGGCCCAGGAATCTTTTGAATTGCATTAAACATGGAGTCTGTGATGATTTCTAGCATTTCTCTCAAGTACTTGATGCTTAATGACTCAAAAATGAGTCCCTGTCTTCCTTTCTTCCCAACAAGGCTCCACTTTTCGTTGCAATGACTCTTTCACACATAAGGATGTTGAAAACAGCATCTATGACCCCATCATTGACTATATTCACAGCCACAACCACAGATACACACCCTTGGGACTAGGAATCTGCTGAATTGCATTAAACAAAGAGTCTTTGATGATTTCTATTATTTCTCACAAGTGTTTGATACTTAATTACTCAAAAATGAGTCCGTGTCTTCATTTCTTCCTAACAAGGCTCCACTTTTCCTTGTAATGACTCTTCCACACTTAAAGATGTTGAAAACTGCTTCTATGACCCCATGATTCACTATATTCACTGCCACAACCACACGTACACTCCCTTGGGACTTGGAATCTGTTGAATTGCCTTAAACAAAGACTCTTTGATGATTTCTAGCTTTTCTCACAAGTGTTTGATGCTTAATTACTCAAAAATGAGTCCGTGTCTTCATTTCTTCTTAACAAGGCTCTACTTTTCGTTGTAATGACTCTTTCACACTTAAAGATGTTGAAAACAGCTTCTATGACCCCATCATTGACTATATTCACTGCCACAACCACAGATACACACCCTTGGGACTAGGAATCTGTTGAATTGCATTAAACAAAGAGTCTTTGATGATTTCTAGCATTTCTCACAAGTATTTGATGCTTAATTACTCAAAAATGAGTTCGTGTCTTCATTTCTTCCTAACAAGGCTCCACTTTTCGTCGTAATGTCTCTTTCACACTTAAAGATCTTCAGAACACCTTCTATGACCCTATCATTGTCTATATTCACTGCCACAAGCACAGATATACACCCTTGGGACTAGGAATCTGTTGAATTGCATTAAACAAAGAGTGTTTCATGATTTCTAGCATTTCTCACAAGTATTTGAAGCTTAATTACCCAAAAATGTGTCCGTGTCTTCATTTCTTCCTAACAAGGCTTCACTTTTCGTTGTAATGACTCTTTCACACTTAAACATCTTTAAAACAGCTTGTATGACCCCATCATTGACTATATTAGCTGCCACAACCACAGATACACTCCCTTGGAACTAGGAATCTTTTGAATTGCATTAAACAAAGGGTCTTTCATGATTTCTAGCATCTCTCACAAGTACTTGATTCTTAATTACTTCAAAATGTGTCCGTGGCTTCATTTCATCCTAACAAGGCTCTACTTTTTGTTGTAATGACACTTTCACACTTAGAGATCCTCAAAACAGCTTGTATGCCCCTATCATTCACTATATTCACTGCCACAACAACAGATACACACCCTTGGGACTAGGAATCTGTTGAATTGCATTAAACAAAGAGTCTTTGATGATTTCTACCATTTCTCGCAAGTATTCGATGCTTAGTTACTCAAAAATCAGTCCCTGTCTTCATTTCTTTTGGACAAGGTTCCACTTTTCGTTGTAATGACTCTTTCACACTTAAAGAACTTTAAAACAGCTTATATGACCCCATCATTCCCCATATTCACTGCCACAACCACAGATACACACCCTTGGGACCAGGAATCAGTTGAATTCCATTAAACAAAGTGTCTTTGATGATTTCTAGCATTTGTCACGAGTATTTGATGCTTAATTACTCAAAAATGTGTCCCTGTCTTCCTTTCTTGCCAACAAGGCTCCACTTTTCATTGTAATGACACTTTCACACATAAAGATGTTGAAAACAGATTCTATGACCCCATCATTGACTATATTCACTGCCACAACCACAGATACACACCCTTGGGACTAGGAATCTGTTGAATTGCATTAAACAATGAGTCTTTGATGATTTCTAGCATTTCTCACAAGTATGTGATGCGCAATTACTCAAAAATGAGTCCCTGTCTTCATTTCTTCCTAACAACGCTCCACTTTTCGTTGTAATGTCTCTTTCACACTTAAAGATCCTCAAAACAGCTTGTATGACCCTATCATTCACTATATTCACTTCCACAACCCCAGATATAAACCCTTGGGACTAGGAATCTGTTGAATTGCATTAAACAAAAAGTCTTTGATGATTTCTAGCATTTCTCACAAGTATTTGATGCTTAATTACTCAAAAATGAGTCTGTGTCTTCATTTCTTTCGAACAAGGTTCCACTTTTCGTTGTAATGACTCTCTTACACTTAAAGAACTTTAAAACAGCTTGTATGACCCCATCATTCCCCATATTCACTGCCACAACCACAGATATACACCCTTGGGACTAGGAATCTGTTGAATTGCATTAAACAAAGAGTCGTTGATGATTTCTAGCATTTCTCACGAGTATTTGATGCTGAATTACTCAAAAATGAGTCTCTGTCTTCCTTTCTTCCCAACAAGGCTCCACTATTTGTTGTAATAACTCTTTCACACTTAAAGATGTTGAAAACAGCTTCTATGACCCCATCATTGACTATATTCACTTCCACAACCACAGATAGACACCCTGGGGACTAGGAATCTGTTGAATTGCGTTAAACAAAGAGTCTTTGATGATTTCTAGCATTTCTCACAAGTATTTGATGCTTAATTACTCAAAAATGAGTCCGTGTCTTCATTTCTTTCGAACAAGGTTCCACTTTTCGTTGTAATGACTCTTTCACACTTAAAGAACTTTAAAACAGCTTGTATGACCCCATCATTCCCCATATTCACTGCCACAACCACAGATATACACCCTTGGGACTAGGAATCTGTTGAATTGCCTAAAGCAAAGAGTCTTTGATGATTTCTCGCATTTCTCACATGTATTTGATGCTTAATTACTCAAAAATGAGTCCGTGTCTTCATTTCCTCCTAACAAGGCTCCACTTTTCGTTGTAATGACTCTTTTACACTTAAAGATCTTTAAAACAGCTTGTATGACCCCATTATTGACTATATTCACTGCTACAACCACAGATACACTCCCTTGGGACTAGGAATCTGTTGAATTGCATTAAACAAAGAGTCTTTGATGATTTCTAGCATTTCTCACAAGTATTTGATGCTTAATTACTCAAAAATGAGTCCGTGTCTTCATTTCGTCCTCACAAGGCTCCACTTTTCGTTGTAATGAGTCTTTCACACTTAAAGATCTTTAAAACAGCTTGTATGACCCCATCATTGACTATATTCACTGCCACAACCACAGATACACTCCCTTGGGACTAGGAATCTGTTGAATTGCATTAAACAAAGAGTCTTTGATGATTTCTAGCATTTGTGACAAATATTTGATGCTTAATTACTCAAAAATGAGTCCCTGTCTTCCTTTCTTCCTTACAAGGCTCCACTTTTCGTTGTAATGACTCTTTCACACTTAAAGATGTTGAAAAAAGCTTCTATGACCCCATCATTCACTATATGCACTGCCACAACCACAGATACACACCCTTGGGACTAGGAATCTGTTGAATTGCATTAAACAAAAAGTCTTTGATGATTTATAGCATTTCTCACAAGTATTTCATTGTTAATTACTCAAAAATCAGTCCCTGTCTTCATTTCCTTCGAACAAGATCCAACGTTTCGTTGTAATGACTCTTTCACACTTAAAGAACTTTAAAACAGCTTGTATGACCCCATCATTCCCCATATTCACTGCCACAACCACAGATACACACCCTTGGGACCAGGAATCTGTTGAATTGCATTAAACAAAGACTCTTTGATGATTTCTAGCATTTCTCACAAGTATTTGACGCGCAATTACTCAAAAATGACTCCCTGTCTTCATTTTTTCCAAAAAAGGCTCCACTTTTCATTGTAATGTCTCTTTCACACTTAAAGATGTTGAAAACAGCTTCTATGACCCCATCATTGACTATATTCACTGCCACAACCACAGATAGACACCCTGGGGACTAGGAATCTGTTGAATTGCGTTAAACAAAGAGTCTTTGATGATTTCTAGCATTTCTCACAAGTATTTGATGCTTAATTTCTCAAAAATGAGTCCCTGTCTTCCTTTCTTCCTTACAAGGCTCCACTTTTCGTTGTAATGACTCTTTCACGCTTAAAGAACTTTAAAACAGCTTGTATGACCCCATCATTCCCCATATTCACCCCCACAAGCACAGATACACACCCTTGGGACTAGGAATCTGTTGAATTGCATTAAACAAAGAGTCGTTGATGATTTTTAGCATTTCTCACGAGTATTTGATGCTGAATTACTCAAAAATGAGTCGCTGTCTTCCTTTCTTCCCAACAAGGCTCCACTATTGGTTGTAATAACTCTTTCACACTTAAAGATGTAGAAAACAGCTTCTATGCCCCCATCATTGACTATATTCACTGCCACAACCACAGATAGACACCCTGGGGACAAGGAATCTGTTGAATTGCGTTAAACAAAGAGTCTTTGATGATTTCTAGCATTTCTCACAAGTAGTTGATGCTTAATTACTCAAAAATGAGTCCGTGTCTTCATTTCTTTTGAACAAAGTTCCACTTTTCGTTGTAATGACTCTTTCACACTTAAAGAACTTTAAAACAGCTTGTATGACCCCATCATTCCCCATATTCACTACCACAACAACAGATATACACCCTTGGGACTAGGAATCTGTTGAATTGCCTAAAGCAAAGAGTTTTCGATGATTTCTAGCATTTCTCACAAGTATTTGATGCTTAATTACTCAAAAATGAGTCCGTGTCTTCATTTCTTCCTAACAAGGCGCCACTTTTCATTGTAATGTCTCTTTTAGACTTAAAGATCTTTAAAACAGCTTGTATGATCCCATCATTGACTATATTAACTGCCACAACCACAGATACACTCCCTTGGAACTAGGAATCTTTTGAATTGCATTAAACAAAGGGTCTTTCATGATTTCTAGCATCTCTCACAAGTACTTGATTCTTAATTACTTCAAAATGTGTCCGTGGCTTCATTCCTTCCTAACAAGGCTCTACTTTTCGTTGTAATGACACTTTCACACTTAGAGATCCTCAAAACAGCTTGTATGACCCTATCATTCACTATATTCCCTGCCACAACCACAGATAGACTCCCTTGGGACTAGGAATCTCTTGAATTGCATTAAACAAAGAGTCTTTGATGATTTCTAGCATTTCTCACAAGTATTTGACGCTTAATTACTCAAAAATGAGTCCGTGTCTCCATTTCTTTCGAACAAGGTTCCACTTTTCGTTGTAATGACTCTTTCACACTTAAAGAACTTTAAAACAGCTTGTATGACCGCATCATTCCCCATATTCACTCCCACAACCACAGATATATACCCTTGGGACTAGGAATCTGTTGAATTGCATTAAAGAAAGATTCTTTGATGATTTCTAGCATTTCTCACAAGTATTTGATGCTTAACTACTCAAAAATGTGTCCGTGATTTCATTTCTTCCTAACAAGGCACCACTTTTCGTTGTAATGTCTCTTTCACACTTAAAGATCTTCAAAACAGCTTGTATGACCCTATCATTCAAAACAAAGATTCTTTGATGATTTCTGGCATTTCTCACAAGTATTTGATGCTTAACTACTCAAAAATGAGTCCGTGTATTCATTTCCTCCTAACAAGGCTCCACTTTTCGTCGTAATGACTCTTTCACACTTCAAGATGTTGAAAACAGCTTCTATGACCCCATCATTGACTATATTCACTGTCACAACCACAGATAGACTCCCTTGGGACTAGGAATCTGTTGAATTGCATTAAACAAAGAGTCTTTGATGATTTCTGGCATTTCTCACCAGTATTTGATGCTTAATTACTCAAAAATGAGTTCGTGTCTTCATTTCTTTCGAACAAGGTTCCACTTTTCGTTGTAATGACTCTTTCACACTTAAAGAACTTTAAAACAGCTTGTATGACCCCATCATTCCCCATATTCACTGCCACAACCACAGATATACACCCTTCGGACTAGGAATCTGTTGAATTGCCTAAAGCGAAGAGTCTTTGATGATTTCTAGCTTTTCAAACAAGTATTTGATGTTTAATTACTCAAAAATGAGTCCGTGTCTTCATTTCTTCATAACAAGGCTCCACTTTTCGTTGTAATGACTCTTTTACACTTAAAGATCTTTAAAACAGCTTGTATGTCCCCATCGTTGACTATATTCACTGCCACAACCACTGATACACTCCATTTGGACTAGGAATCTGTTGAATTGCATTAAGCAAAGAGTCTTTGATGATTTGTAGCATTTCTCACAAGTCTTTGATGCTTAGTTACTCAAGAATGAGTCCCTGTCTTCCTTTCTTCGCAACAAGGCTCCACTTTTCGTTGTAATCACTCTTTCACACTTAAAGATGGTGAAAACAGCTTCTATGACCCCATCATTGACTATATTCACTGCCACAACCACAGATACACACCCTTGCAACAAGGATTATGTTGAATTGCATTAAAGAAAGAGTATTTGATGATTTCTAGCATTTGTGACAAGTATTTGATGCTTAATTACTCAAAAATGAGTCTGTGTCTTCATTTCTTCCTCACAAGGCACCACTTTTCGTTGTACTGACTCTTTCAATCTTAAAGATCTTTAAAACAGCTTATATGACGCCATCATTGGCAATATTCAGTGCCACAACCACAGATACACTCCCTTGGGACTAGGAATCTTTTGAATTGCATTAAACAAAGAGCCTTTGATGATTTCAATCATTTCTCACGAGTATTTGATGCTTAACTACTCAAAAATGAGTCACTGTCTTCCTTTCATCCCAACACGGCTCCACTTTTTGTTCTAATGACTCTTTTACACTAAAAGATCTTCAAAACTGCTTGTATGACCCTATCATTCACTATATTCACTACCACAACCACAGATATACACCCTTGGGACTAGGAATCTGTTGAATTGCATTAAACAAAGAGTCTTCGATAATTTCTAGAATTTCTCACAAGTATTTGATGCTTAATTACCCAAAAATGAGTCCGTGTTTCATTTCTTCCTAACAAGGCTCCACTTTTCGTTGTAATGACTCTTTCACACTTAAAGATCTTTAAAACAGCTTGTATGACCCCATCATTGACTATATTCACTGCCACAACCATAGAAACACTCCCTTAGGACTAGGAATCTGTTGAATTGCATTAAACAAAGAGTCTTTGATGATTTCTAGCATTTCTCACAAGTATTTGATGCTTAATTACCCAAGAATGAGTCCCTGTCTTCCTTTCTTCCTAACAAGGCTCCACTTTTCGTTGTAATGACTCTTTCACACTTGAAGATGTTGAAAAAAGCTTCTATGACCCCATCATTGACTATATTCACTGCCACAACCACAGATACGCACCCTTGGGACTAGGAATCTGTTGAATTGCATGAAACAAAGAGTCTTTGATGATTTCTAGCATTTCCCACAAGTATTTGATGCTTAATTACGCAAAAATCAGTCCCTGTCTTCATTTCTTTCGAACAAGGTTCCATTTTTCGTTGTAATGACTCTTTCACACTTAAAGAACTTTAAAACAGCTTGTATGACCCCATCATTCCCCATATTCACTGCCACAACCACAGATACACACCCTTGGGACTAGGAATCTATTGAATTGCATTAAACAAAGAGTCTTTGATGATTTCTAGCATTTGATGCTTAATTACCCAAAAATGAGTCCGTGTCATCATTTCTTCCTAACAAGGCTCCACTTTTCGTTGTAATGTCTCTTTCACACTTAAAGATGTTGAAAACTGCTTCTATGACCCCATCATTGACAATATTCACTGCCACGACCACAGATACACTGCCTTGGGACTAGGAATCTTTTGAATTGCATTAAACAAAGAGTCTTTGATGATTTCTGTCATTTCTCACAAGTATTTTGATGAGAATCGTGGAGATGATGGGTGGAAGGCTTCAATAGATCCAAAAGGTCCATTGCCCATTCCAGAAGGCCCAATAACACGAGCTAGAGCTTCAATGGTTGCAAGAGGTCCATTACACATTCCAGAAGGCCCAATAACACGAGTTAGAGCCAGAAAGATGAAAGAAGCACTAAATGGTCTTATTAAGGACGCTCAGGCCAACCCAGCTTCAAATGGTGCGAATTTAAACATAAAAGAGAGTCCAGGCCTTATTAATATCATTAGAGTAATTAAAGTGTTAGGACTAATAATAGTAGTAACTCCAAATTAGGAGTTTATTTTCCATATAAGAATTTGTACCTAGATAGGAATTCCGCCTAAATAAGGAATTGTCCTAACTAGGAATTTATGCCTCTTTAGGATTGCTATCTTAGCCTATAAATAGGCACCCCTTGTAAGCTCTGGAAATCAGACAATCAAGATATCAGACAACTTTCAGTGAAATAGAAAGCAAGGGTTTCTCCTTCGGTTCTTTTGAGAACTAAAGAACTTATCAAGAGGTACTTCTTCTTGTGGCGTTCAAATCGACTTATCACTCCCAATTCCTTCCTTTTCTGGAGTGTGGCGTCCATATCTTTCTCGAATACTCTAGGTTCGTGTTCCTTCGAATATTGGGTCTAGGGTTTGTGTTATTAAACTCTGATTTAGCTTTCCTGGAAAACCCCAAAAAGACGTGGCTTAGGGACCCAACGCACACAATGAATCAAAGAACAACCAGGAAAGCTAAATCAGGGTTTAATAACACAAACCCTAGACCCAAAATTCGAAGGAACACGAACCTAGGGTATTCAAGATGGATATGGACGCCACACTCCAGAAGAGGAAGGAATTGGGAGTGATAAGTCAGTTTGAACGCCACAAGAAGAAAACCTCTTGATAAGTTCTTTAGTTCTCAAAAGAACCGAAGGAGAAACCCTTGCTTTCTATTTCACTGAAAGTTGTCTGATATCTTGATTGTCTGATTTCCAGAGCTTACAAGGGGTGCCTATTTATAGGCTAAGATAGCAATCCTAAAGAGGCATAAATTCCTAGTTAGGACAATTCCTTATTTAGGCGGAATTCCTATCTAGGTACAAATTCTTATATGGAAAATAAACTCCTAATTTGGAGTTACTACTATTATTAGTCCTAACACTTTAATTACTCTAATGATATTAATAAGGCCTGGACTCTCTTTTATGTTTAAATTCGCACCATTTGAAGCTGGGTTGGCCTGAGCGTCCTTAATAAGACCATTTAGTGCTTCTTTCATCTTTCTGGCTCTAACTCGTGTTATTGGGCCTTCTGGAATGTGTAATGGACCTCTTGCAACCATTGAAGCTCTAGCTCGTGTTATTGGGCCTTCTGGAATGGGCAATGGACCTTTTGGATCTATTGAAGCCTTCCACCCATCATCTCCACGATTCTCATCATTCCCCCTTTCCTCAAAATGATTCGTCCTCGAATCATTGCCTTGTTTATACTGGATGATGTAGGGAAAGGTTTGAATGAATTTGATCCACTTGGCATGTCTTTTGTTCAACTTTCCTTGTACAAGTAGGACAGGAACTGCATAAGGACTCATGCTTTCCCTTGCATGCCCTTTTGAAATATGTTCCTCAACCTGCATTTGAAACTGCCTTGTCTCCTTTGGATTACTCTTATATGTTGGCCGATTTTGGATGGATGCACCAAGGATGAAATCAATTTGATGCTCAATTCCTCTCTTGGGTGGCAATCCACTTGGGTCATTGTCATGGAATACACCTTCAAATTCCTGCAATAGAACAACAACACTAGGCAAAGATGACTCAAACTTGTTAGTGTTAAAATAAGCCTCTTTATACAAAAGTATGATCATAGGTTGTTTGGCAAATATTGCTCTTTGTACATCACTTTCTTTTGCATAGGAACTTTCTGTTTTCTTCTCCTTCTCTTGTGTTCTCACGTTTTCTCCTCTCTTTTCTCTTTTTTCCATCTCTCTTTTCTGTTCACTCTCAGTTTTAATCCTTAATTGATCCTCATAAGCTTGTTGAGGTGATAATGGTACAAGAGTGACGGGTTTATCATTCATTACAAAGGAATATCGATTCTTGAATCCGTCATACATAACTCGTCTGTCAAACTGCCATGGCCTTCCTAATAGAATATGGCCTGCTTGCATAGGTACAACATCACATAAAACTTCATCGTGATACCTTCCAATAGAAAATGACACAAGCACTTGCTTATCTACTTTAACTTCACCACTCTCATTCAACCATTGAAGCTTATATGGTTTAGGATGCTTCATAGTAGGTAAATTCAGCTTCTCAACCATAGTTGTGCTAGCAACATTAGTGCAACTCCCACCATCAATAATCATACTACATACCTTATCTTTGATGAGACATCTCGTCTGAAAGATGTTATCTCGTTGCCCCTCATTTTGTTCTTTCACTTGCACATTCAATGCTCGCCTTGTGATGAGAGCTACTCCATTAGCCGGATACTTCTCTCCATCACTTTCACCCTCTGATGATGGCACAGAATCATCATATTCGTGGTCATAGGCACATCTCAATTGCCTTCTAGCTTTAGAAGCCTCATATTCTTCGTGCCTCCTTTGCAACTCTGCTATTGTATTAGCTTGCTCCTCCATTCTATCCCTCATATCATCAAATCTGGTATTCATGTGCTCAAATTGTTGTTGCATAGCTTTGATCATGAAGGACATGTCAACAGCTCCCTCCTGAGCAGCACCTTTGTCTTTCAAAGACATATTATTTTTTTCTTTTTTTCTGATTTAGAGCCGGGCTCTGATACCAACTGATGCGGAAAACCCCAAAAAGACGTGGCTTAGGGACCCAACGCACACAATGAATCAAAGAACAACCAGGAAAGCTAAATCAGGGTTTAATAACACAAACCCTAGACCCAAAATTCGAAGGAACACGAACCTAGGGTATTCAAGATGGATATGGACGCCACACTCCAGAAGAGGAAGGAATTGGGAGTGATAAGTCAGTTTGAACGCCACAAGAAGAAAACCTCTTGATAAGTTCTTTAGTTCTCAAAAGAACCGAAGGAGAAACCCTTGCTTTCTATTTCACTGAAAGTTGTCTGATATCTTGATTGTCTGATTTCCAGAGCTTACAAGGGGTGCCTATTTATAGGCTAAGATAGCAATCCTAAAGAGGCATAAATTCCTAGTTAGGACAATTCCTTATTTAGGCGGAATTCCTATCTAGGTACAAATTCTTATATGGAAAATAAACTCCTAATTTGGAGTTACTACTATTATTAGTCCTAACACTTTAATTACTCTAATGATATTAATAAGGCCTGGACTCTCTTTTATGTTTAAATTCGCACCATTTGAAGCTGGGTTGGCCTGAGCGTCCTTAATAAGACCATTTAGTGCTTCTTTCATCTTTCTGGCTCTAACTCGTGTTATTGGGCCTTCTGGAATGTGTAATGGACCTCTTGCAACCATTGAAGCTCTAGCTCGTGTTATTGGGCCTTCTGGAATGGGCAATGGACCTTTTGGATCTATTGAAGCCTTCCACCCATCATCTCCACGATTCTCATCATATTTGATGCTTAATTATTCAAAAATGAGTCCGTGCCTTCATTTTTTCCTATCAAGGCTCCACTTTTCGTTGCAATAACTCTTTCACTCTTAGAGATCCTCAAAACAGCTTGTATGCATTCACTATATTCACTGCCACAACCACAGATATACACCCTTGGGACAAGGAATCTGTTGAATTGCATTAAACAAAGAGTCTATGATGATTTCTAGCATTTCTCACGATTATTTGATGCTTAATTACACAAAAAAGAGTCCGTCTCATCATTTCTTCCAAACAAGGCTCTACTTTTCGTTGTAATGACTCTTTCACACTTAAAGATGTTGAAAACAGCTTCTATGGCCCCCATCATTGACTATATTCACTGCCACAACCACAGACATACACCCTTGGGACTAGGAATCTGTTGAATTACATTAAACAAAGAGTCTTTGATGATTTCTAGCATTTCTCACAAGTATTTAATGCTTAATTACTCAAAAATGAGTCCGTCTCTTCATTTCCTCCTAACAAGGCTCCACTTTTCGTTGCAATGACTCTTTCACAGTTAGAGATCCTCAAAACAGCTTGTATGACCCTATCATTCACTATATTCACTGCCACAACCACAGATATACACCCTTGTTGCTAGGAATTTATTGAATTGCATTAAACAAAGAGTCTTTGATGATTTCCAGCATTTCTCACAAGTATTTGATGCTTAAAGACTCAAAAATGAGTCCGTGTCTTCATTTCCTCCTAACAAGGCTCCACTTTTCGTTGCAATGACTCTTTCACAGTTAGAGATCCTCAAAACCGCTTGTATGACCCTATCATTCACTATATTCACTGCCACAACCACAGATATACACCCTTGGGACTAGGAATCTATTGAATTGCATTAAACAAAGAGTCTATAATGATTTCTAGGATTTCTCACAAGTATTTGATGCTTAATTACGCAAAAATGAGTCTGTCTCTTCATTTCTTCCTAACAAGGCGCTGCTTTTCGTTGTAATGACTCTTTCACACTTAAAGATGCTGAAAACAGCTTCTATGACCCCATCATTCACTATATTCACTGCCACAACCACATATACACACCCTTGGGACTAGGAATCTGTTGAATTGCATTAAAAAAAGTGTCTTTGATGATATCTAGCATTTCTCACAAGTATTTGATGCTTAATTACTCAAAAATGAGTCCGTCCCTTCATTTCCTCCTAACAAGGCTCCACTTTTCGTTGCAATGACTCTTTCATGGTTAGAGATCCTCAAAATAGCTTGTATGACCCGATCATTCACTATATTCACTGCCACAACCACAGATATACACCCTTGGGACTAGGAATCTGTTGAATTGCCTTAAACAAAGATTCTATGATGATTTCGAGCATTTCTCACAAGTATTTCATGGTTAATTAATCAAAAATGAGTCCGTGTCTTCATTTCTTCCTAACAAGGCTCCACTTTTCGTTGTAATGTCTCTTTCCCACTTAAAGATCTTCAAAACAGCTTGTATGACCCTATCATTCACTATATTCGCTGCCACAACCATAGAGATACACCCTTGGGACTAGGAATCTGTTGAATTGCATTAAACAAAGAGTCTTTGATGATTTCTAGCATTTCTCACAAGTATTTGATGCTTCATTACTCAAACATGAGTCCGTGTCTTCATTTCTTCCTAACAAGGCTCTGCTTCTCGTTGTAATGACTCTTTCACAACTAAAGATGCTGAAAACAGCTTCTATGACCCCATCATTGACTCTATTCACTGCCACAACCACATATACACACCCTTGGGACTAGGAATCTGTTGAATTGCCTTAAACAAAGAGTCTTTCATGATTTCAAGCATTTCTCACAAGTATTTGATGCTTAATTACTCAAAAATGAGTCCGTGTGTTCATTTCCACTTAACAACTGTCGACTTTTCGTTTTAATGACTCTTTCACAGTTAGAGATCCTCAAAACAGCTTGTATGACCCTATCATTCACTATATTCACTGCCACAACCACAGATATCGACCCTTGGGACTAGGAATCTGTTGAATTGCATTAAACAAAGAGTCTATGATGATTTTTAGCATTTCTCACAAGTATTTGATGCTTAATTACTCAAAAATGAGTCCGTGTCTTCATTTCCTCCTAACAAGGCTCTACTTTTCGTTGTAATGACTCTTTCACACATAGAGATCCTCAAAGGAGCTTGAATGACCATATCATTCACTATATTCACGGCCACAACCACAAATATACACCCTTGGGACTAGGAATCTGTTGAATTGCATGAAACAAAAAGTCTTTGATGATTTCTAGCATTTCTCACAAGTATTTGATGCTTAATTGCTCAAAAAGGAGTCCGTGTCTTCATTTCTTCCTAACAAGGCTCTACTTTTCGTTGTAATGACTCTTTCACACATAGAGATCCTCAAAACAGCTTGTATGACCCTATCATTCACTATATTCACTGCCACAACCACAGATATACACCCTTGCGACTAGGAATCTGTTCGATTGCATTAAGCAAAGAATCTTTGATGATTTCTAGCATTTCTAACAAGTATGTGATGCTTAATTACTCAAAAATGAGTCCGCGTCTTCATTTCTTCCTAAGAAGGCTCTACTTCTCGTTGTAATGACACTTTCACACTTAGAGATCCTCAAAACAGCTTGTATGTCCCCATCATTCACTATATTCACTGCCACGACCACTGATATACACCCTTGGGACTAGGAATCTGTTGAATTGCATTAAACAAAGACTCTTTGATGATTTCCAGCTTTTCTCACAAGTATTTGATGCTTAAGTACTCAAAAATGACTTCGTGTCTTCATTTCTTCATAACAAGGCTCTAGGACCCTATCATTCACTATATTCACAGCCACAACCACAGATATACACCCTTGGGACTAGGAATTTGTTGAATTGCATTAAACAAAGAGTCTTTGATGATTTCTAGCATTTCTCACAAGTATTTGATGCTTAATTACTCAAAAATTAGTCCATGTCTTCATTTCTACCTAACAAGGCGCAGCTTTTCGTTGTAATGACTCTTTCACACTTAAAGATGCTGAAAACAGCTTCAAAAATGAGTCCGTGTCTTCATTTCTTCCTAACAAGTGATGAGAACTGTAGACATGAAGGGTGGAAGGCTTCAATGGATGCAAGAGGTCCATTGCACATTCCAGAAGGCCCAATAACACAATCTAGAGCTTCAATGGATGCAAGAGGTCCATTGCACATTCCAGAAGGCCCAATAACACGAGCTAGGGCCAAAAAGATTAAAGAAGCACTAAATGGGCTGATTCAGGACATTCAAGCCAAGCAAGCTTCAAATGGTGCGAATTCAAGTTCTAAAGAGAGCCCAGGCCTAATTAATATAATTGGACTACTTAATGGGTCAGACTAAGTGATAGCATTCACTCCTAAATAGGAGTTCATTGTATGTGCTGGAATTAGTCCGAAATTCCTCCAAAATAGGGATTTCTCCTAAATAGGAATTTTGCCTCTTTAGGATTGCTATCTAAGCCTATAAATAGGCACCCCTTGTAAGCTTTGGAAATCAGACAATCAAGAAATCAGACAACTTTCAGTGAAATAGAAAGCAAGGGTTTTTCTCCCTCGGTTCTTTTAAGAACTAAAGAACTTATCAAGAGGTTTTCTTCTTGTGGCGTTCAAATCGACTTATCACTCCCAATTCCTTCCTTTTCTGGATTGTGGCGTCCATATCCATCTTGAATACCCTAGGTTCGTGTTCCTTCGAATATTGGGTCTAGGGTTTGTGTTATTAAACTCTGATTTAGCTTTCCTGGTTGCTCTTTGATTCATTGTGTGTGTTGGATCCCTAAGCCACGTCTTTTTGGGGTTTTCCACATCAGTTGGTATCAGAGCCCGGCTCTAAATCAGTTGGTTCTAAATCAAAAAAAAAAAAAAAATAGTATGACTTTAAAACGCAAAGGTGCTACTCAGGAGGGAGCTGTTGACATGTCCTTCATGATCAAAGCTATGCAACAACAATTTGAGCACATGAATACCAGATTTGATGATATGGGAGAGATGATGGAGGAGCAAGCTAATACAATAGCAGAGTTGCAAAGGAGGCACGAAGAATATGAGGCTTCTAAAGCAAGAAGGCAATTGAGACTTGCCTATGACCACGAAGATGATGATTCTGTGCCATCATCAGAGGGTGAAAGTGATGGAGAGAAGTATCTGGCTAATGGAGTAGCTCTCATCACAAGGCAAGCATTGAATGTGCAAGTGAAAGAAGAAAATGAGGGGCAACGAGGTAACATCTTTCAGACGAGATGTCTCATCAAAGATAAGGTATGTAGTATGATTATTGATGGTGGAAGTTGCACTAATCTTGCTAGCACAACTATGGTTGAGAAGCTGAATTTACCTACTATGAAGCATCCTAAACCATATAAGCTTCAATGGATGAATGAGAGTGGTGAAGTTAAAGTAGATAAGCAAGTGCACGTGTCATTTTCTATTGGAAGGTACTGTGATGAAGTTTTATGTGATGTTGTACCTATGCAAGCAGGCCATATTCTATTAGGAAGGCCATGGCAGTTTGACAGGCGAGTTATGCATGATGGATTCAAGAACCGATATTCCTTTGTAATGAATGAAAAACCTGTCACTCTTGTACCATTATCACCTCAACAAGCTTATGAGGATCAATTAAGGATTAAAAATGAGAGTGAACAGAAAAGAGAGATTGAAAAAAGAGAAAAGAGAGGAGAAAACGTGAGAACACAGGAGAAGGAGAAGAAAACAGAAAGTTTCTATGCAAAAGAGAGTGATGCCAAAAGAGCATTCTGTGCCAAACAACCTATGATCATACAATACAAAGAGGCTTATTTTAACACTAATAAGTTTGACCTATCTTTGCCTAGTGTAGTTGTTCTATTGCAGGAATTTGAAGATGAATTCCCTGACGATGTCCCAAGTGGATTGCCACCTAAGAGAAGAATTGAGCAACAAATTGTTTTCATCCCTGGTGCATCCATCCCAAACTGGCCAGCATATAAGAGTAATCTTGACGAGACAAAGGAGCATAAAAAACAGGTTGAAGAACTTATTTTCAAAGGAAATGTGAGGGAAAGCATGAGTCATTGTGTAGTTCCTATCCTACTTGTACGAGGAAAGTTGAACAGAAGGCATGCCAAGTGGATCAAATTCATTCAGACCTTTCCCTACGTCATCAAGTATAAACAAGGTGATGATTCGAGGACGAATCTTTTTGAGGAAAGGGGGAATGATGAGAACTGTAGACATGAAGGGTGGAAGGCTTCAATGGATGCAAGAGGTCCATTGCACATTCCAGAAGGCCCAATAACACGAGCTAGGGCCAAAAAGATTAAAGAAGCACTAAATGGGCTGATTCAGGACATTCAAGCCAAGCAAGCTTCAAATGGTGCGAATTCAAGTTCTAAAGAGAGCCCAGGCCTAATTAATATAATTGGACTACTTAATGGGTCAGACTAAGTGATAGCATTCACTCCTAAATAGGAGTTCATTGTATGTGCTGGAATTAGTCCGAAATTCCTCCAAAATAGGGATTTCTCCTAAATAGGAATTTTGCCTCTTTAGGATTGCTATCTAAGCCTATAAATAGGCACCCCTTGTAAGCTTTGGAAATCAGACAATCAAGAAATCAGACAACTTTCAGTGAAATAGAAAGCAAGGGTTTTTCTCCCTCGGTTCTTTTAAGAACTAAAGAACTTATCAAGAGGTTTTCTTCTTGTGGCATTCAAATCGACTTATCACTCCCAATTCCTTCCTTTTCTGGAGTGTGGCGTCCATATCCATCTTGAATACCCTAGGTTCGTGTTCCTTCGAATATTGGGTCTAGGGTTTGTGTTATTAAACTCTGATTTAGCTTTCCTGGTTGCTCTTTGATTCATTGTGTGTGTTGGATCCCTAAGCCACGTCTTTTTGGGGTTTTCCGCATCAACAAGGCTCGACCTTTCATTGTAATGACTCTTTCACACTTAAAGATCTTCAAAACAGCTTTTATGACCCTATCATTCACTATATTCACTGCCACAACCACCGATATACACCCTTGGGACTAGGAATCTATTGAATTGCATTAAACAAAGAGTCTTTGATGATTTCTAGCCTTTCTCACAAGTATTTGATGCTTAATTACTCAAAAATGAGTCCGTGTCTTCTTTTCTTCCTAACAAGGCTCTACTTTTCGTTGTAATGACTCTTTCACACTTAGAGATCCTCAAAACAGCTTGTATGACCCTATCATTCACTATATTCACTGCCACTGCCACAGATATACACCCTTGGGACTAGGAATCTGTTGAATTCCATTAAACAAAGAGTCTTTGATGATTTCTAGCATTTCTCACAAGTATTTGATGCTTAATTACTCAAAAATGAGTGCGTGACTTCATTACTTCCTAACAAGGCACCACCCTTCGTTGTACTGACTCTTTCACACTTAAAGATCAACAAAACAGCTTTTATGACCCTATAATATTCACGCCAACAACCACAGATATACACCCTTGGGACTCGGAATCTGTTGAATTGCATTAAACAAAGAGTCTTTGATGATTTCTAGCATTTCTCACAAGTATTTGGTGCTTAATTACTCAAAAATGAGTGCGTGACTTCATTACTTCCTAACAAGGCTCCACCTTTCGTTGTAATGACTCTTTCACACTTCAAGATCAACAAAACAGCTTTTATGACCCTATAATATTCACAGCAACAACCACAGATATACACCCTTGGGACTAGGAATCTGTTGAATTGCATTAAACAAAGAGTCTATGATGATTTCTAGCATTTCTCACAAGAATTTGATGCTTAATTACCCAAAAATGAGTCCGTGTCTTCATTTCTTCGTAACAAGGCTCTACTTTTCGTTGTAATGTCTCTTTCACACTTAAAGATCTGCAAAACAGCTTCTATGACCCTATCATTCACTATATTCACTGCCACAACCACACATATACACCCTTGGGACTAGGAATCTGTTGAATTTCATTAAACAAAGAGTCTTTGATGATTTCTAGCATTTCGCACAAGTATTTGATGCTTAATTACTCAAAAATGAGTGCGTGACATCATTACTTCCTAACAGGGCTCCACCACTCGTTGTAATGACTCTTTCACACTTAAAGATCATCAAAACAGCTTTTATGACACTATAATTCACTATATTCACGGCAACAACCACTGATATACACCCTTGGGACTAGGAATCAATTGAATTGCATTAAACAAAGAGTCTTTGATGATTTCTAACATTTCTCACAAGTATTTGATGCTTAATTACTCAAAAATGAGTCCGTGTCTTCGTTTCTTCCTAACAAGGCTCTGCTTTTCATTGTAATGACTCTTTCACACTTAAAGATCCTCAAAACAGCTTTTCTGACCCAATAATTCACTATATTCACGGCCACAACCACAGATATGCACCCTTGGGACTAGGAATCTGTTGAATTGCATTAAACAAAGAGTCTTTGATGATTTCTAGCACTTCTCACAAGCATTTGATGCTTAATTACTCAAAAATGAGTCCGTCTCTTCATTTCTTCCTAACAAGGCCCTACATTTCGTTGTAATGACTCTTTCACACTTAAAGATCCTCAAAACAGCTTGTATGACCCTATCATTCCCTATATTCACTGCCACAACCACAGATATACACCCTTGGGACAAGGAATCTGTTGAATTGCATTAAACAAAGAGTCTTTGATGATGTCTAGCACTTCTCACAAGTATTTGATGCTTAATTACTCAAAAATGAGTCCGTCTCTTCATTTCTTCCTAACAAGGCCCTACATTTCGTTGTAATGACTCTTTCACACTTAAAGATCCTCAAAACAGCTTGTATGACCCTATCATTCCCTATATTCACTGCCACAACCACAGATATACACCCTTGGGACAAGGAATCTGTTGAATTGCATTAAACAAAGAGTCTTTGATGATTTCTAGCATTTCTCAGAAGTATTTGATGCTTAATTGCTCAAAAATGAGTCTGTGTCTTCATTTCTTCCTAACAAGGCTCCACTTTTCGTTGTAATGACTCTTTCACACTTAGAGATCCTCAAAACAGCTTGTATGACCCTATCATTCCCTATATTCACTGCCACAACCACAGATATACACCCTTGGGACTAGGAATCTGTTGAATTGCATTAAACAAAGAGTCTTTGATGATTTCTAGCATTTCCCACAAGTATTTGATGCTTAATTACTCAAAAATGAGTCCGTGTCTTCATTTCTTCCTAACAAGGCCCTACCTTTCGTTGTAATGACTCTTTCACACTTAGAGATCCTCAAAACAGCTTGTATGACCGTATCATTCACTATATTCACCGCCACAACCACAGATATACACCCTTGGGACTAGGAATCTGTTGAATTACATTAAACAAAGAGTCTTTGATGATTTCTAGCATTTCTCACAAGTATTTGATGCTTAATTACTCAAAAACGAGTCCGTGTCTTCATTTCTTCCTCACAAGGCACTGCTTTTCGTTGTAATGACTCTTTCACACTTAAAGATGTTGAAAACAGCTTCTATGACCCGATCATTAACTATATTCACTGCCACAAACACAGATACACTCCGTTGGGACTAGGAATCGGTTGAATTGCATTAAACAAAGAGTCTTTGATAATTTCTAGCATTTCTCGCAAGTTTTTGATGCTTAATTACTCGAAAATAAGTCCACGTCTTCATTTGTTCCTAACAAGCCTCTACTTTTCATTGTAATGACACTTTCACACTTAAAGATGTTGAAAACTGCTTCTATGACCCCATCATTGACTATATTGACTGCCACAACCACAGATACACTCCCTTGGGGCTAGGAATCTGTCGAATTGCATTAAACAAAGAGTCTTTGATGATTTCTAGCATTTCTCACAAGTATTTGATGCTTAATTACTCAACAATGAGTGCGTGACTTCATTACTTCCTAACAAGGCTCCACCTTTCATTGTAATGACTCTTTCACATTTAAAGATCGTCAAAACAGCTTTTATGACCCTATAATATTCACGGCAACAACCACAGATATACACCCTTGGGACTAGAAATCTGTAGAATTGCATTAAACAAAGAGTCTATGATGATTTCTAGCATTTCTTCCAGGTAGTTGATGCTTAATTGCTCAAAAATGAGTGCGTGACTTGATTACTTCCTAACAAGGCTCCACCTTTCGTTGTAATGACTCTTTCACACTTAGAGATCGTCAAAACAGCTTGTATGACCCTATCATTCACTATATTCTCTGCCACAACCACAGATATACACCCTTGGGACTAGGAATCTGTTGAATTGCATTAAACAAAGAGTTTTTGATGATTTCTAGCATTTCCCACAAGTATTTCATGCTTAATTACTCAAAAATGAGTCCGTGTCTTCATTTGTTCCTAACAAGGCTCCACTTTTCGTTGTAATGTCTCTTTCGCACTTAAACATCTTCAAAACTGCTTGTATGACCCTATCATTCACTATATTCACTGCCACAACCACAGATATACACCCTTGGGACTAGGAATCTATTGAATTGCCTTAAACAAAGAGTCTTTGACGATTTCTTGCATTTCTCACAGGTATTTGATGCTTAATTACTCAAAAATGAGTCCTTGTCTCCATTTCTTCCTAACAAGGCTCTACTTTTCATTGTAATGTCTCCTTCACACTTAATGGTCTTCAAAACAGCTTCTATGACCCTATCATTCACTATATTCATTGCCACAACCACAGATATACACCCTTGGGACTCGGAATCTGTTGAATTACCTTAAACAAAGATTCTTCGATGATTTCCAGCATTTCTCACAAGTATTTGATGCTTAATTACTCAAAAATAAGTCCATGTCTTCATTTGTTCCTAACAAGGCTCTACTTTTCGTTGTAATGACACTTTCACACTTAAAGATGTTGAAAACAGCTTCTATGACCCCATCATTTACTATATTCACTGCCACAGCCACAGATACACTCCCTTGGGGCTAGGAATCTGTTGAATCGCATTAAACAAAGAGTCTTTGATGATTTCTAGCATTTCTCACAAAGTGTTTGATGCTTCATTACACAAAAATGAGTCCGTGTCTTCATTTCTTCCTAAGAAGGCTCTACTTTTCGTTGTAATGACTCTTTCACACTTAGAGATCCTCAAAACAGCTTGTATGACCCTATCATTCACTATATTCACTGCCACAACCACAGATATATACCCTTGGGACTAGGAATCTGTTGAATTGCATTAAACAAAGAGTCCTTGATGATTTCTAGCATTTCTCACAAGTATTTGATGCTAAATTACACAAAAATGAGTCCGTGTCTTCATTTCTTCCTAACAAGGCCCTACTTTTTGGTTGTAATGACTCTTTCACACTTAGAGATCCTCAAAACAGCTTGTATGACCCAATCATTCACTATATTCACTGCCACAACCATAGATATAGACCCTTGGGACGAGGAATCTGTTGAATTGCATTAAACAAAGAGTCTTTGATGATTTCTTGCATTTCTCCAAGGTATTAGATGCTTAATTACTCAAAAATGACTCTGTGTCTTCATTTCTTCCTAACAAGGCGCTGCTTTTCGTTGTAATGACTCTTTCACACTTAAAATGTTGAAAATAGCTTCAATGACCCCATCAGCAACTATATTCACTGCCACAACCACAGATACACACCGTTGGGACTAGGAATCTGTTGAATTGCATTAAACAAAGAGGCTATGAAGATTTCTAGCATTTCTCACAAGTATTTGATGCTTAATTACTCAAAATGAGTCCGTGTCTTCATTTCTTCCTAACAAGGCTCTACTTTTCGTTCTAATGTCTCTTTCACACTTAATGGTCTTCAAAACAGCTTCTATGACCCTATCATTCACTATATTCACTGCCACAACCACAGATACACACCCTTGGACTCAGAATCTGTTGAATTGCATTAAACAAAGAGTCTTTGATGATTTCCAGCATTTCCAACAAGTATTTGATGCTTAATTACTCAAAAATGAATGCGTCACTTCATTACTTCCTAACAAGGCTCCACCTTTCGTTGTGATGACTCTTTCACACTTAAAGATCATCAAAACAGCTTTTATGACCCTATAATTCACTATATTCACGGCAACAACCACAGATATACACACTTGGGACTAGGAATCTGTTGAATCGCATTAAACAAAGAGTCTTTGATGATTTCTAGCATTTCTCACAAGTGTTTGATGCTTCATTACTCAAAAATGAGTCCGTGTCTTCATTTCTTCCTAACAAGGCTCTACTTTTCGTTGTAATGACTCTTTCACACTTAGAGATCCTCAAAACAGCTTGTATGACCCTATCATTCACTATATTCACTGCCACAACCACAGATATACACCCTTGGGGCTAGGAATCTGTTGAATTGCATTAAACAAAGAGTCTTTGATGATTTCTAGCATTTCTCACAAGTATTTGATGCTTAATTACTCAAAAATGAGTCCGTGTCTTCATTTCCTCCAAACAAGGCTCTACTTTTCGTTCTCATGACTCTTTCACACTTAAAGATCGTCAAAACAGCTTGTATGACCCTATCATTCACTATATTCACTGCCACAACCACACATATACGCCCTTAGGACTAGGACTCTGTTGAATTGCATTAAACAAGGAGTCCTTGATGATTTCTAGCATTTCTCACAAGTATTTGATGCTTAATTACTCAAAAATGAGTCCGTGTCTTCTTGTCTTCCTAAGAAGGCTCTATTTTTCGTCGTAATGACTCTTCCACACGTAAAGATGTTGAATACAGCTTCTATGACCCCATCATTTACTATATTCACTCCCGCAACCGCAGATATATACGCTTGGGACAAGGAATCTGTTGAATTGCATTAAACAAAGAGTCCTTGATGATTTATAGCATTTCTCACAAGTAATTGATGCTTAATTACTCAAAAATGAGTCCGTGTCTTCATTTCCTCCTAACAAGGCGCAACTTTTCGTTGTAATGACTCTTTCACACTTGAAGATGTTGAAAACAGCTTCTATGACCCCATCATTGACTATATTCACTGCCACAACCGCAGATACANATGACTCTTTCACACTTAAAGATCTTTCAAAACAGCTTGTATGACCCTATCATTCACAATATTCATGCCACAACCGCACGTATACACCTTGGGACTAGATCTGTTGAATTGCATTAAACAAAGAGTCTTTTGATGATTTCTAGCTTTCCTCACAAGTATTTGATGCTTAATTACTCAAAATGAGTCCGTGTCTTCATTTCTCCCTAAGAAAGGCTCCACTTTTCGTTGTTAATGTCTCTTTCACACTTAAAGATCTTCAAAACAGCATGTATGCGCTATCATTCACTATATTCACTGCCACAACACAGATATCACCCTTGGGACTTGGAATCGCGTTGAATTGCATTTAACAAAGGGTCTTTTGATGATTTCTAGCATTTCTCACAAGTATTTTGATGCTTAATTACTCAAAAATGAGTCTGTGTCTTCATTTCTTTCCTAACAAGGCTCCACTTTTCGTTGTAATGTCTCTTTCACACTTAAAGATCTTCAAAACACCTTGTATGACCCTATCATTCACTATATTCACTGCCACAACCACAGATATGCACCCTTGGGACTACGAATCTGTTGAATTGCCATTAAAGAAAGAGCCGTTCATGATTTCTAGCTTTTCTCACAGGTATTTGATACTCAATTACTCAAAAATGAGTCGGTGTCTTCATTTCTTCCGAACAACGCACTACTTTTCGTTGTAATGACTCTTTCAGACTTACAGATGTTGAAAACAGCTTCCATGACCCCATCATTGACTATATTCACTGCCACAACCACATATACTCACCCTTGGGTCTAGGAATCTCTTGAATTGCATTAAGCAAAGAGTCTTTCGTGATTTTGTGCATTTCTCACAAAGTATTTGATGTTTAATTACTCAAAAATTAGTCCGTGTCTTCATTTCTTCCTAACAAGGCTCCACCTTTCGTGGTAATGACTCTTTCACACTTAAAGATCTTCAAAACAGCTTTTATGACGCTATAATTCACTATATTGACGGCCACAACCACAGATATACACCCTTGGGACTAGGAATCTGTTGAATTGCACTAAACAAAGAGTCTTTGACGATTTCCAGCATTTCTCACAAGTATTTGATGCTTAATTACCCAAAAATGAGGCCGTGTGTTCATTTCTTCCTAACAAGGCTCCACTTTTCGTTATAATGTCTCTTTCACACTTAAAGATCTTCAAAACAGCATGTATGACGCTATCATTCACTATATTCACTGCCACAACCACAGATATACACCCTTGGGACTTGGAATCGGTTGAATTGCATTTAACAAAGGGTCTTTGATGATTTCTAGCATTTCTCACAAGTATTTGATGCTTAATTACTCAAAAATGAGTCTGTGTCTTCATTTCTTCCTAACAAGGCTCCACTTTTCGTTGTAATGTCTCTTTCACACTTAAAGATCTTCAAAACACCTTGTATGACCCAATCATTCACTATATTCACTGCCACAACCACAGATATACACCCTTGGGACTACGAATCTGTTGAATTGGATTAAAGAAAGAGCCGTTCATGATTTCTAGCTTTTCTCACAAGTATTTGATACTCAATTACTCAAAAATGAGTCCGTGTCTTCATTTCTTCCGAACAACGCACTACTTTTCGTTGTAATGACTCTTTCAGACTTAAAGATGTTGAAAACAGCTTCCATGACCCCATCATTGACTATATTCACTGCCACAACCACATATACTCACCCTTGGGTCTAGGAATCTCTTGAATTGCATTAAGCAAAGAGTCTTTCGTGATTTCGTGCATTTCTCACAAGTATTTGATGCTTAATTACTCAAAAATGAGTCCGTGTCTTCATTTCTTCCTAACAAGGCTCCACCTTTCGTGGTAATGACTCTTTCACACTTAAAGATCTTCAAAACAGCTTTTATGACGCGATAATTCACTATATTGACGGCCACAACCACAGATATACACCCTTGGGACTAGGAATCTGTTGAATTGCACTAAACAAAGAGTCTTTGACGATTTCCAGCATTTCTCACAAGTATTTGATGCTTAATTACCCAAAAATGAGATCGTGTCTTCATTTCTTCCTAACAAGGCTCCACTTTTCGTTGTAATGTCTCTTTCACACTTAAAGATCTTCAAAACAGCTTGTATGACGCTATCATTCACTATATTCACTGCCAAAACCACAGATATACACCCTTGGGACTTGTAATCGGTTGAATTGCGTTACACAAAGAGTCTTTGACGATTTCTAGCATTTCTCACAAGTATTTGATGCTTAATTACTCAAAAATGAGTCCGTGTCTTCATTTCCTCCAAACAAGGCACTACTTTTCGATGTGATGACTCTTTCAGACTTAAAGATGTTCAAAACAGCTTCTATGACCCCATCATTGACTATATTCACTGCCACAACCACAGATACACTCCCTTGGGAGTAGAAATCTGTTGAATTGCATGTAACAAAGAGTCTTTGATGATTTCTAGCATTTCTCACAAGTATTTGATGCTTAATTACTCAAAAATGAGTCTGTGTCTTCATTTCTTCCTAACAAGGCTCCACTTTTCGTTGTAATGTCTCTTTCACACTTAAAGATCTTCAAAACACCTTGTATGACCCTATCATTCACTATATTCACTGCCACAACCACAGATATACACCCTTGGGACTGCGAATCTGTTGAATTGCATTAAATAAAGAGCCGTTGATGATTTCTAGCTTTTCTCACAAGTATTTGATGCTCAATTACTCAAAAATGAGTCCGTGTCTTCATTTCTTTCGAACAAGGCACTACTTTTCGTTGTAATGACTCTTTCAGACTTAAAGATGTTGAAAACTGCTTCCATGACCCCATCATTGACTATATTCACTGCCACAACCACATATACACACCCTTGGGACTAGGAATCTGTTGAATTGCATTAAACAAAGAGCCTTTCGTGATTTCGTGCATCTCTCACAAATATTTGATGCTTAATTACTCAAAAACGAGTCCGTGTCTTCATTTCTTCCTGACAAGGCTCCACCTTTCGTTGTAATGACTCTACCACACTTAAAGATCTTCAAAACAACTTTTATGAACCTATAATTCACTATATTCACGGCCACAACCACAGATATACACCCTTGGGAATAGGAATCTGTTGCATTGCACTAAACAAAGAGTCTTTGATGATTTCTAGCATTTCTCACAAGTATTTGACGCTTAATTACACAAAAATGATTCCGTGTCTTCATTTCTTCCTAACAAGGCTCCACTTTTCGTTGTAATGACTCTTTCACCCTTAAAGATGATGAAAACAGCTTCTATGACCCCATCATTGACTATATTCACTGCCACAACCACAGATACACTCCCTTGGGACTAGGAATCTGTTGAATTGCATTAAACAAAGAGTCTCCGATGATTTCTAGCATTTCTCACTAGTATTTGATGCTTAATTACTTAAAAATGAGTCCGTGTCCTCATTTCCTCCTAACAAGGCTCCAGTTTTCCTTGCAATGACTCTTTCACTCTTAAAGATCTTTAAAACAGCTTGTATGACCCCATCATTGACTATATTCACTGCCATAACCACAGATACACACCCTTGGGACTAGGAATCCTTTTAATTGCATTAAACAAAGAGTCTTTGATGAATTCTAGCATTTCACACAAGTATTTGATGCTTAATTACTCAAAAATGAGTCTGTGTCTTCATTTCATCCTAACAAGGCTCTACTTCTCGTTGTAATGACTCTTCCACACTTAAAGATGTTGAGAACAGTTTCTATGACCCCATTATTGACTATATTCACTACCACAACCACAGATACACACCCTTGGGACTAGGAATCGGTTGAATTGCCTAAAGCAAAGATTCCTTGATGATTTCTAGCATTTCTCACAAGTATTTGATGCTTAATTACTCAAAAATGAGTCCGTGTCTTCATTTCTTCCTGACAAGGCTCTACTTTTCATTGTAATGACTCTTTCACACTTAAAGATCGTCAAAACAGCTTGTATGACCCTATCATTCACTATATTCACTGCCACAACCACAGATATACACCCTTGGGACAAGGAATCTGTTGAATTGCATTAAACAAAGAGTCTTTGATGATTTCTAGCATTTCGATCAAGTATTTGGTGCTTAATTACTCAAGAATGGGTCCGTGTCTTCATTTCTTCCTAACAAGGCACCAATTTTCGTTGTAATGACACTTTCACACTTAAAGATCATCAAAACAGCTTGTATGACCCTATCATTCACTATATTCACTGCCACAACCACAGATATACACCCTTGGGACTAGGAATCTGTTGAATTGCATTAAACAAAGAGTCTTGGATGATTTCTGGCATTTCTCACAAGTACTTCATGCTTAATTACTCAAAAATGAGTCCGTGTCTTCATTTCTTCCTAACAAGGCTCTAATTTTCGTTTTAATGACTCTTTCACACTTAGAGATCCTCAAAACAGCTTTTATGACCCTATCATTCCCTATATTCACTTCCACAACCTCAGATATACACCCTTGGGACTAGGAATCCCTTGAATTGGCTAGAGCAAAGAGTCTTTGATGATTTCTAGCATTTCGCACAAGTATTTGATGCTTAATTACTCAAAAATGAGTCTGTGTCTTCATTTCTTCCTAACCAGACTCCACTTCTCGTTGTAATGTCTCTTTCACACTAAAAGATCTTCAAAACACCTTGTATGACCCTATCATTCACTATATTCAATGCCACAACCACAGATATACACCCTTTGGACTAGGAATCTCTTGAATTGCATTAAACAAAGAGTCTTTGATGATTTCTAGCATTTCTCACAAGTGTTTGATGCTTAATTACTCAAAAATGAGTCCGTGTTTTCATTTCCTCCTAACAAGGCTCCACTTTTCGTTGCAATGACTCTTTCAAACTTAAAGATGTTGAAAACAGCTTCTCTGAACCCATCATCGACTATATTCACTGCCACAACCACAGATACACTCCCTTGGGACTAGGAATCTGTTGAATTGCATTAAACAAAGAGTCTTTGATGATTTCTAGCATTTCTCACATGTATTTGATGCTTAATTACTCAAAAATGAGTCCGTGTCTTCATTTCCTCCTAACAAGGCTCCACTTTTCGTTGCAATGACTCTTTCACTCTTAAAGATCTTTAAAAGAGCTTCTATCACCCCATCATTCACTATATTCACTGCCATAACCACCGATACACACCCTAGGGACTAGGAATCCTTTCAATTGCATTAAACAAAGTGTCTTTGATGATTTCTAGCATTTCTCACAAGTATTTGATGCTTAATTACTCGAAAATGAGTCTGTGTCTTCATTTCATCCTAACAAGGCTCCACTTTTCGTTCTAATGTCTCTTTCACTCTTAAAGATCTTCAAAACTGCTTGTATGACCCTATCATTCACTATACTCACAGCCACAACTACAGATATACACCCTTGGGACTAGGAATCTGTTCAATTGCATTAAACAAAGAGTATATGATGATTTCTAGCATTTCTCACAAGTATTTGATGCTTAATTACTCAAAAATGAGTCTGTGTCTTCATTTGATCCTAACAAGGCTCTACTTTTCGTTGTAATGACTCTTCCACACTTAAAGATGTTGAAAAGAGTATCTATGGCCCCATTATTGACTATATTCACTGCCACAAACACAGATATACACCCTTGGGACTAGGAATCTGTTGAATTGCCTAAAGCAAAGATTCTTTGATGATTTCTAGCATTTCCCACAAGTATTTGATGCTTAATTACTCAAAAATGAGTCCGTGTCTTCATTTCCTCCAAACAAGGCTCCACTTTTCGTTGTAATGTCTCTTTCACACTTAAAGATCTTCAAAACAGCTTGTATGACCCTATCATTCACTATATTCACTGCCACAGCCAGAGATATACACCCTTGGGACTAGGAATCTGTTGAATTGCATTAAACAAAGAGTCTTTGATGATTTCTAGGATTTCCCACAAGTATTTGATGCTTAATTACTCAAAAATGAGTCCGTGTCTTCATTTCCTCCAAACAAGGCTCCACTTTTCGTTGTAATGTCTCTATCACACTTAAAGATCTTCAAAACAGCTTGTATGACCCTATCATTCACTCTATTCACCGCCACAGCCAGAGATATACACCCTTGGCACTAGGAATCTGTTGAATTGCATTAAACAAAGAGTCTTTGATGATTTCTAGCATTTCTCACAAGTATTTCATGCTTAATTACTCAAAAATGAGTCCGTGTCTTCAATTCTTCCTAACAAGGCTCTACTTTTCCTTGTAATGACTCTTTCACACTTAGAGATCCTCAAAACAGCTTGTATGACCCTATCATTCACTATTTTCACTGCCACAACCACATATACACACCCTTGGGACTAGGAATCTGTTGAATTGCATTAAACAAAGCGTCTTTGATGATTAATAGCATTTCTCACAAGTATTTGATGCTTAATTACTCAAAAATGAGTCCGTGTCATCATTTCCTCCAAACAAGGCTCCACTTTTCGTTGTAATGACTCTTTCAGACTTAAAGATGATGAAAACAGCTTCTATGACCCCATCATTGACTATATTCACTGCCACAACCACATATACACACCCTTGGGACTACGAATCTGTTGAATTGCATTAAACAAAGAGTCTTTGATGATTTCTAGCATTTCTCACAAGTATTTCATGCTTAACTACTCAAAAATGAGTTCGTGTCTTCCTTTCTTCCTCACAAGGCGCTACGTTTCGTTGTAATGACTCTTTCACACTGAAAGATGATGAAAACAGCTTCTATGACCCCATCATTGGCTATATTCAATGCCACAACCACAGATACACTCCCTTGGGACTAGGAATCTGTTGAATTGCATTAAACAAAGTGTCTTTGATGATTTCTAGCATTTCTCACAAGTATTTGATGCTTAATTACCCAGAAATGAGTCCGTGTCGTCATTTTTTCCTAACAAGGCTCCGCCTTTCGTTCTAATGACTCTTTCACACTTATAGAAGATGAAAACAGCTTGTATGGCCCCATCATTGACTATATTCACTGCCACAACCACAGATACACTCCCTTGGGACTAGGAATCTGTTGAATTGCATTAAATAAAGAGTCCTTGATGATTTCTAGCATTTCTCACAAGTATTTGATGCTTAATTACTCAAAAATGAGTCCGTGTTTTCATTTCCTCCTAAGAAGGCTCCACTTTTCGTTGCAATGACTCTTTCACACTTAAAGATCTTCAAAACAGCTTGTATGACCCCATCATTGACTATATTCACTGCCATAACCACCGATACACACCCTAGGGACTAGGAATCCTTTCGATTGCATTAAACAAAGCGTCTTTGATGATTTCTAGCATTTCCCACAAGTATTTGATGCTTAATTACTTGAAAATGAGTCTGTGTCTTCATTTCCTCCAAACAAGGCTCCACTTTTCGTTGTAATGTCTCTTTCACACTTAAAGATCTTCAAAACAGCTTGTATGACCCTATCATTCACTATATTCACGGCCACAGCCAGAGATATACACCCTTGGGACTAGGAACCTGTTGAATTGCATTAAAGAAAGAGTCTTTGATGATTTCTAGCATTTCTCACAATTATTTGATGCTTAATTACTCAAAAATGAGTCTGTGTCTTCATTTTTTCCTAACACGGCTCTACTTTTCGTTGTAATGACTCTTTCACACTTAAGGATCCTCAAAACAGCTTGTATGACCCTATCATTCACTATATTCACGGCCACAACCACAGATATACACCCTTGGCACTAGGAATCTGTTGAATTGCATTAAACAATGAGTCTTTGATGATTTTAGCATTTCTCATAAGTATTTCATGCTTAATTACTCAAAAATGAGTCCGTGTCTTCAATTCTTCCTCACAAGGCTCTACTTTTCGTTGTAATGACTCTTTCACACTAAAAGATCCTCAAAACAGCTTGTATCGCCCTATCATTCACTATATTCACTGCCACAACCACAGATATACACCCTTGGGACTAGGAATCTGTTGAATTGCATTAAACAAAGAGTCTATGATGATTTCTAGCATTTCTCACAAGTCTTTGATGCTGAATTACTCAAAAATGAGTTCGTGTCTTCATTTCCTCCTAAAAAGGCTCTACTTTTCGTTGCAATGACTCTTTCACACTTAAGGATGTTGAAAACAGCTTCTATGACCCCATCATTAACTATACTCACTGCCACAACCACAGATACAGTCCCTTGGGACTAGGAATCTGTTGAATTGCATTAAACAAAGAGTCTTTGATGATTTCTAGCATTTCTCACAAGTATTTGATGCTTAATTACTCAAAAATGAGTCCGTGTTTTCATTTCCTCCTAAGAAGGCTCCACTTTTCGTTGCAATGACTCTTTCACTCTTAAAGATCTTTAAAACAGCTTGTATGACCCCATCATTGACTATATTCACTGCCATAACCACCGATACACACCCTAGGGACTAGGAATCCTTTCGATTGCATTAGACAAAGCGTCTTTGATGATTTCTAGCATTTCGCACAAGTATTTGATGCTTAATTACTCGAACATGAGTCTGTGTCTTCATTTCTTCCTAACAAGGCTCCACCTTTCGTTCTAATGTCTCTTTCACTCTTAAAGATCTTCAAAACAGCTTGTATGACCCTATCATTCACTATATTCACAGCCACAACTACAGATATACACCCTTGGGACTAGGAATCTGTTGAATTGCATTAAACAAAGAGTCTTTGATGATTTCCTGCATTTCTCACAAGTATTTGATGCTTAATTAATCAAAAATGAGTCTGTGTCTTCATTTCATCCTAACAAGGCTCTACTTTTCGTTGTAATGACTCTTCCACACTTAAAGATGTTGAAAACAGTTTCTATGACCCCATTCTTGACTATATTCACTCCCACAACCACAGATATACACCCTTGGGACAAGGAATCTGTTGAATTGCCTAAAGCAAAGATTCTTTGATGATTTCTAGCATTTCCCACAAGTATTTGATGCTTAATTACTCAAAAATGAGTCCGTGTCTTCATTTCCTCCAAACAAGGCTCCACTTTTCCTTGTAATGTCTCTTTCACACTTAAAGATCTTCAAAACAGCTTGTATGACCCTATCATTCACTATAATCCCTGCCACAGCCACAGATATACACCCTTGGGACTAGGAATCTGTTGAATTGCATTAAACAATGAGTCTTTGATGATTTCCTGCATTTCTCACAATTATTTGATCCTTAATTACTCAAAAATGAGTCCGTGTCCCCATTTTTTCCTAACAAGGCTCCACTTTTCGTTGTAATGACTCTTTCACACTTAAAGATCCTCAAAACAGCCTGTATGACCCTATCATTCACTATATTCACTGCCACAACCACAGATATACTCCCTTGGCACTAGGAATCTGTTGAATTGCATTAAACAAAGAGTCTTTGATGATTTCTAGCATTTCTCACAAGTATTTCATGCTTAATTACTCAAAAATGAGTCCGTGTCTTCAATTCTTCCTCACAAGGCTCTACTTTTCGTTGTAATGACTCTTTCACACTAAAAGATCCTCAAAACAGCTTGTATCACCCTATCATTCACTATATTCACAGCCACAACCACATATATACGCCCTTGGGACTAGGCATCTGTTGAATTGCATTAAACAAAGCGTCTTTGATGATTTCTAGCATTTCTCACAAGTATTTGATGCTTAATTACTCAAAAATGAGTCCGTGTCTTCATTTCCTCCTAACAAGGCTCTACTTTTCGTTGCAATGACTCCTTCACACTTAAAGATGTTGAAAACAGCTTCTATGACCCCATCGTTGACTATATTCACTGCCACAAGCACAGATACACTCCCTTGGGACTAGGAATCTGTTGAATTGCGTTAAACAAAGAGTCTTTGATGATTTCAAACATTTCTCACAAGTATTTGATGCTTAATTACTCAAAAATGAGTCCGTGTCTTCATTTCTTCCTAACAAGGCTCTACTTTTCGTTGTAATGACTCTTTCACACTTAAAGATGTTGAAAACAGCTTCTATGACCCCATCGTTGACTATATTCAGTGCCACAACAAGAGATATACACCCTTGGGACTAGGAATCTATTGAATTGCATTAAACAAAGAGTCTTTGATGATTTCTAGCATTTCTCACAAGTATTTGATGCTTAATTACTCAAAAATGACTTCGTGACTTCATTTCTTCCTAACAAGGCTCTAATTTTCGTTTTAATGACTCTTTCACACTTAGAGATCCTCAAAACTGCTTTTATGCCCTATCATTCCCTATATTCACTTCCACAACCACAGATATACACCCTTGGGACTAGGAATCTGTTGAATTGCTTTAAACAACGAGTCTTTGATGATTTCTAGCATTTCTCACTAGTGTTTGATGCTTAATTACTCAAAAATGAGTCCTTGTCTTCATTTGTTCCTAACAAGGCTCTACTTTTCTTTGTAATGACTCTTTCACACTTAAAGATGTTGAAAACAGCTTCTATGAACCCATCATTGACTATATTCACAGCCACAACCACAGATACACACCCTTGGGACTGGGAATCTATTTAGTTGCATTAAACAAAGAGTCTTTGATGATTTCTAGCATTCCTCACAGGTATTTGATGCTTAATTACTCAAAAATGAGTCGGTGTCTTCATTTCTTCCTAACAAGGCTCCACTTTTCGTTTTAATGTCTCTTTCACACTTAAAGATGTTCAAAACAGCTTGTATGACCCTATCATTCACTATATTCACTGCCACTGCCACAGATATACACCCTCGGGACTAGGAATCTGTTGAATTGCATTAAACAAAGAGTCTTTGATCATTTCTGGCATTTCTCACAAGTATTTGATGCTTAATTACTCAAAAATGAGTCCGTGTCTTCATTTCTTCATAACAAGGCTCCATGTCTCGATGTAATGACTCTTTCATACTTAAAGATCCTCAAAACTGATGAGAACCATGGAGATGATGGGTGGAAGGCTTCAATAGATGCAAGAAGTCCATTGCCCATTCCAGAAGGCCCAATAACACAAGCTAGAGCTTCAATGGATGCAAGAGGTCCATTGCACATTCCAGAAGGCCCAATAACACGAACTAGGGCCGAAAAGATTAAAGAAGCACTAAATGGGCTGATTCAGGACATTCAAGCCAAGCAAGCTTCAAATGGTGCGAATTCAAGTTCTAAAGAGAGCCCAGGCCTAATTAATATAATTGGACTACTTAATGGGTCAGACTAAGTGATAGCATTCACTCCTAAATAGGAGTTCATTGTATGTGCTGGAATTAGTCCGAAATTCCTCCAAAATAGGGATTTCTCCTAAATAGGAATTTTGCCTCTTTAGGATTGCTATCTAAGCCTATAAATAGACACCCCTTGTAAGCTTTGGAAATCAGACAACTTTCAGTGAAATAGAAAGCAAGGGTTTCTCCTTCGGTTCTTTTGAGAACTAAAGAACTTATCAAGAGGTTTTCTTCTTGTGGCGTTCAAACCGACTTATCACTCCCAATTCCTTCCTCTTCTGGAGTGTGGCGTCCATATCCATCTTGAATACCCTAGGTTCGTGTTCCTTCGAATTTTGGGTCTAGGGTTTGTGTTATTAAACCCTGATTTAGCTTTCCTGGTTGTTCTTTCATTCATTGTGTGCGTTGGGTCCCTAAGCCACGTCTTTTTGGGGTTTTCCGCATCAGTTGGTATCAGAGCTTGGCTCTAAATCAGGTTGAATCCACTCACTCTTCAATTTTCTACCTTGTGATTTATTTATTTCGATTCAATTTGTCTATTACAATTCAAATGCACAAATCTGTTTACTTGCAATCCTTCTCAACGTGCTAATTTCAATTCCAATTGCTGTATCTAAGTGTTCTACTGTTGTTTTGTGTTGAGCAAAAGAAAAAGGAAAAAAAAAAAAAAGAAGGATCAACGAAAAAAAAAAAAAAAACAAAGAAAGAAAAAGAACAAGAAAAAGAAGAAAAGAAAGGAAACATCAAATTCAAGTTATTGATAAAGTTAACAGTTTGGTCATATTGGCCACAATAATAACAAAGTTTTCTTGCTCAACTCCAATTCTGCCATCCATTTTCCTATCTTGTTATCCAAGTTTGTCCTCTAAATTTAACTTCCCTTATCCTTATTCTTTTTGTAAGTTTAGTTCATTAAAATTGTTTGCCTTGATATCCTTTTTCGTTTTTTTTGATTCCTTGTTCTCCAATTTGTTCAATTCTACACCATTTATCTTATTCTGTTCAAAATCAATACTCTTGATTTACCTTCTTTAGTTCTTTATAGAGCTGAAAGGAGAAATCCGAGTGGTAAAAGGCAAGAGTGAAAGTTCATATAAAGAAAAAGCCATAAAGAGTGTAAACACGAGAGAGTGTGACACCTTCTTTTGAGTGAAACACGTGAGGGAGTGCTCTGTGAGGTATCTTATTATTTTGTGTAGAAGTAATACTATGACATCCAAAGACAAAGGTGCAGCTCAGGAGGGAGCTGGTGATGTGTCCTTCATGATCAAAGCTATGCAACAACAATTTGAGCGTATGAATACCAGATTTGATGATATGAGGGAAAGGATGGAGGAGCAATCTAATACTATAGCAGAGTTGCAAAGGAGGCATGGGGAGTATGAGGCTCCTAAAGCAAGAAGGCAGTTGAGACGTGCCTATGACCATGAAGATGATGTAGAAGATGATGAAATTGATGATCAAACTACTGCGGTCCGAACTGCTAACAATAGAAGGGATCAAAGAGAATTTGGGAGGCAAGGCACCTATGACCATAATTTGGGCAGTATTAAAATGACACTTCCTCCATTCCAAGGTAAGAATGATCCTGATGCATACCTAGAATGGGAGAAGAAGGTTGAGTTGGTTTTTGATTGCCACAACTATTCCGAGGAGAAAAAGGTAAAGCTTGCTGCAGTTGAATTCACTGATTATGCTATTATTTGGTGGGATCAACTTGTTTTGACTAGGAGAAGGAATCGTGAGCGGCCTATTGATACATGGGAGGAGATGAAGGCTATCATGAGGAGGAGGTTTGTCCCTAATCACTATTACAGGGAGCTGTACCAAAGGCTGCAAGGGCTCACTCAGGGCACCAAAAGTGTGGAGGATTACCACAAGGAGATGGAGATTACCATGATTCGGGCGAATGTAGAAGAAGATAGAGAAGCAACCATGGCTCGATTTCTGCAAGGGCTAAATGGGGACATAGCAAACGTGGTTGAATTGCAACACTATGTGGCATAAGAAGACATGGTACACATGGCCATGAAAGTTGAAAGGCAACTCAAACGAAAGGGTTCCACACGGTTTGGGCAGAACTCAGGATCTACCTCATCTTGGAAGCCAAATTGGAATAAAAGGGACGAGATGACCAACTACAAGTCCAAAGCCGAGCTATCCAAGTACAAGAATGTGGGTTCTAGCAAGGAGGCAGGTAATTCTGACCCCCAACCAAGTAGAAATAGAGATGTTAAATGTTTTAAGTGTTTGGGCAGGGGTCACATTGCATCTCGATGTCCAAATAAGCGTGCAATGATCTTGAGAAGTAATGGTGAAGTTGAAACTGAAAGTGAATCAGATGATGATTCTATGCCATCATCAGAGGGTGAAAGTGATGGAGAAGAGTATCCAGTTAATGGAGTAGCTCTTGTTACAAGGCGAGCATTGAATGTGCAAGTAAAGGAAGAAAATGAGGTGCAACGAGATAACATCTTTCAGACGAGGTGTCTCATCAAAGATAAGGTATGTAGTATGATTATTGATGGTGGGAGTTGCACTAATGTTGCTAGCACAACTATGGTTGAGAAGTTGGATTTACCTACTATGAACCATCCTAGGCCATATAAGCTTCAATGGCTGAATGACAGTGGTGAAGTCAAGGTAAATAAGCAAGTGCTCATATCATTTTCTATCGGAAGGTACCGTGATGAAATTTTATGTGATGTTGTACCTATGCATGTGGGCCATATTCTATTAGGAAGACCATGGCAATTTGATAGGCGAGTTATGCACGATGGCTTCAAGAACCGATATTCCTTTGTAATGAATAAAAAACCCGTCACTCTTGTACCATTATCACCTCAACAAGCTTATGAGGATCAATTAAGGATTAAAAATGAGAGTGAACAGAAAAGAAAGATTGATATAAGAGAAAGTTTCTGATGAGAACCATGGAGATGATGGGTGGAAGGCTTCAATAGATGCAAGAAGTCCATTGCCCATTCCAGAAGGCCCAATAACACAAGCTAGAGCTTCAATGGATGCAAGAGGTCCATTACACATTCCAGAAGGCCCAATAACACGAGCTAGGGCCAAAAAGATTAAAGAAGCACTAAATGGGCTGATTCAGGACATTCAAGCCAAGCAAGCTTCAAATGGTGCGAATTCAAGTTCTAAAGAGAGCCCAGGCCTAATTAATATAATTGGACTACTTAATGGGTCAGACTAAGTGATAGCATTCACTCCTAAATAGGAGTTCATTGTATGTGCTGGAATTAGTCCGAAATTCCTCCAAAATAGGGATTTCTCCTAAATAGGAATTTTGCCTCTTTAGGAT
Source organism: Bruguiera gymnorhiza (assembly GCA_020883675.1). Classification (NCBI taxonomy): domain Eukaryota; kingdom Viridiplantae; phylum Streptophyta; class Magnoliopsida; order Malpighiales; family Rhizophoraceae; genus Bruguiera; species Bruguiera gymnorhiza. Next base: position 510,641 of record JAIRCJ010000136.1, on the reverse strand, counting down.
TGCTATCTAAGTCTATAAATAGGCACCCCTTGTAAGCTTTGGAAATCAGACAACTTTCAGTGAAATAGAAAGCAAGGGTTTCTCCTTCGGTTCTTTTGAGAACTAAAGAACTTATCAAGAGGTTTTCTTCTTGTGGCGTTCAAACCGACTTATCACTCCCAATTCCTTCCTCTTCTGGAGTGTGGCGTCCATATCCATCTTGAATACCCTAGGTTCGTGTTCCTTCGAATTTTGGGTCTAGGGTTTGTGTTATTAAACTCTGATTTAGCTTTCCTGGTTGTTCTTTGATTCATTGTGTGCGTTGGGTCCCTAAGCCACGTCTTTTTGGGGTTTTCCGCATCAGTTGGTATCAGAGCCTGGCTCTAAATCAGGTTGAATCCACTCACTCTTCAATTTTCTACCTTATGATTTATTTATTTCGATTCAATTTGTCTATTACAATTCAAATGCACAAATCTGTTTACTGGCAATCCTTCTCAACGTGCTAATTTCAATTCCAATTGCTGTATCTAAGTGTTCTACTGTTGTTTTGTGTTGAGCAAAAGAAAAAGGAAAAAAAAAAGAAGGATCAACGAAAAAAAAAAAAAAAAACAAAGAAAGAAAAAGAACAAGAAAAAGAAGAAAAGAAAGGAAACATCAAATTCAAGTTATTGATAAAGTTAACAGTTTGGTCATATTGGCCACAATAATAACAAAGTTTTCTTGCTCAACTCCAATTCTGTCATCCATTTTCCTATCTTGTTATCCAAGTTTGTCCTCTAAATTTAACTTCCCTTATCCTGATTCTTTTTGTGAGTTTAGTTCGTTAAAATTGTTTGCCTTGATATCCTTTTTCGTTTTTTTTGATTCCTTGTTCTCCAATTTGTTCAATTCTACACCATTTATCTTATTCTGTTCAAAATCAATACTCTTGATTTACCTTCTTTAGTTCTTTATAGAGCTGAAAGGAGAAATCCGAGTGGTAAAAGGCAAGAGTGAAAGTTCATATAAAGAAAAAGCCATAAAGAGTGTAAACACGAAAGAGTGTGACACCTTCTTTTGAGTGAAACACGTGAGGGAGTGCTCTGTGAGGTATCTTATTATTTTGTGTAGAAGTAATACTATGACATCCAAAGACAAAGGTGCAGCTCAGGAGGGAGCTGGTGATGTGTCCTTCATGATCAAAGCTATGCAACAACAATTTGAGCGTATGAATACCAGATTTGATGATATGAGGGAAAGGATGGAGGAGCAATCTAATACTATAGCAGAGTTGCAAAGGAGGCATGGGGAGTATGAGGCTCCTAAAGCAAGAAGGCAGTTGAGACGTGCCTATGACCATGAAGATGATGTAGAAGATGATGAAATTGATGATCAAACTACTGCAGTCCGAACTGCTAACAATAGAAGGGATCAAAGAGAATTTGGGAGGCAAGGCACCTATGACCATAATTTGGGCAGTATTAAAATGACACTTCCTCCATTCCAAGGTAAGAATGATCCTGATGCATACCTAGAATGGGAGAAGAAGGTTGAGTTGGTTTTTGATTGCCACAACTATTCCGAGGAGAAAAAGGTAAAGCTTGCTGCAGTTGAATTCACTGATTATGCTATTATTTGGTGGGATCAACTTGTTTTGACTAGGAGAAGGAATCGTGAGCGGCCTATTGATACATGGGAGGAGATGAAGGCTATCATGAGGAGGAGGTTTGTCCCTAATCACTATTACAGGGAGCTGTACCAAAGGCTGCAAGGGCTCACTCAGGACACCAAAAGTGTGGAGGATTACCACAAGGAGATGGAGATTACCATGATTCGGGCGAATGTAGAAGAAGATAGAGAAGCAACCATGGCTCGATTTCTGCAAGGGCTAAATGGGGACATAGCAAACGTGGTTGAATTGCAACACTATGTGGAATTAGAAGACATGGTACACATGGCCATGAAAGTTGAAAGGCAACTCAAACGAAAGGGTTCCACACGGTTTGGGCAGAACTCAGGATCTACCTCATCTTGGAAGCCAAATTGGAATAAAAGGGACGAGATGACCAACTACAAGTCCAAAGCCGAGCTATCCAAGTACAAGAATGTGGGTTCTAGCAAGGAGGCAGGTAATTCTGACCCCCAACCAAGTAGAAATAGAGATGTTAAATGTTTTAAGTGTTTGGGCAGGGGTCACATTGCATCTCGATGTCCAAATAAGCGTGCAATGATCTTGAGAAGTAATGGTGAAGTTGAAACTGAAAGTGAATCAGATGATGATTCTATGCCATCATCAGAGGGTGAAAGTGATGGAGAGGAGTATCCAGTTAATGGAGTAGCTCTTGTTACAAGGCGAGCATTGAATGTGCAAGTAAAGGAAGAAAATGAGGTGCAACGAGATAACATCTTTCAGACGAGGTGTCTCATCAAAGATAAGGTATGTAGTATGATTATTGATGGTGGGAGTTGCACTAATGTTGCTAGCACAACTATGGTTGAGAAGTTGGATTTACCTACTATGAACCATCCTAGGCCATATAAGCTTCAATGGCTGAATGACAGTGGTGAAGTCAAGGTAAATAAGCAAGTGCTCATATCATTTTCTATCGGAAGGTACCGTGATGAAATTTTATGTGATGTTGTACCTATGCATGTGGGCCATATTCTATTAGGAAGACCATGGCAATTTGATAGGCGAGTTATGCATGATGGCTTCAAGAACCGATATTCCTTTGTAATGAATAAAAAACCCGTCACTCTTGTACCATTATCACCTCAACAAGCTTATGAGGATCAATTAAGGATTAAAAATGAGAGTGAACAGAAAAGAAAGATTGATAAAAGAGAAAAGAGAGGAGAAAACGTGATGACACAAGAGAAAGAGAAGAAAAGAGAAAGTTTCTATGCAAAAGGGAGTGATGTCAAAAGAGCATTCTATGCCAAACAACCTATGATCGTACTTCTGTACAAGGAGGCTTATTTTAACACTAACAAGTTTGACCCATCTTTGCCTAGTGTTGTTTTTGCTCTATTGCAGGAATTTGAAGATGTATTCCCTGATGATGTTCCAAGTGGATTGCCACCTAATAGAGGAATTGAGCATCAAATTGATTTCATCCCAGGTGCATCCATCCCTAACCGGCCAGCATATAAGAGTAATCCTGAGGAGACAAAGGAGCTTCAAAGGCAGGTTGAGGAGCTTATTTCCAAAGGATATGTGAGGGAAAGCATGAGTCCATGTGCTGTTCCTGTCCTACTTGTACCCAAGAAAGATGGGACTTGGAGGATGTGTGTTGATTGTCGAGCAATCAACAAAATCACTGTAAAGTATCGTCACCCCATACCTAGATTAGATGACATGTTGGATGAATTGCATGGTTCCTGTGTCTTTTCTAAGATTGATTTGAAAAGCGGATATCATCAGATTAGGATGAGAGAGGGAGATGAGTGGAAAACAGCTTTCAAAACTAAGTACGGTCTGTATGAATGGCTTGTTATGCCATTTGGTCTCACTAATGCACCAAGCACTTTTATGCGACTAATGAATCATGTTTTGCGTCCATTCATTGGTAAATTTGTGGTTGTGTATTTTGATGATATTTTGGTCTATAGTAAAACCCTAGAAGAGCATCTTGATCATTTACATTCTATTGTAAGTGTTTTACGTTCTGAAAAATTGTATGCTAACTTAAGGAAATGTTCCTTTTGTACTAATCAGATCACATTTCTTGGCTATGTGGTGAGTTCTAAAGGTGTTGAGGTTGACGAGGAAAAAGTTAAGGCAATTCGTGATTGGCCTACACCTAAGTCAATTAGTGATGTGCGTAGCTTTCATGGTCTAGCTAGTTTCTATAGACGCTTTGTTAGGGACTTTAGCACCATTGCTGCACCACTCACTGAGCTTATAAAAAAGAACACGAGTTTTAGGTGGGGTAGTGACCAAGACAAGGCTTTTAATTGCATAAAGGAAAAATTAAGTTCTGCACCCCTACTTGCTTTACCTAACTTTGAAAAAGCTTTCGAGATTGAGTGTGATGCTTCAGGTATTGGCATTGGAGCTGTTTTGATGCAGGAAAGGCGCCCAATTGCTTACTTCAGTGAAAAGCTAAGTGGAGCAAGCCTTAATTATCCTACTTATGATAAAGAGATGTATGCATTGGTACGGGCTTTGGAGACATGGCAACATTACCTTTGGCCCAAGGAGTTTGTCATCCATACTGACCATGAATCGTTGAAGCACTTGAAGGGACAAGGAAAGTTGAACAAAAGACATGCTAAGTGGATTGAATTTATTGAGACCTTTCCCTACAACATCAAATATAAACAAGGTAAGGACAATGTGGTAGCTGATGCATTATCTCGCAGGTATGCCCTTATCTCTACACTTACTGCAAACTTATTAGGATTTGAACATATTAAAGATTTATATGTGAATGATCCGGACTTTGCTAACGTGTATGGAGCATGTGAGAAGTCAGCCTTTGAGAAGTTTTATAGGCATAAGGGTTTCTTATTTAGGGAAAATCGTTTATGCATGCCTATGAGTTCTTTAAGGGAGTTGGTTGTAAGAGAAGCTCATGAGGGTGGTCTAATGGGTCATTTCGGAGTTAGGAAAACCCTAGATGTCCTAAATGAACACTTCTTTTGGCCACGCATGAAACGAGATGTTGAGAGGATATGTGAGAAATGCATAACATGCAAACAGGCTAAATCTAGAGTTTTACCCCATGGCTTGTATACCCCTTTACCCATACCTAACCATCCCTGGGTTGATTTATCCATGGACTTTGTACTGGGATTGCCACGAACAAAACGGGGTAGGGATTCTGTATTTGTTGTTGTTGATAGATTTTCAAAGATGGCACACTTCATCCCATGCCATAAAACTGATGATGCAAACAATGTGGCTGACTTGTTCTATAGAGAAGTAGTGCGTTTGCATGGCATGCCACGGAGCATTGTTTCAGACCGAGATACAAAGTTCTTAAGCTACTTCTGGAAGACTTTGTGGGGTAAGTTAGGTACTAAACTATTGTTTTCAACTACTTGTCATCCACAAACTGATGGGCAGACTGAGGTGGTTAATCGAACTCTTTCTACCCTTTTGCGTGCTATTATTCAAACAAATTTGAAAACATGGGAAGATTGTTTACCACATGTCGAGTTTGCATATAATAGAAGTGTTCATTCTACTACTAGCTACTCTCCATTTGAAATTGTGTATGGTTTTAATCCATTGACTCCTCTGGATTTGGTACCTATACCTGTCAATGAGTATGCCAACGTTGATGGTGAACGCAAAGCTGACATGATAAAAAAATTGCATGAGAAGGTGCGGCAACATATTGAAAAACGAACTGAGCAATACGCATCCCATGTCAACAAGGGACGAAAGAAGGTGGTGTTTGAACCTGGTGATTGGGTTTGGGTGCATATGCGCAAGGAACGATTCCCAGCACAGAGACGTTCAAAGCTACAACCTAGAGGAGATGGCCCCTTCCAAGTTCTAGCACGAATTAATGACAATGCTTATAAGTTGGAACTTCCTGGTGAGTATAATGTGAGTGCAACATTTAACGTTTCTGACCTTTCCCCTTTTGATGTAGGTGATGATTCGAGGGCGAATCCTTTTGAGGAAGGGGGGAATGATGAGAACCATGGAGATGATGGGTGGAAGGCTTCAATAGATGCAAGAAGTCCATTGCCCATTCCAGAAGGCCCAATAACACAAGCTAGAGCTTCAATGGATGCAAGAGGTCCATTACACATTCCAGAAGGCCCAATAACACGAGCTAGGGCCAAAAAGATTAAAGAAGCACTAAATGGGCTGATTCAGGACATTCAAGCCAAGCAAGCTTCAAATGGTGCGAATTCAAGTTCTAAAGAGAGCCCAGGCCTAATTAATATAATTGGACTACTTAATGGGTCAGACTAAGTGATAGCATTCACTCCTAAATAGGAGTTCATTGTATGTGCTGGAATTAGTCCGAAATTCCTCCAAAATAGGGATTTCTCCTAAATAGGAATTTTGCCTCTTTAGGATTGCTATCTAAGTCTATAAATAGGCACCCCTTGTAAGCTTTGGAAATCAGACAACTTTCAGTGAAATAGAAAGCAAGGGTTTCTCCTTCGGTTCTTTTGAGAACTAAAGAACTTATCAAGAGGTTTTCTTCTTGTGGCGTTCAAACCGACTTATCACTCCCAATTCCTTCCTCTTCTGGAGTGTGGCGTCCATATCCATCTTGAATACCCTAGGTTCGTGTTCCTTCGAATTTTGGGTCTAGGGTTTGTGTTATTAAACTCTGATTTAGCTTTCCTGGTTGTTCTTTGATTCATTGTGTGCGTTGGGTCCCTAAGCCACGTCTTTTTGGGGTTTTCCGCATCAGTTTCTATGCAAAAGGGAGTGATGTCAAAAGAGCATTCTATGCCAAACAACCTATGATCGTACTTCTGTACAAGGAGGCTTATTTTAACACTAACAAGTTTGACCCATCTTTGCCTAGTGTTGTTGTTGCTCTATTGCAGGAATTTGAAGATGTATTCCCCGATGATGTTCCAAGTGGATTGCCACCTAATAGAGGAATTGAGCATCAAATTGATTTCATCCCAGGTGCATCCATCCCTAACCGGCCAGCATATAAGAGTAATCCTGAGGAGACAAAAGGAGCTTCAAAGGCAGGTTGAGGAGCTTATTTCCAAAGGATATGTGAGGGAAAGCATGAGTCCATGTGCTGTTCCTGTCCTACTTGTACCCAAGAAAGATGGGACTTGGAGGATGTGTGTTGATTGTCGAGCAATCAACAAAATCACTGTAAAGTATCGTCACCCCCATACCTAGATTAGATGACATGTTGGATGAATTGCATGGTTCCTGTGTCTTTTCTAAGATTGATTTGAAAAGCGGATATCATCAGATTAGGATGAGAGAGGGAGATGAGTGGAAAACAGCTTTCAAAACTAAGTACGGTCTGTATGAATGGCTTGTTATGCCATTTGGTCTCACTAATGCACCAAGCACTTTTTATGCGACTAATGAATCATGTTTTGCGTCCATTCATTGGTAATTTGTGGTTGTGTATTTTGATGATATTTTGGTCTATAGTAAAACCCTAGAAGAGGCATCTTGATCATTTACGTTCTATTGGAAGTGTTTTACGTTCTGAAAATTGTATGCTAACTTAAGGAAATGTTCCTTTTGTACTAATCAGATCACATTTCTTGGCTATGTGGTGAGTTCTAAAGGTGTTGAGGTTGACGAGGAAAAAGTTAAGGCAATTCGTGATTGGCCTACACCTAAGTCAATTTAGTGATGTGCGTAGCTTTCATGGTCTAGCTAGTTTCTATAGAGGCTTTGTTAGGGACTTTAGCACCATTGCTGCACCACTCACTGAGCTTATAAAAAAGAACACGAGTTTTAGGTGGGGTAGTGACCAAGACAAGGCCTTTTAATTGCCATAAAGGAACAAATTAAGTTCTGCACCCCTACTTGCTTTACCAACTTTGAAAAAGCTTTCCGAGATTGAGTGTGATGCTTCAGGTATTGGCATTGGAGCTGTTTTTGATGCAGGAAAGGCGCCCAATTGCTTACTTCAGTGAAAAGCTAAGTGGAGCAAGCCTTAATTATCCTACTTATGATAAAGAGATGTATGCATTGGTACGGGCTTTGAGACATGGCAACATTACCTTTGGCCCAAGGAGTTTGTCATCCATACTGACCCATGAATCGTTGAAGCACTTGAAGGGACAAGGAAAGTTGAACAAAAGACATGCTAAGTGGATTGAATTTATTGAGACCTTTCCCTACAACATCAAATATAAACAAGGTAAGGACAATGTGGTAGCTGATGCATTATCTCGCAGGTATGCCCTTATCTCTACACTTACTGCAAACTTATTAGGATTTGAACATATTAAAGATTTATATGTGACTGATCCGGACTTTGCTAACGTGTATTGGAGCATAGTGAGGAAGTCAGCCTTTCGAGTACAGTTTATATAGGCATAAGGGTTTCTTATTTAGGGAAATCGTTTATGCATGCCTATGAGTTCTTTAAGGGAGTTGGTTGTAAGAGAAGCTCATGAGGGTGGTTTAATGGGTCATTTCAGAGTTAGAAAAACCCTAGATGTCCTAAATGAACACTTCTTTTGGCCACGCATGAAACGAGATGTTGAGAGGATATGTGAGAAATGCATAACATGCAAACAGGCTAAATCTAGAGTTTTACCCCATGGCTTGTATACCCCTTTACCCATACCTAACCATCCCTGGGTTGATTTATCCATGGACTTTGTACTGGGATTGCCACGAACAAAACGGGGTAGGGATTCTGTATTTGTTGTTGTTGATAGATTTTCAAAGATGGCACACTTCATCCCATGCCATAAAACTGATGATGCAAATAATGTGGCTGACTTGTTCTTTAGAGAAGTAGTGCGTTTGCATGGCATGCCACGGAGCATTGTTTCAGACCGAGATACAAAGTTCTTAAGCTACTTCTGGAAGACTTTGTGGGGTAAGTTAGGTACTAAACTATTGTTTCAACTACTTGTCAATCCACGAAAACTGATGGGCAGACTGAGGTGGTAATCGAACTCTTTCTACCCTTTTGCGTGCTATTATTCAAACAAATTTGAAACATGGGAAGATTGTTACCACATGTCGAGTTTGCATATAATAGAAGTGTTCAATTCTACTACTAGCTACTCTCCATTTGAAATTGTATATGGCTTTTAATCCATTGACTCCTCTGGATTTGGTACCTATACCTGTCAATGAGTATGCCAACGTTGATGGTGAAACGCAAAGCTGACATGATAAAAAATTGCATGAGAAGGTGCGACAACATATTGAAAAACGAACTGAGCAATACGCATCCCCATGTCAACAAGGGACGAAGAAGGTGGTATTTGAACCTGGTGATTGGTTTGGGTGCATATGCGCAGGAACGATTCCCAGCTCAGAGACGTTCAAAGGCTACAACCTAGAGGAGATGGTCCCTTCCAAGTTCTGCACGAATTAATGACAAATGCTTATAAGTTGGAACTTCCTGGTGAGTATAACGTGAGTGCAACATTTAACGTTTCTGACCCTTTCCCCTTTTGATGTAGGTGATGATTCAGAGGGCGAATCCTTTTGAGGAAGGGGGGAATGATGAGAACCATGGAGATGATGGGTGGAAGGCTTCAATAGATGCAAGAAGGTCCATTGCCCATTCCAGAAGGCCCAATACACAAGCTAGAGCTTCAATGGATGCAAGAGGTCCATTGCACATTCCAGAAGGCCCAATAACACGAGCTAGGGCCAAAAAAGATTAAAGAAGCACTAAATGGGCTGATTCAGGACATTCAAGCCAAGCAAGCTTCAAATGGTGCGAATTACAAGTTCTAAAGAGAGCCCAGGCCTAATTAATATAATTGGACTACTTAATGGGTCAGACTAAGTGATAGCATTCACTCCTAAATAGGAGTTCATTGTATGTGCTGGAATTAGTCCGAAATTCCTCAAAATAGGATTTCTCCTAAATAGGAATTTTGCCTCTTTAGGATTGCTATCTAAGCCTATAAATAGACACCCCTTGTAAGCTTTGGAAATCAGACAACTTTCAGTGAAATAGAAAGCAAGGGTTTCTCCTTCGGTTCTTTTGAGAACTAAAGAACTTATCAAGAGGTTTTCTTCTTGTGGCGTTCAAACCGACTTATCACTCCCAATTCCTTCCTCTTCTGGAGTGTGGCGTCCATATCCATCTTGATACCCTAGGTTCGTGTTCCTTCGAATTTTGGGTCTAGGGTTTGTGTTATTAAACCCTGATTTAGCTTTCCTGGTTGTTCTTTCATTCATTGTGTGTGTTGGGTCCCTAAGCCACGTCTTTTTGGGGTTTTCCGCATCAAAAACAGATTGTATGACCGTATCACTCACTATATTTCACTGCCACAACCACAGATATACACCCTTGGGACTAGGAATCTGTTGAATTGCATTAAACAAAGAGTCTTTGATGATTTCTAGCATTTCTCACAAGTATTTGATGNGTTTGATGAGAACCATGGAGATGATGGGTGGAAGGCTTCAATAGATGCAAGAAGTCCATTGCCATTCCAGAAGGCCCAATAACAACAAGCTAGAGCTTCAATTGGATGCAAGAGGTCCATTGCACATTCCAGAAGGCCCATAACACGAGCTAGGGCCAAAAGATTAAAGAGCACTAAATGGGCTGATTCAGGACATTCAAGCCAAGCAAGCTTCAAATGGTGCGAATTCAAGTTCTAAAGAGAGCCCAGGCCTAATTAATATAATTGGACTACTTAATGGGTCAGACTAAGTGATAGCATTCACTCCTAAATAGGAGTTCATTGTATGTGCTGGATTTAGTCCGAATCCTCCAAAATAGGGATTTCTCCTAATAGGAATTTGCCTCTTTAGGATTGCTATCTAAGCCTATAAATAGGCACCCTTGTAAGCTTTGGAAATCAGACAACTTTCAGTGAAATAGAAGCAAGGGTTTCTCCTTCGGTTCTTTTGAGAACTAAAGAACTTATCAAGAGGTTTTCTTCTTGTGGCGTTCAAACCGACTTATCACTCCCAATTCTTCCTCTTCTGGAGTGTGGCGTCCATATCCATCTTGAATACCTAGGTTCGTGTTCCTTCGAATTTTGGGTCTAGGGTTTGTGTTATTAAACTCTGATTTAGCTTTCCTGGTTGTTCTTTGATTCATTGTGTGCGTTGGTCCCTAAGCCACGTCTTTTTGGGGTTTTCCGCATCAGTTGGTATCAGAGCCTGGCTCTAAATCAGGTTGAATCCACTCACTCTCAATTTTCTACCTTGTGATTTATTTATTTCGATTCAATTTGTCTATTACAATTCAAATGCACAAATCTGTTTACTGGCAATCCCTTCTCAACGTGCTAATTTCAATTCCAATTGCTGTATCTAAGTGTTCTACTGTTGTTTTGTGTTGAGCAAAGAAAAAGGAAAAAAAAAGAGGATCAACGAAAAAAAAAAAAAAAAACAAGAAAGAAAAAAACAAGAAAAGAAGAAAAAGAAGGAAACATCAAAATTCAGTTATTGGATAAGTTACAGTTTGGTCATATTGGGCCACATATAACCCAAGTTTTCTTGGCTCAATCCAATTCTGTTCTCCATTTCCCTATCTTGTTATCCAAGTTTGTCCTCTAAATTTAACTTCCCTTATCCTGATTCTTTTTGTGAGTTTAGTTCGTTAAAATTGTTTGCCTGATATCCTTTTTCGTTTTTTTGATTCCTTGTTCTCCAATTTGTTCAATTCTACACCATTTATCTTATTCTGTTCAAAATCAATACTCTTGATTTACCTTCTTTAGTTCTTTATAGAGCTGAAAGGAGAAATCCGAGTGGTAAAAGGCAAGAGTGAAAGTTCATATAAAGAAAAAGCCATAAAGAGTGTAAACACGAAAGAGTGTGACACCTTCTTTTGAGTGAAACACGTGAGGGAGTGCTCTGTGAGGTATCTTATTATTTTGTGTAGAAGTAATACTATGACATCCAAAGACAAAGGTGCAGCTCAGGAGGGAGCTGGTGATGTGTCCTTCATGATCAAAGCTATGCAACAACAATTTGAGCGTATGAATACCAGATTTGATGATATGAGGGAAAGGATGGAGGAGCAATCTAATACTATAGCAGAGTTGCAAAGGAGGCATGGGGAGTATGAGGCTCCTAAAGCAAGAAGGCAGTTGAGACGTGCCTATGACCATGAAGATGATGTAGAAGATGATGAAATTGATGATCAAACTACTGCAGTCCGAACTGCTAACAATAGAAGGGATCAAAGAGAATTTGGGAGGCAAGGCACCTATGACCATAATTTGGGCAGTATTAAAATGACACTTCCTCCATTCCAAGGTAAGAATGATCCTGATGCATACCTAGAATGGGAGAAGAAGGTTGAGTTGGTTTTTGATTGCCACAACTATTCCGAGGAGAAAAAGGTAAAGCTTGCTGCAGTTGAATTCACTGATTATGCTATTATTTGGTGGGATCAACTTGTTTTGACTAGGAGAAGGAATCGTGAGCGGCCTATTGATACATGGGAGGAGATGAAGGCTATCATGAGGAGGAGGTTTGTCCCTAATCACTATTACAGGGAGCTGTACCAAAGGCTGCAAGGGCTCACTCAGGACACCAAAAGTGTGGAGGATTACCACAAGGAGATGGAGATTACCATGATTCGGGCGAATGTAGAAGAAGATAGAGAAGCAACCATGGCTCGATTTCTGCAAGGGCTAAATGGGGACATAGCAAACGTGGTTGAATTGCAACACTATGTGGAATTAGAAGACATGGTACACATGGCCATGAAAGTTGAAAGGCAACTCAAACGAAAGGGTTCCACACGGTTTGGGCAGAACTCAGGATCTACCTCATCTTGGAAGCCAAATTGGAATAAAAGGGACGAGATGACCAACTACAAGTCCAAAGCCGAGCTATCCAAGTACAAGAATGTGGGTTCTAGCAAGGAGGCAGGTAATTCTGACCCCCAACCAAGTAGAAATAGAGATGTTAAATGTTTTAAGTGTTTGGGCAGGGGTCACATTGCATCTCGATGTCCAAATAAGCGTGCAATGATCTTGAGAAGTAATGGTGAAGTTGAAACTGAAAGTGAATCAGATGATGATTCTATGCCATCATCAGAGGGTGAAAGTGATGGAGAGGAGTATCCAGTTAATGGAGTAGCTCTTGTTACAAGGCGAGCATTGAATGTGCAAGTAAAGGAAGAAAATGAGGTGCAACGAGATAACATCTTTCAGACGAGGTGTCTCATCAAAGATAAGGTATGTAGTATGATTATTGATGGTGGGAGTTGCACTAATGTTGCTAGCACAACTATGGTTGAGAAGTTGGATTTACCTACTATGAACCATCCTAGGCCATATAAGCTTCAATGGCTGAATGACAGTGGTGAAGTCAAGGTAAATAAGCAAGTGCTCATATCATTTTCTATCGGAAGGTACCGTGATGAAATTTTATGTGATGTTGTACCTATGCATGTGGGCCATATTCTATTAGGAAGACCATGGCAATTTGATAGGCGAGTTATGCATGATGGCTTCAAGAACCGATATTCCTTTGTAATGAATAAAAAACCCGTCACTCTTGTACCATTATCACCTCAACAAGCTTATGAGGATCAATTAAGGATTAAAAATGAGAGTGAACAGAAAAGAAAGATTGATAAAAGAGAAAAGAGAGGAGAAAACGTGATGACACAAGAGAAAGAGAAGAAAAGAGAAAGTTTCTATGCAAAAGGGAGTGATGTCAAAAGAGCATTCTATGCCAAACAACCTATGATCGTACTTCTGTACAAGGAGGCTTATTTTAACACTAACAAGTTTGACCCATCTTTGCCTAGTGTTGTTTTTGCTCTATTGCAGGAATTTGAAGATGTATTCCCTGATGATGTTCCAAGTGGATTGCCACCTAATAGAGGAATTGAGCATCAAATTGATTTCATCCCAGGTGCATCCATCCCTAACCGGCCAGCATATAAGAGTAATCCTGAGGAGACAAAGGAGCTTCAAAGGCAGGTTGAGGAGCTTATTTCCAAAGGATATGTGAGGGAAAGCATGAGTCCATGTGCTGTTCCTGTCCTACTTGTACCCAAGAAAGATGGGACTTGGAGGATGTGTGTTGATTGTCGAGCAATCAACAAAATCACTGTAAAGTATCGTCACCCCATACCTAGATTAGATGACATGTTGGATGAATTGCATGGTTCCTGTGTCTTTTCTAAGATTGATTTGAAAAGCGGATATCATCAGATTAGGATGAGAGAGGGAGATGAGTGGAAAACAGCTTTCAAAACTAAGTACGGTCTGTATGAATGGCTTGTTATGCCATTTGGTCTCACTAATGCACCAAGCACTTTTATGCGACTAATGAATCATGTTTTGCGTCCATTCATTGGTAAATTTGTGGTTGTGTATTTTGATGATATTTTGGTCTATAGTAAAACCCTAGAAGAGCATCTTGATCATTTACATTCTATTGTAAGTGTTTTACGTTCTGAAAAATTGTATGCTAACTTAAGGAAATGTTCCTTTTGTACTAATCAGATCACATTTCTTGGCTATGTGGTGAGTTCTAAAGGTGTTGAGGTTGACGAGGAAAAAGTTAAGGCAATTCGTGATTGGCCTACACCTAAGTCAATTAGTGATGTGCGTAGCTTTCATGGTCTAGCTAGTTTCTATAGACGCTTTGTTAGGGACTTTAGCACCATTGCTGCACCACTCACTGAGCTTATAAAAAAGAACACGAGTTTTAGGTGGGGTAGTGACCAAGACAAGGCTTTTAATTGCATAAAGGAAAAATTAAGTTCTGCACCCCTACTTGCTTTACCTAACTTTGAAAAAGCTTTCGAGATTGAGTGTGATGCTTCAGGTATTGGCATTGGAGCTGTTTTGATGCAGGAAAGGCGCCCAATTGCTTACTTCAGTGAAAAGCTAAGTGGAGCAAGCCTTAATTATCCTACTTATGATAAAGAGATGTATGCATTGGTACGGGCTTTGGAGACATGGCAACATTACCTTTGGCCCAAGGAGTTTGTCATCCATACTGACCATGAATCGTTGAAGCACTTGAAGGGACAAGGAAAGTTGAACAAAAGACATGCTAAGTGGATTGAATTTATTGAGACCTTTCCCTACAACATCAAATATAAACAAGGTAAGGACAATGTGGTAGCTGATGCATTATCTCGCAGGTATGCCCTTATCTCTACACTTACTGCAAACTTATTAGGATTTGAACATATTAAAGATTTATATGTGAATGATCCGGACTTTGCTAACGTGTATGGAGCATGTGAGAAGTCAGCCTTTGAGAAGTTTTATAGGCATAAGGGTTTCTTATTTAGGGAAAATCGTTTATGCATGCCTATGAGTTCTTTAAGGGAGTTGGTTGTAAGAGAAGCTCATGAGGGTGGTCTAATGGGTCATTTCGGAGTTAGGAAAACCCTAGATGTCCTAAATGAACACTTCTTTTGGCCACGCATGAAACGAGATGTTGAGAGGATATGTGAGAAATGCATAACATGCAAACAGGCTAAATCTAGAGTTTTACCCCATGGCTTGTATACCCCTTTACCCATACCTAACCATCCCTGGGTTGATTTATCCATGGACTTTGTACTGGGATTGCCACGAACAAAACGGGGTAGGGATTCTGTATTTGTTGTTGTTGATAGATTTTCAAAGATGGCACACTTCATCCCATGCCATAAAACTGATGATGCAAACAATGTGGCTGACTTGTTCTATAGAGAAGTAGTGCGTTTGCATGGCATGCCACGGAGCATTGTTTCAGACCGAGATACAAAGTTCTTAAGCTACTTCTGGAAGACTTTGTGGGGTAAGTTAGGTACTAAACTATTGTTTTCAACTACTTGTCATCCACAAACTGATGGGCAGACTGAGGTGGTTAATCGAACTCTTTCTACCCTTTTGCGTGCTATTATTCAAACAAATTTGAAAACATGGGAAGATTGTTTACCACATGTCGAGTTTGCATATAATAGAAGTGTTCATTCTACTACTAGCTACTCTCCATTTGAAATTGTGTATGGTTTTAATCCATTGACTCCTCTGGATTTGGTACCTATACCTGTCAATGAGTATGCCAACGTTGATGGTGAACGCAAAGCTGACATGATAAAAAAATTGCATGAGAAGGTGCGGCAACATATTGAAAAACGAACTGAGCAATACGCATCCCATGTCAACAAGGGACGAAAGAAGGTGGTGTTTGAACCTGGTGATTGGGTTTGGGTGCATATGCGCAAGGAACGATTCCCAGCACAGAGACGTTCAAAGCTACAACCTAGAGGAGATGGCCCCTTCCAAGTTCTAGCACGAATTAATGACAATGCTTATAAGTTGGAACTTCCTGGTGAGTATAATGTGAGTGCAACATTTAACGTTTCTGACCTTTCCCCTTTTGATGTAGGTGATGATTCGAGGGCGAATCCTTTTGAGGAAGGGGGGAATGATGAGAACCATGGAGATGATGGGTGGAAGGCTTCAATAGATGCAAGAAGTCCATTGCCCATTCCAGAAGGCCCAATAACACAAGCTAGAGCTTCAATGGATGCAAGAGGTCCATTACACATTCCAGAAGGCCCAATAACACGAGCTAGGGCCAAAAAGATTAAAGAAGCACTAAATGGGCTGATTCAGGACATTCAAGCCAAGCAAGCTTCAAATGGTGCGAATTCAAGTTCTAAAGAGAGCCCAGGCCTAATTAATATAATTGGACTACTTAATGGGTCAGACTAAGTGATAGCATTCACTCCTAAATAGGAGTTCATTGTATGTGCTGGAATTAGTCCGAAATTCCTCCAAAATAGGGATTTCTCCTAAATAGGAATTTTGCCTCTTTAGGATTGCTATCTAAGTCTATAAATAGGCACCCCTTGTAAGCTTTGGAAATCAGACAACTTTCAGTGAAATAGAAAGCAAGGGTTTCTCCTTCGGTTCTTTTGAGAACTAAAGAACTTATCAAGAGGTTTTCTTCTTGTGGCGTTCAAACCGACTTATCACTCCCAATTCCTTCCTCTTCTGGAGTGTGGCGTCCATATCCATCTTGAATACCCTAGGTTCGTGTTCCTTCGAATTTTGGGTCTAGGGTTTGTGTTATTAAACTCTGATTTAGCTTTCCTGGTTGTTCTTTGATTCATTGTGTGCGTTGGGTCCCTAAGCCACGTCTTTTTGGGGTTTTCCGCATCAGTTTCTATGCAAAAGGGAGTGATGTCAAAAGAGCATTCTATGCCAAACAACCTATGATCGTACTTCTGTACAAGGAGGCTTATTTTAACACTAACAAGTTTGACCCATCTTTGCCTAGTGTTGTTGTTGCTCTATTGCAGGAATTTGAAGATGTATTCCCCGATGATGTTCCAAGTGGATTGCCACCTAATAGAGGAATTGAGCATCAAATTGATTTCATCCCAGGTGCATCCATCCCTAACCGGCCAGCATATAAGAGTAATCCTGAGGAGACAAAGGAGCTTCAAAGGCAGGTTGAGGAGCTTATTTCCAAAGGATATGTGAGGGAAAGCATGAGTCCATGTGCTGTTCCTGTCCTACTTGTACCCAAGAAAGATGGGACTTGGAGGATGTGTGTTGATTGTCGAGCAATCAACAAAATCACTGTAAAGTATCGTCACCCCATACCTAGATTAGATGACATGTTGGATGAATTGCATGGTTCCTGTGTCTTTTCTAAGATTGATTTGAAAAGCGGATATCATCAGATTAGGATGAGAGAGGGAGATGAGTGGAAAACAGCTTTCAAAACTAAGTACGGTCTGTATGAATGGCTTGTTATGCCATTTGGTCTCACTAATGCACCAAGCACTTTTATGCGACTAATGAATCATGTTTTGCGTCCATTCATTGGTAAATTTGTGGTTGTGTATTTTGATGATATTTTGGTCTATAGTAAAACCCTAGAAGAGCATCTTGATCATTTACGTTCTATTGGAAGTGTTTTACGTTCTGAAAAATTGTATGCTAACTTAAGGAAATGTTCCTTTTGTACTAATCAGATCACATTTCTTGGCTATGTGGTGAGTTCTAAAGGTGTTGAGGTTGACGAGGAAAAAGTTAAGGCAATTCGTGATTGGCCTACACCTAAGTCAATTAGTGATGTGCGTAGCTTTCATGGTCTAGCTAGTTTCTATAGAGGCTTTGTTAGGGACTTTAGCACCATTGCTGCACCACTCACTGAGCTTATAAAAAAGAACACGAGTTTTAGGTGGGGTAGTGACCAAGACAAGGCTTTTAATTGCATAAAGGAAAAATTAAGTTCTGCACCCCTACTTGCTTTACCTAACTTTGAAAAAGCTTTCGAGATTGAGTGTGATGCTTCAGGTATTGGCATTGGAGCTGTTTTGATGCAGGAAAGGCGCCCAATTGCTTACTTCAGTGAAAAGCTAAGTGGAGCAAGCCTTAATTATCCTACTTATGATAAAGAGATGTATGCATTGGTACGGGCTTTGGAGACATGGCAACATTACCTTTGGCCCAAGGAGTTTGTCATCCATACTGACCATGAATCGTTGAAGCACTTGAAGGGACAAGGAAAGTTGAACAAAAGACATGCTAAGTGGATTGAATTTATTGAGACCTTTCCCTACAACATCAAATATAAACAAGGTAAGGACAATGTGGTAGCTGATGCATTATCTCGCAGGTATGCCCTTATCTCTACACTTACTGCAAACTTATTAGGATTTGAACATATTAAAGATTTATATGTGACTGATCCGGACTTTGCTAACGTGTATGGAGCATGTGAGAAGTCAGCCTTTGAGAAGTTTTATAGGCATAAGGGTTTCTTATTTAGGGAAAATCGTTTATGCATGCCTATGAGTTCTTTAAGGGAGTTGGTTGTAAGAGAAGCTCATGAGGGTGGTTTAATGGGTCATTTCAGAGTTAGAAAAACCCTAGATGTCCTAAATGAACACTTCTTTTGGCCACGCATGAAACGAGATGTTGAGAGGATATGTGAGAAATGCATAACATGCAAACAGGCTAAATCTAGAGTTTTACCCCATGGCTTGTATACCCCTTTACCCATACCTAACCATCCCTGGGTTGATTTATCCATGGACTTTGTACTGGGATTGCCACGAACAAAACGGGGTAGGGATTCTGTATTTGTTGTTGTTGATAGATTTTCAAAGATGGCACACTTCATCCCATGCCATAAAACTGATGATGCAAATAATGTGGCTGACTTGTTCTTTAGAGAAGTAGTGCGTTTGCATGGCATGCCACGGAGCATTGTTTCAGACCGAGATACAAAGTTCTTAAGCTACTTCTGGAAGACTTTGTGGGGTAAGTTAGGTACTAAACTATTGTTTTCAACTACTTGTCATCCACAAACTGATGGGCAGACTGAGGTGGTTAATCGAACTCTTTCTACCCTTTTGCGTGCTATTATTCAAACAAATTTGAAAACATGGGAAGATTGTTTACCACATGTCGAGTTTGCATATAATAGAAGTGTTCATTCTACTACTAGCTACTCTCCATTTGAAATTGTATATGGTTTTAATCCATTGACTCCTCTGGATTTGGTACCTATACCTGTCAATGAGTATGCCAACGTTGATGGTGAACGCAAAGCTGACATGATAAAAAAATTGCATGAGAAGGTGCGACAACATATTGAAAAACGAACTGAGCAATACGCATCCCATGTCAACAAGGGACGAAGAAGGTGGTATTTGAACCTGGTGATTGGGTTTGGGTGCATATGCGCAAGGAACGATTCCCAGCTCAGAGACGTTCAAAGCTACAACCTAGAGGAGATGGTCCCTTCCAAGTTCTAGCACGAATTAATGACAATGCTTATAAGTTGGAACTTCCTGGTGAGTATAACGTGAGTGCAACATTTAACGTTTCTGACCTTTCCCCTTTTGATGTAGGTGATGATTCGAGGGCGAATCCTTTTGAGGAAGGGGGGAATGATGAGAACCATGGAGATGATGGGTGGAAGGCTTCAATAGATGCAAGAAGTCCATTGCCCATTCCAGAAGGCCCAATAACACAAGCTAGAGCTTCAATGGATGCAAGAGGTCCATTGCACATTCCAGAAGGCCCAATAACACGAGCTAGGGCCAAAAAGATTAAAGAAGCACTAAATGGGCTGATTCAGGACATTCAAGCCAAGCAAGCTTCAAATGGTGCGAATTCAAGTTCTAAAGAGAGCCCAGGCCTAATTAATATAATTGGACTACTTAATGGGTCAGACTAAGTGATAGCATTCACTCCTAAATAGGAGTTCATTGTATGTGCTGGAATTAGTCCGAAATTCCTCCAAAATAGGGATTTCTCCTAAATAGGAATTTTGCCTCTTTAGGATTGCTATCTAAGCCTATAAATAGACACCCCTTGTAAGCTTTGGAAATCAGACAACTTTCAGTGAAATAGAAAGCAAGGGTTTCTCCTTCGGTTCTTTTGAGAACTAAAGAACTTATCAAGAGGTTTTCTTCTTGTGGCGTTCAAACCGACTTATCACTCCCAATTCCTTCCTCTTCTGGAGTGTGGCGTCCATATCCATCTTGAATACCCTAGGTTCGTGTTCCTTCGAATTTTGGGTCTAGGGTTTGTGTTATTAAACCCTGATTTAGCTTTCCTGGTTGTTCTTTCATTCATTGTGTGTGTTGGGTCCCTAAGCCACGTCTTTTTGGGGTTTTCCGCATCAAAAACAGATTGTATGACCGTATCACTCACTATATTCACTGCCACAACCACAGATATACACCCTTGGGACTAGGAATCTGTTGAATTGCATTAAACAAAGAGTCTTTGATGATTTCTAGCATTTCTCACAAGTATTTGATGCTGAATTACTCGAAAATGAGTCCGTGTCTTCAATTCTTCCCAACAAGGCTCTACTTTTCGTTGTAATGACTCTTTCACACTTAAAGATGTTGAAAACAGCTTCTATGAACCCATCATTGACTATATTCACTGCCACAACCACAGATACACACCCTTGGGACTGGGAATCTATTTAGTTGCATTAAACAAAGAGTCTTTGCTGATTTCTAGCATTTCTCACAAGTATTTGATGCCTAATTACTCAAAAATGAGTCCGTGTCTTTATTTCCTCCAAACAAGGCTCCACATTTCGTTGTAATGACTCTTTCACTCTTAAAGATCCTCAAAACAACTTGTATGACCGTATCATCTACTATATTCACTCCCACAGCCACAGATATACACCCTTGGGACTAGGAATCTGTTGAATTGCTTTAAACAAAGATTCTTTGATGATTTCTAGCATTTTTCTCAAGTATTCGATGCTTAATTACTCAAAAATGAGTCCGTGTCTTCATTTCTTCCTAACAAGGCTCTGCTTTTCGTTGCCATGACTCTTTCACACTTAAAGATGTTGAAAACAGCATCTATGACCCCATCATTAACTATACTCACTGCCACAACCACAGATACACACCCTTGGGACTAGGAATCTGTTGAATTGCATTAAACAAAGAGTCTATGATGATTTCTAGCATTTCTCACAAGTATTTGATGCTTAATTACTCAAAAATGAGTCCGTGTCTTCATTTCTTCCTAACAAGGCTCCACTTTTCGTTGTAATGTCCCTTTCACACTTAAAGATCGTCAAAACAGCTTGTATGACCCTATCATTCACTATATTCACTGCCACAGCCACTGATATACACCCTTGGGACTACGAATCTGTTGAATTGCATTAAACAAAGAGTCTTTGATGATTTCTAGCATTTCTCACAAGTATTTGATGCTTAATTACTCAAAAATGAGTCCGTGTCTTCAATTCTTCCCAACAAGGCTCTACTTTTCGTTGTAATGACTCTTTCACACTTAAAGATGTTGAAAACAGCTTCTATGAACCCATCATTGACTATATTCACTGCCACAACCACAGATACACACCCTTGGGACTGGGAATCTATTTAGTTGCATTAAACAAAGAGTCTTTGCTGATTTCTAGCATTTCTCACAAGTATTTGATGCTTAATTACTCAAAAATGAGTCCGTGTCTTCATTTCCTCCAAACAAGGCTCCACATTTCGTTGTAATGACTCTTTCACTCTTAAAGATCCTCAAAACAACTTGTATGACCGTATCGTCCACTATATTCACTGCCACAACCACAGATATACACCCTTGGGACTAGGAATCTGTTGAATTGCTTTAAACAAAGATTCTTTGATGATTTCTAGCATTTTTCACAAGTATTTGATGCTTAATTACTCAAAAATGAGTCCGTGTCTTCATTTCTTCCTAACAAGGCTCTGCTTTTCGTTGTCATGACTCTTTCACACTTAAAGATGTTGAAAACAGCATCTATGACCCCATCATTAACTATACTCACTGCCACAACCACAGATACACACCCTTGGGACTAGGAATCTGTTGAATTGCATTAAACAAAGATTCTTTGATGATTTCTAGCATTTCTCACAAGTATTTGATGCTTAATTACTCAAAAATGAGTCCGTGTCTTCATTTCTTCCTAACAAGGCCCACATTTCGTTGTAATGACTCTTTCACTCTTAAAGATCCTCAAAACAACTTGTATGACCCTATCATTCACTATATTCACTGCCACAACCACATATATACACGCTTGGGACTAGGAATCCGTTGAATTGGATTAAACATAGAGTCGTTGATGATTTCTAGCATTTTTCAACAAGTATTGGATGCTTAATTACTCAAAAATGAGTCCGTGTCTTCATTTCTTCCTAACAAGGCTCTGCTTTTCGCTGTCATGACTCTTTCACACTTGAAGATGTTGAAAACAGCATCTATGACCCCATCATTAACTATACTCACTGCCACAACCACAGATACACACCCTTGGGACTAGGAATCTGTTGAATTGCATTAAACAAAGATTCTTTGATGATTTCTAGCATTTCTCACAAGTATTTGATGCTTAATTACTCAAAAATGAGTCCGTGTCTTCATTTCTTCCTAACAAGGCTCCACTTTTCGTTGTAATGTCCCTTTCACACTTAAAGATCGTCAAAACAGCTTGTGTGACCCTATCATTCACTATATTCACTGCCACAGCCACTGATATACACCCTTGGGACTACGAATCTGTTGAATTGCATTAAACAAAGAGTCTTTGATGATTTCTAGCATTTCTCACAAGTATTTGATGCTTAATTACTCAAAAATGAGTCCGTGTCTTCAATTCTTCCCAACAAGGCTCTACTTTTCGTTGTAATGACTCTTTCACACTTAAAGATGTTGAAAACAGCTTCTATGAACCCATCATTGACTATATTCACTGCCACAACCACAGATACACACCCTTGGGACTGGGAATCTATTTAGTTGCATTAAACAAAGAGTCTTTGCTGATTTCTAGCATTTCTCACAAGTATTTGATGCTTAATTACTCAAAAATGAGTCCGTGTCTTCATTTCCTCCAAACAAGGCTCCACATTTCGTTGTAATGACTCTTTCACTCTTAAGATCCTCAAAACAACTTGTATGACCGTATCGTCCACTATATTCACTGCCACAACCACAGATATACACCCTTGGGACTAGGAATCTGTTGAATTGCTTTAAACAAAGATTCTTTGATGATTTCTAGCATTTTTCACAAGTATTTGATGCTTAATTACTCAAAAATGAGTCCGTGTCTTCATTTCTTCCTAACAAGGCTCTGCTTTTCGTTGTCATGACTCTTTCACACTTAAAGATGTTGAAAACAGCATCTATGACCCCATCATTAACTATACTCACTGCCACAACCACAGATACACACCCTTGGGACTAGGAATCTGTTGAATTGCATTAAACAAAGATTCTTTGATGATTTCTAGCATTTCTCACAAGTATTTGATGCTTAATTACTCAAAAATGAGTCCGTGTCTTCATTTCTTCCTAACAAGGCCCACATTTCGTTGTAATGACTCTTTCACTCTTAAAGATCCTCAAAACAACTTGTATGACCCTATCATTCACTATATTCACTGCCACAACCACATATATACACGCTTGGGACTAGGAATCCGTTGAATTGGATTAAACATAGAGTCGTTGATGATTTCTAGCATTTTTCACAAGTATTGGATGCTTAATTACTCAAAAATGAGTCCGTGTCTTCATTTCTTCCTAACAAGGCTCTGCTTTTCGCTGTCATGACTCTTTCACACTTGAAGATGTTGAAAACAGCATCTATGACCCCATCATTAACTATACTCACTGCCACAACCACAGATACACACCCTTGGGACTAGGAATCTGTTGAATTGCATTAAACAAAGATTCTTTGATGATTTCTAGCATTTCTCACAAGTATTTGATGCTTAATTACTCAAAAATGAGTCCGTGTCTTCATTTCTTCCTAACAAGGCCCCACTTTTCGTTGTAAGGGCTCTTTCACTCTTAAAGATCCTCAAAACAACTTGTAGGACCCTATCAGTCACTATATTCACTGCCACAACCACATATATACACGCTTGGGACTAGGAATCCATTGAATTGGATTAAACATAGAGTCGTTGATGATTTCTAGCATTTCTCACAAGTATTTCATGCTTAATTACTCAAAAATGAGTCCGTGTCTTCATTTCGCTCCAACAAGGCTCTGCTTTGCGTTGTAATGACTCTTTCACACTTAAAGATGTTGAAAACAGCTTCTATGAACCCATCATTGACTATATTCACTGCCACAACCACAGATACACACCCTTGGGACTGGGAATCTATTTAGTTGCATTAAACAAAGAGTCTTTGCTGATTTCTAGCATTTCTGACAAGTATTTGATGCTTAATTACTCAAAAATGACTCCGTGTCTTCATTTCCTCCTAACAAGGCTCCACATTTCGTTCTAATGACTCTTTTACTCTTAAAGATCCTCAAAACAACTTGTATGACCCTATCCTCCACTATATTCACTGCCACAGCCACAGATATACACCCTTGGGACTAGGAATCTGTTGAATTGCTTTAAACAAATATTCTTTGATGATTTCTACCATTTTTCACAAGTATTTGATGCTTAATTACTCAAAAATGAGTCCGTGTCTTCATTTCTTCCTAACAAGGCTCTGCTTTTCGTTGTCATGACTCTTTCACACTTAAAGATGTTGAAAACAGCATCTATGACCCCATCATTAACTATACTCACTACCACAACCACAGATACACACCCTTGGGACTAGGAATCTGTTGAATTGCATTAAACAAAGATTCTTTGATGATTTCTAGCATTTCTCACAAGTATTTGATGCTTAATTACTCAAAATGAGTCCGTGTCTTCATTTCTTCCTAAAAAGGCCCCACTTTTCGTTGTAATGACTCTTTCACACTTAAAGATCCTCCAAACAACTTGTATGACCCTATCATTCACTATATTCACTGCCACAACCACAGATATACACCCTAGGGACTAGGAATCTGTTGAATTGCATTAAACGAAGAGTCTTTGATGATTTCTAGAATTTCTCACAAGTATTTCATGCTTAATTACTCAAAAATGAGTCTGTGTCGTCATTTCTTCCTAACAAGGCTCCACTTTTCGTTGTAATGTCCCTTTCACACCTAAAGATCTTCAAAACAGCTTGTATGACCCTATCATTCACTATATTCACTGCCACAACCACAGATATACACCCTAGGGACTAGGAATCTGTTGAATTGCATTAAACAAGAGTTCTTTGATAATTTCTAGCATTTTCTCGCAAGTATTTGATGCTTAATTACCCAAAAATGAGTCCGTGTCTTCTATTTCTTCCTAACAAGGCTCCACTTTTCGTTGTAATGACTCTTTCACACTTAAAGATGTTCAAAACAGCTTGTATGACCCATCATTCACTATATTCACTGCCACAACCACATATACACCCTTGGGACTAGGAATCTGTTGAATTGCATTAAACAAAGATTCTTTGATGATTTCTAGCATTTCTCACAAGTATTGATGCTTAATTNTAGGAATTTTGCCTCTTTAGGATTGCTATCTAAGCCTATAAATAGACACCCCTTGTAAGCTTTGGAAATCAGACAACTTTCAGTGAAATAGAAAGCAAGGGTTTCTCCTTCGGTTCTTTTGAGAACTAAAGAACTTATCAAGAGGTTTTCTTCTTGTGGCGTTCAAACCGACTTATCACTCCCAATTTCCTTCCTCTTCTGGAGTGTGGCGTCCATATCCATCTTGAATACCCTAGGTTCGTGTTCCTTCGAATTTTGGGTCTAGGGTTTGTGTTATTAAACCCTGATTTAGCTTTCCTGGTTGTTCTTTCATTCATTGTGTGTGTTGGGTCCCTAAGCCACGTCTTTTTGGGGTTTTCCGCATCAAAAACAGATTGTATGACCGTATCACTCACTATATTCACTTGCCACAACCACAGATATACACCCTTGGGACTAGGAATCTGTTGAATTGCATTAAACAAAGAGTCTTTGATGATTTCTAGCATTTCTCACAAGTATTTGATGCTGAATTACTCGAAAATGAGTCCGTGTCTTCAATTCTTCCCAACAAGGCTCTACTTTTCGTTGTAATGACTCTTTCACACTTAAAGATGTTGAAAACAGCTTCTATGAACCCATCATTGACTATATTCACTGCCACAACCACAGATACACACCCTTGGGACTGGGGAATCTATTTAGTTGCATTAAACAAAGAGTCTTTGCTGATTCTAGCATTTCTCACAAGTATTTGATGCCTAATTACTCAAAATGAGTCCGTGTCTTTATTTCCTCCAAACAAGGCTCCACATTTCGTTGTAATGACTCTTTCACTCTTAAAGATCCTCAAAACAACTTGTATGGACCGTATCATCTACTATATTCACTCCCACAGCCACAGATATACACCCTTGGGACTAGGAATCTGTTGAATTGCTTTAAACAAAGATTCTTTGATGATTTCTAGCATTTTTCTCAAGTATTCGATGCTTAATTACTCAAAAATGAGTCCGTGTCTTCATTTCTTCCTAACAAGGCTCTGCTTTTCGTTGCCATGACTCTTTCACACTTAAAGATGTTGAAAACAGCATCTATGACCCCATCATTAACTATACTCACTGCCACAACCACAGATACACACCCTTGGGACTAGGAATCTGTTGAATTGCATTAAACAAAGAGTCTATGATGATTTCTAGCATTTCTCACAAGTATTTGATGCTTAATTACTCAAAAATGAGTCCGTGTCTTCATTTCTTCCTAACAAGGCTCCACTTTTCGTTGTAATGTCCCTTTCACACTTAAAGATCGTCAAAACAGCTTGTATGACCCTATCATTCACTATATTCACTGCCACAGCCACTGATATACACCCTTGGGACTACGAATCTGTTGAATTGCATTAAACAAAGAGTCTTTGATGATTTCTAGCATTTCTCACAAGTATTTGATGCTTAATTACTCAAAAATGAGTCCGTGTCTTCAATTCTTCCCAACAAGGCTCTACTTTTCGTTGTAATGACTCTTTCACACTTAAAGATGTTGAAAACAGCTTCTATGAACCCATCATTGACTATATTCACTGCCACAACCACAGATACACACCCTTGGGACTGGGAATCTATTTAGTTGCATTAAACAAAGAGTCTTTGCTGATTTCTAGCATTTCTCACAAGTATTTGATGCTTAATTACTCAAAAATGAGTCCGTGTCTTCATTTCCTCCAAACAAGGCTCCACATTTCGTTGTAATGACTCTTTCACTCTTAAAGATCCTCAAAACAACTTGTATGACCGTATCGTCCACTATATTCACTGCCACAACCACAGATATACACCCTTGGGACTAGGAATCTGTTGAATTGCTTTAAACAAAGATTCTTTGATGATTTCTAGCATTTTTCACAAGTATTTGATGCTTAATTACTCAAAAATGAGTCCGTGTCTTCATTTCTTCCTAACAAGGCTCTGCTTTTCGTTGTCATGACTCTTTCACACTTAAAGATGTTGAAAACAGCATCTATGACCCCATCATTAACTATACTCACTGCCACAACCACAGATACACACCCTTGGGACTAGGAATCTGTTGAATTGCATTAAACAAAGATTCTTTGATGATTTCTAGCATTTCTCACAAGTATTTGATGCTTAATTACTCAAAAATGAGTCCGTGTCTTCATTTCTTCCTAACAAGGCCCACATTTCGTTGTAATGACTCTTTCACTCTTAAAGATCCTCAAAACAACTTGTATGACCCTATCATTCACTATATTCACTGCCACAACCACATATATACACGCTTGGGACTAGGAATCCGTTGAATTGGATTAAACATAGAGTCGTTGATGATTTCTAGCATTTTTCACAAGTATTGGATGCTTAATTACTCAAAAATGAGTCCGTGTCTTCATTTCTTCCTAACAAGGCTCTGCTTTTCGCTGTCATGACTCTTTCACACTTGAAGATGTTGAAAACAGCATCTATGACCCCATCATTAACTATACTCACTGCCACAACCACAGATACACACCCTTGGGACTAGGAATCTGTTGAATTGCATTAAACAAAGATTCTTTGATGATTTCTAGCATTTCTCACAAGTATTTGATGCTTAATTACTCAAAAATGAGTCCGTGTCTTCATTTCTTCCTAACAAGGCTCCACTTTTCGTTGTAATGTCCCTTTCACACTTAAAGATCGTCAAAACAGCTTGTGTGACCCTATCATTCACTATATTCACTGCCACAGCCACTGATATACACCCTTGGGACTACGAATCTGTTGAATTGCATTAAACAAAGAGTCTTTGATGATTTCTAGCATTTCTCACAAGTATTTGATGCTTAATTACTCAAAAATGAGTCCGTGTCTTCAATTCTTCCCAACAAGGCTCTACTTTTCGTTGTAATGACTCTTTCACACTTAAAGATGTTGAAAACAGCTTCTATGAACCCATCATTGACTATATTCACTGCCACAACCACAGATACACACCCTTGGGACTGGGAATCTATTTAGTTGCATTAAACAAAGAGTCTTTGCTGATTTCTAGCATTTCTCACAAGTATTTGATGCTTAATTACTCAAAAATGAGTCCGTGTCTTCATTTCCTCCAAACAAGGCTCCACATTTCGTTGTAATGACTCTTTCACTCTTAAAGATCCTCAAAACAACTTGTATGACCGTATCGTCCACTATATTCACTGCCACAACCACAGATATACACCCTTGGGACTAGGAATCTGTTGAATTGCTTTAAACAAAGATTCTTTGATGATTTCTAGCATTTTTCACAAGTATTTGATGCTTAATTACTCAAAAATGAGTCCGTGTCTTCATTTCTTCCTAACAAGGCTCTGCTTTTCGTTGTCATGACTCTTTCACACTTAAAGATGTTGAAAACAGCATCTATGACCCCATCATTAACTATACTCACTGCCACAACCACAGATACACACCCTTGGGACTAGGAATCTGTTGAATTGCATTAAACAAAGATTCTTTGATGATTTCTAGCATTTCTCACAAGTATTTGATGCTTAATTACTCAAAAATGAGTCCGTGTCTTCATTTCTTCCTAACAAGGCCCACATTTCGTTGTAATGACTCTTTCACTCTTAAAGATCCTCAAAACAACTTGTATGACCCTATCATTCACTATATTCACTGCCACAACCACATATATACACGCTTGGGACTAGGAATCCGTTGAATTGGATTAAACATAGAGTCGTTGATGATTTCTAGCATTTTTCACAAGTATTGGATGCTTAATTACTCAAAAATGAGTCCGTGTCTTCATTTCTTCCTAACAAGGCTCTGCTTTTCGCTGTCATGACTCTTTCACACTTGAAGATGTTGAAAACAGCATCTATGACCCCATCATTAACTATACTCACTGCCACAACCACAGATACACACCCTTGGGACTAGGAATCTGTTGAATTGCATTAAACAAAGATTCTTTGATGATTTCTAGCATTTCTCACAAGTATTTGATGCTTAATTACTCAAAAATGAGTCCGTGTCTTCATTTCTTCCTAACAAGGCCCCACTTTTCGTTGTAAGGGCTCTTTCACTCTTAAAGATCCTCAAAACAACTTGTAGGACCCTATCAGTCACTATATTCACTGCCACAACCACATATATACACGCTTGGGACTAGGAATCCATTGAATTGGATTAAACATAGAGTCGTTGATGATTTCTAGCATTTCTCACAAGTATTTCATGCTTAATTACTCAAAAATGAGTCCGTGTCTTCATTTCGCTCCAACAAGGCTCTGCTTTGCGTTGTAATGACTCTTTCACACTTAAAGATGTTGAAAACAGCTTCTATGAACCCATCATTGACTATATTCACTGCCACAACCACAGATACACACCCTTGGGACTGGGAATCTATTTAGTTGCATTAAACAAAGAGTCTTTGCTGATTTCTAGCATTTCTGACAAGTATTTGATGCTTAATTACTCAAAAATGACTCCGTGTCTTCATTTCCTCCTAACAAGGCTCCACATTTCGTTCTAATGACTCTTTTACTCTTAAAGATCCTCAAAACAACTTGTATGACCCTATCCTCCACTATATTCACTGCCACAGCCACAGATATACACCCTTGGGACTAGGAATCTGTTGAATTGCTTTAAACAAATATTCTTTGATGATTTCTACCATTTTTCACAAGTATTTGATGCTTAATTACTCAAAAATGAGTCCGTGTCTTCATTTCTTCCTAACAAGGCTCTGCTTTTCGTTGTCATGACTCTTTCACACTTAAAGATGTTGAAAACAGCATCTATGACCCCATCATTAACTATACTCACTACCACAACCACAGATACACACCCTTGGGACTAGGAATCTGTTGAATTGCATTAAACAAAGATTCTTTGATGATTTCTAGCATTTCTCACAAGTATTTGATGCTTAATTACTCAAAAATGAGTCCGTGTCTTCATTTCTTCCTAAAAAGGCCCCACTTTTCGTTGTAATGACTCTTTCACACTTAAAGATCCTCCAAACAACTTGTATGACCCTATCATTCACTATATTCACTGCCACAACCACAGATATACACCCTAGGGACTAGGAATCTGTTGAATTGCATTAAACGAAGAGTCTTTGATGATTTCTAGAATTTCTCACAAGTATTTCATGCTTAATTACTCAAAAATGAGTCTGTGTCGTCATTTCTTCCTAACAAGGCTCCACTTTTCGTTGTAATGTCCCTTTCACACCTAAAGATCTTCAAAACAGCTTGTATGACCCTATCATTCACTATATTCACTGCCACAACCACAGATATACACCCTAGGGACTAGGAATCTGTTGAATTGCATTAAACAAAGAGTCTTTGATAATTTCTAGCATTTCTCGCAAGTATTTGATGCTTAATTACCCAAAAATGAGTCCGTGTCTTCATTTCCTCCTAACAAGGCTCCACTTTTCGTTGCAATGACTCTTTCACACATAGAGAACCTCAAAACAGCTTGTATGACCCTATCATTCACTATATTCACTGCCACAACCACAGATATACACCCTTGGGACTAGGAATCTGTTGAATTGCCTTAAACAAAGATTCTTTGATGATTTCTAGCATTTCTCACAAGTATTTGACGCGTAATTACTCAAAAATGTGTCCGTGTCTTCATTTCTTCCTAACATGGCTCTGCGTTTCGTCGTGATGGCTCTCTCACACTTAAAGATGTTGAAAACAGCATCTATGACCCCATCATTAACTATATTCACTGCCACAACCACAGATACACACCCTTGGGACTAGGAATCTGTTGAATTGCATTAAACAAAGAGTCTTTGATGATTTCTAGCATTTCTCACAAGTATTTGATGCTTAATTACTCAAAAATGAGTCCGTGTCTTCATTTCTTCCTAACAAGGCTCCACATTTCGTTGTAATGACTCTTTCACTCTTAAAGATCCTCAAAACAACTTGTATGACCCTATCATCCACTATATTCACTGCCACAGTCACAGATATACACCCTTGGGACTAGGAATCTATTGAATTGCTTTAAACAAAGATTCTTTGATGATATCTAGCATTTTTCACAAGTATTTGATGCTTAATTACTCAAAAATGAGTCCGTGTCTTCATTTCTTCCTAACAAGGCTCTGCTTTTCGTTGCCATGACTCTTTCACACTTAAAGATGTTGAAAACAACATCTATGACCCCATCATTAACTATACTCACTGCCACAACCACAGATACACACCCTTGGGACTAGGATTCTGTTGAATTGCATTAAACAAAGATTCTTTGATGATTTCTAGCATTTCTCACAAGTATTTGATGCTTAATTACTCAAAAATGAGTCCGTGTCTTCATTTCTTCCTAACAAGGCCCCACTTTTTGTTGTAATGACTCTTTGACTCTTAAAGATCCTCAAAACAACTTGTATGACCCTATCATTCACTATATTCACTGCCACAACCACAGATATACTCGCTTGGGACTAGGAATCCGTTGAATTGCATTAAACATAGAGTCGTTGATGATTTCTAGCATTTCTCACAAGTATTTGATGCTTAATTTCTCAAAAATGAGTCCGTGTCTGCATTTCGTCCTAACAAGGCTCTGCTTTTCGTTGTAATGACTCTTTCACACTTAAAGATGTTGAAAACAGCTTCTATGACCCCATCATTGACTATATTCACTGCCAGAATGATGAGAACCATAGACATGAAGGGTGGAAGGCTTCAAAGGATGCAAAAAGTCCATTGCACATTCTAGAAGGCCCAATAACACGAGCTAGGGCTTCAATGGATGCAAGAGGTCCATTGCACATTCCAGAAGGCCGAGCTAGGGCCAGAAAGATTAAAGAAGCACTAAATGGGCTGATTGAGGATGCTCAGGCCAACCCAACTTCAAATGGTGCGAATTTAAACTTGGAAGAGAGTCCAGGCCATATTAATATCATTAGAGTAATTAAAGTGTTAGGAGTAATAATAGTAGTAACTCCAAATTAGGAGTTTATTTTCCATATAAAAATTTGTACCTAGATAGGAATTCCGCCTAAAGAAGGAATTGTCCTAACTAGGAATTTATGCCTCTTTAGGATTGCTATCTTAGCCTATAAATAGGCCACCCTTGTAAGCTTTGGAAATCAGACAATCAAGAAATCAGACAACTTTCTGTGAAATAGAAAGCAAGGGTTTCTCCTTCGGTTCTTTTGAGAACTAAAGAACTTATCAACAGGTTTTCTTCTTGTCGCGTTCAAACCGACTTATCACTCCCAATTCCTTCCTCTTCCGGAGTGTGGCGTCCATATCCATCTTGAATACCCTAGGTTCGTGTTCCTTCGAATATTGGGCCTAGGGTTTGTGTTATGAAACTCTGATTTAGCTTTCCTGGTTGTTCTTTGATTCATTGTGTGCGTTGGGTCCCTAAGCCACGTCTTTTTGGGGTTTTCCGCATCACACAACCACATATACACACCCTTGGAACTAGGAATCTGTTGAGTTGCATTAAACAAAGAGTCTTTGATGATTTCTAGCATTTCTCACAAGTATTTCATGGTTAATTACTCAAAAATGTGTCTGTGTCTTCATTTCTTCCTAACAAGGCTCCATTTTTCGTTGTAATCTCACCTTCACACTTAAAGATCTTCAAAACAGCTTGTATGACCCTATCATTCACTATATTCACTGCCACAGCCACAGATATACACCCTTGGGACTAGGAATCTGTTGAATTGCATTAAACAAAGAGTCTATGATGATTTCTAGCATTTCTCACAAGTATTTGATGCTTAATTACTCAAAAATGAGTCTGTGTCTTCATTTCTTCCTAACAAGGCTCCACTTTTCGTTGTAATGTCTCTTTCACACTTAAAGATCTTCAAAACAGCTTGTATGACCCTATCATTCACTATATTCACTGCCACAACCATAGATATACACCCTTGGGACTAGGAATCTGTTGAATTGCCTTAAACAAAGATTCTTTGATGATTTCTAGCATTTCTCACAAGTATTTGACGCTTAATTACTCAACAATGTGTCTGTGTCTTCATTTCTTCCTAACATGGCTGTGCTTTTCGTCGTGATGACTCTTTCACACTTAAAGATGTTGAAAACAGCATTTATGACCCCATCATTAACTATATTCACTGCCACAACCACAGATACACACCCTTGTGACTAGGAATCTGTTGAATTGCATTAAACAAAGAGTCTTTGATGATTTCTAGCATTTCTCACAAGTATTTGATGCCTAATTACTCAAAAATGGGTCTGTGTCTTCATTTCGTCCTAACAAGGCTCCACTTTTCGTTGTAATGACTCTTTCACTCTTAAAGATCCTCAAAACAACTTGTATGACCCTATCATCCACTATATTCACTGCCACAGCCACAGATATACACCCTTGGGACTAGGAATCTGTTCAATTGCATTAAACAAAGAGTCTATGATGATTTCTACCATTTCTCACAAGTATTTGACGCTTAATTACTCAAAAATGAGTCTGTGTCTTCATTTCCTCCGAACAAGGCTCCACTTTTCGTTGTAATGTCTCTTTCACACTTAAGGATCTCTAAAACAGCTTGTAGGACCCTATGATTCACTATATGCACTGCCACAGCCACAGATATACACCCTTGGGACTAGGAATCTGTTGACATGCATTAAACAAAGAGTCTTTGACGATTTCTAGCTTTTCTCACAAGTATTTGATGCTTAATTACTCACAAATGAGTCCGTGTCTTCATTTCCTCCTAACAAGGCTCTACTTTTCGTTGTAATCACTCTTTCACACTTAAAGATGTTGATAACAGCTTCTATGACCCCATCATTGACTATATTGACTGCCACAACCACATATATACACCCTTGGGACTAGGAATCTGTTGAATTGCATTAAAAAAAGAGTCTTTGATGATTTCTAGCATTTCTCACAAGTATTTGATGCTTAATTACTCAAAAATGGGTCCGTGTCTTCATTTCTTCCTAACAAGGCTCTGCTTTTCGTTGTCATGACTCTTTCACACTCAAAGATGTTGAAAACAGCTTCTATGACCCCATCATTGACTATATTCACTGCCACAACCACATATACACACCCTTGGGACTAGGAATTTGTTGAATTGCATTAAACAAAGAGTCTTTGACGATTTCTAGCATTTCTCACAAGTATTTGATGCTTAATTCCTCAAAAATGAGTCCGTGTCTTCATTTCGTCCTAACAAGGCTCCACTTTTCGTCGCAAAGACTCTTTCACACTTACAGATCCTCAAAACCGCTTGTATGACACTATCATTCACTATATTCACAGCCACAACCACAGATATACACTGTTGGGACTAGGAATCTGTTGACTTGCATTAAACAATGTGTCTTTGATGATTTCTACCATTTCTCACAAGTATTAGATGCTTAATTACACAAAAATGAGTCCGTGTCTTCATTTCGTCCTAACAAGCCTGTGCTTTTCGTGGTAAGGACTCTTTCACACTTAAAGATGTTGAAAACAGCTACTATGACCCCATCATTGACTATATTCACTGCCACAACCACATAAGCACACCCTTGGGACTAGGAATCTGTTGAATTGCATTAAACAAAGAGTCTATGATGATTTCTAGCATTTCTCACAAGTATTTGATGCTTAATTACTCAAAAATGAGTCTGTGTCTTCATTTCTTTTTAACAAGGCTCCACTTTTCGTTGTAATCTCTCTTTCACAATTAAAGATCTTCAAAACAGCTTGTATGACCCTATGATTCACTATATGCACTGCCACAGCCACAGATATACACCCTTGGGACTAGGCATCTGTTGACATGCATTAAACAAAGAGTCTTTAATGATTTCTAGCTTTTCTCACAAGTATTTGTTGCTTCATTACTCACAAATGAGTCCGTGTCTTCATTTCCTCCTAACAAGGCTCTACTTTTCGTTGTAATGACTCTTTCACACTTAAAGATGTTGAAAACAGCATCTATGACCCCATCATTGACTATATTGACTGCCACAACCACATATATACACCCTTGGGACTAGGAATCTGTTGAATTGCATTAAACAAAGAGACTTTGAGGATTTCTAGCATTTTTCGCAAGTATTTGATGCTTAATTACTCAAAAATGAGTCTGTGTCGTCATTTCTTCCTAACAAGGCTCCACTTTTCGTTGTAATGACTCTTTCACTCTTAAAGATCCTCAAAACTACTTGTATGACCCTATCATTCACTATATTCACTGCCACAACCACAGATATACACGCTTGGGACTAGGAATCCGTTGAATTGGATTAAACATAGAGTCGTTGATGATTTCTAGCATTTTTCACAAGTATTGGATGCTTAATTACTCAAAAATGAGTCCGTGTCTTCATTTCTTCCTAACAAGGCTCTGCTTTTCGCTGTAATGACTCTTTCACACTTAAAGATCCTCCAAACAGCTTGTATGGCCCTATCATTCACTATATTCACTGCCACAACCACAGATATACACCCTTGGGACTAGGAATCTGTTGAATTGCATTAAACAAAGAGTCTTTGATGATTTCTAGCATTTCTCACAAGTATTTGATGCTTAATAACTAAAAAATGATGCCGTGTCTTCAATTCCTCCTAACAAGGCTCTACCTTTCGTTGTAATGACTCTTTCACACTTAAAGATGTTGAAAACAGCTTCTATGACCCCATCATTGACTATATTGACTGCCACAACCACATATATACACCCTGGGGACTAGGAATCTGTTGAATTGCATTAAACAAAGAGTCTTTGATGATTTCTAGCATTTCTCACAAGTATTTGATGCTTAATAAGTAAAAAATGACGCCGTGTCATCAATTCCTCCTAACAAGGCCCTACCTTTCGTTGTAATGACTCTTTCACACTTAAAGATGTTGAAAACAGCTTCTATGACCCCATCATTGACTATATTGACTGCCACAACCACATATATACACCCTGGGGACTAGGAATCTGTTGAATTGCATTAAACAAAGAGTCTTTGATGATTTCTAGCATTTCTCACAAGTATTTGATGCTTAATAAGTAAAAAATGACGCCGTGTCTTCAATTCCTCCTAACAAGGCCCTACCTTTCGTTGTAATGACTCTTTCACACTTAAAGATGTTGAAAACAGCTTCTATGACCCCATCATTGACTATATTGACTGCCACAACCACATATATACACCCTGGGGACTAGGAATCTGTTGAATTGCATTAAACAAAGAGTCTTTGATGATTTCTAGCATTTCTCACAAGTATTTGATGCTTAATTACTCAAAAATGAGTCCGTGTCTTCATTTCCTCCTAACAAGGCTCTACTTTTCGTTGTAATGACTCCTTCGCACTTCAAGATGTTGAAAACACCTTCTATGACCGCATGATTGACTATATTCACTGCCACAACCACAGATACACTCCCTTGGGACTAGGAATCTGTTGAATTGCATTAAACAAAGAGTCTTTGATGATTTCTAGCAATTCTCACAAGTATTTGATGCTTAATTACTCAAAAATGAGTCTGTGTCTTCATTTCTTCCTAACAAGGCTCCACTTTTCGTTGTAATGTCTCTTTCACACTTAAAGATCTTCAAAACAGCTTGTATGACCCTATGTGATGAGAACCGTAGACATGAAGGGTGGAAGGCTTCAATGGATGCAAGAGGTCCATTACACATTCCAGAAGGCCCAATAACACGAGCTAGGGCCAGAAAGATTAAAGAAGCACCGAATGGGCTGATTCAGGACGCTTAGGCCAACCCAACTTCAAATGGTGCGAATTTACACTTGGAAGAGAGTCCAGGCCATATTAATATCATTAGAGTAATTAAAGTGTTAGGACTAATAATAGTAGTCACTCCAAATTAGGAGTTTATTTTCCATATAAGAATTTGTACCTAAATAGGAATTCCACCTAAATAAGGAATTGTCCTAACTAGGAATTTATACCTCTTTAGGATTGCTATCTTAGCCTATAAATAGGCACCCCCTTGTAAGCTTTGGAGATCAGACAATCAAGATATGAGACAACTTTCAGTGAAATAGAAAGCAAGGGTTTCTCCCTCGGTTCTTTTAAGAACTAAAGAACTTATCAAGAGGTTATCCTTCTTGTGGCGTTCAAATCGACTTATCACTCCCAATCCCTTTCTTTTCTGGAGTGTGGCGTCCATATCCTTCTTGAATACCCTAAGTTTGTGTTCCTTCGAATATTGGGTCTAGGGTTTGTGTTATTAACTCTGATTTAGCTTTCCTGGTTGTTCTTTGATTCATTGTGTGCGTTGGGTCCCTAAGCCACGTCTTTTTGGGGTTTTCCGCATCAGTTGGTATCAGAGCCCGGCTCTAAATCAGTTGGCTCTAAATCAAAAAATAAAAAAAAATAAAAAAATAATATGTCTTCGAAAGACAAAGGTGCTGCTCAGGAGGGAGCTGTTGACATGTCCTTCATGATCAAAGCTATGCAACAACAATTTGAGCACATGAATACCAGATTTGATGATATGAGAGAGAGGATGGAGGAGCAAGCTAATACAATATTAGCGTTGCAAAGGAGGTACGAAGAATATGAGACTTCTAAAGCAAAAAGGCAATTGAGACGTGCCTATGACCACGAAGGTGATGATTCTGTGCCATCATCAGAGGGTGAAAGTGATGGAGAGAAGTATCCGACTAATGGAGTAGCTCTCATCACAAGGCGAGCATTGAATGTCCAAGTGAAAGAACAAAAAGAGGGGCAACGAGATAACATCTTTCAAACGAGATGTCTCATCAAGGATAAGGTATGTAGTATGATTATTGATGGTGGGAGTTCCACTAATGTTGCTAGCACAACTATGGTTGAGAAGTTGAATTTACCTACTATGAAGCATCCTAAACCATATAAGTTTCAATGGTTGAATGAGAGTGGTGAAGTTAAAGTAGATAAGCAAGTGCTCGTGTCATTTTCTATTGGAAGGTATCACGATGAAGTTTTATGTGATGTTGTACCTATGCAAGCAGGCCATATTCTATTAGGAAGGCCATGGCAGTTTGACAGACGAGTTATGCACGATGGATTCAAGAATCGATATTCCTTTGTAATGAATGATAAACCTGTCACTCTTGTACCATTATCACCTCAACAAGCTTATGAGGATCAATTAAGGATTAAAAATGAGAGTGAACAGAAAAGAGAGATTGAAAAAAGAGAAAAGAGAGGAGAACACGTGAGAACACAGGAGAAAGAGAAGAAAACAGAAAGTTTCTATGCAAAAGAGAGTGATGTCAAAAGAGCATTCTGTGCCAAACAGCCTATGATCATACTTTTGTACAAGGAGACTTATTTTAACACTAACAAACTTGAACCATCTTTGCCTAGTACTATTGTTGTTCTATTGCAGGAATTTGAAGATGAATTCCATGATGATGT
Source organism: Bruguiera gymnorhiza (assembly GCA_020883675.1). Classification (NCBI taxonomy): domain Eukaryota; kingdom Viridiplantae; phylum Streptophyta; class Magnoliopsida; order Malpighiales; family Rhizophoraceae; genus Bruguiera; species Bruguiera gymnorhiza. The sequence continues at coordinate 471,814 of JAIRCJ010000136.1, read as the reverse complement.
CCCAAGTGGATTGCTACCTAAGAGAGGAATTGAGTATCAAATTGATTTCATCCTTGGTGCATCCATCCAAAATCGGCCAGCATATAAGAAGGAGACAAAGGAGCATAAAAGACAGGTTGAAGAACTTATTTTCAAAGGATATGTGAGGGAAAGCATGGGTCATTATGTAGTTCCTATCCTACTTGTACAAGGAAAGTTGAACAGAAGGCATGCCAAGTGGATCAAATTCATTCAGACCTTTCCCTACGTCACCAAGTATAAACAAGGTGATGATTCGAGGACGAATCTTTTTGAGGAAAGGGGGAATGATGAGAACCGTAGACATGAAGGGTGGAAGGCTTCAATGGATGCAAGAGGTCCATTACACATTCCAGAAGGCCCAATAACACGAGCTAGGGCCAGAAAGATTAAAGAAGCACCGAATGGGCTGATTCAGGACGCTTAGGCCAACCCAACTTCAAATGGTGCGAATTTACACTTGGAAGAGAGTCCAGGCCATATTAATATCATTAGAGTAATTAAAGTGTTAGGACTAATAATAGTAGTCACTCCAAATTAGGAGTTTATTTTCCATATAAGAATTTGTACCTAAATAGGAATTCCACCTAAATAAGGAATTGTCCTAACTAGGAATTTATACCTCTTTAGGATTGCTATCTTAGCCTATAAATAGGCACCCCCTTGTAAGCTTTGGAGATCAGACAATCAAGATATGAGACAACTTTCAGTGAAATAGAAAGCAAGGGTTTCTCCCTCGGTTCTTTTAAGAACTAAAGAACTTATCAAGAGGTTATCCTTCTTGTGGCGTTCAAATCGACTTATCACTCCCAATCCCTTTCTTTTCTGGAGTGTGGCGTCCATATCCTTCTTGAATACCCTAAGTTTGTGTTCCTTCGAATATTGGGTCTAGGGTTTGTGTTATTAACTCTGATTTAGCTTTCCTGGTTGTTCTTTGATTCATTGTGTGCGTTGGGTCCCTAAGCCACGTCTTTTTGGGGTTTTCCGCATCACTATGATTCACAATATTCACTGCCACAACCACAGATATACACCCTTGGGACTAGGAATCTATTGAAGTGCATTAAACAAAGAGTCTTTGATGATTTCTAGCATTTCTCACACGTATTTGATGCTTAATTACTCAAAAATGAGTTTGTGTCTTCATCTCTTCCTAACAAGGCTCTACTTTTCGTTGTAATGACTCTTTCACACTTAGAGATGCTCAAAACAGCTTGTATGACCCTATCATTCACTATATTCACTGCCACAACCACAGATATACGCCCTTGGGACTAGGAATCTGTTCAATTGCATTAAACAAAGATTCTTTGATGATTTCTAGCATTTCTCACAAGTATTTGATGCTTAATTACTCAAAAATGAGTCCGTGTCTTCATTTCTTCCTAACAAGGCGCTGCTTTTCGTTGTAATCACTCTTTCACACGTAAAAATCCAGAAAACAGCTTCTATGACTCCATCATTGACTATATTCACTGCCACAACCACATATACACGCCATTGGGACTAGGAATATGTTGAATTGCATTAAACAAAGAGTCTTTGATGATTTCTAGCACTTGTCACAAGTATTTGATGCTTAGTTACTCAAAAATGAGTCCGTGTCTTCATTTGCTCCTAACAAAGCTCCACTTTTCGTTGCAATGACTCTTTCACACTTAGAGATCCTCAAAACAGCTTGTATGACACTATCATTCACTATATTCACTGCCACAACCACAGATATACACCCATGGGACTGGGAATCTGTTGAATTGCATTAAACAAAGACTCTTTGATGATTTCTAGCATTTCTCACAAGTATTTGAGGCTTAATTACTCAAAAATGAGTCTGTGTCTTCATTTCTTTTTAACAAGGCTCCACTTTTCGTTGTAATCTCTCTTTCACAATGAAAGATCTTCAAAACAGCTTGTGTGACCCTATGATTCACTATATGCACTGCCACAGCCACAGATCTACACCCTTGGGACTAGGAATCTGTTGACATGCATTAAACAAAGAGTCTTTAATGATTTCTAGCTTTTCTCACAAGTATTTGTCGCTTCATTACTCACAAATGAGTCCGTGTCTTCATTTCCTCCTAACAAGGCTCTACTTTTCGTTGTAATGACTCTTTCACACTTAAAGATGTTGAAAACAGCTTCTATGACCCCATCATTGACTATATTGACTGCCACAACCACATATATACACCCTTGGGACTAGGAATCTGTTGAATTGCATTAAACAAAGAGTCTTTCATGATTTCTAGCATTTCTCACAAGTATTTGATACTTAATTATACAAAAATGAGTCCGCGTCTTTATTTCTTCCTAACAAGGCTCCACTTTTCATTGTAATGACTCTTTCACACTTAAAGATCCTCAAAACAGCTTGTATCGCCCTATCATTCACTATATTCACTGCCACAACCACAGATATACACCCTCGGGACTAGGAATCTGTTGAATTGCATTAAACAAAGAGTCTTTGATAATTTCTAGCATTTCTCACAAGTATTTGATGCTTAATAACTAAAAAATGACGCCGTGTCTTCAATTCCTCCTAACAAGGCTCTACCTTTCGTTGTAATGACTCTTTCACACTTAAAGATGTTGAAAACAGCTTCTATGACCCCATCATTGACTATATTGACTGCCACAACCACATATATACACCCTGGGGACTAGGAATCTGTTGAATTGCATTAAACAAAGAGTCTTTCATGATTTCTAGCATTTCTCACAAGTATTTGATGCTTAATAAGTAAAAAATGACGCCGTGTCATCAATTCCTCCTAACAAGGCCCTACCTTTCGTTGTAATGACTCTTTCACACTTAAAGATGTTGAAAACAGCTTCTATGACCCCATCATTGACTATATTCACTGCCACAACCACATATACAAACCTTTGGGACTAGGAATCTGTTGAATTGCATTAAACAAAGAGTCTTTGATGATTTCTAGCATTTCTCACAAGTATTTGATGCTTAATTACTCAAAAATGGGTCCGTGTCTTCATTTCTTCCTAACAAGGCTCTGCTTTTCGTTGTCATGACTCTTTCACACTCAAAGATGTTGAAAACAGCTTCTATGACCCCATCATTGACTATATTCACTGCCACAACCACATATACACACCCTTGGGACTAGGAATTTGTTGAATTGCATTAAACAAAGAGTCTTTGACGATTTCTAGCATTTCTCACAAGTATTTGATGCTTAATTCCTCAAAAATGAGTCCGTGTCTTCATTTCGTCCTAACAAGGCTCCACTTTTCGTCGCAAAGACTCTTTCACACTTACAGATCCTCAAAACCGCTTGTATGACACTATCATTCACTATATTCACAGCCACAACCACAGATATACACTGTTGGGACTAGGAATCTGTTGACTTGCATTAAACAATGTGTCTTTGATGATTTCTACCATTTCTCACAAGTATTAGATGCTTAATTACTCAAAAATGAGTCCGTGTCTTCATTTCGTCCTAACAAGCCTGTGCTTTTCGTTGTAAGGACTCTTTCACACTTAAAGATGTTGAAAACAGCTACTATGACACCATCATTGACTATATTCACTGCCACAACCACATAAGCACACCCTTGGGACTAGGAATCTGTTGAATTGCATTAAACAAAGAGTCTATGATGATTTCTAGCATTTCTCACAAGTATTTGATGCTTAATTACTCAAAAATGAGTCTGTGTCTTCATTTCTTTTTAACAAGGCTCCACTTTTCGTTGTAATCTCTCTTTCACGATTAAAGATCTTCAAAACAGCTTGTATGACCCTATGATTCACTATATGCACTGCCACAGCCACAGATATACACCCTTGGGACTAGGCATCTGTTGACATGCATTAAACAAAGAGTCTTTAATGATTTCTAGCTTTTCTCACAAGTATTTGTTGCTTCATTACTCACAAATGAGTCCGTGTCTTCATTTCCTCCTAACAAGGCTCTACTTTTCGTTGTAATGACTCTTTCACACTTAAAGATGTTGAAAACAGCTTCTATGACCCCATCATTGACTATATTGACTGCCACAACCACATATATACACCCTTGGGACTAGGAATCTGTTGAATTGCATTAAACAAAGAGACTTTGAGGATTTCTAGCATTTTTCGCAAGTATTTGATGCTTAATTACTCAAAAATGAGTCTGTGTCGTCATTTCTTCCTAACAAGGCTCCACTTTTCGTTGTAATGACTCTTTCATTCTTAAAGATCCTCAAAACTACTTGTATGACCCTATCATTCACTATATTCACTGCCACAACCACAGATATACACACTTGGGACTAGGAATCCGTTGAATTGGATTAAACATAGAGTCGTTGATGATTTCTAGCATTTTTCACAAGTATTGGATGCTTAAATACTCAAAAATGAGTCCGTGTCTTCATTTCTTCCTAACAAGGCTCTGCTTTTCGCTGTAATGACTCTTTCACACTTAAAGATCCTCCAAACAGCTTGTATGGCCCTATCATTCACTATATTCACTGCCACAACCACAGATATACACCCTTGGGACTAGGAATCTGTTGAATTGCATTAAACAAAGAGTCTTTGATGATTTCTAGCATTTCTCACAAGTATTGGATGCTTAATAACTAAAAAATGATGCCGTGTCTTCAATTCCTCCTAACAAGGCTCTACCTTTCGTTGTAATGACTCTTTCACACTTAAAGATGTTGAAAACAGCTTCTATGACCCCATCATTGACTATATTGACTGCCACAACCACATATATACACCCTGGGGACTAGGAATCTGTTGAATTGCATTAAACAAAGAGTCTTTGATGATTTCTAGCATTTCTCACAAGCATTTGATGCTTAATAAGTAAAAAATGACGCCGTGTCATCAATTCCTCCTAACAAGGCCCTACCTTTCGTTGTAATGACTCTTTCACACTTAAAGATGTTGAAAACAGCTTCTATGACCCCATCATTGACTATATTGACTGCCACAACCACATATATACACCCTGGGGACTAGGAATCTGTTGAATTGCATTAAACAAAGAGTCTTTGATGATTTCTAGCATTTCTCACAAGTATTTGATGCTTAATAAGTAAAAAATGACGCCGTGTCTTCAATTCCTCCTAACAAGGCCCTACCTTTCGTTGTAATGACTCTTTCACACTTAAAGATGTTGAAAACAGCTTCTATGACCCCATCATTGACTATATTGACTGCCACAACCACATATATACACCCTGGGGACTAGGAATCTGTTGAATTGCATTAAACAAAGAGTCTTTGATGATTTCTAGCATTTCTCACAAGTATTTGATGCTTAATTACTCAAAAATGAGTCCGTGTCTTCATTTCCTCCTAACAAGGCTCTACTTTTCGTTGTAATGACTCCTTCGCACTTCAAGATGTTGAAAACACCTTCTATGACCGCATGATTGACTATATTCACTGCCACAACCACAGATACACTCCCTTGGGACTAGGAATCTGTTGAATTGCATTAAACAAAGAGTCTTTGACGATTTCTAGCAATTCTCACAAGTATTTGATGCTTAATTACTCAAAAATGAGTCTGTGTCTTCATTTCTTCCTAACAAGGCTCCACTTTTCGTTGTAATGTCTCTTTCACACTTAAAGATCTTCAAAACAGCTTGTATGACCCTATGATTCACAATATTCACTGCCACAACCACAGATATACACCCTTGGGACTAGGAATCTATTGAAGTGCATTAAACAAAGAGTCTTTGATGATTTCTAGCATTTCTCACACGTATTTGATGCTTAATTACTCAAAAATGAGTTTGTGTCTTCATCTCTTCCTAACAAGGCTCTACTTTTCGTTGTAATGACTCTTTCACACTTAGAGATCCTCAAAACAGCTTGTATGACCCTATCATTCACTATATTCACTGCCACAACCACAGATATACGCCCTTGGGACTAGGAATCTGTTCAATTGCATTAAACAAAGATTCTTTGATGATTTCTAGCATTTCTCACAAGTATTTGATGCTTAATTACTCAAAAATGAGTCCGTGTCTTCATTTCTTCCTAACAAGGCGCTGCTTTTCGTTGTAATCACTCTTTCACACGTAAAAATCCAGAAAACAGCTTCTATGACTCCATCATTGACTATATTCACTGCCACAACCACATATACACGCCATTGGGACTAGGAATATGTTGAATTGCATTAAACAAAGAGTCTTTGATGATTTCTAGCACTTGTCACAAGTATTTGATGCTTAGTTACTCAAAAATGAGTCCGTGTCTTCATTTGCTCCTAACAAAGCTCCACTTTTCGTTGCAATGACTCTTTCACACTTAGAGATCCTCAAAACAGCTTGTATGACACTATCATTCACTATATTCACTGCCACAACCACAGATATACACCCATGGGACTGGGAATCTGTTGAATTGCATTAAACAAAGACTCTTTGATGATTTCTAGCATTTCTCACAAGTATTTGACGCTTAATTACTCAAAAATGAGTCTGTGTCTTCATTTCTTTTTAACAAGGCTCCACTTTTCGTTGTAATCTCTCTTTCACAATGAAAGATCTTCAAAACAGCTTGTGTGACCCTATGATTCACTATATGCACTGCCACAGCCACAGATCTACACCCTTGGGACTAGGAATCTGTTGACATGCATTAAACAAAGAGTCTTTAATGATTTCTAGCTTTTCTCACAAGTATTTGTCGCTTCATTACTCACAAATGAGTCCGTGTCTTCATTTCCTCCTAACAAGGCTCTACTTTTCGTTGTAATGACTCTTTCACACTTAAAGATGTTGAAAACAGCTTCTATGACCCCATCATTGACTATATTGACTGCCACAACCACATATATACACCCTTGGGACTAGGAATCTGTTGAATTGCATTAAACAAAGAGACTTTGATGATTTCTAGCATTTCTCACAAGTATTTCATACTTAATTACACAAAAATGAGTCCGCGTCTTTATTTCTTCCTAACAAGGCTCCACTTTTCATTGTAATGACTCTTTCACACTTAAAGATCCTCAAAACAGCTTGTATCGCCCTATCATTCACTATATTCACTGCCACAACCACAGATATACACCCTTGGGACTAGGAATCTGTTGAATTGCATTAAACAAAGAGTCTTTGATGATTTCTAGCATTTCTCACAAGTACTTGATGCTTAATAACTAAAAAATGACGCCGTGTCTTCAATTCCTCCTAACAAGGCTCTACCTTTCGTTGTAATGACTCTTTCACACTTAAAGATGTTGAAAACAGCTTCTATGACCCCATCATTGACTATATTGACTGCCACAACCACATATATACACCCTGGGGACTAGGAATCTGTTGAATTGCATTAAACCAAGAGTCTTTCATGATTTCTAGCATTTCTCACAAGTATTTGATGCTTAATAAGTAAAAAATGACGCCGTGTCATCAATTCCTCCTAACAAGGCCCTACCTTTCGTTGTAATGACTCTTTCACACTTAAAGATGTTGAAAACAGCTTCTATGACCCCATCATTGACTATATTGACTGCCACAACCACATATATACACCCTGGGGACTAGGAATCTGTTGAATTGCATTAAACAAAGAGTCTTTGATGATTTCTAGCATTTCTCACAAGTATTTGATGCTTAATTACTCAAAAATGGGTCTGTGTCTTCATTTCTTCCTAACAAGGCTCTGCTTTTCGTTGTCATGACTCTTTCACACTCAAAGATGTTGAAAACAGCTTCTATGACCCCATCATTGACTATATTCACTGCCACAACCACATATATACACCCTTGGGACTAGGAATCTGTTGAATTGCATTAAACAAAGAGACTTTGAGGATTTCTAGCATTTCTCACAAGTATTTCATGCTTAATAACTAAAAAATGACGCCGTGTCTTCAATTCCTCCTAACAAGGCTCTACCTTTCGTTGTAATGACTCTTTCACACTTAAAGATGTTGAAAACAGCTTCTATGACCCCATCATTGACTATATTGACTGCCACAACCACATATATACACCCTGGGGACTAGGAATCTGTTGAATTGCATTAAACAAAGAGTCTTTGATGATTTCTAGCATTTCTCACAAGTATTTGATGCTTAATAAGTAAAAAATGACGCCGTGTCATCAATTCCTCCTAACAAGGCCCTACCTTTCGTTGTAATGACTCTTTCACACTTAAAGATGTTGAAAACAGCTTCTATGACCCCATCATTGACTATATTGACTGCCACAACCACATATATACACCCTGGGGACTAGGAATCTGTTGAATTGCATTAAACAAAGAGTCTTTGATGATTTCTAGCATTTCTCACAAGTATTTGATGCTTAATAAGTAAAAAATGACGCCGTGTCATCAATTCCTCCTAACAAGGCCCTACCTTTCGTTGTAATGACTCTTTCACACTTGAAGATGTTGAAAACAGCTTCTATGACCCCATCATTGACTATATTGAGTGCCACAACCACATATATACACCCTAGGGACTAGGAATCTGTTGAATTGCATTAAACAAAGAGTCTTTGATGATTTCTAGCATTTCTCACAAGTATTTGATGCTTAATAAGTAAAAAATGACGCCGTGTCTTCAATTCCTCCTAACAAGGCCCTACCTTTCGTTGTAATGACTCTTTCACACTTAAAGATGTTGAAAACAGCTTCTATGACCCCATCATTGACTATATTGACTGCCACAACCACATATATACACCCTGGGGACTAGGAATCTGTTGAATTGCATTAAACAAAGAGTCTTTGATGATTTCTAGCATTTCTCACAAGTATTTGATGCTTAATTACTCAAAAATGAGTCCGTGTCTTCATTTCCTCCTAACAAGGCTCTACTTTTCGTTGTAATGACTCCTTCGCACTTCAAGATGTTGAAAACACCTTCTATGACCGCATGATTGACTATATTCACTGCCACAACCACAGATACACTCCCTTGGGACTAGGAATCTGTTGAATTGCATTAAACAAAGAGTCTTTAATGATTTCTAGCATTTCTCACAAGTATTTCATGCTTAATTACTCACAAATGAGTCCGTGTCTTCATTTCTTCCTAACAAGGATCTGCTTTTCGTTGTAATGACTCTTTCACAGTTAAAGATGTTGAAAACAGCTTCTATGACCACATCATTAACTATATTCACTGCCACAACCACATATATACACCCTTGGGACTAGGAATATCTTGAATTGCATTAAACAAAGAGTCTTTGATGATTTCTAGCATTTCTCACAAGTATTTGATGCTTAATAAGTAAAAAATGACGCCGTGTCATCAATTCCTCCTAACAAGGCCCTACCTTTCGTTGTAATGACTCTTTCACACTTGAAGATGTTGAAAACAGCTTCTATGACCCCATCATTGACTATATTGAGTGCCACAACCACATATATACACCCTAGGGACTAGGAATCTGTTGAATTGCATTAAACAAAGAGTCTTTGATGATTTCTAGCATTTCTCACAAGTATTTGATGCTTAATAAGTAAAAAATGACGCCGTGTCTTCAATTCCTCCTAACAAGGCCCTACCTTTCGTTGTAATGACTCTTTCACACTTAAAGATGTTGAAAACAGCTTCTATGACCCCATCATTGACTATATTGACTGCCACAACCACATATATACACCCTGGGGACTAGGAATCTGTTGAATTGCATTAAACAAAGAGTCTTTGATGATTTCTAGCATTTCTCACAAGTATTTGATGCTTAATTACTCAAAAATGAGTCCGTGTCTTCATTTCCTCCTAACAAGGCTCTACTTTTCGTTGTAATGACTCCTTCGCACTTCAAGATGTTGAAAACACCTTCTATGACCGCATGATTGACTATATTCACTGCCACAACCACAGATACACTCCCTTGGGACTAGGAATCTGTTGAATTGCATTAAACAAAGAGTCTTTAATGATTTCTAGCATTTCTCACAAGTATTTCATGCTTAATTACTCACAAATGAGTCCGTGTCTTCATTTCTTCCTAACAAGGATCTGCTTTTCGTTGTAATGACTCTTTCACAGTTAAAGATGTTGAAAACAGCTTCTATGACCACATCATTAACTATATTCACTGCCACAACCACATATATACACCCTTGGGACTAGGAATATCTTGAATTGCATTAAACAAAGAGTCTTTGATGATTTCTAGCATTTCTCACAAGTATTTGATGCTTAATAAGTAAAAAATGACGCCGTGTCATCAATTCCTCCTAACAAGGCCCTACCTTTCGTTGTAATGACTCTTTCACACTTGAAGATGTTGAAAACAGCTTCTATGACCCCATCATTGACTATATTGAGTGCCACAACCACATATATACACCCTAGGGACTAGGAATCTGTTGAATTGCATTAAACAAAGAGTCTTTGATGATTTCTAGCATTTCTCACAAGTATTTGATGCTTAATAAGTAAAAAATGACGCCGTGTCTTCAATTCCTCCTAACAAGGCCCTACCTTTCGTTGTAATGACTCTTTCACACTTAAAGATGTTGAAAACAGCTTCTATGACCCCATCATTGACTATATTGACTGCCACAACCACATATATACACCCTGGGGACTAGGAATCTGTTGAATTGCATTAAACAAAGAGTCTTTGATGATTTCTAGCATTTCTCACAAGTATTTGATGCTTAATTACTCAAAAATGAGTCCGTGTCTTCATTTCCTCCTAACAAGGCTCTACTTTTCGTTGTAATGACTCCTTCGCACTTCAAGAAGTTGAAAACACCTTCTATGACCGCATGATTGACTATATTCACTGCCACAACCACAGATACACTCCCTTGGGACTAGGAATCTGTTGAATTGCATTAAACAAAGAGTCTTTAATGATTTCTAGCATTTCTCACAAGTATTTCATGCTTAATTACTCACAAATGAGTCCGTGTCTTCATTTCTTCCTAACAAGGATCTGCTTTTCGTTGTAATGACTCTTTCACACTTAAAGATGTTGAAAACAGCTTCTATGACCACATCATTAACTATATTCACTGCCACAACCACATATATACACCCTTGGGACTAGGAATATCTTGAATTGCATTAAACAAAGAGTCTTTGATGATTTCTAGGATTTCTCACAAGTATTTGATGCTTAATTACTCAAAAATGAGTCTGTGTCTTCATTTCTTCCTAACAAGGCTCTGCTTTTCGTTGTAATGACTCTTTCACACTTAAAGATGTTGAAAACAGCTTCTATGACCCTATCAATCACTATATTCACTGCCACAGCCACAGATATACACACTTGGGACTCGGAATCTGTTGAATTGCATTAAACAAAGAGTCTATGATGATTTCTAGCATTTCTCACAAGTATTTGATGCTTAATTACTCAAAAATGACTCCGTGTCTTCATTTCTTCCTAACAAGGCTCTACTTTTCGTTGTAATGACTCCTTCGCACTTCAAGATGTTGAAAACACCTTCTATGACCGCATCATTGACTATATTCACTGCCACAACCACAGATACACTTCCTTGGGACTAGGAATAAGTTTAATTGCATTAAACAAAGTGTCTTTGATGATTTCTAGCATTTCTCACAAGTATTTGATGCTTAATTACTCAAAAATGGGTCTGTGTCTTAATTTCTTCCTAACAAGGCTCTGCTTTTTCGTTGTCATGACTCTTTCACACTCAAAGATGTTGAAAACAGCTTCTATGACCCCATCATTGACTATATTCACTGCCACAACCACATATATACACCCTTGGGACTAGGAATCTGTTGAATTGCATTAAACAAAGAGACTTTGAGGATTTCTAGCATTTCTCACAAGTATTCATGCTTAATAACTAAAAAAATGACGCCGTGTCTTCAATTCCTCCTAACAAGGCTCTACCTTCGTTGTAATGACTCTTTCACACTTAAAGATGTTGAAAACAGCTTCTATGACCCTATCATTCACTATATTCACTGCCACAGCCACAGATATACACCCTTGGGACTCGGAATCTGTTGAATTGCATTCAACAAAGAGTCTATGATGATTTCTAGCATTTCTCACAAGTATTTGATGCTTAATTACTCAAAAATGAGTTCGTGTCTTCATTTCTTCCTAACAAGGCTCTACTTTTCGGTTGTAATGACTCTTCGCACTTCAAGATGTTGAAAACACCTTCTATGACCGCATCATTGACTATATTCACTGCCACAACCACAGATATACACCCGTGGGACTACTAATCTGTTGAATGCATTAAACAAAGATCTTTGATGATTCTAGCATTTCTCACAGTATTGATGCTTAATTACTCAAAAATGAGTCCGTGCCATCATTTCTTCGTAAACAAGGCACTAATTTTTNGATGCTTAATTACTCAAAAATGAGTCTGTGTCTTCATTTCTTTTGAACAAGGTTCCACTTTTCATTGTAATGACAGTTTCACACCTAAAGAACTTTAAAACAGCTTGTATGACCCCATGATTCCCCATATTAACTACCACAACCACAGATATACACCCTTGCGACTAGGAATCTGTTGAATTGCCTTAAGCAAGGATTCTTTGATGATTTCTAGCATTTCTCATAAGTATTTGATGCTTAATTACTCAAAAATGAGTCCATGTCTTCATTTCTTCCAAACAAGGCACCACTTTTCGTTGTAATGACTCTTTCATACTTAAAGATCCTCAAAACAGCTTGTATGACCCGATCCTTCACTATATTCCCTGCCACAACCACAGATAAACACCCTTGGGACTAGGAATCTATTGAATTGCATTAAACAAAAAGTCTATGATGATTTCTTGCATTTCTCACAAGTATTTGATGCTTAATTACTCAAAAATGAGTCCTTGTCTTGCTTTCTTGCCAATGAGGCTCCACCTTTCGTTTTAATGACTCTTTCACACTTAAAGATGTTGAAAACAGCTTGTATGACCCCATCATTGACTATATTCACTCCCACAACCACAGATACCCACCCTTAGGACTAGGAATCTGTTGAATTGCATTAAACAAAGAGTCTTCGATGGTTTCTAGCATTTCACACAAGTATTTTATGCTTAATTACTCAAAAATGAGTCCGTGTCTTCATTTCTTGCGAACAAAGTTCCACTTTTCGTTGAAATGACTCTTTCACACTTAAAGATCCTCCAAACAGCTTGTATGACCCTATCCTTCACTATATTCCCTGCCACAACCTCAGATATACACCCTTGGGAATAGGAATCTGTTGAATTGCATTAATGAAAGTGTCTATAGTGATTTCTAGCATTTCTCACAAGTGTTTGATGCTTAATTACTCGAAAATCAGTCCTTGTCTTCCTTTCTTGCCAACGAGGCTCCACTTTTCGTTGTAATGACGCTTTCACACTTAAAGATGTTGAAAATAGCTTGTATGACCCCATCATTGACTATATTCACTGCCACAACCACCGTTACACACCCTTGGGACTAGGAATCTGTTGAATTGCATTAAACGGAGAGTCTTGGATGGTTTCTAGCATTTCTCACAAGTATTCAATGCTTAATTACGCAGAAATGAGTCCGTGTCTTCATTTCTTCCTAATAAGGCTCCACTTTTCGTTGTAATGACTCTTTCACACTTAAAGATGTTGAAAACAGCTTGTATGGCCCCATCATTGACTATATTCGCTGCCACAACCACAGATACACAGCCTTGGGACTAGGAATCTGTTGAATTGCATTAAACAAAGAGTCTTTGATGATTTCTAGCATTTCTCACAAGTATTTGATGCTTAATTACTCGAAAATGAGTCCTTGTCTTCCTTTCTTGCCAACAAGGCACCACTTTTCGTTGTTATGACTCTTTCACACTTAAAGACGTTCAAAACAGCTTGTATGACCCCATCATTGACTATATTCACTGCCAAAACCACAGATACACACCCTTGGGACTAGGAATCCGTTGAATTGCATTAAACAAAGAGTCTTTGATGATTTCCAGTATTTCTCACAAGTATGTGATGCTTAATTACTCAAAAAAGAGCGTGTGTCTTCATTTCTCTCTAACAAGGTTCCTCTTTTCGTTGTAATGACTCTTTCAGACTTAAAGATGTGGAAAACTGCGTGTGTGACCCCATCATTGACTATATTGTCTGCCACAACCACAGATACCTTTCCTTGGGACTAGGAATCTGTTGAATTGCATTAAACAAAGAGTCTTTGATGATTTCTACCATTTCTCACAAGTATTTGATGCTTAATTACTCAAAAATGAGTCTGTGTCTTCATTTCTTTGTAACAAGGCTCAACTTTTCATTCTACTGACTCTTTCACACTTAAAGATCATTAAGACGGCTTGTACGACCCTATCATTCACTATATTAACTGCCACAACCACAGATATACACCCTTGGGACTAGGAATCTGTTGAATTGCATTAATCAAAGAGTCTATGATGATTTCTAGCATTTCTCACAAGTATTTGAAGCTTAATTACTCAAAAATCAGTGCTTGTCTTCCTTTCTTGCCAACAAGGCTCCACTTTTCATTGTAATGCCTCTTTCACACTTAAAGATGTTGAAAATAGCTTGTATGACCCCATCATTGACTATATTCACTGCCACAACAACAGATACACATCAAAATGACTCCCTTGGGACAAAGAGTCTTTGACGATTTCTAGCATTTTTCACAAGTATTTGATGCTTAATTACACGAAAATAAGTCCTTGTCTTTCTTTCATGCCAACAAGGCTCCACTTTTCGTTGTTATGACTCTTTCACGTTTAAAGACGTTGAAAACAGCTTGTATGACCCCATCATTGACTATATTCACTGCCACAACCTCAGATACCCACCCTTGGGACTAGGAATCTGTTGAATTGGATTAAACAAAGAGTCTTTGATGATTTCTAGCATTTCTCACAAGTATTTGATGCTTAATTACTCAAAAATGTGTCTGTGTCCTCATTTCATTTGAACAAGGCTCCACTTTTCGTTGTTATGACTCTTTCACACTTAAAGATCTGCAAAACAGCTTGTATGACCCTATCATTCACTATATTCACTGCCACAACCACAGCTATACGCCCTTGTGACTAGGAATCTGTTGACTTCCTTTAAACAAAGAGTCTTTGATGATTTCTAGAATTTCTCACAAATATTTGATGCTTAATTACTCGAAAATGAGTCCGTGTCTTCATTTTTTTCGAACAAGGTTCCACTTTTCGTTGTATTGACTCTTTCACACTTAAAGAACATTAAAAGAGCTTGTATGACGCCATCATTCCCCATATTCACTGCCACAACCACAGATATACACCCTTGGGACTAGGAATCTGTTGAATTGCTTTAAGCAAAAAATCTTTGATGATTTCTAGCATTTCTCACAAGTATTTGATGCTTAATGACTCAAAAATGAGTCCCTGTCTTCCTTTCTTCCCAACAAGGCTCCACTTTTTGTTGTAATGACTCTTTCACACTTAAAGAACTTTAAAATAGCTTGTATGACCCCATCATTCCCCATATTCACTGCCACAACCACAGATATACACCCTTGGGACTAGGAATCTGTTGAATTGCATTACGCGAAGAGTCTTTGATGATTTCTAGCATTTCTCACAAGTGTTTGATGCTTCATTACCCAAAAATGAGTTCGTGTCTTCATTTCATCCAAACAAGGCACCACTTTACGTTGTAATGACTCTTCCACTCTTAAAGATCTTTAAAACAGCTTTTATGACCCCATCATTGACTATATTCACTACCACAACCACAGATACACTCCCTTGGGACTAGGAATCTTTTGAATTGCCTTAAGCAAAGAGTCTTTGATGATTTCTAGCATTTCACACAAGTATTTGATGCTTAATTACTCAAAAATGAGTCTGTGTCTTCATATCTACCAAACAAGGCACCACTTTTCGTTGTAATGACTCTTTAGGACTTAAAAATGTTGAAAACTGCTTCTGCGACCCCATCATTGACTATATTGTCTGCCACAACCACTTATACCCACCCTGGGGACTAGGAATCAGTTGAATTGCATTAAACAAAGAGTCTTTCATGATTTCTACCATTTCCCAGAAGTATTTGATGCTTAATTACTCAAAAATGAGTCTGTGTGTTCATTTCTTTCTAACAAGGCTCAACTTTTCGTTCTACTGACTCTTTCACACTTAAAGATCTTTAAGATAGCTTGTACGACCCTATCAATCACTATATTCCCTGCCACAACCACAGATATATACCTTTGGGACTAGGAATCTGTTGAATTGCTTTAAACAAAGAGTCTATGATGATTTCTAGCATTTCTCACATGTATTTGAAGCTTAATTACTCAAAAATCAGTCCTTGTCTTCCTTTCTTGCCAACAAGGCTCCACTTTTCGTTGTAATGAGTCTTTCACACTTAAAGAACTTTAAAATAGCTTGTATGACCCCATCATTCCCCATATTCACTGCCACAACCACAGATATACACCCTTGGGACTAGGAATCTGTTGAATTGCATTAAGCACAGAGTCTTTGATGATTTCTAGCATTTCTCACAAGTATTTGATGCTTAATTACTCCAAAAGGAGTCCGTGTCTTTATTTCTTCCAAACAACGCACCACTATTCATTGTAATGACTCTTTCTCACATAAAGATGTTGAAAACAGCTTGTATGTCCCCATAATTGACTATATTCACTGCCACAACCACAGATACACAACATTGGGACAAGGAATCTGTCGAATTGCATTAAACAAAGAGTTTGTGATGATTTCTAGCATTTCACCCTAGTATTTGATGCTTAATTACTCAAAAATGAGTTCTTGTCTTCATTTCCTCCTAAGAAGGCTCCACTTTTCGTTGTTATGACTCTTTCACACTGAAAGACGTTGAAAACAGCTTGTATGACCCCATCATTGACTATATTCACTGCCACAACCTCAGATACCCACCCTTGGGACTAGGAATCTGTTGAATTGCATTAAACAAAGAGTCTTTGATGATTTCTACCATTTCTCACAAGTATTTGATGCTTAATTACTAAAAAATGAGTTCGTGTCTTCGTTTCTTTCGAACAAGGTTCCACCTTTCATTGTAATGACTCTTTCACACTTAAAGATCCTCAAAAGAGCTTGTATGACCGTATCCTTCACTATATTCCCTGCCACAACCACAGATATACACCCTTGGGACTAAGAATCTGTTGAATTGCATTAACCAAAGAATCTTTGATGATTTCTAGCATTTCTCACAAGTATTTGAAGCTTAATTACTCAAAAATCAGTGCTTGTCTCCATTTCTTGCCAACAAGGCTCCACTTTTCGTTGTGATGCCTCTTTCACACTTAAAGACGTTGAAATAGCTTGTATGACCCCATCATTGACTATATCCACTGCCACAACAACAGATACAGACCCTTACGACTAGGAATCTGTTGAATTGCATTAAACAAAGAGTCTTTGATGATTTCTAGCATTTCAGAGAAGTATTTGAAGCTTAATTACTCAAAAATGGGTCCGTGTCTTCATTTCATCCTACCAAGGCTCCACTTTTCGTTGTAATGACTCTTTAAAGATCTTTACAACAACTTTTATGACCCCATCATTGACTATATTCACTGCCACAACCACAGATACACTCCCTTGGGACTAGGAATCTGTTGAATTGCATTAAACAAAGAGTCTTTGATGATTTCTAGCATTTCTCACAAGCATTTGATGCTTAATTACTCAAAAATGAGTCTGTGTCATCATTTCTTTCCAACAAGGCCCCACTTTTCGTTGTAATGACTCTTTCACACTTAAAGATCTTCAAAACAGCTTGTATGACCCTATCATTCACTATATTCACAGCCACAACCACAGATATATGCCCTTGGGACTAGGAATCTATTGAATTGCATTAAACAAAAGGTCTTTGATGATTTCTAGCATTTCTCACAAGTATTTGATGCTTAATTACTCAAAAATGAGTCCGTGTCCTCATTTCATCCTAACAAGGCTCTACTTTTCGTTGTAATGACTCTTTCACACTTAAAGATCTTTACAACAGGTTGTATGACCCCATCATTGACTATATTCCCTGCCACAACCACAGATATACCCCCTTGGGACTAGGAATCTGTTGAATGGCATTAAACAAAGAGTCTATGATGATTTCTAGCATTTCTCACAAGTATTTGATGCTGAATTACTCAAAAATGAGTCTGTGTCTTCATTTCTTTCGAACAATGTTCCACTTTTCATTGTAATGACTCTTTCACACTTAAAGAACTTTAAAAGAGCTTGTATTACCCCATGATTCCCCATATTCCCTAACACAACCACAGATATCCACCCTTGGGACTAGGATTCTGCTGAATTGCATGAAACAACGAGTGTATGATGATTTCTAGCATTTCTCAAAAGTATTTAAAGCTTAATTACTCAAAAATAAGTCCTTGTCTTCCTTTCCTGCCAACAAGGCTCCACTTTTCATTGTAATGCCTCTCTCACACTTGAAGATGTTGAAAATAGCTTGTATGACCCCATCATTGACTATATTCACTGCCACAACCACAGATACACACCCATGGCACTAGGAATCTGTTGAATTGCATTAAACAAAGAGTCTTCGATGATTTCTAGCATTTCTCACAAGTATTTGATGCTTAATTACTCAAAAATGAGTCCGTGTCTTCATTTCTTTCGAAGAAGGTTCCACTTTTTGTTGTAATGACTCTTTCACACTTAAAGATCCTCAAAACAGCTTGTATGACCCTATCCTTCATTATATTCCCAGCCACGACCACAGATATACACCCTTGGGCCTAGGAATCTGTTGAATTGCATTAAGCAAAGAGTCTTCGACGATTTCTTGCATTTCTCACATGTATTTGATGCTTAATTACTCAAAAATGAGTCCGTATCTTCATTTCTTCCAAACAAGGCACCACTTTTCGTTGTAATGACTCTTTGACACTTAAGGATGTTGAAAACAGCTTGTATGACCCCATCACTGACTATATTCACTGCCACAACCACAGATACACGCCCTTGGGACTAAGAATCCGTTGAATTGCTTTAAACAAAGAGTCTTTGATGATTTCTAGCATTTCTCACGAGTATTTGATGCTTAATTACTCAAAAATGAGTCCCTGTCTTCATTTAATCCTAACAAGGCTCCACTTTTCGTTGTAATGACTCTTTCTCACTTAAAGATGTTTAAAACAGCTTGTATGACCCCATCATTGACTATATTCACCGCGACAACCACAGATACACTCCCTTGGGACTAGAAATCTGTTGAATTGCATTAAACAAAGAGTCTTCGATGATTTCTAGCATTTCTCGCAAGTATTTGATGCTTAATTACTCCAAAATGAGTCGGTGTCTTCATTTCTTCCTAACAAGGCTCAACATTTCGTTGTAGTAACTCTGTCATACTTAAAGATCTTCAGGACACCTTGTATGACCATATCATTCACTATATTCCCTGCCACAGCCACAGATATACACCCTTGGGACTAGGAATCTGTTGAATTGCATGAAACAAAGAGTGTATGATGATTTCTAGCATTTCTCAAAAGTACTTGAAGCTTAAGTACTCAAAAATCAGTCGTTGTCTTCCTTTCTTGCGGACAAGGCTCCACTTTTCGTTGTAATGCCTCTTTCACACTTAAAGATGTTGAAAATAGCTTGTACAACCCCATCATTGACTATATTCACTGCCACAACCACAGATACACACCCTTGGGAGTAGGAATCTGTTGAATTGCATTAAACAAAGAGTCTATGATGATTTCTAGCATTTCTCACAAGTATTTGATGCTTAATTACTCAAAAATGAGTCCTTGTCTTGATTTCTTTTGAACAAGGCTCCACTTTTCGTTGTAATGACTCTTTGACACTTAGAGATCTGCAAAACAGCTTGTATGACCCCATCATTGAGTATATTCACTGCCACAACCACAGATACACATCCTTGGCACTAGGAATCTGTTGAATTGCATTAAACAAAGAGTCTTTGATGATTTCTAGCATTTCTCACAAGTATTTGATGCTTAATTACTCAAAAATGAGTCCGTGTCTTCATTTTTTCCTAACAAGGCTCCACTTTTCATTGTAAAGACTCTTTCACACTTAAAGATCTTTAAAACAGCTTGTATGACCCCATCATTCACTATATTCACTGCCACAACCACAGATACACTCCCTCGGGACTTGAAATCTGTTGAATTGCATTAAAAAAGAGTATTTGATGGTTTCTAGCATTTCTCACAAGTATTTGATGCTGAATTACTCAAAAATGAGTCCGTATCGTCATTTCGTTCGAACAAAGTTCGACTTTTCGTTATAATAACTCTTTCACACTTAAAGATTCTCAAAACAGCTTGTATGACCCTATCCTTCACTATATTCCCTGCCACAACGACAAATATACACCCTTGGAACTAGGAATCTGTTGAATTGCATTAAACAAAGAGTCTATGAAGATTTCTAGCATTTCTGAGAAGTATTTAATGCTTAATTACTCAAAAATGAGTCCTTGTCTTCCTTTCTTGCTAACAAGGCTCCACTTTTCGTTGTTATCACTCTTTCACACTTAAAGATGTTGAAAACAGCTTGTATGACCCCATCATTGACCATTTCTAGCATTTCTCACAACTATTTGATGCTTAATTACTCGAAAATGAGTCCGTGTCTTCATTTCTTTCTAACAAGGCTCAACTCTTCGTTCTACTGACTCTTTCACACTTAAAGATCTTTACAACAGCTTGTACAACCCTATCATTCACTATATTCCCTGCCACAACCACAGATATACACCCTTGCGACTAGGAATCTGTTGAATTCAATTAAACAAAAAGACTTTGACGATTTCTAGCATTTCTCACTACTATTTGATGCTTAATTACTCAAAAATGAGTCCATGTCTTCATTTCTTCCAAACAAGGCACCACTTTTCATTGTAATGGCTTTTTCACACTTAAAGATGTTGAAAACAGCTTGTATGTCCCCATCATTGACTATATTCACTGCCACAACCACATATACACACCCTTTGGACTAGGAATCTGTTGAATTGCATTAAACAAAGAGACTTTGACGATTTCTAGCATTTCTCACAAGTATTTGATGCTTAATTATTCAAAAATGAGTCCGTGTCTTGATTTCTTCCAAACAAGGCACCACTTTTCGTGGTAACGACTCTTTCACACTTAAAGATGTTGAAAACAGCTTGTACGACCCCATCATTGACTATATTCACTGCCACAACCACAGATACACACCCTTAGGACTAGGAATCTGTTGAATTGCATTAAACAAAGAGTCTTTGATGATTTCTAGCATTTCTCACAAGTATTTGATGCTTAATTACTCAAAAATGAGTCCGTGTCTTCATTTCCTCCTAACAAGGCTCCACTTTTCGTTGTAATGACTCTTTCACACTTAAAGATCTTTAAAACAGCTTGTATGACCGCATCATTGACTATATTCACTGCCACAACCACAGATACCCTCCCTTTGGACTAGGAATCTGTTGAATTGCATTAAACAAAGAGTCTTTGATGATTTCTAGCATTTCTCACAAATATTTGATGCTTAATTACTCGAAAATGAGTCCGTGTCTTCATTTCTTTCTAACAAGGCTCAACTCTTCGTTCTACTGACTCTTTCACACTTAAAGATCTTTAAAACAGCTTGTACAACCCTATCATTCACTATATTCCCTGCCACAACCACAGATATAGACCCTTGCGACTAGGAATCTGTTGAATTCAATTAAACAAAAAGACTTTGACGATTGCTAGCATTTCTCACTACTATTTGATGCTTAATTACTCAAAAATGAGTCCGTGTCTTCATTTCTTCCAAACAAGGCACCACTTTTCGTTGTAATGGCTTTTTCACACTTAAAGATGTTGAAAACAGCTTGTATGTCCCCATCATTGACTATATTCACTGCCACAACCACAGATACACACCCTTTGGACTAGGAATCTGTTGAATTGCATTAAAAAAATAGTCTTTGATGATTTCTAGCATTTCTCACAAGTATTTGATGCTTAATTACTCAAAAATGAGTCCGTGTCTTCATTTCTTCCTAATAAGGCTCCACTTTTCGTTGTAATGACTCTTCCACACTTAAAAATCTTTAAAACAGCTTGTATGACCCCATCATTGACTATATTCACTGCAACAACCACAGATACACTCCGTCGGGAGTAGGAATTTGTTGACTTGAATTAAACAAAGAGTCTTTCATGATTTCTAGCATTTCTTGCAAGTATTTGATGCTTAATTACTCAAAAATGCGTCTGTGTCTTCTTTTCATTCTAACAAGGCTTAACTTTTGGTTGTACTGACTCTTTCAAACATAAAGATCTTGAAGACAGCTTGTATGACCCTATCATTCATTATATTCACTGCCACAACCACAGATATACACCCTTGGGACTAGGAATCTGTTGAATGGCATTAAACAAAGAGTCTTTGATGATGTCTAGCATTTCTCACAAGTATTTGATGCTTAATTACTCAAAAATGAGTCTGTGTCTTCATTACTTTTGACCAAGGCTCCACTTTTGGTTGTACTGACTTTTTCACAATTGAAGATCTCAAAGACAGCTTGTATGACCCTATCATTCACTATATTCACTGCCACAACCACAGATATCTCCCCTTGGGACTAGGAATCTGTTGAATTGCTTTAAACAAAGAGTCATTGATGATTTCTAGCATTTTTCACATGTATTTGATGCTTAATTACTCAAAAATGAGTCCGTGTCTTCATTTCTTTCGAATAAGGTTCCACTTTTCGTTGTATTGACTCTTTCACAATTAAAGAACTTTAAAACAGCCTGTATGAGCCCATCATTCCCCATATTCACTGCCACAACCATAGATATACACCCTTGGGACTAGGAATCTGTTGAATTGCATTAAGCAAAGAGTCTTTGATGATTTCTAGCCTTTCTCCCAAGTATTTGATGCTTCATTACCCAGAAATGAGTCCATGTCTTCATTTCTTTCTAACAAGGCACGACTTTTCGTTGCAATGACACTTTCACACTTAAAGATGTTGAAAACAGCTTGTATGTCCCCATCATTGACTATATTCACTGCCACAACCACAGATACACACCCTTGGAACTAGGAATCTGTTGAATTGCATTAAACAAAGAGTCTTTTATGATTTCTAGCATTTCTCACAAGTTTTTGATTTTTAATTACTCAAAAATGAGTCCGTGTGTTCATTTCTTCCAAACAAGGTACCACCTTTCGTTGTAATCACTCTTTCACACTTAAAGATGTTGAAAACAGCTTGTATGACCCCATCATTGACTATATTCACTGCCACAACCACAGATACACACCCTTGGAACTAGGAATCTGTTGAATTGCATTAAACAAAGAGTCTTTGATGATTTCTAGCATTTCTCACAAGTATTTGATGCTTAATTACTCAAAAATGAGTCCGTGTCTTCATTTCTTCCTAACAAGGCTCCACTTTTCGTTGTAATGACTCTTCCACACTTAAAGAACTTTAAAACACCTTGTATGACCCCATCATTGACTATATTCACTGCCACAACCACAGATACCCTCCCTTGGGACTAGGAATCTGTTGAATTGCATTAAACAAAGAGTTTTTACTGATTTCTAGCATTTCTCACAAGTATTTGATGGTTAATTTCTCAAAAATCAGTCCGTATCTTCATTTGCTTCGAACAATGTTCCACTTTGCATGGTAATGACTCTTTCACATTTACAGAACTTTAAAACAGCTTCTATGGCCCCATCATTCCCCATATTCTGATAAGAGTTTGAACCCTAACTCCACCACAAAAGCTAGCTCAAGAATGGAGGGGTGATCCAACCCTTATAAACAGCCCAAAGACCCTCTCAGGAACTGATGTGGGACACATCATTCCCGACCCCTTTAAACTGCACGTCCCCGTGCTGCCTCATCGGCACGGTGGCAGGGAACCTTTGTACATGCGCCCACCAACCCTCTGAGGTTTGGCTCTGATACCAACTGATGCGGAAAACCCCAAAAAGACGTGGCTTAGGGACCCAACGCACACAATGAATCAAAGAACAACCAGGAAAGCTAAATCAGGGTTTAATAACACAAACCCTAGACCCAAAATTCGAAGGAACACGAACCTAGGGTATTCAAGATGGATATGGACGCCACACTCCAGAAGAGGAAGGAATTGGGAGTGATAAGTTGGTTTGAACGCCACAAGAAGAAAACCTCTTGATAAGTTCTTTAGTTCTCAAAAGAACCGAAGGAGAAACCCTTGCTTTCTATTTCACTGAAAGTTGTCTGATTTCTTGATTGTCTGATTTCCAAAGCTTACAAGGGGTGCCTATTTATAGGCTAAGATAGCAATCCTAAAGAGGCATAAATTCCTAGTTAGGACAATTCCTTATTTAGGCAGAATTCCTATCTAGGTACAAATTCTTATATGGAAAATAAACTCCTAATTTGGAGTGACTACTATTATTAGTCCTAACACTTTAATTACTCTAATGATATTAATAAGGCCTGGACTCTCTTCCAAGTTTAAATTTGCACCATTTGAAGCTGGGTTGGCCTGAGCATCCTGAATCAGCCCATTCAGTACTTCTTTAATCTTTCTGGCCCTAGCTCGTGTTATTGGGCCTTCTGGAATGTGCAATGGACCTCTTGCATCCATTGAAGCCTTCCACCCTTCATGTCTACGGTTCTCATCATATTCACTGCCACAACAACAGATATACACCCTTGGGAGTAGGAATCTATTGAATTGCATTAAGCAAAGAGTCTTTGACCTTTTCTAGCATTTCTCACAACTATTTGATGCTTAATTACTCGAAAATGAGTCCGTGTCTTCATTTCTTTCTAACAAGGCTCAACTCTTCGTTCTACTGACTCTTTCACACTTAAAGATCTTTAAAACAGCTTGTACAACCCTATCATTCACTATATTCCCTGCCACAACCACAGATATACACCCTTGCGACTAGGAATCTGTTGAATTCAATTAAACAAAAAGACTTTGATGATTTCTAGCATTTCTCACTACTATTTGATGCTTAATTACTCAAAAATGAGTCCGTATCTTGATTTTTTCGAAACAAGGCACCACTTTTCGTTGTAATGGCTTTTTCACACTTAAAGATGTTGAAAACAGCTTGTATGTCCCCATCATTGACTATATTCACTGCCACAACCACAGATGCACACCCTTGGGACTAGGAATATGTTGAATTGCATTAAGTAAAGAGTCTTTGATGATTTGTAGCATTTCTCACAAGTATTTGATGCTTAATTACTCAAAAATGAGTCCGTGTCTTCATTTCATCCTAACAAGGCTCCACTCTTCGTTGTAATGACTCTTTCATACTTAAATATCTTTAAAACAGCTTGTATGACCCCATCATTGACTATATTCATTGCAACAACCACAGATACACTCCCTTGGGAGTAGGAATTTGTTGAATTGCATTAAACAAAGAGTCTTTCATGATTTCTAGCATTTCTTGCAAGTATTTGATGCTTAATTACTCAAAAATGAGTCTGTGTCTTCTTTTCTTTCTAACAAGGCTCAACTTTTGGTTGTACTGACTCTTTCACACATAAAGATCTTGAAGACAGCTTGTATGACCCTATCATTCATTATGTTCACTGCCACAACCACAGATATACACCCTTGGGACTAGGAATCTGTTGAATGGCATTAAACAAAGAGTCTTTGATGATTTCTAGCATTTCTCACAAGTATTTGATGCTTAATTACTCAAAAATGAGTCTGTGTGATGAGAACTATAGACATGAAGGGTGGAAGGCTTCAATGGATGCAAGAGGTCGATTGCATATTCCAGAAGGCCCAATAACACAAGTTAGGGCCAGAAAGATTAAAGAAGTACTGAATGGGCTGATTCAGGATGCTCAGGCCAACCCAGCTTCAAATGGTGCGAATTTAAACTTGGAAGAGAGTCCAGGCCTTATTAATATCATTAGAGTAATTAAAGTGTTAGGACTAATAATAGTAGTCACTCCAAATTAGGAGTTTATTTTCCATGTAAGAATTTGTACCTAGATAGGAATTCTGCCTAAATAAGGAATTGTCCTAACTAGGAATTTATGCCTCTTTAGGATTGCTATCTTAGCCTATAAATAGGCACCCCTTGTAAGCTTTGGAAATCAGACAATCAAGAAATCAGACAACTTTGAGTGAAATAAACAGCAAGGGTTTTTCTCCCTCGGTTCTTTTAAGAACTAAAGAACTTATCAAGAGGTTTTCTTCTTGTGGCGTTCAAACCGACTTATCACTCCCAATTCCTTCCTCTTCTGGAGTGTGGCGTCCATATCCATCTTGAATACCCTAGGTTCGTGTTCCTTCGAATTTTGGGTCTAGGGTTTGTGTTATTAAACCCTGATTTAGCTTTCCTGGTTGTTCTTTGATTCATTGTGTGCATTGGGTCCCTAAGCCACGTCTTTTTGGGGTTTTCCGCATCACTGTGTCTTCATTTCTTTCGACCAAGGCTCCACTTTTGGTTGTACTGACTTTTTCACACCTGAACATCTCGAAGACAACTTGTATGACCCTATCATTCACTATATTCACTGCCACAACCACAGATATACACCCTTGGGACAAGGAATCTGTTGAATTGCATTAAACAAAGAGTCTTTGATGATTTCTAGGATTTCTCACAGGTATTTGATGCTTAATTACTCAAAAATGAGTTTGTGTCTTCATTTCTTTCGAACAAGGTGCCACTTCTCATTATAATAACTCTTCCACACTTAAATATCTTCAAAACAGCTTCTATGACTCTATCATTCACTATATTCACTGCCACAACCACAGATATACACCCTTGGGACTAGGAATCTGTTGAATTGCATTAAACAAAAAGTCTTTGATGATTTCTAGCATTTCTCACAACTATTTGATGCTTAATTACGGAAAAATGAGTCCCTGTCTTCATTTCTTCCAAACAAGGCACCACTTTTCGTTGTAATGACTCTTTCACACTTAAAGATGTTGAAAACTGCTTGTATGTCCCCATCATTGACTATATTCATTGCCACAACCACAGATACACACCCTTGGGACTAGGAATCTGATGAATTGCATTAAAGAAAGAGTCTTTGATGATTTCTAGCATTTCTCACAAGTATTTGACGCTTAATTACTAAAAAATGATTCCCTGTCTTCAATTCTTCCCAACAAGGCTCCACGTTTCGTTGTAATGACACTTTTCACACTTAAAGATCTTAACAACAGCTTGTATGACCGTATCATTCACTATATTCTCTACCACAACCACAGATATACACCCTTGGAACTAGGAATCTGTTGAATTGCTTTAAACAAAGAGTCTTTGATGATTTCTAGCATTTCTCACAAGTATTTGATGCTTCATTAGTCAAAAATGAGTTCGTGTTTTCATTTCTTTCGAACAAGGCTCCACTTTTCGTTGTAATGACTCTTTCACACTTCAAGATCTTCAAAACAGCTTGTATGACCCTACCATTCACTATATTCACTGCCACATCCACAGATATACACCCTTGGGACTAGGAATCTATTGAATTGCATTAAACAAAGATTCTTTGATGATTTCTAGCATTTCTCACAAGTTTTGATGCTTAACTACTCAAAAATGAGTCTGTGTCTTCATTTGTTTCGAATAAGGTTCCTCTTTTCGTTGTATTGACTCTTTCACAATTAAAGAACTTTAAAACAGCTTCTATGAGCCCATCATTCCCCATATTCACTGCCACAACCACAGATATACACCCTTGGGACTAGGAATCTGTTGAATTGCTTTAAGCAAAGAGTCTTTGATGATTTCTAGCGTTTCTCCCAACTATTTGATGCTTAATTACCCAGAAATGAGTCCGTGTCTTCATTTCTTTCTAAAAAGGCACGACTTTTCGTTGTAATGACTCTTTCACACTTAAAGATGTTGAAAACAGCTTGTATGTCCCCATCATTGACTATATCCACTGCCACAACCGGAGATACACTGCCTTGGAACTAGGAATTTGTTGAATTGCATTAAGCAAAGAGTCTTTGATGATTTCTAGCATTTCTCACAAGTTTTTGATGCTTAATTACGGAAAAATGAGTCCGTGTCTTCATTTCTTCCAAACAAGGTACCACTTTTCGTTGTAATGACTCTTTCACACTTAAAGATGATGAAAACAGCTTGTATGACCCCATCATTGACTATATTCACTGCCACAACCACAGATACACACCCCTGGGCCTAGGAATCTGTTGAATTGCATTAAACAAAGAGTCTTTGATGATTTCTAGCATTTCTCATAAGTATTTGATGCTTAATTACCCAAAAATGAGTCCGTGTCATCATTTCTTCCTAACAAGGCTCCACATTTCGTTGTAATGACTCTTTCACACTTAAAGATCTTTAAAACAGCTTGTATGACCCCATCATTGACTATATTCACTGCCACAACCGCAGATACAATCCCTTGGGACTAGGAATCTGTTGAATTGCATTAAACAATGAGTCTTTGATGATTTCTAGCATTTCTCACAAGCAATTGATGCTTAATTACTCAAAAATGAGTTCGTGTCTTCATTTCTTTTGAACAAGCCTCCACTTTTCGTTGTAATGACTCTTTCACACTTAAAGATCTTCAAAACAGCTCGTATGACCCTATCATTCACTATATTCACTGCCATAACCACAGATATACACCCTTGGGACTGGGAATCTGTTGAATTGCATTAAACAAAGATTGTTTGATGATTTCTAGCATTTCTCACAAGTATTTGATGCTTAATTACACAAAAATGAGTCCGTGTCTTCATTTCTTTCTAACAAGGTACCACTTTTCGTTGTAATGACTCTTTCACACTAAAAGATGTTGAAAACAGCTTGTATGTCCCCATCATTGACTATATTCACTGCCACAACCACAGATACACACCCTTGGGTGTAGGAATCTGTTGAATTGCATTAAACAAAGAATCTTTGATGATTTTTAGCATTTCTCACAGGTATTTGATGCTTAATTACTCAAAAATGAGTCTGTGCCTTCATTGCTTTCGAACAAGGTGCCACTTCTCATTGTAATAACTCTTCCACACTTAAATATCTTCAAAACAGCTTGTATGACTCTATCATTCACTATATTCACTGCCACAATCACAGATATACACCCTTGGGACTAGGAATCTGTTGAATTGCATTAAACAAAAAGTCTTTGATGATTTCTAGCTTTTCTCACAATTATTTGATGCTTCATTACTCAAAAATGAGTCCGTGTCTTCATTTTTTCCAAACAAGGCACCACTTTTCGTTGTAATGACTCTTTCACACTTAAAGATGTTGAAAACTGCTTGTATGTCCCCATCATTGACTATATTCACTACCACAACCACAGATACACACCCTTGGGACTAGGAATCTGTTGAATTGCATTAAAGAAAGTGTCTTTGATGATTTCTAGCATTTCTCACAAGTATTTGACGCTTAATTACCAAAAAATGATTCCCTGTCTTCATTTCTTCCCAACAAGGCTCCACGTTTCGTTGTAATGACACTTTTCACACTGAAAGATCTTAACAACAGCTTGTATGACCCTATCATTCACTATATTCACTGTCACAACCACAGATATACATGCTTGGGACTAGGAATCTGTTGAATTGCTTTAAACAAAGTGTCTTTGATGATTTCTCGCATTTCTCACAAGTATTTGATGCTTAATTAGTCAAAAATGAGTCTGTGTTTTCATTTCTTTCGAACAAGGCTCCACTTTTCGCTGTAATGACTCTTTCACACTTAAAGATCTTCAAAACAGCTTGTATGACCCTATCATTCACTATATTCACTGCCACAACCACAGATATACACCCTTGGGACTAGGAATCCGTTGGATTGCATTAAACAAAGATTCTTTGATGATTTGAAGCATTTCTCAAAAGTTTTTGATGCTTAATTACTCAAAAATGAGTCTGTGTCTTCATTTGTTTCGAATAAGGTTCCACTTTTCGTTGTATTGACTCTTTCACAATTAAAGAACTTTAAAACAGCTTCTATGAGCCCATCATTCCCCATATTCACTGCCACAACCACAGATATAAACCCTTGGGACTAGGAATCTGTTGAATTGCATTAAACAAAGAGTCTTTGATGATTTCTAGCATTTCTCACAAGTATTTGATGCTTAATTACACAAAAATGAGCCCGTGTCTTCATTTGTTTCTAACAAGGCTCCACTTTTCGTTGTAATGACTCTTTCACACTTAAAGATGTTGAAAACAGCTTGTATGTCCCCATCATTGACTATATTCACGGCCACAACCACAGATACACACCCTTGGGACTAGGAATATGTTGAATTGCATTAAATAAAGATTCTTTGATGATTTCTAGCATTTCTCACAAGTATTTGATGCTTAATTACTAAAAAATGAGTCTATGTCTTCGTTTCTTTCAAACAAGGTTCCACTTCTCGTTGTAATGACTCTTTCACACTTAAATATATTCAAAACAGCATGCATGACCCTGCCATTGACCATATTCACGGCCACAACCACAAATATACACCCTTGGGACTAGGAATCTGTTGAATTGCATTAAACAAAAAGTCTTTGATGATTTCTAGCATTTCTCACAAGTATTTGATGCTTAATTACACACAAATGAGTCTATGTCTTCATTTCTTTCTAACAAGGCACCACTTTTCGTTGTAATGACTCTTTCACTATTAAAGATGTTGAAAACAGCTTGTATGTCCCCACCATTGACTATATTCACTGGCAAAACCACAGATACACCCCCTTGGGACTAAGAATCTGTTGAATTGCATTAAACAAAGAGTCTTTGATGATTTCTGGCAATTCTCACAGGTATTCGATGCTTAATTACCCAAAAATGAGTCCGTGTCTTCATTTCTTTCAAACAAGGTTCCACTTTTCGTTTTAATGACTCTTTCACACTTAAAGAACTTTAAAACAGCTTGTATGACCCCATCATTCCGCATATTCACTGCCACAACCACAGATACACACCCTTGGGGCTAAGAATCTTTTGAATTGCATTAAACAAAGAGTCTTTGATGATTTCTAGCATTTCTCACAACTATTTGATGCTTAATTACTCAAAAATGAGTCTGTGTCTTCATTTCTTTCGAACAAGGTTCCACTTCTCGTTGTAATGAATCTTTCACACTTAAATATCTTCAAAACAGCTTGTATGACCCTATCATTCACTATATTCACTGCCACAAGCACAGATATACACCCTTGGGACTGGGAATCTGTTGAATTGCATTAAACAAAAAGTCTTTGATGATTTCTAGCATTTTTCACAACTATTTGATGCTTAATTACTCAAAAATGAGTCCGTGTCTTCATTTCTTCCAAACAAGGCACCACTTTTCGTTGTAATGACTCTTTCACTTTTAAAGATGTTGAAAACTACTTGTATGTCCCCATAATTGACTATATTCACTGCCATAACCACAGATAGACACCCTTGGGACTAGGAATCTGTTGAATTGCATTAAAAAAAGAGTCTTTGATGATTTCTAGCATTTCTCACAAGTATTGGATGCTTAATTACACACAAATGAGTCTGTGTCTTCATTTCTTTCTAACAAGGCATCACTTTTCGTTGTAATGACTCTTTCACACTTAAAGATGTTGAAAATAGCTTGTATGTCTCCATCATTTACTATATTCAGTGCCACAACCACAGATACACTCCCTTTGGACTAGGAATTTGTTGAATTGCATTAAACAAAGAGTCTTTGATGATTTCTACCATTTCTCACAAGTATTTGATGCTTAATTACTCAAAAATGAGTCCATGTCTTCATTTCTTCCAAACAAGGCACCACTTTTCGTTGTAATGACTCTTTCACACTTAAGGATGTTGAAAACAGCTTGTATGTCCCCATCATTGGCTATATTCGCGGCCACAACCACAGATACACACCCTTGGGGCTAAGAATCTGTTGAATTGCATTAAACAAAGAGTCTTTGATGATTTCTAGCATTTCTCACAACTATTTGATGCTTAATTACTCAAAAATGGGTCTGTGTCTTCATTTCTTTCGAACAAGGTTCCACTTCTCGTTGTAATGACTCTTTCACACTTAAATATCTTCAAAACAGCTTGTATGACGCTATCATTCACCATCTTCACTGCCACAACCACAGACATACACCCTTGGGACTAGGAATCTGTTGAATTGCATTAAACAAAAACTCTTCGATGATTTCTAGCATTTCTCACAAGTATTTGATGCTTAATAACTCAAAAATGAGTCTGTGTCTTCATTTCTTTCGAACAAGTTTCCATTTTTCGTTGTAATGACTCTTTCACACTTAAATAACATTAAAACAGCTTGTATGACCCCATCATTCCCCATAGGCACTGCCATAACCACAGATATACACCCTTGGGACTAGGAATCTATTGAATTGCATTAAGCAAAGAGTCTGTGATGATTTCTAGCATTTCTCTCAAGTATTTGATGCTTAATTACTCAAAAATGAGTCCGTGTCATCATTTCTTTCTAACAAGGCTACACTTTTCGTTGTACTGACTCTTTCACACTTAAAGATCTTTAAAAAGGCTTGCTTGACCCCATCATTCACTATATTCACTGCCACAACGACAGATATAGACCCTTGGGAGTAGGAATCTATTGCATTCCATTAAACAAAGAGTCTTTGATGATTTCTATCATTTCTCACAAGTATTTGATGCTTAATTACTCAAAAATGAGCCCCTGTCTTCCTTTCTTCCCAACAAGCCACGACATTTCATTGTAATGACTCTTTCACACGTAAAGATGTTGAAAACATCTTGTATGACCCCATCATTCACTATATTTACTGCAACAACCACAAATATACACCCTTGGGAGTAGGAATCCGTTGAAATGCTGTAAAAAAAGAGCCTTTGATGATTTTTGGCTTTTCTCACAAGTATTTGATTCTTAATTACTCAAAAATGAGTCCCTGTCTTCCTTTCTTCCCGACAAGGCTCCTCTTTTCGTTGTAATGACTCCTTCACACTTAAAGATTTTGAAAACGGCTTGTATGACGCCATCATTCACTATTTTTACTGCAACAACCACATATATACACCCTTGGGACTAGGAATCTGTTGAAATGCATGAAAAAAAAGAGTCTTTGAAGATTTCTAACATTTCTCACAAGTATTTGATACTTAATTACACACAAATGAGTCTGTGTCTTCATTTCTTTCAAACAACGTTCCACTTTTCGTTGTAATGACTCTTTCAGACTTAAAGAACTTTAAAACAGCTTGTATGACCCCATCATTCCGCATATTCACTGCCACAACCACAGATATACACCCTTGGGACTAGGAATCTGTTGAATTGCATTAATAAAAGAGTCTTTGATGATTTCTAGCATTTCTCACAAGTATTTGATGCTTAATTACACACAAATGAGTCCGTGTCTTCATTTCTTTCTAACAAGGCACCACCTTTGTTTGTAATGACTCTTTCACACTTAAAGATGTTGAAAACAGCTTGTATGTCCCCATCATTGACTATATTCACTGCCACAACCACAGATACACTCCCTTCGGACTAGGAATTTGTTGAATTGCATTAAACAA
Source organism: Bruguiera gymnorhiza (assembly GCA_020883675.1). Classification (NCBI taxonomy): domain Eukaryota; kingdom Viridiplantae; phylum Streptophyta; class Magnoliopsida; order Malpighiales; family Rhizophoraceae; genus Bruguiera; species Bruguiera gymnorhiza. The sequence goes on along the minus strand of JAIRCJ010000136.1, from coordinate 438,270 downwards.
AGAGTCTTTGATGATTTCTAGCATTTCTCACAAGTATTTGATGCTTAATTACTCAAATATGAGTCTGTGTCTTCATTTCTTCCAAACAACGCACCACCTTTTGTTGTAATGACTCTTTCACACTTAAGGATGTTGAAAACGGCTTGTATGTCCCCATCATTGGCTATATTCGCGGCCACAACCACAGATACACACGCTTGGGGCTAAGAATCTTTTGAATTGCATTAAACAAAGAGTGTTTGATGATTTCTAGCATTTCTCACAACTATTTGATGCTTAATTACTCAAAAATGAGTCTGTGTTTTCATTTCCTTCGAACAAGGTTCCACTTCTCGTTGTAATCACTCTTTCACACTTAAATATCTTCAAAACAGCTTGTATGACCCTATCATTCACTATATTCACTGCCACAACCACAGATATACACCCTTGGGACTAGGAATCTATTGAATTGCATTAAACAAAGAGTCTTTGATGATTTCTAGCGTTCCTCACAACTATTTGATGCTTAATTACTCAAAAATGAGTCCGTGTCTTCATTTCTTCCAAACAAGGCACCACTTTTCGTTGTAATGACTCTTTCACTCTTAAAGATGTTGAAAACTGGTTGTATGTCCCCATCATTGACTATATTCACTGCCACAACCACAGATACACACCCTTGGGACTAGGAATCTGTTGAATTGCATTAAAAAAAGAGTCTTTGATGATTTCTAGCATTTCTCACAAGTATTTGATGCTTAATTACACACAAATGAGTCTATGTCTTCATTTCTTTCTAACAAGGCACCACTTTTCGTTGTAATGACTCTTTCACACTTAAAGATGTTGAAAACAGCTTGTATGTCCCCATCATTGACTATATTCACAGCCACAACGACAGATACACTCCCTTCGGACTAGGAATTTGTTGAATTGCATTAAACAATGAGTCTTTGATGATTTCTAGCATTTCTCACAAGTATTTGATGCTTAATTACTCAAAAATGAGTTTGTGTCTTCATTTCTTCCAAACAAGGCACCACTTTTCGTTGTAATGACTCTTTCACTCTTATAGATGTTGAAAACTGCTTGTATGTCCCCATCATTGACTATATTCACTGCCACAACCACAGATACGCACCCTTGGGACTAGGAATCTGTTGAATTGCATTAAAAAAATAGTCTTTGATGATTTCTAGCATTTCTCACAAGTATTTGATGCTTAATTACACATAAATGAGTCTGTGTCTTCATTTCTTTCTAACAAGGCACCGCTTTTCGTTGTAATGACTCTTTCACACTTAAAGATGTTGAAAACAGCTTGTATGTCCCCATCATTGACTATATTCACTGCCACAACCACAGATACACTCCCTTCGGACTAGGAATTTGTTGAATTGCATTAAACAAAGTGTCTTTGATGATTTCTAGCATTTCTCACAAGTATTTGATGCTTAATTACTCAAAAATGAGTCTGTGTCTTCATTTCTTTCAAACAAGGCACCACTTTTCGTTGTAATGACTCTTTCACACTTAAGGATGTTGAAAACGGCTTGTATGTCCCCATCATTGGCTATATTCGCGGCCACAACCACAGATACACACCCTTGGGGCTAAGAATCTTTTGAATTGCATTAAACAAAGAGTCTTTGATGATTTCTAGCATTTCTCACAACTATTTGATGCTTAATTACTCAAAAATGAGTCTGTGTCTTCATTTCTTTCGAACAAGGTTCCACTTCTCGTTGTAATGACTCTTTCACACTTAAATATCTTCAAAACAGCTTGTATGACCCTATCATTCACCATCTTCACTGCCACAACCACAGACATACACCCTTGGGACTAGGAATCTGTTGAATTGCATTAAACAAAGAGTGTTTGATGATTTCTTGCATTTCTCACAAGTATTTGATGCTTAATTATTCAAAATTGAGTCTGTGTCTTCATTTCTTTCTAACAAGGCTCAAGTTTTCTTTGTACTGACTCTTTCACACTTAAAGATCTTTAAGACAGCTTGTATAACCCCATCATTCCCCATATGCACTGCCACAACCACAGATATACACCCTTGGGACTAGGAATCTGTTTAATTGCATTAAACAAAGTGTCTTTGATGATTTCTAGCATTTCTTAAAAGTATTTGATGCATAATTACTCAAAAATGAGTATGTGTCTTCATTTCTTTCTAACAAGTCTCAACTTTTTGTTGTATTGACTCTTTCACACTTAAAGATCTTTAAGACAACTTGTATGAGCCCATCATTCGCTATATTTGATGAGAATCGTGGAGATGATGGGTTGAAGGCTTCGATAGATGCAAGAGGTCCATTGCGCAATCCAGAAGACCCAATAACACAAGCTTGAGTTTCAATTGATGCAAGAGGTCCATTGCACATTCCAGAAGGCCCAATATCACAAGCTTGAGCTTCAATGGATGCAAGAGGTTCATTGCGCATTCCAGATGGTCCAATAACACGAGCTAGGGCCAGAAAGATTAATGAAGCACTAATGGGCTGATTCAGGGCATTCAGGCCAACCAAGCTTTAAATGGTGCGAATTCAAGTTTTAAAGAGAGCCTAGGCCTAATTAATATAATTGGACTACTTAATGGGTCAAACTAAGTGATAGCATTCACTCCTAAATTGGAGTTCATTGTATGTGCTGGAATTTGTCCGAAATTACTCCAAAATAAAGATTTCTCCTAATTAGGAATTTTGCCTCTTTAGGATTGCTATCTAAGCCTATAAATAGGCGCCCCTTGTAAGCTTTGGAAATTAGACAACTTGGAGTGAAATAGAAAGCAAGGGTTTTTCTCCCTCGGTTCTTTTAAGATCTAAAGAACTTATCAAGAGGTAATTCTTCTTGTGGCGTTCAAATCGACTTAGCACTCCAAATTCCTTTCTTTTCTAGAGTGTGGCGTTCATATCCATCTTGAATACCTTAGGTTCGTGTTCCTTCAAATATTGGGTCTAGGGTTTGTGTTATTAAACTCTGATTTAGCTTTCTTGGATGTTCTTTGATTCATTGTGTCCGTTGGGTCCCTAAGCCACGTCCTTTTAGGGTTTTTCGCATCAGGATCATTCTTACCTTGGAATGGAGGAATTGTCATTTTAATACTGCCCAAATTATGGTCATAGGTGCCTTCCCTCCCAAATTCTCTTCGATCCCTTCTATTGTTAGCAGTTTGGACCACAGTAGTTTGATCATCAATTTCATCATCTTCTACATCATCTTCATGGTCATAGGCACGTCTCAACTGCCTTCTTGCTTTAGGAGCCTCCTACTCCCCATGCCTCCTTTGCAACTCTGCTATAGTATTAGATTGCTCCTCCATCCTCTCCCTCATATCATCAAATCTGGTTTTCATATGCTTAAATTGTTGTTGCATAGCTTTGATCATGAAAGACACATCACCAGCTCCCTCCTGAGCTGCACCTTTGTCTTTGGATGTCATAGTATTACTTCTACACAAAATAATAAGATACCTTACAGAGCACTCCCTCACGTGTTTCACTCAAAAGAAGGTGTCACACTCCCTCGTGTTTACACTCTTTATGGCTTTTTCTTTATATGAACTTTCACTCTTGCCTTTTACCACTCCGATTTCTCCTTTCAGCTCTATAAAGAACTAAACAAGGTAAATCAAGAGTATTGATTTTAAACAGAATAAGATAAATGGCGTAGAATTGAGCAAATTGGAGAACAAGGAATCAAAAAACGAAAAAGGATATCAAGGCAAACAATTTTAATGAATTAAACTCACAAAAAGAATCAGGATAAGGGAAGTTAAATTTAGAGGACAAATTTGGATAACAAGATAGGAAAATGGATGGCAGAATTGGAGTTGAGCAAGAAAACTTTGTTATTATTGTGGCCAATATGACCAAACTGTTAACTTTATCAATAACTTGAATTTGATGTTTCCTTTCTTTTCTTCTTTTTCTTTTTCTTTTTCTTTTTTTTTTCGTTGATCCTTCTTTTTTTTTTCCTTTTTCTTTTGCTCAACACAAAATAACAGTAGAACACTTAGATATAACAATTGGAATTGAAATTAGCACGTTGAGAAGGATTGCAAGCAAATAGATTTGTGCATGTGAATTGCAATGCACATAATAGACAAATTGAATCGAAATAAATAAATCACAAGGTAGAAAATTGAAAAGTGAGTGGATTCAACCTGATTTAGAGCCAGGCTCTAATACCAACAAGTTTGAGCCATCTTTGCCTAGTGTTGTTGTTGTTTTATTGCAGGAATTTGAAGGTGTATTCCATGACAGTGACCCAAGTGGATTGCCACCCAAGAGAGGAATTGAGCATCAAATTGATTTCATCCTTGGTGCATCCATCCAAAATTGGCCAACATATAAGAGTAATCCAAAGGAGACAAGGCAGTTTCAAAGGCAGGTTGAGGAACATATTTCAAAAGGGCAAGTAAGGGAAAGCATGAGTCCTTGTGCAGTTCCTGTCCTCCTTGTACAAGGAAAGTTGAACAAAAGACATACCAAGTGGATCAAATTCATTTAGACCCATCCCTACATCAACAAGTATAAACAAGGTGATGATTCGAGGACAAATCTTTTCGAGGAAAGGGGGAATGATGAGAACAGAGGAGATGATGGGTTGAAGGCTTCGATAGATGGAAGAGGTCCGTTGCACAATCCATAAGACCCAATAACACAAGCTAGAGCTTCAATTGATGCAAGAGGCCCATTGAACATTCCAGAAGGCCCAATAACACGAGCTAGAGCTTCAAGAATGCAAGAGGTTCATTGCACATTCCAAAAGGCCCAATAACACGAGCTAGGGCCAGAAAGATTAAAGAAGCACTAAATGGGCTGATTTAGGACATTTAGGCCAACCAAGTTTTAAATGGTGCGAATTCAAGTTTTAAAGAGAGCCCAGGCCTAATTAATATAATTGGACTACTTAATGGGTCAAACTAAGTGACAGCATTCACTCCTAAATAAGAGTTCATTGTATGTGCTGGCATTTGTCCGAAATTACTCCAAAATAAGGATTTCTCCTAATTAGGAATTTTGCCCCTTTAGGATTGCTATCTAAGCCTATAAATAGGCACCCCTTGTAAGCTTTAGAAATTAGACAACTTTGAGTGAAATAGAAAGCAAGGGTTTCTCTCTCTCGGTTCTTTTAAGAACTAAAGAACTTATCAAGAGATAATTCTTCTTGTGGTGTTCAAATCGACTTATCACTCCAAATTCCTTTCTTTTCTGGAGTGTGGCGTCCATACCTATCTTGAATACCCTAGGTTCGTGTTCCTTCGAATATTGGGTCTAGGGTTTGTGTTATAAAATTCTAATTTAGCTTTCCTGGATCTTCTTTGATTCATTGTGTGCGTTGGGTCCCTAAGCCACATCCTTTTGGGGTTTTCCGCATCAATATTCACTGCCACAACCACAGATAGACACCCTTGGGACTAGGAATCTGTTGAATTGCATTAAACAAAGAGTCTTTCATGATTTCTAGCATTTCCGACAAGTATTTGGTGCATAATTACTCAAAAAAGAGTCTGTGTCTTCATTTCTTTCCAACAACGCTCCACTTTCCATTGTAATGACTCTTTCACACTTAAAGATCTTCAAAACAGCTTGTTTAGCATTTCTCACAAGTATTTGATGCTTAATTACTCAAAAATGAGTCAGTGTCTGCCTTTCTTCCTAACAAGGCTCCACTTTTCGTTGTAATGACTCTTTCACACCTAAAGATCCTGAAAACAGCTTTTATGACCCCATCATTGACTATATTCACTGCCACAATCACAAATATACACCCTTGGGACTAGGAATCTGTTGAATTGCATTAAACAAAGAGTCTTTGACGGTTTCTAGCATTTCTCACATTTATTTGATGCTTAATTACTCAAAAATGAGTCCGTGTCTTCATTTCTTCCTAACAAGGCTCCACTTTTCGTTGTAATGACTCTTTCACACTTAAAGATCCTGAAAACAGTTTTTATGACCCCATTATTGACAATATTCACTGCCACAATCACATATATACACCCTTGGCACCAGGAATTTGTTGAATTGCATTAAACAAAGAGTCTTTGACGATTTCTAGCATTTCTCACATGTATTTGATGCTTAATTACTCAAAAATGAGTCTGTGTCTTCATTTCTTCCGAACAAGGCACCACTTTTCATTGTAATGACTCTTTCACACTTAAAGATCTTGAAAACAGCTTTTATGACCCCATCCTTGACTATATTCACTGCCACAATCACATATCTACACCCTTGGGACTAGGATTCTGTTAAATTGCACTAAACAAAGAGTCTTTGATGATTTCTAGCATTTCTCACAAGTATTTGATGCATAATTACTCAAAAATGAGTCCGTGTCTTCATTTCTTCCCAACAAGGCTTCACTTTTCGTTGTAATAACCCTTTCATACTTAAAGGTCTTGAAAACAGCTTGTATGACCCCATCATTAACTATATTCACTGCCACAATCACATATGTACACCCTTGGGATTAGGAATCTGTTGAATTGCATTAAACAAAGAGTCTCTGATGATTTCTAGCATTTCTCACAAGTATTTGATGCTTAATTACTCAAAAATGAGTCAGTGTCTGCCTTTCTTCCTAACAAGGCTCCACTTTTCGTTGTAATGACTCTTTCACACTTAAAGATCCTGAAAACAGCTTTTATGACCCCATCATTGACTATATTCACTGCCACAATCACAAATATACACCCTTGGGACGAGGAATCTGTTGAATTGCATTAAACAAAGAGTCTTTGACGGTTTCTAGCATTTCTCACATTTATTTGATGCTTAATTACTCAAAAATGAGTCCGTGTCTTCATTTCTTCCTAACAAGGCTCCACTTTTCGTTGTAATGACTCTTTCACACTTAAAGATCCTGAAAACAGTTTTTATGACCCCATTATTGACAATATTCACTGCCACAATCACATATATACACCCTTGGCACCAGGAATTTGTTGAATTGCATTAAACAAAGAGTCTTTGACGATTTCTAGCATTTCTCACATGTATTTGATGCTTAATTACTCAAAAATGAGTCTGTGTCTTCATTTCTTCCGAACAAGGCACCACTTTTCATTGTAATGACTCTTTCACACTTAAAGATCTTGAAAACAGCTTTTATGACCCCATCCTTGACTATATTCACTGCCACAATCACATATCTACACCCTTGGGACTAGGATTCTGTTAAATTGCACTAAACAAAGAGTCTTTGATGATTTCTAGCATTTCTCACAAGTATTTGATGCATAATTACTCAAAAATGAGTCCGTGTCTTCATTTCTTCCCAACAAGGCTTCACTTTTCGTTGTAATAACCCTTTCATACTTAACAGTCTTGAAAACAGCTTGTATGACCCCATCATTAACTATATTCACTGCCACAATCACATATGTACACCCTTGGGATTAGGAATCTGTTGAATTGCATTAAACAAAGAGTCTCTGATGATTTCTAGCATTTCTCACAAGTATTTGATGCTTAATTACTCAAAAATGAGTCCGTGTCTTCATTTCTTCCTAACAAGGCTTGACTTTTCGTTGTAATGACTCTTTCACACTTAAAGATCCTGAAAACAGCTTTTATGACCCCATCATTGACTATATTCACTGCCACAATCACATATATACACCCTTGGGACCAGGAATCTGTTGAATTGCATTAAACAAAGAGTCTTTGACGATTTCTAGCCTTTCTCACATGTATTTGATGCTTAATTACTCAAAAATGAGTCCGTGTCTTCATTTCATCTGAACAAGGCACCACTTTTCGTTGTAATGACTCTTTCACACTTAAAGATCTTGAAAACAGCTTTTATGACCCCATCGTTGACTATATTCACTGCCACAATCACATATCTACACCCTTGGGACTAGGATTCTGTTAAATTGCACTAAACAAAGAGTCTTTGATGATTTCTAGCATTTCTCAGAAGTCTTTGATGCATAATTACTCAAAAATGAGTCCGTGTCTTCATTTCTTCCCAACAAGGCTTCACTTTTTGTTGTAATAACCCTTTCATGCTTAAAGGTCTTGAAAACAGCTTGTATGACCCCATCATTAACTAAATTCACTGCCACAATCACATATGTACACCCTTGGGACTAAGAATCTATTGAATTGCATGAAACAATGAGTCATTCATGATTTCTAGCATTTCTCACAAGTATTTGATGCTTAATTACTCAAAAATGAGTCAGTGTCTGCATTTCTTCCTAACGAGGCTCCACTTTTCGTTGTAATGACTCTCTCACACTTAAAGATCCTGAAAACAGTTTTTATGACCCCATCATTGACTATATTCACTGCCACAATCACATATATACACCCTTGGGACCAGGAATCTGTTGAATTGCATTGAACAAAGAGTCTTTGACGATTTCTAGTATTTCTCACATGTATTTGATGCTTAATTACTCAAAAATGAGTCCATGTCTTCATTTCTTCCGAACAAGGCACCACTTTTCGTTGTAATGACTCGTTCACACTTAAAGATCTTGAAAACAGCTTGTATGACCCATCATTCACTATATTCACAGCCACTATCACAAATATACACCCTTGGGATGAGGAATCTATTGAATTGCATTAAAGAAAGAGTCTCTGATGATTTCTAGCATTTCTCACAAGTATTTGATGCCTAATTACTCAAAAATGAGTCCCTGTCTTCATTTCATCCTAAGAAGGCTCCACTTTTCGTTGTAATGACTCTTTCACACTTAAAGATCTTGAAAACAGCTTGTATGACCCCATCATTGACTATATTCACTACCACAATCACATATAAATACGTTTGGGACTAGGAATCTGTTGAATTGCATTAAACAAAGAGTCTTTGATGATTTCTAGTATTTTTCACATGTATTTGACGCTTAAGTACTCAAAAATGAGTCCGTCTCTTCATTTTTTCCCAACAGGGCACCACTTTTCGTTGTATGGACTCTTTCACACATAAAGATCTTGAAAACCGCTTGTATGACCCCATCATTCACTATATTTACTGCCACAACCACATATATACTCCCTTGGGACTAGGAATCTATTGAGTTGCATGAAACAAAGAGTCTTTGATGATTTCTAGCATTTCCCCCGAGTATTTGATGCTTAATTACTCAAAAATGAGTTCGTGTGTTCATTTCTTTCTAACAAGGCTCCACTTTATGTTGTACTGACTCTTTCACACTTAAAGATCTTTAAAAGAGCTTGTATGACCCCATCATTCACTATATTCACAGCCGCAACCCCAGATATACACGCCCTTGGGACTAGGAGTATGTTGAATTGCATTAAAGAAAGAGTCTTTGATGATTTCTAGCATTTCTCACAACTATTTGATGCTTAATTACTCAGAAATGAGTCCGTGTCTTTATTTCTTTCGGACAAGGCTCCACTTTTCGTTGTACTGACTCTTTCACACTTAAAGATCTTTAAAACAGCTTGTATGACCTCATCATTCACTATATTCTCTGCCACAACCACAGATATACACCCTTGGGACTAGGAATCTGTTGAATTGCATTAAACAAAGAGTCTTTGATGATTTCTAGCATTTCTCACAAGTATTTGTCGCTTAATTACTCAAAAATTAGTCCGTGTCTTCATTTCTTCCCAACAAGGCCCCACTTTTCGTTGTAATGACTCTTTCACACTTAAAAATCTTGAAAACAGCTTGTATGACCCCATCATTGACTATATTCACAGCAACAACCACATATATACACCCTTGGGACTAGGAATCGGTTGAATTGCATTAAACAAAGAGTCTTTGATGATTTCTAGCATTTCTCACAAGTATTTGATGCTTAATTACTCAAAAATGAGTCTGTGTCTTCATTTGTTCCTAACAAGGCTCCACTTTTCATTGTAATGACTCTTTCACACTTAAAGATCTTGAAAACAGCTTGTATGGCCTCATAATTGACTATATTCACACCCATAACCACATATATACACCCTTGGGACTAGGAATCTGTTGAATTGCATTAAACAAAGAGTCTTTAATGATTTCTAGCATTTCTCACAAGTATTTGATGCTTAATTACTCAAAAATTAGTCCGTGTCTTCATTACTTTCTAACAAGGCTCCACTTTACGTTGTACAGACTCTTTCACACTTAAAGACCCTTAAAACAGCTTGTATGAGCCATCATTCACTTTATTGACTGCCACATCCACAGATATCCACCTATGGCACTAGGAATCTGTTGAATTGCATTGAACAAAGATTCTTTGATGATTTCTAGCATTTCTCACAATTATTTCATTCTTAATTACTCAAAAATCAGTCCGTGTCTTCATTTCCTCCCAACAAGACCCCACTTTTTGTTGTAATGACTCTTTCACACTTCAAGATGTTGAAAACAGCTTGTACGACCCCATCATTGACTATATTCACGGCCACAATCACATATATACACACCATTGGGACTAGGAATCTGGAGAATTGCATTAAACAAAGAGTCTTTGAGGATTTGTAGCATTACTCACAAGTATTTGATGCTTAATTACTCAAAAATGAGTCTGTGTCTTCATTTCTTGCTAACATGGCTCCACTCTTTGTTGTAATGACTCTTTCACACTTAAAGATGTTCAAAACAGCTTGTATGACGTCATCATTGACTATATTCACTGCCACAACCACAGATACACACCCTTGGGACTAGGAATCTGTTGAATTGCATTAAACAAAGAGTCTTTTGATGATTCTAGCATTTCTCACAAGTATTTGATGCTTAATTACTCAAAATGAGTCCGTGTCTTCATTTCTTCCCAAACAAGGCTCCACTTTTCGTTGTAATGACTCTTTCACACTTAAAGGTCTTGAAAAACAGCTTGTATGACCCATCATTCACTATATTCACTGCCACAACCACACTATATACACCCTTGGGACTAGGAATCTGTTGAATTGCATTAAACAAAGAGTCTTTGATGATTTCTAGCATTTCTCACAAGTATTTGATGCTTAATTACTCAAAAATGAGTCGTGTCTTCATTTCTTCCTAACAAGGCTCCACTTTTCGTTTGTAATGACTCTTTCACACTTAAAGATGTTGAAAACAGCTTTTATGACCCCATCATTGACTATATTCACTGCCACAACCACAGATACACACCCTTGGGACTAGGAATCTGTTGAATTGCATTAAACAAAGAGTCTTTGATGATTTCTAGCATTTCTCACAAGTATTTGATGCTTAATTTCACTCCAAAAATGAGGTTCCGTGTCTTCATTTCTTCCTACAAGGCTCCACTTTTTCGTTGTATTGACTCTTTCACACTTAAAGATCCGAAAACAGTTTTTATGACCCATTATTGACAATATTCTCTGCCACATCACATATATACCACCCGTTGGCACCTAGGAAATTTGTTGAATGCATTAAAACCAAAGAGTCTTTGACGAATTTCGAGCATTTTCTCACATGTATTTGATGGCTAATTACTTCAAAAATGAGGTCTGTGTCTTCAATTTCTTCCGAAACAAGGCACCACTTTTTCAATGGTAATGACTCTTTCACACTTAAAGATCTTGAAAAACAGGCTTTTTTATCGACCCCAATCCTTGAACATAATCACTGCCACCAATCACAATATCTACACCCTTGGGACTAGGATCTGTTAAATTGCACTAAACAAAGAGTCTTTGATGATTTCTAGCATTTCTCACAAGTATTTTGATGCATAATTACTCAAAAATGAGTCCGTGTCTTCATTTCTTCCCAACAAGGCTTCACTTTTCGTTGTAATAACCCTTTCATACTTAACAGTCTTGAAAACAGCTTGTATGACCCCATCATTAACTATATTCACTGCCACAATCACATATGTACACCCTTGGGATTAGGAATCTGTTGAATTGCATTAAACAAAGAGTCTCTGATGATTTCTAGCATTTCTCACAAGTATTTGATGCTTAATTACTCAAAAATGAGTCCGTGTCTTCATTTCTTCCTAACAAGGCTTGACTTTTCGTTGTAATGACTCTTTCACACTTAAAGATCCTGAAAAACAGCTTTTATGACCCCATCATTGACTATATTCACTGCCACAATCACATATATACACCCTTGGGACCGAGGAATCTGTTGAATTGCATTAAACAAAGAGTCCTTTGACGATTTCTAGCCTTTCTCACATGTATTTGATGCTTAATTACTCAAAAAATGAGTCCGTGTCTTCATTTCATCTGAACAAGGCACCACTTTTCGTTGTAATGACTCTTTTCACACTTAAAGATCTTGAAAACAGCTTTTATGACCCCATCGTTGACTATATTCACTGCCACATCACATATCTAACACCCTTGGGACTAGGATTCTGTTAAATTGCACTAAACAAAGAGTCTTTGATGATTTCTAGCATTTCTCAGAAGTCTTTGATGCATAATTACTCAAAAATGAGTCCGTGTCTTCATTTCTTCCCAACAAGGCTTCACTTTTTGTTGTAATAACCCTTTCATGCTTAAGGTCTTGGAAAACAGCTTGTATGACCCATCATTAACTAAATTCACTGCCACAATCACATATGTACACCCTTGGGACTAAGAATCTATTGAATTGCATGAAACAATGAGTCATTCATGATTTCTAGCATTTCTCACAAGTATTTGATGCTTAATTACTCAAAAATGAGTCAGTGTCTGCATTTCTTCCTAACGAGGCTCCACTTTTCGTTGTAATGACTCTCTCACACTTAAAGATCCTGAAAACAGTTTTTATGACCCCATCATTGACTATATTCACTGCCACAATCACATATATACACCCTTGGGACCAGGAATCTGTTGAATTGCATTGAACAAAGAGTCTTTGACGATTTCTAGTATTTCTCACATGTATTTGATGCTTAATTACTCAAAAATGAGTCCATGTCTTCATTTCTTCCGAACAAGGCACCACTTTTCGTTGTAATGACTCGTTCACACTTAAAGATCTTGAAAACAGCTTGTATGACCCCATCATTCACTATATTCACAGCCACTATCACAAATATACACCCTTGGGATGAGGAATCTATTGAATTGCATTAAAGAAAGAGTCTCTGATGATTTCTAGCATTTCTCACAAGTATTTGATGCCTAATTACTCAAAAATGAGTCCCTGTCTTCATTTCATCCTAAGAAGGCTCCACTTTTCGTTGTAATGACTCTTTCACACTTAAAGATCTTGAAAACAGCTTGTATGACCCCATCATTGACTATATTCACTACCACAATCACATATAAATACGTTTGGGACTAGGAATCTGTTGAATTGCATTAAACAAAGAGTCTTTGATGATTTCTAGTATTTTTCACATGTATTTGACGCTTAAGTACTCAAAATGAGTCCGTCTCTTCATTTTTTCCCAACAGGGCACCACTTTTCGTTGTATGGACTCTTTCACACATAAAGATCTTGAAAACCGCTTGTATGACCCCATCATTCACTATATTTACTGCACAACCACATATATACTCCCTTGGGACTAGGAATCTATTGAGTTGCATGAAACAAAGAGTCTTTGATGATTTCTAGCATTTCCCCCGAGTATTTGATGCTTAATTACTCAAAAATGAGTTCGTGTGTTCATTTCTTTCTAACAAGGCTCCACTTTATGTTGTACTGACTCTTTCACACTTAAAGATCTTTAAAAGAGCTTGTATGACCCCATCATTCACTATATTCACAGCCGCAACCCCAGATATACACGCCCTTGGGACTAGGAGTATGTTGAATTGCATTAAAGAAAGAGTCTTTGATGATTTCTAGCATTTCTCACAACTATTTGATGCTTAATTACTCAGAAATGAGTCCGTGTCTTTATTTCTTTCGGACAAGGCTCCACTTTTCGTTGTACTGACTCTTTCACACTTAAAGATCTTTAAAACAGCTTGTATGACCTCATCATTCACTATATTCTCTGCCACAACCACAGATATACACCCTTGGGACTAGGAATCTGTTGAATTGCATTAAACAAAGAGTCTTTGATGATTTCTAGCATTTCTCACAAGTATTTGTCGCTTAATTACTCAAAAATTAGTCCGTGTCTTCATTTCTTCCCAACAAGGCCCCACTTTTCGTTGTAATGACTCTTTCACACTTAAAAATCTTGAAAACAGCTTGTATGACCCCATCATTGACTATATTCACAGCAACAACCACATATATACACCCTTGGGACTAGGAATCGGTTGAATTGCATTAAACAAAGAGTCTTTGATGATTTCTAGCATTTCTCACAAGTATTTGATGCTTAATTACTCAAAAATGAGTCTGTGTCTTCATTTGTTCCTAACAAGGCTCCACTTTTCATTGTAATGACTCTTTCACACTTAAAGATCTTGAAAACAGCTTGTATGGCCTCATAATTGACTATATTCACACCCATAACCACATATATACACCCTTGGGACTAGGAATCTGTTGAATTGCATTAAACAAAGAGTCTTTAATGATTTCTAGCATTTCTCACAAGTATTTGATGCTTAATTACTCAAAAATTAGTCCGTGTCTTCATTACTTTCTAACAAGGCTCCACTTTACGTTGTACAGACTCTTTCACACTTAAAGACCCTTAAAACAGCTTGTATGAGCCATCATTCACTTTATTGACTGCCACATCCACAGATATCCACCTATGGCACTAGGAATCTGTTGAATTGCATTGAACAAAGATTCTTTGATGATTTCTAGCATTTCTCACAATTATTTCATTCTTAATTACTCAAAAATCAGTCCGTGTCTTCATTTCCTCCCAACAAGACCCCACTTTTTGTTGTAATGACTCTTTCACACTTCAAGATGTTGAAAACAGCTTGTACGACCCCATCATTGACTATATTCACGGCCACAATCACATATATACACACCATTGGGACTAGGAATCTGGAGAATTGCATTAAACAAAGAGTCTTTGAGGATTTGTAGCATTACTCACAAGTATTTGATGCTTAATTACTCAAAAATGAGTCTGTGTCTTCATTTCTTGCTAACATGGCTCCACTCTTTGTTGTAATGACTCTTTCACACTTAAAGATGTTCAAAACAGCTTGTATGACGTCATCATTGACTATATTCACTGCCACAACCACATATATACACCTTTGGGAGTAGGAATCTATTGAAATGCATTAAAAAATAGTCATTGATGATTTCTAGCATTTCTCACAAGTATTTGATGCTTAATTACTCAAAACTGAGTCCGTGTCTTCATTTCTTCCCAACAAGGCTCCACTTTCCGTTGTAATGACTCTTTCACACTTAAAGATGCTGAAAACAGCTTGTATGACCCTATCATTGACTATCTTCACTGCCAACACCACATATATACATCCTTGGGACTAGGAATCTGTTGAATTGCATTAAACAAAGAGTCTTTGATGATTTCTAGCATTTCTCACAAGTATTTCATGCTTAATTACTCAAAAATGAGTCCGTGTCTTCATTTCATCCTAAGAAGGCTCCACTTTTCGTTATAATGACTCTTTCACACTTAAAGTTGTTGCAAAACAGCATGTATGACCCCATCATTGACTATATTCATTGCCACAACCACATATATACACCCTTGGGACAAGGAATCAGTTGAATTGCATTAAACAAAGATTCATTGAAGATTTCTAGCATTTCTCACAAGTATTTGATGCTTGATTACTGAAAAATTAGTCCGTGTCTTCATTTCTTCCCAACAAGGCTCCACTTTTCATTGTAATGACTCTTTCACACTTAAAGATGTCGAAAACAGCCTATATGACCCCATCATTGACTATATTCACTGTCACAATCACATATATACACCCTTGGGACTAGGAATCTGTTGAATTGCATTAAACAAAGAGTCTTTGATGATTTCCAGCATTTCTCACAAGTATTTGATGCTTAATTACTCAAAAATGAGTCGATGTCTTCATTTCTTCCTAACAAGGCTCCACTTTTCATTGTAATGACTATTTCACACTTAAAGATCTTGAAAACAGTTTGTATGAACCCATAATTGACTATATTCACTGCCACAACCACATATATACACCCTTGGGACTAGGAATCGATTGAATTGCTTTAAACAAAGAGTCTTTGATGATTTCTAGCCTCTCTCACAAGTATTTGATACTTAATTACTGAAAACTTAGTCTGTGTCTTCATTTCTTACTAACAAGGCTCCACTTTACGTTGTACTGACTCTTTTGGACTTAAAGACCTTTAAAACAGCACGTATGACCCCATCATTCACTATATTCACTGCCACAACCACAGATATACACCCTTGGGACTAGGAATCTGTTGAATTGCATTAAACAAAGATTCATTGATGATTTCTAGCATTTCTCACAAGTATTTGATGCTTAATTACTCAAAAATTAGTCCGTGTCTTCATTTCTTCCCAACAAGGCTCCACTTTTCGTTGTAATGATTCTTTCACACTCAATGATGTTGAAAAGAGCTTGTATGAGCCCCTCATTCACTATATTCACTGCAACAATCACAAATATACACCCTTGGGACTAGGAATCTGCTGAATTGTATTAAACAAAGAGACTGTGATGATTTCCAGTATTTCTCACAAGTATTTGATGCTTAATTACTCAAAAATGTGTCCGCGTCTTCATTTCTTTCTAACAAGACTCCACTTTACGTTGTACTGACTCTTTCACACCTAAAGATCTTTAAAACAGTTTGTATGAACCCATCATTCATTATATTCACGGCCAGAACCACAGATATACACCATTGGGACTAGGAGTCTGTTGAATTGCATTAAACAAAGTGTCTTTGATGATTTCTAGCATTTCGGACCAGTATTTGATGCTTAATTACTCAAAAATAAGTCTATGTCTTCATTTCTTTCGAACAAGGCTCCACTTTTCGTTGTACTGACTCTTTCACACTTAAAGATCCTTAAAACAGCTTGTATGACCCCATCATTCACTATATTCACTGCCATAAAGACGTATATACACCCTTGGAACTAAGAATCGGTTGAATTGCATTAAACAAAGTGTCTTTGATGATTTCTAGCATTTCTCACAACTATTTGATGCTTAATGACTCAAAAATGAGTCTGTGTCTCCATTTCTTCCTATGAAGGCTGCACTTTTCGTTGTAATGACTCTTTCACACTTATAGATGTTGAAAACAGCATGTATGACCCCATCATTCACTATATTGACTGCCACAACCACATATATACTCCCTTGGGACTAGGAATCTGTTCAATTGCATTAAACAAAGAGTCTTTGATGATTTCTAGCATTTCCCACAAGTATTTGATGCTTAATTACTCAAAAATGAGTTCGTGTCTTCATTTCTTTCTAACAAGGCTCCACTTTATGTTGTACTGACTCTTTCACACTTAAAGATCTTTAAAAGAGCTTGTATGACCACATCATTCACTATATTCACTGCCACAACCACAGATATACACCCTTGGGAGTAGGAGTCTGTTGAATTGCATTAAACAAAGAGTCTTTGATGATTTCTAGCATTTCTCACAAGTATTTGATGCTTAATTACTAAAAAATGAGTCCGTGTCTTCATTTCTTTCGAACCAGGCTCCACATTTCCTTCGAACAAGGCTCCATTTTGCGTTGTACTGACTCCTTCACACCTAAAAATCCTTAAAACAGCTTGTATGACCCCATCATTCAATATATTCACTACCACAACCACATATATACACCCTTGGAACTAGGAACCTGTTGAATTGCATTAAAGAAAGAGTCTTTGATGATTTCTAGCATTTCTCACAAGTATTTGATGCTTAATTACTCAGGAATGAGTCTGTGTCTTTATTTCTTTCGAAGAAGGCACCACTTTTCACTGTACTGACTCTTTCACACTTAAAGATCTTTAAAACAGCTTGTATGACCTCATCATTCTCTATATTCTATGCCATAACCACAGATATATACCCTTGGGACTAGGAATTGGTTGAATCGCATTAAACAAAGAGTCTTTGATGATTTCTAGCATTTCTCATAAGTATTTGATGCTTAATTACTCAAAAATGAGTCCGTGTCTTCATTTCTTCCTAACAAGGCTCCACTTTTCGTTGTAATGACTCTTTCACACTTAAAGATCTTGAAAACAGCTTGTATGACCCCATAATTGACTATATTCACTGGCACAACCACAAATATACAGCCTTGAAGCTAGGAA
Source organism: Bruguiera gymnorhiza (assembly GCA_020883675.1). Classification (NCBI taxonomy): domain Eukaryota; kingdom Viridiplantae; phylum Streptophyta; class Magnoliopsida; order Malpighiales; family Rhizophoraceae; genus Bruguiera; species Bruguiera gymnorhiza. The sequence continues at coordinate 420,132 of JAIRCJ010000136.1, read as the reverse complement.
TCTGTTGAATTGCATTAAAGAAAGATTCATTGATGATTTCTAGCATTTCTCACAAGTTTTTGATGCTTAACTTCTCAAAAATTAGTCCGTGTCTTCATTTCTTCCCAACAAGGCCCCACTTTTCCTTGTAATGACTCTTTCACACTTAAAGATCTTGAAAACAACTTGTATGACCCCATCATTGACTATATTCACAGCCACAACCACATAAATACACCCTTGGGACTAGGAATCGGTTGAATTGTGTTAAACAAAGAGTGTTTGGTGATTTCTAGCATTTCTCACAAGTATTTGATGCTTAATTACTCAAAAATGAGTCCATGTCTTCATTTGTTTCAAACAAGGCTCCACTTTTCGTTGTAATGGCTTTTTCACACTTAAAGATCTTGAAAACAGCCTGTATGACCCCATCATTCACTATATTCACAGCCACAACCACATATATACATCTTTGGGACTAGGAATCTGTTGAATTGCATTAAACAAAGGGTCTTTAATGATTTCTAGCATTTCTCACAAGTATTTGATGCTTAATTACTCAGAAATTAGTCTGTGTCTTCATTTTTTTCTAACAAGGCTCCACTTTACATTGTACTGACTCTTTCACACTTAAAGACCTTTAAAATGGCTTGTATGACCGCATCATTCACCATATTCACTGCCACAACCAAAGATATACACCCTTGGGACTAGGAATCTGTTGAATTGCATTAAACAAAGAGTCTTTGATGATTTCTAGCATTTCTCTCAAGTATTTGATGCTTAATTACTCAAGAATGAGTCCATGTCTTCATTTGTTTGAAAGAAGGCTCCACTTGTCGTTGTAATGACTCTTTCACACTTAAAGATCTTGAAAACAGCTTTTATGTCCCCATCATTGACTATATTCACTGCAACAATCACATATATACACCCTTGGGATTAGGAATCTATTGAATTGCATTAAACAAATCGTCTTTAATGATTTCTAGCATTTCTCACAAGTATTTGATGCTTAATTAGTCAAAAATTAGTTCGCGTCTTCATTTCTTTCTAACAAGGCTCCACTTTACATTGTACTGACTCTTTCACACTTAAAGACCTTTAAAACAACTTGTATGAAACCATCATTCGCTATATTTACTGCCACAGCCACATATATACACCCTTGGGACTAGGAATTTGTTGAATTGCATGAAACAAAGATTCATTGATGATTTCTAGCATTTCTCCCAAGTATTTGATGCTTAATTTCTCAAAAATTCGTCCGTGTCTTCATTTCTTCCCAACAAGGCTCCGCCTTTCATTGCAATGGCCTTTCACAGTTAAAGATCTTGAAAACAGCTTGTATGACCCCATCATTGACTATATTCCCTGCCACAATCACATATATACACCCTTGGGACTAGGAATCTGTCGAATTGCATTAAACATAGAGTCTTTGAGAATTTCTAGCATTTCGTCCAAGTATTTGATGCTTAATTAGTCAAAAATGAGTCCGTGTCTTCATTTCTTCCTAAGAAGTCTCCACTTTTCGTGGTAATCACTCTTTCACACTTAAAGATCTTGAAAATAGCTTGTATGACCCCATCATTGAATATATTCACAGCCACAACCACATATATACACACTTGGGACTAGGAATCTGTTGAATTGCATTAAACAAAGAGTCTTTAATGATTTCTAGCATTTCTCACAAGTATTTGATGCTTAATTACTCAAAAATTAGTCCATGTCTTCATTTTTTTCTAACAAGGCTCCACTTTACGTTGTACTGACTCTTTCACACTTAAAGACCTTTAAAATGGCTTGTATGACCCCATCATTCACCATATTCACTGCCACAACCACAGATATACACCCTTGGGACTAGGAATCTGTTGAATTGCATTAAACAAAGATTCATTGATGATTTCTAGCATTTCTCACTAGTATTTGATGCTTAATTACTCAAAAATTAGTCCGTGTCTTGATTTCTTCCCAACAAGGTCCCACTTTTCGTTGTAATGACTCTTTCACACTTAAAGATCTTGAAAACAGCTTTTATGACACCATCATTGACTATATTCACAGCCACAACCACATATATACACCCTTGGGACTAGGAATCGGTAGAATTGCTTTAAACAAAGAGTCTTTGATGATTTCTAGCATTTCTCACAAGTATTTGATGCTTAATTACTCAAAAATGAGTCCGTGTCTTCATTTCTTTCTAACGAGGCTCCACTTTACGTTGTACTGACTCTTTCACACTTAAAGACCTTTAAAACCACTTGTATGACCCCATCGTTCACTATATTCACTGCCACAACCACAGATATACACCCTTGAGACTAGGGATCTGTTGAATTGCATTAAAGAAAGATTCATTGATGATTTCTAGCATTTCTCACAAGTACTTGATGCTTAATTACTCAAAAATTAGTCCGTGTCTTCATTTCTCACTCACAAGGCTCCAATTTTTGTTGTAATGACTCTTTGACACCTAAAGGTGGTATGAACTTCGATTATTTGTAAACGGAACCCAACACCAATGTTGATATAGGATCGTTCTAACAAAAGTTAAGGGATTTTGGAGTTCTGACCCAATGATTATAAACAACCATGAACCAGAACTATAAGATTTAGATGCCACTCCCAACAACAAAATGTTGGAGGAGATAAGTCTATTGAACCAACACATTCAAGTATGAAAGTTCAGAATTAGTTCTCAAAGAACCAGAGAAAATAGCTCATACATTCATCATCTATGCCGTCCTCCCCTATAACCACCCTTTTTATATGCTAGCTCCCCCTAAACCCTAGCTAATAAGATGGGTTTATTAAGGAAATTCGTCCAATCTGCTAGGCACCCCTTTTTATATGCTAATAAGATGGGCTTATTAAGGAAATTGGTCCAACCCACTAAATCATAATAATAACCCATGAAAATAACCCATTTAAATGCCCAAACATGGGCTCCCAAATCCAACTTCCTTCCCAAGGTCATGGTTCTTGAATTCCTCCACACATGACACATTTGCAAGCCTTGACGAAGCCTCCATCATCCTTAACTCGTGCCTAGCAACTTCTTGATAGTAAATGTCGCATAACAAGTTGTTGAGAGCTTTCTTTATTTTCTTTGACCTTGCCCTTGTCATTGGTCCTCCATGGTTTTGCAAAGCATCAACTCCCTTGTTGATTTGAGCTGGTACAATATGGCTTCCATCATTCCTGCTCTCCTCAAAATGATTTGTCCTCAAATTAGCACCCCACAATGTTTTCCAAAAATGGCTCAAAAATTTTTCATCACGGTCTGACACAATACTCTTCGGCCCTGCACATGGACTCATGCTCACCCTTACATGTCCCTTCTTCATCAACTCATCAACTTGCCTCTGAAGCTCCTTTGTCTCCTCAGGATTACTTCTATATGCTGGCTTATTGGGAATGGGAGCTCCAGGAATAAGATCAATGTGATCTTCAATCCCTCTCTTTGGTGGCAAACCATCTAGGATCTCCTCGGGGAATACATCATTATAATCCTGCAACAATGATGAAATAGCACTAAGCAAAGATGAATCAAGGTTAGTGTTAGAGAAACAAGAATCCTTGTAAAGGATCAAGATCATTTGTTGCCTAGCTTGGAAGGCAACCCTAACATCTGCTACTTTTGCAAACACACTCACTTGTTTTCTTTCATCTTCACTCTTGTGAACTTGACCACTCTTGTACTTAGCACTCTCAAATGCATTTATATTCTTTTTCTCTCCCCCACTTCCTTTTCTCTCGACTCTCTCTTTCTTTTTGCTCCTCCTCTTTTGCTCACTTTCATAAAGTCTCACTTGGTCTTCATACATCTATTTTGGAGTCAATGGAACAAGTGTAAATGATTTTCCATCCATGGTGAAAGAATAGCGGTTCTTGTAACCATCATGCAAAACTTTTCTATCAAATTGCCAAGGACGGCCCAATAACAAATGCCCGGCCTGCATAGGTACAACATCACAAAAGAGCTCGTCCTTATATCTGCCAATGGAAAATGGAACTACAACTTGTTTAGTCACTTTCGCCACTCCACTGTCATTCAACCATTGCAAATTATATGGTCTAGGATGTTTGGTTATAGGCAAGTTTAATTTTCCCACCAACTTTGTACTTGCTACATTAGTGCAACTACCGCCATCGATGATCAAGCAACAGAGTCTATCTTGAACTAAACATCGAGTATGGAAAATATTTTCCCGCTGCATCTTAATGTCATCCTCCTCCTTAACCTGCACACTAAGGGCTCTCCTTGCTACTAAAAGTCATCCACCGTGCTCTGGATACTCTATCCCTTCATCAACATCACTAGCATCCTCTAGTGGTTGCATTTGGTCTTCATCACTAGCATCACTGCCAGACAAATAGTCATCATTCTCCTTAAGGTATATGGTTCTCTTGTTAGGACATTGTGAAGCCACATGACCCCTACCCAGACATCTAAAGCATTTGATGTCTCTAGTTTTTCCTTGGGTGCCCTCAAGTTGTTCTTCAAATTTGCCCCTTTCCAGGCTGCCCCCACCAGTCTGGGGTCTATGTGAATTGGTTTTAAACTTAGAAGTCATCTTCTCTTCCTTCTTCCCCCAGTTTGACTTCTAAACAGATGAACCAAAGTTCTGATTATATCTAGAAGTGCTCCTTCCCTTAAGTTGCCTCTCAACTTTCATGACAATGTGTACCATGTCGATTCGAACGCCACAAGAAGACTTACCTCTTGATAAGTTCTTTAGTTCTTAAAAGGACCGAGGGAGAAAAGCCCTTGCTTTCTATTTCACTCAAAGTTGTCTGATTTCCAAAGCTTACAAGGGGTGCCTATTTATAGGCTTAGATAGCAATCCTAAAGAGGCAAAATTCCTATTTAGGAGAAATCCCTATTTTGGAGGAATTTCGGACTAATTCCAGCACATACAATGAACTCCTATTTAGGAGTGATGTTATTACTTAGTTTGACCTATTAAGTATTCCAATTATATTAACTAGGCCTAGATTCTCTTTAAAACTTGAATTCACACCATTTGAAGCTTGGTTGGCCTGAATGTCCTCAATCAGCCCATTCAGTGCCTCTTTAATCTTTTTGGCTCTAGCTTGTGTTATTAGGCCTTCTGGAATGTGCAATGGACCTCTTGCATCTATTGAAGCCCTAGCTCGTGTAATTAGGCCTTGTGGAATGTGTAATGGACCTCTTGCATCCATTGAAGCTCTATCTTGTGTTATTGGGTCTTCTGGAATGTGCAATGGACTTCTTGCATCTATTGAAGCCTTCCACCCATCATCTCCACGGTTCTCATCATTCCCTCCCTCCTCGAAAGGATTCACCCTCGAATCATCACCTACATTAAAAGGGGAAAGGTCATAAACGTTAAATATTGCACTCACATTATACTCACCAGGAAGGTCTAACTTATAAGCATTGTCATTAATTCGTGCTACAACTTGGAAGGGACCATCTCCTCTAGGTTGTAGCTTTGAACGCCTCTGAGCTGGGAATCGTTCCTTGTGCATATGGACCCAAACCCAATCACCAGGTTCAAACACCACCTTCTTTCGTCCCTTGTTGACATGGGATGCGTATTGCTTAGTTCGTTTTTCAATATGTTGCTGCACCTTCTCATGCAATTTGTTTATCATGTCAGCTTTGCGTTCACCATCAACGTTGGCATACTCATTGACAGGTATAGGTACCAAATCCAAAGGAGTCAATGGATTAAAACCATATACAATTTCAAATGAAGAGTAACTAGTAGTAGAACGAACACTCCTATTATATGCAAACTCAACATGTGGTAAACAATCTTCCCATGTTTTTAAATTTTTTCAAATAATAGCACGCAAAAGAGTAGAAAGAGTTTGATTAACCACCTCAGTCTGCCCATCAGTTTGTGGATGACAAGTAGTTGAAAAGAATAGCTTAGTACCTAACTTACCCTATAAAGTCTTCCAGAAGTAGCTTAAGAACTTTGTATCTCGGTCTAAAACAATGCTCCGTGGCATGCCATGCAAACGCACTACTTCTCTAAAGAACAAGTCAGCCACATTGTTTGCATCATCAGTTTTATGGCATGGGATGAAGTGTGCCATCTTTGAAAATCTATCAACAACAATAAATACAGAATCCCTACCCCGTTTTGTTCATGGCAATCCCAGTACAAAGTCCATGGATAAATCAACCTAGGGATGGCTAGGTATGGGTAAAGGGGTATACATGCCATGGGGTAAAACTCTAGATTTAGCCTGTTTGCATGTTATGCATTTCTCACATATCCTCTCAACATCTCGTTTCATGCGTGGCCAAAAGAAGTGTTCATTTAGGACATCTAGGGTTTTCCTAACTCTAAAATGACCTATTAGACCACCCTCATGAGCTTCTCTTACAACCAACTCCCTTAAAGAACTCATAGGCATGCATAAACGATTTTCCCTAAATAAGAAACCCTTATGCCTATAAAACTTCTCAAAGGCTGACTTCTCACATGCTCCATACACGTTAGCAAAGTCCGGATCATTCACATATAAATCTTTAATATGTTCAAATCCTAATAAGTTTGCAGTAAGTGTAGAGATAAGGGCATACCTACGAGATAATGCATCAGCTACCACATTGTCCTTACCTTGTTTATATTTGATGTTGTAAGGAAAGGTCTCAATGAATTCAATCCACTTGGCATGTCTTTTGTTCAACTTTCCTTGTCCCTTCAAGTGCTTCAACGATTCATGGTCAGTATGGATGACAAACTCCTTAGGCCAAAGGTAATGTTGCCATGTCTCCGAAGCCCATACCAATGCATACATCTCTTTATCATAAGTAGGATAATTAAGTCTTTCTCTACTTAGCTTTTCACTGAAGTAAGCAATTGGGTGCCTTTCCTGCATCCAAACAGCTCCGATGCCAATACCTGAAGCATCACACTCAATCTCGAAAGCTTTTTCAAAGTTAGGTAAAGCAAGTAGGGGTGCAGAACTTAATTTTTTCTTGATGCAATTAAAAGGTCTTGGTCACTACCCTATCTAAAACTCGTGTTCTTTTTTATAAGCTCAGTGAGTGGTGCAACAATGGTGCTAAAGTCCCTAACAAAGCGTCTATAGAAACTAGCTAGACCATGAAAGCTACGCACTTCACTAATTGACTTAGGTGTAGGCCAATCACAAATTGCCTTAACTTTTTCCTCGTCAACCTCAACACCTTTAGAACTCACAACATAGCCAAGAAATGTGATCTGATTAGTACAAAAGGAGCATTTCTTTAAGTTAGCATACAATTTTTCAGAACGTAAAACACTTATAATAGAATGTAAATGATCAAGATGCTCTTCTAGGGTTTTACTATAGACCAAAATATCATCAAAATACACAATCACAAATTTACCAATGAATGGACGCAAAACATGATTCATTAGTCACATAAAAGTGCTTGGTGTATTAGTGAGACCAAATGGCATAACAAGCCATTCATACAAACCGTACTTAGTTTTGAAAGCTATTTTCCACTCATCTCCCTCTCTCATCCTAATCTGATGATATCCACTTTTCAAATCAATCTCAAAAAAGACACAGGAACCATGTAATTCATCCAACATGTCATCTAATCTAATTATGGGGTGACGATACTTTATAGTGATTTTGTTGATTGCTCGACAATCAACACACATCGTCCAAGTCCCATCTTTCTTGGGTACACGTAGGACAGGAACAACACATGGACTCATGCTTTCCCTCACATATCCTTTGGAAATAAGCTCCTCAACCTGCCTTTGAAGCTCTTTTGTCTCCTCAGGATTACTCTTATATGCTGGCTGGTTAGGGATGGATGCACCTGGGATGAAATCAATTTGATGCTCAATTCCTCTATTAGGTGGCAATCCACTTGGAACATAATTAGGGAATACATCTTCAAATTCCTACAATAGAGCAACAACAACACTAGGCAAAGATGGGTCAAACTTGTTAGTGTTAAAATAAGTCTCCTTGTACAAAAGTACGATCATAGGTTGTTTGGCATAGAATGCTCTTTTGACATCACTCCCTTTTGCAATGAAACTTTCTCTTTTCTTCTCTTTCTCTTGTGTCATCACGTTTTCTCCTCTCTTTTCTCTTTTATCAATCTTTCTTTTCTGTTCACTCTCATTTTTAATCCTTAATTGATCCTCATAAGCTTGTTGAGGTGATAATGGTATAAGAGTGATAGGTTTTTCATTCATTACAAAAGAATATCGGTTCTTGAAGCCATCATGCATAACTCGCCTATCAAATTGCCATGGTCTTCCTAATAGAATATGACCCACATGCATAGGTACAACATCACATAAAATTTCATCACGGTACCTTCTGATAGAAAATGATATGAGCACTTGCTTATTTACCTTGACTTCACCACTCGCATTCAACCATTGAAGCTTATATAGCCTAGGATGCTTCATAGTAGGTAAATCCAACTTCTCAACCATAGTTGTGCTAGCAACATTAGTGCAACTCCCACCATCAATAATCTTACTACATACCTTATCTTTTGATGAGACACCTCGTTTGAAAGATGTTATCTCATTGCACCTCATTTTCTTCCTTTACTTGCACATTTAATGCTCGCCTTGTAACAAGAGCTACTCCATTAACTGGATACTCCTCTCCATCACTTTCACCCTCTAATGATGGTATAGAATCATCATCTAATTCACTTTCAGTTTCAACTTCACCATTACTTCTCAAGATCATTGCACGCTTATTTGGACATTACGATGCAATGTGACCCCTGCCCAAGCACTTAAAACATTTAACATCTCTATTTCTACTTGGTTGGGGGTTAGAATTACCTGCCTCCTTGCTAGAACCCACATTCTTGTACTTGGATAGCTCGGCTTTGGACTTGTAGTTGGTCATCTCGTCCCTTTTATTCCAATTTGGCCTCCAAGATAAGGTAGATCCTGAGTTCTGCCCAAACCATGAGGAACCCTTTCTTTTCTTCTTTTTCTTTTTCTTTTTTCTTTTTTTTTTTCGTTGATCCTTCTTTTTGTTTTTCTTTTTTTTTTTTTTTGCTCAACACAAAACAATAGTAGAACACTTAGATACAACAATTGGAATTGAAATTAGCACGTTAAGAAGGATTGCAAACAAACAGATTTGTGCATTTGAATTGTAATGCACATAATAGACAAATTGAATTGAAATAAAAAAATCACAAGGTAGAAAATTGAAGACTGAGTGGATTCAACCTGATTTAAAGTCAGGCTCTGATACCAACTGATGCGGAAAACCCCCAAAAGATGTGGCTTAGGGACCCAACACACACAATGAATCAAAGAGCAACCAGGAAAGCTAAATCAGAGTTTAATAACACAAACCCTAGACCCAATATTCAAAGGAAGACGAACTTAGGGTATTCAAGATGGATATGGATGCCACACTCTAGAAAATAAAGGAATTGGGAGTGATAAGTCGATTTGAACGCCACAAGAAGAATTACCTCTTGATAAGTTCTTTAGTTCTTAAAAGAACCCAGGGAGAAAAACCCTTGCTTTCTATTTCACTCAAAGTTGTCTGATTTCCAAAGCTTACAAGGGGTGCCTATTTATAGGCTTAGATAGCAATCCTAAAGAGGCAAAATTCTTATTTAGGAGAATTCCCTATTTTGGAGGAATTTCAGACTAATTCTAGCACATACAATGAACTCCTATTTAGGAGTGATGCTATTACGTAGTTTGGCCTATTAAGTATTCCAATTATATTAACTAGGCCTGGACTCTCCTTAAAACTTGAATTCGCACCACTTGAAGCTTGGTTGGCCTGAATGTCCTCAATCAGCCCATTCAGTGCTTCTTCAATCTTTTTGGCTCTAGCTCGTGTTATTGGGCCTTCTGGAATGTGCAATGGACCTCTTGCATCCATTGAAGCTCTATCTTGTCTTTCTGGGTCTTTTGGAATGTGCAATGGACTTCTTGCATCTATTAAAGCCTTCCACCCACCATCTCCACGGTTCTCATCATGTTGTAATGACTCATTTACAATTAAAGATCTTGAAAACAGCTCGGATGACCTCATCATTCATTATATTCACTGCAACAACCACATATATACACCCTTGGGACTAGGAATCTGTTGAATTGCATTAAAGAAAGAGTCTTTGAAGAATTCTAGCACTTCTCACAAGTATTTGATGCTTAATTACTCAAAAATGAGACCGTCACTTCATTTCTTCCTAACAAGGCTCCACTTTTCACTATAATGACTCATTTACACCTAAAGATCTTGAAAATAGCTTGTATGACCCCATCATTCACTCTATTCACTGCCACAACCACATATATACACCCTTGGGACTACGAATCTCTTGAATTGCATTCAACAAAGAGTCTTTGATGATTTCTAGCATTTCTCACAAGTATTTGATGCTTAATTACTCAAAAATGAGACCGTCGCTTCAATTCCTCCTTACAAGGCTCCACTTTTCGTTCTAATGACTCATTTACACTTAAAGATCTTGAAAACAGCTTGGATGACCGCATCATTCACTATATTCACTGCAACAACCACATATACACACCCTTGGGACTAGTAATCTGTTGAATTGCATTAAACAAAGAGTCTTTGATGAATTCTAGCATTTCTCACAAGTATTTGATGCTTAATTACTCAAAAATGAGTCAGTGACTTCATTTCTTCCTAACAAGGCTCCACCGTTTGTTGTAATGACTCTTTCACACTTAAAGATCTTCAAAACAGCTTGTATGACCCCATCATTCACTATATTCACTACCACAACCACATATATACACCCTTGGGACTAGTAATCTGTTGAATTGCATTCAACAAAGAGTCTTTGATGAATTCTAGCATTTATCACAAGTATTTGATGCTTAATTACTCAAAAATAAGTCCGTGACTTCATTTGTTCCTAGCAAGGCTCCACCGTTTGTTGTAATGACTCTTTCACACTTAAAGATCTTGAAAACAGCTTGTATGACCCCATCATTCACTATATTCACTACCACAACCACATATATACACCCTTGGGACTAGGAATCTGTTGAATTGCATTAAACAAAGACTCTTTGATGATTTCCAGCATTTCGCACAAGTATTTAATGTTTAATTACTCAAAAATTAGTCCGTGTCTTCGTTTCTTCCCAACAAGGCTCCACTTTTCGTTGTAATGACTCTTTCACACTTGAAGATCTTCAAAACAGCTTGTATGACCCCATCATTCACTATATTCACTACCACAACCACATATATACACCCTTGGGACTAGGAATCTGTTGAATTGCATTAAACAAAGAGTCTTTGATGATTTATAGCATTTCTCACAAGTATTTGATGCTTAATTACTCAATAATTAGACCGTCTCTTCATTTCTTCCTAACAAGGCTCCACTTTTCGTTATAATGACTCATTCACACTTAAAGATGTTGAAAACAGCTTGTATGACCACATCATTCACTATATTCAGAGTAACAACCTCATCTATACACTCTTGGGTCTAGGAATCTGTTGAATTGCATTAAACAAAGAGTCTTTGGTGATTTCTAGCATTTCTCACAAGTATTTGATGCTTAATGACTCAAAAATTAGTCCGTGTCTTCATTTCTTACCAACAAGGCTCCACTTTTCATCGTAATGACTATTTCACACTTAAAGATCTTGAAAACAGCTTGTATGACCGCATCATTGACTATATTCACTGCCACAATATACACCCTTGGGACTAGAAATCTGTTGAATTGCATTAAATAAAAAGTTTTTTATGATTTCTAGCATTTCTCACAAGTATTTCATGCTTAATTACTCAATAATTAGACCGTCTCTTCATTTCTTCCTAACAAGGCTCCACTTTTCGTTATAATGACTCATTCACACTTAAAGATGTTGAAAACAGCTTGTATGACCACATCATTCACTATATTCAGAGTAACAACCTCATCTATACACTCTTGGGTCTAGGAATCTGTTGAATTGCATTAAACAAAGAGTCTTTGGTGATTTCTAGCATTTCTCACAAGTATTTGATGCTTAATTAGTCAAAAATGAGTCCGTGTCTTCATTTCTTCCCAACAAGACTCCACTTTTTGTCGTAATGACTCTTTCACACATAAAGATCTTGAAAACAGCTTGTATGACCCCCTCATTCACTACATTCACTGCAACAACCACATATATACACTCTTGGGACTAGGAATCTCTTGAATTGCATTAAACAAAGAGTCTTTGATGATTTCTAGCATTTCTCATAAGTATTTGATGCTTAATTACTCAAAAATTAGTCCATGTCTTCATTTCTTCCTAACAAGGCTTCACTTTTTGTTGTAATGACTATTTCACACTTAAAGATCTTGAAAACAGCTTGTATGACCCCATCATTGACTATATTCACAGCCACAATCACATATATACACTCTTGGGTCTAGGAATTTGTTGAATTGCATTAAACAAAGAGTCTTTGATGATTTCTAGCATTTCTCAAAAGTATTTGATGCTTAATTACTCAAAAATGAGTCCGTGTCTTCATTTCTTCCCAACAAGACTCCACTTTTCGTCGTAATGACTCTTTCACACTTAAAGATCTTGAAAACAGATTGTATGACCCCGTCATTCACTACATTCACTGCAACAACCACATATATACACTCTTGGGACTAGGAATCTCTTGAATAGCATTAAACAAAGAGTCTTTGATGATTTGTAGCATTTCTCACAAGTATTTGTTGCTTAATTACTCAAAAATTAGTCTGTGTCTTCATTTCTTCCTAACCAGGCTTCACTTTTTGTTGTAATGACTCTTTCACACTTAAAGAACTTGAAAACAGCTTGTATGACCCCATCATTCACCATATTCACTGCCACAACCACATATATACACCCTTGGGACGAGGAATCTTTTGAATTGCATTAAACAAAGAGTCTTTGATGATTTCTAGCATTTCTCACAAGTATTTGAAGCTTAATTACTCAAAAATGAGTACGTGTCATCATTTCTTCCTAACAAGGCTCCACTTTTCATTGTAATGACTCTTTCACACTTAAAGATCTTAAAAACAGCTTGTATGACCCCATCATTCACTATATTCACTGCCACAACCACATATATACACCCTTGGGACAAGGAATCTTTTGAATTGCAATAAGCAAAGAGTCTTTGATGATTTCTAGCATTTCTCACAAGTATTTGATACTTAATTATTCAAAAATGAGTCCGTGTATTCATTTCTTCTGAACAAGGCTCCACTTTTCGTTTTAATCACTCATTCACACTTAAAGATCTTGAAAGCAGCTTGTACAACTGCATCATTCACAATATTCACGGCCACAACCTCATATTTACACCCTTGGGACTAGTAATCTGTTGAATTGCATTAAACAAAGAGTCTTTGACGATTTCTAGCATTTCTCACAAGTATTTGATGCTTAATTACTCAAAAATGAGTATGTGTCTTCATTTCCTCATAACAAGGCTCCACTTTTCATTGTAATGACTCTTTCACACTTAAAGATCTTGAAAACAGCTTGTATGGCCCCATCATTCACTATATTCATTGCCACAACCACATATATACACCCTGGGGACAAGGAATCTTTTGAATTGCAATAAGCAAATAGTCTTTGATGATTTCTAGCATTTCTCACAAGTATTTGATGCTTAATTATTCAAAAATGAGTCCGTGTATTCATTTCTTTTGAACAAGGCTCCACTTTTTGTTTTAATCACTCGTTCACACTTAAAGATCTTGAAAACAGCTTGTACAACTGCATCGTTCACCATATTCACGGCCACAACCTCATATTTACACCCTTGGGACTAGTAATCTGTTGAATTGCATTAAACAAAGAGTCTTTGACGATTTCTAGCATTTCTCACAAGTATTTGATGTTTAATTACTCAAAAATGAGTCTGTGTCTTCATTTCCTCGTAACAAGGCTCCACTTTTCATTGTAATGACTCTTTCACACTTAAAGATCTTGAAAACAGCTTGTATGACCCCATCATTCACTATATTCACTGCCACAACCACATATATACACCCTTGGGACTAGGAATCTGTTGAATTGCATTAAACAAAGAGTCTTTGATTCTTTCTAGCATTTCTCACAAGTATTTGATGCTTAATTACTCAAAAATGTGTCCGTGTCTTCATTTCTTCCTAACAAAGCTCCATTTTTCGTTGTAATGACTCTTTCACACTTAAAGATGTTGAAAACAGCTTGTATGACCCCATCATTCACTATATTCAGTGCCACAACCATATATATACACCCTTGGGACTAGGAATCTGTTGAATTGCATTAAACAAAGAGTCTCTGAAGATTTCTAGCATTTCTCACAAGTATTTAATGCTTAATTACTAAAAAATGAGTATGTGTCTTCATTTCTTCCAAACAAGGATCCACTTTTCGTTGTAATGACTCTTTCACACTTAAAGATCTTGAAAACAGCTTGTAGGACCCCATCATTCACTATATTCACTGTCACAACCATATATATACACCCTTGGGACTAGAAATCTGTTGAATTGCATTAAACAAAGAGTCTTTGATGATTTCTAGCATTTCTCACAAGTATTTGATACTTAATTACTCAAAAATGAGTCTGTGTCTTCCTTTCTTCCTAACAAGGCTCCACTTTTCATTGTAATGACTCATTCACACTTAAAGATCTTGAAAACTGCCTGTATGACCACATCATTCACTATATTGAGAGTAAGAACCTCATCTATACTCTCTTGGGTCTAGGAATTTGTTGAATTGCGTTAAACAAAGAGTCTTTGATGATTTCTAGCATTTCTCACAAGTATTTGATGCTTAATTACTCAAAAATGAGACCGCCTCTTCATTTCTTCCTAACAAGGCTCCACTTTCGTTGTAATGACTCTTTCACACGTAATGATGCGGAGAACCCCTAAAAAGACGTGGCTTAGGGACCCAACGCACACAATGAATCAAAGAACAACCAGGAAAGCTAAATTAGTGTTTAATAACACAAACCCTAGACCCAATATTCGAAGGAACACGAACCTAGGGTATTCAAGATGAATATGGACATCATACTCTAGAAAAGAAAGGAATTGGGAGTGATAAGTCGATTTAGACACCACAAGAAAAATTACCTCTTGATAAGTTCTTTAGTTCTTAAAAGAAACGAGGGAGAAAAACCCTTGCTTTCTATTTCACTCAAAGTTGTCTTATTTCCAAAGCTTACAAGGGGTGCCTATTTATAGGCTTAGATAGCAATCCTAAAGAGGCAAAATTCCTATTTAGGAGAATTCCCTATTTTGGAGGAATTTCGGACTAAATCTAGCACATACAATGAACTCCTATTTAGGAGTGATGCTATTACTTAGTTTGACCTATTAAGTATTCCAATTATATTAACTAGGCCTGGACTCTCTTTAAAATTTGAATTCACACCATTTGAAACTTGGTTGGCCTGAATGTCCTGAATCAGCCCATTCAGTGCTTCTTTAATCTTTTTGGCTCTAGCTCATGTTATTGGGCCTTCTGGAATGTGCAATGGACCTCTTGCATCCATTAAAGCTCTAGCTTGTGTAATTGGGCCTTCTGGAATGTGCAATGGATCTCTTGCATCTATTAAAGCCTTCAACCCATCATCTCCACGGTTCTCATCAGTATATATGTGCTTGTGGCTGTGAATATAGTGAATGATGCGGTCATCCAAGCTGTTTTCATGATCTTTAAGTGTGGATGAGTCATTACAATGAAAAGTGGAGCCTTGTTAGGAAGAAATGAAGAGACGGTCTCATTTTTTCAATAATTAAGCATCAAATACTTGTGAGAAAGGCGAGAAATCATCAAAGACTCTTTGTTTAATGCAATTCAATAGATTCCTGGTCCCTAGGGTGTATATATATGTGGTTGTTGCAGTGAATATAGTGAATGTTGCGGTCATCCAAGCTGTTTTCAGGATCATTAAGTGTGAATGAGTCATTAAAACAAAAAGTGGAACCTTGTTAGGAAGAAATGAAGACACAGACTCATTTTTGAGTAATTAAGCATCAAATGCTTGTGAGAAATGCTAGAAATCATGAAAGACTCCTTGTTTAATCCAATTCAACAGATTCCTAGTCCCAAGGGTGTATATATGTGGTTGTTGCAGTGAATATAGTGAATGATGCGGTCATCCAAGATGTTTTCAAGATCTTTAAGTGTGAATGAGTAATTAGAACAAAAAGTGGAGTCTTGTTAGGAAGAAATGAAGAGACGGTCTCATTTTTGAGTAATTAAGCATCATATACTTGTGAGAAATGCTAGAAATCATCAAAGACTCTTTGTTTAATGCAATTCAACAGATTCCTAGTCCCAAGGGTGTATATATGTGGTTGTGGCAGTGAATATAGTGAATGATGGGGTCATACATGCTGTTTTCAAGATCTTTAAGTGTGAAAGAGTCATTACAACGAAAAGTGGAGCCTTGTTAGGAAGAAATGAAGAGGCGGTTTCATTTTTGAGTAATTAAGCATCAAATACTTGTGGGAAAAGCTAGAAATCATCAAAGACTCTTTGTTTAATGCAATTCAACAAATTCCTTGTCCCAAGGGTTTATATATGTGGTTGTTGCAGTGAATATAGTGAATGATGCAGTGATCCAAGCTGTTTTGAAGTGATGAAGGGTGCCTAGGTTGGCGTCCATATCCATCTTGAATACCCTAGGTTCATGTTCCTTCGAATATTGGGTCTAGGGTTTGTGTTATTAAACTCTGATTTAGCTTTCCTGGTTGCTCTTTGATTCATTGTGTGCGTTGGGTCCCTAAGCCACATCTTTTGGGGGTTTTCCGCATCAGAGGGAATGCCTTAAATATCATTCAAGATTGAGTCTTTGATGGCCACTAGCATTTCTTACAAGTATTTTCAGTGTAACTATTGGATATTTAGAACCTCTCTTCAATTCCTCCTCACAAGGCTCCTCCTTTTGTTGTGATAGCTAATTTCCACTTAATGATCTTTAAAATAGCTTGTTTGCCCTCAAAGGGAACCATATTCATGAGCACCAGCACATCTATACTCCCTTGGAGGAGGGAATGCCTTAAATATCATTCAACATTGAGTCTTTGATGACGACTAGCATTTCTTATAAGTATTTTCAGTGTAACTATTGAATATTCAGAACCTCTCTTCAATTCTTCCTCAGAAGGCTCCTCCATTTGTTATGATAGCTAATTCCCACTTAATGATCTTTAAAATAGCTTTGTTTGCCCACAGAATGAACCATATTGATGAGAACCAGCCCATCTATACTCCCTTGGAAGAGGGAATGCCTTGAATTTGATTCAACAAGGGGTCTTTCATGGTGACTAGCTTTTCCTACAAGTATTTTTAGTATAATTATTCAGTAATGAGACCTCTTCAATTCTTCCTTACATGGCTCCGCCATTTGTTGTGATAGCTAATTCCCACTTAATGATCTTTAAAATAGCTTGTTTGCTTCCAAAGGGAACCATATTCGTGAGTACCAGCACATCTATTGATGCGGAAAACCCCAAAAAGACGTGGCTTAGGAGCCAACCGCACACAAGGAATCAAGGAACAACCAGGAAAGCTAAATCAAAGTTTAGTAACAGAAACCCTAGACCCAATATTGGAAGGAACATGAACCCAGGGTATTCAAGAAGGATATGGATGTCACACTCCAGAAAAGAAAGGAATTGGGAGTGATAAGTCAATTTGAATGCCATAAGAAGAATTACCTCTTGATAAGTTCTTTAGTTCTTAAAAGAACCGAGGGAGAAAAATCCTTCCTTTCTATTTCACTCAAAGTTGTCTGATCTCAACAGCTTACAAGAGGTGCCTATTTATAGGCTAAGATAGCAATCCAAAAGAGGTATAAATTCCTAGTTAGGAGAAATACTTATTTTGGAGGAATTTTGGGACAAATTCCAGCAGAAACAATTAACTCCTATTTAGGGGTGAATGCTATCACTTAGTCTAACCCATTAAGTTGTCCAATTATATTAATTAGGCCTGGACTCTCTTTAAAACTTGAATTTGCACCATTTGAAGCTCGGTTGGCCTGAATGTCCTGAATCAGCCCATTTAGTGCTTCTTTAATCTTTTTGGCCATAGCACGTGTTATTGGGCCTTCTGGAATGTGCAATGGACCTCTTGCATCAATTGAAGCTCTAGCTCGTGTTATTGGGCCTTTTGGAATGTGCAATGGACCTTTTGGATCTATTGAAACCTTCCACCTATACGGTTCTCATCAAGAACCTCTTGATAAGTTCTTTAGTTCTCAAAAGAACCGAGGGAGAAAAACCCTTCCTTTCTATTTCACTCAAAGTTGTCCTTTTTATTTCACTCAAAGTTGTCTGATTTCCAGAGCTTACAAGGGGTGCCTATTTATAGGCTTAGATAGCAATCCTAAAGAGGCAAATTCCTATTTAGGAGAAATCCCTATATTGGATGAATTTCAGACTAATTCCAACACATACAATGAACTCCTATTTAGGAGTGATGCTATTACTTAGTGATGCTATTACTAGGCCTGGACTCTCTTTAAAACTTGAATTCGCACCATTTGAAGCTTGGTTGGCCTGAATGTCCTGAATCAACCCATTCAGTGCTTCTTTAATCTTTTTGACTCTACCTCGTGTTATTGGGCCTTCTGGAATGTGCAATGGACCTCTTGTATCTATTGAAGCTCTAGCTTGTGTAATTGGGTCTTCTGGAATATGCAATGGATTTCTTGCATCTATTGAAGACTTCCACCCATCATCTCTATGGTTCTCATCATTCCCCCCTTCTCAAAATGATTCGCCCTCGAATCATCACCTACATCAAAAGGGGAAAGGTTAGAAACGTTAAATGTTGCACTCACATTATACTCACCAGGAAGGTCCAACTTATAAGCATTGTCATTAATTCGTGCTACAACTTGGAAGGGACCATCTCCTCTAGGTTGTAGCTTTGAATGCCTTTGAGCTGGGAATTGTTCCTTACGCATATGCACCCAAACCCAATCACGAAGTTCAAACACCACCTTCTTTCGTCCCTTGTTGACATGTGATGCGTATTGCTTAGTTCGTTTTTCAATATGTTGCCGCACCTTCTCATGCAATCTTTTTATCATGTTAGCTTTGGGTTCACCATCAATGTTGGCATACTCATTGATAGGTCTAGGTACCAAATCCAGAGGAGTCAATGGATTAAAGCCATACATAATTTCAAATGGAGAGTAGCTAGTAGTAGAATGAACACTCCTATTATATGCAAACTCGACATGTGGTAAACAATCTTCCCATGTTTTCAAATTTGTTTGAATAATAGCATGCAAAAGAGTAGAAAGAGTTTGATTAACCACCTCAGTCTACCCATCAGTTTGTGGATGACAAGTAGTTGAAAACAATTGCTTAGTGCCTAACTTACCCCACAAAGTCTTCCAGAAGTAGCTTAAGAACTTTAGATCCTGATTTGAAACAATGCTTCATGGCATGCCATGCAAACGTACTACTTCTCTAAAGAATAAGTCAGACACATTATTTGCATCATCAGTTTTATGGCATGGGATGAAGTGTGTAATCTTTGAAAATCTATCAACAACAACAAATACAGAATCCCTACCCCTTTTTGTTCGTGGCAATCCTAATACAAAGTCTATGGATAAATCAATCCAAGGATGGCTAGGTATGGGTAAAGGGGTATACAAGCCATGGGGTAAAACTCTAGATTTAGCCTATTTGCATGTTATGCACTTCTCACATATCCTCTCAACATCTCGTTTCATGCGTGGCCAAAAGAAGTGTTCATTTAGGACATCTAGGGTTTTCCTAACTCTGAAATGACCCATTAGACCACCCTCATGAGCTTCTCTTACAACCAACTCCCTTAAAGAACTCATAGGCATGCATAAACAATTTTCCCTAAATAAGAAACCCTTATGCCTATAAAACTTCTCAAAGGCTGACTTCTTACATGCTCCATACACGTTAGCAAAGTCCAGATCATTCACATATAAATATTTAATATGTTCAAATCCTATAAGTTTGCAGTAAGTGTAGAGATAAGGGCATACCTGTGAGATAATGTATTAGCTACCACATTGTCCTTACCTTGTTTATATTTGATGATGTAGGGAAAGGTCTTAATGAATTCAATCCACTTGGCATGTCTTTTGTTCAACTTTCCTTGTCCCTTCAAGTGCTTCAACGATTCATGGTCAGTATGGATGACAAACTCCTTCGGCTAAAGGTAATGTTGCCATGTCTCCAAAGCTCGTACCATTGCATACATCTCTTTATCATAAGTAGGATAATTAAGGCTTTCTCCACTTAGCTTTTCACTGAAGTAAGCAATTAGGCGCCTTTCTTGTATCAAAACAGCTCCAATGCCAATACCTGAAGCATCACACTCAATCTTGAAAGCTTTTGCAAAGTTAGGTAAAGCAAGTACGGGTGCAGAACTTAATTTTTCCTTGATGCAATTAAAAGACTTGTCTTGGTCACTACCCCACCTGAAACTCGTTCTTTTTGATAAGCCCAGTGAGTGGTGTAGCAATGGTGCTAAAGTCCCTAACAAAGCATTTATAGAAACTAGCTAAACCATGAAAGCTACGCACATCACTAATTGACTTAGGTGTAGGCCAATCACAAATTGCCTTAACTTTTTCCTCATTAACCTCGACACCTTTAGAACTCATAACATAGCCAAGAAATGTGAACTGATTAGTACAAAAGGAACATTTCTTTAAGTTAGCATACAATTTCTTAGAACGCAAAACACTTATAATAGAATGTAAATGATCAAGATGCTCTTCTAGGGTTTTACTATAGACCAAAATATCATCAAAATACACAACCACAAATTTACCAATGAATGGATGCAAAACATGATTCATTAGTCGCATAAAAGTGCTTGGTGCATTAGTGAGACCAAATGGCATAACAAGCCATTCATACAAACCGTACTTAGTTTTGAAAGTTGTTTTCCACTCATCTCCCTCTCTCATCCTAATATGACGATATCCACTTTTCAAATCAATCTTAGAAAAGACATAGGAACCATGCAATTCATCCAACATGTCCTCTAATCTAGGTATGGGGTGACGATACTTTACAGTGATTTTGTTGATTGCTCGATAATCAACACACATCCTCCAAGTCCCATCTTTCTTGGGTACAAGTAGGACAGGAACAGCACATGGACTCATGCTTTCCCTCACATATCTTTTGGAAATAAACTCCTCAACCTGCCTTTGAAGCTCCTTTGTCTCCTCAGAATTACTCTTGTATGCTGGCCGATTAGGGATGGATGCACTTGGGATGAAATCAATTTGATGCTCAATTCCTCTATTAGGTGGCAATCCACTTGGAATATTGTCAGGGAATACATCCTCAAATTCCAGCAATAGAGCAACAACAACACTAGGCAAAGATGGGTCAAACTTGTTAGTGTTAAAATAAGCCTCTTTGTACAGAAGTACAATCATAGGTTGTTTGGCATAGAATGCTCTTTTGACTTCACTTTCTTTTGCATAGAAACTTTCTCTTTTCTTGTCTTTCTCTTGTTTCATCATGTTTTCTCCTCTCTTTTCTTTGTTATCAATCTTTCTTTTCTGTTCACTCTCATTTTTAATCCTTAATTGATCCTTATAAGCTTATTGAGGTGATAATGGTACAAGAGTGATGAGTTTTTCATTCATTACAAAGGAATATTGATTCTTGAAGCCATCATGCATAACTCGCCTGTCAAATTGCCATGGTCTTCCTAATAGAATATGGCCCACATGCATAGGTACAACATCACATAAAACTTCATCATGGTACCTTTTGATACAAAATGATATGAGCACTTGCTTATTTACCTTGACTTCACCACTCTCATTCAACCATTGAAGCTTATATGGCCTAAGATGCTTCATAATAGGTAAATCTAGCTTGATGAGAATCGTGGAGATGATGGGTGTAAGGCTTCAACCATAGTTGTGCTAGCAACATTAGTGCAACTCCCACCATCAATAATCATACTACATACCTTATCTTTGATGAGACACCTCATCTGAAAAATGTTATCTTGTTGCACCTCATTTTCTTCCTTTACTTGCACATTCAATGCTCGCCTTGTAATGAGAGCTATTCTATTAACCGGATACTCCTCTCCATCACTTTCACCCTCTGATGATTGCATAGAATCATCATCTAATTCACTTTCAGTTTCAACATTACCATTACTTCTCAAGATCATTGCATGCTTATTTGGACATTGAGATGCAATCTAATTCCATATAGTGTTGCAATTCAACCATGTTTGCTATGTCCCTATTTAGCCCTTGCAGAAATCGAGCCATGGTTGCTTCTCTATCTTCTTTTACATTTGCTCGAATCATGGAAATCTCCATCTCCTTGTGGTAATCCTCCACACTTTTGGTGCCTTGAGTGAGCCCTTGCAACCTTTGGTACAGCTCCCTATAATAGTGATTAGGGACAAACTTCCTCCTCATGATAGCCTTCATCTCCTCCCATGTATCAATAGGCCGCTCACGATTCCTTCTCCTAGTCAAAACAAGTTGATCCCACGAAATAATAGCATAATCAGTGATTCAACTACAGCAAGCTTTACCTTTTTCTCCTCGGAATAGTTGTGGCAGTCAAAAACCAATTCAACCTTCTTCTCCCATTCTAGGTATGCATCAGGATCATTCTTACCTTGGAATGAAAGACTTGTCATTTTAATACTACCTAAATTATGGTCATAGATGCCTTGCCTCCCAAATTCTCTTTGATCCCTTCTATTGTTTGCAGTTCTGACCACAGTAGTTTGATCGTCAATTTCATCATCTTCTACATCATCTTCATGGTCATAGGCACATCTCAACTGCCTTTTTGCTTTAGGAGCCTCATATTCCCTATGCCTCATTTGCAACTCTGCTATAGTATTAGGTTGCTCCTCCATCCTCTCCCTCATATCATCAAATTTGGTGTTCATAGGCTCAAATTGTTGTTACATAGCTTTGATCATGAAGGACACATCACCAGCTCCTTCCTGAGCTGCACCTTTGTCTTTGGATGTCATAGTATTACTTCTACACAAAATAATAAGATACCTTACAGAGCACTCCCTCACATGTTTCACTCAAAAGAAGGTGTCACACTCCCTCATGTTTATACTCTTTATGGCTTTTTCTTTATATGAACTTTCACTCTTGCCTTTTACCACTCGGATTTCTCCTTTCAACTCTGTAAAGAACTAAGCAAACTAAATCAAGAGGATTGATTTTGAATAAAATAAGATAAATGGTGTAGGATTAGACAAATTAGAGAATAAGGAGTTGAAAAAGGATATCAACACAAACGAATTTAATGAACTAAACTCACAAAAATCAAAATACGGGGTTAAGCCTATAAGACAAACTTAGATGGCATAACAAGAAAGTAGATGACAGAATTGGGAGTTGAGCAACGAGGCTATATTATTATCGTAGCCAATATGACCAAGCTGTTAACTTTTATTGATAACTTAAATTGGATACCTTCTTTCTTTTATTCCTCTTTTTTTCTTGTTTTTTTTTGTTCCTCTGTTTTTTTTTTCCTCAACATAAAGTATAAAGCTTGGAGATAGCAACAGGTATTGAAATTTGCACGTTTTTGATAGTTATGATCTCAAACAAACGAGTAGAGTAAGAAGGGCTGCAATGAGACAGATTAAGCATGTTTCAAGGGTAACAGATAAATCACAAGGCAGAAAATTAAAAAAATTAATTGATACAACCTGATTTAGAGCCGAGCTCTAATACCAACTGATGCGGAAAACCCCAAAAAGACGTGGCTTAGGGACCCAACGCACACAATGAATCATAGAACAACTAGGAAAGCTAAATCAGAGTTTAATAACATAAACCCTAGACCCAATATTTGAAGGAACACAAACCTAGGGTATTGAAGAAGGATATGGATGCCACACTCTAGAAAAGAAAGGAATTGGGAGTGATAAGTCAATTTGAATGCCACAACAAGAAGTACCTCTTGATAAGTTCTTTAGTTCTTAAAAGAACTGAGGGAGAAAAACACTTGCTTTCTATTTCACTCAAAGTTGTCTAATTTCCAAAGCTTACAAGGGGTGCCTATTTATAGGCTTAGATAGCAATCCTAAAGAGGCAAAATTCCTATTTAGGAGAAATCCCTATTTTGGAGGAATTTCGGACTAATTCCAGCACATGTAATGAACTCCTATTTAGGAGTGATGCTATTACTTAGTCTGACCTATTAAGTAGTCCAATTATATTAATTAGGCCTGGACTCTCTTTAAAACTTGAATTCGCACCATTTGAAGCTTGGTTGGCCTGAATGTCCTGAATTAGCCCATTTAGTGCTTCTTTAATCTCTTTGGCTCTAGTTTGCGTTATTGGGCCTTATGGAATGTGCAATGGACCTCTTGCATCCATTGAAGCTCTAGCTTGTGTTATTAGGCCTTCTGGAATGTGCAATGGACCTCTTGCATCCATTGAAGCTCTAGCTCATGTTATTGGGCCTTCTAGAATGTGTAATGGACCTCTTGCATCCATTGAAGCTCTAGCTTGTGTTATTGGGCCTTCTGGAATGTGCAATGAACCTCTTGGATCTATTGAAACCTTCCACCCATCATCTGTACGGTTCTCATCATTTCATCTCTACAGTTCTCATCATTAATGATGAGAACCGTACAGATGATGGGTGGAAGGTTTCAATAGATCCAAGAGGTCCATTGCACATTCCAAAAGGCCCAATAACACAAGCTAGAGCTTTAATGGATGCAAGAGGTCCATTGCACATTCCAGAAGGCCCAATAACACGAGCTAGAGCTTCAATGGATGCAAGAGGTCCATTGCACATTCCATAAGGCCCAATAACACAAGCTAGAGCTTCAACGGATGCAAGAGGTCCATTGCACATTCCATAAGGCCCATTAACACAAATTAGAGCCAAAAAGATTAAAGAGGTACTAAATGGGCTGATTTAGCACATTCAAGCCAACCAAGCTTCAAATGGTGCAAATTCAAATTTTAAAGAGAGTTCAGGCCTAATTAATATAATTGGACTACTTAATAGGTCAGACTAAGTAATAGCATCACTCCTAAATAGGAGTTCATTGTATGTGCTGGAATTTGTGCAAAATTACTCCAAAATAAGGATTTCTCCTAATTAGGAGTTTTGCCTCTTTAGGATTGTCATCTTAGCCTATAAATAGGCACCCCTTGTAAGCTCTAAAAATCAGACAACTTTGAGTGAAATAAAAAGCAAGGGTTTTTCTCCCTTGGTTCTTTTAAGAACTAAAGAACTTATCAAGAGGTACTTCTTCTTGTGGCGTTCAAATCGACTTATCACTCCCAATTCCTTTCTTTTTTGGAGTGTGACGTCCATATCCTTCTTCAATACCCTATGTTCATGTTCCTTCGAATATTGGGTCTAGGGTTTATGTTATTAAATTCTGATTTAGCTTTCCTGGTTGTTCTTTGATTCATTGTGTGCGTTGGGTCCCTAAGCCATGTCTTTTTGGGGTTTTCCGCATCAGTTGGTATCAGAGCCCGGCTCTAAATCAGTTGGCTCTAAATTAGAAGAAATAATATGACTTCAAAACACAAACGTGCTGCTCAGGAGGGAGCTATTGACATGTCCTTCATGATCAAAGCTATGCAACAACAATTTAAGCACATGAATACCAGATTTGATGATATGAGAGAGAGGATGGAGGAGCAAGCTAATACAATATCAAAGTTGCAAAGGAGGTACGAAACTTATGAGGTTCCTAAAGCAAGAAGGCAATTGAAACATGCCTATGACTATGTAGATGATGATTTTGTGCCATCAACAAAGGGTGAAAGTGATGGAGAGAAGTATCCGATTAATGAAGTAGCTCTCATCGCAAGGCGAGCATTGGATGTGCATATGAAGGAAGAAAATGAGGTGGAACGAGATAACATCTTTCAGACGAGGTGTTTCATCAAAGATAAGGTATGTAGTATGATTATTGATGGTGGGAGTTGCACTAATATTGCTAGCACAATTATGGTTAAGAAGCTGAATTTACCTACAATGAAGCATCCTAGGCCATATAAGCTTCAATGGTTGAATGAGAATGGTGAAGTTAAGGTAGATAAGCAAGTACTCGTGTCATTTTCTATTGGAAGATATCATGATGAAGTTTTATGTGATGTTGTACCTATGCAAGCAAGCCATATTCTATTAGGAAGGCCATGGCAGTTTGACAGACGAGTTATGCACGATGGATTCAAGAATCAATATTCCTTTGTAATGAATGATAAACCCGTCACTCTTGTACCATTATCACCTCAACAAACTTATGAGGATCAATTAAGGATTAAAAATGAGAGTGAACAGAAAAGAGAGATTGAAAAAAAAAAAGAAAAGAGAGGAGAAAACGTGAGAACACAAGAGAAAGAGAAGAAAATAGAAAGTTTCTACGGAAAAGAAAGTGATGTCAGAAGAGCAACTTTTGCCAAACAACCTATGATCATACCATACAAAGAGGCTTATTTTAACACTAATAAGTTTGACTCATCTTTGCCTAGTGTAGTTGTTTTATTGCAGGAATTTGAAGATGAATTCCATGATGATGTCCCAAGTGGATTGTTACCTAAGAGAGGAATTAAGAATCAAATTTTTTTCATCCCTGGTGCATCCATCCCAAACCGGCCAGCATATAAGAGTAATCCTGAGGAGACAAAGGAGCATAAAAGACAGGTTGAAGAACTTATTTTCAAAGGATATGTGAGGGAAAGCATGAGTCATTGTGTAGTTCCTATCCTACTTGTATGAGGAAAGTTGAATAGAAGGCATGCCAAGTGGATCAAATTCATTTAGACCTTTCCCTACTTCATCAAGTATAAACAAGGTGACGATTCGAGGATGAATCCTTTTGAGGAAAAGGGGAATGATGAGAACCATACAGATGATGGGTAGAAGGTTTTAATAGATCCAAGAGGTCCATTGCACATTCCAGAAGGCCCAATAACACAAGCTAGAGATTCAATGGATGCAAGAGGTCCATTGCACATTCTAGAAGGCCCAACAACACAAGCTAGAGCTTCAATGGATGCAAGAGGTCCATTGCACATTCCAGAAGGCCCAATAACACAAGCTAGAGCTTCAATGGATGCAAGAGGTCCATTGCAAATTCCATAAGGCCCAATAACACAAACTAGAGCCAAAAAGATTAAAGAAGCACTAAATGGGCTGATTCAGGACATTCAGGCCAACCATGCTTCAAATGGTGCGAATTCAAGTTTTAAAGAGAGTCCAGGCCTAATTAATATAATTGGATTACTTAATAGGTCAGACTAAGTAATAGCATCACTCCTAAATAGGAGTTCATTATATGTGCTGGAATTTGTCTGAAATTACTCCAAAATAAGGATTTCTCCTAATTAGGAATTTTGCCACTTTAGGATTGTCATCTTAGCCTATAAATAGGCACCCTTTGTAAGTTCTGAAAATCAGACAACTTTGAGTGAAATAAAAAGCAAGGGTTTTTCTCCCTCGGTTCTTTTAAGAACTAAAGAACTTATCAAGAGGTACTTCTTCTTGTGGCGTTCAAATCGACTTATCACTCCCAATTCCTTTCTTTTCTGGAGTGTGGCATCCATATCCTTCTTCAATACCCTAGGTTCATGTTCCTTCAAATATTGGGTCTAGGGTTTATGTTATTAAACTCTGATTTAGCTTTCCTGGTTGTTCTTTGATTCATTATGTATGTTGGGTCCCTAAGCCAAATCTTTTTGGGGTTTTCCGCATCAGTGTGATGAGAACCGTGGAGATGATGGGTGGAAGGCTTCAATAGATGCAAGAAGTCCATTGCACATTCCTGAAGACCCAATAACACAAGATAGAGCTTCAATGGATGCAAGAGGTCCATTGCACATTCCAGAAGGACTAATTACATGAGCTAAAGCTTCAATGGATGCAAGAGGTCCATTGCACATTCCAGAAGGCCCAATAACCCGAGCTAGAGCCAAAATGATTAAAGAAGCACTGAATGGGCTGATTCAGAACATTCAGGCCAACCAAGTTTCAAATGGTGCGAATTCAAGTTTTAAAGAGAGTCCAGGCCTAGTTAATATAATTGGAATACTTAATAGGTCAAACTAAGTAATAGCATCACTCCTAAATAGGAGTTCATTGTATGTGCTAGAATTAGTCCGAAATTCCTCCAAAATAGGGATTTCTCCTAACTAGGAATTTATGCCTCTTTAGGATTGCTATCTTAGCCTATAAATAGGCACCTCTTGTAAGCTCTGGAAATCAGACAACTTTGAGTGAAATAGAAAGCAAGGGTTTTTCTCCCTCGGTTCTTTTAAGAACTAAAGAACTTATCAAGAGGTACTTCTTATTGTGGCGTACAAATCGACTTATCACTCCTAATTCCTTTCTTTTCTGGAGTGTGGCATCCATATCCTTCTTCAATATCCTAGGTTCGTGTTCCTTCCAATATTGGGTCTAGGGTTTTTGTTATTAAACTTTGATTTAGCTTTCCTGGTTGTTCTTTGATTCCTTGTGTGCGTTAGGTCCCTAAGCCACGTCTTGTTGGGGTTTTCCGCATTAGTTGGTATCAGAGCCTGGCTCTAAATTAGGTTGAATCCACTCACTCTTCAATTTTCTACCTTGTGATTTATTTATTTTGATTCAATTTGTCTATTATGTGCATTACAATTCAAATGCACAAATATGTTTGTTTGCAATCCTTCTCAACGTGCTAATTTCAATTCCAATTGCTGTATCTAAGTGTTCTACTATTGTTTTGTGTTGAGCAAAAGAAAAAGAAAAAAAAAAGAAAAAAAGAAGGATCAACGAAAAAAAAAAGAAAAAGAAAAAGAAAAAGAAGAAAAGAAAGGAAACATCAAATTCAAGTTATTGATAAAGTTAATAGTTTGGTCATGTTGGCCACAATAATAACAAAGTTTTCTTGCTCAACTCCAATTCTGCCATCCATTTTCCTGTCTTGTTACCCAAGTTTGTCCTCTAAATTTAACTTCCCTTATCCTGATTCTTTTTGTGAGTTTAGTTCATTAAAATCGTTTGCCTTGATATCCTTTTTCGTTTTTTGATTCCTTGTTCTCCAATTTGTTCAATTCTACGCCATTTATCTTATTCTATTTAAAATCAATACTCTTGATTTACCTTATTTAGTTCTTTATCGAGTTGAAAGGAGAAATCTGAGAGGTAAAAGGCAAGAGTGAAGGTTCATATAAAGAAAAAGCCATAAAGAGTGTAAACACGAGAGAGTGTGACACCTTCTTTTGAGTGAAACACGTGAGGGAGTGCTCTGTGAGGTATCTTATTATTTTAGAAGTAATACTATGACATATAAAGACAAAGGTGCAGCTCAGGAGGGAGCTGGTGATGTGTCCTTCATGATCAAAGCTATGCAACAATAATTTGAGCATATGAATACCAGATTTGATGATATAAGGGAGAGGATGGAGGAGCAATCTAATACTATAGCAGAGTTGCAAAGGAGGCATGGGGAGTATGAGACTCCTAAAGCAAGAAGGCAGTTGAGACGTGCCTATGACCATAAAGATGATGTAGAAGATGATGAAATTGATGATCAAACTACTGTGCTCCAAACTACTAACAGTAGAAGGGATCAAAGAGAATTTGGGAGGCAAGGCACCTACGACCATAATTTGGGCAGTATTAAAATGACAATTCCTTCATTCCAAGGTAAGAATGATCCTGATGCATACCTAGAATGGGAGAAGAAGGTTGAATTGGTTTTTGACTGCCACAACTATTCTGAGGAGAAAAAGGTAAAGCTTGCTGCAGTTGAATTCACTGATTATGCTATTATTTGGTGGGATCAACTTATTTTGACTAGGAGAAGGAATCATGAGCGGCCTATTGATACATGGGAGGAGATGAAGGCTATCATGAGGAGGAGGTTTGTCCCTAATCACTATTATAGGGAGCTATACCAAAGGCTGCAAGGGCTCACTCAAGGCACCAAATGTGTGGAGGATTACCACAAGGAGATGGAGATTACCATGATTCGGGCGAATGTAGAAGAAGATAGAGAAGCAACCATTGCTCGATTTCTGCAAGGGCTAAATAGGGACATAGCAAATGTGGTTGAATTGCAACACTATGTGGAATTAGAAGACATGGTGCACATGGCCATAAAAGTTGAAAGCCAACTCAAACGAAAGGGTTCCACATGGTTTGGGCAGAACTCAGGATCTACCTCATCTTGGAAGCCAAATTGGAATAAAAGGGACGAGATGACCAACTATAAGTCCAAAGCTGAGCTATCCAAGTACAAGAATGTGGGTTCTAGCAAGGAGGTAGGTAATTTTGACCCCCAACCAAGTAGAAATAGAGATGTTAAATGTTTTAAGTGTTTGGGCAGGGGTCACATTGCATCTCAATGTCCAAATAAGTGTGCAATGATCTTGAGAAGTAATGGTGAAGTTGAAACTGAAAGTGAATCAGATGATGATTCTATGCCATCATCAGAGGGTGAAAGTGATGGAGAGGAGTATCCAGTTAATGGAGTAGCTCTTGTTACAAGGCGAGCATTGAATGTGTAAGTAAAGGAAGAAAATGAGGTGCAACGAGATAACATCTTTCAGACGAGGTGTCTCATCAAAGATAAGGTATGTAGTATGATTATTGATGGTGGGAGTTGCACTAATGTTGCTAGCACAACTATGGTTGAGAAGTTGGATTTACCTACTATGAAGCATCCTAGGCCATATAAGCTTCAATGGTTGAATAAGAGTGGTGAAGTCAAGGTAAAGAAGCAAGTGCTCATATCATTTTCTATCAGAAGGTACCGTGATGAAATTTTATGTGATGTTGTACCTATGCATATGGGTAATATTCTATTAGGAAGACCATGGCAATTTGATAGGTGAGTTATGCATGATGGCATCAAGAACTGATATTCCTTTGTAATGAATGAAAAACCCGTCACTCTTGTACCATTATCACCTCAACAAGCTTATGAGGATCAATTAAGGATTAAAAATAAGAGTGAACAGAAAAGAAAGATTGATAAAAGAGAAAAGAGAGGAGAAAACGTGATGACACAAGAGAAAGAGAAGAAAAGAGAAAGTTTCTATGCAAAAGGGAGTGATGTCAAAAGAGCATTCTATGCCAAACAACCTATGATCGTACTTCTGTACAAGGAGGCTTATTTTAACACTAACAAGTTTAACCGATCTTTGCCTAGTGTTGTTGTTGCTCTATTGCAGGAATTTGAAGATGTATTGCCTAACGATGTTCCAAGTGGATTGCCACCTAATAGAGGAATTGAGCATCAAATTGATTTCATCCCAGGTGCATCCATCCCTAACCGGCCAGCATATAAGAGTAATCTTAAGGAGACAAAGGAGCTTCAAAGGCAGGTTGAGGAGCTTATTTCCAAAGGATATGTGAGGGAAAGCATGAGTCCATGTGTTGTTCCTGTCCTACTTGTACCCAAGAAAGATGGAACTTGGATCGTCACCCCATACCTAGATTAGATGACATGTTGGATGAATTGCATGGTTCTTGTGTCTTTTCTAAGATTGATTTGAAAAGTGGATATCATCAGATTAGGATGAGAGAGGGAGATGAGTGGAAAACAGCTTTCAAAACTAGGTACGGTTTGTATGAATGGCTTGTTATGCCATTTGGTCTCACTAATGCACCAAGCACTTTTATGCGACTAATGAATCATGTTTTGCATCCATTCATTGGTAAATTTGTGGTTGTGTATTTTGATGATATTTTGGTCTATAGTAAAACCCTAGAAGAGCATCTTGATCATTTACGTTCTATTGTAAGTGTTTTACGTTCTGAAAAATTGTATGCTAACTTAAAAAAATGTTCCTTTTGTACTAATCAGATCACATTTCTTGGCTATGTTGTGAGTTCTAAAGGTGTTGAGGTTGATGAGGAAAAAGTTAAGGCAATTCGTGATTGGCCTACACCTAAGTCAATTAGTGATGTGCGTAGCTTTCATGGTCTAGCTAGTTTCTATAGATGCTTTGTTAGGGACTTTAGCACCATTGCTGCACCACTCACTGAGCTTATCAAAAAGAACATGAGTTTTAGGTGGGGTAGTGACCAAGACAAGGCTTTTAATTGCAACAAGGAAAAATTAAGTTTTGCACCCCTACTTGCTTTACCTAACTTTGAAAAAGCTTTCGAGATTGAGTGTGATGCTTCAGGTATTGGCATCGGAGCTGTTTTGATGCAGGAAAGGTGCCCAATTGCTTACTTCAGTGAAAAGCTAAGTGGAGCTTAATTATCCTACTTATGATAAAGAGATGTATGCATTGGTACGGGCTTTGGAGACATGGCAACATTACCTTTGGCCCAAGGAGTTTGTCATCCATATTGACCATGAATCGTTGAAGCACTTGAAGGGACAAGAAAAGTTGAACAAAAGACATGCCAAATGGATTGAATTCATTGAGACCTTTCCCTACAACATCAAATATAAACAAGGTAAGGACAATGTGGTAGCTGACGCATTATCTTGCAGGTATGCCCTTATCTCTACACTTACTGCAAACTTATTAGGATTTGAACATATTAAAGATTTATATGTGAATGATCTGGACTTTGCTAACGTGTATAGAGCATGTGAGAAGTCAGCCTTTGAGAAGTTTTATAGGCATAAGCGTTTCTTATTTAGGGAAAATCGTTTATGCATGCCTATGAGTTCTTTAAGGGAGTTGGTTGTAAGAGAAGCTCATAAGGGTGGTCAAATGGGTCATTTCAGAGTTAGGAAAACCCTAAATGTCCTATATGAACACTTCTTTTGGCCACGCATGAAACGAGATGTTGAGAGGATATGTGAGAAATGCATAACATGCAAACAGGCTAAATCTAGAGTTTTACCCCATGGCTTGTATACCCCTTTACCCATACCTAGCACAAAGGGAACCATATTCATGAATACCAGCACATCTATACTCCCTTTGTGGAGGGAATGCCTTGAATACCATTCAACAAGGAGTCTTTCATGGTGACTAGCGTTTCCTACAAGTATTTTCAGTATAATTATTCAATAATGAGACCTGCTCGTTAATTCTTCCTTACATGGCTCCTCCTTTTGTTGTGATAGCTAATTCACACTTAATGATCTATAAAATAGCTTCTTTGCCCACAAAAGGAACCTTGTTCTTAAAAACCAGCACATCTATACTACCTTTGAAGGGGGAATGCCGTGAATTTCATCCAACAAGGAGTCTTCCATGGTGACTAGCGTTTCTTACAAGTATTTTCGGTATAATTATTTAGTAATGAGACCCTCTCTTCAATTCTCCCTTACATGGCTCCTCCTTTTGTTGTGATAGCTAATTCCCAGTTAAGGATCTTTAAACTTGCTTGTTTGCCCTTAAAGGGAACCATATTCATAAGTACCAGCACATCTATACTCCCTTCGAGGAGGGAATGCCTGGAAGAATATCATTCAACAAGGAGTCTTTCATGGTGACTAGCATTTCTTACAAATATTTTCATTTTAATTATCCAATAATGGGACCCTTACTTCAATTCTTCCTTCCAGGGCTCCTCGTGTTGTTGTGATAGCTAATTCACACTTAATGATCTTTCAAATAGCTTGTTTGCCCACAAAAGGAATGATGTTCATGAGATCCAGTGCATCTATACTACCTTGGAAGGGGGAACACCTTGAATTTCACCCAGCAGGGAGTCTTCCATCTTGACTAGCATTTCTTACAAGTATTTTCGGTATAATTATTTAATAATGAGACCCTCTCTTCAATTCTTCCTTACATGGCTCCTCCTTTTGTTGTGATAGCTAATTCCCACTTAATGATCCTTAAAATTGCTTGTTTGCCCTCAAAGGGAACCATATTCATGAGTACCAGCTCATCTATACTCCCTTGGAGGAGGGAATGCCTTGAATATCATTCGACAAGGAGTCTTTCATGGTGACTAGCATTTCTTACAAGTATTTTCAGTGTAATTATTCAATACTGAGACCCTCTCTTCGATTCTTCCTTACATGGCTCCTCCTTCTGCTGTGATAGCAAATTCACACTTAATGATCTCTAAAATAGCTTGTTTGCCCACAAAAGGAACCTTGTTCATGAGAACCAGCACATATATACACCCTTCGAAGGGGTAATGCCTTGAATTTCATTCAACAAGGAGTCTTCCATGGTGACTAGTGTTTCTTCCAAGTACTTTGGGATAATTATTCAATAATGAGACCCTTTCTTCAATTCTTCCTTTCAAGGCTCCTCCTTTTGTTGTGATAGCTAATTCCCACTTAATGATCATTAAAATTGCTTGTTTGCCTTCAAAGGAAACCATATTCATGAGTACCACCATATCTCTACTCCCTTCGAGGAAGGAAAGCCTTGAATACCATTCAACAAGGAGTCTTTCATGGTGACTAGCGTTTCTTACAAGTATTTTCAGTATAATTATTCAATAAGGAGACCCGCTCATTAATTCTTCCTTACATGGCTCCTCCTTTTCTTGTGATAGCTAATTCACACTTAATGATCTATAAAATAGCTTGTTTGCCCACAAAAGGAACCTTGTTCTTGAGAACCAGCACATCTATACTACCTTTTGAGGGGGAATGCCTTGAATTTCATCCAACAAGGAGTCTTCTATGGTGACTAGTGTTTTCTACAAGTATTTTCAGTATAATTATTCAATAATGAGACCCTCTCTTCAATTCTTCCTTACATGCCTCCTTTTGTTGTGATAGCTAATTCCCACTTAAGGATCTTTAAAATTGCTTGTTTGCCCTCAAAGGGAACCATATTCATGAGTACCAGCTCATCTATCCTACCTTCGAGGAGGGAATGCCTTGAATATCATTCAACAAGGAGTCTTTCATGGTGACTAGCGTTTCTTACAAGTATTTTCAGTATAATTATTCAATAATGAGACCTTCTCTTCAATTCTTCCTTACATGGCTCCTCGTTTTGTTGTGATAGCTAATTCACACTTAATGATCTTTAAAATAGCTTGTTTGCCCTCAAAGGGAACCACATTCATGAGTACCAACACATCTATACTCCCTTCGGGGAAGGAATGGCTTGAATATCATTCAACAAGGAGTCTTTCATGGTGACTAGCATTTCTTACAAGTATTTTTGGTATAATTATTCAATAATGAGATCCTCTCTCCAATTCTTCCTTACAAGGGTCCTCCTTTTGTTATGATAGGTAATTCACACTTAATGATCTTTAAAATAGCTTGTTTGCCCTCAAAGGGAACCATATTCATCAGTACCAACACATCTACACTCCCTTCGAGGAGGGAATGCCTTGAATATCATTCAACAAGGAGTCTTTCATGGTGACTAGCGTTTCTTACAATATTTTCAGTATAATTATTCAATAATGAGACCCTCTCTTCAATTCTTCCTTACATGGCTCCTCATTTTGTTGTGATAGCTAATTCACACTTAATGATCTTTAAAGTAGCTTGTTTGCCGTCAAAGGGAACCATATTCATGAGTACCAACACATCTATACTCCCTTCGGGGAAGGAATGGCTTGAATATCATTCAACAAGGAGTCTTTCATGGTGACTAGCATTTCTTACAAGTATTTTCGGTATAATTATTCAATAATGAGATCCTCTCTCCAATTCTTCCTTACAAGGGTCCTCCTTTTGTTGTGATAGCTAATTCACACTTAATAATCTTTAAAGTAGCTTGTTTGCCATCAAAGGGAACCATATTCATCAGTACCAACACATATATACTCCCTTCGGGGAAGGAATGGCTTGAATATCATTCAACAAGGAGTCTTTCATGGTGACTAGCATTTCTTACAAGTATTTTCGGTATAATTATTCAATAATGAGATCCTCTCTCCAATTCTTCCTTACAAGGGTCCTCCTTTTGTTGTGATAGCTAATTCACACTTAATGATCTTTAAAATAGCTTCTTTGCCCTCAAAGGGAACCATATTCATCAGTACCAACACATCTACACTCCCTTCGAGGAGGGAATGCCTTGAATATCATTTAACAAGGAGTCTTTCATGGTGACTAGCAATTTTGACAAGTATTTTTAGTATAATTATTGAAGAATGAGACTCTCTCTTCAATTCTTCCTTACATGGCTCCTTGTTTTATTGTGATAGGTAATTCACACTTAATGATCTATAAAATAGCTTGTTTGCCCACAAAAGGAACCTTGTTGATGAGAACCAGCACATCTATACTCGCTTGGATGGGGGAATGCCTTGAATTTCATTCAACAAGGTGTCTTTCATGGTGACTAGTGTTTCTTACAAGTATTTTCAGTATAATTATTCAATAATGAGACCCTCTCTTCAATTCTTCCTTACATGGCTCCTCCTTTTGCTGTGATAGTTAATTCACACTTAATGATCTTTAAAATTGCTTGTTTGCCCTCAAAGGGAACCATATTCGTGAGTACCAGCACATCTATACTCCCTTCGTGGAGGGAATGCCTTGAATATCATTCAACAAGGAGTTCTTCATGGTGACTAGCGATTCTTACAGGTATTTTCATTATAATTATCCAATAATGAGACCCTCTCTTCAATTCCTCCTTACATGGCTCCTCCTTTTGTTGTGATAGCTAAATCCCACTTAATGATCTTTAAAATAGCTTGTTTGCCCTCAAAGGGAACCTTGTTCTTGACAACCAGCACATCTATACTCCCTTGGAAGGGGGAATGCCTTGAATTTCATTCAACAAGGAGTCTTTCGTGGTGACTAGCGTTTCTTACAAGTATTTTTGGTATAATTATTCAATAATGTGATCCTCTCTTCAATTCTTCCTAACAAGGGTCCCCCTTTTGTTCTGATAGCTAATCCACACTTAATGATCTTTAAAATAGCATGTTTGCCCTCAAAGGAAACCATATTCATGAGTACCAGCATATCTATACTCCCTTCGAGGAGGGAATGCCTTGAATATCATTCAACAAGGAGTCTTTCATGGTGACTAGCGTTTCTTACAATATTTTCAGTATAATTATTCAATAATGAGACCCTCTCTTCAATTCTTCCTTACATGGCTCCTCATTTTGTTGTGATAGCTAATTCACACTTAATGATCTTTAAAGTAGCTTGTTTGCCGTCAAAGGGAACCATATTCATGAGTACCAACACATCTATACTCCCTTCGGGGAAGGAATGGCTTGAATATCATTCAACAAGGAGTCTTTCATGGTGACTAGCATTTCTTACAAGTATTTTCGGTATAATTATTCAATAATGAGATCCTCTCTCCAATTCTTCCTTACAAGGGTCCTCCTTTTGTTGTGATAGCTAATTCACACTTAATAATCTTTAAAGTAGCTTGTTTGCCATCTAAGGGAACCATATTCATGAGTACCAACACATATATACTCCCTTCGGGGAAGGAATGGCTTGAATATCATTCAACAAGGAGTCTTTCATGGTGACTAGCATTTCTTACAAGTATTTTCGGTATAATTATTCAATAATGAGATCCTCTCTCCAATTCTTCCTTACAAGGGTCCTCCTTTTGTTGTGATAGCTAATTCACACTTAATGATCTTTAAAATAGCTTCTTTGCCCTCAAAGGGAACCATATTCATCAGTACCAACACATCTACACTCCCTTCGAGGAGGGAATGCCTTGAATATCATTTAACAAGGAGTCTTTCATGGTGACTAGCAATTTTGACAAGTATTTTTAGTATAATTATTGAAGAATGAGACTCTCTCTTCAATTCTTCCTTACATGGCTCCTTGTTTTATTGGGATAGGTAATTCACACTTAATGATCTATAAAATAGCTTGTTTGCCCACAAAAGGAACCTTGTTGATGAGAACCAGCACATCTATACTCGCTTGGATGGGGGAATGCCTTGAATTTCATTCAACAAGGTGTCTTTCATGGTGACTAGTGTTTCTTACAAGTATTTTCAGTATAATTATTCAATAATGAGACCCTCTCTTCAATTCTTCCTTACATGGCTCCTCCTTTTGCTGTGATAGTTAATTCACACTTAATGATCTTTAAAATTGCTTGTTTGCCCTCAAAGGGAACCATATTCGTGAGTACCAGCACATCTATACTCCCTTCGTGGAGGGAATGCCTTGAATATCATTCAACAAGGAGTTCTTCATGGTGACTAGCGATTCTTACAGGTATTTTCATTATAATTATCCAATAATGAGACCCTCTCTTCAATTCCTCCTTACATGGCTCCTCCTTTTGTTGTGATAGCTAAATCCCACTTAATGATCTTTAAAATAGCTTGTTTGCCCTCAAAGGGAACCTTGTTCTTGACAACCAGCACATCTATACTCCCTTGGAAGGGGGAATGCCTTGAATTTCATTCAACAAGGAGTCTTTCGTGGTGACTAGCGTTTCTTACAAGTATTTTTGGTATAATTATTCAATAATGTGATCCTCTCTTCAATTCTTCCTAACAAGGGTCCCCCTTTTGTTATGATAGCTAATCCACACTTAATGATCTTTAAAATAGCATGTTTGCCCTCAAAGGAAACCATATTCATGAGTACCAGCATATCTATACTCCCTTCGAGGAGGGAATGCCTTGAATATCATTCAACAAGGAGTCTTTCATGGTGACTAGCGTTTCTTACAAGTATTTTCAGTATAATTATTCAATAATGAGACCTTCTCTTCAATTCTTCCTTACATGGCTCCTCGTTTTGTTGTGATAGCTAATTCACACTTAATGATCTTTAAAATAGCTTGTTTGCCCTCAAAGGGAACCACATTCATGAGTACCAACACATCTATACTCCCTTCGGGGAAGGAATGGCTTGAATATCATTCAACAAGGAGTCTTTCATGGTGACTAGTGTTTCTTACAAGTATTTTCGGTATAATTATTCAATAATGAGATCCTCTCTCCAATTCTTCCTTACAAGGGTCCTCCTTTTGTTATGATAGGTAATTCACACTTAATGATCTTTAAAATAGCTTGTTTGCCCTCAAAGGGAACCATATTCATCAGTACCAACACATCTACACTCCCTTCGAGGAGGGAATGCCTTCAATATCATTCAACATGGAGTCTTTCATGGTGACTAGCATTTCTTACAAGTATTTTTGGTATAATTATTCAATAATGAGATCCTCTCTTGAATTCTTCCTAACAAGGGTCCCCCTTTTGTTATGATAGCTAATTCCAACTTAATGATCTTTAAAATAGCATGTTTGCCCTCAAAGGAAACCATATTCTTGAGTGCCAGCATATCTATACTCCCTTCGAGGAGGGCATGCCTTGAATATCAGTTAACAATGAGTCTTTCTTGTTGACTAGCGTTTCTTACAAGTATTTTCAGTATAATTATTCAATAATGGGACCCTCTCTTCAATTGTTCCTTACATGGCTCCTCGTTTTGTTGTGATAGCTAATTCACAGTTAATGATCTTTAAAATAGCTTGTTTGCCCTCAAAGGGAACCATATTCATGAGAACCATCACATCTATACTCCCTTGGAGGAGGTAATGCCTCGAATATCATTCAACATTGAGTCTTTGATGATGACTAGCATTTCTTAGCTGTATTTTCAGTGAACCCTTGAATAATCAGACCCCCGCTTCAATTCTTCCTCACAAGGCTCCAACTTCTGTTCTGATAGCTAATTCACACTTAATCATCTTTAAAATAGTTTGTTTGCCCACAGAAAGAACCATATTCATGGGAACGAGCACATCTATACTCCCTTGGAAAAGGGAATGCCTTGAATTTCATTCAACAAGGTGTCTTTCATGGTGACTAGCATTCCTTACAAGTATTCTCAGTATAATTATTGAATAAAGAGACCCTCTCTTCAATTCTTCCTTACATGGCTCCTTCTTTTGTTGTGATAGCTAATTCCCAATTAATCATCTTTAAAATAGCTTCTTGGCCCACAAAATGCACCATATTCTTGAGAACCAGCACATCTATACTCCCTTGGGGGAGGGAATGCCTTGAATATCATTCAACAATGAGTTTTTGATGATGGCTAGCATTTCTTACAAGTATTTTCTGTATAATTATTGGTTAATGAGTCCCTCTCTTCAATTCTTCCTCACAAGGCTCCTCCTTTTGTTGTGACAGCCAATTCGCACTTAATGATCTTTAAAATAGCTTGTTTGCCCACAAAAGGAACCATATTCATGAGAACCAGCTCATCTATACTACCTTGGAAGAGGGAATGCCTTGAATTTCATTGAACAAGGAGTCTTTGATGATGACTACCATTTCCTACAAGTATTTTCTGCATAATTATTGAATAATGAGACCCTTTCTCCAACTTGCCCTTACAGGGTTCCTCCTTTTGTTGTGATAGCTAATTCACACTTAATGATTTTTAAAATAGCTTGTTTGCCCACAAAGGGAACCTTCTTCATGTGTACCAGCACATCTAAACTCCCTTGGAGGAGGGAATGCCATGAATATCATTCAACATTCAGTCCTTGATGATGACTAGCATTTCTTAGAAGTATTTTCAGTGTAACTATTCAATAATCAGACCCTCTCCTCAATTCTTCCTCACAAGGCTCGTCCTTTTGTTTTGATTGCTAATTCATACCTAATGATCTTTAAAATAACTTGTTTGCCAACAAAAGGAACCATATTCATGAGAACCATCACATCTATACTCCCTTGGAGGAGGGAATGCCTCAAATATCATTCAACATTCAGTCTTTGATGATGACTAGCATTTCCTTCAAGTATTTTCAGGGTAACTATTCAATAATCAGACCCTCACTTCAATTCTTCCTCACAAGGCTACTCCTTTTGTTGTGATGGCTAATTCCCACTTAATAATCTTTAAAATAGCATATTCGCCCTCAAAGGGAACCATTTTCATGAGTACCAGCACATCTATACTCCTTTGGAGGAGGGAATGCCTTGGATATCATTCAACATTGTGTCTTTGATGATGACTAGCTTCTATCACAAGTATTTTGCGTGTAACTATACAATAATCAGACCCTCTCTTCAATTCTTTCTCACAAGGCTCCTCCTTTTGTTGTGATAGCTAATTCACACCTAATGATCTTTAAAATAGCTTGTTTGCCAAGAAAAGGAACCATATTCTTGAGAACCATCACATCTATATTCCCTTGGAGGAGGGAATGCCTTGAATATCATTCAACATTGAGTCTTTGATGATGACTAGCATTTCTTAGCTGCATTTTCAGTGTAACTCTTCAATAACCAGACGCCCTCTTCAATTCACACTTAATGATCTTTAAAATAGCTTGTTTGCCCACATAAGGAACCATATTCATGAGAACCAGCACATCTATGCTCCCTTGGAAAAGGGAATGCCTTCAATTTCATTCAACAAGGTGTCTTTCATAGTGACTAGCATTCCTTACACGTATTCTCAGTATAATTATTGAATAAGGAGATCCTCTCTTCAATTCTTCCTTACATGGCTCCTCCTTTTGTTGTGATAGCTAATTCCCACTTAATGATCTTTAAAATAGCTTGTTTGCCCTCAAAGGGATCCATATTCATGAGTATCAGCACATCTATACTCCCTTGGAGGAGGGAATGCCTTGAATATCTTTCAACATTGAGTCTTTGATGATGACTATCATTTCCTACAAGTATTTTCAGTGTAATTATTCAATAATCAGACCCTCCCTTCAATTCTTCCTCCCAAGGCTCCTCCTTTTGTTATGATAGCTAATTCGCTCTTAATGATCTTTAAAATAGCTTGTTTGCCCACTAAAGGAACCATATTCCTGAGAACTAGCACATCTATACTCCTTGGGAAGAGGGAATGCCTTGAATTTCATTCAACAAGGAGTCTTTCATGATGACTAGTGTTTCATACAAGTGCTTTCGGCATAATTATTGAATAATGGGACCCTTTCTTCAATTCGTCCATACAAGGTTCCTCCTTTTGTTGTGATAGCTAATTCTCACTGAATGACTTTTAAAATAGCTTGTTTGCCCTCAAAAGGAACCATATTCATGAGTACAAGCACATCTATTGATATGAACTCCAATTATTTGTAAACAGAACCCAACACCAATGTTGGTATAGGATCGTTCTAACAAAGGTTAAGGGATTTTGGAGTTCTAACCCAATGATTATAAACAATCAAGAACCAGAACTTAAAGATTCAGACGCCACTCCCAACAACAAAAACGTTGAAGAAGATAAGTCTGTTGAACCAACACACGTAAGTGTGAAAGTTCAGAATTAGTTTTCAAAGAACTAGAGAAAATAGCTCATACATTCATCATCTACCGTCCTCCCCTCTAACCACCCTTTTTATTTGCTAGCCCCCCCTAAACCCTAGCTAATAAAATGGGTTTATTAAGGAAATTTGTCCAATCTGCCAGCCACCCTTGTTATATGCTAATAAGATGAGCTTATTAAGGAAATTCGTCCAATCTGCCAGCCACCCCTTTTTATATGCTAATAAGATGGGCTTATTAAGGAAATTGGTCCAACCCACTAAATAATAATAATAACCCATGAAAATAACCCATTTAAATGCCCAAACATGAGCTTCCAAATCCAACTTCCTTCCCAAGGTCATGGTTCTCGAATTCCTCTACAGATGACACATTCGCAAGCCTTGGTGAAGCCTCCATCATCCTTAACTCGTACCTAGCAACTTCCTGATAGTAAATGTCGCACAACAAGTTGTTGAGAGCTTCCTTTATTTTCTTTGACCTTGCCCTTGTCATTGGTCCTCCAAGGTTTTGCAAAGCATCAACTCTCTTGTTGATTTGAGCTGGAACAATATGGCTTCCATCATCTATACTCCCTTGGAGGAGGCAATGCCTTGAATATCATTCAACACTGAGCCTTCAATGATGACTAGCATTTTTTACAAGTATTTTCAGTGTAACAATTGAATAATCAGAACCTCTCTACAATTCTTCCTCCCAAGGCTCCTCCTTTTGATATGATAGCTAATTCCCACTTAATGATCTTAAAAATAGCTTGTTTGCCCATTAAAGGAACCATATTCCTAAGAACCAGCACATCTCTACTCCCTAAGAAGAGGGAATGCCTTGAATTTCATTCAACAAGGAGTCTTTCATGATGACTAGTGTGTTTCATACATGTCCTTTTGGCATAATTATTGAATAATGGGACCCTTTCTTCAATTCGTCCATACAAGGTTCCTCCTTTTGTTGTGATAGCTAATTCTCACTGAATGATTTTTAAAATAGCTTGTTTGCCCTCAAAGGGAACCATATTCATGAGTACAAGCACATCTATACTCCCTTGGAGGAGGCAATGCCTTGAATATCGTTCAACACTGAGCCTTCGATGATGACTAGCATTTCTTACAAGTATTTTCAGTGTAACAATTAAATAATCAGAACCTCTCTTCAATTCTTCCTCCCAAGGCTCCTCCTTTTGATGTGATAGCTAATTCCCACTTAATGATCTTTAAAATAGCTTGTTTGCCCACAAAAGGAACCTTATTCATGAGAACCAGCACATCTATACTCCCTTGGAAGAGGGAATGCCTTGAATTTCTTTCAACAAGGAGACTTTCATTGTGACTAGCATTTCTTACAAGTCTTTTCAGTATAATTATTCAATAATGAGACCCTTTCTTCAATTCTTCCTTACATGTCTCCTCCTTTTGTTGTGATAGCAAATTCTCACTTAATGATCTTTAAAATAGCTTGTTTGCCACAAAAGGAACAATATTCATGAGAACCAGCACAACTATACTCCCTTGGATGAGGGAATGCCTTGAATATCATTAACATTGAGTCTTTGATGATGACTAGCATTTCTTGCAAGTATTTTCAATGTAACTATTGAATAATCAGACCCTCTCTTTAATTCTTCCTCAGAAGGCTCCTCTTTTGTTGTAATAGCTAATTCCCACTTAATGATCTATAAAATAGCTTGTTTGCCCACAAAAAGAACCTTGTTCTTAAGAACCAGCACATCTATACTACCTTGGAAGGGGGAATGCCTTGAATTTCATCCAACAAGGAGTCTTCCATGGTGACTAGCATTTCTTACAAGTATTTTCGGTATAATTATTCAACAATGAGACCCTCTCTTCAATTCTTCCTTACATGGCTCCTCCTTTTGTTATGATAGCTAATTCCCACTTAATGATCTTTAAAATAGCTTGTTTGCCCTCAAAGGGAACCATATTCATGAGTACCAGCACATCTATACACCCTTGGGGGAGGGAACGCCTTGAATATCAACATTGAGTCTTTGATGATGACTAGCATTTCTGACAAGTATTTTCAGTATAATTATTGGTTAATGAGTCCCTTTCTTCAATTCTTCCTCACAAGGCTCCTCCTTTTGTTGTGACAGCTAATTCACACTTAATGATCTTTAAAATAGCTTCTGATCTTTAAAATAGCTTCTTTGCCCTCAAAGGGAACCATATTCATGAGTACCAGCACATCTATACTCCCTTGGAGGAGGGATGATGAGAATCGTGGAGATGACGAGTGGAAGGCTTCAATAGATTCAAAAGGTCCATTGCACATTCCAGAAGGCCCAATAACACGAGCTGGAGTTTCAATTGATGCAAAAGGTCCATTGCACATTCCAGAAGGCCCAATAACACGAGCTAGAGCTTCAATGGATGCAAGAGGTCCATTGCACATTCCAAAAGGCCCAATAACACGAGCTAGGGCCAAAAAGATTAAAGAGGCACTAAATGGGCTGATTCAGAACATTCAAGCCAACCAAGCTTCAAATGGTGCGAATTTAAGTTTTAAAGAGAGTCGAGGCCTAATTAATATAATTGGATTACTTAATGGGTCAGACTAAGTGATAGCATTCACTCCTAAAAAGCAGTTCATTGTATCTGCTAAAATTTGTCCGAAACTCCTCCAAAAGAAGGATTTCTCCTAATTAGGAATTTTGCCTCTTTAGGATCGCCATGTTAGCCTATAAATAGG
The DNA here is from genome assembly GCA_020883675.1 of Bruguiera gymnorhiza. Classification (NCBI taxonomy): domain Eukaryota; kingdom Viridiplantae; phylum Streptophyta; class Magnoliopsida; order Malpighiales; family Rhizophoraceae; genus Bruguiera; species Bruguiera gymnorhiza. The sequence goes on along the minus strand of JAIRCJ010000136.1, from coordinate 375,328 downwards.
CACCCCTTGTAAGCTTTGGAAATCAGAAAACTTTGAGTGAAATAGAAAGCAAGGGTTTTTCTCCCTCGGTTCTTTTAAAAACTAAAGAACTTATCAAGAGGTACTTCTTCTTGTGGCATTCAAATCAACTTATCACTCCCAATTCCTTCCTTTTCTGAAGTGTGGCATCCATATCCTTCGTTCCTTCGAATATTGGGTCTAGGGTTTCTATTATTAAACTCTGATTTAGCTTTCCTGGTTGTTCTTCGATTCCTTATGTGCGTTGGGTCCCTAAGCCACATCTTTTTGGTTTTTTCCCCATCAAGGGATGATGAGAATCGTGGAGATGATGGGTGGAAGGCTTCAATAGATCCAAGAGGTCCATTGCACAACTTATCAAGAGGTACTTCTTCTTGTGGCGTTCAAATCGACTTATCACTCCCAATTTTGTTTCTTTTATGGAGTGTGGTGTCCATATCCTTCTTGAATACCCTAGGTTCATGTTCCTTCAAATATTGGGTCTAGGGTTTCTGTTATTAAACTCTGATTTAGCTTTCCTGGTTGTTCTTTGATTCATTGTGTGCGTTGGGTCCCTAAGCCACGTCTTTTTGGGGTTTTCCACGTCAGTGTGATAAGAACCGTGGAGATGATGGGTGGAAGGCTTCAATAGATGCAAGAGGTCCATTGCACATTCCAAAAGACCCAATAACACAAGATAGAGCTTCAATGGATGCAAGAGGTCCATTACACATTCCAAAAGACCCAATTACACGAGCTAGAGCTTCAATGGATGCAAGAGGTCCATTGTACTTTCCAAAAGGCCCAATAACACGAGCTAGGGCCAAAAAGATTAAAGAGGCACTAAATGGGCTGAGTCAGAACATTCAAGCCAACTAAGCTTCAAATGGTGCGAATTTAAGTTTTAAAGAAAGTCCAGGCCTAATTAATATAATTGGATTACTTAATGGGTCAGACTAAGTGATAGCATTCACTCCTAAAAAGGAGTTTATTGTATCTGCTGGAATTTGTCCGAAACTCCTCCAAAAGAAGGGTTTCTCCTAATTAGGAATTTTGCCTCTTTAGGATCGCCATGTTAGCCTATAAATAGGCACCCCTTGTAAGCTCTGGAAATCAGAAAACTTTGAGTGAAATAGAAAGCAAGGGTTTTTCTCCCTCGGTTCTTTTAAGAACTAAAGAACTTATCAAGAGGTACTTCTTCTTGTGGCATTCAAATCAACTTATCACTTCCAATTCCTTCCTTTTCTAGAGTGTGGCATCCATATCCTTCTTGAATACCCTAGGTTCGTGTTCCTTCGAATATTGGGTCTAGGGTTTCTATTATTAAACTCTGATTTAGCTTTCCTGGTTGTTTTTCGATTCCTTATGTGCGTTAGGTCCCTAAGCCACATCTTTTTGGTTTTTTCCCCATCAAGGGATGATGAGAATCGTGGAGATGATGGGTGGAAGGCTTCAATAGATCCAAGAGGTCCATTGCACAACTTATCAAGAGGTACTTCTTCTTGTGGCGTTTAAATCAACTTATCACTCCCAATTTTGTTTCTTTTTTTGAGTGTGGTGTCCATATCCTTCTTGAATACCCTAGGTTCGTGTTCCTTCAAATATTGGGTCTAGGGTTTCTATTATTAAACTCTGATTTAGCTTTCCTGGTTGTTCTTTGATTCCTTATATGCGTTAGGTCCCTAAGCCACGTCTTTTTGGGGTTTTCCGCATCAGTTGGTATCAAAGCCTGGCTCTAAATCAGGTTGAATCCACTCACTCTTCAATTTTCTACCTTGTGATTTATTTATTTCGGTTCAATTTGTCTATTATGTGCATTGCAATTCAAATACACAAATCTGTTTGTTTGCAATCCTTCTTAACGTGCTAATTTCAATTCCAATTGTTGTATCTAAGTGTTCTACTGTTGTTTTGTGTTGAGCAAAAGAAACGAAAAAAAAAAAGAACAAAAAAAAGGATCAACGAAAGAAAAAAAAAGAAAAAAAAGAAACGAAGGAAAACATCAAATTTAAGTTATTGATAAAGTTAACAGTTTGGTCATATTGGCCACAATAATAACAAAGTTTTCTTGCTCAACTCTAATTCTGCCATCCATTTTCCTGTCTTGTTACCCAAGTTTGTCCTCTAAATTTAATTACCCCTATCTTGATCTTTTTGTGAGTTTAGTTCATTAAATTCATTTGCCTTGATATCATTTTTTGTTTTTTGATTTCTTGTTCTCCAATTTGTTCAATTCTATGTCATTTATCTTATTCTGTTCAAACTCAATACTCTTGAGTTACCTTGTTTAGTTCTTTATATAGCTGAAAGGAGAAATCCGAGTGCTAAAAGGCAAGAGTGAAAGTTCATATAAAGAAATAGCCATAAAGAGTGTAAACACGAGGGAGTGTGACACCTTCTTTTGAGTGAAACACGTGAGGGAGTGCTTTATGAGGTATCTTATTATTTTGTGTAGAAGTAATACTATGACATCCAATGACAAAGGTGCAGCTTGGGAGGGAGCTAGTGATGTGTCCTTCATGATCAAAGCTATGCAACAACAATTTGAGCGTATGAATACCAGATTTGATGATATGAGGGAGAGGATGAAGGAGCAATCTAATACTATAGTAGAGTTACAAAGGAGGCATGGGGAGTATGAGGCTCCTAAAGCAAAAAGGCAGTTGAGATGTGCCTATAACCATGAAGATGATGTAAAAGATGATGAAATTGATGATCAAACTATTGTGGTCAGAACTGCTAACAATAAAAGGGATCAAAGAGAATTTGGGAGGCAAGGTACTTATGACCATAATTTGGGTAGTATTGAAATGACAATTCCTCCATTCCAAGGTAAGAATGATCCTGATGCATACCTAGAATGGGAGAAGAAGGTTGAATTGGTTTTTGACTGCCACAACTATTTCGAGGAGAAAAAGGTAAAACTTGCTGCAATTGAATTCACTGATTATGCTATTATTTGGTGGGATCAACTTATTTTGACTAGGAGAAGGAATCGTGAGCGGCCTATTGATACATGGGAGGAGATAAAGGCTATCATGAGGAGGAGGTTTGTCCTTAATCACTATTATAGGGAGCTGTACCAAAGGCTACAAGGGCTCACTTAAGGCACCAAAAGTGTGAAGGATTACCATAAGGAGATGGAGATTACCATGATTCGGGCGAATGTAGAAGAAGATAGAGAAGCAACCATGGCTCAATTTCTACAAGGGCTAAATAAGGACATAGCAAACGTAGTTGAATTGCAACACTATATGGAATTAGAAGATATGGTGCACATGGCCATAAAAGTTGAAAGGCAACTCAAACAAAAGGGTACCACATGATTTGGGCAGAACTTAGGATCTACCTCATCTTGGAAGCCAAATTGGAGTAAAAGGGATGAGAAGGCCAATTACAAGTCCAAAGCTGAGCTATCCAAGTACAAGAATGTGGGTTCTAGTAAGGAGGCAGGTAATTTTGACCCCCAACCAAGTAGAAATAGAGATGTTAAATGTTTTAAGTGCTTGGGCAGGGGTCACATTGCATCTCAATGTCCAAATAAGCGTGCAATGATCTTGAGAAGTAATGGTGATGTTGAAACTGAAAGTGAATCAGATGATGATTCTATGCCATCATCAGAGTGGTGAAGTTAAGGTAAATAAGCAAGTGCTCATATCATTTTCTATCAGAAGGTACCGTGATGAAATTTTATGTGATGTTGTACCTATGCATGTGGGCCATATTCTATTAGGAAGACCATGGCAATTTGACAAGCGAGTTATGCATGATGGCTTCAAGAACCGATATTCCTTTGTAATCACCTCAACAAGCTTATGAGGATCAATTAAAGATTAAAAATGAGAGTGAACAGAAAAGAAAGATTGATAAAAGAGAAAAGAGAGGAGAAAATGTGATGACATAAGAGAAAGAGAAGAAAAGAGAAAGTTTCTATGCAATAGAGAGTGTTGTCAAAAGAGCATTTTATGCCAAACAACCTATGATCGTACTTCTGTACAAAAAGGCTTATTTTAACACTAACAAGTTTGACCCATCTTTGCCTAGTGTTGTTGTTGCTCTATTGTAGGAATTTGAAGATGTATTCCCTAATGATGTTCCAAGTGGATTGCCACCCAATAGAGGAATTGAGCTTTAAATTGATTTCATCCCAGGTGCGTCCATCCCTAACCAACCAGCATATAAGAGTAATCTTGAGGAGACAAAGGAGCTTTAAAGGCAGATTGAGGAGCTTATTTCCAAAGGATATGTGAGGGAAAGCATGAGTCCATATGCTGTTCCTATCCTAGTTGTACCCAAGAAAGATGGGACTTGGAGGATGTGTGTTGATTGTCGAGCAATCAACAAAATCACTGTAAAGTATCATTACCCAATACCTAGATTAGATGACATGTTGGATGAATTGCATGGTTCCTATGTCTTTTTTAAGATTGATTTGAAAATTGGATATCATCAGATTAGGATGAGAGAGGGAGATGAGTGGAAAACAACTTTCAAAACTAAGTACAGTTTGTATGAATGGCTTGTTATGCCATTTGGTCTCACTAATGCACCAAGCACTTTTATGTGACTAATGAATCATGTTTTGCGTCCATTCATTGGTAAATTTGTGGTTGTGTATTTTGATGATATTTTGGTCTATAGTAAAATCCTAGAAGAGCATCTTGATCATTTATGTTCTATTGTATATGTTGTACGTACTGAGAAATTGTATGCTAACTTAAAGAAATATTCCTTTTGTACTAATAAAATCACATTTCTTGGCTATGTTGTGAGCTCTAAAGGTGTCAAGGTTGACGAGGAAAAAGTTAAGGCAATTTGTGATTGGCCTACACCTAAGTCAATTAGTGATGTGCGTAGCTTTCATGGTCTAGCTAGTTTCTATAGATGCTTTGTTAGGGACTTTAGCACCATTGTTGCACCACTCACTGAGCTTATAAAAAAGAACACGAGTTTTAAATGGGGTAGCGACCAAGACAAGACTTTTAATTGCATCAAGGAAAAATTAAGTTCTGCACCCCTACTTGCTTTACCTAACTTTGCAAAAACTTTTGAGATTGAGTGTGATGCTTCAGGCATCGACATTAGAGCTGTTTTGATGCAGGAAAGGTGCCCAATTGCTTACTTCAGTGAAAAGCTAAGTAGAGCAAGCCTTAATTATCCTACTTATGATAAAGAGATGTATGCATTGGTACGGGCTTTGGAGACATGGCAACATTACCTTTGGCCCAAGGAGTTTGTCATCCATACTGACCATGAATCGTTGAAGCACTTGAAGGGACAAGGAAAGTTGAACAAAAGACATGTCAAGTGGATTGAATTCATTGAGACCTTTCCCTACATCATCAAATATAAACAAGGTAAGGAAAATGTGGTAGCTGATGCATAATCTCACAGGTATGCCCTTATCTCTACACTTACTGCAAACTTATTAGGATTTGAACATATTAAAGATTTATATGTGAATGATCTAGACTTTGCTCATGTGTATGGAGCATGTGAGAAGTCAGCCTTTGAGAAGTTTTATAGGCATAAGGGTTTCTTATTTAGAGAAAATCGTTTTTGCATGCCTATGAGTTCTTTAAGGGAGTTGGTTGTAAGAGAAGCTCATGAGGGTGGTCTAATGGATCATTTGGGAGTTAGGAAAACCTTAGATGTTCTAAATGAACACTTCTTTTGGCCACGCATGAAACGAGATGTTAAGAGGATATGTGAGAGATGCATAACATGCAAACAAGCTAAATCTAGAGTTTTACCCCATGGCTTATATACCCCTTTACCCATACCTAGCCATCCCTGGGTTGATTTATCCATGGACTTTGTACTCAAATTGCCACAAACAAAAAGGGGTAGGGATTGTGTATTTGTTGTTGTTGATAGATTTTCAAAGATGGCACACTTCATCCCATGCCATAAAACTGACGATGCAAACAATGTGGCTAACTTATTCTTTAGAAAAGTAGTACGTTTGCATGGCATGCCACGAAGCATTGTTTTAGACCGGGATACAAAGTTCTTAAGCTACTTCTGGAAGACTTTGTGGAATAAGTTAGGTCCTAAGCTATTGTTTTCAACTACTTGTCATCCACAAACTAATGGGCAGACTGAGGTGGTTAATCGAACTCTTTCTACTCTTTTGTGTGCTATTATTCGAATAGATTTGAAAACATGGGAAGATTGTTTACCAAATGTCGAGTTTGCGTATAATAGGAGTGTTCATTCTACTACTAGCTACTCTTCATTTGAAATTGTATATGGTTTTAATCCGTTGACTCCTTTGGATTTGGTACCTATACCTGTCAATGGGTATGCCAACGTTAATGGTGAATGCAAAGTGGACATGATAAAAAAATTGCATGAGAAGGTGCGGCAACATATTGAAAAACGAACTGAGCAATACGCATCCCAAGTCAACAAGGGATGAAAGAAGGTGGTGTTTGAACCTGGTGATTGGGTTTGGGTTCACATGCAGAAGGAACGATTCCCAGCTCAGAGGCGTTCAAAGCTACAACCTAGAGGAGATGGTCCCTTCCAAGTTATAGCACGAATTAATGACAATGCTTATAAGTTAGACCTTCCTAGTGAGTATAATGTGAGTGCAACATTTAACGTTTCTGACCTTTCTCCTTTTGATGTAGGTGATGATTCGAGGGCGAATCCCTTTGAGGAGAGGGGGAATGATGAGAATCATGGAGATGATGGGTGGAAGGCTTCAATAGATCCAAGAGGTCCATTGCACATTCCAGAAGGCCTAATAACAGAAGCTAGAGCTTTAATGGATGCAAGAGGTCCATTGCACATTCCAGAAGGCCCAATAACATGAGCTAGAGCTTCAATGGATGCAAGAGGTCCATTGCACATTCCAGAAGGCCTAATAACACGAGCTAGGGCCAAAAAGATTAAAGAAGCACTAAATGGGCTGATTCAGGACATTTAGGCCAACCAAGCTTGAAATGGTGCGAATTCAAGTTTTAAAGAGAGTTCAGGCCTAATTAATATAATTGGGATACTTAATGAGTTAGACTAAGTAATAGCATTCACTCTTAAATAGGAGTTCATTGTATCTGTTGGCATTTTGTCCGAAATTCCTTCAAAATAAGGATTTCTCCTAAGTAGGAATTTGTGCCTCTTTAGGATTGCTATCTTAGCCTATAAATAGGCACCCCTTGTAAGCTTTGGAAATCAGACAACTTTGAGTGAAATAGAAAGCAAAGGTTTTTCTCCCTCGGTTCTTTTAAGAACTAAAGAGCTTATCAAGAGGTACTTCTTCTTGTGGCATTTACATCAACTTATAACTCCCAATTCCTTTCTTTTCTGGAGTGTGGCATCCATATCCTTCTTGAATACCCTAGGATTGTGTTCCTTTGAATATTAGGTCTAGGGTTTCTATTATTAAACTCTGATTTAGCTTTTCTAGTTGTTCTTTGATTCCTTGTGTAAGTTGGGTCCCTAAGCCACGTCTTTTTGGGGTTTTCCGCATCAAGGGAATGCCTTGAATATCATTCAACAAGGAGTTTTTCATGGTGACTAGTGTTTCTCACAAGTATTTTCAGTATAATTATTCAATAATAAGACCCTCTCTTCAATTAGTCCACACAAGGTTCCTCCTTTCAGTGTGATGGCTAATTAACACTTAATGATCTTTAAAATAGATTGTTTGCCCTTCGAAAGGAACCATATTCATGAGTACCAGCACATCTATACTCCCTTGGAGGAGGGAATGCCTTGAATATTACTCAACACAAGGTTCCTCCTTTTGTTGTGATAGCTAATTCACACTCAATGATCTTTCAAATAGCTTGTTTGACCTCAAGGGGAACCATATTCAGGAGGACCAGCACATCTATACTCCCTTTTAAGAGGGAATGCCTTGAATATGATTCAACAAGTAGTCTTTCATGGTGACTAGCGTTTCTTGCATGTATTTTCAGTATAATTATTCAATAACGAGACCCTCTCCACAATTCTTCCATACATAGCTCCTCCTTTTCTTGTGATAGCTAATTCACACTTAATGATCTTTAAAATAGCTTGTTTGCCCACAAAAGGAAACATATTCTTGAGAACCAGCACATCTATACTCCCTTGGAAGAGGGAATGCCTTGAATTTCATTCAACAAGGAGTCTTTGATGATGACTAGCATTTCATACAAGTATTTTCGGCATAATTACTGAATAATGAGATCCTCTCTTCAATTAGTCCATACAAGGTTCCTCCTTTTGTTATGATTGCTAATTCACACTTAATGATCCTGAAAATAGCTTGTTTGCCCTTAACGGAACCATATTCATGAGTACCAGCACACCTATTGATGAGAATCGTGGAGATGATGGGTGGAAGGCTTCAATAGATCCAAAAGGTCCATTGTACATTCTAGAAGGCCCAATAACACGAGCTAGAGCTTCAATGGATGCAAGAGGCCCATTGCACATTCTAGAAGGCCCAATTACATGAGCTAGAGCTTCAATGGATGCAAGAGGTCCATTGCACATTCCAAAAGGCCCAATAACACAAGCTAGAGCCAAAAAGATTAAAGATGCACTAAATGGGCTGATTCAGGACATTTAGGCCAACCAAGTTTCAAATGGTGCGAATTTAAGTTTTAAAGAGAGTCCAGGCCTAGTTAATATAATTGGAATACTTAATAGGTCAAACTAAGTAATAGCATCACTCCTAAATAGGAGTTCATTGTATGTGCTGGAATTAGTTTGAAATTCCTCCAAAATAGGGATTTCTCCTAATTAGGAATTTTGCCTCTTTAGGATTGCTATCTTAGCCTATAAATAGGCACCCTTTGTAAGCTTTGGAAATCAGATAACTTTGAGTGAAATAGAAAGCAAGGGTTTTTCTCCCTCGGTTCTTTTAAGAACTAAAGAACTTATCAAGAGGTAATTCTTCTTATGGCGTTCAAATCGACTTATCACTCCTAATTCCTTTCTTTTCTGGAGTATGGCATCCATATCCATCTTGAATACCCTAGGTTCATGTTCCTTCGAATATTGGGTCTAGGGTTTGTGTTATTAAACTCTGATTTAACTTTCCTGGTTGTTCTTTGACTCATTATGTGCGTTGGGTTTCTAAGCCTCGTCTTTTTGGGGTTTTCCACATCAGTTGGCTCTAAATCAGAAAAAATAAAAAAATAATATGTCTTCGAAAGACAAAGGTGCTGCTCAAGAGGGAGCTGTTGACATGTCCTTCATGATCAAAGCTATGCAACAACAACTTGAGCACATGAATACTAGATTTGATGATATGAGAGAGAGGATGGAGGAGCAAGCTAATACAATAGCAGAGTTGCAAAGGAGGCATGAAGAATATGAGGCTTCTAAAGCAAGAAGGCAATTGAGTTGTGCCTATGACCACGAAGATGATGACTCTGTGCCATCATCAGAGGGTGAAAGTGATGGAGAGAAGTATCCGGCTAATGGAGTAGCTCTCATCATAAGGCGAGCTTTGAATGTACAAGTGAAAGAAGAAAATGAGGGGCAATGCAATAACATCCTTCAGACGAGATGTCTCATCAAAGATAAGGTATGTAGTATGATTATTGATGGTGGGAGTTGCACTAATGTTGCTAGCACAACTTTTACCTACTATGAAGCATCCTAAACCATATAAGCTTCAATGGTTGAATGAGAGTGGTGAAGTTAAAGTAGATAAGCAAGTGCTCGTGTCATTTTCTATTAGAAGGTATCACGGTGAAGTTTTATGTGATGTTGTACCTATGCCAGCAGGCCATATTCTATTAGGAAGGCCATGGCAGTTTGATAGACAAGTTATGCATGATGGATTCAAGAATCGATATTCCTTTGTAATGAATGATAAACCTATCACTCTTGTACCATTATCACCTCAACAAGCTTGTGAGGATCAATTAAGGATTAAAACAGAGAGTGAACATAAAAGAGAGATGGAAAAAAGAGAAAAGAGAGGAGAAAATGTGAGAACACAAGAGAAAGAGAAGAAAATAGAAAGTTCCTAGGCAAAAGAAAGTGATGTCCAAAGAGCAATTTTTGCCAAATGACCTATGATCATACTTTTGTATAAAGTGGCTTATTTTAACACTAACAAGTTTGAGCCATCTTTGCCTAGTGTTGTTGTTGTTCTATTGCAGGAATTTGAAGGCCTTGAATATGATTCAACAAGAAGTCTTTCATGGTGACTAGTGTTTCTTACAAGTATTTTCAGTGTAATTATTCAATAATGAGACCCTCTCTTCAATTCTTCCTTACATAGCTCCTCCTTTTGTTGTGATAGCAAATTCACACTTAATGATCTTTCAAATAGCTTGTTTGTCCACAAAAGGAACCATATTCTTGAGAACCAGAACATCTATACTCCCTTGGAAGGGGGAATGCCTTGAATTTCATTCAACAAGGAGTCTTTCATGGTGACTCGAGTTTCTTACAAGTATTTTCAGTATAATTATTCAATAATGAGACCCTCTCTTCAATTCGTCCACACAAGGTTCCTCCTTTCATTGTGATAGCTAATTCACACTTAATGATCTTTAAAATAGATTGTTTGCCCTCAACGAGAACCATATTCATGAGTACCAGCACATCTATACTCCCTTGGAGGAGGGAATGCCTTGAATATCTTTCAACACTGACTCTTTGATGATGACTAGCTTTTCCTACAACTATTGTCAGTGTAACTATTGAATAATCAGAACCTCTCCTCAATTCTTCCTTACAAGGCTCCTTGTTTCGTTGTGATAGCTAATTCCCACTTAAGGATCTTCAAAATTGCTTGTTTGCCCACAAAAGGAGCCATATTTTTGAGAACCAGCACATCTATACTCCATTGGAAAGGGGAATGCCTTGAATTTCATTCAACAAGGAGTCTATCATGGTGACTAGTGTTTCTTACAAGTATTTTCCGTATAATTATTAAATAATGAGACCCTCTCTTCAATTCACCCACACAAGGTTCCTCCTTTCGTTGTAATAGCTAATTCACACTTAATGATCTTTAAAATAGATTGTTTGCCCTCAAAGGGAACCATATTCATCAGTACCAGCACATCTATACTCCCTTGGAAGAAAAAATGCCTTGAACTTCATTCAACAAGTAGTCTTTCATAGTGACTGGCATTTCTTACAAGTACTTTCAGCATAATTATTCAATAATGAGACCGTCTCTTCATTTCTTCCTTACATGTCTCCTCCTTTTGTTGTGATAGCTAATTCACACTTAATGATGCTTAAAATGGCTTGTTTGCCCACAAAAGGAACCATCTTCATGAGAACCAGCACATCTATGCTACCTTGGAAGAGGGAATGCCTTGAATTTCATTCAACAAGGAGTCTTTCATGGTGACTAGCGTTTCTCACAGGTATTTTCAGTATAATTATTCAATAATGAGACCCTATCCTCGATTCTTCCTTACATGGCTCCTCCTTTTGTTGTGATAGCAAATCCAAACTTAATGATCTTTAAAATAGCTTGTTTGCCCTCAAAGGGAACCATATCCATGAGTACCAGCACATCTATACTCCCTTCGAGGAGGGAATGCCTTGAATATCATTCAACAATGAGTCGTTGATGACTAGCATTTCCTACAAGTATTTTCAGTGTAACTATCGAATAATGAGAACCTCACATCAATTCTTCCTCACAAAAAGAACCATATTCATGAGAACCAGCACATCTACACTCCCTTGGAAGAAGGAATGCGTTGAATTTCATTCAACAAGGACTCTTTCATGGTGACTAGCGTTTCTTACAAATATTTTCAGTATAATTATTCAATAATGAGACCCTCGCTTCAATTCTTCCTTACATGTCTCCTCCTTTTGTTGTGATAGCTAATGCCCACTTAATAATCATTCAAATAGCTTGTTTGCCACAAAAGGAACCATATTCTTGAGAACCAGCGCATCTATACAACCTTGGCAGGGGGAATGCTTTGAATTTCATTCAACAAGGAGTCTTTCATGGTGACTAGTGCTTCTTACAAGTATTTTCACTATAATTATTCAATAATGAGACCCTCTATTCAATTCTTCCTTACATGGCTCCTCCTTTCGTCCTGATAGCTAATTCACGCTGAATGATCTTTAAAATAGATTGTTTGCCCACAAAAGGAACCATATGCATGAGAACCAGCACATCTATACTCCCTTGGGAGAAAAAATGCCTTGAACTTCATTCAACAAGGAGTCTTTCATGGTGACTGTTGTTTCTTACAAGTATTTTCAGCATAATTATTCAATAATGAGACCCTCTCTTCAATTCTTCCTTGCATGTCTCCTTCTTTTGTTGTGATAGCTAATTCACACTTAGTGATGCTTAAAATGGCTTGCTTGCCCACAAAAGCAACCATATTCATGAGAACCAGCACATCTATGCTACCTTGGAAGAGGGAATGCCTTGAATTTCATTCAACAAGGAGTCTTTCATGGTGACTAGCATTTCTTACAGGTATTTTCAGTATAATTATTCCATAATGAGACCCTGTCTTCGATTCTTCCTTACATGGCTCCTCCTTTTGTTGTGATAGCTAATTCACACATAATGATCTTTAAAATAGCTTCTTTGCCCACAAAAGGCATCATATTCTGGATAACCAGCACATCTATACTCCTTGGGATGAGGGAATGCCTTGAATTTCATTCAACATGGACTCTTTGAAGATGACTAGCATTTAATACAAGTATTTTCAGCATAATTATTGAATAATGAGATCCTCTCTTCAATTCGTCCATACAAGGTTCCTCCTTTTGTTGTGATAGCTAATTCCCACTTAATGATCTTTAAAATTGCATGTTTGCCCACAAAAGGAACCTTGTTCATGAGAACCATCACATCTATACTCCCTTGGAAGGGGGAATGCCTCGAATTTCATTGAACAAGGAGTCTTTCATGGTGACTAGCGTTTCTTACAAGTATTTTCGATATAATTATTCAATAATGAGATCCTCTCTTCATTTCTTCCTTACATGGCTCCTCCTTTTGTTGTGATAGCTAATTCACACTTAATGATCTTTAAAATAGCTTTTTGCCCCGAAAGGGAACCATATTCATAGGTACCCGCATATCTATACTCCCTTTGAGGAGGGAATGCCTCGAATATCATTCAACAAGGAGTCTTTCATGGTGACTAGCGTTTCTTACAAGTATTTTCAGTATAATTATTGAATAATGAGACCCTCTCTTCAATTCTTCCCTACAAAGCTCCTCCTTTTGTAGTGATAGCTAATTCACACTTAATGATCTTTAAAATTGCTTCTTTGCCCTCAAAGGGAAACTTGTTCATGAGAACCAGCACATCTATACTCCCTTGGAAGGGGGAATGCCTTGAATTTCATTCAACAAGGAGTCTTTCATGGTGACTAGCGTTTCTTACAAGTATTTTCGGTATAATTATTCAATAATGAGATCCTCTCTTCAATTCTTCCTTACATGGCTCCTCCTTTTGTTGTGATAGCTAATTCACACTTAATGATCTTTAAAATAGCTTGTTTGCCCTCAAAGGGAACCATATTCATAAGTACCCGCATATCTATACTCCCTTTGAGGAGGGAATGCCTCGAATATCATTCAACAAGGAGTCTTTCATGGTGACTAGCATTTCTTACAAGTATTTTCAGTATAATTATTGAATAATGAGACCCTCTCTTCAATTCTTCCCTACAAAGCTCCTCCTTTTGTAGTGATAGCTAATTCACACTTAATGATCTTTAAAATTGCTTCTTTGCCCTCAAAGGGAAACTTGTTCATGAGAACCAGCACATCTATACTCCCTTGGAAGGGGGAATGCCTTGAATTTCATTCAACAAGGAGTCTTTCATGGTGACTAGTGTTTCTTACAAGTATTTTCGGTATAATTATTCAATAATGAGATCCTCTCTTCAATTCTTCCTTACATGGCTCCTCCTTTTGTTGTGATAGCTAATTCACACTTAATGATCTTTAAAATAGCTTGTTTGCCCTCAAAGGGAACCATATTCATAAGTACCCGCATATCTATACTCCCTTTGAGGAGGGAATGCCTCGAATATCATTCAACAAGGAGTCTTTCATGGTGACTAGCATTTCTTACAAGTATTTTCAGTATAATTATTGAATAATGAGACCCTCTCTTCAATTCTTCCCTACAAAGCTCCTCCTTTTGTAGTGATAGCTAATTCACACTTAATGATCTTTAAAATAGCTTGTTTGCCCTCAAAGGGAAACTTGTTCATGAGAACCAGCACATCTATACTCCCTTGGAAGGGGGAATGCCTTGAATTTCATTCAACAAGGAGTCTTTCATGGTGACTAGCGTTTCTTACAAGTATGTTCGGTATAATTATTCAATAATGAGATCCTCTCTTCAATTCTTCCTTACATGGCTCCTCCTTTTGTTGTGATAGCTAATTCCTACTTAATGATCTTTAAAATAGTTTGTTTTCCCTCAAAGGGAAACTTGTTCATGAGAACCAGCACATCTATACTCCTTTGGAAGGGGGAATGCCTTGAATTTCATTCAACAAGGAGTCTTTCATTTTGACTAGCGTTTCTCATAAGTATTTTTAGTATAATTATTCAATAATGAGACCCTCTCTTCAATTGTTCCTTATATGGCTCCTCGTTTTGTTGTGATAGCTAATTCCCACTTAATGATCTTTAAAATAGCTTGTTTGCTTCAAAGGGAAACTTGTTCATGAGAACCAGCACATCTATACCCCCTTCGAAGGGGGAATGCCTTGAATTTCATTCAACAAGGAGTCTTCCATGGTGACTAGCGTTTCTTACAAGTATTTTTGGTATAATTATTCAATAATGAGATCCTCTCTTCAATTCTTCCTTACAAGGGTCCTCCTTTTGTTGTGATAGCTAATTCACACTTAATGATCTTTAAAATAACTTGTTTGCCCTCAAAGGAAACCATATTCATGAGTACCACCATATCTATACTCCCTTCGAGGAAGGAATGCCTTGAATATCATTCAACAAGGAGTCTTTCATGGTGACTAGCATTTCTTACAAGTATTTTTGGTATAATTATTCAATAATGAGATCCTCTCTTCAATTCTTCCTTACATGGCTCCTCCTTTTGTTGTGATAGCTAATTCACACTTAATGATCTTTAAAATAGCTGGTTTGCCCTTAAAGAATTAATTGATGCAACTTGATTTAGAGCCATGCTCTAATACCAACTGATGCAAAAAAACCCCAAAAAGACGTGGCTTAGGGAGCCAATGCACATAAGGTATCAAAGAACAACTAGGAAAATTAAATCAAAGTTTAATAACAGAAACCCTAGACCCAATATTTGAAGGAACACAAACCTAGGGTATTTAAGAAGGATATGGACGCCACACTCCAGAAAAGAAAGGAATTGGGAGTGATAAGTCGATTTGAACGCCACAAGAAGAAGTACCTTTTGATAGGTTCTTTAGTTCTTAAAAGAACAGAGGGAGAAAGACCCTTACATTCTATTTCACTCAAAGTTGTCTAATTTCTAGAGCTTACAAGGGGTGCCTATTTATAGGTTAAGATAGCAATCCTAAAGAGGCACAAATTCCTACTTAGGAGAAATCTTTATTTTGGAGAAATTTCGGACAAATCCTAGCAGATATAATGAACTCTTATTTACGAGTGAATGCTATTACTTAGTTTGACCCATTAAGTATTCCAATTATATTAATTAGGCCTGGACTCTCATTAAAACATGAATTCGCACCATTTGAAGCTTGGTTGGCCTGAATGTCCTAAATTAGCCCATTTAGTGCTTCTTTAATCTTTTTGGCCCTAGTTCGCATTATTAGGCCTTCTGGAACGTGCAATGGACCTCTTGCATCCATTGATGCTCTAGCTTGTGTTATTGGTCCGTCTGGAATGTGCGATGGACCTCTCGGATCTATTGAAGCCTTCCACCCATTATCTCCACGATTCTCATCACTATTCAATAATCAAACGCTCTCTTCAATTCTTCCTCATAAGGCTCCACCTTTTGTTGTGATAGCTAATTCACACTTAATGATCTTTAAAAGAGGTTGTTTGCCCATCAAAGAAACCATATTCATGAGAACCAGCACATCTATATTCCCTTGGAAGGTGGACTGCCTTGAATTTCATTCAATAAGGAGTCTTTCAGGGTGACTAGCATTTCTTACAAGTATTTTCGGTATAATTATTCAATAATGAGATCCACTCTTCATTTCCTCCCGACATGACTCCTCCTTTTGTTGTGATAGATAATTCACACTTAATGATCTTTAAAATAGCTTCTTTGCCCTCAAAGGAAACCATATTCATGAGTACCAGCCCATCTATACTCCCTTCAAGGAGGGAATGCCTCGAATATCATTAAACAAGGAGTCTTTCATCGTGACTAGCATTTCTTACAAATATTTTCAGTATAATTATTCAATAATGAGACCCTCTCTTTAATGCTTCCTTACATGGCTCCTCCTTTTGTTGTGATAGCAAATTCACACTTAATGATCCTTAAAATAGCTTGTTTGCCCTCAAAGGGAACCATATTCACGAGTACCAGCACACCTATACTACCTTCGAGGAGGGAATGCCTTGAATATCATTCAACAAGGAGTCTTTCATGGTGACTAGCATTTCTTGCAAGTATTTTCAGTACAATTATTCAATAATGAGACCCACTCTTCAATTCTTCTTTACATGATTCCTCCTTTTCTTCTGATAGCTAATTCACACTTAATGATCTTTAAAATAGCTTGTTTGCCCAGAAAAGGAACCTTGTTCATGAGAGTCAGCACATCTACACTCCCTTGGAAGGGGGAATGCCTTCAATTTCATTCAACAAGGAGTCCATCATGGTCACTAGCGTTTCTTACAAGTATTTTCAGTATAATTATTGAATAATCTGACCCTCTCTTCAATTCTTCCTTACATGGCTCCCCCTTTTGTTGTGATAGCTAATTCACAGTTAATGATCTCTAAAATAGCTTGTTTGCCCACAAAAGGAACCTTGTTCATGAGAACCAGCACATCTATACTCCCTTGGAAGGAGGAATGCCTTGAATTTCATCCAACAAAGAGTCTTTCATGGTGACTAGCATTTCTTACAAGTATTTTCGGTGTAATTATTCAATAATGAGACCCTCTCTTTAATTCTTCCATATATGACTCCTCCTTTTGTTGTGATAGCTAAATCCCACTTAATGACCTTTTGAATAGCTTGTTTGCCCACAAAAGGCACCATATTCATGAGAACCACCACATCTATACTCCATTGGAGGAGGGAATGCCTTGAATATCATTCAACATTGAGTCTTTGATGAAGACTAGCTTTTCTTACAAGTATTTTTAGTGTAACTATTGAATAATTAGACCCTCTCTTCAATTCTACCTCACCAGGCTCCTCTTTTTGTTCAGATAGTTAATTCCCACTTAGTGATCTTTAAAATAGCTTTCTTGCCCACAAAAGGAACCATTTTCATGAGAACCAGCACATCTATAGCCCCTTGGAAGAGGGAATGCGTTGAATTTCATTCAACAAGCAGTCTTTCACAGTGACTAGCGTTTCATACAAGTATTTTCAGTATAATTATTCAATAATAAGAACCTCTCTTCAATTCTTCCTTACATGGCTCCTCATTTTGTTCTGATAGCTAGTTCACACTTAATGGTCTTTAAAATAGCTTGTTTGCCCTCAAAGGGAACCATATTAATGAGTACCGGCACATCTATACTTGCTTGGGAGGAGGAATGCCTTGAATATCATTCAACAAGGAGTCTTTCTTGGTGACTAGCGTTTCTTACAAGTATTTTCAGTATAATTATTCAATAATGAGACCCTCTCTTTGTTTCTTCCTTACATGGCTCCTTGTTTTGCTGTGATAGCTAATTCACACTTAATGATCTCTAAAATAGCTTCTTTGCCCACAAAAGGAACCTCGATCATGAGAACCAGCAAATCTATACTCCCTTGGAAGGGGGAATGCCTTGAATTTCATTCAACAAGGAGTCTTCCATGGTGACTAGCATTTCATACAAGTATTTTCGGTATAATTATTCAATAATGAGACCCTCTCTTCAATTCATCCGTACATGACTCCTCCTTTTGTTGTGATAGCCAATTCCCACTTAACGATCTTTGAAATTGCTCGTTTGCCGTCAAAGGGAACCATATTCATGAGTACCAGCACATCCATACTCCCTTCAAGGAGGGAATGCCTTGAATATCATTCAACAAGGAGTCTTTCTTGGTGACTAGCATTGCTTACAAGTATTTTCGGTATAATTATTCAATAATGAGACTCTCTCTTCAAGTCCTCCTTACCTGGCTCGTCCTTTTGTTGCAATAGCTAATTCACACTTAATGATCTTTAAAATAGCTTGTTTGCCCCCAAAGGGAACCATATTCGTGGGTACCAGCACATCTAAACTCCTTTCGAGCATAGAATGCCTTGAATATTATTCAACAGGGAGTCTTTCATGGACACTAGCATTTCTTACAAGTATTTTCAGTATAATAATTCAATAATCAGACCCTCTCTTCATTTCTTCCTTACATGGCTCCACGTTTTGTTGTGATAGCAAATTCACACTTAATGATCTCTAAAATAGCTTGTTTGCCCAAAAAAGGAACCTTGTTCATGAGAACCAGAACATCTATACTCCCTTGAAATTGGGAATGCCTTGAATTTCATTCAACAAGGAGTCTTCCATGGTGACTAGCATTTCTTACAAGTATTTTCGGTAAAATTATTCATTAATGAGACCCTCTCTTTAATTCTTCCTTACCCAGCTCCTCCTTTTGTTGTGATAGCTAATTCACACTTAATGGTCTTTAAAATAGCTTGTTTGCCCACAAAAAGAACCTTGTTCTTAAGAACCAGCACATCTATACTACCTTGGAAGGGGGAATGCCTTGAATTTCATCCAACAAGGAGTCTTCCATGGTGACTAGCATTTCTTACAAGTATTTTCGGTATAATTATTCAATAATGAGATCCACTCTTCATTTCCTCCCGACATGACTCCTCCTTTTGTTGTGATAGATAAGTCACACTTAATGATCTTTAAAATAGCTTGTTTGCCCTCAAACGGAACCATATTCATGAGTACCAGCACATCTATACTCCGTTCGAGGAGGGAATGCCTTGAATATCATTCAACAAGGAGTTTTTGATGGTGACTGGTGTTTCTTACAAGTATTTTCAGTATAATTATTCAACAATGAGACCCTCTCTTCAATTCTTGCTTACATGGCTCCTCCTTTTGTTGTGATAGCTAATTCACACTTAATGATCTTTAAAATAGCTTGTTTGCCCTCAAACGGAACCATATTCATGAGTACCAGCACATCTATACTCCGTTCGAGGAGGGAATGCCTTGAATATCATTCAACAAGGAGTTTTTGATGGTGACTAGTGTTTCTTACAAGTATTTTCAGTATAATTATTCAATAATGAGATCCCCTCTTCATTTCTTCGTTACATGGCTCCTCCTTTTGTTGTGATAGCTAATTCACACTAAATGATCTCTAAAATAGCTTGTTTGCCCATCAAAAGAACCTCATTCATGAGAACCAGCACATCTATACTCCCTTGGAAGGGGGAATGAATTGAATTTCATTCAACAAGGAGTCTTCCATGGTGACTAGCATTTGTTACAAGTATTTTCGGTATAATTATTCAATAATGAGACCCTCTTTTCAATTCTTCCTTACATGGCTCCTCCTTTTGTTGTAATAACTAATTCACACTTAATGATCTTTAAAATAGCTTGTTTGCCCACAAAAGGAACCTTGTTCATAAGAACCTGCACATCTATACTCCCTTGGAGGGGGAATGCCTTGAACTTCATTCAACAATGAGTTTTTCATGGTGACTAACGTTTCTTACAAGTATTTTCGGTATAATTATTCAATTATGAGACCCTCTCTTCAATTCTTCCTTACATGGCTCCTCCTTTTGTTGTGATAGCTAATTCCCATTAAATTATCTTTAAAATTGCTTGTTTGCCCTCAAAGGGAACCATATTCATGAGTACCAGCACATTTATGCTCCCTTCGAGGAGGGAATGCCTTGAATATCATTCAACAAGGAGTCTTTCATGGTGAGTAGCATTTCTTACAAATATTTTTAGTATAATTATTCAATAATTAGACCCTTTCTTCAATTCTACCTCACAAGGCTCCTCTTTTTGTTGTGATAGCTAATTCCCACTTAATGATCATTCAAATTGCTTGTTTGCCCTCAAAGGGAACCATATTCATGAGTACCAGCACATCTATACTCCCTTCGAGGAGGGAATGCCTTGAATATCATTCAACAAGCAGTCTTTCATGGTGACTAGCATTTCTTACAAGTATTTTTGGCATAATTATTCAATAATGTGACCCTTGCTTCAATTCTTCCTTACATGGCTCCTCCTTTTGTAGTGATAGCTAATTACTACTGAATGATCTTTAAAATTGCTTCTTTGCCTTCAAAGGGAACCATATTCATGAGTACCAGCACATCTATACTCCCTTCGAGGAGGGAATGCCTTGAATATCATTCAACAAGGAGTCTTTCATCGTGACTAGCATTTTTTACAAGTATTTTCAGTAGAATTATTCAATAATGAGTCCCTCTCTTCATTTCTTCGATACATGGCTCCTCCTTTTGTTGTGATAGCTAATTCACACTTAATGATCTTTAAATAGCTTGTTTGCCCTTAAAGGGAATCATTTTCATGAGTACCAACATATCTATACTCTGTTCGATGTGGGAATGCCTTGAATATCATTCAACAAGGAGTCTTTCATGGTGACTAGCATTTCTTACAAGTATTTTCTGTATAATTATTCAATAATGAGACCCTCTCTTCATTTCTTCCTTACATGGCTCCTCCTTTTGTTGTGATTGCTAATTCACACTTAATGATCTATAAAATAGTTTGTTTGCCCAAAAAAGGAACCTTGTTCATGAGCACCAGCACATTTATAGTCAAGTTTTGTTTGTTCCGAATTTAGTTTGCTTGGAAATAGTGAAAGAGCTTTTAGAGTCTTGCAATTCATGGTGTGAAACATGAGAGTTGAGGACTATTATAGTTGAGTGGAGAGCAAACATGTAAGGGAGTGAGTTTCATGAGGTATATTCTTTATTTACTAACAATCTTGCCATACAGTGTCTAATGCTAAAGATGGTAGTTTCTAACATGGAGAGGAGGAAGTAGTTATTTCAGATTTCAAATTGCTGATGAAATCCTTAGAGCAGAAATTTGAGAGGATTGACCAAATGTTTTGGGAAGTTTGAGACAGGATGGATAAAATAGACAGGGAATCGAGTGTCAATCCTAAGAGGCCAATTGGGAGGGTCATGAAGGAGCAATTTGAACATGACTTTGGTGAAGAAGGTGATGGTTATTATGATGATAGTGATAATGCTAGTAAAAACTTTAAAGGTGGCTTTAGAGGAGGATGTGGTAATCGGAATGGTAGGGGAGTCAGAGGTAATGGAAATGTTTATGATAGGCACAATGGAGGTTGGGATAATAGAAATAGAGTGGAGGAAGGAGTAGACAAAAATCTTAGTAATATTAAAATGAAAATACCTTCTTTCCAAGGGAAAGCTGACCCTGATGTCTATTTGGATTGGGAACGAAGGGTAGAATTAATATATGAGTGCCATAACTTCTCTGAGGAGAAGAAAGTGAAGTTAGCTATGGCAGAGTTCACTGATTATGCTGTCATATGGTGGGACCAGCAAGTTACCACCAGGAGAAGAAATTTTGAGACAACTATAGAAACTTGGAATGAGTTAAAGACTCTGATGAGAAGGAGATTTGTTCCTAGCTCTTATTATAGGGATTTGTATAACAAGTTGCAGAGCCATGATGGTTACAAGAATCACTATTCTTTCACCATGGATGGAAAATCATTTACACTTGTTCCATTGACTCCAAAACAGGTGTATGAAGACCAAGTGAGACTTTATGAAAGTGAGTAGAAGAGGAGGAGTGAAAAGAAAAAGAGAGTCGAGAGAAAATGATATGAACTCTGATTATTTGTAAACGGAACCCAACACCAATGTTGGTATAGGATCATTTTAACAAAGGTTAAGGGATTTTGGAGTTCTGACCCAATGATTATAAACAACCAAGAACCGGAACTTAAAGATTCAGATGCCACTCCCAACAACAAAAACGTTGAAGAAGATAAGTCTAATTGAACCAACACACTCAAGTATGAAAGTTCAGAATTAGTTCTCAAAGAACTTGAGAAAATAGCTCATACATTCATCATATGCCGTCCTCCCCTCTAACCACCCTTTTTATATGCTAACCCCCCTAAACCTTAGCTAATAAGATGGGCTTTTTAAGGAAATTCATCTAATCTATCAGCCACCCTCTTTATATGCTAATAAGATGGGCTTATTAAGGAAATTCATCCAATCTGCCAGTCACCCCTTTTTATACGCTAATAAGATGGGCTTATTAAGGAAATTCGTCCAATCTATCAGCCACCCCTTTTTATATGCTAATAAGATGGGCTTATTAAGGAAATTGGTCCAACCCACTAAATAATAATAATAACCCATGAAAATAACCCATTTAAATGCCCAAACATGGGCTCCCAAATCCAACTTCCTTCCCAAGGTCATGGTTCTCAAATTCCTCCACAGATGACACATTCGCAAGCCTTGGTGAAGTCTCCATCATCCTTAACTCGTACCTAGCAACTTCCTGATAGTAAATGTCGCACAATAAGTTGTTGAGAGCTTCCTTTATTTTCTTTGACCTTGCCCTTGTCATTGGTCCTCCAAGGTTTTGCAAAGCATCAACTCCCTTGTTGATTTAAGCTGGTACAATATGGCTTCCATCATTCCCGCTCTCCTCAAAACGATTTGTCCTCAAATCAGCAGCCCACAATGTTTTCCAAAAATGGCTCAAAAATTTTGCATCACGGTCTGACACAATACTCTTCGGCACTACACATGGACTCATGCTCTCCCTTACATGATGCGGAAAACCCCAAAAAGACGTGACTTAGGGACCCAACGCACACAATGAATCAAAGAGCAACCAGGAAAGCTAAATCAGAGTTTAATAACACAAACCCTAGACCTAATATTCGAAGGAACACGAACCTAGGGAATTCAAGATGGATATGGACGCCACACTTCAGAAAAGGAAGGAATTGGGAGTGATAAGTCGATTTGAACGCCACAAGAAGAAGTACCTCTTGATAAGTTCTTTAGTTTTTAAAAGAACTGAGGGAGAAAAACCCTTGCTTTCTATTTCACTCAAAGTTGTCTGATTTCTTGATTGTCTGATTTCTAAAGCTTACAAGGGGTGCCTATTTATAGGCTTAGATAGCAATCCTAAAGAGGCAAAATTCCTATTTAGGAGAAATCCCTATTTTGGAGGAATTTCGGACTAATTCCAGCACATACATTGAACTCCTATTTAGGAGTGATGCTATTACTTAGTTTGACCTATTAAGTATTCCAATTATATTTACTGGGCCTGGACTCTCTTTAAAACTTAAATTCGCACCATTTGAAGCTTGGTTGGCCTGAATGTCCTAAATCAGCCCATTCAGTGCTTATTTAATCTTTTTGGCTCTAGCTCGTGTTATTGGGCCTTCTGGAATGTGCAATGGACCTCTTACATCCATTGAAACTCTAGCTGGTGTTATTGGGCCTTCTGGAATGTGCAATGGACCTCTTGCATCAATTAAAGCTCTAGCTGGTGTTATTGGGCCTTCTGGAATGTGCAATGGACCTCTTGCATCAATTAAAGCTCTAACTCGTGTTATTGGGCCTTCTGGAATGTGCAATGGAGTTTTTGCATCCTTTGAAGCCTTCCACCCTTCATCTTTACGGTTCTCATCATTCCCCCTTTCCTCAAAAAGATTCGTCCTCGGATCATCACCTTGTTTATACTTGATGACGTAGGGAAAGGTCTGAAAGAACAACTAGGAAAGGGAACTAATTGTTCTTTGATTCATTGTATGCGTTGGGTCCCTAAGCCACATCTTTTTGGGGTTTTCTGCATCAGAAAGGAAAGTGAGGGAGAGAAAAAGAAGGTAAACGCATGTGAGAGTATTAAGTACAAGGGGGGTCAGGTTCATAAGAGTGAAGATGAAAGAAAACAAGTGAGCGTGTTTGCAAAAGGAGCAGATGTTAGGGTTGCCTTCCAAGTGAGGCAACAAATAATCTTAATCCTTTACAAGGATTCTTATTTCTTTAACACTGACCTTGATTCATCTTTGCCTAGTGCTATTTCATCTTTGTTGCAGGATTATAATGATGTATTCCTTAAGGAGATCCCAGATAGTTTACCACCAAGGAGAGGGATTGAACACCACATTGATCTTATTCATGGGGCTTCCATTCCTAATAAGCTAGCATGTAGAAGTAATCCAAAGGAGACAAAGGAGCTTCAGAGGCAAGTTGATGAGTTGATGAAGAAGGGACATGTAAGGGAGAGCATGAGTCTATGTGCAGTGCCAATGTTGCTTGTGCCAAAGAAAGATGGATCTTGGAGGATGTGTGTCGATTGTAGAGCTATCAACAAAATAACAGTTAAGTATCGACATCCTATACCCAGGCTTGATGATATGCTAGATGAATTACATCGTGCATGTTATTTCTTTAAAATTGACCTTAAGAGTGGGTATCATCAAATTAGGATGAGGGAAGGAGACAAATGGAAAACTGCATTCAAGACCAAGCATGGTTTGTATGAATGGTTAGTTATGCCCTTTGGTTTGACTAATGCACCTAGTACTTTTATGAGATTAATGAATCATGTTTTGAGACCTTTCTTAGGAAAGTTTGTTGTGGCTTATTTTGATGACATATTAGTATACAGTAGGAATTTAGAAGAGCATGTTGAACATTTGCATTGCGTGCTTGATGTTTTGAGGAAAGAGAAATTGTATGCCAACGTGAAGAAATGTGATTTTTGCAAGGATCATGTTATTTTCTTAGGTTATGTTGTGTCTACTCATGACATAGAGGTTGATAAAGAGAAGATTAAGGCAATTCAAGAATGGCCTACACCTAAGAGTGTGAGTGATGTGAGGAGTTTTCATGGTTTGGCTAGCTTTTATAGGAGGTTCATGAAGGATTTTAGTACCATAGCTGCACCATTGAGTGAGGTGATTAAAAAGAGCGTGGGTTTCAAGTGGAGTAAGGAACAACAAGATGCCTTTGATTTGCTTAAGACTAAGTTGTGTAATGCACCACTTCTTATTTTGCCTGATTTTTCTAAGATCTTTGAAATTGAATGTGATGCATCAGGCATTGGGATTAGGGGAGTTCTCATACAAAAGAAACGACCTATTGCATTCTTTAGTGAGAAGTTGAGTGGGGCAACATTGAATTATCCAACTTATGATAAAGAAATGTATGCACTTGTTAGGACATAAAAACGTGGCAGCATTGCCTTTGGCCCAAGGAGTTTGTAATTCATACTGATCATGAGTCTTTAAAATACTTGAAGGGGCAAGGTAAGTTGAACAGGAGACATGCGAAATGGGTTGAATTTATTGAAACTTTTCCTTATGTAATTCAATACAAATCAGGTAAGGAAAATGTTGTTGCTGACGCATTGTCACGTAGGTACACATTGATTACCACTTTGAGCATTAAGTTGTTGGGGTTTGAGCACATTATTGATTTGTATGCTAATGATGCTGACTTTAGTAATGTATATGCTGCATGTGAGAAAGTTGCCTTTGGTAAGTTCTATAGACATGAGGGGTATTTGTTTAGAGTAAATAAGCTTTGTATTCCTCAAGGGTCTATGAGAGCATTACTTGTGAGGGAAGCTGATGGGGGTGGTTTAATGGGACATTTTGGCATTTAAAAGACTTTTGATGTTTTAAATGAACATTTCTTTTGGCCACATATGAAAAGGGATGTTTAAAGAGTCTATGCCAAGTGAATTACCTGTAGACAAGCTAAGTCTCAAGTTTTACCCCATAGTAAGTATATGCCCTTAGAAATTCCTTGTGAACCTTAGACCAACATCTCTATGGATTTTATTCTTGGATTACCTAGGTCCAAGAAGGGCCGAGATTGTATTCTTGTTGTAGTTGACAGGTTTTCGAAGATGGCGCATTTCATTGCTTGCACCAAAACAAATGATGCCACACACGTTGCAGACTTATTTTTTAGAGAGATTGTTCGCCTACATGGAGGGCCAAAGAGTATTATGTCAGATTGTGATGCAAAATTTTTGAGCCATTTTTGGAAAACATTGTGGGGTAAGCTTAGAACAAAGTTGTTGTTTTCTACAACTTGCCATCCACAAACCGATGGACAGACTGAGGTAGTAAATCAAACTCTTGGTACATTGTTGCGTGCTATTATTGGTAAGAACTCTAGAACCTGGGAAGAATGTTTTCCTTTTGTGGAGTTTGCCTATAATCGTGTTGTTCATAGTACCACAGGTTATTCTCCTTTTGAGCTTGTTTATGGTTTTAATCCCTTATCTCCTTTGGATTTAGTACCATTGCCTATACAGGATAGGGTTAATCTAGATGGGAAAAAGAAGGCTGAAGTGGTTAGGCAACTTCATGAGAAAACTAGGCTTAAAATTGAGAGAAAAACCAAAAAAATATGAAACACAAGCCAACAAAGATCGTAGGCATATCACCTTTGTACCTGGTGATTGGGTTTGGGTACATTTGCGAAAGGATAGATTTCCCAAGCAAAGGAAATCAAAGTTGCAACCAATGGGAGATAGTCCTTTCCAAGTGGTGGCAAGAGTCAATGATAATGCATATAAACTTGACTTGCTAGGTGAGTATAATGTGAGTGCAACATTTAATGTTTCTGACCTTTCTCCATTTCTCTTTGATGATGTAGGTGCTGATTTGAGGACAAATCATTTTGAGGAGAGCGGGAATGATGGAAGCCATATTGTACCACCTCAAATCAATAAAGGTGTTGATGCTTTGCAAAACCTTGGAGGACCAATGACAAGGGCAAGGTCAAAGAAAATAAAGGAAGCTCTCAACAACTTGTTGTGCGACATTTACTATCAGGAAGTTGCTAGGTACGAGTTAAAGATGATGGAGGCTTCACCAAGGCTTGCGAATGTGTCATCTGTGGAGGAATTTGAGAACCATGACCTTGGGAAGGAAGTTGAATTTGGGAGCCCATGTTTGTGCATTTAAATGAGTTATTTTCATGGGTTATTATTATTATTTAGTGGGTTGGACCAATTTCCTTAATAAGCCCATCTTATTAGCATATAAAAAGGGGTGGCTGGCAAATTGGACGAATTTCCTTAATAATCCCATCTTATTAGCATATAAAGAGGGTGGCTGGCAGATTGGACAAATTTCCCTAATAATCCCATCTTATTAGCATATAAAGAGGGTGGCTGGCAGATTGGACAAATTTCCTTAATAAGCCCATCTTATTAGCTAGGGTTTAGGGGGGGTAGCATATAAAAGGGTGGTTAGAGGGGAGGACGGCATATGATGAATGTATGAGCTATTTTCTCTGGTTTTTTGAGAACTAATTCTGAACTTTCATACTTGAGTGTGTTGGTTCAATAGACTTATCTTCTTCAACGTTTTGTTGTTGGGAGTGGCATCTAAATCTTATAGTTCTGGTTCTTGGTTGTTTATAATCATTGGGTCAAAACTCCAAAATCCCTTAACCTTTGTTAGAACCATCCTATACAAACATTGATGTTGGGTTCTGTTTACAAATAATCGGAGTTCATATCACAAGGGACTATAGATGTGCTGGTTCTCATGAACAAGGTTCCTTTTGTGGGCAAACAAGCTATTTTAAAGAACATTAAGTGTAAGTTAGCTATCACAACAAAAGGAGGAGCCATGTAAGGAGAAATTGAAGAGAGGATCTCATTATCGAATAATTATACCGAAAATACTTGTAAGAAACGCTAGTCACCATGAAAGACTCCTTGTTCAATGAAATTCGAGGCACTCCCCCTTCCAAGGGAGTATAAATGTGCTGGTTCTTATGAACAAGGTTCCTTTTGTGGGCAAACAAGCTATTTTAAAGATAATTAAGTGTGAATTAGCTATCACAACAAAATGAGAAGCCATGTAAGGAGGAATTGAAAAGAGGGTCTCATTATTGAATAATTATAACGAAAATACTTGTAAGAAATGCTAGTCACCATGAAAGACTCCTTGTTGAATGAAATTCAAGGCATTCCCCCTTCCAAGGGAGTATAGATGTGCTGGTTCTCATGAACAAGGTTCCTTTTGTAGGCAAACAAGCTATTTTAAAGATCATTACATGTGAATTAGCTATCACAACAAAACAAGAAGCCATGTAAGGAAGAATTGAAGAAAGGGTCTCATTATTAAATAATTATACTAAAAATACTTGTAAGAAACACTAATCACCATGAAAAACTCTTTGTTGAATGATACTCAAGGCATTCCCCCTTCCAAGGGATTATAGATGTGTTGGTTCTCATGAACAAGGTTCCTTTTGTGGGCAAACAAGCTATGTTAAAGATAATTAAGTGTGAATGACCTATCACAACAAGACAAGAAGCCATGTAAGTAAGAATTGAAGAGAGGGTCTCATTATTGAATAATTATACCAATCCTATACCAACATTGGTGTTGGGTTCCATTTACAAATAATCGGAGTTAATATCATTAATGATGGAAGCCATAATGTACCAGCTCAAATCAACAAGGGAGTTGATGCTTTGCAAAACCTTGGAGGACCAATGACAAGGGCAAGGTCAAAGAAAATACAAGAAGCTCTCAACAACTTGTTGTGCGACATTTACTATCAGGAAGTTGCTAGGTATGAGTTAAAGATGATGGAGGCTTCACCAAGGCTTGCGAATGTGTCATATGTGGAGGAATTTGAGAACCATGACCTTGGGAAGGAAGTTGGATTTGGGAGCCCATATTTGGGCATTTAAATGGGTTATTTTCATGGGTTATTATTATTATTTAGTGGGTTGGACGAATTTCCTTAATAAGCCCATCTTATTAGCATATAAAAAGGGGTGGCTGACAGATTGGACGAATTTCCTTAACAAGTCCATCTTATTAGCTAGGGTTTAGGGGGGTTAGCATATAAAAAGGGGTGGCTGATAGATTGGACGAATTTCCTTAACAAGTCCATCTTATTAGCTAGGGTTTAGGGGGGTTAGCATATAAAAAGGGTGGTTAGAGGGGAGGACGACATATGATGAATGTATAAGCTATTTTCTCTGGTACTTTCAGAACTAATTATGAACTTTCATACTTGAGTGTGTTGGTTCAACAAACTTATCTTCTTCAATGTTTTTGTTGTTGGAGTGGCGTCTGAATCTTTAAGTTCTGGTTCTTGCTTGTTTATAATCATTGGGTCAGAACTCCAAAATCCCTTAACCTTTGTTAGAACGATCCTATACCAACATTGGTATTGGGTTCCGTTTACAAATAATGGGAGTTCATATCACCTCCTTTTGTTGTGATAGCTAATTCACACTTAATGATCATTAAAATAGCTTGTTTTCCCTTAAAGGGAACAATATTCATGAGTACCAGCACATCTATACTAACTTAGAGGAGGGAATGCCTTGAATATCATACAACATGGAGTCTTTTATGGTGACTAGCATTTCTTACAAGTATTTTCAGCACAATTATTCAATAATGAGACCCTTTCTTCAATTTTTCCTTACATGGCTCCTCCTTATGTTTTGATTGCTAATTCACACTTAAAGATCTTTGAAATAGCTTCTTTGCCCCCAAAGGGAACCATATTCATGAGTACCAGCACATCTATACTCCCTTCGAGGAGGGAATGCCTTGAATATCATTCAACA
Source organism: Bruguiera gymnorhiza (assembly GCA_020883675.1). Taxonomy (NCBI): domain Eukaryota; kingdom Viridiplantae; phylum Streptophyta; class Magnoliopsida; order Malpighiales; family Rhizophoraceae; genus Bruguiera; species Bruguiera gymnorhiza. Next base: position 345,600 of record JAIRCJ010000136.1, on the reverse strand, counting down.
AGGAGTCTTTCACGGTGACTAGCGTTTCTTACAAGTATTTTCAGTATAATTATTCAATAATGAGACCCTCCCTTCAATTCTTAGATGGCTCCTCCTTTTGTTGTCATAGCTAATTCACACATAAGGATCTTTAAAATAGCTTGTTTGCCCACAAAGGAAACCATATTCATGAGTACCAGCACATCTATACTCAGTTCAAGGAGGGAATGCCTTCAATATCATTCAACAAGGAGTCTTCCTTGGAGACTAGCGTTTCTTACAAGTATTTTAGGTACAATTATTCAATAATGAGACCCTCTCTTCAATTCTTCCTTACATGGCTCCTCCTTTTGTTGTGATAGCTAATTCACACTTAATGATCTTTAAAATAGCTTCTTTGCCCTCAAAGGGAACCATATTCATGAGTACCAGCACATCTATACTCCCTTCGAGGAGGGAATGCCTTGAATATCATTCAACAAGGAGTCTTCCTTGGAGACTAGTGTTTCTTACAAGTATTTTAGGTACAATTATTCAATAATGAGACCCTCTCTTCAATTCTTCCTTACATGGCTCCTCCTTTTGTTGTGATGGCTAATTCACACTTAATGATCTTTAAAATAGCTTCTTTGCCCTCAAAGGGAACCATATTCATGAGTACCAGCACATCTGCACTCCCTTCGAGGAGGGAATACCTTAAATATCATTCAACAAGGAGTCTTTCATTGTGACTAGTGTTTCTTACAAGTATTTTCAGTATAATTATTCAATAACGAGTCCCTCTCTTCATTTCCTCCATACATGGCTCCTCCTTTTGTTGTGATAGCTAATTCACACTTAATGATCTCTAAAATAGCTTGTTTGCCCAAAAAAGGAACCTTGTTCATGAGAACCAGCACATCTATACTCCCTTGAAAGGGGGAATGCCTTGAATTTCATTGAACAAGGAGTCTTCCATGGTCAGTAGCATTTCTTACAAGTATTTTCGGTATAATTATTCAATAATGAGACCCTCTCTTCAAATCTTCCTTACATGGCTCCTCCTTTTGTTGTGATAGCTAATTCACACTTAATGATCTTTAAAATAGCTTGTTTACCCTCAGAGGGAACCCTGTTCATGAGTACCAGCACATCTATACTCCCTTTGAGGAGGGAATGCCTTCAATATCATTCAACAAGGAGTCTTTCATGGTAACTAGTGCTTCTTACAAGTATTTTCCGTATAATTATTCCATAATGAGACCCTCTCTTCAATTCTTCCTTACATGGCTCCTCCTTTTGTTGTGATAGCTAATTCACACTTAATGATCATTAAAATAGCTTGTTTGCCCTCAAAGGGAACCATATTCATGAGTACCAGCACATCTATACTCCCTTCGAGGAGGGAATGCCTTGAATATCATTCAACAAGGACTCTTTCATGGTGACTAGCGTTTCTTGCAAGTATTTTCCGTATAATTATTCCATAATGAGACCCTCTCTCCAATTATTCCTTACATGGTTCCTCCATTTGTTGTGATAGCTAATTCACACTTAATGATCATTAAAATAGCTTGTTTGCCCTCAAAGGGAACCATATTCATGAGTACCAGCACATCTATACTCCCTTCGAGGAGGGAATGCCTTGAATATCATTCAACAAGGAGTCTTTCATGGTGACTAGCGTTTCTTGCAAGTATTTTCAGTACAATTATTCAATACTGTGACCCTCTCTTCAATTCTTCCATACATGGCTCCTCCTTTTGTTGTGATAGCTAAATCACACTTAATGATCTTTAAAATAGCTTGTTTTAGCACAAAAGGAACCTTGTTCGTAAGAACCAGCACATCTATACTCCCTTGAAAGGGGGAATGCCTCCATTTTCATCCAACAAGGAGTTTTTCTTGGTGACTAGTGTTTCTTACAAGTATTTTCGGTATAATTATTCAATAATGAGACCCACTCTTCAATTCTTCCTTACATGACTCCTCCTTTTGTTGTGAAAGCTCAATCCCACTTAGTGACCTTTAAAATAGCTTGTTTGCCCAGAAAAGGCACCATATTCATGAGAACCAGCACATCTATACTCAACTGGACGAGGGAATGCCTTGAAAATCATTGAACATCGAGTCTTTGATGATGACTAGCTTTTCTTACATGTATTTTCAGTGTAACTATTGAATAATCAGACCCTCTCTTCAATTCTACCTCACAAGGCTCCTCCTTTCGTTGTCCTGGCTAATTCACACATAAGGATCTTTAAAATAGATTGTTTACCCTCAAAGGGAACAATATTCATGAGTACCAGCACATCTACACTCCATTCGAGGAGGGAATGCCTTAAATATCACTCAACAAGGAGTCTTCCATGGTGACTAGCGTTTCTTCCACTATTGGAATGCTTTGAATATCATTCAACAAGGAGTCTTTTATGGTGACTAGCTTTTCTTACAAGTATTTTCAGTGTAACTATTGAATAATTAGACCCTCTCTTCAATTCTTCCTCACAGGGCTCCCCTTTTTGTTGTGACAGCTAATTCCCACTTAATCGTCTTTAAAATAGCTTGTTTGCCAACAAAAGGAACCATACTATTAAGAACCAGCACATCTAGACTGTTTTCGAAGAGGGAATGCGTTGAATTTCATTCAACAAGGAGTCTTTCATGAGACCCTTTCCTCAATTCTTCCTTACATGGCACCTCATTTTGTTGTGATAGCTAATTCACACATAATGATCTCTAAAATAGGTTGTTTGCCCACAAAAGGAACCTTGTTCATGAGAACCAGCACAACTACACTCTCTTGGAAGGGGGAATGCCTTGAATTTCATTCCACAAGGAGTCCTTCATTGTGACTAGCATTTCTTACAAGTATTTTTGGTAAAATTATTCAATAATGAGACACTCCCTTCAATTCATCCTTACATGGCTCCTCCTTTTGTTATGATAGCTAATTCCCACTTAATGATCTTTAAAGCAGCTTGTTTGCCCTCAAAGGGAACCATATTCGTGAGTTCCAGCACTTTTATACTCCCTTCGAGGAGGGAATGCCTTGAATATCATTCAACAAAGAGTCTTTCATGGTGACTAGCGTTTCCCACAAGTATTTTCAGTATAATTATACAATAATGAGACCCTCTCTTTGATTCTTCCGTACATGACACCTCGTTTTGTTGTGATAGGTAATTCACACTTAATAATCTCTAAAATAGCTTGTTTGCCCACAAAAGGAACCTTGTTCATGAGAACCAGCACATCTATACTCCCTTGGAGGGGGGAATGCCTTGAATTTCATTCAACAAGGAGTCTTTCATGGTGACTAGCGTTTCTTACAAATCTTTTCGGAATAATTATTCAATAATGAGGCCCTCTTTTCAATTCTTCCTTACATGACTCCTCCTTTTGTTGTGAAAGCTAATTCACACTTAATAATCTTTAAAATAGAGTGTTTGCCCCCTAAAGGAACCTTGTTTATGAGCACCAGCACTTCTATACTCCCTCGGAAGGGGGAATTCCTTGAATTTCATTCAACAAGGAGTCTTCCATGGTGACTAGTGTTTCTCACAAGTATTTTCAGTATAATTATACAATAAAGAGACCATCTGTTCAATTCTTCCTTACATGGCTCCTCCTTTTGTTGTGATAGCTAATTCACACTTAATGATCTTTAAAAAAGCTTGTTTGCCCTCAAAGGGAAACATGTTCATGAGTACCAGCACATCTATACCCCCTTCGAGGAGGGAATGCCTTGAATATCATTCAACAAACAGTCTTTCATGCTGACTAGCATTTCTTAGAAGTATTTTCAGAATAATTATTCAATAATGAGACCCTCTCTTCAATTCTTCCTTACATAGCTCCTCCTTTTGTTGTGATAACTAATTCACACTTAATGCTCTTTAAAATAGCTTGTTTGCCCACAAAAGGAACCATGTTCATGAAAACCAGCACATCTATACTTGCTTGGAAGGGGGAATGCCTTGAATTTCATTCAACAAGGAGTCTTTCATGGGGACTAGCGTTTCTTACAAGTTTTTTCGGTATAATTATTCAAAAATGAAACCCTCCCTTCAATTCTTCCTTACATGGCTCCTCCTTTTGTTATGACAGCAAATTCCCACTTAATGACCGTTAAAATAGCTTGTTTGCCCTCAAAGGATACCGTATTCAGCAGTTCCAGCACATCTATACTCCCTTCGAGGAGGGAATGCCTTGAATATCATTCAACAGGGAGTCTTTCATGGTGACTAGCATTTCTTACAAGTATTTTCTGTGTAATTATTCAATAATGAGACCCACTCTTCGATTCTTCCTTACATGGCTCCTCCTTTTGTTATGATAGGTAATTCCCACTTAATGACCTTTAAAATAGCTTGTTTTCCCTCAAACGGAACCGTATTCAGGAGTTCCAGAACATCTATACTCCCTTCGAGGAGGGAATGCCTTGAATAACATTCAAGAGGGAGTCTTTCATGGTGACTAGCATTTTTCTTGCAAGTATTTTCGGCATAATTATTCAATAATGAGACCCTCTCTTCAATTCTTCCTTACATAGCTCCTCCTTTTGTTGTCATAGCTAATTCACATGTAATGATCTTCGAAATAGCTTGTTTCCCCATAAAAGCAACCTTGTTCATGAGAACCAGCACGTCTATACTCCCTTGCAAGGGGGAATGCCTTGAATTTAATTCAACAAGGAGTCTGTCATGGTGACTAGCGTTTCTTACAAGTATTTTCGGTATAATTATTCAATAATGAGATCCTCTCCTCAATTCTTCCTTACATGGCTCCTCCTTTTGTTATGATAGCTAATTCACACTTAATGTTCTTTAAAATAGCTTGTTTGCCCACAAAAGGATCCTTGTTCATGAGAACCAGCACATCTATAGTCCCTTGGAAGAGGGAATGCCTTGAATTTCATTCCACAAGGAGTCCTTCATGGTGACTAGCGTTTCTTACAAGTATTTTTGGTATAATTATTCAATAATGAGACCCTCTCTTCAATTCTTCCTTACATGGCTCCTCCTTTTGTTATGATACGTGATTCCCAGTTAATGACTTTTAAAATAGCTTGTTTGCCCTCAAAGGGAACCGTATTCAAGAGTTCCAGCACATCTATACTTCCTTCGAGGAGGGAATGCCTTGAATATCATTCAACAGGCAGTCTTTCATGGTGACTAGTGTTTCTTACAAGTATTTTCGGTATAATTATTCAATAATGAGACCCTCTCTTCAATTCTTCCGTACATGGCTTCTCATTTTGTTGTGATAGCTAATTCACATTTAATTATCTTTAAAATAGGTTGTTTGCCCAGAAAAGGAACCATGTTCATGAGAACCAGCACATCTATACTCCCTTGGAAGGGGGAATGCCTTGAATTTCACTCAACCAAGAGTCTTTCATGGTGACTAGAGTTTCTCACAAGTATTTTCGGTATAATTATTCAATAATGAGACCCTCTCTTCAATTCATCCTTGCATGGCTCCTCCTTTTGTTATGATAGCTAGTTCCCACTTAATGATCTCTAAAATAGCTTGTTTGCCCTCAAAGGGAACCATATTCGTGAGTTCCAGCACATTTATACTCCCTTCAAGGAGGGAATGCCTTGAATATCATTCAACAAGAAGTCTTTCATGGTGACTAGCCTTTCCCCCAAGTATTTTCTGTATAATTATACAATAATGAGACCATCTCTTTGATTCTTCCTTACATGGCACCTCATTTTGTTGTGATAGCTAATTCTCACATAATGATCACTAAAATAGCTTTTTTGCCCACAAAAGGAACCTTGTTCATGAGAACCAGCACATCTATACTCCCTTGGAGGGGGGAATGCCTTGAATTTCATTCAACAAGGAGTCTTTGATGGTGACTAGCGTTTCTTACAAGTATTTTCGGTATAATTATTCAATAATGAGACCCTCTCTTCAATTCTTCCTGACGTGGCTCCTCCTTTTATTATGATACGTGATTCCCAGTTAATGACCTTTAAAATAGCTTGTTTGCCCTCAAAGGGAACCGTATTCAAGAGTTCCAGCACATCTATACTCCCTTCGAGGAGGGAATGCCTTGAATATCATTCAGCAGGGAGTCTTTCTTGGTGACTAGCATTTCTTACAAGTATTTTCCTTATAATTATTCAATAATGAGACTCTCTCTCCAATTCTTCCTTACATGGCTTCTCGTTTTGTTATGATAGCTAATTCATACTTAATTATCTTTAAAATAGCTTGTTTGCCCACAAAAGGAACCTTGCTCAGGTGATCCAGCACATCTATACTCCCTTGGAAGGGGGAATGCCTTGAATATCATTCAACAAGGAGTCTTTCATGGTGACTAGCATTTCTTACAAGTATTTTCAGTATAATTATTCAATAATGAGACCCTCTCTTTGTTTCTTCCTTACATGGCTCCTCGTTTTGCTGTGATAGCTAATTCACACATAATGATCTCTAAAATAGCTTGTTTGCCCACAAAAGGAACCTTGTTCATGAGAACCAGCACATCTATACTTCCTTGGAGGGGGGAATGCCTTGAATTTCATTCAACAAGGAGTCTTTCATGGTGACTAGCGTTTCTTACAAGTATTTTCGGTATAATTATTCAATAATGAGGCCCTCTCTTCAATTCTTCCTTACATGACTCCTCCTTTTGTTGTGAAAGCTAATTCACACTTCATAATCTTTAAAATAGCTTGTTTGCCCCCAAAAGGAACCTTGTTCATGAGCACCACCACATCTATACTCCCTTGGAAGCAGTAATTCCTTGAATTTCATTCAACAAGGAGTCTTTGATGGTGACTAGTGTTTCTCCCATGTATTTTCAGTATAATTATTCAATAATGAGACCCTCTCTTCAATTCTTCGTTACATGGCTCCTCCTTTTGTTGTGATAGCTAATTCACACTTAATGATCTTTAAAAGAGCTTGTTTGCCCTTAAAGGGAATGATATTCATGAGTGCCAGCACGTCTATACTCTGTTCGAGGAGGGAATGCCTTGAATATCATTCAACAAACAGTCCTTCATGGTGACTAGTGTTTCTTACATGTATTTTTAGAATAATTATACAATAATGAGACCCTCTCTTCAATTCTTCCTTACATGGCTCCTCCTTCTGTTGTGATAGCTAAGTCCCACTTAATGACCCGTAAAATAGCTTGTTTGATCACAAAAGTCACCATATTCATGAGAACCAGCACATCTATACTCCATTGGAGGAGGGAATGCCTTGAATATCATTCAACATTGAGTCTTTGATGATGACTAGCTTTTCTTACAAGTATTTTCAGTGTAACTAGTGAATAATTAGACCCTCTCCTCAATTCTTCCTCACAAGGCTCCTCTTTTTGTTGTGATAGCTAATTCTGACTGAATGATCTTTAAAATTGCTTGTTTGCCCACAAAAGGAACCACATTATTGTGAACCAGCACATTTATACTCCCTTGGAAGAGGGAATGTGTTGAATTTCATTCAACAAGGAGTCTTGCATGGTGATAAGCATTTCTTACAAGTATTTTCCGTATAATTATTCAATAATGAGACCCTCTCTTCAATTTTTCCTTACATGGCTCCTCTTTTTGTTGTGATAGCTAATTCTCCCTTAATGATCTTTAAAATAGTTTGTTTGCCCTCAAAGGGAACCATATTCACTAGTACCAGAACATCTATACTCCCTTCGAGCAGGGAATGCCTTGAATATCATTCAGTAAGGAGTCTTTCATGGTGACAAGCGTTTCTTACAAGTGTTTTCAGTATAATTATTCAATAATGAGACCCTCTCTTCAATTCTTACTTACATGGCTTCTTGTTTTGTTGTGATAGCTCATTCACACTTAATTATCTTTAACATAGCTTGTTTGCCCACAAAAGGAACCTTGTTCATGAGAACCAGCACATCTATACTCCCTTGGAAGGGGGAATGCCTTGAATATCATTCAACAAGGAGTCTTTCATGGTGACTAGCATTTCTTACAAGTATTTTTAGTATAATTATTCAATAATGAGACCCTTTCTTCAATTCTTCCTTACATTTCTCTTCCTTTTGTTGTGATAGCTAATTCACATGTAATGATCTTTAAAATAGCTTGTTTGCCCACAAAAGGAACCTTGTTCATGAGAACCAGCACATCTATACTCCCTTGGAAGGGGGAATGCCTTGAATATCATTCAACAGGGAGTCTTTCTTGGTGACTAGCATTTCTTACAAGTATTTTCGGTATAATTATTCAATAATGATACCCTCTCTTCAATTCTTCCTTACATGGCTTCTCATTTTGTTGTGATAGCTAATTCACACTTAATTATATTTAAAATAGCTTGTTTGCCCACAAAAGGAACCTTGTTCATGAGAAACAGCACATCTATACTCCCTTTGAAGTGGGAGTGCCTTGAATTTCATTCAACATGGAGTCTTTCATGGTGACTAGCGTTTCTTACAAGTATTTTCGGTATAATTATTTGATAATGAGATCCTCTCTTCAATTCCTCCTTACATGGCTGCTCCTTTTGTTGTGATAGCTAACTCACTCTTAATGTTCTTTAAAATAGCTTGTTTGCCCACAAAAGGAACCTTGTTCATGAGAACCAGCACATCTATAGTCCCTTGTGATATGAACTCCGATTATTTGTAAATGGAACCCAACATCAATGTTGGTATAGGATGATTCTAACAAAGGTTAAGGGATTTTGGAGTTCTGACCCAATGATTATAAACAACCAAGAACTAGAACTACAAGATTCAGATGCCACTCCCAACAACAAAACGTTGAAGAAGATAAGTCTATTGAACTAACACACTCAATTATGAAAGTTCAGAATTAGTTCTTAAAGAACCAGAGAAAATAGCTCATACATTCATCATCTGCCGTCCTCCCCTCTAACCACCCTTTTTATATGCTAGCCCCCCCTAAACCCTAGCTAATAAGATGGGCTTATTAAGGAAATTCGTCCAATCTGCCAGCCACCCTTGTTATATGCTAATAAGATGGGCTCATTAAGGAAATTCGTCCAATCTGCCAGCCACCCCTTTTTATATGCTAATAAGATGGCCTTATTATGGAAATTGGTCCAACCCACTAAATAATAATAATAACCTATGAAAATATCCCATTTAGATGCCCAAACATGGGCTCCCAAATCCAACTTCCTTCCCAAGGTCATGGTTCTCGAATTCCTCCACAGATGACACATTCGCAAGCCTTGGCGAAGCCTCTATCATCTTTAACTCATACCTAGCAACTTCCTGATAGTAAATGTCGTACAACAAGTTGTTGAGAGCTTCCTTTATTTTCTTCGACCTTGCCCTTGTCATTGGTCCTCCAAGGTTTTGCAAAGCATCAACTCCCTTGTTGATTTGAGCTGGTACAATATAGCTTCCATCATTCCCGCTCTCCTCAAAATGATTTGTCCTCAAATCAGCACCCTACAATGTTTTCCAAAAATGGCTCAAAAATTTTGCATCACAGTTTGACACAATACTCTTTGACACTGCACATGGACTTATGCTCTCCCTTACATGTCCCTTCTTCATCAACTCATCAACTTGCCCCTGAGGCTCCTTTGTCTCCTCAAGATTACTTCTATATGCTGGCTTATTGGGAATGGGAGCTCCAGGAATAAGATCAATGTGATCTTCAATCCCTCTCCTTGGTGGCAAACCATCTAGGATCTCCTCGAAAAATATATCATTATAATCCTGCAACAAAGATGAAATAGCACTAGGCAAAGATAAATCATGGTTAGTGTTAGAGAAATAAGAATCCTTGTAAAGGATCAAGATCATTTGTTGCCTAGCTTGGAAGGCAACCCTAACATTTGCTACTTTTGCAAACACACTCACTTGTTTTCTTTCATCTTCACTCTTGTGAACTTAACCACTCTTGTACTTAGCACTCTCAAATGCATTTATCTTCTTTTTCTCTCCCTCACTTTCTTTTCTCTCGACTCTTTCTTTCTTTTTGCTCCTCCTATTTTGCTCACTTTCATAAAGTCTCACTTGGTCTTCATACACCTGTTTTGGAGTCAATGGAACAAGTGTAAATGATTTTCCACCCATGGTGAAAGAATAGCGGTTCTTGTAACCATCATGCAAAACTTTTCTATCAAATTGCCAAGGATGGCCCAATAACAAATGCCCAGCCTGTATAGGTACAACATCACAAAACAGCTCGTCCTTATATCTACCAATGGAAAATGGAACCACAACTTGTTTAGTCACTTTCACCACTCCACTGTCATTCAACCATTGCAAATTATATGGTCTAGGATGTTTGGTTGTAGGCAAGTTCAATTTTTCCACCAACTATGTACTTACTACATTAGTGCAACAACTGCCATCGATGATCAAGCAATAGAGTCTATCTTGAACTAAACATCGAGTATGGAAAGTATTTTCCCACTGCATCTCAACATCATCCTTCTCCTTAACCTGCACACTAAGGGCTCTCCTTGCTACTAAAAGTCGTCCACCATGCTTTGGACACTCTATCCCTTCATCAATATCACTAACTTCCTCTAGTGGTGGCATTTGGTCTTCATCACTAGCATCACTACCAAACAAATAGTCACCATTCTCCTTAAGGTATATGGTTCTCTTGTTAGGACATTGTGAAGCCCTACCCAGACATCTAAAGCATTTGATGTCTCTAGTTTTTCCTTGGGTGCCCTTAAGTTTTTCTTCAAATTTGCCCCTTTCCAGGCTGCCCCCACTAGTCTGGGGTCTAAGTGAATTGGTTTTAAGCTTAGAAGTCATCTTCTCTTCCTTCTTCCCCCAGTTTGACTTCCAAATAGATGAACCTAAGTTCTGATTATATCTAGAAGTGATCCTTCCCTTAAGTTGCCTCTCAACTTTTATGGCAATGTGTACCATGTCTTCAAGCTCTACATAGTGTTGCAGTTCTACCACATCAACTATGCTTTTATTCAACCCTTGGAGGAACCTAGCCATGGTTGCCTCCCTATCCTCCATTACATTTGCCTTAACCATAGTTGATGTGGTACACTTCCACACTCTTGGAACCTTGCGTAAGGCTCTGCAACTTGTTATACAAGTCCCTATAATAAGAGCTAAGAACAAATCTCCTTCTCATCATAGTCTTTAACTCATTCCAAGTTTCTACGGTTCTCTCAAAATTTCTTCTCCTGGTGGTAACTTGTTGGTCCTACCATACTACAGTATAATCAATGAACTCTGCCACAGCTAACTTCACCTTCTTCTCCTTAGAGAAGTTGTGGCACTCATATATTAATTCTACCCTTTGTTCCCAATCCAAATAGACTTCAGGGTCAGCTTTCCCTTGGAAAGAAGGTATTTTCATTTTAATATTACTAAGATTTTTGTCTACTCCTTCCTCCACTCTATTTCTGTTATCCCAACCTCCATTGTACCTATCATGAACATTTCCATTTCCTCTTACTCCTCTACCATTCCTATTACCACGTCCTCCTCTAAAACCACCTCTGAAGTTTCTACTAGCATTATCACCATCATCACAATAATCATCACCATCTTCCCCAAAGTCATGTTCAAATTGCTCTTTCATGACCCTCCCAACTAGCCTTTTAGGATTGACACTCGATTCCCCTTCTATTTTATCCATCCTGTCTCAAACTTCCCAAAACATTTGGCCAATCCTATCAAACTTCTACTCTAAGGATTTCATAAGCAATTTGAAACCTGGAACAACTACTTCCTCTTCTCCATGTGGGAAACTGTCTTTTTTGGCATTAGACATAATGTATACCAGATTGTTAGTGAAGAAAGAATATACCTCACAAAACTCACTCCCTGGCGTGTTTGCTCTCCACTCAACTATAGTAGTCCTCAACTCTTGTGTTTCACATAATGAATTGCACGACTCTAAGAGCTCTTTCAATAGTTCCAAGCAAACTAAATTCAAAACAAACAAAACTTGAATATATCAATCCTAGACCTACCTCTTCAGAGAAGTGACACAGCCAAAAAGATGGGCAATAAAGCAAACAGAATGACAAGGAATTCAATGGTATGAGCAGTGCAATCGGACAACAATCAGTTATTGAATATAATTGAGTAAATGACCAATTGAGCAATGAACCTGTTTTTTTTTTTTTTTTGGGTTTACTAATGGGTACTTCTGTAGAAGAAACAAATATCAGAAAAGAAACCCACGAAATGCACGATTTTGTTTTTGTTTTTGTTTTCTTTTTGTGCTTTTTTGTTTCTCTTTTTGATTATTCAATCAACAAAGAACAATACACGAAAGAGATGATAACAAAAGTATAACTAACCTGAGTTAGAGCCAAAGCTCTGATACCAAATGATATGAACTCTGATTATTTGTAAACGGAACCCAACACCAATGTTGGTATAGGATTGTTCTAACAAAGGTTAAGGGATTTTGGAGTTCTAACCCAATGATTATAAACAACCAAGAACCAGAACTATAAGATTCAGATGCCACTCCCAACAACAAAATGTTAAAGAAGATAAGTCTATTGAACCAACACACTCAAGTATGAAAGTTCAGAATTAGTTCTCAAAGAACCAGAGAAAATAGCTCATACAATCATCATCTGCCGTCCTCCCCTCTAACCACCCTTTTTATATGCTAGCCCCCCCTAAACCCTAACTAATAAGATGGGCTTATTAAGGACATTCGTCCAATCTGCCAGCCACCCAATTCTTCCTTACATGGCTTCTCGTTTTGTTGTGATAGCTAATTCACACTTAATTATCTTTAAAATAGCTTGTTTGCCAACAAAAGGAGCCTTGTTCATGAGAACCAGCACATCTATACTCCCTTGGATGGGGGAGTGCCTTGAATATCATTCAACAAGGAGTCTTTCTTGGTGACTAGCGTTTCTTACAAGTATTTTCAGAATAATTATTCAATAATGAGACCATCTCTTCAATTCTCCCTTACATGGCTCCTCCTTTTGTTGTGATAGCTAATTCACATGTAATGATCTTTAAAATAGCTTGTTTGCCCACAAAAGGAACCTTGTTCATGAGAACCAACACATCAATACTCCCTTGGAAGGGGGAATGCCTTGGATTTCATTCAACAAGGAGTCTTTCAGGGTGACTAGCTTTTCTTACCAGTATTTTCGGTATAATTATTCGATAATGAGATCCTCTCTTCAACTCCTCCTTACATGGCTCCTCCTTTTGTTGTGATAGCTAATTCACACTTAATGATCTTTAAAATAGTTTGTTTGCCCACAAAAGGAACCTTGTTCATGAGAACCAGCACATCTATACTCGCTTGGAAGGGGGAATGCCTTGAATTTCTTTCAACAAGGAGTCTTTCATGGTGACTAGCATTTCTTACAAGTATTTTCGGTATAATTATTCAATAATGAGATCCTCTCTTCAATTCTTCCTTACATGGCTCCTCCTTTTGTTATGATAGGTAATTCCCACTTAATGACCTTTAAAATAGCTTGTTTGCCCTCAAAGGGAACCGTATTCAGGAGTTCCAGCACATCTATACTCCCTTCGAGGAGGGAATGCCTTGAATATCATTCAGCTGGGAGTTTTTCATGGTGACTAGCGTTTCTTACAAGTATTTTCGGTATACTTATTCAATAATGAGACCCTCTCTTCATTTCTTCCCTACATGGCTTCTCGTTTTGTTGTGATAGCTAATTCATACTTAATTATCTTTAAAATAGCTTCTTTGCCCACAACAGGAAGCTTTTTCATGAGATCTAGCACATCTATACTCCCTTGGAAGGGGGAATGCCTTGAATATCATTCAACAAGGAGTCTTTCATGGTGACTAGCGTTTCTTACAAGTATTTTTAGTATAATTATTCAATAATGAGACCCTCTCTTCAATTCTTCCTTACTTGGCTCCTCCTTTTGTTATGATAGGTAATTCCCACTTAATGACCTTTAAAATAGCTTGTTTGCCCTCAAAGGGAACCGTAATCAGGAGTTCCAGCACATCTATACTCTCTTCAAGGAGGGAATGCCTTGAGTATCATTCAGCTGGGAGTCTTTCATGGTGACTAGCATTTCTTACAAGTATTTTCAGTATACTTATTCAATAATGAGACCCTCTCTTCAATTCTTCCTTACATGGCTTCTCATTTTGTTGTGATAGCTAATTCACACTTAATTATCTTTAAAATAGCTTGTTTGCCCACAAAAGGAACCTTGTTCATGAGATCCAGCACATCTATACTCCCTTGGAAGGGGGAATGCCTTGAATATCATTCAACAAGGAGTCTTTCATGGTGACTAGTGTTTCTTACAAGTATTTTCAGTATAATTATTCAATAATGAGACCCTCTCTTCAATTCTTCCTTCCATGGCTCCTCCTTTTGTTGTGATTGGTAATTCATACTTAATGATCTTTATAATAGCTTGTTTTCCCTTAAAGAATTAATCAATACAACCTGATTTAGAGTGAGGTTCTGATACCAACTAATGCAAAAAAAACCCCAAAAAGACGTGGCTTAAGGACCCAACGCACATAAGGAATCAAAGAACAACCCGGAAAGCTATATCATAGTTTAATAATAGAAACCCTAGACCCAATATTCGAAGGAACATGAACCTAGGGTATTTAAGAAGGATATGGATGCCACATTCTCGAAAAGAAAGGAATTGGGAGTGATAGGTCGATTTGAACGCCACAAGAAGAACCAAGGGAGAAAAACCCTTACTTTCTATTTCACTTAAAGTTGTCTGATTTCTAGAGCTTACAAAGGGTGCCTATTTATAGGCTAAGATAGCAATCCTAATGAGGCACAAATTCCTACTTAGGAGAAATCTTTATTTTGGAGGAATTTTGGACAAATTCCAGCAGATATAATGAACTCCTATTTACGAGTGAATGTTATTACTTTGTCTGACCCATTAAGTATTCCAATTATATTAATTAGGCCTGGACTCTCTTTAAAACTTGAATTTGCACCATTTGAAGTTTGGTTGGCCTGAATGTCCTAAATTAGCCCATTTAGTGCTTCTTTAATCTTTTTGGCTCTAGCTCGCATTTTTGGGCCTTCTGGAACATGCAATGGACCTCTTGCATCCATTGAAGCTCTATCTTGTGTTGTTAGGCCTTTTGGAATGTGCAATGGACCTCTTGGATCTATTGAAGCCTTCCAACCATCATCCCCACGATTCTCATCACTATTGAATAATAAGACCCTCTCGTCAATTCTTCCTCACAAGGCTCCACCTTTTGTTATGATAGCTAATTCACACTTAATGATCTTTAAAATAAGTGGTTTGCCCATAAAAGGAACCATATTTATGAGAACCAGCACATCTATACTCCCATGGAAGAGGGAGTGCCTTCAACTTCATTCAACAAGGAGTCTTTTATGGTGAATAGCATTTCTTACAATTATTTTCAGTATAATTATTAAATAATGAGACCCTCTCTTGAATTCTTTCTTACATGGCCCCTCCTTTTGTTATGATAGCTAATTCCTACTTAATGATCTTTAAAATAACTTTTTAGCCCACAAAAGGCACCATATTCATGAAAACCAGCACATCTATACTCCCTTGGAGGAGGGAATGCCTTGAATATCCTTCAACATTCAGTCTTTGATGATGACTAGCTTTTCCTACAAGAATTTTCAGTGTAATTATTGAATAATCAGACTCCCTCTTCAATTCTACCTCATAAGGCTCCTTCTTTTGTTGTGATAGCTAATTCACACTTAATGATCTTTAAAATAGATTGTTTGCCCACAAAAGGAACCATATTCATGAGAACCAGCACATCTATGCCCTCTGGGAAGAGGTAATGCCTTGAATTTCATTCAACAAGGAGTCTTTCATGATGACTAGCATTTCATGCAAGTATTTTCGGCATAATTTTTTAATAATGAGACCCTCTCTTCAATTTGGCATCACAAGGTTCCTCCTTTTGTTGTGACAGCTAATTCACACTTAATGATCTTTAAAGTAACTTGTTTGCCCTCAAAGGGAACCATATTCATGAGTATCAGCACATCTATACTCCCTTGGAGGAGGGAATGCCTTGAATATCTTTCAACATTGAGTCTTTGATGATGACTAACATTTCTTACAAGTATTTTCAGTGTAACTATTGAATAATTAGAACCTCTATTCAATTCTTCCTCACAAGACTCCTCTTTTTGTTGCGATAGCTAATTCATACTTAACGATCTTTAAAATAGCTTGTTTGCCCGCAAACGGAACCACATTCATGAGAACAAGCACATCTATACCCCCTTCGATGAGGGAATGCCTTGAATTTCTTTCAACAAGAAGTCTTTCATGGTGACTAGCGTTTCTTACAAGTATTTTCAGTATAATTATTCAATAATAAGTCGATCTCTTCAATTCTTCCTTACGTAACTCCTCCTTTTGCTATGATAGCTGATTCCCACTTAATGATCTTTAAAATAGTTTCTCTGCCCACAAATGGCACCATATTCATTAGAACCAGCACATGTATACTCCCTTGGAGGAGGGAACCATGGAGGAGGGAATGCCTTGAATATCATTCAAGCTTGAGTCTTTGATGATGACAAGCATTTCTTACAAGTATTTTCAATGTAACTATTGAATAATCAGAACCTCTCTTCAATTATTCCTCACAAGGCTCCTCCTTTTGTTGTGATAGCTAATTCATACTTAATGATCTTTAAAATAGCTTCATACCCCACAAATGGAACCGTATTCATCAGAACCAGCACATCTATACTCCCTTGGAAGAGGGAATCCCTTGAATTTCTTTCAACAAGGAGCCTTTCATGGTGACTAGCATTTCTTACAAGTATCTTCTGTATAATTATTGAATAATGAGACCCACTCTTCAATTCTTCCTTACATGGCTCCTCCTCTTGTTGTGATAGCTGATTCCCACATAATGATCTTTAAAATAGCTGTTTTGCCCACACAAGACACCATATTCATGAGAACCAGCACATCTATACTCCCTTGGAGGAGGGAATGCCTTGAATATCATTCAAGATTGAGTCTTTGATGATGACTAGCATTTCTTACAAGTATTTTCAATTTAACTACTGAATAATCAGACCCTCATTTCAATTCTTCCTCACAAGGCTCCTCCTTTTGTTGTGATAGCTAATTCACAATTAATGATCTTTAAAGTATCTTGTTTGCCCGCAAAAGGAACCATATTCCTCAGAACCAGCACATCTATACTCCCTTGGATGACGGAATGCCTTGAATTTCATTCAACAAGGAGTCTTTCATGGTGATTAACATTTCTTACATGTATTTTCAGTATAATTATAGAATAATGAGACCAACTCTTCAATTCTTCCTCACAAGGCTCCTCCTTTTGTTGTGATAGCTAATTCATACTTAATGATCTTTAAAATAGCTTGTTTGCTCACAAAAGGAACCATATTCCTGAGAACCAGCACATCTATACTCCCTTGAAAGACGGAATGCCTTGAATTTCATTCAACAAGGAGTCTTTCATGGTGACTAGCATTTCTTACAAGTATTTTCAGTATAATTATAGAATAATGAGACCCTCTCTTCAATTCTTCCTCACAAGGCTCCTCCTTTTGTTGTGATAGCTAATTCATACTTAACAATCTTTAAAATAGCTTGTTTGCCCACAAACAGAACCACATTCATGTGAACCAGCATATCTATACTCCCTTCCAAGAGGGAATGCCTTGAATTTCTTTCAACAAAGAGTCTTTCATAGTGACTAGCATTTCTTACAAGTATTTTAAGTATAATTATCAAATAATGAGGCCCTCCCTTCAATTCTTCCTTACATGGCTCCTCCTCTTGTTGTGATAGCTGATTCCCACATAATGATCGTTAAAATAGCTTCCCTGCTCACAAACGGCACCAAATTCATGAGAACCGGCACATCTATACTCCCTTGGAGGAGGGAATGCCATGAATATCAGTGATGATTGAGTCTTTGATGATTACTATGATTTCTTAGAAGTATTTACAGTGTAACTATTGAATAATCAGAACCTCCATTCAATTCTTCCTCACAAGGCTCCTTCTTTTGTTGTGATAGCTAATTCATACTTAACGATCTTTAAAATAGCTTGTTTGCCTGCAAACAGAACCACATTCATGAGAACCAGCACATCTATACTCCCTTGGAGGAGGGAATGCCTTGAATTTTTTTCAACAAAGAGTCTTTCATGGTGACTAGCATTTCTTACAAGTATTTTCTGTATAATTATTGAATAATGAGACCCTTAGTTCAATTCTTCCTTACATGGCTCCTCCTTTACTCGTTATGGCTAATTTCCACTTAATGATCTTTCAAATAGCTTGTTTGACCTCAAAGGGAAACATATTCATGAGTACCCGCACATCTATACTCCCTTGGAGGAGGGAATGCATTGAATATCATTCAACATTGAGTCTTTTATGATGACTCGCATTTCCTACAAGTATTTTTAGTGTAACTATTCAATAATCAGACCCTCTCTTCAATTCTTCTTCACAAGGCTCCTCCTTTTGTTGTGATAGCTAATTCACACTTAATGATCTTTAAAATCAGTTGTTTGCCCACAAAAGGAACCATATTCATGAGAACCAGCACATCTATACTCCCTGGGATGGGAGAATGCCTTGAATTCCATTCAACAAGGATTCTCTCATGATGACTAGCATTTCATACAAGTGTTTTCAGCATAATTTTGTTATGATATCTAATTCACACTTAATGATCTTGAAAAAAGCTTGTTTGCCCTCAAAGGGACCCATATTCATGAGTACCACCACATCTACACTCCCTTGGAGGAGGGAATGACTTGAATAACTTTCAACACTGAGTCTTTGGTGATGACTACCATTTCTTACAAGTATTTTCAGCGTAACTATTGAATAATCTGAACCTCTCTTCAATCCTTGCTCACAAGGCTCCTCCTTTTGTTGTGATAGCTAATACCGACTTAATGATCTTTAAAATAGCTTGTTTGCCCACAAAAGGAACCATATTCTTGAGAACCAGCTCATCTATACTCCCTTGGAAGACAGAATGTCTTGAATTTCATTCAACTAGGAGTCTTTCATGGTGACTAGTGTTTCTTACAAGTAGTTTCAATATAATTATTCAATAATGAGACCCTCTCTTCACTTCTTCCTTACATGGTTCCTCCTTTTACTGTGATAGCTAATTCCCACTTAAGGATCTTTAAAATAGCTTGTTTGCCCACAAAAGGAACCATATTCATGAGAACCAGCACATCTATACTCCATTTGAGGAGGGAATGCCTTGAATATCATTCAAGATTGAGTCTTTGATGATGACTAGCATTTCTCACAAGTATTTTCAGTGTGACTATTGAATAATCAGAACCTCTCTTCAATTCTTCCTCACAAGGTTCCTCCTTTTGTTGTGATAGCTAAATCACACTTAATGATCTTTAAAATAGCTTGTTTGCTCTCAAAGGGGACCATATTCATGAGAACCAGCACATCTATACTCCGTTGGAGGAGGGAATGCCATGAATATCATTCAACATTGAGTCTTGGATGATGACTATCATTTCTTACAAGTATTTTCAGTGTAATTATTTAATAATCAGACCCTGTCTTGAATTCTTCCTCACAAGGCTCCTCCTTTGGTTTTGATAGCTAATTCCCCCTTAATGATCTTTAAATAACTTCTTTGCCCACAAAAGGCACTATATTCAGGAGAACCAGCACATCTATACTCCCTTGGAGGAGGGAATGCTTTGAATATCATTCAATTTTGAGTCTTTGATGATGACTAACTTTTCTTACAAGTATTTTCAATGTAACTATTGAATAATCAGACCTTCTCTTCAATTCTTCCTCACAAGGCTCGTCCTTTTGTTGTGATAGCCAATTCACACTTAATGATCTTTAAAATAGCTTGTTTGCCCACAAAAGGAACCATATTCATGAGAACCAGCACATCTATACTCCCTGGGAAGAGGGAATGTCTTGAATTTCATTCAACAAGGACTCTTTCATGATGACTAGCATTTCATACAAGTATTTTCGGCATAATTAATGAATAATGAGACCCTCTCTTCAATTTGTCCTTGCAAGGTTCCTCCTTTTGTTGTGGTAGCTAATTCACACTTAATGATCTTTAAAACAACTTGTTTGCCCTCTAAGGGAACCATATTCTTGCGTACCAGCACCTCTATACTCCGTTGGAGGAGGCAATGCCTTGAATATCATTCAACATTGAGTCTTTCATGATGACTAGCATTTCTTACAAGTATCTTCAGTGTAACTATTGCATAATCATACGCTCTCTTCCATTCTTCCTCACAAGGCTCATCCTTTTGTTGTGATAGCTAATTCACACTTAATGGTCTTTGAAATAGCTTTTTTGCACACCAAAGAAACCATATTCATCAGAACCAGCACATCTATACTCCCTTAGAAGAAGGAATGCCTTGAATTTCATTCAACAAGGAGTCTTTCATGGTCACTTGCATTTCTTACAAGTATTTGCAGTATAATTGTTGAATAATGAGACCCTCTCTTCAATTCTTCCTTACATGGCTGCTCCTTTTGTTGTGATAGCTAATTCCCACTTAATGTTCTTTCAAATAGCTTGTTTGCCCTCAGAAGGAACCATATTCATGAGTACCAGTGCATCTATAATCCCTTGGAGGAGCGAATGCATTGAATATCATTCAACATTGAGTCTTTGATGATGACTAGCATTTCTTACAAGTATTTTCAGTGTAACTATTGCATAATCAGACCCTCTCTTCCATTCTTCCTTACAAGGGAGTATAGATGTGCTGGTTCTCATGAATATGGTTCCTTTTCTGGGCTAACAAGCTATTTTAATGATCATTAAGTGTGAATTAGCTATCACAACAAAAGGAGGAGCCTTGTGAGGAAGAATTGAAGAGAGGGTCTGATTATTCAATAGTTACACTGAAAATACTTGTAAGAAATGCAAGTCATCATCAAAGACCCAATGTTGAAGTATATTTAAGGCATTACCTCATCCAAGGGAGTATAGATGTGCTAGTTCTCATGAATATGGTTCCTTTTCTGGGCAAACAAGCATTTTAAAGATCATTAAGTGTGAATTAGCTATCATAACAAAAGGAGGAACCTTGTGGAGACGAATTGAAGAGAGAGACTCATTATTCAATAATTATGCCGAAAATACTTGTATGAAATGCTAGTCATCATGAAAGACTCCTTGTTGAATGAAATTCAAGGCATTCGCTCTTCCGAGGGAGTATCGATGTGCTGGTTCTGATTAATATGGTTCCTTTTGTGGGCAAACAAGCTATTTTAAAGATCATTAAGTGTGAATTAGCTATCACAACAAAAGGACGAGCCTTGTGAGGAAGAATTGAAGAGAAGGTCTGATTATTCCATAGTTACACACAAAATACTTGAAAGAAATGCTAGTCATCATCAAAGACTCAATGTTAAATGATATTTAAGGCATTCCATCCTCCAAGGGAGTATAGATGTGCTGGTACTCTTGAATATGGTTCCCTCACATATCCTTTGGAAATAAGCTCCTCAACCAGCCTTTGAAGCTCCTTTGTCTCCTTAGGATTACTGTTATATGCTGGCTGATTAGGGATGGATGTACCTGGGATGAAATCAATTTGATGCTCAATTCCTCTATTAGGTGGCAATCCACTTGGAACATCGTCGGGGAATACATCCTCAAATTCCTGCAATAGAGCAACAACAACACTAGGCAAAGATGGGTCAAACTTGTTAGTGTTAAAATAAACCTCCTTGTATAGAAGTACGATCATAGGTTGTTTGGCATAGAATGCTCTTTTGACATCACTCTCTTTTGCATAGAAACTCTCTTTTCTTCTCTTTCTCTTGTGTCATCATGTTTTCTCCTCTCTTTTCTCTTTTATCAATCTTTCTTTTCTTTTCACTCTCATTTTTAATCCTTAAGTGATCCTCATAAGCTTGTTGAGGTGATAATGGTACAAGAGTGACAGGTTTTTCATTCATTACAAAGGAATATCGGTTCTTGAAGCCATCATGCATAACTCGCCTGTCAAATTGTCATGGTCTTCCTAATAGAATATGGCCCACATGCATAGGTACAACATCACATAAAATTTCATCACGGTACCTTCCGATAGAAAATGATATGAGTACTTGCTTATTTACCTTGACTTCACCACTCTCATTCAACCATTGAAGCTTATATGGCCTAGGATGCTTCATAGTAGGTAAATTCGGCTTCTCAACCATAATTGTGCTATCAACATTAGTGCAACTCCTCCCACCATTAATAATCATACTACGTACCTTGTCTTTGATGAAACACCTCGTCTGAAAGATGTTATCTCGTTGCACCTCATGTTCTTCCTTCACTTGCACATTCAATGCTCGCCTTGCGATGAGAGCTACTTCATTAATCGGATACTTCTCTTCATCACTTTCACCCTTTGTTGATGGCACAGAATCATCATCTTCATAGTCATAGGCACATTTCAATTGCCATCTTGCTTTAGGAGCCTCATATTCTTCGTACCTCCTTTGCAATTCTGATATTGTATTAGCTTGCTCCTTCATTTTGATATTGTTGTTGCATAGCTTCGATCATGAAGGACATGTCAACAGCTCCCTCTTGAGCAGCACCTTTGTCTTTTGAAGTCATATTATTTCTTCTGATTTAGAGCCAACTGATTTAGAGCTAGGCTCTGATACCAACTGATGTGGAAAACCCCAAAAAGACGTGGCTTAGGGACCCAGCACACACAAGGAATCAAAGAACAACTAGGAAAGTTAAATCAGAGTTTATAATAACAGAAATCCTAGACCCAATATTTGAAGGAACACGAACCTAGGGTATTCAAGAAGGATGTGGACGCCACACTCCAGAAAAGAAAGGAATTGGAAGTGATAAGTTGATTTGAACGCCACAAGAAGAAGTACCTCTTTATAAGTTGTTTAGATCTTAAAAGAACCAAGGGAGAAAAACCCTTGCTTTCTATTTCACTCAAAGTTGTCTGATTTCCAGAGCTTACAAGGGGTGCCTATTTATAGGCTAAGATAGCAATCCTAAAGAGGCATAAATTCCTAATTAAGAGAAATCATTATTTTGGAGGAATTTTAGACAAATTCCAACAGATACAATGAACTCCTATTTAGGAGTGAATGTTATCACTTAATCTGACCCATTAAGTAGTCCAATTATATTAATTAGGCCTGGACTCTCTTTAAAACTTGAATTTGCACCATTTGAAGCTTGGTTGGCCTGAATCTCCTGAATCAGCCCACTTAGTGCATCTTTAATCTTTTTCGTCCTAGCTCATGTTATTGGGTCTTCTAGAATGTGCAATGGACCTCTTGCATCAATTGAAACTCTAGCTCGTGTTATTGGGCCTTCTGGAATGTGCAATGGACCTCTTGCATCAATTAAAGCTCAAGCTCGTGTTATTGGGCCTTTTGGAATGTGCATTGGACCTCTTGGATCTATTGAAGTCTTCCACCCATCATCTCCACGATTCTCATCATTAATGATATTTAAAATAGCTTGTTTCCCTAGAAAAGGAACCATATTCATGACAACCAGCACATCTATACTCCCTTGGATGAGGTAATGCCTTGAATATCGTTCAACATTGGGTCTTTGATGATGACTAGCATTTCTTACCAGTATTTTCAGTGTAACTATAGAATAATCAGACCCTCTCTTCAATTCTTCCTCACAAGGCTCCTCCTTTTGTTGTCATAGCTAGTTCACACTTAATGATCATTAAAATAGCTTGTTAGCCCAGAAAAGGAACCATATTCATGAGAACCAGCACATCTATACTCCCTTGGAGGAGGGAATGCCATGAATATCATTCAACTTTGAGCCTTTGATGATGACTAGCTTTTCTTACAAGCATTTTCAGTGTAACTATTGAATAATCAGACCCTCTCTTCCATTCTTCCACTCAAGGCTCCCACTTTTGTTGTGATAGCTAATTCACACTGAATGATCTTTAAAATAGCTTGTTTGCCCACAAAAAGAACCATATTAATGAGAACCAGCACACCTATACTCCCTGGGATGAGGTAATGCCTTGAATTTCATTCAACAAGGACTCTTTCATGATGACTAGCATTTCATACAAGTATTTTCAGCATAATTATTGAATAATGAGACCCTCTCTTCAATTTGTCCCTACAAGGTTCCTCCTTTTGTTCAGATAGCTAATTCACACTTAATGATCTTTAAAATAGCTTGTTCGCCCAGTAAAGGAACCATATTCATGACAACCAGCACATCTATGCTCCCTTGGAAGAGGGAATGCCTTGAATATCATTCAACATTGAGTCTTTGATGAAAACTAGCATTTCTTACAAGTATTTTCAGTGTAACTATTCAATAATCAGACCCTCTCTTCAATTCTTCCTCTCAAGGCCCCTCCTTTTGTTGTGATAGCTAATTCACACTTAATGATCATTAAAATAGCTTGTTTGCCCACAAAAGGAACCATATTCAAGAGAACCAGCACATCTATACTCCCTGAGAAGAGGGAATGCCTTGAATTTCATTCAACAAGGAGTCTTTCATGATGACTAGCATTTCATACAAGTATTTTTGGCATAATTATTGAATAATGAGTCCCTCTCTTCAATTCGTCCCTACAAGGTTCCTCCTTTTGTTGTGATAGCTAATTCACACCTAATGATCTTTAAAATAGCTTGTTTGCCCAGAAAAGGAACCATATTAATGAGAACCAGCACATCTATACTCCCTTGGATGAGGTAATGCCTTGAATATCATTCAACATTGGGTCTTTGATGATGACTAGCATTTCTTACAAGTATTTTCAGTGTAACTATTGAATAATCAGACCCACTCTTCAATTCTTCCTCACAAGGCTCCTCCTTTTGTTGTGATAGTTCACACTTAATGATCTTCAAAATAGCTTGTTTGCCCAGAAAAGGAACCATATTCATGAGAACCAGCACATCTATACTCCCTTGGAGGAGGGAATGCCTTGAATATCATTCAACTTTGAGTCTATGATGATGACTAGCTTTTCTTACAAGTATTTTCAGTGTAACTATTGAATAATCACACCCTCTCTTTAATTCTTCCTCATAAGGCTCCTCCTTTTGTTGTGATAGCTAGTTCACACGTAATGATCTTTAAAATAGCTCGTTTGCCTAGAAAAGGAACCATATTCATGAAAACCAGCACATCCATACTCCCTTGGATGAGGTAATGCCTTGAATGTCAATCAACATTGGGTCCTTGATGATGACTATCATTTCTTACAAGTATTTTTGGTGTAACTATTGAATAATCAGACCCTCTCTTCAATTCTTCCTCTCAAGGCTCCTCCTTTTGTTGTGATAGCTAATTCACACTTAATGATCTTTAAAATAGCTTGGTTGCCCACAAAAAGAACCATATTCATGACAACCAGCACATCTATACTCCCTAGGAAGAGGGAATGCCTTGAATTTCATTCAAGAAGGAGTCTTTCATGATAACTAGCATGTCATACAAGTATTTTCAGCATAATTATTGAATAATGAGTCCCTCTCTTCAATTCGTCCCTACAAGGTTCCTCCTTTTGTTGTGATAGCTAATTCCCACTTAATGATCTTTAGAATAGCTTGTTTGCCCAGAAAAGGAACCATATTCATGAGAACCAGCACATCTATACTCCCTTGCTTGGAGGAGGGAATGCCTTGAATATCATTCAACTTTGACTCTTTGTCGATGACTAGCTTTTCTTATAACTATTTTCAGTGTAACTATTGAATAATCAGACCCTCTCTTCAATTCTTCCTCTCAAGGCTCCTCCTTTTGTTGTGATAGCTAATTCACACTTAATGATCTTTAAAATAGCTTGGTTGCCCACAAAAAGAACCATATTCATGACAACCAGCACATCTATACTCCCTAGGAAGAGGGAATTCCTTGAATTTCATTCAAGAAGGAGTCTTTCATGATAACTAGCATTTCATACAAGTATTTTTGGCATAATTATTGAATAATGAGTCCCTCTCTTCAATTCGTCCCTACAAGGTTCCTCCTTTTGTTGTGATAGCTAATTCCCACTTAATGATCTTTAAAATAGCTTGTTTGCCCACAAAAAGAACCATATTCTTGAGAACCAGCACATCTATACTCCCTGGGAAGAGGGAATGCCTTGAATTTCATTCAACAAGGAGTCTTTCATGATAACTAGCATTTCATACAAGTATTTTTGTCATCATTATTGAATATTGAGACCCTCTCTTCAATTCGTCCTTACAAGGTTCCTCCTTTTGTTATGATAGCTAATTCACACTTAATGATCTTTAGAATAGCTTGTTTGCCCAGAAAAGGAACCATATTCATGAGAACCAGCACATCTATACTCCCTTGCTTGGAGGAGGGAATGCCTTGAATATCATTCAACTTTGAGTCTTTGTCGATGACTAGCTTTTCTTATAACTATTTTCAGTGTAACTATTGAATAATCAGACCCTCTCTTCAACTCTTCCTCACAAGGCTCCTCCTTTTGTTGTGATAGCTAGTTCACACTTAATGATCTTTAAAATAGCTTGTTTGCCCAGAAAAGGAACCATATTCATGAGAACCAGCACATCTATACTCCCTTGCTTGGAGGAGGGAATGCCTTGAATATCATTCAACTTTGAGTCTATGATGATGACTAGCTTTTCTTACAAGTATTTTCAGTGTAACTATTGAATAATCAGACCCACTCTTCAATTCCTCCTCACAAGGCTCCTCCTTTTGTTCTGATAGCTAGTTCACACTTAATGATCTTTAAAGTAGCTTGTTTGCTCACAAAACGAACCATATTCATCAGAACCAGCACATCAATACTCCCTTGGAAGAGGGAATGCCTTCAATTTCATTCAACAAGGAGTCTTTCATGGTGACTAGCATTGCTTACAATTATTTTCAGTATAATTATTGAATAATGAGACACTCTCTTAAATTCATCCTTACAAGGTTCCTCCTTTTGTTGTGATAGCTAATTCACACTTAATGATGTTTAAAATAGCTTGTTTGCCCAGAAAAGGAACCATATTCATGAGAACCAGCACATCTATACTCCCTTGGAAGAGGGAATGCCTTGAAGATCATTCAGCATTGAGTCTTTGATGATGACTAGCATTTCTTACAAGTATTTTCACTGTAACTATAGAATAATCAGACCCTCTCTTCAATTGTTCCTCTCAAGGCTCCTCCTTTGGTTGTGATAGCTAATTCACACTTAATGATCTTTAAAATAGCTTGTTTACCCACAAAAAAAACCATATTCATGAGAACCTGCACATCTATACTCCCTGGGAAGAGGGAATTCCTTGAATTTCATTCAACAAGGAGTCTTTCGTGATGACTAGCATTTCATACAAGTATTTTCGGCATAATTATTGAATAATGAGTCCCTCTCTTCAATTCGTCTTTACAAGGTTCCTCCTTTTGTTGTGATAGCTAATTCACACTTAATGGTCTTTAAAATAGCTTGTTTGCCCAGAAAAGGAACCATATTCATGAGAACCAGCACATCTATACTCCCTTGGATAAGGTAATGCCTTGAATATCCTTCAACATTGGGTCTTTGATGATGACTTGCATTTCTTACAAGTATTTTCAGTGTAACTATTGAATAATCAGACCCTCTCTTCAATTCTACCTCACAAGGCTCCTCCTTTGGTTGTGTTAGCTAGTTCACACTTAATGATCTTTAAAATACCTTGTTTACCTACAAAAGGAACCGTATTCATGAGAACCAGCACATCTATACTCCCTGGGATGAGGGAATGCCTTGAATTTAATTCCACAAAGAGTCTTTTATGATGACTAGCATTTTGTACAAGGATTTTCGACATAATTAGTGAATAATGAGTCCCTCTCTTCAATTCATCCTTACGAGGTTCCTCCTTTTCTACTTATAGCTAATTCACACTTACTGATCTTTAAAATAGTTTGTTTGCCCACAGAAGGAGCCATATTCATGAGAACCAGCACATCCATACTCCCTTGGAAGGGGGAATGCCTTGAATTTCATTCAACAAGGCGTCTTTCATGGTGACTAGCATTTCCTACAATTATTTTCAGTATAATTATTGAATAATGAGTCCCTCTCTTCAATTTGTCCTTACAAGGTTCCTCCATTTGTTGTGATAGCTAATTCACATTTAATGATCTTTAAAATAGCTTATTTGCCCAGAAAAGGAACCATATTCATGAGAACCAGCACATCTATACTCCCTTGGAAGAGCGAATGCCTTGAATATCATTCAACATTGAGTCTATGATGATGACTAGCTTTTCTTACAAGTATTTTCAGTGTAACTATTGAATAATCAGACCCACTCTTCAATTCCTCCTCACAAGGCTCCTCCTTTTGTTCTGATAGCTAGTTCACACTTAATGATCTTTAAAGTAGCTTGTTTGCCCACAAATCAAACCATATTCATCAGAACCAGCACATCAATACTCCCTTGGAAGAGGGAATGCCTTCAATTTCATTCAACAAGGAGTCTTTCATGGTGACTAGCATTGCTTACAATTATTTTCAGTATAATTATTGAATAATGAGACCCTCTCTTCAATTCATCCTTACAGGGTTCCTCCTCTTGTTGTGATAGCTAATTCACACTTAATGATCTTTAAAATCGCTTGTTTGCCCAGAAAAGGAACCATATTCATGAGAACCAGCACATCTATACTCCCTTGGAAGAGGGAATGCCTTGAAGATCATTCAACATTGAGTCTTTGATGATGACTAGCATTTCTTACAAGTATTTTCACTGTAACTATAGAATAATCAGACCCTCTCTTCAATTGTTCCTCTCAAGGCTCCTCCTTTGGTTGTGATAGCTAATTCACACTTAATGATCTTTAAAATAGCTTGTTTACCCACAAAAAAGAACCATATTCATGAGAACCTGCACATCTATACTCCCTGGGAAGAGGGAATGCCTTGAATTTCATTCAACAAGGAGTCTTTCGTGATGACTAGCATTTCATACAAGTATTTTCGAAATAATTGTTGAATAATGAGTCCCTCTCTTCAATTTGTCCTTACAAGCTTCCTCCATTTGTTGTGATAGCTAATTCACATTTAATGATCTTTAAAATAGCTTATTTGCCCAGAAATGGAACCATATTCATGAGAACCAGCACATCTATACTCCCTTGGAAGAGCGAATGCCTTGAATATCATTCAACATTGGGTCTTTGATGATGACTAGAATTTCTTACAAATATTTTTAGTGTAACTATTGAATAATCAGACCCTCTCTTCAATTCTTCCTCACAAGGCTCCTCCTTTTGTTGTGATAGCTAATTCACACTTAATGATCTTTAAAATAGTTTGTTTGCCCACAAATGGAACCATATTCATGTGAACCCGCACATCTATACTCCGTTGGATGTGGGAATGCCTTGAATTTCATTCAACTATTATTTCTTACAAGTATTTTCGGCATAATTATTGAATAATGAGACCCTCTCTTCAATTCGTCCTTAGAACGTTCCTCCTTTTGTTCTGATAGCTAATTCACACTTACTGATCTTTAAAATAGCTTGTCTGCCCACAGAAGGAACCATATTCTTGAGAACGAGCACATCTATACTCCCTTGGAAGAGGGAATCAACAAGGAGTCTTTTATGGTGACTAGCGTTTTCATAGTATAATTATTCAATAATGAGACCCTATCTTCAATTCTTCCTTATGCGGCTCCTCTTTTTGTTGTGATAGCTAATTCCTACGTAATGATCTTTAAAATAGTTTCTTTACCCCCATAAGGCCCCATATTCATGAAAACCGGCACATTTATACTCCCTTTGGAGGAGGGAATGCCTTGAATATCATTCAACATTGAGTCTTTGGTGAGGACTAGCATTTCTTACAAGTATTTTCAATGTAACTATTGAATAATTTGTCCCTCTCTTCAATTCTTCCTCACAAGGCTCCTCTTCCCACTTAATGATCTTTAAAATTGCTTGTTTGCCCACAAAAGGAACCATATTCATGAGAACCAGCACATCTATACACCCTTAGACGAGGGAATGCCTTGAATTTCATTCAACAAGGAGTCCTTCATGGTGACTAGCATTTCTTACAAGTATTTTCACTATATTTATTCAATAATGACACCCTCTCTTCAAGTCTTCCTTACATGGCTCCTCCTTTTGTTCTGAGAGCTAATACCCGCTTAATGATCTTTAAAATAGCTTGTTTGCCCTCAAAGCGAACCATATTCATGAGTACCAGCACATCTATACTCCCTTCGAGGAGGGAATGCCATGAATATCGTTCATGATTGAGTCTTTGATGATGACTAGCATTTATTACAAGTTTTTTCAGTGTAACTATTGAATAATCAGACCCTCTCTTCAATTCTTCCTCACTGGGCTCCTCTTTATTTTGTGATAGCTAGTTGCCACTTAATGATCTTTAAAATAGCTTGTTCGCCTACAAAAGGAACCATATTCATCAGAACCAGCACATCTAAACTCCCTTGGAAGTGGGAATGCCTTGAATTTCATTTAACAAGAAGTCTTTCATGGTGACTTGCGTTCCATACAAGTATTTGCAGTATAATTATTGAATAATGAGACCCTCTCTTCAAGTCTTCCTTACATGGCACCTCCTTTTGATGTGATAACTAATTCCCACTTAATGATCTTTAAAATAGCTTGTTTTCCTTCAAAGCAAACCATATTCATGAGTACCAGCACATCTAAACTCCCTTGGAGGAGGGAATGTGATGCGGAAAACCCCAAAAAGACGTGGCTTAGGGACCCAACGCACACAATGAATCAAAGAACAACCAGGAAAGCTAAATCAAGGTTTAATAACACAAACCCTAGACCCAAAATTCGAAGGAACACGAACCTAGGGTATTCAAGATGGATATGGACTCCACACTCCAGAAGAGGAAGGAATTGGGAGTGATAAGTCGGTTTGAACGCCACAAGAAGAAAACCTCTTGATAAGTTCTTTAGTTCTCAAAAGAACCGAAGGAGAAACCCTTGCTTTCTATTTCACTGAAAGTTGTCTGATTTCTTGATTGTCTGATTCCTAAAGCTTACAAGGGGTGCCTATTTATAGGCTTAGATAGCAATCCTAAAGAGGCATAAATTCCTAATTAGGACAATTCCTTATTTAGGAGGAATTCCTATCTGGGTACAAATTCTTATATGGAAAATAAACTCCTAATTTGGAGTGACTATTATTACTAGTCCTAACACTTTAATTACTCTAATGATATTAATAAGGCCTGGACTCTCTTTTATGTTTAAATTCGCACCATTTGAAGCTGGGTTGGCCTGAGCGTCCTTAATAAGACCATTTAGTGCTTCTTTCATCTTTCTGGCTCTAACTCATGTTATTGGGCCTTCTGGAATGTGTAATGGACCTCTTGCAACCATTGAAGTTCTAGCTCGTGTTATTGGGTCTTCTGGAATGGGCAATGGACCTTTTGGATCTATTGAAGCCTTCCACCCATCATCTCCACGATTCTCATCAGAATGCCATGAATATCGTTCATGATTGAGTCTTTCATGATGACTACCACTTCTTACAAGTTTTTTCAGTGTAACTATTGAATAATCGGACCCTCTCTTCAATTCTTCCACACAAGGCTCCTCCTTTTCTTGTGATAGCTAATTCCCACTTAATGATCTTTAAAATAGATTCTTTGCCAGCAAAAGGCACCATATTCATGAGTAGCAGCACATTTGTACTCCCTTGGAGGATGGAATGCCTTGAATATCATTCAACATTGAGTCTTTGATGATGACTAGCATTTCTTTCGAGTACTTTCAGTGTAACTATTGAATAATCAGAACCTCTCTTCAATTCTCCCTCAAAAGGCTCCTCCTTTTGTTGTTCTACCTAATTCCCACTTAATGATGCTTAAAATAGCTTGTTTGCCCACAAAAGGAACCATATTCATGAGAACCAGCCCATCTATACTCCCTTGGAAGAGGGAATGGCTTGAATTTCATTCAACAAGGAGTCTTTCATGGTGGCTAGCATTTCTTACAAGTATTTTCTGCATAATTTTTCAATAATGAGACCCTCTCTACAGTTCTTCCTTACATGGCTCCTCCTTTTGTTGTGATAGCTAGTTCACACTTAATGATCTTTAAAATAGCTTGTCTGCCCAGAAAAGGAACCATATTGATAAGGACCGGCACATCTATACTCCCTTGCAAGAGCGAATGCCTTGAATTTCATTCAACAAGGACTCTGTCATGGTGACTAGCATTTCTTCCAAGCACTTTCAGTATAATTGTTGAATAATGACACCCTCTCTTCAATTCTTTCGTTACCAGGCTCCACCTTTTGTTGTGATAGCTAATTCCCACTTAATCATCTTTAAAATAGCTTGTTTGCCCTCAAAGGGAACCATATTCGAGAGAACCAGCACATCTATACTCCTTTGGAGGAGGGAATGCCTTGAATATCATTCAACATTCAGTCTTTGATCATGACTAGCATTTTTATAAGTATTTTCAGTGTAACTTTTGAAAAATCGGACCCTCTCTTCAATACTTCCTCACAAGGCTCCTCCTTTTGTTGTGATAGCTAACTCACACTTAATGATCTTGAAAATAGCTTGTTTGCCCTCAAAAGGAACCATATTCATGAGTACCAGCACATCTATACTCCCTTGGAGGAGGGAATGCCTTGAATAACTTTCAACATTGAGTCTTCAATGATGACTAGCATTTCTTAAAAGTATTTTCCATGTAACTATTGAATAATCAGACCCTCTCTTCAATTCTTCCTCACAAGGCTCCTCCTTTTGTTGAGATAGCTAATTGACACTTAATGATCTTTAAAATAGCTTGCTTGCAAAGAAAAGGAACCATATTCATCAGAACCAGCACATCTATACTCCCTTAGAAGTGGGAATGCCTTGATTTTCATTCAACAAGGAGTCTTTCATGGTGACTAGCATTCCATACAAGTATTTGCTGTATAATTATTGAATAATGAGACCCTCCCTTCAATTAGTCCTTACAAGGTTCCTCCTTTTGTTGTGACAGCTAATTCACGCTTAATGATCTTTAAAATGGCTTGTCTGCCCTCAAAGGGAACCATATTCATGGGTACCAGCACATCTATACTCCTTTGGAGGAGGGAATGCCTTGAATATCATTCAACATTGAGTCTTTGATGATGACTAGCATTTCTTACAAGTATTTTCGTTGTAACAATTGAATAATCAGACCCTCTCTTCAATTCTTCTTCTCAAGGCTCCTCCTTTGTTGTGATAGCTAATTCAAAATTAATGATCCTTAAAATAGCTTGTTTGTCCTCAAAGGGAACCATATTCATGAGTACCAGCACATCTATACTCCCTTGGAGGAGTGAATGCCTTGAATATCATTGAACAAGCAGTCTTTCAGGGTGACTAGTGTTTCTTACAAGTATTTTCGTTATAATTATTCAATAATGAGACCCTCTCTTCAATTCTTCCTTACGCGGCTCCTCCTTTTGTTGTGATAGCTAATTCACACTTAATGATCTGTAAAATAGCTTGTTTGCCCACAAAAAGGAACCTTGTTCATGAGTACATCTATACTCCCTTGGAGGGGGGAATCCCTTGAATTTCATTCAACAAGGAGTCTTTCAGAGTAACTAGCGTTTCTTACAAGTGTTTTCAGTATAATTATTCAATAATGAGACCCTGTCTTCAATTCTTCCTTACATGGCTCCTCGTTTTGTTGTGATTGCTAATTCGCACCTAATGATCTCTAAAATAGCTTGTTTGCCCTCAAAGGAAACCATATTCATGAGTACCACCATATCTATGCTCCCTTCGAGGAAGGAATGCCTTGAATATCATTCAACAAGGAGTCTTTCATGGTGACTAGCGTTTCTTACAAGTATTTTTGGTATAATTATTGAATAATGAGACCCTCTCTTTAATTCTTCCTTACATGGATCCTCCTTTTCTTGTGATAGCTAATTTCCACTTAGTGATCTTTCAAATTGCTTCCCACTTAGTGATCTTTCAAATTGCTTGACCCTAAACCCTAAACCATATTCATGAGTACCACCATATCTATGCTCCCTTCGAGGAAGGAATGCCTTGAATATCATTCAACAAGGAGTCTTTCTTGGTGACTAGCGTTCCTTACAAGTATTTTCGGTATAATTATTGAATAGTGAGACCCTCTCTTGAATTCTTCCTTACATGGATCCTCCTTTTGTTCTGATAGCTAATTCCCACTTAGTGATCTTTCAAATTGCTTGTTTGCCCTCAAAGGGAACCATATTAATGAGTACCAGGACATTTATACTCCCTTGGAGGAGGGAATGCCTTGAATAACTTTCAACATTGAGTCTTCAATGATGACTAGCATTTCTTAAAAGTATTTTCCATGTAACTATTGAATAATCAGACCCTCTCTTCAATTCTTCCTCACAAGGCTCCTCCTTTTGTTGAGATAGCTAATTGACACTTAATGATCTTTAAAATAGCTTGCTTGCAAAGAAAAGGAACCATATTCATCAGAACCAGCACATCTATACTCCCTTAGAAGTGGGAATGCCTTGATTTTCATTCAACAAGGAGTCTTTCATGGTGACTAGCATTCCATACAAGTATTTGCTGTATAATTATTGAATAATGAGACCCTCCCTTCAATTAGTCCTTACAAGGTTCCTCCTTTTGTTGTGACAGCTAATTCACGCTTAATGATCTTTAAAATGGCTTGTCTGCCCTCAAAGGGAACCATATTCATGGGTACCAGCACATCTATACTCCTTTGGAGGAGGGAATGCCTTGAATATCATTCAACATTGAGTCTTTGATGATGACTAGCATTTCTTACAAGTATTTTCGTTGTAACAATTGAATAATCAGACCCTCTCTTCAATTCTTCTTCTCAAGGCTCCTCCTTTGTTGTGATAGCTAATTCAAAATTAATGATCCTTAAAATAGCTTGTTTGCCCTCAAAGGGAACCATATTCATGAGTACCAGCACATCTATACTCCCTTGGAGGAGTGAATGCCTTGAATATCATTGAACAAGCAGTCTTTCAGGGTGACTAGTGTTTCTTACAAGTATTTTCGTTATAATTATTCAATAATGAGACCCTCTCTTCAATTCTTCCTTACGCGGCTCCTCCTTTTGTTGTGATAGCTAATTCACACTTAATGATCTGTAAAATAGCTTGTTTGCCCACAAAAAGGAACCTTGTTCATGAGTACATCTATACTCCCTTGGAGGGGGGAATCCCTTGAATTTCATTCAACAAGGAGTCTTTCAGAGTGACTAGCGTTTCTTACAAGTGTTTTCAGTATAATTATTCAATAATGAGACCCTGTCTTCAATTCTTCCTTACATGGCTCCTCGTTTTGTTGTGATTGCTAATTCGCACCTAATGATCTCTAAAATAGCTTGTTTGCCCTCAAAGGAAACCATATTCATGAGTACCACCATATCTATGCTCCCTTCGAGGAAGGAATGCCTTGAATATCATTCAACAAGGAGTCTTTCATGGTGACTACCGTTTCTTACAAGTATTTTTGGTATAATTATTGAATAATGAGACCCTCTCTTTAATTCTTCCTTACATGGATCCTCCTTTTCTTGTGATAGCTAATTTCCACTTAGTGATCTTTCAAATTGCTTCCCACTTAGTGATCTTTCAAATTGCTTGACCCTAAACCCTAAACCATATTCATGAGTACCACCATATCTATGCTCCCTTCGAGGAAGGAATGCCTTGAATATCATTCAACAAGGAGTCTTTCTTGGTGACTAGCGTTCCTTACAAGTATTTTCGGTATAATTATTGAATAGTGAGAGCCTCTCTTGAATTCTTCCTTACATGGATCCTCCTTTTGTTCTGATAGCTAATTCCCACTTAGTGATCTTTCAAATTGCTTGTTTGCCCTCAAAGGGAACCATATTAATGAGTACCAGGACATTTATACTCCCTTCGAGGAGGGAATGCCTTGAATATCTTTCAACAAGGAGTCTTTCATGGTGACTAGTGTTTCTTACAAGTATTTTGAATATAATTATTCAATAATGAGGCCCTCTCTTCAATTCTTCCTTACATGGCTCCTCGTTTTGTAGTGATAGCTAATTCACACTTAATGATCTATACAATAGCTTGTTTGCCCACAAAAGGAACCTTGTTCTTGAGAACCAGCACGTCTATACTACCTTGGAAGGGGGAATGCCTTGAATTTCATCCAACAAGGAGTCTTCCATGGTGACTAGCATTTTTTACAAGTATTTTTGGTATAATTATTCAATAATGACACCCTCTCTTCAATTCTTCCTTACATGGCTCCTCCTATTGTTGTGATAGCTAATTCACACTTAATGATCTTTAAAATAGCTTGTTTGCCCTCAAAAGGAGCCATATTCATGAGTACCAGCACATCTATACTCCGTTTGTTGAGGGAATGCCTTGAATATCATTCAACAAGGAGTCTTTCATGGTGACTAGCATTTCTTACAAGTATTTTCAGTATAATTGTTCAATAATGAGACCCTCTCTTCATTTCTTCCTTACATGGCTCCTCGTTTTGTTGTGATAGCTAATTCACACTTAATGATCTCTAAAATAGCTTCTTTGCCCCCAAAAGGAACCTCGTTCATGAGAACCAGCACATCTATACGCCCTTGGAAGGGGGAATGCCTTGAAGTTCATTCAACAAGGAGTCTTCCATGGTGACTAGCGTTTCTTGCAAGTATTGTTGGTATAATTATTCAATAATGAGATCCTCTCTTCAATTCTTCCTTACAAGGGTCCTCCTTTTGTTGTGATAGCTAATTCACACTTAATGGTCCCTAAAATAGCTTGTTTGCCCACAAAAGGAACCTTGTTCTCGAGAACCAGCACATCTATACTACCTTGGAAGGGGGAATGCCTTGAATTTCATCCAACAAGGAGTCTTCCATGGTGACTAGTGTTTCTTACAAGTATTTTTGGTATAATTATTCAATAATGAGACCCTCTCTTCAATTCTTCCTTACATGGCTCCTCGTTTTGTTGTGATAGCTAATTCACACTTAATGACCTCTAAAATAGCTTGTTTGCCCACAAAAGGAACCTTGTTCATGAGAACCAGCACATCTATACTTGCTAGCGAGGGGGAATGCCTTGAATATCATTCAACAAGGAGTCTTTCATGATGACTAGCATTTCTTGCAAGTATTTTCGGCATAATTATTCAATAATGAGATCCTCTCTTCAATTCTTCCTTATAAGGGTCCTCCTTTTGGTGTGATAGCTAATTCACACTTAAAGGTCCCTAAAATCGCTTGTTTTCCCACAAAAGGAACCTTGTTCTTGAGAATGAGCACATCTATACTACCTTGGAAGGGGGAATGCCTTGAATTTCATTCAACAAGGAGTCTTCCATGGTGACTAGCATTTCTTACCAGTATTTTTGGTATAATTATTCAATAATGAGATCCTCTCTTCAATTCTTCCTTACAAGGGTCCTCCTTGTGTTGTGATAGCTAATTCACACTTAATGATCTTTAAAATAACTTGTTTGCCCTTAAAGGAAACCATATTCATGAGTACCACAATATCTATACTCCCTTCGAGGAAGGAATGCCTTGAATATCATTCAACAAGGAGTCTTTCATGGTGACTAGCGTTTCTTATAAGTATTTTCGGTATAATTATTGAATAATGAGACCCTCTCTCCAATTCTTCCATACATGGATCCTCCTTTTGTTGTGATTGCTAATTCCCACTTAGTGATCTTTAGAATTGCTTGTTTGCCCTCAAAGGGAACCATATTCATGAGTACCAGGACATCTATACTCCCTTCGAGGGGGGAATTCCTTGAATATCTTTCAATAAGGAGTCTTTCATGGTGACTAGCGTTTCTTAGAAGTATTTTGAATATAATTATTCAATAATGAGGCCCTCTCTTCAATTCTTCCTTACATGGCTCTCATTTTGTAGTGATAGCTAATTCACACTTAATGATCTCTAAATTAGCTTGTTTGCCCACAAAAGGAACCTTGTTCTTGAGAACCAACACATCTATACACCCTTGGAAGGGGTAATGCCTTGAATTTCATTCAACAAGGAGTCTTCCATGGTGACTAGCATTTCTTACAAGTATTGTGGGTATAATTATTCAATAATGATTTCCCCTCTTCAATTCTTCCTTACAAGGGTCCTCCTTTTGTTGTGATAGCTAATTCACACTTAATGGTCCCTAAAATAGCTTGTTTGCCCACAAAAGGAACCTTGTTCTTGAGAACCAGCACATCTATACTACCTTGGAAGGGGGAATGCCTTGAATTTCATCCAACAAGGAGTCTTCCATGGTGACTAGTGTTTCTTACAAATATTTTTGGCATAATTATTCAATAATGAGACCCTCTCTTCAATTCTTCCTTACATGGCTCCTCGTCTTGTTGTGATAGCTAATTCACACTTAATGACCTCTAAAATAGCTTGTTTGCCCACAAAAGGAACCTTGTTCATGAGAACCAGCACATCTATACTTGCTAGCGAGGGGGAATGCCTTGAATATCATTCAACAAGGAGTCTTTCATGATGACTAGCATTTCTTGCAAGTATTTTCGGCATAATTATTCAATAATGAGATCCTCTCTTCAATTCTTCCTTATAAGGGTCCTCCTTTTGGTGTGATAGCTAATTCACACTTAATGGTCCCTAAAATCGCTTGTTTTCCCACAAAAGGAACCTTGTTCTTGAGAATGAGCACATCTATACTACCTTGGAAGGGGGAATGCCTTGAATTTCATTCAACAAGGAGTCTTCCATGGTGACTAGCATTTCTTACCAGTATTTTCGGTATAATTATTCAATAATGAGATCCTCTCTTCAATTCTTCCTTACAAGGGTCCTCCTTGTGTTGTGATAGCTAATTCACACTTAATGATCTTTAAAATAACTTGTTTGCCCTTAAAGGAAACCATATTCATGAGTACCACAATATCTATACTCCCTTCGAGGAAGGAATGCCTTGAATATCATTCGACAAGGAGTCTTTCATGGTGACTAGCGTTTCTTATAAGTATTTTCGGTATAATTATTGAATAATGAGACCCTCTCTCCAATTCTTCCATACATGGATCCTCCTTTTGTTGTGATTGCTAATTCCCACTTAGTGATCTTTAGAATTGCTTGTTTGCCCTCAAAGGGAACCATATTCATGAGTACCAGGACATCTATACTCCCTTCGAGGGGGGAATGCCTTGAATATCTTTCAATAAGGAGTCTTTCATGGTGACTAGCGTTTCTTAGAAGTATTTTGAATATAATTATTCAATAATGAGGCCCTCTCTTCAATTCTTCCTTACATGGCTCTCATTTTGTAGTGATAGCTAATTCACACTTAATGATCTCTAAATTAGCTTGTTTGCCCACAAAAGGAACCTTGTTCTTGAGAACCAACACATCTATACACCCTTGGAAGGGGTAATGCCTTGAATTTCATTCAACAAGGAGTCTTCCATGGTGACTAGCATTTCTTACAAGTATTGTTGGTATAATTATTCAATAATGATTTCCCCTCTTCAATTCTTCCTTACAAGGGTCCTCCTTTTGTTGTGATAGCTAATTCACACTTAATGGTCCCTAAAATAGCTTGTTTGCCCACAAAAGGAACCTTGTTCTTGAGAACCAGCACATCTATACTACCTTGGAAGGGGGAATGCCTTGAATTTCATCCAACAAGGAGTCTTCCATGGTGACTAGTGTTTCTTACAAATATTTTTGGCATAATTATTCAATAATGAGACCCTCTCTTCAATTCTTCCTTACATGGCTCCTCGTCTTGTTGTGATAGCTAATTCACACTTAATGACCTCTAAAATAGCTTGTTTGCCCACAAAAGGAACCTTGTTCATGAGAACCAGCACATCTATGCTCGCTAGCGAGGGGGAATGCCTTGAATATCATTCAAGAAGAAGTCTTTCATGATGACTAGCATTTCTTGCAAGTATTTTCGGTATAATTATTCAATAATGAGATCCTCTCTTCAATTCTTCCTTACAAGGGTCCTCCTTTTGTTGTGATAGCTAATTCACACTTAATCGTCCCTAAAATCGCTTGTTTGGCCACAAAAGGAACCTTGTTCTTGAGAACGAGCACATCTATACTACCTTGGAAGGGGGAATGCCTTGAATTTCATTCAACAAGGAGTCTTCCATGGTGACTAGCATTTCTTACAAGTATTTTCGGTATAATTATTCAATAATGAGATCCTCTCTTCAATTCTTCCTTACAAGGGTCCTCCTTTTGTTGTGATAGCTAATTCACACTTAATGATCTTTAAAATAACTTGTTTGCCCTTAAAGGAAACCATATTCATGAGTACCACAATATCTATACTCCCTTCGAGGAAGGAATGCCTTGAATATCATTCGACAAGGAGTCTTTCATGGTGACTAGCGTTTTTTATAAGTATTTTTGGTATAATTATTGAATAATGAGACCCTCTCTCCAATTCTTCCTTACATGGATCCTCCTTTTGTTGTGATTGCTAATTCCCACTTAGTGATCTTTAGGATTGCTTGTTTGCCCTCAAAGGGAACCATATTCATGAGTACCAGGACATCTATACTCCCTTCGAGGGGGGAATGCCTTGAATATCTTTCAATAAGGAGTCTTTCATGGTGACTAGCGTTTCTTAGAAGTATTTTGAATATAATTATTCAATAATGAGGCCCTCTCTTCAATTCTTCCTTACATGGCTCTCATTTTGTAGTGATAGCTAATTCACACTTAATGATCTCTAAATTAGCTTGTTTGC
Organism: Bruguiera gymnorhiza; assembly: GCA_020883675.1. Lineage (NCBI taxonomy): Eukaryota > Viridiplantae > Streptophyta > Magnoliopsida > Malpighiales > Rhizophoraceae > Bruguiera > Bruguiera gymnorhiza. The sequence goes on along the minus strand of JAIRCJ010000136.1, from coordinate 304,967 downwards.
CCACAAAAGGAACCTTGTTCTTGAGAACCAGCACATCTATACACCCTTGGAAAGGGTAATGCCTTGAATTTCATTCAACAAGGAGTCTTCCATGGTGACTTGCATTTCTTACAAGTATTGTCGGTAGAATTATTCAATAATGAGATCCTCTCTTCAATTCTTCCTTACAAGGGTCCTCCTTTTGTTGTGATAGCTAATTCACACTTAATGATCTTTAAAATGGCTTGTTTGCCCTCAAAGGAAACCATATTTGATGAGAGCTATGGAGATGATGGGTGGAAGTCTTCAATAGATGCAAGAAGTCCATTGCACGTTCCAGAAGACCCAATAACATAAGATAGAGCTTCAATGGATGCAAGAGGTCTATTGCACATTCTAGAAGGCCCAATTACATGAGCTAGAGCTTCAATGGATGCAAGAGGTCCATTGCACATTCTAGAAGGCCCAATAATATGAGCTAGAGCGAAAAAGATTAAAGAAGCACTGAATGGGCTAATTCAGGACATTTAGGCCAACCAGGTTTCAAATGGTGCGAATTCAAGTTTTAAATAGAGTCCAGACCTAGTTAATATAATTGGAATACTTAATAGGACAAACTATGTAATAGCATCACTCCTAAATAGGAGTTCATTGTATGTGGTGGAATTTGTCCGAAATTCCTCCAAAATAGGGATTTCTCCTAAATAGGAATTTTGCCTCTTTAGGATTGCCATCATAGCCTATAAATAGGCACCCCTTGTAAGCTCTAGAAATTAGACAACTTTGAGTGAAATAGAAAGCAAGGGTTTTTCTCCCTCAGTTCTTTGTAGAACTAAAGAACTTATCAAGAGGTAATTTTTCTTGTGGCGTTCAAATCGACTTATCACTCCCAATTCCTTTCTTTTCTAGAGTGTGGCGTCCATATCCATCTTGAATACCCTAGGTTCATCTTCCTTCGAATATTGGGTCTAGGGTTTGTGTTATTAAACTCTGATTTAGCTTTCCTGGTTGCTCTTTGATTCATTGTGTGTGTTGGGTCTCTAAGCCACATCTTTTAGGGGTTTTCCGCATCAGTTGGTATCAGAGCTTGGCTCTAAATCAGGTTGAATCCACTCACTCTTCAATTTTCTACCTTGTGATTTATTTATTTTGATTCAATTTGTCTATTATGTGCATTACAATTCAAATGCACAAATCTGTTTGTTTGCAATCCTTCTCAACGTGCTAGTTTCAATTCCAATTGCTGTATCTAAGTGTTCTACTATTGTTTTGTGTTAAGCAAAAGAAAAAGGAAAAAAAAAAACAAAAAAGAAGGATCAATGAAAAAAAAAAGGAAAAAGAAAAAGAAAAAGAAGAAAAGAAGGGAAACATCAAATTCAAGTTATTGATAAAGTTAACAGTTTGGTCATATTGGCCACAATAATAACAAAGTTTTCTTACTCAACTCCAATTATGCCATCCATTTTCCTATCTTGTTACCTAAATTTGTCCTCTAAATTTAACTTCTCCTATCCTGATTCTTTTTGTGAGTTTAGTTCATTAAATTCGTTTGCCTTGATATCCTTTTTTGTTTTTTTTTGATTCCTTGTTCTCCAATTTGTTCAATTCTATGCCATTTATCTTATTCTATTCAAAATCAATACTCTTGATTTACTTTGTTTAGTTCTTTATAGAGCTAAAAGGAGAAATTCGAGTGGTAAAAGGCAAGAGTGAAAGTTCATAAAAAGAAAAAGCCATAAAGAGTGTAAACACGAGGGAGTGTGACACCTTTTTTTTTTTTAAGTGAAACACGTGAGGGAGTGCTCTGTGAGGTATCTTATTATTTTGTGTAGAAGTAATACTATGACATCCAAAGACAAAGGTGCAGCTCAGGAGGGAGCTGGTGATGTGTCCTTCATGATCAAAGCTATGCAACGACAATTTGAGCGTATGAATACCAGATTTGATGATATGAGGGAGAGAATGGAGGAGCAATCTAATACTATAGCAGAGTTGCAAAGGAGGCATGGGGAGTATGAGGCTCCTAAAGCAAGAAGGCAGTTGAGATGTGCCTATGACCATGATGATGATGTAGAAGATGATGAAATTGACAATCAAACTACTGTGGTCTGAATTGCTAACAATAGAAGGCATCAAAGAGAATTTGGGAGGCAAGGTACCTATGACCATAATTTAGACAGTATTAAAATGACAATTCCTCCATTCCAAGGTAAGAATAATCTTGATGCATACCTAGAATGGGAGAAGAAGGTTGAATTGGTTTTTGACTGCCACAACTATTCTGAGGAGAAAAAGGTAAAGCTTGCTGTAGTTGAATTCACTGATTATGCTATTATTTGGTGGGATCAACTTGTTTTGACTAGGAGAAGGAATCGTAAGCGGCCTATTGATACATAGGAGGAGATGAAGGCTATCATGAGGAGGAGGTTTGTCCCTAATCACTATCATAGGGAGCTGTACCAAAGGCTACAAGGGCTCACTCAGGGCCCCAAAAGTGTGGAGGATTACCACAAGGAGATGGAGATTACCATGATTCGAGCAAATGTAGAAGAAGATAAAAAAGCAACCATGGCTCGATTTCTGCAAGGGCTAAATAGGGACATAGCAAACATGGTTGACTTGCAACACTATGTGGAATTAGAAGACATGGTGCACATGGCCATAAGAGTTGAAAGGCAACTCAAACGAAAGGGTTCCACACAGTTTGGGCAGAACTCAGGATCTACCTTATCTTGGAAGCCAAATTGGAATAAAAGGGACGAGATCACCCACTACAAGTCCAAAGCCGAGCTATCCAAGTACAAGAATGTGGGTTCTAGCAAGGAGGTAGGTAATTCTGACCCTCAACCAAGTAGAAATAGAGATGTTAAATATTTTAAGTGTTTGGGCACGGGTCACATTGCATCTCAATGTCCAAATAAGCATGCAAAGATCTTGAGAAGTAATGGTGAAGTTGAAACTGAAAGTGAATTAGATGATGATTCTATGCCATCATCAGAGGGTGAAAGTGATGGAGAGGAGTATCCAGTTAATGAAGTAGCTCTTGTTACAAGGCGAGCATTGAATGTGCAAGTAAAGGAAGAAAATGAGGTGTAACGAGATAACATCTTTCAGATGAGGTGTCTCATCAAAGATAAGGTATGTAGTATGATTATTGATGGTGGGAGTTGCACTAATGTTGCTAGCACAACTATGGTTGAGAAGTTGGATTTACCTACTATGAAGCATCGTAGGCCATATAAGCTTCAATGGTTGAATGACAGTGGTGAAGTCAAAGTAAATAAGCAAGTGCTCATATCATTTTCTATCGGAAGGTACTGTGATGAAATTTTATGTGATGTTGTACCTATGCATGTGGGTCATATTCTATTAGGAAGACCATGGCAATTTGATAGGCGAGTTATGCATGATGGCTTCAAGAACCAATATTCCTTTGTAATGAATGAAAAACCCGTCACTCTTGTACCATTATCACCTGAACAAGCTTATGAGGATCAATTAAGGATTAAAAATGAGAGTGAACAAAAAAGAAAGATTGATAAAAGAGAAAAGAGAGGAGAAAACGTGATGACACAAGAGAAAGAGAAGAAAAGAGAAAGTTTCATTGCAAAAGGGAGTGATGTCAAAAGAGCATTCTATGCCAAACAACCTATGATCGTACTTTTGTACAAGGAGACTTATTTTAACACTAACAAGTTTGACCCATCTTTGCCTAGTGTTGTTGTTGCTCTATTGTAGGAATTTGAAGATGTATTCCCTAATTATGTTCCAAGTGGATTGCCACCTAATAGAGGAATTGAGCATCAAATTGATTTCATCCCAGGTGCATCCATCCCTAACTGGCCAGCATATAAGAGTAATCCTGAGGAGACAAAGGAGCTTCAAAGGCAGGTTGAGGAGCTTATTTCCAAAGGATATGAGAGGGAAAGCATGAGTCCATGTGTTGTTCCTGTCCTACTTGTACCCAAGAAGGATGGGACTTGGAGGATGTGTGTTGATTGTCGAGCAATCAACAAAATCACTGTAAAGTATCATCACCCCATACCTAGTTTAGATGACATGTTGGATGAATTGCATGGTTCCTGTGTCTTTTCTAAGATTGATTTGAAAGGTGGATATCATCAGATTAGGATGAGAGAGGGAGATGAGTGGAAAACAGCTTTCAAAACTAAGTATGGTTTGTATGAATGGCTTGTTATGCCATTTGGTCTCACTAATGCACCAAGCACTTTTATGCGACTAATGAATCATGTTTTGCATTCATTCATTGGTAAATTTGTGGTTGTGTATTTTGATGATATTTTGGTCTATAGTAAAACCCTAGAAGAGCATCGTGATCATTTACGTTCTATTGTAAGTGTTTTAAGTTCTGAAAGATTGTATGCTAACTTAAAGAAATTTTCCTTTTGTACTAATCAGATCACATTTCTTGGCTATGTTGTGAGTTCTAAAGGTGTTGAGGTTGACAAGGAAAAAGTTAAGGCAATTCGTGATTGGCCTACACCTAAGTCAATTAGTGATGTGCGTAGCTTTCATGGTCTAGCTAGTTTCTATAGACACTTTGTTAGGGACTTTAGCACCATTACTGCACCACTCACTGAGCTTATAAAAAAGAACACGAGTTTTAGGTGGGGTAGTGACTAAGACAAGGCTTTTAATTGCATCACGGAAAAATTAAGTTCTGCACCCTTACTTGCTTTACCTAACTTTGAAAAAGCTTTCGAGATTGAGTGTGATGCTTCAGGTATTGGCATCGGAGTTGTTTTGATGCAGGAAAGGTGCCCAATTGCTTACTTCAGTGAAAAGCTAAGTGGAGCAAGCCTTAATTACCCTACTTAAAATAAAGAGATGTATGCATTGGTACGGGCTTTGGAGGAATGGCAACATTACCTTTGGCCAAAGGAGTTTGTCATCGATATTGACCATGAATCATTGAAGCACTTGAAGGGACAAGGAAAGTTGAACAAAAGACATGCCAAGTGGATTGAATTCATTGAGACCTTTCCCTACAACAAATATAAACAAGGTGATGATTCGAGGGCGAATCCTTTTGAGGAGGGGGGGAATGATGAGAACCATGGAGATGATGGGTGGAAGGCTTCAATAGATGCAAGAAGTCCATTGCACATTCCAGAAGACCCATTAACACAAGATAGAGCTTCAATGGATGCAAGAGGTCCATTGCACATTCCAGAAGGCCCAATTACACGAGCTAGAGCTTCAATGGATGCAAGAGGTCCATTGCACATTCCAGAAGGTCCAATAACATGAGCTAGAGCCAAAAAGATTAAAGAAGCACTGAATGGGCTGATTCAGGACATTCAGGCCAACCAAGTTTCAAATGGTGTGAATTCAAGTTTTAAAGAGAGTCCAAGCCTAGTTAATATAATTGGAATACTTAATAGGTCAAACTAAGTAATAGCATCACTCCTAAATAAAAGTTCATTGTATGTGCTGGAATTTGTTCGAAATTCCTCCAAAATAGGGATTCATCCTAAATAGGAATTTTGCCTCTTTAGGATTGCCATCTCAGCCTATAAATAGACACCTCTTGTAAGCTCTGGAAATCAGACAACTTTGAGTGAAATAGAAAGCAAGGGTTTTTCTCCCTTGGTTCTTTTAAGAACTAAAGAACTTATCAAGAGGTAATTCTTCTTGTGGCATTCAAATCGACTTATCACTCCCAATTCCTTTCTTTTCTGGAGTGTGGTGTCCATATCCATCTTAAATACCCAAGGTTCATCTTCCTTCGAATATTGGGTCTAGGGTTTGTGTTACTAAACTCTGATTTAACTTTCCTAGTTGCTCTTTGATTCATTGTGTGCGTTGGTTCCCTAAGTCACGTCTTTTGGGGGTTTTCCGCATCAATATTCATGAGTACCACCATATCTATACTCCCTTCGAGGAAGGAATGCCTTGAATATCATTCAACAAGGAGTCTTTCATGGTGACTAGCATTTCTTACAAGTATTTTCGGTATAATTATTGAATAATGAGACCCTCTCTCCAATTCTTCCTTACATGGATCCTCCTTTTGTTGTGATAGCTAATTCATACTTAATGATCGTTAAAATAGCTTGTTTGCCCTCCAAGCGAACCATATTCATGAGTACCAGCACATCTATACTCCCTTTGAGGAGGGAGTGCCTTGAATATCATTCAACAAGGAGTCTTTCATGGTGACTAGTGTTCTTACAAGTATTTTCGGTATAATTATTCAATAATGAGACCCTCTCTTCAATTCTTCCTTACAATGCTCCTCCTTTTGTTGTGATAGCTAATTCACACTTAATGATCTCTAAAATAGCTTGTTTGCCCACAAAAGGAACCTTGTTCATGAGAATCAGCACATCTATACTCCCTTCGAGGTGGGAATGCCTTGAATATCATTCAACAAGGAGTCTTTCTTGGTGACTAGCATTTCTTACAATTATTTTCAGTATAATTATTCAATAATGAGACCCTCTATTCAATTCTTCCTCACATAGCTTCTCCTTTTGTTGTGATAGCTAATTCACACTTAATGATTGTTAAAATAGCTTGTTTGCCCTCAAAGCGAACCATATTCATGAGTACTAGCACATCTATACTCCCTTCGAGGAAGGAGTGCCTTGAATATCATTTAACAAGGAGTCTTTCATGGTGACTAGTGTTTCTTACAAGTATTTTCAGTATAATTATTCAATAATGAGACCCTCTCTTCAATTCTTCCTTATAATGCTCCTCCTTTTGTTGTGATAGCTAATTCACACTTAATGACATCTAACATAGCCTGTTTGCCCACAAAAGGAACCTTGTTCATGAGAACCAACACATCTATACTTGCATGGAAGGGCGAATGCCCTGAATTTCATTCAACAAGGAGTCTTTCATGGTGACTAGCATTTCTTGCAAGTATTTTCAGTATAATTATCCAATAATGAGACCCTCTCTTGATGCGGAAAACCCCAAAAAGACGTGGCTTAGGGACCCAACGCACACAATGAATCAAGGAACAACCAGGAAAGGTAAAGCAGAGTTTAATAACACAATCCTTAGACCCAATATTCGAAGGAACACGAACCTAGGGTATTCAAGATGGATATGGATGCCACAATTCAGAAAAGAAAGGAATTGGGTGTGATAAGTCGATTTGAACGCCACAAGAAGAATTACTTCTTGATAAGTTCTTTAGTTCTTAAAAGAACTGAGGGAGAAAAACCCTTGCTTTGTATTTCACTCAAAGTTGTCTGATTTCCAAAGCTTACAAGGGGTGCTTGTTTATAGGCTAAGATGGCAATCCTAAAGAGGCAAAATTCCTAATTAGGAGAAATCCTTATTTTGGAGTAATTTTGGACAAATTCCAGTACATACAATGAACTCCTATTTAGGAGAGATGTTATTACTTAGTCTAACCTATTAAGTATTTCAATTATATTAATTAGGCTTGGACTCTCTTTAAAACTTGAATTCGCACCATTTGAAGCTTGGTTGGCCTGAATGTCCTGAATCAGCCCATTTAGTGCTTCTTTAATCTTTTTGGCTCTAGTTCGTGTTATTGGGCCTTCTGGAATATGCAATGGACCTCTTGCATCCATTGAAGCTCTAGCTCGTGTCATTGGGCCTTCTGGAATGTGTAATGGAACTCTTGCATCCATTGAAGCTCTAGCTCATGTAATTAGGCCTTTTAGAATGTGCAATGGACCTCTTGCATCCATTGAAGCTCTAACTTGTGTTATTGGGTCTTCTGGATTGTGCAATGGACCTCTTGCATCCATTGAAGCTCTAGCTTGTGTTATTGGGTCTTCTGGATTGTGTAATGGACCTTTTGCATCTATTGAAGCCTTTAACCCATTACCTCCATGGTTCTCATCATCTCTTCAATTCTTCCTTACAAGGGTCCTCCTTTTGTTGTGATAGCTAATTCATCTCTTCAATTCTTCCTTACAAGGGTCCTCCTTTTGTTGTGATAGCTAATTCATACTGAATGATCTCTAAAATAGCTTGTTTGCCCACAAAAGGAACCTTGTTCATGAGAACCAGCACATCTATACTCGCATGGAAGGGGGAATGCCTTGAATTTCATTCAGCAAGGAGTCTTTTGATGTGGAAAACCCCAAAAAGACGTGGCCTAGGGACCCAACGCACACAATGAATCAAAGAACAACCAGGAAAGCTAAGTCAGAGTTTAATAACACAAACCCTAGACCCAATATTCGAAGGAATACGAACCTAGGGTATTCAAGATGGATATGGACGCCACACTCCAGAAAAGGAAGGAATTGGGAGTGATAAGTCGATTTGAATGCCACAAGAAGAATTACCTCTTGATAAGTTCTTTAGTTCTTAAAAGAACCGAGGGAGAAAAACCCTTGCTTTCTATTTCACTCAAAGTTGTTTGATTTCCAAAGCTTACAAGGGGTGCCTATTTATAGGGTTAGATAGCAATCCTAAAGAGGCAAAATTCCTATTTAGGAGAAATCCCTATTTTGGAGGAATTTTGGACTAATTCCAGCACATACAATGAACTCCTATTTAGGAGTGATGCTATTACTTAGTTTGACCTATTAAGTATTACAATTTTATTAACTAGGCCTAGACTCTCTTTAAAACTTGAATTCGCACCATTTGAAGCTTGGTTGGCCTGAATGTCTTGAATCAGCCCATTTAGTGTTTCTTTAATCTTTCTGGCCCTAGCTCATGTTATTGGGCCTTCTGGAATGTGCAATGGACCTCTTGCATCCATTAAAGCCCTAGCTCGTGTTATTGGGTCTTCTGGAATGTGCAATGGACCTTTCGCATCAATTGAAGCTCTAGCTTGTGTTATTGGGCCTTCTGGAATGTGCAATGGACTTTTTGCATCCTTTAAAGCCTTCCACCCTTCATCTCTACGGTTCTCATCATTCCCCCTTTCCTCAAAAAGATTCGTCCTCGAATCATCACCTTGTTTATACTTTATGATGTACGGAAAGGTCTAAATGAATTTGATCCACTTGGCATGCCTTCTGTTCAACTTTCCTCGTACAAGTAGGATAGGAATTGCACAATGACTCATGCTTTCCCTCACATATCCTTTGAAAATAAGTTCCTCAACCTGTCTTTTATGCTCCTTTGTCTCCTCAGGATTACTCTTATATGTTGGCCGGTTTGGGATGGATGCACCAGGGATGAAAACAATTTGATTCTTAATTCCTCTCTTAGGTAGCAATCCACTTGGGACATCATCATGGAATTCATCTTCAAATTCCTGCAATAAAACAACAATAGTACTAGGCAAAGATGGTTCAAGCTTGTTAGTGTTAAAAGAAGCCTTTTTATACAAAACTACGATCATAGGTTGTATGGCAAAAATTGCTCTTTTGGCATCACTTTCCTTTGCATAGAAACTTTCTGTTTTCTTCTCTTTCTCTTATGTTCTCACGTTTTCTGCTCTCTTTCCTCTTTTTTCAATCTCTCCTTTCAGTTCACTCTCATTTTTAATCCTCAATTGATCCTCATAAGCTTGTTGAGGTGATAATGGTACAAGAGTGACAGGTTTTTCATTCATTACAAAGGAATATCGATTCTTGAATCCATCATGCATAACTTGCCTGTCAAACTGCCATGGCCTTCCTAATAGAATATGGCCTGCTTGCATAGGTACAACATCACATAAAACTTCATCACAGTACCTTCCAATAGAAAATGACACGAATACTTGCTCATCTACCTTCACTTCACCATTCTCATTCAACCATTAAAGCTTATATGGCCTAGGATGCTTCATAGTAGGTAAGTTCAGCTTCTCAACCATAGTTATGCTAGCAACATTAGTGCAACTCCCACCATTAATAATCATACTACATACCTTATCTTTGATGAGACATCTCGTCTGAAAGATGTTATCAAGTTGCCCCTCATTTTCTTCTTTCACTTGCACATTCAATGCTCGCCTTATGATGAGAGCTACTCCATTAGTCGGATACTTCTCTCCATCACTTTAACCCTCTAATGATAGCACAAAATCATCATCTTCGTGGTCATAGGCACATCTCAATTGCCTTCTTGCTATAGAAGCCTCATATTCTTTGTGCCTTCTTTGCAACTCTGCTATTATATTAGCTTGCTCCTCCATCCTCTCTCTCATATCATCAAATCTGGTATTCATGTGCTCAAATTGTTGTTGCATAGCTTTGATCATGAAGGACATGTCAACAGCTCCCTCCTGAGCAGTACCTTTGTCTTTCGAAGACATCTTATTTTTTTTATTTTTTCTGATTTAGAGCCAATTGATTTAGAGCTGAGCTTTGATACCAACTGATGCGGAAAACCCCAAAAAGACATGGCTTAGGGACCCAACGCACACAATGAATCAAAGAACAACCAGGAAAGCTAAATCAGAGTTTAATAACACAAACCCTAGACCTAATATTCGAAGGAACACGAACCTAGGGTATTCAAGATGGATATGGACGCCACACTCCAGAAAAGGAAGGAATTGGGAGTGATAAGTCGATTTGAATGCCACAAGAAGAATTACCTCTTGATAAGTTCTTTAGTTCTTAAAAGATCCGAGGGAGAAAAACCCTTGCTTTCTATTTCACTCAAAGTTGTATGATTTCCAAAGCTTACAAGGGGTACCTATTTATAGGGTTAGATAGCAATCCTAAAGAGGCAAAATTCCTATTTAGGAGAAATCCCTATTAAGGAGGAATTTTGGAATAATTCCAGCACATACAATGAACTCCTATTTAGGAGTGATGCTATTACTTAGTTTGACCTATTAAGTATTCCAATTTTATGAACTAGGCCTAGACTCTCTTTAAAACTTGAATTCGCACCATTTGAAGCTTGGTTGGCCTGAATGTCTTGAATCAGCCCATTTAATGTTTCTTTAATCTTTCTGGCCCTAGCTCGTGTTATTGGGCCTTCTGGAATGTGTAATGGACCTCTTGCATCCATTGAAGCCCTAGCTCATGTTATTGGGCCTTCTGGAATGTGCAATGGACCTCTTGCATCAATTGAAGCTCTAGCTTGTGTTATTGGGCCTTCTGGAATGTGCAATAGACTTTTTGCATCCTTTGAAGCCTTCCACCCATCATCTCTATGGTTCTCATCATCTTTCGTGGTGACTAGCATTTCTTACAAGTATTTTCGGTATAATCATTCAATAATGAGATCCACTCTATAATTCTTCCTTACAAGGGTCCTCCTTTTGTCGTGATAGCTAATTCACACTTAATGATCTTTAAAATAGCTTGTTTGCCCTCAAAGGGAACCATATTCATGAGTACCAACACATCTATACTCCCTTCAAGGAGGGAATGCATTGGATATCATTCAACAAGGAGTCTTTCAGGGTGACTAGTGTTTCTTACAAGTATTTTCAGTATAATTATTCAATAATGAGATCCTCTCACCAATTCTTCCTTACAAGGGTCCTCCTTTTGTTGTGATAGCTAATTCACACTTAATGATTTTTAAAATAGCTTGTTTGCCCTCAAAGGAAACATATTCATGAGTACCAGCATATCTATACTACCTTCGTGGAGGGAATGCCTTGAATATCATTCAACAAGGAGTCTTTCATGGTGACTAGCGTTTCTTACAAGTATTTTTGGTATAATTATTCAATAATGAGACCCTCTCTTCAATTCTTCCTTACATGGCTCCTCCATTTGTTGTGGTAGCTAATTCACACTTAATGATCTTTAAAATAACTTGTTTGCCCTCAAAGGGAACCGTATTCATGAGTTCCAACACATCTATACTCCCTTCGAGGAGGGAAAGCCTTGAATATCATTAAACAAGGAGTCTTTTGTGGTGACTAGCATTTCTCACAAGTATTTTTGGTATAATTATTGAATAGTGAGATCCTCTCTTCAATTCCTCCTTACAAGGGTCCTCCTTTTGTTCTGATAGCTAATTCACACTTAATGATCTTTAAAATAACTTGTTTGCCCTCAAAGGGAACCATATTCATGAGTACCAACATATCTATACTCCCTTCGAGGAGGGAGTCTTTCGTGGTGACTAGCGTTTCTTACAAGTATTTTCGGTATAATTATTCAATAGTGAGATCCTCTCTTCAATTCTTCCCTACAAGGGTCCTCCTATTGTTGTGATAGCTAATTCACACTTAATGATCTTTAAAATAGCTTGTTTGCCCTCAAAGGGAACCATATTCATGAGTACCAACACATCTATTCTCCCTTCGAGGAGGGAATGCCTTGAATATCATTCAACAAGGAGTCTTTCATGGCGACTAGCATTTCTTACATGTATTTTCAGTTTAATTATTCAATAATGAGACACTCTCTTCAATTCTTCCTTACAAGGCTCCTCCTTTTGTTGTGATAGCTAATTCACACTTAATGATTCCTAAAGTCGCTTGTTTGCCCACAAAAGGAATCTTGTTCATGAGAACCTGCACATCTATACCCCCTTGGAGTGGGGAATGCCTTGAATTTCAATCAACAAGGAGTCTTTCATCGTGACTAGCGTTTCTTAGAAGTGTTTTCTGTATAATTATTCAATAATGAGACCCTCTCTTCAATTCTTTCATATATGGCTCCTCGTTTTGTTGTGATAACTAATTCTCACTTAATGATCTCTAAAATAGCTTATTTGCCAACAAAGGGAACCTTGTTCATGACAACCAGCACATCTATACTCGCATGGAAGGGGGAATGCCTTGAATTTCATTCAACAAGGAGTCATTCATAGTGACTAGCGTTTCTTACGAGTGTTTTCAGTAAAATTAGTCGATAATGACACCCTCTCTTCAATTCTTCCTTACTGGCTCCTCGTTTTGTTGTGATAGCTAATTCACACTTAATGATCTCTAAAATAGCTTGTTTGCCCACAAAAGGAAGCTTGTTCGCCCACAAAAGGAAGCTTATTCATGAGAACCAGCACATCTATACTCCCTTGGAGGGGGGGAATGCCTTGAATTTCATTCAACAAGGAGTCTTTCAAAGTGACTAGCATTTCTTACAAGTGTTTTCAATATAATAATTCAATAATGAGACCCTCTTTTCAATTCTTGTTTATATGGCTCCTCCTTTTGTTGTGATAGCCAATTCACACTTAATGATATCTAAAATAGCATGTTTGCCCACAAAAGGAAGCTTGTTCACGAGAACCAGCACATCTATACTCCCTTGGAGGGGGGAAAGCCATGAATTTCATTCAACAAGGAGTCTTTCATAGTGACTAGCGTTTCTTACAAGTATTTTCTGTATAATTATTCAATAATGAGATCTTCTCTTCAATTCCTCCTTACAAGGGTCCTCCTTTTATTGTGATAGCTAATCCACACTTAATGATCTTTCAAATAGCATGTTTGCCCTCAAAGGAAACAATATTCATGAGAACCAGCACATCTATACTCCCTTGGAAGAGGGAATCCCTTGAATTTCATTCAACAAGGAGTCTATCATGGTGACTAGCATTTCTTACATGTATTTTCGGTATAATTATTCACTAATGAGATCCACTCTTCAATTCTTCTTTACAAGGGTCCTCCTTTTGTTGTGATAGCCAATTCACAATTAATGACCATTAAAATAGTTTGTTTGCCCTCAAAGGGAACCATATTCATGAGTACCAACACATCTATACTCCCTTGGAAGGGGGAATGCCTTGAATTTCATTCAACAAGGAGTCTTTCGTTGTGACTAGCGTGTCTTACAAGTATTTTTGGCATAATTATCCAATAATGAGACCCTCTCTTCAATTCTTCCTTACATGGCTCCTCCTTTTGTTGTGATAGCTAATTCACACTTAATGATCTTTAAAATTGCTTGTTTTCCTGCAAAGGGAACCATATTCATGAGTACCACCATATCTACACTCCCTTCGACGAGGGAATGCCTTGAATATCATTCAACAAGGAGTCTTTCATGGTGACTAGCATTTCTTACTAGTATTTTCGGTATAATTAACCAATAATGAGACCCTCTCTTCAATTCTTCCTTACATGGCTCCTCCTTTTCTTGTGATAGCTAATTCACACTTAATGTTCTTTAAAATTGCTTGTTTGCCAAGAAAAGCAACCATGTTCATGAGATCCAGCGCATCTCTACTACCTTGGAAGGGAGATTGCCTTGAATTTCATCCAGCAAGGAGTCTTCCATGTTGACTAGCATTTCTTACAAGAATTTTTGGTATAATTATTCAATAATGAGACCCTCTCTTCAATTCTTCCTTACATGGCTCCACCTTTTGTTGTGATAGCTAATTCCCACTGAATGATCTTTAAAATACCTTGTTTGCCCTCAAAGGGAACCTTGTTCATGAGAACCAGCACATCTATACTCCCTTAGAAGGGCGAATGCCTTGAATTTCATTCAAGAAGGAGTCTTTCGTTGTGACTAGCGTGTCTTACAAGTATTTTCGGTATAATTACTCAATAATGAGATCCTCTCTTGAATTCTTACATACAAGGGTCCTCCTTTTGTTGTGATAGCTAATTCACACTTAATGATGTTTAAAATAGCTTGTTTGCCCTTAAAGGGACCCATATTCATGAGTACCAACACATCTATACTCCCTTCAGGGAGGCAATGCCTTGAATATCATTCAACAAGGAGTCTTTCATGGTGACTAGCATTTCTTACTACTATTTTCGGTATAATTAATCAATAATGAGACTCTCTCTTCAATTTTTCCTTACATGGCTCCTCGCTTTGTTGTGATTGCTAATTCACACTTAATGATCTCTAAAATAGCTTTTTTGCCCACAAAAGGAACCTCGTTCATGAGAACCAGCACATCTATACTCCCTTGGAAGGGGGAATGCCTTCAATTTCATTCAACAAGGAGTCTTCCATGGTAACTAGCGTTTCTTACAAGTATTTTCAGTATAATTATTCAATAATGAGACCCTCTCTTCAATTCTTCCTTACATCGCTCTTCCTTTTGTTGTGATAGCTAATTCCCACATAATGATCTTTTAAATTCCTTGTTTGCCCTCAAAGGGAACCATACTCATGAGTACCAGCACATCTATACTCCCTTTGAGGAGGGAATGCCTTGAATATCATTCAACAAGGAGTCTTTCCTGGTGACTATCGTTTCTTGCAAGTATTTTCGGTATAATTATTCAATAATGAGACCCTCTCTTCAATTCTTCCTCAGATGGCTCCACCTTTTGTTGTGATAGCTAATTCCCACTTAATGATCTTTAAAATAGCTTGTTTGCCCTCAAAGGGAACCTTGTTCATGAGAACCAACACATCTATACTCCCTTGGAAGGGGGAATGCCTTGAATTTCATTCAACAAGGAGTCTTTCATGGTGACTAGCATTTCTTACAAGTATTTGAGTTATAATTATTGAATAATGAGACTCACTATTCAATTCATCCTTACATGGCTCCTCCTTTTGTTGTCATAGTTTATTGCCACTTAATGATCTTTAAAATAGTTTGTTTGCCCACAAGAGGTACCATATTCATCAGAACCAGCACATGGATACTCCCTTGGAAGAGGGAATGCCTTGAATTTCATTCAACAAGGAGTCTTGCTTGGTGACTAGCATTTCTTACAAGTATTTTCAGTATAATTATTCAATAATGAGACCCTCTCTTCAATTCTTCCTTACTTGGCCCCTACTTTTGTTGTGATAGCTAATTCCCACTTGATGATCTTTAAGAAACCTTCTTTGCCCACACAAGGCACCATATTCATGAGAACCAGCACATCTATACTCCCTTGGAGGAGGGAATGCCTTGAATATAATTCAACATTGAGTTTTTTATGATGACTAGCATTTGTTTCAAGTATCTTCGGTGTAACTATTGAATAATCAGACCCCCTCTTCAATTCTTCCCCACAAGGCTCCACCTTTTGTTGTGATGGCTAATTCAGACTTAATGATCTTTAAAATAGGTCGTTTGCCCACAAGAGGAACCATATTCATGATGACCAGGACATCTATACTCTGTTGGAAGAGGGAATGCCTTTAATTTCATTCAACAAGGAGTCTTTTATGGTGGATAGCATTTCTTACAAGTATTTTCAGTATAATTATTGAATAATGAGACCCTCTCTTCAATTCTTCCTTACATCGCTCCTCCTTTTGTTGTGATAGCTAATTCCCACTTACGGATCATTAAAATAGCTGCTTTGCCCACAAAAGCACCATATTCACGAGAACCAGCACTTCTATACTCCCTTGGAGCAGGGAATGCCTTGAATATCATTCAACATTGAGTCTTTGATGATGACTAGCTTTTCATACAAGTATTTCCGGCATAATTATTGAATAATAAGACCCTCTCGATAATTCGTCCTTACAAGGTTCCTCCTTTTGTTGTGATAGCTAATTCACACCTAATGATCTTAAATATAGCTTGTTTGCCCTTAAAGGGAATCATATTCGTGAGTACCAGCACATCTATACTTCATTGGAGGAGGGAGTGCCTTGAATATCATTCAACATTGAGTCTTTGATGATGACTAGCTTTTCTTACAACTATTTTTTGTGTAACTATTGAATAATCAGACCCTCTCTTTAATTCTACCTCACAAGGCTCCTCCTTTTGTTGTGATAGCTAATTCACACTTAATGATCATTAAAATAACTCAGTTCGCACCAAAGGAACCATATTACTGAGAACCAGAACATCTATACTCCCTTGGAAGAGTGAATCCCTTGAATTTCATTTAACAAAGAGTCTTTCATGGTGACTAGCGTTTCATACAAGTATTTGCATTATAATTATTGAATAATGAGACCCTCTCTCCAATTGTTCCTTCCATGGCTCCTCCTTTTATTGTGATAGATAATTCCCACTTAATGATCCTTAAAAAAGCTTCCTTGCCCACACAAGGCACCATATTCATGAGAACTAGCACATCTATACTCCCTTGGAGGAGGGAATGCCTTGAATATTACTCAAGATTGAGTCTTTGATGATGACTTGCATTTCTTTCAATTATTTTCAGTGTAACTATTGAATAATCAGACCCTCTCTTCAATTCTTCCTCACAAGGCTCCACCTTTTGTTGTGATAGCTAATTCACACTTAATGATCTTTAAAATATCTTGGGTGCCCACAAAAGGAACCATATTAATGAGAACCGACACATTTATGCTCCCTTGGAAGAGTCAATGCCTTGAATTTCATTCAACAAGGAGTCTTTCATAGTGACCAGCATTTCTTACAAGTATTTGCATTATAATTATTGAATAAGGATACCCTCTCTTTAATTCTTCCTTCCATGGCTCCTCCTTTTGTTGTGATAGCTAATTCCCTCTGAATGATCTTTAAAATAGCTTGTTTGCCCACACAATGCACCATATTCATGAGAACCAGAACATCCATACTAACTTGGACGAGGGAATGCCTTGAATATAACTCAACATTGAGTCTTTGATAATGACTACCATTTCTTTCAAGTACTTTCAGTCTAACTATTGAATAATCAGACCCTCTCTTCAATTCTTCCTCACAAGGCTCCACCTTTTGTTGTGATAGCTAATTCAGACATAATGTCTTTAAAATAGGTTGTTTGCCCATAAGAGGAACCATATTCATGAGAAACAGCACATCTACACCCCCTTGGAAGACGGAATGCCTTCAATTTCATTCAACAAGGAGTCTTTCATGGTGACTAGTATTTCACACAAATATTTTCAGTATAATTATTGAATAATGAGACCCTCTTTTCAATTCATCCCTACATGGCTCCTCCTTTTATTATGATAGCTAATTCCCACTTGATGATCTTTAAAAAAGCTTCTTTTCCCACACAACGCACCATATTCTTGAGAACCAGCACATCTATACTCCCTTGGATGAGTGAATGCCTTGAATTTCATTCAACAACGAGTGTTTCATGGTGACTAGTGTTTCTTACAAGTATTTGCATTATAATTATTGAATAATGAGACCCTCTCTTCAATTCTTCCTTACATGGCTCCTCCTTTTGTTGTGATATCTAATTCCCACTTAATGATCTTTAAAATAGCTTCTTTGCCCACACAAGGCATCATATTCACGATATCCAGCACATCTATACTCGCTTGGAGGAGGGAATGCCTTCAATATAATTCAACATTGAGTCTTTCATGATGACTAGCATTTCTTACAAGTATTTTCAGTATAACTATTGTATAATCAGACCTTCTCTTCAATTCTTATTCACAAAGGCACCACCTCTTGTTTTGATAGCTAATTCAGACTTAATGATCCTTAAAATAGGTTGTTTGCCCACAAAAGAAACCATATTCATGAGAACCAGCACATCTATACTCCTTTGGAAGAGGGAATGCCTTGAATTTCATTCAACAAGGAGTCTTTCATGGTGACTAGCATTTCTTACAAGTATTTTCAGTATAATTATTGAATAATGAGACCCTCTCTTCAATACTTCCTTACATGGCTTCTCCTTTAGTAGTGATAGCTAATTCCCACTTAATCTTTAAAATAGTTGCTTTGCCCACAAAAGGCTCCATATTCATGAGAACCAGCACTTCTATACTCCCTTGGAGGAGGGAATGCCTTGAATATCATTCAACATTGAGCCTTTGATGATGACTAGCTTATCTTAAAAGTATTTTCAGTGTAACTATTGAATAATTAGACCCTCTATTCAATTCATCCTCACAAGGCTCCACCTTTTGTTTTGATAGGCTAATTCACACTTAATGATCATTAAAATTGCTTCTTTGCCCGCAAAAAGAACCATATTCATGAGAATCAGAGCATCTATACTCCCTTCGAAGAGGGAATGCCTTGAATTTCATTCAAGAAGGAGTCTTTCATGATGACTAGCATTTCATACAAGTATTTTCGGCATAATTATTAAATAATGAGACCCTCTCGACAATTCATCCTTACAAGGTTCCTCTTTTTATTGTGATAGCTAATTCACACTTAAAGATCTTAAAACTAGCTTGTTTGCCCTCAAAGGGAACCATATTCGTGAGAACCAGCACATCTATACTCCCTTGGAAGAGTGAATGCCTTGAATTTCATTCAACAAGGAGTCTTTCATGGTGACTAGCTTTTCTTACGAGTATTTTCTGTATATTTATTGAATAATGAGACCATCTCTTCAATTCTTCCTCACAAGGCTCCTCCTTTTGTTGTGATAGCTAATTCACACTTAATGATCTTTAAAATAGCTTATTTGCCCACAAGAGGAACCATATTCCTGTGAACCAGCACATCTATACTCCCTTGGAAGAGTGAATGCCTTTAATTTCATTCAACAAGGAGTCTTTCATGGTGACTAGCATTTCTTACGAGTATTTTCAGTATAATTATTGAATAATGAGACCCTCTCTTCAATTCTTCCTTACATGGCTCCTCCTTTTCTTGTGATAGCTTATTCCCACTTAAGGATCTTTAAAATAGCTGCTCTGCCCATAAAAAGCTCCATATTGATGAGAACCAGCACTTCTATACTCCCTTGGAGGAGGGAATGCCTTGAATATCATTCAACATTGAGTCTTTGATGATGACTAGCTTTTCTTAAAAGTATTTTCTGTGTAACAATTGAATAATCAGACCCTCTCTTCAATTCATCCTCACAAGGCTTCTTTGCCCACACAACGCACCATATTCATGAGAATCGGAACATCTATACTCCCTTGGAAGAGGGAATGCCTTGAATTTCATTCAACAAGAAGTCTTTCATGATGACTAGCATTTCATACATGTATTTTCGGCATAATTATTGAATAATGAGACCCTCTCAACAATTCGTCCTTACAAGGTTCCTCCTTTTGTTGTGATAGCTAATTCACACTTAATGATCTTAAAAATAGCTTGTTTGCCCTCAAAGGGAACCATATTCATGAGTACCAGCACATCTATACTCCCTTGAAGGAGGGAATGCCTTGAATATCATTCAACATTGAGTCTTTGATGATGACTAGCATTTCTTACAAGTATTTTCGGTGTAACTATTGAATAATCAGACCCTCTCTTTAATTCTGCCGCACAAGGCTCCTCCTTTTGTTGTGATAGCTAATTCACACTTAATGATCTTTAAAATAGCTTGGTTGCTGACAAAAGGAACCATATTAATGAGAACCAGCACATCTATACTCCGTTGGAAGAGTGAATGCCTTGAATTTTATTCAACAAGGAGTCTTTCATGATGACTAGCATTTCATACAAGTATTTTCGGCATAATTATTGAATAATGAGACCCTCTTGATGATTCGTCCTTACAAGGTTCCTCCTTTTGTTGTGATAGCTAATTCATACTTAATGATCTTAAAAATAGCTTGTTTGCCCTCAAAGGGAACCATATTCATGAGAACCAGCACTTCTATACTCCCTTGGAGGAGGGAATGCCTTGAATATCATTCAATATTGAGTCTTTGATGATGACTAGCTTTTCTTAAAAGTATTTTCAGTGTAACTATTCAACAATCAGACCCTCTCTTCAATTTATCCTCACAAGGGTCCTCCTTTTGTTGTTGATATGAACTCCGATTATTTGTAAACAGAACCCAACACCAATGTTGGTATAGGATCGTTCTAACAAAGGTTAAGGGATTTTGGAGTTCTGACCCAATGATTATAAACAACCAAGAACCAGAACTATAAGATTCAGATGCCACTCCCAACAACAAAATGTTGAAGAAGATAAGTCTATTGAACCAACACACTCAAGTATGAAAGTTCAGAATTAGTTCTCAAAGAACCAGAGAAAATAGCTCATACATTCATCATCTGTCGTCCTTCCCTCTAACCACCCTTTTTATATGCTAGCCCCCCCTAAACCCTAGCTAATAAGATGGGCTTATTAAGGAAATTCGTCCAATCTGTCAGCCACCCTTGTTATATGCTAATAAGATGGGCTTATTAAGGAAATTGGTCCAACCCACTAAATAATAATAATAACCCATGAAAATAACCCATTTAAATGCCCAAACATGGGCTCCCAAATCCAACTTCCTTCCCAAGGTCATGGTTATTAAATTCCTCCACATATGACACATTCACAAGCCTTGGCGAAGCCTCCATCATCCTTAACTCATACCTAGCAACTTCCTGATAGTAAATGTCGCACAACAAGTTGTTGAGAGCTTCCTTTATTTTCTTTGACCTTGCCCTTGTCATTGGTCCTCCAAGGTTTTGCAAAGCATCAACTCCCTTGTTGATTTGAGCTGGTACAATATGGCTTCCATCATTCCTGCTCTCCTCAAAATGATTTGTCCTCAAATCACCACCAATAACAGCACGTAACAATGTACCAAGAGTTCGATTCACTACCTCAGTCTGTCCATTAGTTTGTGGATGGCAAGTTGTAGAAAACAACAACTTTGTTCCATGCTTACCCCATAATGTTTTCCAAAAATGGCTCAAAAATTTTGCATCACGATCTGACACAATACTCTTCGGCACTCCATGTAGGCGAACAATCTCTCTGAAAAATAAGTCTGCAACGTGTGTGGCATCATCTGTTTTGGTGCAAGCAATGAAATGCGCCATCTTCAAAAACCTATCAACTACAACAAGAATACAATCTCGGCCCTTCTTGGACCTAGGTAACCCAAGAATAAAATCCATAGAGATGTTGGTCCAAGGTTCACAAGGAATTTCTAAGGGCATATACTTACCATGGGGCAAAACTCGAGACTTGGCTTGTCTATAGGTAATACACTTGGCACAGACTCTTTCAACATCCCTTTTCATATATGGCCAAAAGAAATGTTCATTTAAAACATCAAAAGTCTTTTGAATGCCAAAGTGTCCCATTAAACCACCCCCATGAGCTTCCCTTACAAGTAATGCTCTCATAGACCCTTGAGGAATACAAAGCTTATTTACTCTAAACAAATACCCCTCATGTCTATAGAACTTACCAAAGGCAACTTTCTCACATGCAGCATATACATTACTAAAGTCAGCATCATTAGCATACAAATCAATAATGTGCTCAAACCCCAACAACTTAACGCTCAAAGTGCTAATCAATGTATACCTACGTGACAATGCGTTAGCAACAACATTTTCCTTACCTGATTTGTATTGAATTACATAAGGAAAAGTTTCAATAAATTCAACCCATTTCGCATGTCTCCTGTTCAACTTACCTTGCCCCTTCAAGTATTTTAAAGACTCATGATCAGTATGAATTACAAACTCCTTGGGCCAAAGGTAATGCTGCCATGTTTCTAAAGTCCTAACAAGTGCATACATTTCTTTATCATAAGTTGGATAATTCACTGTTGCCCCACTCAACTTCTCACTAAAGAATGCAATAGGTTGTTTCTCTTGCATGAGAACTCCCCCAATCCCAATGCCTGATGCATCACATTCAATTTCAAAGATTTTAGAAAAATCAAGCAAAGCAAGAAGTGGTGCATTACGCAACTTAGTCCTAAGCAAATCAAAGGCATCTTGTTGTTCCTTACTCCACTTGAAACCCACACTCTTTTTAATCACCTCACTCAATGGTGCAGCTATGGTACTAAAATCCTTAATGAACCTTCTATAAAAGCTAGCCAAACCATGGAAACTCCTCACATCACTCACACTCTTAGGTGTAGGCCATTCTTGAATTGCCTTAATCTTCTCTTTATCAACCTTTATGCCATGAGCAGACACAACATAACCCAAGAAAATAACATGATCCTTGCAAAAATCACATTTCTTCACATTGGCATACAATTTCTCTTTCCTCAAAACATCAAGCACGCAATGAAAATGTTCAAAATGCTCTTCTAGATTCCTACTGTATACTAATATGTCATCAAAATAAGCCACAACAAACTTTCCTAAGAGGTCTCAAAACATGATTCATTAATCTCAAAAAAGTACTAGGTGCATTAGTCAAACCAAAGGGCATAACTAACCATTCATACAAACCATGCTTGGTCTTGAATGCAGTTTTCCATTCGTCTCCTTCCCTCATCCTAATTTGATGATACCCACTCTTAAGGTCAATTTTAGAGAAGTAACACACACCATGTAATTCATCTAGCATATCATCAAGCCTGGGTATAGGATGTCGATACTTAACTGTTATTTTGTTGATAGCTCTACAATCGACACACATCCTCCAAGATCCATCTTTCTTTGGCACAAGAAACACTGGCACTGCACATGGACTCATGCTCTCCCTTACATGTCCCTTCTTCATCAACTCGTCAATTTGCCTCTGAAGCTCCTTTGTCTCCTCAGGATTACTTCTATACGCTGGCTTATTGGGAATGGTAGCCCCAGAAATAAGATCAATGTGGTGTTCAATCCCTCTCCTTGGTGGTAAACCATCTGGGATCTCCTCAAGGAATACATCATTATAGTCCTGCAACAAAGATAAAATAGCACTAGGCAAAGATGAATCAAGGTCAGTGTTAGAGAAATAAGAATCCTTGTAAAGGATCAAGATTATTTGTTGCCTCGCTTGGAAGGCAACCCTAACATCTGCTCCTTTTGCAAACACACTCACTTGTTTTCTTTCATCTTCACTCTGGTGAACTTGACCCCCCTTGTACTTAGCACTCTCACATGCGCTTACCTTCTTTTTCTCTCCCTCACTTTCTTTTCTCTCAACTCGCTCTTTCTTTTCACCCCTCATCTTCTGCTCACTTTCATAAAGTCTCACTTGATCTTCATACACCTATTTTGGAGTTAATGGAACAAGTGTAAATGATTTTCCATCCATCGTGAAAGAATAGCGGTTCTTGTAACCATCATGCAAAACTTTTCTAGCAAATTGCCAAGGACGGCCCAATAACAAATGCCCAGCTTGCATAGGTACAACATCATAAAACAGCTCGTCCTTATATCTACCAATGGAAAATGGAACCACAACTTGTTTAGTCACTTTCACCACTCCACTGTCATTCAACCATTGCAAATTATATGGTCTAGGATGTTTGGTTGTAGGCAAGTTCAATTTTTCCACCAACCCTGTACTTGCTACATTAGTGCAACTACCGCCATCGATGATCAAGCAACAGAGTCTATCTTGAACTAAACATCGAGTATGGAAAATATTTTCCCATTGCATCTCAACATCATCCTCCTCCTTAACCTGCACACTAACGGCTCTCCTTACTACTAAAAGCTGTCCACCATGCTCTAGATATTCTATCCCTTCATCAACATCATTAGCATCCTTTAGTGGTGGCATTTGGTCTTCATCACTAGCATCACTGCCAGACAAATAGTCACCATTCTCCTTAAGGTATATGGTTCTCTTGTTAGGACATTGTGAAGCCACATGACCCCTACCCAGACATCTAAAGCATTTGATGTCCCTAGTTTTTCCTTGGGTACCCTCAAGTTTTTCTTCAAATTTGCCCCTTTCCAAGCTGCCCCCACTAGTCTAGGGTCTATGTGAATTGGTTTTAAGCTTAGAAGTCATCTTCTCTTCCTTCTTCCCCTAATTCGACTTCAAAACAGATGAACCTAAGTTCTAATTATATCTAGAAGTGCTCCTTCCCTTAAGTTGCCTTTCAACTTTCATGGCAATGTGCACCATGTCTTCAAGCTCTACATAGTGTTGCAGTTCTACCACATCAGCTATGCTTCTATTCAACCCTTAAAGGAACCTAGCCATGGTTGCCTCCCTATCCTCCATTACATTTGCCCTAACCATAGCAATTTCCATCTCTTTATGGTACTCTTCCACACTCTTGGAACCTTGCATAAGGCTCTGCAACTTGTTATACAAGTCCCTATAATAAGAGCTGGGAACAAATCTCCTTCTCATCACAGTCTTTAACTCATTCCAAGTTTCTACGGTTCTCTTAAAATTCCTTCTCCTGGTGGTAACTTGCTGGTCCCACCATACTACAGCATAATCAGTGAACTCTGCCACAACTAACTTCACCTTCTTCTCCTCAAAGAAGTTATGGCACTCATATATTAATTCTACCCTTTGTTCCTAATCCAAATAGACATTAGGGTCAGCTTTCCCTTGGAAAGAAGGTATTTTCATTTTAATACTACTAAGATTTTTGTCCACTCCTTCCTCCACTCTATTTCTGTTATCCCAACCTCCATTGTACCTATCATCAATATTTCCATTGCCTCTTACTCCTCTACCATTCCTATTACCACGTCCTCCTCTAAAACCACCTCTGAAGTCTCTCTTAGCATTATCACCATCATCACAATAATCATCACCATCTACACCAAAGTCATGTTCAAATTGCTCCTTCATGAGCCTCCCAACTGGCCTCTTAGGATTGACACTCAATTCCCCTTCTATTTTATCCATCCTATCTCGAACTTCCCAAAACATTTGGTCAATCCTATCAAACTTCTGCTCTAAGGATTTCATAAGCAATTTGAAATCTAGAACAACTACTTCCTCTTCTCCATGTGGGAAACTACCTTCTTTAACATTGGACATTGTGTATACCAGATTGTTAATAAAGAAAGAATATACCTCACAAAACTCACTCCTTTACGTGTTTGCTCTCCACTCAACTATAGTAGTCCTCAACTCTTGTGTCTCACACAATGAATTGCAAGACGCTAAGAGCTCTTTCAATAGTTCCAAGCAAACTAAATTCAAAACAAACAAAACTTGAATATATAAATCCTCGACCTACCTCTTCAGAGAAGTGACACAGCCAAAAAGATGGGCAATAAAGCAAACAGAATGACAAGGAATTCAATGGTATGAGCAGTGTAATCAGACAACAATCAGTTATCGAATATAATTGAGTAAATGACCAATTGAGCAATGAGCCTGTTTTTTTTTTTTTTGGGTTTACTATTGGGTACTTCTATAGAAGAAACAAATATCAGAAAAGAAACCCACGAAATACACGATTTTGTTTTTGTTTTTGTTTTCTTTTTTGTGTTTTTTTGTCTCTCTTTTTTATTATTCAATCAACAATGAACAATACACAAAAGAGATGATAACAAAAGTATAACTAACCTGAGTTAGAGCCAAGGCTCTGATACCAAATGATATGAACTCCGATTATTTGTAAACGGAACCCAACACTAATGTTGGTATAAGATTGTTCTAACAAAGGTTAAGGGATTTTGGAGTTCTGACCCAATGATTATAAACAACCAAGAACCAGAACTATAAGATTCAGATGCCACTCCCAATAACAAAATGTTGAAAAAGATAAGTCTATTGAACCAACACACTCAAGTATGAAAGTTCAGAATTAGTTCTCAAAGAACCAGAGAAAATAGCTCATACATTCATCATCTGTCGTCCTTCTTTCTAACCACCCTTTTTATATGCTAGCCCCCCTTAAACCCTAGCTAATAAGATGAGCTTATTAAGGAAATTCGTCCAATCTGCCAGCCACCCTTGTTATATGCTAATAAGATGGGCTTATTAAGGAAATTGGTCCAACCCACTAAATAATAATAATAACCCATGAAAATAACCCATTTAAATGCCCAAATATGGGCTCCCAAATCCAACTTCCTTCCCAAGGTCATGGTTCTTGAATTCCTCCATAGATGACACATTCGCAAGCCTTGGAGAAGCCTCCATCATCCTTAACTTGTACCGAGCAACTTCCAGATAGTAAATGTCGCACAACAAGTTGTTGAGAGCTTCCTTTATTTTCTTTGACCTTGCCCTTGTCATTGGTCCTCCAAGGTTTTGCAAAGCATCCACTCCCTTGTTGATTTGAGCTGGTACAATATGGCTTCCATCAGTTGTGATAGCTCATTCACACTTAATGATCTTTAAAATAGCTTGTTTGCCCATAAAAGGAACCATATTCATGACAACCAGCACATCTATACTCCCTTGGAAGAGTGAATGCCTTGAATTCCATTCAATAAGGAGGCTTTCAGGGTGACTAGCATTTCTTACAAGTATTTGCATTATAATTATTGAATAATGAGACTCTAGCTCTTTAATTCTTCCTTACATCACTCCTCCTTTTGTTATGATAGCTAATTCCCACTTAATGATCTTTAAAATAGCTTTTTTGCCCACACAAGGCATCATATTCATGAGAACCAGCACATCTATACTCCTTTGGTGGGGGGAATGCCTTAAGTATAACTCAACATTGAGTCTTTGATGATGACTAACATTTCTTTCAAGTAAGTATTTTCAGTGTAACTATTGAATAATCAGACCCTCTCTTCAATTCTTCCTCACAAGGCTCCACCTTTTGTTGTGATAGCTAATTTAGACTTAATGATCTTTAATATAGGTTGTTTGCCCACAAAAGGAAACATATTCATGAGAACCAGCACATCTATACTCGCTTGGAAGAGGGAATGCCTTGAATTTCATTGAACAAGGAGTCTTTCATAGTGACTAGCATTTCCTACAAGTATTTTCAGTATAATTGTTGAATAAGGAGACCTTCACTTCAATTCTTCCTTATATGGCTCCTCCTTTTGTTGTGATAGCTAATTCCCACTTAAGGATCTTTAAAATAGCTGCGTTGCCCACAAAAGGCTTCATATTCATGAGAACCAGCACTTCTATACTCCCGTGGAGGAGGGAATGCCTTGAATATCATTCAACATTGAGTCTTTGATGATGACTAGCTTTTCCTAAAAGTATTTTAGTGTAACTCTTCAATAATCAGACCCTCTCTTCAATTCATCCTCACAACGCTCCTCCTTTTGTTGTGATAGCTAGTTCACACTTAATGATCTTTAAAATAGCTTGTTTGCCCACAAAAGGTACCATATTCATGACAACCAGCACATCTATACTCCCTTGGAAGAGTGAATGCCTTGAATTTCATTCAACAAGGAGGCTTTCATGGTGACTAGTGTTTCTTACAAGTATTTGCACTATAATTATTGAATAATGAGACTCTAGCTTTTCAATTCTTCCTTACATGGCTCCTCCTTTTGTTGTGATAGCTAATTCCCACTTAATGATCTTTAAAATAGTTTCTTTGCCCACACAAGGCATCATATCCATGAGAACCAGCACATCTATACTCCCTCGGACTAGGGAATGCGTTAAATATAACTCAACATGGAGTCTGTGACGATGACTAGCATTTCTTTCAAGTATTTTCAGTGTAACTACTAAATAATCAGACCCTCTCTTCAATTCTTCCTCACAAGGCTCCACCTTTTGTTGTGATAGCTAATTTAGACTTAATGATCTTTAATATAGGTTGTTTGCCCACAAAAGGAAACATATTCATGAGAACCAGCACATCTATACTCGCTTGGAAGAGGGAATGCCTTCAATTTCATTGCACAAGGAGTCTTTCATGGTGACTAGCATTTCCTACAAGTATTTTCAGTATAATTGTTGAATAAGGAGACCTTCACTTCAATTCTTCCTTGCATGGCTCCTCCTTTTGTTGTGATAGCTAATTCCCACTTAAGGATCTTTAAAATAGCTGCTTTGCCCACAAAAGGCTTCATATTCATGAGAACCAGCACTTCTATACTCCCTTGGAGGAGGGAATGCCTTGAATATCATTCAACATTGAGTCTTTGATGATGACTAGCATTTCTTTCAAGTATTTTCAGTGTAACTATTCAATAATTAGACCCTCTCTTCAATTCTTCCTCACAAGGCTCCACCTTTTGTTGTGATAGCTAATTTAGACTTAATGATCTTTAATATAGGTTGTTTGCCCACAAAAGGAACCATATTCATGAGAACCAGCACATCAATACTCGCTTGGACCTTGAATTTCATTCTACAAGGAGTCTTTCATGGAGACTAGCATTTCCTACAAGCATTTTCAGTATAATTGTTGAATAATGAGATCCTCTCTTCAATTCTTCCTTACATGGCTCCTCCTTTTGTTGTGATAGCTAATTTTCACTTAATGATCTTTAAAATAGCTTCTTTGCCCACAAAAGGCTCCATATTCAAGAGAACCAGCACTTCTGTACTCCCTTGGAGGAGGGAATGCCTTGAATATCATTCAACATTGAGTCTTTGATGATGACTAGCATTTCTTGCAAGTATTTTCTGTGTAACTATTGAATAATCAGTCCATCTCTTCAATTCTTCCCCACAAGGCTCCTCCTTTTGTTGTGATAGCTAATTCACATTTAATGATCTTTAAAATAGCTTGTTTGCCCACAAAATGAACCATATTCTTGAGAACCAGCACATCTATACTCCCTTGGAAGAGGGAATGCCTTCAATTTCATTCAACAAGGAGTCTTTCAGGAGACTAGCATTTCTTACAAGTATTTGCATTATAATTATTGAATAATGAGTCCCTCTCTTCAATTCTTCGTTGCATGGCTCCTCCTTTTGTTGTGATAGCTAATTCCCACTTAATGATCTTTAAAATAGTTTCTTTCCCCACACAAGGCACCATATTCATGAGAACGAGGACATCTATACTCCCTTGGATTGGAGGAGGGAATGCTTTGAATATCTTTCAACAGTGAGTCCTTGATAATGACTAGCATTTCTTACAAATATTTTCATTGTAACTATTGAATAATCAGACCCCCTCTTTCATTCTTCCTCACAAGTCTCCTCCTTTTGTTGTGATAGCTAATTCACACTTAATGAACTTTGAAATAGCTTCTTTGCCCACAAAAGGCACCATATTCACGAGAACCATCACATCTGTACACCCTTGGACGAGGGAATGCCTTGAATATCATTCAACATTGAGCCTTTGATGGTGACTAGCATTTCTTGCAAGTATTTTCTGTGTAACTATTGAATAATCAGTCCGTCTCTTCAATTCTTCCCTACAAGGCTCCTCCTTTTATTGTGATAGCTAATTCACACTTAATTATCTTTAAAATAGTTTGTTTGCCCACAAAAGGAACCATATTCATGAGAACCAGCACATCTATACTCCCTTGGAAGTGGGAATGCCTTAAATTTCATTCAACAAGGTCTTTCATGGTGACTAGCGTTTCTTACAAGTATTTGCATTATAATTATCAAATATTGAGACCCTCACTTCAATTCTTCGTTACATGGCTCCTACTTTTGTCGTGATACCTAATTCCCACTTAATGATCTTTAAAATAGCTTCTTTCCCCACACAAGGCACCATATTCATGAAAACGAGACATCTATACTCCCTTGGAGGAGGGAATGCCTTTAATAGCATTCAACATTGAGTCTTTGGTGATGACTAGCATTTCTTTCAATTAATTTCAGTGTAACTGTTGAATAATCAGATCCTCTCTTCAATTCTTCCTCACAAGCCAGCTCCTTTTGTTGTGATAGCTAATTTACACTTAATGATCTTTAAAATTCCGGGTTTGCCCTCACAGCGAACCATATTCATGAGTGTCAGCACATCTATACTCCCTTGGAGGAGGGAATGCCTTGAATATCATTCAACATTGAGTCCTTGATGATGACTAGCATTTCTTACAAGTATTTTATTGTAACTATTCAATAATCAGACCCTCTCTTCAATTCTTCCTCACAAGGCTCCTGCTTTTGTTGTGATAGCTAATTCACACTTAATGATCTTTAAAATAACTTCTATGCCCACAAAAGGCACCATATTCATGAGAACCAGCACATCTATACTCCCTTGGAGGAAGGAATGCCTTGAATATCATTCAACATTGAGTCTTTGATGATGATTAGCATTTCTTACAAGAATTTTCACTGTAACTATTGAATAATGAGACCCTCTTTTCAATTCTTCCTCACAAGGCTCCTTTTTGTTGTGATAGCTAATTTCCACTTAATGATCTTTAAAATAGCTTGTTTGCCCACAACAGGAACCATATTCATGATAACCAGCCCATCTATACTCCCTTGGAAGAGGGAATGCCTTGAATTTAATTCAACAAGGGGTCTTTCATGGTGACTAGCATTTCTTACAAGTATTTTCATTATAATTATTGAATAATGAGACCGTCTCTTCAATTGTTTGTTACATGGCTTCTCCTTTTGTTGTGATAGCTAATTCTCACTTAATGATCTTTAAAATAGCCGGTTTGCCCACAAAAGGAACCATATTCATGAGAACCATTACATCTATAATGTCTTGGAAGCGGGAATGCCTTGAATTTCATTCAACAAGGAGTCTTTCATCGTGACTGGTGTTTCTTACAAGTATTTGCATTATAATTATCGAATAATGAGACCCACTCTTCAATTTTTCATTACATGGCTCCACCTTTTGTTGTGATAGCTAATTCCCACTTAATGATCTTTAAAATAGCTTCTTTCCCCACACAAGGCACCAGATTCATGAGAATGAGCAGATCTATACTCCATTGGAGGAGGGAATGCTTTGAATATCATTCAACATTGAGTCTTTGATGATGACTAGCATTTCTTACAATTACTTTCAGTGTAACTATTGAATAATCAGTTCCTCTCTTCAATTCTTCCTCACAAGCCTGCCTCTTTTGTTGGGATAGCTAATTCACACTTAATGATCTTTAAAATAGCTTGTTTGCCCTCAAAGGGAACCATATTCATGAGTACCAGCACATCTATACTCCCTTGGAGGAGGGAATTCCTTGAATATCATTCAACATTGAGTCATTGATGATGACTAGCATTTCTTACATGTATTTCAGTGTAACTATTGAATAATCAGAGCCTCTCTTCAATTCCACCTCAAAAGGCTCCACCTTTTGCTGTGATAGCTAATTCACACTTCATGATCTTTAAAATAGGTTGTTTGCCCATAAAAGGAACCATATTCATGAGAACCAGCACATCTATACTCCCATGGTGGAGGGAATGCCTTGAATATCATTCAACATTGTGTCCTTGAGGATGACTTGCATTTCTTACAAGTATTTTCAGTCTAACTATTGAATAATTAGAGCCTCCCTTCAATTCCTCCTCACAAGGCTCCACCTTTTGTTGTGATAGCTAATTCGCACTTCATGATCTTTAAAATAGCTTGTTTGCCCTCAAAGGGAACCATATTCATGAGAACTAGCTCATCTATACTCCCTTGGAGGAGGGAATGCCTTGAATAGAATTCAACACTGAGTCCTTGATGGTCATTAGCATTTCTTAGAAGTATTTTCAGTGTAACTATTGAATAATCAGACCCCTTCTTCAATTCTTCCTCACAAGGCTCCTCCTTTTGTTGTGATAGATAATTCACACTGAATGATCTTTAAAATAGCTTGTTTGCCCACAAAAAGAACCATATTCATGAGAACCAGCACATCTATACTCCCTTGGAGGGGGGAATGCCTTGAATATCATTCATCATTCAGTCTTTGACGGTGACTATCTTTTCTTACAAGTATTTTTAGTGTAACTATTGAATAATCAGACTCTCTCTTCAATTCTTCCTCACAAGGCTCCACCTATTTTTGTGATAGCTAATTCACACTTAATGATCTTTAAAATAGCTTGTTTGCCCACAAAAGGAACCATATTCATGAGAACCAGCACATCTATACTCCCTTAGAAGAGGGAATGCCTTGAATTTCGTACGACAAGGAGCCTTTCATGGTGACTAGCATTTCTTAAAAGTATTTTCAGTATAATTATTGAACAATGAGACCCTCTCTTCAATTCTTCCTTACATGGCTCCTCCTTTTGTTATGATAGATAATTCCCACTAAATGATCTTTAAAATAGCTTCTTTGCCCCCAAGAGACTCCATATTCATGAGAACCAGCACATCTATACTCCCTTGGAGGAGGGAATGCCTTAAATATTAGTCAACATTGGGTCTTTGATGATGACTAGCATTTCTCACAAGTATTTTCAGTGTAACTATTGAATAATCAGACTCTCTCTTTAATTCTTCCACACAAGGCTCCACCTTTTTTTGTGATAGCTAATTCATACTTAATTATCTTTAAAATAGGTTGTTTGCCCACAAAAGGAACCACATTCATGAGAACCAGCACATCTATACTCCCTTGCAAGAGGGAATGCCTTAAATTTCATTCAACAAGGACTCTTTCACGGTGACTGTTGTTTCTTGCAAGTATTTTCAGTATAATTGATGAACAATGAGTCCCTCTCTTCAATTTTACCTTACATGGCTCCACCTTTTGTTGTGATAGCTAATTCCCACTTAATGATCTTTAAAATAGCTTGTTTGCCCACAAAAAGAACCATATTCATGAGAACTAGCACATCTATACTCGCTTGGAAGAGGGAACGCCTTGAATTTCATTCAACAAGGAGTCTTTCATGGTGACTAGCATTTCTTACAAGTATTTTCGGTATAATTAGTGAACAATGAGTCCCTCTCTTCAATTTTACCTTACATGGCTCCACCTTTTGTTGTGAAAGCTAATTCCCACTTAATGATCTTTAAGATAGCCTCTTTTCCCCCAAAAGGCTCCATATTCATGAGAACCAGCACATCTATACACCCTTGGAGGAGGGAATGCCTTGAATATCATTCAACATTCAGTCTTTGATGATGACTAGCTTTTCCTACAAGTATTTTCAGTGCAACTACTCAATAATCAGCCTCTCTCTTCAATTCATCCTCACAAGGCTCCTCCTTTTGTTGTGATAGCTAATTCACACTTAATGATCTTTAAAATAGCTTTTTTGCCCACAAAAGGAACGATATTCATGAGAATCAGAACATCTATACTCCCTTGGAAGAGGAAATGCACTAAATTTCATTCAACAAGGAGCCTTTCATGGTGACTGTCGTTTCTTGCAAGTATTTGCTTTATAATTATTGAATAATGAGACCCTCTCTTCAATTCCTCCTTACATGGCTCCTCCTTTTGTTGTGATAGCTAATTCCCACTTAATTATCTTTAAAATAGATTCTTTGCCCACAAAAGGCACCATATTCATGAGAACCAGCACATCTATACTCGCTTGGAAGATGGAATGCCTTGAATTTCATTTAACAAGGAGTCTTTCATGGTGACTAGCATTTCTTACAAGTATTTTCGGTATAATTAATGAACAATGAGTCCCTCTCTTCAATTTTACCTTACATGGCTCCACCTTTTGTTGTGAAAGCTAATTCCCACTTAATGATCTTTAAAATAGCCTCTTTGCCCCCAAAAGGCTCCATATTCATGAGAACTAGCACATCTATACACCCTTGGAGGAGGGAATGCCTTGAATATCATTCAACATTCAGTCTTTGATGATGACTAGCTTTTCCTACAAGTATTTTCAGTGCAACTACTCAATAATCAGCCCCTCTCTTCAATTCATCCTCACAAGGCTCCTCCTTTTGTTGTGATAGCTAATTCACACTTAATGATCTTTAAAATAGCTTTTTTGCCCACAAAAGGAACGATATTCATGAGAATCAGAACATCTATACTCCCTTGGAAGAGGAAATGCACTAAATTTCATTCAACAAGGAGCCTTTCATGGTGACTGTCGTTTCTTGCATGTATTTGCTTTATAATTATTGAATAATGAGACCCTCTCTTCAATTCCTCCTTACATGGCTCCTCCTTTTGTTGTGATAGCTAATTCCCACTTAATTATCTTTAAAATAGATTCTTTGCCCACAAAAGGCACCATATTCATGAGAACCAGCACATCTATACTCGCTTGGAAGATGGAATGCCTTGAATTTCATTTAACAAGGAGTCTTTCATGGTGACTAGCATTTCTTACAAGTATTTTCGGTATAATTAATGAACAATGAGTCCCTCTCTTCAATTTTACCTTACATGGCTCCACCTTTTGTTGTGAAAGCTAATTCCCACTTAATGATCTTTAAAATAGCCTCTTTGCCCCCAAAAGGCTCCATATTCATGAGAACTAGCACATCTATACACCCTTGGAGGAGGGAATGCCTTGAATATCATTCAACATTCAGTCTTTGATGATGACTAGCTTTTCCTACAAGTATTTTCAGTGCAACTACTCAATAATCAGCCCCTCTCTTCAATTCATCCTCACAAGGCTCCTCCTTTTGTTGTGATAGCTAATTCACACTTAATGATCTTTAAAATAGCTTTTTTGCCCACAAAAGGAACGATATTCATGAGAATCAGAACATCTATACTCCCTTGGAAGAGGAAATGCACTAAATTTCATTCAACAAGGAGCCTTTCATGGTGACTGTCGTTTCTTGCAAGTATTTGCTTTATAATTATTGAATAATGAGACCCTCTCTTCAATTCCTCCTTACATGGCTCCTCCTTTTGTTGTGATAGCTAATTCCCACTTAATTATCTTTAAAATAGATTCTTTGCCCACAAAAGGCACCATATTCATGAGAACCAGCACATCTATACTCGCTTGGAAGATGGAATGCCTTGAATTTCATTTAACAAGGAGTCTTTCATGGTGACTAGCATTTCTTACAAGTATTTTCGGTATAATTAATGAACAATGAGTCCCTCTCTTCAATTTTACCTTACATGGCTCCACCTTTTGTTGTGAAAGCTAATTCCCACTTAATGATCTTTAAAATAGCCTCTTTGCCCCCAAAAGGCTCCATATTCATGAGAACTAGCACATCTATACACCCTTGGAGGAGGGAATGCCTTGAATATCATTCAACATTCAGTCTTTGATGATGACTAGCTTTTCCTACAAGTATTTTCAGTGCAACTACTCAATAATCAGCCCCTCTCTTCAATTCATCCTCACAAGGCTCCTCCTTTTGTTGTGATAGCTAATTCACACTTAATGATCTTTAAAATAGCTTTTTTGCCCACAAAAGGAACGATATTCATGAGAATCAGAACATCTATACTCCCTTGGAAGAGGAAATGCACTAAATTTCATTCAACAAGGAGCCTTTCATGGTGACTGTCGTTTCTTGCATGTATTTGCTTTATAATTATTGAATAATGAGACCCTCTCTTCAATTCCTCCTTACATGGCTCCTCCTTTTGTTGTGATAGCTAATTCCCACTTAATTATCTTTAAAATAGATTCTTTGCCCACAAAAGGCACCATATTCATGAGAACCAGCACATCTATACTCGCTTGGAAGATGGAATGCCTTGAATTTCATTTAACAAGGAGTCTTTCATGGTGACTAGCATTTCTTACAAGTATTTTCGGTATAATTAATGAACAATGAGTCCCTCTCTTCAATTTTACCTTACATGGCTCCACCTTTTGTTGTGAAAGCTAATTCCCACTTAATGATCTTTAAAATAGCCTCTTTGCCCCCAAAAGGCTCCATATTCATGAGAACTAGCACATCTATACACCCTTGGAGGAGGGAATGCCTTGAATATCATTCAACATTCAGTCTTTGATGATGACTAGCTTTTCCTACAAGTATTTTCAGTGCAACTACTCAATAATCAGCCCCTCTCTTCAATTCATCCTCACAAGGCTCCTCCTTTTGTTGTGATAGCTAATTCACACTTAATGATCTTTAAAATAGCTTTTTTGCCCACAAAAGGAACGATATTCATGAGAATCAGAACATCTATACTCCCTTGGAAGAGGAAATGCACTAAATTTCATTCAACAAGGAGCCTTTCATGGTGACTGTCGTTTCTTGCAAGTATTTGCTTTATAATTATTGAATAATGAGACCCTCTCTTCAATTCCTCCTTACATGGCTCCTCCTTTTGTTGTGATAGCTAATTCCCACTTAATTATCTTTAAAATAGATTCTTTGCCCACAAAAGGCACCATATTCATGAGAACCAGCACATCTATACTCGCTTGGAAGATGGAATGCCTTGAATTTCATTTAACAAGGAGTCTTTCATGGTGACTAGCATTTCTTACAAGTATTTTCGGTATAATTAATGAACAATGAGTCCCTCTCTTCAATTTTACCTTACATGGCTCCACCTTTTGTTGTGAAAGCTAATTCCCACTTAATGATCTTTAAAATAGCCTCTTTGCCCCCAAAAGGCTCCATATTCATGAGAACTAGCACATCTATACACCCTTGGAGGAGGGAATGCCTTGAATATCATTCAACATTCAGTCTTTGATGATGACTAGCTTTTCCTACAAGTATTTTCAGTGCAACTACTCAATAATCAGCCCCTCTCTTCAATTCATCCTCACAAGGCTCCTCCTTTTGTTGTGATAGCTAATTCACACTTAATGATCTTTAAAATAGCTTTTTTGCCCACAAAAGGAACGATATTCATGAGAATCAGAACATCTATACTCCCTTGGAAGAGGAAATGCACTAAATTTCATTCAACAAGGAGCCTTTCATGGTGACTGTCGTTTCTTGCATGTATTTGCTTTATAATTATTGAATAATGAGACCCTCTCTTCAATTCCTCCTTACATGGCTCCTCCTTTTGTTGTGATAGCTAATTCCCACTTAATTATCTTTAAAATAGATTCTTTGCCCACAAAAGGCACCATATTCATGAGAACCAGCACATCTATACTCGCTTGGAAGATGGAATGCCTTGAATTTCATTTAACAAGGAGTCTTTCATGGTGACTAGCATTTCTTACAAGTATTTTCGGTATAATTAATGAACAATGAGTCCCTCTCTTCAATTTTACCTTACATGGCTCCACCTTTTGTTGTGAAAGCTAATTCCCACTTAATGATCTTTAAAATAGCCTCTTTGCCCCCAAAAGGCTCCATATTCATGAGAACTAGCACATCTATACACCCTTGGAGGAGAGAATGCCTTGAATATCATTCAACATTCAGTCTTTGATGATGACTAGCTTTTCCTACAAGTATTTTCAGTGCAACTACTCAATAATCAGCCCCTCTCTTCAATTCATCCTCACAAGGCTCCTCCTTTTGTTGTGATAGCTAATTCACACTTAATGATCTTTAAAATAGCTTTTTTGCCCACAAAAGGAACGATATTCATGAGAATCAGAACATCTATACTCCCTTGGAAGAGGAAATGCACTAAATTTCATTCAACAAGGAGCCTTTCATGGTGACTGTCGTTTCTTGCAAGTATTTGCTTTATAATTATTGAATAATGAGACCCTCTCTTCAATTCCTCCTTACATGGCTCCTCCTTTTGTTGTGATAGCTAATTCCCACTTAATTATCTTTAAAATAGATTCTTTGCCCATAAAAGGCACCATATTCATGAGAACCAGCACATCTATACTCGCTTGGAAGATGGAATGCCTTGAATTTCATTTAACAAGGAGTCTTTCATGGTGACTAGCATTTCTTACAAGTATTTTCGGTATAATTAATGAACAATGAGTCCCTCTCTTCAATTTTACCTTACATGGCTCCACCTTTTGTTGTGAAAGCTAATTCCCACTTAATGATCTTTAAAATAGCCTCTTTGCCCCAAAAGGCTCCATATTCATGAGAACTAGCACATCTATACACCCTTGGAGGAGGGAATGCCTTGAATATCATTCAACATTCAGTCTTTGATGATGACTAGCTTTTCCTACAAGTATTTTCAGTGCAACTACTCAATAATCAGCCCCTCTCTTCAATTCATCCTCACAAGGCTCCTCCTTTTGTTGTGATAGCTAATTCACACTTAATGATCTTTAAAATAGCTTTTTTGCCCACAAAAGGAACGATATTCATGAGAATCAGAACATCTATACTCCCTTGGAAGAGGAAATGCACTAAATTTCATTCAACAAGGAGCCTTTCATGGTGACTGTCGTTTCTTGCATGTATTTGCTTTATAATTATTGAATAATGAGACCCTCTCTTCAATTCCTCCTTACATGGCTCCTCCTTTTGTTGTGATAGCTAATTCCCACTTAATTATCTTTAAAATAGATTCTTTGCCCACAAAAGGCACCATATTCATGAGAACCAGCACATCTATACTCTCTTGGTGGAGCGAATGCCTTGAATATCATTCAAGATTCAGTCTTTGATGATGACTAGCTTTTCTTACATGTATTTTCAGTGTAACTATTGAATAATCAGACCGTC
Organism: Bruguiera gymnorhiza; assembly: GCA_020883675.1. Lineage (NCBI taxonomy): Eukaryota > Viridiplantae > Streptophyta > Magnoliopsida > Malpighiales > Rhizophoraceae > Bruguiera > Bruguiera gymnorhiza. Next base: position 266,391 of record JAIRCJ010000136.1, on the reverse strand, counting down.
TCTTCAATTCTTCCTCAGAAGGATCCACCTTTTATTGTGATAGCTAATTGACACTTAATGATCTTTAAAATAGGTTGTTTGCCCAAAAAGTAACCATATTCATGGGAACCAGCACATCTATACTCCCTCGGAAAAGGGAATGCCTTAAATTTCATTCAACAAGGAGTCTTTCCTGGTGACTAGCGTTTCTTACAAGTATTTGGTTTATAATTATTGAATAATGAGACGCTCTCTTCAATTCTTCCTTACATGGCACCTCCTCCTATTGTGATAGCTAATTCCCTCGTAATGATCTTTAAAATAGCTTCTTTGCCCACATGAGGCACCATATTCATGAGAACCAGCACATCTATACCCCCTTGGAGGAGGGAATGCCTTGAATATCATTCATCATTGAGTCTTTGATGATGACTAGCATTTCTTACAAGTATTTTCAGTGTAACTATTGAATAATCAGACCCACTCTTCAATTCTTCCTCACAAGGTTCCACCTTTTTCTGTGATAACTAATTCACACTTAATGATCTTTAAAATAGTTTGTTTGCCCACAAAAGGAACCATATTCATGAGAACCAGCACATCTATACTCCCTTGGAAGAGGGAATGCCTTGAATTTCATTCAACAAGGAGTCTTTCATGGTGACTAGCATTTCTTACAAGTATTTTCAGTATAATTATTGAACAATGAGTCCCTCTCTTCAATTCTTCCTTACATGGCTCCACCTTTTGTTGCGATAGCTAATTCCCACTTAATGATCTTTAAAATAGCCTCTTTGCCCCCAAAAGGCTCCATATTCATGGGAACCAGCACATCTATACTCCCTTGGAGGAGGGAATGCCATGAATATCATTCAACATTCAGTGTTTGATGATGACTAGCTTTTCTTACAAGTATTTTCAGTGTAACTATTGAATAATCAGACCCTCTCTTCAATTCATCCTCACAAGGCTCCTCCTTTTGTTGTGATAGCTAATTCACACTTAAGAATCCTTAAAATAGCTTGTTTGCCCACAAAAGGAACCATATTCATGAGAACCAGCACAGCTATACTCCCTTGGAAGGGGGAATGCCTTGAATTTCTTTCAACAAGGAGTCTTTCATGGTGACTAGCATTTCTTACAAGTATTTTCAGTATAATTATTGAACAATGAGTGATGAGAACCGTAGACATGAAGGGTGGAAGGCTTCAAAGGATGCAAAAAGTCCATTACACATTTCAGAAGGCCCAATAACACGAGTTAGAGATTCAATTGATGCAAGAGGTCCATTGCACATTCTAGAAGGCCCAATAACACGAGCTAGGGCTTCAATGGATGCAAGAGGTCCATTGCATATTCCAGAAGGCCCAATAACACGAGCTAGGGCCAGAAAGATTAAAGAAGCACTAAATGGGCTGATTCAGGATGCTCAGGCCAACCTAACTTCAAATGGTGCGAATTTAAACTTGGAAGAGAGTCCAGGCCTTATTAATATCATTAGAGTAATTAAAGTGTTAGGACTAATAATAGTAGTCACTCCAAATTAGGAGTTTATTTTCCATATAAGAATTTATACCTAGATAGGAATTCCGCCTAAATAAGGAATTGTCCTAACTAGGAATTAATGCCTCTTTAGGATTACTATCTTAGCCTATAAATAGGCACCCCTTGTAAGCTTTGGAAATCAGACAACTTTGAGTGAAATAAACAGCAAGGGTTTTTCTCCCTCGGTTCTTTTAAGAACTAAAGAACTTATCAAGAGGTACTTCTTCTTGTGGCGTTCAAATCGACTTATCACTCCCAATTCCTTCCTCTTCTGGAGTGTGGCGTCCATATCCATCTTGAATACCCTAGGTTCGTGTTCCTTCGAATTTTGGGTCTAGGGTTTGTGTTATTAAACCCTGATTTAGCTTTCCTGGTTGTTCTTTGATTCATTGTGTGCGTTGGGTCCCTAAGCCACGTCTTTTTGGGGTTTTCCGCATCAGTTGGTATCAGAGCCTGGCTCTAAATCAGTTGGCTCTAAATCAGAAAAAAAAATAAAAAAATAATATGTCTTCGAAAGACAAAGGTGCTGCTCAGGAGGGAGCTGTTGACATGTCCTTCATGATCAAAGCTATGCAACAACAATTTGAGCATATGAATATCAGATTTGATGATATGAGAGAGAGGATGGAGGAGCAAGCTAATACAATAGCAGAGTTGCAAAGGAGGCACGAAAAATATGAGGCTTCTAAAGCAAGAAGGCAATTGAGACGTGCCTATGACCACAAAGATGATGATTCTGTGCCATCATCAGAGGGTGAAAGTGATGGAGAGAAGTATCCGGCTAATGGAGTAGCTCTCATCACGAGGCAAGCATTGAATGTGCAAGTGAAAGAAGAAAATGAGGGGCAACGAGGTAACATCTTTCAGACGAGATGTCTCATCAAAGATAAGGTATGTAGTATGATTATTGATGGTGGAAGTTGCACTAATCTTGCTAGCACAACTATGGTTGAGAAGCTGAATTTACCTACTATGAAGCATCCTAAACCATATAAGCTTCAATGGATGAATGAGAGTGGTGAAGTTAAAGTAGATAAGCAAGTGCACGTGTCATTTTCTATTGGAAGGTACTGTGATGAAGTTTTATGTGATGTTGTACCTATGCAAGCAGGCCATATTCTATTAGGAAGGCCATGGCAGTTTGACAGGCGAGTTATGCATTATGGATTCAAGAACCGATATTCCTTTGTAATGAATGAAAAACCTGTCACTCTTGTACCATTATCACCTCAACAAGCTTATGAGGATCAATTAAGGATTAAAAATGAGAGTGAACAGAAAAGAGAGATTGAAAAAAGAGAAAAGAGAGGAGAAAACGTGAGAACACAGGAGAAGGAGAAGAAAACAGAAAGTTTCTATGCAAAAGAGAGTGATGCCAAAAGAGCATTCTGTGCCAAACAACCTATGATCATACAATACAAAGAGGCTTATTTTAACACTAATAAGTTTGACCAATCTTTGCCTAGTGTAGTTGTTCTATTGCAGGAATTTGAAGATGAATTCCATGACGATGTCCCAAGTGGATTGCCACCTAAGAGAAGAATTGAGCAACAAATTGTTTTCATCCTTGGTGCATCCATCCCAAACTAGCCAACATATAAGAGTAATCTTGAGGAGACAAAGGAGCATAAAAAACAGGTTGAAGAACTTATTTTCAAAGGAAATGTGAGGGAAAGCATGAGTCATTGTGTAGTTCCTATCCTACTTCTACGAGGAAAGTTGAACAGAAGGCATGCCAAGTGGATCAAATTCATTCAGACCTTTCCCTACGTCATCAAGTATAAACAAGGTGATGATTCAAGGACGAATCTTTTTGAGGAAAGGGGGAATGATGAGAATCGTAGACATGAAGGGTGGAAGGCTTCAAAGGATGCAAAAAGTCCATTACACATTTCAGAAGGCCCAATAACACGAGTTAGAGATTCAATTGATGCAAGAGGTCCATTGCACATTCTAAAAGGCCCAATAACACGAGCTAGGGCTTCAATGGATGCAAGAGGTCCATTGCATATTCCAGAAGGCCCAATAACACGAGCTAGGGCCAGAAAGATTAAAGAAGCACTAAATGGGCTGATTCAGGATGCTCAGGCCAACCCAACTTCAAATGGTGCGAATTTAAACTTGGAAGAGAGTCCAGGCCTTATTAATATCATTAGAGTAATTAAAGTGTTAGGACTAATAATAGTAGTAACTCCAAATTAGGAGTTTCTTTTCCATATAAGAATTTGTACCTAGATAGGAATTCCGCCTAAATAAGGAATTGTCCTAACTAGGAATTTATGCCTCTTTAGGATTGCTATCTTAGCCTATAAATAGGCACCCCCTTGTAAGCTTTGGAGATCAGACAATCAAGAAATCAAACAACTTTCAGTGAAATAGAAAGCAAGGGTGTCTCCTTTGGTTCTTTTGAGAACTAAAGAACTTATCAAGAGGTTTTCTTCTTGTGGCGTTCAAACCGACTTATCACTCCCAATTCCTTCCTCTTCTGGAGTGTGGCGTCCATATCCATCTTGAATACCCTAGGTTCGTGTTCCTTCGAATTTTGGGTCTAGGGTTTGTGTTATTAAACCCTGATTTAGCTTTCCTGGTTGTTCTTTGATTCATTGTGTGTGTTGGGTCCCTAAGCCACGTCTTTTTGGGGTTTTCCGCATCAATGAGTCCCTCTCTTCAATTCTTCCTTACATGGCTCCACCTTTTGTTGCGATAGCTAATTCCCACTTAATGATCTTTAAAATAGCCTCTTTGCCCCCAAAAGGCTCCATATTCATGGGAACCAGCACATCTATACTCCCTTGGAGGAGGGAATGCCATGAATATCATTCAACATTCAGTGTTTGATGATGACTAGCTTTTCTTACAAGTATTTTCAGTGTAACTATTGAATAATCAGACCCTCTCTTCAATTCATCCTCACAAGGCTCCTCCTTTTGTTGTGATAGCTAATTCACACTTAAGAATCCTTAAAATAGCTTGTTTGCCCACAAAAGGAACCATATTCATGAGAACCAGCACAGCTATACTCCCTTGGAAGGGGGAATGCCTTGAATTTCTTTCAACAAGGAGTCTTTCATGGTGACTAGCATTCCTCTCAAGTATTTCCACTATAATTATTGAATAATGAGACCCTCTATTCAATTCTTCCTTACATGGCTCCTCCTTTTGTTGTGGTAGCTAATTCCCACTTAATGATCTTTAAAATAGCTTCTTTGCCCACACAAGGCACTATATTCATGAGAACCAGCACATCTTTACTCCCTTGCAAGAGGGAATGCCTTGAATTTCATTCAACAAGGAGTCCTTCATGATGACTAGCATTTCATACAAGTATTTTCGGCATAATTATTGAATAATGAGACACTCTCTTCAATTCGCCCTTACAAGGTTCCTCCTTTTGTTGTGATAGCTAAATCACACTTAATGATTATTAAAATAGCTTCTTTGCCCTCAAAGGGAACCCTATTCATGGGTGCACATCTATACTCGCTTGGAGGAGGGAATGCCTTGAATATCATTCAACATTGAGTCTTTGATAATGACTAGCATTTCTTACAAGTATTTTCAGTGTAACTATTGAATAATTAGAGGCTCTCTTCAATTCTTCCTCACAAGGCTCCACCTTTTGTTTTGATAGCTAATTCACGCTTAATAATCTTTAAAATAGGTTGTTTGCCCACAAAAGGAACCATATTCATGAGAACCAACACATCTATACTCCCTTGGAAGAGGGAATGCCTTGAATTTCATTCAACAAGGAGTCCTTCATCGTGACTAGCATTTCTTACAAGTATTTGCCTTATAATTATTTAATAATGAGACCCTCTCTTCAATTCTTCCTTACATGGCTCCTCTTCTTGTTGTGATAGCTAATTCCCTCGTAATGATCTTTAAAATAGCTTCTTTGCCCACACAAGGCACCATATTCATGTGAACCAGCACATCTATACACCCTTGGAGGATGGAATGCCCTGAATATCATTCAACATTGAGTCTTTGATGATGACTAGCATTTCTTACAAGTATTTTTAGTGTAACTATTGAATAATCAGACCCACTCTTCAATTCTTCCTCACAAGGCTCCACCTTTTTTTTGTGATCGCTAATTCACACTTAATGATCTTTAAAATAGCCTCTTAGCCCCCAAAAGGCTCCATATTCGTGAGAACCAGCACATCTATTGTCCCTTGGAGGAGGGAATGCTTTGAATATCATTCAACATTCAGTCTTTGATGATGACTAGCTTTTCTTACAAGTATTTTCAGTGTAACTATTGAATAATCAGACCCTCTCTTCAATTCATCCTCACAAGGCTCCTCCTTTTGTTGTGATAGCTAATTCACACTTAATGATCTTTAAAATAGTTTGTTTGCCCACAAATGGAACCATATTCATGTTAACCCGCACATCTATACTCCGTTGGATGTGGGAATGCCTTGAATTTCATTCAACAAGGAGTTTTTCATGATGACTAGCATTTCGTACAAGTATTTTCGACATAATTATTGAATAATGAGACGCTCTCTTCAATTCGTCCTTACAACTTTCCTCCTTTTGTTCTGATAGCTAATTCACACTTACTGATCTTTAAAATAGCTTGTTTGCCCGCAGAAGGAACCACATTCTTGAGAACGAGCACATCTATACTCCCTTGGAAGAGGGAATGCCTTGAATTTCATTCAACAAGGAGTCTTTTGTGGTGACTAGCGTTTTCATACAAGTATTTACAGTATAATTATTCAATAATGAGACCCTATCTTCAATTCTTCCTTACGCAGCTCCTCCTTTTGTTGTGATAGTTAATTCCTAAGTAATGATCTTTAAAATAGTTTCTTTACCCCCACAAGGCACCATATTCATGAAAACTGGCACATCTGCACTCCCTTTGGAGGAGGGAATGCCTTGAATATCATTCAACATTCAGTCTTTGGTGAGGACTAGCATTTTTTACAAGTATTTTCAATGTAACTATTGAATAATTTGTCCCTCTCTTCAATTCCTCCTTACATGGCTCCTCCTTTTGTTGTGATAGCTAATTCCCACTTAATTATCTTTAAAATAGATTCTTTGCCCATAGATGGCACCATATTCATGAGAACCAGCACATCTATACTCCCTTGGTGGAGCGAATGCCTTGAATATCATTCAACATTCAGTCTTTGATGATGACGAGATTTTCTTACATGTATTTTCAGTGTAACTATTGAATAATCAGACCATCTCTTCAATTCTTCCTCAGAAGGCTCCACCTTTTATTGTGATAGCTAATTGACACTTAATGATCTTTAAAATAGGTTGTTTGCCCATAAAAGGAACCATATTCATGAGAATCAGAACATCTATACTCCCTTGGATGAGGGAATGCCTTGAATTTCATTCAACAAGGAGTCTTTGATGGGGCCTGTCGTTTCTTGCAATTATTTGCTTTATAATTATTGAATAATGAGACCCTCTCTGCAATTCCTCCTGACATGGCTCCTCATTTTGTTGTGATAGCTAACTTCCACTTAATGATCTTGAAAATAGCTTCTTTGCCTACAAAAGGCACCATATTCCTGAGAACCAACACATCTATACTCCCTTGGAGGAGGGAATGCCTTGAATATCATTCAACATTCAGTCTTTGATGATGACTACCTTTTCTTACAAGTATTTTCAGTGGAACTATTGAATAATCAGACCCTCTCTTCAATTCATCCTCACAAGGCTCCTCCTTTTGTTGTGATAGCTAATTCACATTTAATGATCTTTAAAATAGCTTGTTTGCCCACAAAAGGAACCATATTCATGAGAACTAGCACATCTATACTCCCTTGGAAGAGGGAATGCCTTGAATTTCATTTAACAAGGAGTCTTTCATGGTGACTAGCGTTTCTTACAAGTATTTGCATTATAATAATTGAATAAGGAGACCCTCTCTTCTATTCTTCCTTACATGGCTCCTCCATTTGTTGTGATAGCTAATTCCCACTTAATGATCTTTAAAATAGCTTCTTTGCCCACATAAGGCACCATATTCATAAGAACCAGCACATCTATACTCCCTTCGAAGAAGGAATGCCTTGAATTTCATTCAACAAGGAGTCTTTCATGATGACTAGCATTTCATACAAGTATTTTTGGCATAATTATTGAATAATGAGACCTTCTCTTCAATTCGTCCTTACATGGCTCCTCCTCTTGTTGTGATAGCTAATTCCCTCGTAATGATCTTTAAAATATCTTATTTGCCTACACAAGGCACCATATTCATGAGAACCAACACATCTATACTCCCTTGGAGGAGGGAATCCCTTGAATATCATTCAACATTGAGTCTTTGATGATGACTAGCATTTCTTACAAGTATTTAACTATTGGATAATCAGACTGACTCTTCAATTCTTACTCAATCTAATCCCTTGATCTTGTAAAGAGATTGTATGCCCGCAACTGGAACTATATTCATGGCAGCAAGCACACCTCTACTCCCTTGGAACTTGGAATCCCTTATATTTCATTAGACAAGATGTCTTTCATGATGATTACCATTCCATACAAGTATTTTTTGCTTAATTAATGACTAATAAGACTATTTCATGATTTCTTCCCCACAAGAGCCCAAATTTGGTTGCAATTACTCATTCTCTCTTATTGATCTTGCAAAGAAATTGTATGCCCACAACAGGAACTATATTCGTGGCAGCAAGCACACGTCTAATCCCTTGGAACTTGGAATCCCTAGTATTTCATTAGACAAGATGTCTTTGATGATGATTACCATTTCATACAACTATTTTCTGCCTAATTAGTGACTAATAAGACTATTTCAAGGTTTCTTCCTCACAAGAGCCCAAATTTGGTTGTAATTACTCATTCTAACTTATTGATCTTGAAAAGAGATTGTATGCCCACAACAGGAACTATATTCATGGCAGTAAGCACGCCTCTTCTCCCTTAGAACATGGAAACCCTTCTATTTCATTAGACAAGATGTCTTTGATGATGATTACCATTTCATACTAGTATGTTTTACTTAATTAATGACTAATAAGACTATTTCATGATTTCATCCCCACAAGAGCCCAAATTCGGTTGTAATTATTCATTTTAACTTATTGATCTTGTAAAGAGATTGTATGCCCATAACAGGAACTATATTCATGGCAGCAAGCACGCCTCTACTCCCTTGGAACTTGGAATCCCTTGTATTTCACTAGACAAGATGATGATTACCATTTCATACAAGTATTTTTTTTTCTTAATTAATTACTAATAAGACTATTTCATGATTTCTTCCCCACAAGAGCCCAATTTTGGTTGCAATTACTCATTCTATCTTATTGATCTTGTAAAGAGATTGTATGCCCACAACAAGAACTATATTCGTCGCAGCAAGCACGCCTCTAATCCCTGGGAACTTGGAATCCTTAGTATTTCATTAGACAAGTTGTCTTTGATGATGATTACCATTTCATACAAGTATTTTCTACATAATTAATGACTAATAAAACTATTTCAAGATTTCTTCCCCACAAGAGCCCAAATTTGGTTGTAATTACTCATTCTAACTGATTGATCTTGAAAAGAGATTGCATGCCCACAACAGCAACCATATTCATGGCAGCAAGCACGCCTCTACTCCCTCGGAACTTGGAATCCCTTGTATTTCATTAGACAAGATCTCTTTGATGATGATTACCATTTCATACACGTGTTTTCATTTTAATTAATGACCAATAAGACTGTTTAATGATTTCTTCCTCAGAAGACTATGAAATTGGTTATAATTACTCATTCTAACTTATTGATCTTGTAAAGAGATTGTATGCCCACAACTGGAACTATATTTACGGCGGCAAGGACACCTCTACACCCTTGGAACTTCGAATCCCTTGTATTTCATTAGACATGATGTCTTTGATGATGAATACCATTTCATATAAGTATTTTCAGCTTAATTAATGACGAACAAGACTGTTTCATGATTTCTTCCTCACAAGAGCCCAAATTTGGTTGTAATTACTCATTCTAACTTATTGATCTTGTAAAGAGATTGTATGCCCACAACAGAAACTACATTCATGGCAGCAACCACACCTCTACTCCCTTGGAACATGGAATCCCTTGTATTTCATTAGACAAGATGCCTTTGATGATGAATACGATTTCATCAAAGTTTTTTCTACTTAATTCATGACCAATAAGACTGTTTAATGATTTCTTCATCAGAAGAGTATGAAATTGGTTATAATTACTCATTCTAACTTATTGATCTTGTAAAGAGGTTGTATGCCCACAACTGGAACTATAATTATGGCGGCAAGCACGCCTCTACTCCCTTGAAACTCTGAATCGCTTGTATATCATTAGACAAGATGTCTTTGAGGACGAGTACCATTTCATACAAGTATTTTCTGCTTAATTAATGACTAATAAGACTGTTTCATCATTTCTTCCCCACAAGAGCCCAAATTGGATTGTAATTACTCATTCTATCTTATTGATCTTGTAAAGAGATTGTATGCCCACAACAGGAACTATATTCATGGCAGCAACCACGCCTCTACTCCCTTGGAAGTTGAAATCCCTTGTATTTCATTAGAAAAGATGCCTTTGATTATGAATGCCATTTCATCATAGTATTTTCTACTTAATTCATGAAATGGTAATCATGAAAAGGGATTCCAAGTTCCAAGGGAGCAGAGGCATGCTTGCTGCCATGAATATTGTTCCTGTTGTGGGCATACAATCTCTTTACAAGATCAAAGGCATCTTCTCTAATGAAATACAAGGGATTCCAAGTTCCAAGGGAGCAGAGGCATGCTTGCTGCCATGAATATTGTTCCTGTTGTCGGCATACAATCTCTTTAGATGATCAACAAGTTAGAATGAGTAATTACAACCAAATTTCAGCTCTTGTGAGGGAGAGATCATGAAACAGTCTTATTATTCATTAATTAAGCAGAAAATACTTGTATGAAATGGTATTCATCATCAAAGACACCTTGTCTAATGAAATACAAGGGGTTCCAAGTTCCAAGGGAGTAGAGGCGTGCTTCCCGCCATGAATATAGTTCCAGTTGTGGGCAGACAATATGTTTACAAGATCAATAAGTTAGAATGAGTAATTATAACCAATTTTGTACTCCTGTGATGAAGAAATCATTAATCAGTCTTATTGGTCATGAATTAAGTAGAAACTACTATGATGAAATGATATTCATCATCAAAGGCATCTTCTCTAATGAAATACAAGGGATTCCAAGTTCCAAGGGAGTAGAGGCATGGTTGCTGCCATGAATATAGTTCCTGTTGTGGGCATACAATCTCTTTACAAGTTCAATAAGTTAGAATGAGTAATTACAACCAAATTTGGGCTCTTGTGAGGAAGAAATCATTAAACAGTCTTATTAGTCATTAATTAAGCAAAAAATACATGTATGAAATGGTAATCATCATCAAAGACATCTTGTCTAGTGAAATACAAGGGATCCCAAGTTCCAAGGGAGTAGAGGCGTACTTGCTGCCGTGAATATAGTTCCTGTTGCGGGCACACAATATCTTTACAAGATCAATGATGAGAACCGTGGAGATGATGGATTGATGCCTTCAACCCATCATCTCCATGGTTCTCATCAACTCTTTAATGATTTCTTCCTCACAAGAGCCCAATTTTGGTTGTAATTACTCATTCTAACTTACTGATCTTCTAAAGAGATTCTATGCCCACAACAGGAACTATATTCATGGCAGCAAGCACCCCTTTACTCCTTTGGATCTTGGAAACCCTTGTATTTCATTAGACAAGATGTCTTTGATGATGATTACCATTTGATACAAGTATTTTCTGCTTCATTCAAGACTAATAAGACTGTTTCATGATTTCTTCCTCATCAGAGCCCAAATTTGGTTGTAATTACTCGATCGAACTTATTGATCGTGAAAAGAGATTGTATGCCTACATCATGAACTATATTCATGGCAGCAACCACGCCTCTACTCCCTTGGAACTTGGAATCCCTTGTATTTCATTAGAGAAGATGTCTTTGGTGATGATTACCATTTCATACAAGTATTTTCTGCTTAAGTAATAACTAATAAGACTATTTCAAGATTTCTTCCACACAAGAGCCCAAATTTGGTTGTAATTACTTATTCTAACTTATTGATCCTCTAAACAGATTGTATGCCCACAACAGGAACAATATTTATGGCAGCAAGCACGCCTCTACTCACTTGGAACTTGGAATCCCTTGTATTTCATTAGACAAGATGTCTTTGATGATGATTACCATTTCATTCTGGTATTTTCTACTTAATTAATGACTAATAAGACTGTTTCGTGGGATCTTCCCCACAAGATTGCAAATTTGGTTGAAATTATTCATTCTAACTAATTGAACTTGTAAACAGAATGTTTGCCCAAAACAGGAACTATATTCCTGGCTGCAAGCACGCCTCTACTCCCTTGGAACTTGGAATCCCTTATATTTCTTTCGACAAGATGTCTTTGATGATGATTCATATTTCATACAAGTATTTTCTGCTTAATTAATGAGTAATAAGATTGTTTCGTGGGTTCTTCGCCACAATATTCCAAATTTGGTTGAAATTACTCATTCTAACTTATTGATCTAGTAAATACATTGTATGCCCGCTCGCCTCTACTCCCTTGAAACATGGAATCCCCTGTATTTCATTAGGAAAGATGTCTTTGATGATGATTAGCATTTAATACAAGTATTTTCTACTTAATTAATGCTTAATAAGACAGTTTTGTCGGTTCTTCCTGACAAGATTCTAAATTTGGTTGAAGTTACTCATCCCAACTTATTGATCCTGTAAATAGATTGTATGCAGACAACAGGAACTATATTCCCGGCAGCAACCACGCCTCTACTCCCTTGGAACTTGGAATCCCTTGTATTTCATTAGACACGATGTTTTCGATGATGATTACCATTTCATGCAAGTATTTTCTGCTTAATTAATGTCTAATATGACTGTTTCATGGGTTATTCCTCACAAGATTCCAAATTTGGTTGTAATTACTCATCCTAACTTATTGATCATGTAAATAGATTGTGTGCAAACAACAGGAACTATATTCCTGGCAGCAAGCACGCCTCTACTCCCTTGAAACTTGGAATCCCTTGTATTTCATTAGACAAGATGCCTTTGATGATGATTACCATTTTATACAAGTATTTCCTGCTTAATTAATGAATAATAAGACTGTTTCGTGGGTTCTTCCCCACAAGATTCCAAATTTGGTTGAAATTACTCATTCTAGCTTGTAAATCGAATGTTTGCCCATAGCAGGAACCATATCCATGGCAGCAAGCGTGCCTCTACTCCCTTGGAACTTCGAATCCCTTGTATTTCATTAGACAACATCTCTTTGATGATGATTACCATTTTATACAAGTATTTTCCACTTAATTCATGACTAATAAGACTGTTTCATGGGTTATTCCCCACAAGATTCCAAATTTGGTTGTAATTACTCATCCTAACTTATTGATCCTGCAAATAGATTGTATGCAGACAACAGGAACTATAATCCCGGCAGCAACCATGCCTCAATTCCCTTGGAACTTGGAATCCCTTGTATTTCATTAGACCAGATGTCTTTGACGGAGATTACCACTTTATACAAGTATTTTCTACTTAATTAATGACTAATAAGACTATTTCATGGGTTATACCCCACAAGATTCCAAATTTGGTTGTAATTACTCATCCTAACTTATTGATCCTGCAAATAGATTGTATGCAGACAATAGGAACTATATTCCCAGCAGCAACCATGCCTCTACTCCCTTGGAACTTGGAATCCCTTGTATTTCATTAGACACGATGTCTTTGATGATGATTACCATTTTATACAAGTATTTTCTGCTTAGTAAATGACTAATAAGACTGTTTCATGGGTTATTCCTCACATGATTTCAAATTTGGTTGTAATTACTCATTCTAATTTATTGATGCTGTAAAGAGATTGTATGCCCACAACAGGAACTATATTCCTGGCACCAAGTACGCCTTTAGTTGCTTGGAACTGGGAATCCCTTCTATTTCATTAGACAAGATGTCTTTGATGATGATTACCATTTTATACAAGTATTTTCTGCTTAATTCATGACTAATAAGACTGTTTCATGGGTTATTCCCCACAATATTCCAAATTTGGTTGTAATTACTCATCCTAACTTATTGATCCTGCAAATAGATTGTATGCAGACAATAGGAACTATATTCCCAGCAGCAACCATGCCTCTACTCCCTTGGAACTTGGAATCCCTTGTATTTCATTAGACACGATGTCTTTGATGATGATTACCATTTTATACAAGTATTTTCTGCTTAGTAAATGACTAATAAGACTGTTTCATGGGTTATTCCTCACATGATTTCAAATTTGGTTGTAATTACTCATTCTAATTTATTGATGCTGTAAAGAGATTGTATGCCCACAACAGGAACTATATTCCTGGCACCAAGTACGCCTTTAGTTGCTTGGAACTTGGAAGCCCTTCTATTTCATTAGACAAGATGTCTTTGATGATGATTACCATTTTATACAAGTATTTTCTGCTTAATTCATGACTAATAAGACTGTTTCATGGGTTATTCCCCACAATATTCCAAATTTGGTTGTAATTACTCATCCTAACTTATTGATCGTGTAAAAAGATTGTATGCAGACAACAGGAAGTATATTCCGGGCAGCAACCACGCCTCTACTCCCTTGGAACTTGGAATCCCTTGTATTTCATTAGACCAGATGTCTTTGATGGAGGTTACCATTCTATACAAGTATTTTCTACTTAATTAATGACTAATAAGACTGTTTCATGGGTTATTCCCCACGGGATTCCAAATTTGATTGTAATTACTCATCCTAACTTATTGATTGTGCAAATAGATTGTATCCAGACAACAGGAACTATATTCCTGGCAGCAAGGACGCCTCTACTCCCTTGGAACTTGGAATCCCTTGTATTTCATTGGACAAGATGTTTTTGATGATGATTACCCTTTTATGCAAGTATTGTTTGCTTAATTAAGGACTAAACTATTTCGTGGGTTCATCCCCACAAGATTCGAAATTTGGTTGAAATTACTCATTCTAACTTATTGAACTTGTAAATAGAATGTTTCCCACAACATGAACTATATTCATGGCAGGAAGCACGCCTCTACTCCAATGGAACTTGGAATCCCTCGTATTTCATTAGACAAGATGTCGTTGATGGTGATTACCATTTCATTAGACAAGATGTCGTTCAGGAGGATTGCCATTTCATATAGGAATTTTCTGCTTAATTAATGACTAATAAGACTGTTTCTTGGGTTATTTGTCACAAGATTCCAAATTTGGTTGTAATTACTCATTCTAATTTATTGATCTTGGAAAGAGATTGTATGCCCACAACAGGGAGTATATTCCTGGCAGCAAGCGCGCCTTTAGTTGCTTGTAACATGGGTTATTTGTGGCCGCAAGCACGCCTCTACTCCCTTGGAACTTGGAATCCCTCGTATTTCCTTAGACAAGATGTCTTTGGTGACAATTACCATTTTATACAAGTATTTTCTGCTTAATTAATCACCAATAAGACAGTTTTGTCGGTTCTTCCCCACAAGATTCCAAATTTGGCTGAAATTTCTCATTCTAACTTATTCAACTTATAAATAGAATGTTTCGCACAACATGAACCATATTCATGGCATCAAACAAGCCTCTACTCCCTTGGAACTTGGAAATCCTCGTATTTCATTAGACAAAATGTCTTTGATGATGATTACCATTTCATGCAAGTATTTTCTGCTTAATTAATGTCTAATAAGACTGTTTCATGAGTTATTCCTCACAAGATTCCAAATTTGGTTGTAATTACCCATCCAAACTTATTGATCATTTAAATAGATGGTATGCAGACAAGACGAACTATATTCCTGGCACCAAGCATGCCTCTACTCCTTTGAAACTTGGAATACCTTCTATTTCATTAGATAAGATGTCTTTGATGATGAGTACCATTTTATACCTGTATTTTCTGCTTAATTAATGAGTAATAAGACTCTTTCATGGATTATTCCCCGCAAGATTCCAAATTTGGCAATAATTACTCATCCTAACTTATTGATCGTGTAAATAGATTGTATGCAGACAACAGGAACTATATTCCTGGCAGCAAGCACGCCTCTACTCCCTTGGAACTTGGAATCCCTTGTATTTCCTTAGACAAGATGTCTTTCACGATGATTACCATTTTATGCAAGTATTTACTGCTTAATTAATGACTAATAAGACTGTTTCATGGGTTATTCCTCACAAGATTCGAAATTTGGTTGTAATTACTCATTCTAATTTATTGATCTTCTAAAGAGATTCTATGCCCACAACAGGAACTATATTCCAGGCACGAAGCAAGCCTTTAGTTGCTTGGAACTGGGAATCCCTTGTATTTCATTAGACAAGATGTCTTTGATGATGATTACCATTTTATACAAGTATTTGCCACTTAATTCAGGACTAATAAGACTGTTTCATTGGTTATTCCCCACAAGATTCCAAATTTGGTTGTAATTACTCATCCTAACATATTGATTGTGTAAATAGATTGTATGCAGATAATGGGAACTATATTCCTGGCAGCAACCACGCCTCTACTCCCTTGGAACGTGGAGTCCCTTGTATTTCATTAGACAAGACGTCCTTCATGATGATTACCATTTCATACAAGAATTTTCTGCTTAATTAATGACTAATAAGACTGTTTCATGGGTTATTCCTCACAAGATTCCAAATTTGGTTGTAATTACTCATTCTAAATTATTGATGTTGTAAAGAGATTGTATGCCCAGCACAGGAACTATATTGCAGGCACCAAGCATGCCTTTAGTTGCTTGGAACTTGGAATCCCTTGTATTTCATTAGACAAGATGTCTTTGATGATGATTACCATTTTAAACAAGTATTTTTCGCTTAATTCAGGACTAATAAGACTGTTTCATGGGTTATTCCCCACAAGATTCCAAATTTGGTTGTAATTACTCATCCTAACATATTGATCGTGTAAATAGATTGTATGCAGACAACAGGAACTATATTCCTGGTAGCAAGCACGCCTCTACTCCCTCGAAAATTGGAATCCCTTGTATTTCATTAGACAAGATGTCTTTAATGATGATTACCATTTTATACATGTATTTTCTGCTTAATTAATGAGTAATAAGACTCTTTCGTGGGTTCCTCCCCACAATATTCCAAATTTGGTCGAAATTACGCATTCTAACTTATTGAACTTGTAAATAGAATGTTTGCCCACAGCAAGAACCATATTCATGGCAGCAAGCACGCCTCTATTCCCTTGGAACATGGAATCCCTCATATTTCATTAGACAAGATGTCTTTGACGGTGATTACCATTTCAGGCAAGAATTTTCTACATAATTAATGACTAATATGACTGTTTCATGCGTTATTACTCACAAGATTCCAATTTTGGTTGAAATTACGCGTTCTAACATATTGAACTTGTAAATAGAATCTTTGCCCACAGCAGGAACCAAATTCGTGGCAGCAAGCACACCTCTACTCCGTTGGAACTTGGAATCCCTTGTATTTCCTTAGACAAGATGTCTTTGATGTTGATTACCATTTTATACAAGTATTTTCTGCTTAATTAATGACTAAGAAGACTGTTTCGTGGGTTCTTCCCCACAAGATTCCAAATTTGGTTGAAATTGCTCATTCTAACTTATTGAACTTGTAAATAGAATGCCTCTACTCCATTGGAACTTGGAATCCCTCCTATTTCATTAGACAACATGTCTTTGATGATCATTAGCATTTCATGCAAGAATTTTCTGCTTAATTAATGACTAATAAGACTGTTTCATGGGTAATTCCCCACGAGATTCCAAATGTGGTTGTAATTACTCATCCTAACTTATTGATTGTTTAAATAGATTGTATGCAGACAACAGGAACTATATTCTTGGCTGCAAGCACGCCTCTACTCCCTTGGAAATTGGAATCCATTGTAATTCATTAGACAAGATGTTGATGAAGATTACCATTTTATACAAGTATTTTCTGCTTAATCAATCACTAATAAGACTATTTCATGGGTTATTCCCCACAATATTCCAAATTTGGTTGTAATTACTCATCCTAACATATTGATCGTGTAAAAAGATTGTATGCAGACAACAGGAACTATATTCCGGGGAGCAAGCACGCCTCTACTCCCGTGGAACTTGGAATCCCTTGTATTACATTAGACACGATGTCTTTGATGATGATTACCAATTTATACAACTATTTTCTGCTTAGTTAATGACTAATAAGACTGTTTCATGGGTTATTCCTCAAAAGATTCCAAATTTGGTTGTAATTACTCATTCTAATTTATTGATGTTGTAAAGAGATTGTATGTCCACAACAGGAACTATAGTCCAGGCACCAAGCACACCTCTAGTTGCTTGGAACTTGGAATCCCTTGTATTTCATTAGACAAGATGTCTTTGCTAATGATTACCATTTTATACAATTATTTTCCACTTAATTCATGACTCATAAGACTATTTCATGGGTTATTCCCCACAAGATTCCAAATTTGGTTCTAATTACTCATCTTAACTTATTGATCGTGTAAAAAGATTGTATGCAGACAACAGGAACTATATTCTTGGCAGCAAGCATGCCTCTACTCCCTTAGAACTTGGAATCCCTTGTATTTCACTAGACAAGATGTCTTTGATGGAGATTACCATTTTGTACAAGTATTTTCTACTTAATTAAAAACTAATAAGACTACTTCACGGGTTATACCCCACAAGATTCCAAATTTGGTTGTAATTACTCATTCTAATTTGTTGATCTTGTAAAGAGATTGTATGCACACAACAGGAACTATATTCCTGGTAGCAAGCACGCCTGTACTCCCTTGGAACTTGGAATCACCTGTATTTCATTAGACAAGATGTCTTTGATGATGATTACCATTTTATACAAGTATTTTCTGCTTAGTTAATGACTAATAAGACTGTTTCATGGGTTATTCCTCACAAGATTCCAAATTTGGTTGTAATTACTCATTCTAATTCATTGATGCTGTAAAGAGATTGTATGCCCACAACAGCAGCGATATTCCAGGCACCAAGCACGCCTCTAGTTGCTGGGAACTTGGAATCCCTTGTATTTCATTAGACAAGATGTCTTCGATGATGATTACCATTTTATACATGTATTTTGCGCTTAATTCATGACTAATAAAACTGTTTCATGGGTTATTCCCCACAAAATTCCAAATTTGGTTGTAATTACTCATCCTAAATTATTGATCATGTAAAAAGATTGTATGCAGACAACAGGAACTATATTCCTGGCAGCAAGCACGCCTCTACTCCCTTGGAACTTAGAATCTCTTGTACTTCATTAGACAAGATGTCTTGGATGATGATTACCATTATATGCAAGTATTTTCTGCTTAATTAATGATTAATACGACTGTTTTGTGGGTTCTTCCCCACAAGATTCCAAATTTGGTTGAAATTACTCATTCTAACTTATTGAACTTGTAAATAGAATGTTATTGCACAGCAGGAACCATATTCAGGGCAGCAAGCATGCCTCTACTCCCTGGGAACTTAAAATCCTTTGTATTTCATTAGACAAGATGTCTTTCATGATGATTACCATTTCATACAAGACTTTTCTGCTTAATTAATGACTAATAAGACTGTTTCATGGGTTATTCATCACAAGATTCCAAACTTAGTTGTAATTACTCATTGTAATTTGCTGATCTTGTAAAGAGATTGTATGCCCACAACAGGAACTATATTCCAGGCACCAAGCAAGCCTTTAGTTGCTTGGAACTTGGAATCCCTTGTATTTCATTAGACAAGATGTCTTTGATGATGATTACCATTTTATACAAATATTTGCCACTTAATTCAGGACTAAAAAGTCTCTTTTGTGGGTTCCTCCCCACAATATTCCAAATTTTGTCGAAATTACGCGTTCTAACTTATTGAACTTGTAAATAGAATGTTTGCCCACAGCAAGAACCATATTCATGGCAGCAAGCACACCTCTACTCCCTTGGAACTTGGAATCCCTTGTATTTCCAAAGATAAGTTGTCTTTGATGTTGATTACCGTTTTATACAAGTATTTTCTGCTTAATTAATGACTAAGAAGACTGTTTCATGGGTTCTTCCCCACAAGATTCCAAATTTGGTTGAAATTGCTCATTTTAACTTATTGAACTTGAAAATAGAATGTTTTCCACAACAGGAACCATATTCATGGCAGTAAGCACGCCACTACTCCCTTGGAACTTCAAATCATTTGTATTTCATTAGACAAGATGCCTTTCATGATGATTACCATTTCATACAAGAATTTTCTGCTTAATTAATGACTAATAAGACTGTTTCATGGGTTTTTCGTCACAAGATTCTAAATTTGGTTGTAATTACTCATTCTAATTTGTTGATCTTGTAAAGAGACTGTATGCCCACAACAGGAACTATATTCCTGTGAGCAAGAACACCTCTACTCCCTTGGAACTTGGAATCCCTTATATTTCATTAGACAAGATGTCTTTGATGATGGTTACCATTTTATACAAGTATTTTCTGCTTAATTAATGACTAATTAGACAAGAGATTGTATGCCCAGAACAGGAACTATATTCCAAGCACCAAGCATGCCTTTAGTTGCTTGGAACTTGGAATCCCTTGTATTTCATTAGACAAGATGCCTTTGATGATGATTACCATTTTACACAAGTATTTTCCGCTTAATTCATGCCTAATAAGACTGTTTCATGGGTTATTCCCCACAAGATTCCAAATTTGGTTGTAATTACTCATCCTAACATATTGATCGTGTAAATAGATTGTATGCAGACAACAGGAACTATATTCCTGGCAGCAAGGATGCCTCTACTCCCTTGGAACTTGGAATCCCTTGTATTTCATTAGACATGATGTCTTTGGTGATGGTTACCATTTTATGCAAGTATTTTCGGCTTAATTAATGACTAATAAGACTGTTTCGTGGGTTCTTGCCCACAAGATTCCAAATTTGGTTGTAATTACTGATTCTAATTTATTGATGTTCTAAAGATATTATATGCCCACAATAGGAACTATATTCCAGGCACCAAACATGCATCTAGTTGCTTGGAACTTGGAATCCCTTGTATTTCATTAGATAAGATGTCTTTGATGATGATTACCATTTTATACATGTATTTTCCGCATAATTCATGCCTAATAAGACTGTTTCATGGGTTATTCCCCACAAGATTCCAAATTTGGTTGTAATTACTCATCCTAACATATTGATCATGTAAATAGATTGTATGCAGACAACAGGAACTATATTCCTGGCAGCAAGGACGCCTCTACTCCCTTGGAACCTGGAATCCCTTGGATTTCATTAGACAAGATGTCTTTGGTGATGGTTACCATTTTATACAAGTATTGTCGGCTTAATTAATGACTACTAAGACTGTTTCGTGGGTTCTTGCCCACAAGATTCAAAATTTGGTTGATATTACTCATTCTAACTTATTGAACTTGTAAATAGAATGTTTGCGCACAGCAGGAACCATATTAATGGCAGCAAGCACGCCTCTACTCCCTTGGAACTTCAAATCCTTTGTATTGCATTAGACAAGATGTCTTTCATGATGATTACCATTTCATACAAGAATTTTCTGCTTCATTAATGACTAATCAGACTATTTCATGGGTTATTCGTCACAAGATTCCAAATTTGGTTGTAATTACTCATTCTAATTTGTTGATCTTGTAAAGAGATTGTATGCCGACAACAGGAACTATATACCCCGCAGCAAGCATGCCTCTACTCCCTTGGATCTGGGAATCTCTTGTATTTCATTAGAGAAGATGTTTTTGATGATGATTACCATTCTGTACAAGTATTTTCCGCTTACTTAATGACTAATAAGACTGTTTCATGACTTCTTCCCCACAAGATTCCAAATTTGGATGTAATTACTCATCCCAACTTATTGATCGTGTAAATAGATTGTATGCCGACAACAGGAACTACATACCTGGCAGCAAGCATGCTTCTATTCCCTTGGAACTTGGAATCCCTTGTATTTCATTAGACAAGATGTCTTTGATGATTGTTGCCATTTCATACAAGCACTTTCTGCTTAATTAATGACTAATAAGACAGTTTCATCAGTTTTTTCCCACAACTTTCCAAATTTGGTTGTAATTACTCATCCTAACTTATTGATTGTGTAAATAGATTGTATGCTGACAACAGGAACAACATACCTGGCAGCAAGCATGCCTCTACTCCCTTGGATCTCGGAATCTCTTGTATTTCATTAGAGAAGATGCCTTTGATGATGATTGCCATTCTATAAAAGTATTTTCTGCTTAATTAATGACTAATAAGACTGTTTCATGAATTCTTCCCCACAAGATTCCAAATTTGGATGTAATTACTCATCCCAACTTATTGATCGTGTAAATAGATTGTATGCCGACAACAGGAACTACATACCTGGCAGCAAGAATGCTTCTACTCCCTTGGAACTTGGAATCCCTTGTATTTCATTAGACAAGATGTCTTTGATGATTGTTGCCATTTCATAGAAGCACTTTCTTCTTAATTAATGACTAATAAGACAGTTTCATCGGTTTTTTCCCACAACTTTCCAAATTTGGTTGTAATTACTCATCCTAACTTATTGATCATGTAAAAAGATTGTATGCTGACAACGGGAACTATATTCCTCACAGCAAGCACGCCTCCCTTGGAACTTCGAATCCCTTGTATTTCATTACCCAAGATGTCTTTGATGATGATTACCATTTTGTACAAGTATTTTCTGCTTAATTAATCACTAATAAGACTGTTACATGGGTTATTGCCCTCAAGATTCCAAATTTGGTTGGAATTTCTCATCCTAACTTATTGATCGTGTAAATAGATTGTATGCCATCAACAGGAACTATATTCCTGGCAGCAAGCATGCCTCACTTGGAACTTGGTATCCCTTGTATTTCACTACACAAGATGTCTTTGATGATGATTACCATTTTGTACAAGTATTTTCTGCTTATATAATCACTATTAAGACTGTTTCATGGGTTATTGCCCACGAGATTCCAAATTTTGTTGTAATTACTCATCCTACCTTATTGATCGTGTAAATAGATTGTATGCCGACAACAGGAACTATATACCTGGCAGCAAGCACACCTCAACTCCCTTGGAACTTGGAATCTCTTGTATTTCATTAGAGAAGATGTCTTTGATGGTGATTACCACTCTATACAAGTATTTTCTGCTTAATTAATGATTAATAAGCCAATTTCGTGGGTTCTTCCCCACTGGGTTCTTCCCCACAAGATTCCAAATTTGGCCGAAATTACTCATTCTAATTTATTGATCTTGTAATGAGATTTTATGCCCACAACTGGAACTATATTCCTGGCAACAAGCACGCCTTTACTCCCTTGGAACTTGGAATCCCTTGTATTTCATTAGACAAGATGTCTTTGATGATTATTACCATTTCATACAAGCACTTTCTGCTTAATTAATGACTAATAAGACAGTTTCATGGGTTATTTCCCACAACTTTCCAAATTTGTTTGTAATTACTCATCCTAACTTATTGATCGTGTAAATAGATTGTATGCCAACAGCAGGAACTATATACCTGGCAGCAAGCACACCTCTACTCCCTTGGAACTTGGAATCTCTTGTATTTCATTAGAGAAGATGTTTTTCATGATGATTACCATTCTATACAAGTTTTTTCGGCTTAATTAATGACTAAAAAGACTGTTTCATGAGTTCTTCCCCACAAGATTCCAAATTTCGTTGTAATTACACATCCTAACGTATTGATTGTGAAAAAGGATTATGTGCCGACAGCAGGAACTATATTCCTGGCAGCAAGCACGCCTATGCTCCCTTGGAACTTGGAATCCCTTGTATTTCGTTACACAAGATGTCTTTGATGATGATTACCATTTTGTACAAGTATTTTCTGCTTAATTAATCACTAATAAGACTGTTTCATGGGTTATTGCCCACAAGATTCCAAATTTGGATCTAATAACTCATCCTATATACCTGGCAGCAAGCACGCCTCTACTCCCTTGGATCTTGGAATCTCTTGTATTTGACTGGAGAAGATGTCTTTGATGATGGTTACCATTCTATACAAGTATTTTCTGCTTATTTAATGATTAATAAGACAATTTCGTGGGTTCTTCCCCACAAGATTCCAAATTTGGCTGAAATTACTCATTCTAATTTATTGATCTTGTAATGAGATTTTATACCCACAACTGGAACTATATTCCTGGCAACAAGCACGCCTTTACTCCCTTGGAACTTGGAATCCCTTGTATTTCATTAGACAAGATGTCTTTGATGATTATTACCATTTCATACAAGCACTTTCTGTTTAATTAATGACTAATAAGACAGTTTCATGGGTTATTACCCACAACTTTCCAAATTTGTTTGTAATTACTCATCCTAACTTATTGATCGTGTAAATAGATTGTATGCCGACAACAGGAACTATATTCCTGGCAGCAAGCACGCCTCTACTCCCTTGGAACTTGGAATCGCTTGTTTTTCATTACACAAGATGCCTTTGATGATGATTACCATTTTGTACAAGTATTTTCTGCTTAATTAATCACTAATAAGACTGTTTCATGGGTTATTGCCCACAAGATTCCAAATTTGGTTGTAATTACTCATTCTAACTTATTGATGTTGTAAAGAGATTGTATGCCCACAATGGGAACTATATTCCAGGCACCAAGCACGGCTTTACTCCCTTGGAACTTGCAATCCCTTGTATTTCATTATACAAGATGTCTTTGATGATGATTACCATTTTAAACAAGTATTTTCCGCTTAATTCAGGACTAATAAGACTATTTCGTGGGTTCTTCCCCACAAGATTCCAAATTTGGTTGAAATTACTCATTCTAATTTATTGATCTTCTAAAGAGATTGTATGCCCACAACGGGAACTATATTCCTGGCAGCAAGCACGCCTTTACCCCTTGGAACTTGGAATCCCTTGTATTTCATTGGACAAGATGTCTTTGATGATTATTACCATTTCATACAAGCACTTTCTGCTTAATTAATGACTAATAAGACTGTTTCGTGGGTTATTCCTCACAAGATTCCAAATTTGGTTGGAATTACTCATTCCAATTTGTGGATCTTGTAAGGAGATTGTATGCCCACAACAGGAACTATATTCCTCGCAGCAAGCACGCCTCTACTCCCTTGGAAATTGGAATCCCTTGTATTTCATTAGACAAGAAGTCTTTGAAGATGATTACCATTTTATACAAGTTTTTTCTGCTTAATTAATGACTAATAAGACTGTTTCATGGGTTATTTCCCACAAGATTCCAAATTTGGTTGTAATTACTCATTTTGACTTATTGATCTTGTAAATAGATTGTATGCCCACAACAGGAACTATAATCCTTGCAGCAAGCACCCCTCTACTCCCTTGGAAAGTGGAATCCCTTGTATTTCATTAGACAAGATATCATTGATGATGATTACCATTTCATACAAGTATTTTCTGCTTAATTAATGCTTAATAAGACAGTTTCGTCACTTCTTCCCCACAAGATTCCAAATTTGGTTGAAATTACTCATCCTAACTTATTTATCGTGTAAATAGATCGTATGCCAACAACAAGAACTATATTCCTGGCAGCAAGCACACCTCCCTTGGAAGTTGGAATCCCTTGTATTTCATTACTCAAGATGTCTTTGATGATGATTACCATTCTATACAAGTATTTTCTGCTTAATTAATGACTGATAAGACTGTTTCTTGGGTTCTTCCCCACAACATTCCAAATTTGGATGTAATTAGTCATCCTAACTTATTGATCTTGTAAATAGATTGTATGGCGACAACAGGAACTCTGTACCTGGCAGCAAGCATGCCTCTACTCCCTTGGAACTTGGAATATCTTGTATTTCATTAGAGAAGATGTCTTTGATGATGATTACCATTCTATACAAGTATTTTCTGCTTCATTAATGACTAATAAGACTGTTTCATGTGTTCTTCCCCATAAGATTCCAAATTTGGTTGTAATTACATATTCTTACTTATTGATCTTGTAGATAGATTGTATGCTCACAACAGGAACTATATTCATGGCAACGAGCATGCCTCTACTCCCTTTGAACTTGGAATCCCTTGTATTTCGTTAGGCAACATGACTTTGATCATGAATACCATTTCATACATGTATTTTATACTTAATTAATGACCAACAAAAATGTTTAATGAATTCTTCCTCATAAGACTGCAAAATTGGTTGTAACTACTCATTCTAACTTATTGATGTTGCAAATAGATTGTATGCCCACTACAGGAACCATATTCATGGCAGCAAGCATGCCTCTACTCCCTTGGAACTTGGAATCCCTTGTATTTCATAGACAAGATGTCTTTGATGATGAATACAATTTCATACGAGTATTTTCTACTTAATTAATGACCAATAAAACTGTTTAATGATTTCTTCCTCACAAGACTCCGAAATTGGTTGTAATTACTCATTCTAACTTATTGATCATGTAAATAAATTGTATGCCCAGAACAGGAACCATATTCATGGCAGCAAGCATGCCTGTACTCCCTTGGAACTTGGAATCCCTTCTATTTCATTAGACAAGATGTCTTTGATGATGAATACCATTTCATACGAGTATTTTCTACTTAATTAATGACCAATAAAATTGTTTAATGATTTTTCCATCACAAGACTCTGAAATTGGCTGTAATTACTCATTCTAACTTATTGATCTTGTAAATAGATTGTATGCTTACAACAGGAACCATATTCGTGGCAGCAAGCACGCCTCTACTCCCTTAGAGCGTGGAATCCCTTGTATTTCATTAGACAAGATGCCTTTGATGATGATTACCATTTCATACAAGTATTTTATGCTTAATTAATGACTAATAAGACTATTTCGTGATTTCTTCCTCACAAGACTCCGAAATTGGTTGTTATTACTCATTCCAACTTATTGATCTTGTAAATAGATTGTATGCCCACAACAGGAACCATATTCATGGCAGCAAACACACCTCTACTTCCTTGAAACTTGGAATCCCTTGTATTTCATTAGACAAGATGTCTTTGATGATTAATACCATTTCATACGAGTATTTTCTACTTAATTAATGACCAATAGAATTGTTTAATGATTTCTTTGTCGCAAGACTCCGAAATTGGCTCTAATTACTCATTCTTACTTATTGATCTTGTAAATATATTGTATGCACAGAACAGGAACCATATTTGTGGCAGCAAGCACGCCTCTACTCCCTTGGGGCTTGGAATCCCTTGTATTTCGTTAGACAAGATGCCTTTGAAGATGAATACCATTTCATATGAGTATTTTCTACTTAATTAATGACCAACAAAATTGTTTAATGATTTCTTCGTCACAAGACTCTGAAATTGGCTGTAATTACTCATTCTTACTTATTGATCTTGTAAATAGATTGTATGCCCAGAACAGGAACCATATTCGCGGCACCAAGCACGCCTCTACTCCCTTAGAGCTTGGAATCCCTTGTATTTCGTTAGACAAGATGTCTTCTTTGATGATTACCATTTCATACAAGTATTTTCTGCTTAATTGATGACTAAGAAGTCTGTTTCATGATTTCTTTTTCACAAGACTCCAAAATTGGTTGTAATTACTCATTCTAACTTATTGATGTTGCAAATAGATTGTATGCCCATAACAGGAACCATATTCATGGCAGCAAGCATGCCTCTACTCCCTCGGAACTTGGAATCCCTTGTATTTCGTTAGACAAGATGTCTATGATGATGAATACAATTTCATACGAGTATTTTCTACTTAATTAATGACCAATAAAACAGTTTAATAATTTCTTCCTCACAAGACTCCGAAATTGGTTGTAATTACTCATTCTAACTTATTGATATTGTAAATAGATTGTATGCCCACAACAGCAACCATATTGATTGCAGCAAGCCCTCTTCTACTCCCTTGGAGCTTGGAATCCCTTGTATTTCGTTAGACAAGATGCCTTTGATGATGAATACCATTTCATACGAGTATTTTCTACTTAATTAATGACCAACAAAATTGTTTAATGATTTCTTCGTCACAAGACTCCAAAATTGGCTGTAATTACTCATTCTTACTTATTGATCTTGTAAATAGATTGTATGCCCAGAACAGGAACCATATTCATGGCAGCAAGCATGCCTCTACTCCCTTGGAACGTGGAATCCCAAGTATTTCATTAGACAAGATGTCTTTGATGATGAATACCATTTCATACGAGTATTTTCTACTTAATTAATGACCAATAAAACTGTTTAATGATTTCTTCCTCATAAGACTCCGAAATTGGTTGTAATTACTCATTCTAACTTATTGATCTTGTAAATAGATTGTATGCCCACAACAGCAACCATATTCATGGCAGCAAGGAGGCCTCTACTCCCTTGGAACTTGGAATCCCTTGTTTTTCATTAGACAAGATGTCTTTGATGATGAATACCATTTTATACGAGTATTTTCTACTTAATTAATGACCAATAAAATTGTTTAATGACGTCTTCCTCACAAGACTCCGAAATTGGTTGTAATTACTCATTCTAACTTATTAATCTTGTAAATAGATTGTATGCCCACAACAGCAACCATATTCATGTCAGCAAGCCCGCATCTACTCCCTTGGAACTCGGAATCCCTTGAATTTCATTAGTTAAGATGTCTTTGATGATTATAACCATTTCATAGAAGTATTTTCCGCTTAATTAAAGACTAGTAAGACTGTTTCATGATTTCTCTCTCATAAGACTCCGAAATTGGTTGTAATTACTCATTCTAACTTATTGATCTTGTAAATAGATTGTATGCCCACAACAGAACCATATTCACGGCAGCAAGCACGCGTCTACTCGCTTGGAACTTGGAATCCCAAGTATTTTATTAGACAAGATGTCTTTGATGATGATTACCATTTCTTAAAAGTATTTTCTGCTTAATTAATGACAAACAAAACTGTTTAATGATTTCTTCCACACAAGACTCCGAAATTGGTTGGAATTACTCAATCTAAATTATTGATCTTGTAAATAGACTGTATGCTCACAACAGGAACCATATTCATGGCAGCATGCACACCTCTACTCCCTTGGAACTTGGAATCCCAAGTATTTCATTAGACAAGATGTCTTTGATGATGAATACCATTTCATACGAGTATTTTCTACTTAATTAATGACCAATAAAACCGTTTAATGATTTCTTACTCACAAGACTCCAAAATTGGTTGTAATTACTCATTGTAAGTTATTGATCTTGTAAATAGGTTGTATGCCCACAACAGCAACCATATTCATGGCAGCAAGCCCGCCTTTACTCCCTTGGAACTTGGAATCCCTTATATTTCGTTAGACAAGATGTCTTTGATGATGATTAACTTTTCACACAAGTATTTTCTGCTTAATTATTGACTAATATGACTATTTCGTGGGTTCTTTCCCAGAAGATTCCAAATTTTGTTGAAATTGGTCATTATAACTTATTGATCTTGTAAATAGATTGTATGCCCCCAACAGGAACAATATTCCAGGCAGCAAGCACGCCTCTACTCCCTTGGAACTTGGAATCGCTTGCATTTCATTAGACAACATGTCTTTGATGATGATTACAATTTTATACAAGTATTTTTTGCTTAATTAATGATTAATAAGATTGTTTCATTGGTTCTTCCCCACAAGATTCCAAATTTGGTTGTAATTACTCATCCTGTAAATAGATTGTATGCCCAGAACAGGAAGTATATTCATGGCAGCAAGCACGCTTCTACTCCCTTGGAACTTGGAATCTCTTGTATTTCATTAAACAAGATGTCATTGATTA
Source organism: Bruguiera gymnorhiza (assembly GCA_020883675.1). NCBI lineage: Eukaryota > Viridiplantae > Streptophyta > Magnoliopsida > Malpighiales > Rhizophoraceae > Bruguiera > Bruguiera gymnorhiza. Next base: position 236,883 of record JAIRCJ010000136.1, on the reverse strand, counting down.
TGATTACCATTTCATACAAGTATTTTCCGCTTAATTAATGACTAATAAGACTGTTTCATGATTTCTTCCTCACAAGACTTTGAAATTGGTTTTAATTACTCACAAGACTTTGTATGCCCACAACAGGAACCATATTAATGGCATCAAGCACATCTCTACTCCCTTGGAACTTGGAATCGCTTGTATTTCCTTGCACAAGATGTCTTCGATGATGAATACCATTTCATATGTGTATTATCTAATTAATTAATGACCAATAAAATTGTTTAATGTTTTATTCCTCACAAGACTCCAAAATAGGTTGTAATTACTCATTCTAACTTATTGATCTTGTAGATAGATTATATGCCCACAATAGGAACCATATTCATGGCAGTAAGCACGCCTCCACTCCCTTGGAACATGGAATCCCTTGTATTTCATTAGACAAGATGCCTTTGGTGATGATTACCATTTCATACAAGTATTTTCTGCTTAAAGATTGACTAATAAGGCTGTTTCATGATTTCTTCCTCGCAAGACTCCAAATTTGGTTGTAATTATTCATTCTAAATTATTGATCTTGTAAATAGATTGTATGCCCACAATGGAACCATATTCATGGCAGCAAGCATGCCTCGACTCCCTTGGAACTTGGAATCCCTTGTATTTCATTAGACAAGATGTCTTTGATTATGAATACCATTTCATACGAGTATTTTCTATTTATTAATGACCAATAAAACTGTTTAATGATTTCTTCCTCACAAGACTCTGAAATTGGTTGTAATTACTCATTCTAACTTATTGATCTTGTAAATAGATTGTATGCCCACAATAGGAACCATATTCATTCAAGCAAGCAGGACTCTACTCTCTTGGAATGTGGAATACCTTGTATTTCTTTAGACAAGATGTCTTTGATGATGAATACCATTTCATACGGGTATTTTCTACTTAATAAATGTCCAATAAGACTGTTTAATGATTTCTTCCTCACAAGACTCCGAAATTGGTTATAGTTACTCATTCTAAATTATTGATCTTGTAAAGAGATTGTATGCCCACAACAGGAACTATATTCATGGCAGCAAGCATGCCTCTACTCCCTTAAAACTTGGAATCCCTTGTATTTCATTAGACAAGATGTCTTTGATGATGAATACCATTTCATATGAGTATTTTCTACTTAATTAATGAGCAATAAAATGGTTTAATGATTTCTTCCTCGCGAGACACCAAATTTGGGTGTAATTACACATTCTAACTTATTGGTCGTGTAAAGAGATTGTATGCCCACAACAGGAACCACATTCATGGCAACATGCACGCCTCTTCTCCCTTAGAACTTGGAATCCCTTGTATTTCATTAGACATGATGTCTTTAATGATGATTAAGATTTCATAGAAGCATGTTCTGCTTAATTAATGACTAACAAGACTGTTTCATGGGTTCTTCCTCACAAGATTCCAAATTTGGTTGTAATTATTTATTCTAACATATTAATCTTTTAAATAGATTGTATGCCCACAACAGGAACTATATTCCTAGCAGTAAGCATGCTTCTACTCCCTTGGAACTTGGAATCCCTTGAATTTCATTAGACTAGATGTCTTTGATGGTGAATACCATTTCATACAAGTATTTTCTACTTAATTAATGACCAATAATACTGTTGAATGATGGCTTCCTCACAAGACTCTGAAATTGATTTTAATTACTCATTCTAACTTATTGATCTTGTAAGTAGATTGTATGCCCACAACAGGAACGATATTCATGGCAGCAAGGATGCCTCTACTCCATTCGAACTTGGAATACCTTGTATTTCATTAGACAAGATCAATAAGTACATTGTATGCCCACAACAGGAATTATATTCCTTGCAGCATGCACCCTTCTACTACCTTGTAACTTGGAACCCCTTGTATTTCATTAGACAACATGTCATTGATGATGGTTACCATTTCGAAGAAGTATTTTTTGCTTAATTAATGACGAATGAGACTGTTTCATGATTTCTTCCTCACAAGTGCCCAAATTTGGTTGTAATTAGTCATTCTAACTTATTCATCATGTAAAGAGATCGTATGCCCACAACAGGAACTATATTCATGGCAGCAAGCACACCTCTACTGCCTTGGAACTTGGAATTCCTTGTATTTCATTAGACAAGATGTCTTTGATGATAATTACCATTTCATATAAGTATTTTCAGCTTAATTAATGACCAATAAGACTGTTTCATGGGTTCTTTGGCACATGGTTCCACATTTAGTTGTAATTACTCATTCTAACTTATTGATCTTGTAAAGACATCGTATGCCCACAAAAGGAACTATATTCTTGGCAGCAACAATGCCTCTACTCCCTTGAAATTTGGAATCCCTTGTATTTGATCAGACAAGATTTCTTCAATCATGAATGCCATTTCATAACAGTATTTTCTACTTAATTAATGACTTATAAGACAGTTTAATGATGTCTTCCTCACAAGACTCCGAAATTGGTCATAATTACTCATTCTAACTTATTTATCTTGCAAATAGATTGTATGCCCACAACAGCAACGATATTCATGGCAGCAAGGACGCCTCTACTCCCTTCGAACTTGGAATACCTTGTATTTCATTAGAGAAGATGCCTTCGATGATGATTACCATTTCATACAAGTATTTTCTGCTTAACTATTGACTAATAAGACTGTTTCATTATTTATTCCTCACCAAACTCCAAATTTGGTTGTAATTACTCATTCTAAATTATTCATCTTGTAAATAGATTGTATGCCCACAACAGGAACTATATTCCTGGCAGCAAGCACGCCTCTACTCCCTTGGAACTTGGAATCCCTTGTATTTCATTAGACAAGATGTCTTAGATGATGATTACCATTTCATACAAGTACTTTCGGCTTAATTAATGACTAATAAGACTGTTTCATGGGTTATTCCTCACAAGATTCCAAATTTGGTTGTAATTACTCATTCTAACTTATTGATGTTGTCAAGAGATTGTATGCTGACGACAGGAATTATATTCATGGCAGCAAGCACGCCTCTACTCCCTTGGAACTTGGAATTCCCTGTATTTCATTAGACAACATGTCTTTGATGATGAATACCATTTCATATAAGTATTTTCTACTTCATTAATGACCAATAAGACGGTTTAATGGTGTCTTCCTCACAAGACTCCAAAACTGGTTATAATTACTCCTTCTAACTTATTGATCTTCTAAATATATTGTATCCCACAACAGGAACGATATTCATGGCAGCAAGGATGCCTTTACTACCTTCATAGAAATATTTTCTGCTTAACTAATGACTACTAAGACTGTTTCATGGGTTCTTCGTCACAAGATTCCAAATTTGGCTCTAATCACTCATTCTAACTTATTGATCATGTAAATAGATTGTATGCCCACAACAGGAACTACATTCCATGCAACAGGAAATATATTCATGGCAGCAAGCACGGCATTACTCCTTCGGAACTTGGAATCCCTTGTATTTCATTAGACAAGATGTCTTTGATGATCAATACCATTTCATGCAAGTATTTGTTTCTTAATTAATGACCAATAAGATTGTTTAATGATTTCTTCCTCACAAGACTCGTAAATTGGTAGTAATTACTCATTCAATCTTATTGATCTTATAGATAGATTGTATGGCCACAACAGGAAATATATTCATGGCGACAAGCATGCCTTTACTCCCTCGGAACTTGGAATCCCTTGTATTTCATTAGACAAGATGTCTTTGATGATCAATACCATTTCATACAAGTATTTTCTTCTCAATTAATGACCAATAAGACTGTTTAATGATTTCTTCCTCACAAGACTCCTAAATTGGTTGTAATTACTCATTCAAACTTATTGATCTTATAGATAGATTGTATGGCCAGAACAGGAAATATATTCATGGCAGCAAGCATGGCTTTACTCCTTCGGAACTTGGAATCCCTTGTATTTCATTAGACAAGATGTCTTTGATGATCAACACCATTTCATGCAAGTATTTTCTTCTTAATTAATGACCAATAAGACTGTTTAATGATTTCTTCCTCACAAGACTCTGAAATTGGTTGTAATTACTCATTCTAACTAATTGATTTGGTAAACATATTGTATGCCCACAACAAGAACCTTAATCATGGCAGCAAGCACGCCTTTACTCCCTCAGAACTTGGAATCCCCTGTATTTCATTAGACAAGATGTCTTTGATGATGAATGCCATTTCATACAGATATTTTGTTCATAATGAATGACCAATAAGACTGTTTAATGATTTCCTCCACACAAAACTCCGAAATTGGTTGTAATCACTCGTTCTATCTAATTGATCTGGTAAATATATTGTATGCCCACAACAGGAACTATATTCATGGCGGCAAGCACGCCTCTACTCCCTCAGAACATGGAATCCCTTGTATTTTATTAGACAAGATGTCTTTGATGATGAATACCATTTCATACAAGTATTTTCTACTTAAATAATGACCAATAAGACTGTTTAATGATTTCTTCCTCACAAGACTCCGAAATTGGTTGCAATTACTCATTCAAACTTATTGATCTTATAGATAGATTGTATGGCCATAGCAGGAAATATATTCATGGCAGCAAGCACGGCTTTACTCATTCGGAAATTAGAATCCCTTGTCCTTCATTAGACAAGATGTCTTTGATGATCAATACCATTTCATACAAGTATTTTCTTCTTAATTAATGACCAATAAGACTGTTTAATGATTTCTTCCTCACAAGACTCCTAAATTGGTTGTAATTACTCATTCAAACTTATTGATCTTATCGATAGATTGTATGGCCACAACATTAAATATGTTCATGGCAGCAAGTACGCCTTTACTCCCTCGGAACTTGGAATCCCTTGTATTTCATTAGACAAGATGTCTTTGATCATGAATACCATTTCATACAAGTATTTTCTTCTTAATTAATGACCAATAAGACTGTTTAATGATTTCTTCCTCACAAGACTCCTAAATTGGTTGTAATTACTCATTCAAACTTATTGATCTTATAGATAGATTGTATGGCCAGAACAGGAAATATATTCATGGCAGCAAGCACGGCTTTACTCCTTCGGAACTTGGAATCCCTTGTATTTCATTAGACAAGATGTCTTTGATAATCAATACCATTTCATGCAAGTATTTTTTTCTTAATTAATGACCAATAAGACTGTTTAATGATTTCTTCCTCACAAGACTCCTAAATTGGTTGTAATTACTCATTCAAACTTATTGATCTTATAGATAGATTGTATGGCCAGAACAGGAAATATATTCATGGCAGCAAGCACGGCTTTACTCCTTCGGAACTTGGAATCCCTTGTATTTCATTAGACAAGATGTCTTTGATGATCAATACCATTTCATGCAAGTATTTTTTTCTTAATTAATGACCAATAAGACTGTTTAATGATTTCTTCCTCATAAGACTCCTAAATTGGTTGTAATTACTCATTCAAACTTATTGATCTTATAGATAGATTGTATGGCCAGAACAGGAAATATATTCATGGCAGCAAGCATGGCTTTACTCCTTCGGAACTTGGAATCCCTTGTATTTCATTAGACAAGATGTCTTTGATGATCAATACCATTTCATGCAAGTATTTTCTTCTTAATTAATGACCAATAAGACTGTTTAATGATTTCTTCCTCACAAGACTCTGAAATTGGTTGTAATTACTCATTCTAACTAATTGATTTGGTAAATATATTGTATGCCCACAACAAGAACCTTAATCATGGCAGCAAGCACGCCTTGACTCCCTCAGAACTTGGAATCCCCTCTATTTCATTAGACAAGATGTCTTTGATGATGAATGCCATTTCATACAGATATTTTGTTCATAATGAATGACCAATAAGACTGTTTAATGATTTCCTCCACACAAAACTCCGAAATTGGTTGTAATCACTCGTTCTATCTAATTGATCTGGTAAATATATTGTATGCCCACAACAGGAACTATATTCATGGCAGCAAGCACGCCTCTACTCCCTCAGAGCATGGAATCCCTTGTATTTTATTAGACAAGATGTCTTTGATGATGAATACCATTTCATACAAGTATTTTTTACTTAATTAATGACCAATAAGACTGTTTAATGATTTCTTCCTCACAAGACTCCGAAATTGGTTGTAATTACACATTCTAACTTATTGATCTTGTAAATAGATTGTATGCCCACAGCAGGAACTATATTCATGGCCGCAAGCACGCCTCTACACGCGTGGAACTGGGAATCCCTTGTATTTCATTAGACGATATGTCTTTGATGAAGAATACCATTTCATACAAGTATTTTCTACTTAATTAAAGACCAAGAAGACTGTTTAATGATTTCTTCCACAGAAGACTCCAAAATTTGTTGTAATTTCTCATTCTGACTTATTGATCTTCTAAATAGATTGTACGCCCACAATAGGAAGTATATTCCTGGCGGCAAGCACACCTCGACTCCCTTGGAACTTGAAATCCCTTGTATTTCTTTAGACAAGATGTCTTTGATGGTAATTGCCATTTTATGCAAGTATTTTCTGGTTAATTAATGACTAATAAGACTGTTTCATGGGTTCTTCCCCACAAGATTCCAAATTTGGTTGTAATTACTCATTCTAACCTATTGATCTTGTAAATAGATTGTATGCCCACAACAGGAGCTATATTCCTGGCAGCAAGCACGCTTCTACTCCCTTGGAACTTGGAATCCCTTGTATTTCATTAGACAAGATGTTTTTGATGATGATTGCCATTTTATACAAGTACTTTCTGGTTAATCAATGGCTAATAAGACTGTTTCATGGGTTCTTCCCCACAAGATTCCAAATTTGGTTGTAATTACTCATTCTAACTTTTTGATCTTGGAAATAGATTGTATGCCCACAACAGGAACCATATTCATGGCAGCAAGCACGCCTCTACTCCCTTGAAACTTGGAATACCTTGTATTTGATTAGACAAGTTGTCTTTGATGATTAATACCATTTCATACAAGTATTTTCTACTTAATTAATGACCAATAAGTCTATTTACTGATTTCTTCCACACAAGACTCCAAAATTGGTTGTAATTACTCATTCTAACTTATTGATCTTGTAAATATATTGTATGCCCACAACAGGAACTATATTCATGGCTGCAAGCATGCCTCTACTCCCTTGGAACTTGGAATCCCTTGTATTTCGTTAGACAAGATGTCTTTGATTATGAATACCATTTCATACAAGTATTTTCTTATTAATTAATGACCAATAAGGTTGTTTAATAATTTCTTCCTCAGAAGACTCCAAAATTGGTTGTAATTACTCATTCTAACTTATTGATCTTGTAAATAGATTGTATGCCCACAAAAGCAACCATATTCTTGCCAGCAAGCACGCCTCTACTCCTTTGGAACATGGAATACCTTGAATTTCATTAGACAAGATATATTTGATGATGATTACCATTTCATACAAATATTTTCTACTTAATTCTTGACTAATAAGGCAGTTTCATGGGTTCTTCCTCAGGAGACTCCTAATTTGGTTGTAATTTCTCATTCTAACTTATTGACCTTTTCAATAGATTATATGCCCACAACAGGAACTATATTCCTGGCAACAAGCGTGCCTCTACTCCCTTGGAGTATGGAATCCCTTGTATTTCGTTAGACAAGATGTGATTACCATCGTATACAAGTATTTTCTGCCTAATTAATGACTAATAAGTCTGTTTCATGGGTTCTTCCCCACAAGATTCCAAAGTTGGGTATTACTCATTCTAACTTATTGATCTTGTAAATAGATTGTCTGCCCACCACAGGAACTATATTCATGGCATCAAGCATGCCTTTACTCCCTTGGAATATGGAATCCCTTGTATTTCATTAGACAAGAAGTCTTTGATGATGAATACCATTTGATACAAGTATTTTCTTGTTTATCAATGACTAATAAGACTGTTTAATGATTTCTTCCGCACAAGACTCTGAAATTGGTTGTAATTACTCATTCTTAGTTATTGATCTTGTAGAGAGATTGTATGCCCCCAACAAGAACGATATTCAAGGCTGCAAGCACGCCTGTACTCCCTTGCAACTTGGAATCCCTTGTATTTCATTATACAAGAAGTCCTTGATGATGAATACCATTTCATACTAAATTAATGACCAATAAGACTGTTTAATGATTTCTTCCTCAGAAGACTCCGAAATTCCTTTCAATTACTCATTCTAACTTTTTCATCTTGTAAAGAGATTGTTTGCCCACAACAGGAATTATATTTATGACAACAAGCACGCCTTTACTCCCTTGGAACTTGGAATCCCTTGTATTTCATTAGACAAGATGTCTTTGATAATAAACAACATTTGATACAAGTATTTCCTACTTAATTATTGACCAATAAGAATTTTTAATGATTTCTTCCTCACAAGACTCCGTAACTGGTTGTAATTACTCATTCTAACTTATAGATCTTGTAAAGAGATTGTATGCCCACAACAGGAACTATATTCATGACAGCAAACATGCCCCTACTCCCTTGGAACATGGAATTGCTTGTACTTCGTTAGACAAGATGTCTTTGATGATGAATACCATTTCATACAAGTATTTTCGACGTAATTAAAGACCAATAAGTCTGTTTAATCATTTCTTCCTCACAAGACACCGAAATTGGTTGTAATTACTTATTCCAACTTATTGATCTTGTAAATAGATTGTATGCCCACAACAGGAACTATATTCCTGGCAACAAGCACGCCTCTACTCCCTTGGATCTTGGAATCCCTTGTATTTCATTAGACAAGATGTCATTGATGATGATTGCCATTTTATACAAGTATTTTCTGCTTAATTATTGACTAATAAGACTGTTTCAAGGGTTCTTCCCCACAAGATTGCAAATTTGGTTGTAATTACTCATTCTGACTTATTGATCTTGTAAATAGATTGTATGCCCACTACAGGAACTATATTCATGGCATCAAGCACGCCTCTACTCCCTTGGAACTTGGAATCCCTTGTATTTCATTAGACAAGATGTCTTTGATGAAGATTTCCATTTTACACAAGTATTTTCTGCTTAATTAAGGACAAGTAAGTCTGTTTCATCGGTTCTTCCTCACAAGATTCCAAATTTGGTTGTAATTACTCATTCAAACATATTGATCTTGTAAATAGATTGTATGCCCACAACAGGAACTATATTCATGGCCGCAAGCACACCTCTACTCTCTTGGAACTTGGAATCACTTGTATTTCATTAGACAAGATGTCTTTGATGTTGAGAACCATTTCATACTAGTATTTTCTACTTAATTCATGACCAATAAGACTATTTAATTATTTCTTCCTCACAAGACTCCAAAATTGGTTGTAATTTGTCATTTAACTTATTGAACAAGTAAAAAGACTGTATGCCTACAACAGGAACCATATTCATGGCAGCGAGCACGCCTCAACTTGGATTCCCTTTTATTTCATTAGACAAGATATCTTTGATGGTGAATGCCATTTCATACAAGTATTTTCTACATAATTAATGACCAATAAGACTGTTTAATGATTTCTTCCGCACAAGAATACAAAACTGGTTGTTATCACTCATTCTAACTTATTGATCTTGTAAATAGATTGTATGGCCACAACAGGAACTATATTCATGGCCTCACGCACGCCCCTACTCCCTTGGAAATTGGAATCCCTTGTATTTCATTAGACAAGATGTCTTTGATGATGATTGCCATGTTATACTAGTATTTTTTGCTTAATTAGTGACTAATAAGACTGTTTCATGGGTTCTTCCCCACAAGATTGCAAATTTGGTTGTAATTACTCATTCAAACTTATTGATCTTGTAAATAGATTGTATGCCCACCACAGGAACAATATTCATGGAATCAAGCACGCCTCTACACCCTGGGAACTTGGAATCCCTTGTATTTCCTTAGACAAGAAGTCTTTGATGATGAATACCATTTCATACAAGTATTTTTTTCTTAATTAATAACTAATAAGACTGTTTAATGATTTCTTCCTCACAAGACTCCGAAATTCGTTGTAATTACCCATTCTAACTTATTCATCTTGTAAAGAGATTGTATAACCACAACAGGAACTATATTCATGGCCGCAAGCACGCCTTTACTCCCATCGAGCTGGGAATCGCTTGTATTTCATTAGACTAGACGTCTTTGATGATGAATACCATTTCATACAAGTATTTTCTACTTAATTAACGACCAAAAAGACTGTTTAATGATTTCTTCCTCACAAGACTCTGAAACTGGTTGTAATTACTCATTCTAGCTTATTGATCTTGTAAGTGGATTGTATGCCCACAACAGGAACTATATTCGTGGCTGCATGTATGCCTCTACACCCGTGGAACTTGGAATCCCTTGCATTTCATTACACAGGATGTCTCTGATGATGATTGCCCTTTTATACAAGTATCTTCTGCTTAGTTAATGACTAATAATACTGTTCCATGGGTTCTTCTCCACAAGATTCCAAATTTGGTTGTAATTACTCATTCTAACTTATTGATCTTGTAAATATATTCTATGCCCACAATAGGAACTATATTCATGGCATCAAGCACGCCTCTACTCCCTTGGAACTTGGAATCCCTTGTATTTCTTTAGACAAGAAGTCTTTGACGATGAATACCATTTCATACAAGCATTCTCTTAATTAATGACTAATAAGACTGTTTAACGATTTCTTGCTCACAAGACTCCGAAATTTGTTGCAATTACTCATTCTAACTTATTCATCTTGTAAGGAGATTGTATGCCCAGAACAGGAACTATATTCATGGCATCAAGCATGCCTTTACTCCCTTGGAACTTGGAATTCCATCTATTTCATTAGACAAGATGACTTTGATGATGAATACCATTTCATGCAAGTATTTTCTTCTTAATTAATGACCAATAAGACTATGTAATGATTTCTTCCTCACAAGACTCTGAAATGGGTTGTAAGTACTCGTTCTAACTTATTGATCTTCTAAAAAGATTGTGTGCCCACAACAAGAACTATTTTCAGGGCAGCAAGCACACCCCTACTCCCTCGGAACTTGGAATCCCTTGTATTTCATTAGACAAGATGTCTTTGGTGATGAATACCATTTCATACAAGTATTTTCTACTTAATTAATGACCAATAAGATTCTTTAATGATTTCTTCCTCACAAGACTCCGAAATTGGTTCTAATTACTCATTCTGACTTATTGATCTTGTAAATAGATTGTTTGCCCACAACAGGAACTATATTCATGGCATCAAGCACACCTTTACTCCCTTGGAACTTTGAATCCCTTGTATTTCATTAGACAAGATGTCTTTGATGATCAATACCATTTCATGCAAGTATTTTCTTCTTAATTAATGACCAATAAGACTGTTTAATGATTTCTTCCTCACAAGACTCTGAAATTGGTTGTAATTACTTATTCTAACTTATTGATCTTCAAAAGAAATTGTGTGCCCACAACAGGAACTATATTAATGGCAGCAAGCATGCCTCTACTCCCTCGGAACCTGGAATCCCTTGTATTTCATTAGACAAGATGTCTTTGATGATGAATGCCATTTCATGCAAGCATTTTCTTCTTAATTAATGGCCAATAAGACTATTTAATGATTTCCTCCACACAAAACTTCGCAGTTGGTTGTAATCTCACGTTCTAACTAATTAATCTTGTAAATATATTGTATGCCCACGACAGGAACCTTATTCATGGCAGCTAGCACGCCTCTACTCCCTCATAACTTGGAATCCCTTGTATTTCATTAGGCAAGATATCTTTGATGATGAACATACAAGTATTTTCTACTTAATTAATTACCCATAAGACTGTTTAATGATTTCTTCCTGACAAAACTCCAAAATTGGTTGTAATTACTCATTCTAACTTATTGATCTTGTAAATAGATTATATGCCCATAATAGGAACTATATTCGTGGCCGCAAGCATGCCTCTACTCCCTCGGAACTTGGAATTCCTTGTATTTCAATACACAAGATGTCTTTGATGATGAATACCAATTCACACAAGTATTTTCTGCTTAATTCATGACTAATAAGACAGTTTAATGATTTCTTCCTGACAAGACTTCAAAATTGGTCGTAATTACTCATTCTAACTTATTGATCTTGGAAATAGATTATATGCCCACTACAGGAACTATATTCCTGGCAGCAAGCATGCCTCTACTCCCTTGGAACTTGGAATCTCTTGTATTTCTTTAGACAAGATCTCTTTGATGATAATTGCCATTTTATACTAGTATTTTCTGCTTTATTAATGACTAATAAGACTTTTTCATCGTTTCTTCCCCACAAGATTCCAAATTTGGTTTTAATTACTCATTCCAACTTATTGATCTTGTAAATAGATTGTATGCCCACCACAGGAACTATATTCATAGCATCAAGCACGCCTCTATTCCCTCGAAACATGGAATCCCTTGTATTTAATTAGACAAGATATCTTTGATGATGAATACCCCTTCATACAAGTATTTTCTTCTAAATTAATGATCAATAAAACTGTTTAAAGGCTTGCTCCACACAAAACTCTGAAATTGGTTGTAATTACTCGTTCTAACTATTTGATGTTGTAAATATATTGTATGCCCACAACAGGAACCTTATTCATGGCAGCAAGCACGCCTCAACTCCCTCAGAACTTGGAATCCCTTGTATTTCATTAGACAATATGTCGTTGATGATGAATACCATTTCATAGAAATATTTTCTACTTAATTAATGACCAATAAGACTGTTTAATGATTTCTTCCTCACAAGACACCGAAATTGGTTGTAATTACTCATTCTAACTAATTGATTTTCTAAATAGATTGTATGCCCACAACAGGAACCATATTCATGGTAGCAAGCACGCCTGTACCCCCTTGGAACTTCGAATACCGAGTATTTCATTAGACAAGATATCTTTGATGATGATTACCATTTTATACAAGTATTTTTCTGATTCATCAATGACTAATAAGACTGTTTCATGGGTTCTTCCCCACAAGATTCCAAATTTCGTTGTAATTACTCATTCTAACATATTGATCTTGTAAATACATTGTATGCCCACCACATGAACTATATTCATTGCAGCAGGCATGCCTCTACTTCCTCGGAACTTGGAATCCCTTGTATTTCATTAGACAGGATGTCTTTGATGATGAATACCATTTCATACAAGTATTTTCTTCTTAATTAATGTCCAATAAGACTATTTAATGATTTCCTCCTCACAAGACTCTAAAATTGGTCGTAATTACTCATTCTAACTTATTGATCTTGTAAATAGATTATATGCCCAAAACAGGAACTATATTCATGGCAGCAAGCATGCCTCTAATCCCTTGGAACTTGGAATTCCTTGTATTTCATTAGACAGGATGTCTTTGATGATGATTGTCATTTTATACAATTATTTTCTGGTTAATTAATGACTAATAAGACTGTTTCATGAGCTTTTCTCCACAAGAATCCAAATTTGGTTATAATTACTCATTCTAACTTATTGATCTTGTAAATATATTGTATGCGCACAACAGGAACTATATTCATGGCTGCAAGCACACCAATATGACTGTTTAATGATTTCCTTCACACAAAACTCCGAAATTGGTTGTAATTACTCATTCTAACTAATTGATCTTTTAAATATATTGTATGCCCACGACAGGAACCTTATTCATGGCAGTAAGCCCACCTGAACTCCCTCGGAACTTGGAATCACTTGTATTCCATTAGACAAGATGTCTATGATGATGAATACAATTTCATACAACTATTTTCCACTTAATAATGACCAATAAGCCAGTTTAATAATTTCATCCTCACAGGAACTATATTCATGGCCGTAAGCATGCCTCTACTCCGTTGGAACTTGGAATCCCTTCTATTTCATTAGATAAGACATCTTTGATGATAAATACCATTTCATACAAGTATTTCCTACTAAATTAATGACCAAAAAGACTGTTTAATGATTTCTTCCTCACAAGACTCCGTAACTGGTTGTAATAACTCATTCTAACTTATTGATCTTGTAAAGAGATTGTACACCCACAACAGGAACTATATTCTTGGCAGCAAACACGCCTCTACTCCCTTGGAACATGGAATTGCTTGTATTTCATTAGACAAGATGTCTTTGATGATGAATACTGTTTCATAAAAGTATTTTCTTCTTAATTAATGACCAATAAGATTGTTTAATAATTTCTTCCTCACAAGACTCCAAAATTGGTTGTAATTACTCATTCTAACTTATTGATCTTGTAAATATATTGTATGACCACAAGTGGAACTATATCCATGGCAGCAAGCATGCCCCTACTCCCTCGGAAAATGGAATCCCTTGTATTTCATTAGACAACATTTCTTTGATGATGAATACCATTTCATCTAAGTATTTTCTTCTTAAATAATGACTGATAAGACTGTTTAATTATTTCTTCCTCACAAGACTCTAAATTTGGTTGTAATTACTCATTGTAACTTATTGATCTTGTAAATAGATTGTATGCCCACAACAGGAACAACATTCATGGCACCAAGCATGCCCCTACTCCCTCGGAACTTGGAATCCCTTGTATTTCAGAAGACAAGATGTCTTTGATGATGAATACCATTTCATACAAGTATTTTCATCATAATTAATGTCCAATAAGACTGTTTAATGATTTCTTCCTCACAAAACTCTGAAATTGGTTGTAATTACTCATTTTAACTTATTGATCTTATAAATAGATTATATGCCCACAACAGGAACTAAATTCATCGCTACAAGCACACCTCTACACCCGTGGAACTTGGAATCCTTTGTATTTCATTAGACAAGATGTCTTTAATGATGAATACCATTTCATACAAGTATTTTCTTCTTAATTAATGACCAATAAGACTGTTTAATGATTTCCTCCTCACAAGACTCCAAAATTGATTGAAATTACTCATTCTAACTTATTGATCTTGTAAATAGATTGTATGCCGACCACAGGAACAATATTCATGGCCGCAAGCACGCCTCTACTGCCTTAGAACTTGGAATCCCTTGTATGTCATTAGACAAGATGTGTTTGATGATGATTGCTATTTTATACAAGTATTTTCTGCTTAATTAATAACTAATAAGGCTGTTTCATGGATTCCTCTTCTCAAGATTCCAAATTTGGTTGTAATTCCTCATTCTAACTTATTGATCTTGTAAATAGATTGTATGCCCACCTTAGGAACTATATTCATAGCATCATGCACACCTCTACTCCCTCGTAACTTGGAATCTCATTTATTTCATTACACTAGATGTCTTTGATAATGAATACCTTTCATACAAGTATTTTCTTCTTAATTAATCACTAATAAGACTGTTTAATGATTTCATCCTCACAAGACTCGAAAATTGGTTGTAATTACTCATTCACACTTCTTAATCTTGTAAATACATTGAATGCCCACAACAGGAAGTATATTCCTAGTAGCAAGCACGCCTCTACTCCCTTGGAATGTGGAATCCCTTGTATTTTATTAGACAAGATGTCTTTGATGATGAATACCATTTCACAGAAGTATTTTCTTGTTAGTTCATGACCAATAAGACTGTTTAATGATTTACTCCACACAAGACTCCGAACTTGGTTGTAATTACTCATTCTAACTTATTGATCTTGTAAATAGATTGTCTGCCCATAATAGGAACTATATTAAAGGCAGCAAGCACACCTCTACTCCCTTGGAACTTGGAATCCCTTGTATTTCATTAGACAAGATGTCTTTGATGATGATTGGCTTTTTATACAAGTATTTTTTTTATCTAATTAATGACTAATAAGCCTATTTCATGGGTTCTTCCCTACAAGATTCTAAATTTGGCTGTAATTACTCATTCTAAAATATTGATCTTGTAAATAGATTGTATGCCCACCACAAGAACTATATTCATGACATCGAGCAGACCTCTACTCTATCGGAACTTGGAATCCCTTGTATTTCGTTAGACAAGATGATGCGGAATACCCCAAAAAGACGTGGCTTAGGGACCTAACACACACAATGAATCAAAGAACAACTAGGAAAGCTAAATCAAAGTTTAATAACAGAAACCCTAGACCCAATATTCGAAGGAGCATGAACCTAGGGTATTTAAGAAGGATATGGACGCCACACTCCAGAAAAGAATGGAATTGGGAGTGATAAGTCAATTTGAACACCACAAGAAGAATTACCTTTTGATAAGTTCTTTAGTTCTTAAAAGAACTGAGGGAGAAAAACCCTTGCTTTGTATTTCACTCAAAGTTGTCTGATTTCCAGAGCTTACAGGGGGTCCCTATTTATAGGATAAGATAGCAATGCTAAAGAGGCATAAATTCCTAGTTAGGAGAAATCCTTATTTTGGAGGAATTTTCGCACAAATTCCAGTAGATACAATTAGCTCCTATTTAGGAGTGAATGCTATCACTTAGTCTGACCCATTAAGTAGTCCAATTATATTAATTAGGCCTGGACTCTCTTTAAAACTTGAATTCGCACCATCTGAAGCTTGGTTGGCCTAAATGTCCTAAATCAGCCCATTCAATGCTTCTTTAATCTTTTTGGCCCTAGCTCATGTTATTGGGCCTTCTAGAATGTGCAACGGACTTCTTGCATCCATTGAAGCCCTAGCTCGTGTTATTGGGCCTTCTGGAATGTGCAATGGACCTCTTGCATCAATTGAAGCTCTAGCTCGTGTTATTGGGCCTTCTGGAATGTGCAATGGACCTTTTGGATCTTTTGAAGCCTTCCACCCATCATCTCCACGATTCTCATCATCTCCAAGATGTCTTTCATGATGAATACCATTTCATACAAGTATTTTCTTCTTAATTAATGACCAATAAGATTGTTTAATGATTTCCTCCTCACAAGACTCCGAAATTGGTTAAAATTACTCATTCTAACTTCTTGATCTTGTAAATAGATTGTATGCCCACAACAGGAACAATATTCATGGCTGCAAGCATGCCTCTACTCCCTCGGAACTTGGAATCCCTTGTGTTTCATTAAACAAGACGTCTTTGATGATGATTGCCATTTTATACAAGTATTTTCTGCTTAATTAATAACTAATAAGACTGTTTCATGGATTCTTCTTCCCAAGATTCCAAATTTGGTTGTAATTACTCATTCTAACTTATTGATCTTGTAAATAGATTGTATGCCCACCACAGGAACTATATTCATGGCATCAAGCATGCCTCTACTCCCTCGTAACTTGAAATCTCATTTATTCCATTAAACAAGATGCCTTTGATGATGAATACCTTTTCAGACAAGTATTTTCTTCTTAATTACTGACTAATAAGGCTGCTTAATGATTTCTTCCTCACAAGACTCTGAAATTGGTTGTAATTACTCATTCTAACTTGTTGATCTTGTAAATAGATTGTCTGCCCATAACAGGAACTATATTCATGGCCGCAAGCACGCCTCTACTCCCTTGGAACTTGGAATCCCTGGTATTTCATTAGACAAGATGTCTTTGATGATGATTGCCTTTTTATAGAAGTATTTTCTGCTTAATTAATGACTAATAAATATGTTTCATGGGTTCTTCCCCACAAGATTCGAGATTTGGCTGTAATTACTCATTCTAATTTATTGATCTTGTAAATAGATTGTATGCCCACCACAAGAACTATATTCATGACATCAAGCACACCTCTACTCCGTCGGAACTTGGAATTGGTTGTAATTACTCACAAGACTCCGAAATTGGTTGTAATTACTCATTCTAACTTATTGATCTTGTAAATATATTGAACACCCGCAACAGGAACTATATTTATGGCAGCAACCATGCCACTACTCCCTTGGAACCTGGAATACCTTGTACTTCATTAGACAAGATGTCTTTGATGATGATTACCATTTCGTACAAGTATTTTCTGCTTAGTTAATGACTAATAAGACTGTTTCATGATTTCCTCCTCACAGGACTCCAAATTTGGTTGTAGTTACTCATTCAAACTTATTCATCTTGTAAATAGATTGTATGCCCAAAACAGAAACTATATTCATGGCATCTAGCACTTCTCTACGCCCTTGGAACTTGCAATCCCTTGTATTTCACTAGACAAGATGTCTTTGATGGTGAATTCCATTTCATACACCAATAACTCTATTCAATGATTTCTTCCTCACAAGACTCCAAGCTTGGTTGTAATTACTCATTCTAACTTATTCATCATGTAAATAGATTGTATGCCCACAACAGGAACTATAATCATGACATCTAGCACGCCTCTACTCCCTTGGAACTCGGAATCCCTTGTATTTCATTAGACAAGATGTCCTTGATGCTGATTAACATTTCATACAAGTATTTTCTGCTTAATTAATGACTAATAAGACTCTTTCATGGGTTCTTCCTCAGAAGATTCCAAATTTGGTTGTAATTACTCATTCTAACATTTTGATCTTCCCAATAGATTGTATGCTCACAACAGGAACTATATTCATGGCATCTATCATGCCTCTACACCCTTAGAACTTGGAATACCTTGTATGTCATTAGACAAGATGTCTTTGATGATGATTACCTTTTCATACAAGTTTTTTCTGCTTAATCAACGACTCATAAGACTGTTTCATGATTTATTCCTCACAAGACTCCAAATTTGGTTGTAGTTACTCATTCTAACTTTCTCATCTTGTAAATAGATTGTATGCACACAATAGGAACTATATTCTTGGCATCAAGCGCACCTCTACTCCCTCAAAACTTGGAATCCCTTGTATTTCATTAGACAAGATGTCTTTGATGATGAATACCATTCCATACATGTAATTTCTACTTAATTAATGACCAATAAGTCTGTTTAATGATATCTTCCCCACAAGACTCCGAAATTGGTTGTAATTACACATTCTGACATATTGATCTTGTAAATAGATTGTATGCCCACAACATGAACCATATTCATGGCAGCGAGCACACCTCTACTCCCTTGGAACTTGGAATACCTTGTATTTCATTAGACAAGATGTCTTTGATGATGATTACCATTTCATACAAGTATTTTCTGCTCAATTAATGACTAATAAGACTGGTTAATGATTTCTTCCTCACAAGACTCCAAATTTGGTTCTAATTACTCATTCGAACTTATTCATCTTGGAATTAGATTGTATGCCCACAACATGAACTATATTCATGGCATCTAGCATGCCTCCACTCCCTTAGAACTTGCAATCCCTTGTATTTCATTAGACAAGATGTCTTTGATGGTGAATTCCATTTCATACAAATATTTTCTACTTAATCGAAGACCAATAACTCTGTTCAATGATTTCTTCCTCACAACAGGAACTATATTCATGGCATCTAGCACGCCTCTATTCCCTTGGAATTCGGAATACCTTGTATTTGCTTAGACAAGAGGTCTTTGATGATAATTGCCATTTCATACAAGTATTTTCTGCTCAATTAATGACTAATAAGACTGGCTAATGATTTCTTCCTCACAAGACTCCAAATTTGGTTGTAATTACTCATTCAAACTTATTCACCTTGTAAATAGATTGTATGCCCACAACAGGAACTATATTCATGGCATCTAGCACGCCTCCACTCCCTTAGAACTTGCAATCCCTTGTATTTCGTTAGACAAGATGTCTTTGATGCTGAATTCCATTTCATACAAATATTTTCTACTTAATCAAAGACCAATAACTCTGTTCAATGATTTCTTCCTCACAACAGGAACTATATTCATGGCATCTAGCACGCCTCTACTCCCTTGGAATTCGGAATACCTTGTATTTCCTCAGACAAGATGTCTTAGATGATGATTACCATTTCATACAAGTATTTTCTGCTTAATTAATGACTAATAAGACTGTTTCATAATTTCTTCCTAATAGCACTGCAAATTTGGTTGTAGTTACTCATTCTAACTTATTCATCTTGTAAATAGATTGAATGCCCACAACAGAAACTATATTCATGGCATCTAGCATGCCTCTACTCCCTTGGAACTCGGAATCCCTTGTATTCCACTAGACAAGATGTCTTTGATGCTGATTAACTTTTCATACGAGAATTTTTTACTTAATTAATGACTAATAAGATTGTTTCATGGGTCCTTCCTCAGAAGATTCCAAATTTGGTTGTAAGTACTCATTCTAGCTTTTTGATTTGGTGAATAGATTGTATGCCCACAACAGAAACTATATTCCTGGCAGCAAGCACACTTCTACTCCCTTGGAACATTGAACCCCTTGTATTTCATACGACTATTTTCCACTTAATTAATAACTAATAAGACTGTTTCATGATTTCTTCCTTACAGGACTCCAAATTTGGTTGTAGTTACTCATTCTAACTTACTCATGGCATCTAGCACACCTCTACTCCCTTGGAACTTGGAATACCTTGTATTTCCTTAGAAAAGATGTCTTTGATGCTAATTAACATTTCATACAAGTATTTTCTGCTTAATTAATGACTAATAAGACTGTTTCATGGGTTTTTCCTCACAAGATTCCAAATTTGGATGTAATTACTCATTCTAATTTATTGATCTTGTCAATAGATTGCATGCCCACAACAGAAACTATATTCCAGGAATCAAGCACGCCTCTACTCGCTCATAACTTGGAATCCCTTGTATTTCATTAAACAAGATGTCTTTGAAGATGAATACCATTTCATACATGTATTTTCTACTTAATTAATGACCAATAACACTGTTTAATGATTTCTTCCTCCCAAGACTCCGAAATTGGTAGAAATTACTCATTTTGACTTATTGATCTTGTAAATAGATTGTATGCCCACATCAGGAACCATATTCATGGCAACAAGCACGCCTCTACTCCCTTGGAACTTGGAATACCTTGTATTCCATTAGACAAGATGTCTTTGATGATGATTACCATTTCATGCAAGTATTTTCTGCTTAATTAATGACTAATAAGACTATTTCATGATTTGTTCCTCACAAGACTCCAAATTTGGTTGTAGTTACTCATTCTAACTTACTCATGGCATCTAGCATGACTCTACTCCCTTGGAACTTGGAATACCTTGTATTTCCTCAGAAAAGATGTCTTTGATGCTAATTAACATTTCATACAAGTATTTTCTGCTTAATTAATGACTAATAGGACTATTTCATGGGTTCTTCCTCACAAGATTCCAAACTTGGATGTAATTTCTCATTCTAACTTATTGATCTTGTCAATAGATTGTACGCCCAGAACAGGAACTATATTCCAGGCATCAAGCATGCCTCTACTCCCTCAGAACTTGGAATCCCTTCTATTTAATTAGACAAGATCTCTTTGATAATGAATACCATTTCATACGTGTATTTTCTACTTAATTAATGACCAATAACACTGTTTAATGATTTCTTCCTCACAAGACTCCGAAATTGGTAAAAATTACTCATTCTGACTTATTGATCTTGTAAATAGATTGTATGCCCACAACAGGAACTATATTCATGGCATCTAGCACGGCTCTACTCCCTTGGAACTTGGAATACCTTGTATTTCATTAGACAAGATGTCTTTGATGATGATTACCATTTCATACATTTATTTTCTGCTTAATTAATGACTAATAAGACTGTTTCATGATTTCTTCCTCACAGGACTCCAAATTTGGTTATAGTTACACATTCTAACTTATTTATCTTGTAAATAGATTGTATGCCCACAACAGGAACCATCTTCATGGCAGCAAGCACACCTCTGCTCCCTTAGAACTTGGAATAGCTTGTATTTCATTAGACAAGATGTCTTTGATGATGATTACCAATTCATACAAGTGGTTTCTGTTTAGTCAATGACTGATAAGACTGTTTCATGATTTCTTCCTCTGAAGACTCCAAATTTGGTTGTAATTTCTCGTTTTAACTTATTCATCTTGTAAATATATTGTATTCCCGTAACAGGAACTATATTCATGGCATCTAGCATGCCTTTACTCCCTTGGAACTTGGAATACCTTGTATTTCATTACATAAGATGTCTTTGATGATGATTACCATTTCATACACATATTTTCTGCTTAATTAATGACTAATAAGACTGTTTCATGTGTTCTTCCTCTCACAATTCCAAATATGGTTGTAACTACTCATTCTAACTTATTGAACTTGTAAATAGATTGTATGCCCACAAGAGTAACCATATTCATGGCATCTAGCATGCCTCTACTACCTTGGAACTTGGAATACCTTGTATTTCATTAGACAAGATGTCTTTGATGATGATTACCATTTCATACATTTATTTTCTGCTTAATTAATGACTAATAAGACTGTTTCATGATTTCTTCCTCACAGGACTGCAAATTTGGTTATAGTTACACATTCTAACTTATTTATCTTGTAAATAGATTGTATGCCCACAACAGGAACCATATTCATGGCAGCAAGCACACCTCTGCTCCCTTGGAACTTGGAATAGCTTGTATTTCATTAGACAAGATGTCTTTGATGATGATTACCATTTCATACAAGTAGTTTCTGTTTAATCAATGACTGATAAGACTGTTTCATGATTTCTTCCTCTGAAGACTCCAAATTTGGTTGTAATTTCTCGTTTTAACTTATTCATCTTGTAAATATATTGTATGCCCGTAACAGGAACTATATTCATGGCATCTAGCATGCCTTTACTCCCTTGGAACTTGGAATACCTTGTATTTCATTACATAAGATGTCTTTGATGATGATTACCATTTCATACACATATTTTCTGCTTAATTAATGACTAATAAGACTGTTTCATGTGTTCTTCCTCTCACAATTCCAAATATGGTTGTAACTACTCATTCTAACTTATTGAACTTGTAAATAGATTGTATGCCCACAAGAGGAACCATATTCATGGCATCTAGCATGCCTCTACTCCCTTGGAACTTGGAATCCCTTGTATTTCATTAGACAAGATGTCTTTGATGATGATTACCATTTCATACAAGTATTTTCTGCTTAATTAATGACCAATATGACTATTTCTTGATTTCTTCCTCACAGGACTCCAAATTTGGTTGTAGTTACTCATTCTAACTTATTCATCTTGAAAATAGATTGTATGCCCACAACAGGAACTATATTCCTTGCAGCATGCATGCCTTTACTACCATGGAACTTCGAATACCTTGGATTTCCTTAGACAAGATGTCTTTCATGATGATTAACATTTCATACAAGTATTTTCTGCTTAATCAATGACTAACAAGACTGTTTCATGATTTCTTCCTCACAGGACTCCAAATTTGGTTGTAGTTACTCATTCTAACTCATTCATCGTGTAAATAGATTGTATGCCCTCGACAGGAACTATATTCAAGGCATCTAGCACGCATTCATTGTGTAAATAGATTGTATGCCCTTGTATTTCATTACACAAGATGTCTTTGATGATGATTAACATTTTGTACAAGTATTTTCTACTTCATTAAAGACTGATAAGACTGTTTCATAGGTTCTTCCTCACACAATTCTAAATAGGGTTGTAATTACTCATTCTAACTTATTGATCTTGTATAGCGATCCTATGCCCACAACAAGAACTATATTCATGGAATCTAGCACGCCTCTACTTCCTTGGAACTTGGAATAGCTTGTATTTCAATAGACAAGATGTCTTTCATGCCGATTAACATTTCATACACGTATTTTCTACTTAATTAATGATTAATAAGACTGTTTCATGGGTTTTTCCTCACAAGATTCCAAATTTGGATGTAATTACTCATTAAAACTTATTGATCTTGTAAAGAGATTCTATGCCCACAAGAGGAACTATATTTATGGCATCTAGCATGCCTCTACTCCCTTGGAACTTGGAATACCTTGTATTTCATGAGACAAGATGCCTTTGATGATGATTACCATTTCATACAAGTATTTTCTGCTTAATTAATGACTAATAAGACTGTTCCATGATTTCATCCTCACAAGACTCCAAATTTAGTTGTAATTACTCATTCTCACTTATTGATCTTGAAAAGAGATTCTATGCCCACAACAGGAACTATATTCATGGCATCTAGCACGCCTCTACTCCCTTGGAACTTGGAATAGCTTGTATTTCAATAGAGAAGATGTCTTTGATGATGATTACCATTTGATACAAGTATTTTCTGCTTAATCAATGACTAATAAGACTGTTTCATGATTTCTCGCTCACAAGACTCCAAATTTGGTTGTAATTACTCATTATGTCGTATTCATCTTGTAAATAGATTGTATGCCCACAACAGGAACTATATTCATGGCATCTAGCATGCCTCTACTCCCTTGGAACTTGGAATCCCTTGTATTTCATTAGACAAGATGTCTTTGATGATGATTAACATTTCATACAAGTATTTTCTGCTTAATTAATGACTAATAAGACTGTTTCATGGGTTCTTCCTCACAAGATTCCAAATTTGGTTGGAATTACTCATTCTAACTTATTGATCTTGTGAATAGATTGTATGCCCACAACAGAAACTATATTCCTGGCAGCAAGCATGCTTCTACTCCCTTGGAACATGGAACCCCTTGTGTTTCATTAGACAAGATGTCTTTGATGATGATTACCATTTCATATAAGTATTTTCTACTTAATTAATGACTAATAAGATTGTTTCATGTGTTCTCCCTCACAAGATTCCAAATTTGGTTGTAATTACTCATTCTAACTTATTGATCTTGTGAATAGATTGTATGCCCACAACAGAAACTATATTCCAGGCAGCAAGCACACTTCTACTCCTTTCGAACTTCGAACCCCTTGTATGTCATAAGACAAGATATCTTTGATGATGATTCCATTTCTTACGACTATTTTCCACTTAATTAATAACTAATAAGACTATTTCATGATTTCTGCCTCACAGGACTCCAAATTTGGTTGTAGTTACTCATTCTAACTTATTCATCTTGTAAATAGATAGTATGCCCACAACAGAAACTATATTCATGGCATCTAGCACGCCTCTACTCCCTTGGAACTCGGAATCCCTTGTATTCCATTAGACAAGATGTCTTTGATGCTGATTAACATTTCATACAAGTATTTTCTGCTTAATTAATGACTAATAAGACTGTTTCATGGGTTTTTCCTCACAAGATTCGTAATTTGGATTTAATTACTCATTCTAACTTATTGATCTTGTAAAAGGATTCTATGCCCACAAGAGGAACTATATTCATGGCATCTAGCATGCCTCTACTCCCTTGGAACTCGGAATCCCTTGTATTTTATTACACAAGATGTCTTTGATGACGATTAACATTTCATTCAAGTATTTTCTGCTTAATTAATGACTAATAAGACTGTTTCATGGGTTCTTCCTCACAGGACTTGAAATTTGGCTGAAGTTACTCATTCTAACTTATTCATCTTGTAAATAGATTGTATGCCCCCAAGAGGAACTATATTCAGGGCATCTACCATGCCTTTAGTCCTGTGGAACTTGGAATCCCTTGTATTTCATTAAACAAGATGTCTTTGATGATGAACACCATTTCATACAAATATTTTCTACTTAATTAAAGACCAGCAACTCTGTTTAATGATTTCTTCCTCACAACATTCCAAATTTGGTTGTAATTAGTCATTCTAACTTATTCATCTTGTAAGTAGATTGTATTCCTACAACAGGAACCATATTCATGGCAGCAAGCACGCCTCTGAAGACTGCAAATTTAGTTGTAATTTCTCAATCTAACTTCTTCATTTTGTAAATAGATTGTATGACTGCAAAAGGAACTATATTCATAGCATCTAGCACGCCTCTACTCCCTTGGAACTTGGAATACCTTGTATTTCATTACATAAGATGTCTTTGATGATGATTACCATTTCAGACAAGTATTTTCTGCTTAATCAAGGACTAATAAGACTGCTTAATTAAACAGAAAATACAAGTATGAAATGGTAATCATCATCAAAGACATCTTGTCTAATGAAATATATGGTATTCCAAGTTCCAAGGGAGTAGAGCCATGCTAGATGCCATGAATATAGTTCCTGTTTTGGGCATACAATCTACTTACAAGATGAATAAGTTAGAATGAGTAATTACAACCAAATTTGGAGTCTTGTGAGGAAGAAATAATTAAACAGTGTTATTAGTCATTAATTAAGCAGAAAAAAACTTGTATGAAATGTTAATCATCATCAAAGACGTCTTCTCTAAAGAAATACAAGGGATTCCAAGTTCCAAGGGAGTAGAGGCGTGCTTGCTGCCAAGTATATAGTTCCTGTTGTGGGCATACAATCTATTTACAACATGGATAAGTTCGAATGAGTAATTACAACCAAATTTGGAGTCTTATGAGGAAGAAATCATGAAACAGTCTTATCAGTGATTAATTAAGCAGAAAATACTTGTATGAAATGGTAATCATTATCAAAGACATCTTCTCTGATGAAATACAAGGGATTCCAAGTTCCAAGGGAGCAGAGGCGTGCTTGCTGCCATGAATATAGTTCCTGTTGTGGGCATACAATCTATTTACAAGATCAATATGTTTGAATGAGTAATTACAACCAAATTGGGAATCTTGTGAGGAAGAACCGATGAAACTGTCTTATTAGTCATTAATTAAGGAGAAAATACTTGTATGAAATGTTAATCATCATCAAAGACATCTTGTCTAACGAAATACAAGGTCTTCCAAGTTCCAAGGTAATAGAGGCGTGCTAGATGCCATGAATCTAGTTCCTGTTGCGGGATACAATTTATTTACAAGATGAATAAGTAAGAATGAGTAATTACAACCAAATTTGGAGTCTTGTGAGGAAGAAATCATTAAAGAGTGTTATTGGTCTTTAATTAAGTAGAAAATATTTGTATGAAATGGTATTCATAATCAAAGGCATCTTGTCTAATGAAATACAAGGGGTTCCAAGTTCCAAGGGGGTAGAAGCGTGCTTCCAGCTAGGAATATAGTTCCTATTGTGGGCATACAATCTATTGAGAAGATCAATAAGCTAAAATGAGTAACTATGTTATTGGTCTGTCATTAAGTAGAAATATTTGTATGGAATGAAATTCATCATCAAAGACATCTTGTCCAATGAAATACAAGGGATTCCAAGTACCAAGGGAGTAGTGGTGTGCTAGATGCCATGAATATATAGTTCCAGTTGTAGGCAAACAATATACTTACAAGATGAATAAGTTAGAATGAGTAACTACAACCAAATTTGGAGTCTTGTGAGGAAGAAATCATGAAACAGTCTTATTAGCCATTCATTAAGCAAAAAATACTTGTATGAAATGGTAATCATCATCAAAGACATCTTTTCTAATGAAATACAAGGTATTTCAAGTTCCCAGGGAGTAGAGGCGAGCTGGATGCCATGAATATGGTTCCTGTCATGGGCATACAATCTATTTACAAGTTCAATAAGTTAGAATGGGTAATTACAACCAAATTTGGAATCGTGTGAGGAAGAACCCATGAAACATTCTTATTAGTCATTAATTAAGCAGAAAATACTTGTATGAAAAGGTAATCATCATCAAAGACATCTTGTCTATTGAAATACATGGTATTGCAAGTTCCAAGGGAGTAGAGGTGTGCTAGATGCCATGAATATAGTTCCTGTTGTGGGCATAAAATATATTTCCAAGATAAATAAGTTAGAATGAGTAACTACAACCAAATTTGGAGTCCTGTGAGGAAAAAAATCATGAAACAGTCTTATTAGTCATTAATTAAGCAGAAAATACTAGTATGAAATGGTAATCATTATCAAAGACATCTTGTCTAATGAAATACAAGGTATTCCAAGTTCCAAGGGAGTAGAGGTGTGCTCGCTGCCATGAATATGGTTTGTGTTATGGGCATACAATCTATTTACAAAATCAATATGTCAGAATCCGTAATTACAACCAATTGCATAGTCTTATGGGGAAGAAATCATTAAACAGACTTATTGGTCATTAAGTAGAAAATACATGTATATAATGGTATTCATCATCAAAGACATCTTGTCTAATGAAATACAAGGGATTCCAAGTTCTGAGGGAGTAGAGGTGTGCTAGATGCCATGAATATAGTTCCTGTTGTGGGCATACAATCTATTTACAAGATGAATAAGTAAGAATGAGTAATTATGACCAAATTTGGAGTCTTGTGAGGAAGAAATCAGGAAACAGCCTTATTAGTCATTGATTAAGTAGAACATGCTTGTATGAAATGGTAATCATCATCAAAGACATCTTGTCTAATGAAATACAAGGTATTCCAAGTTCCAAGGGAGTAGAGGTGTGCTCGCTGCCATGAATATGGTTCGTGTTGTGGGCATAAAATCTATTTACAAGATCAATATGCCAAAATGAGTAATTACAACCAATTTCAGAATCTTGTGGGGAAGAAATCATTAAATAGACTTATTGGTCATCAATTAAGTAGAAAATACATGTATGGAATGGTATTCATCATCAAAGACATCATGTCTAATGAAATACAAGGGATTCCAAGTTCTGAGGGAGTAGAGGCGTGCTTGATGCCATGAATATAGTTCCTATTGTGGGCATACAAGCTCTTTACAAGATGGATAAGTTAGAATGAGTAATTACAACCAAATTTGGAGTCTCGCAAGGAAGAAATCTTGAAACAGTCATAGTAGTGATTAATTAAGCAGAAAATACTTGTATCAAAAGGTAATCATCATCAAAGACATCTTGTCCAATGAAATACATGGTATCCCAAGTTCCAAGAGAGTAGAGGCATGCTAGATGCCATCATTATAGTTCCTGTTGTGCGCATACAATCTATTTACAAGATGAATAAGTAAGAATGAGTAATTACAACCAAATTTGGAGTCTTGTGAGGAAGAAATCATGAAACAGCCTTATTAGTCATTGATTAAGCAGAACATACTTGTATGAAATGGTAATCATCATCAAAGACATCTTGTCTAATGAAATACAAGGTATTCCAAGTTCCAAGGGAGTAAAGGCGTGCTTGCTGGGACAAATATGGTTCCTGTTGTCGGCAAACAATGTATTTACAAGATTAATAAGTTAGAATGACTAATTACAACCAAATTTGGAATCGTGTGAAGAAGTACCCATGAAACAGTCTTATTAGTCATTAATGAAGCAGAAAATACTTGCATCAAATGTTAATCATCATCAAAGACATCTTGTCTAATAAAATACATGGTATTGCAAGTTCGAAGGGAGTAGAGGTGTGCTAGATGCCATGAATATAGTTCCTGTTGTGGGCATACAATCTATTTACAAGATGAATAAGTTAGAATGAGTAATTACAACCAAATTTGGGATCTTGTGAGGAAGAAACCATGAAACAGTCTTATTAGTCATTGATTAAGCAGAACATACTTGTATGAAATGGTAACCATAATCAAAGACATCTTGTCTAATGAAATACAAGGTATTCCAAGTTCCAAGGGAGTATAGGCGTGCAAAATGCCTTGAATATAGTTCCTGTTGTGGGCATACAATCTATTTACAAGATGAATAAGTTAGAATGAGTAATTACAACCAAATTTGTAGCCTTGAGAGGAAGAACCTACGAAACAGTCATTTTAGTCATTGATTACGCAGAAAATACTAGTATGAAACGGTAATCATCATCAAAGACATCTTGTTTAGTGAAATCCAAGGTATTCCAAGTTGCAAGAGTGTAAAGGTGTGCTCGCTGCCATGAATATTGTTCATGTTGTGGGTATACAATCTATTTACAAGATCAATATGTCAGAATGAGTAATTACAACCAATTTCAGAGTCTTGTGGGGAAGAAATCATTAAACAGACTTATGGGTCATTAATTAAGGAGAAAATACATGTATGAAATGGTATTCATCATCAAAGACATCTTGTCTAATAAAATACAAGGGATTCCATGTTCTGAGGGAGTAGAGGCATGCTTGATGCCATGAATATAGTTCCCATTGTGGGCATACAATCTCTTTACAAGATGGATAAGGTAGAATGAGTAATTACAACCAAATTTGTAGTCTTGCGAGGAAGAAATCATGAAACAGTCTTGTTAGTCATTGATTAAGCAGAAAATACTTGTATGAAAAGGTAATCATCAT
This sequence comes from Bruguiera gymnorhiza, assembly GCA_020883675.1. Lineage (NCBI taxonomy): Eukaryota > Viridiplantae > Streptophyta > Magnoliopsida > Malpighiales > Rhizophoraceae > Bruguiera > Bruguiera gymnorhiza. The sequence goes on along the minus strand of JAIRCJ010000136.1, from coordinate 206,765 downwards.
CAAAGACATCTTGTCTAATGAAATACATGGTATTCCAAGTTCCAAGGGAGTAGAGGCGTGCTTGCTGCCATGTATGTGGTTCCTGTTGCGGGCATACAATCTATTTACAACAGGAATAAGTTAGAATGAGTAATTACGACCAAATTTGGAATCGTGTGAGGAAGAACCCATGAAACAGTCTTATTAATCATTAATTAAGCAGAAAATACTTGTATGAAATATTAATCATCACCAAAGACATATTGTCTAATGAAATACATGGTATTCCAAGTTCCAAGGGAGTGGACACTTGCTAGATGCCATGAATATAGTTCCTGTTGTGGGCATACAATCTATTTACAATCTATTTACAAGCTGAATAAGTAAGAATGAGTAATTACGACCAAATTTGGAGTCTCGTGAGGAAGAAATCATGAAACTGTCTTATTAGCCATTCATTAAGCAGAAAATACTTGTATGAAATCTTAATCATCATCAAAGACATCTTGTCTAATGAAATACAAGGTATTCCAAGTTCCAAGGGAGTATAGGCGTGCTAGATGCCATGAATATAGTTTCTGTTGTGGGCATATAATATATTTACAAGATGAATATGTTAGAATGAGTAATTACAACAAAATTTGTAGTCTTGTGAGGAAGAACCGATGAAACAGTCTTATTAGTCATTAATTAAGCAGAAAATACATGTATGAAATGTTAATTGTCATCAAAGACATCTTGTCTAATGCAATACAAGGTATTCCAAGTTCCAAGGGAGGAGAGGTGTGCTTGCTGCCATGAATGTGGTTCCTGTTGCGGGCATACAATCTATTTACAACAGGAATAAGTCAGAATGAGTAATTATGACCAAATTTGGAATCGTGTGAGGAAGAACCCATGAAACAGTCTTATTAGTCATTAATTAAGCAGAAAATACTTGTATGAAATGTTAATCATCATCAAAGACATCTTGTCCAACAAAATACATGGTATTTCAAGTTCCAAGGGAGTAGAGGCGTGCTAGATGCCATGAATAGAGTTCCTGTTTTGGGCATACAATCTATTTGCAAGATGAATAAGTAAGAATGAGTAATTACGACCAAATTTGGAGTGTTGGGAGGAAGAAATCATGAAACAGTCTTATTAGTCATTGATTAAGCAGAAAATACTTGTATGAAAAGGTAATCATCAGCAAAGACACCTTGCCTAATGAAATAGAAGGTCTTCCAAGTTCCAATGGTGTAGAGGCTTGCTAGATGCCATGAATATAGTTCCTGTTGTGGGTCTACAATCAAATTACAAGATGAATAAGTTCGAATGAGTAATTACAACCAAATTTGGAGTCTTGTGAGGAAGAAACCATGAAACAGTCTTATTAGTCTTTGATTAAGCAGAACAGACTTGTATGAAATCTTAATCATCATCCAAGACATCTTGTCTAATGAAATACAAGGTATTCCAAGTTCCAAGGGAGTATAGGCGTGCTAGATGCCGTGAATATAGTTTCTGTTGTGGGCATATAATCTATTTACAAGATGAATAAGTTAGAATGAGTAATTACAACCAAATTTGTAGCCTTGTGAGGAAGAACCGATGAAACAGTCATTTTAGTCATTGATTACGCAGAAAATACTAGTATGAAATGGTAATCATCATCAAAGACATCTTGTTTAGTGAAATCCAAGGTATTCCAAGTTGCAAGGGAGTAGAGGTGTGCTCACTGCCATGAATATGGTTCATGTTGTAGGTATACAATCTATTTACAAGATCAATATGTCAGAATGAGTAATTACAACCAATTTCAGAGTCTTGTGAGGAAGAAATCATTAAACAGACTTATGGGTCATTAATTAAGGAGAAAATACATGTATGAAATGGTATTCATCATCAAAGACATCTTGTCTAATGAAATACAAGGGATTCCAAGTTTTGAGGGAGTAGAGGCATGCTTGATGCCATTAATATTGTTCCCATTGTGGGCATACAATCTCTTTACAGGATGGATAAGTTAGAATGAGTAATTACAACCAAATTTGGAGTCTTGTGAGGAAGAACTCATGAAACAGTCTTATTAGTGATTAATTGAGCAGAAAATACTTGTATGAAAAGGTAATCATCATCAAAGACATCTTGTCTAATGAAATACAAGGTATTCCAAGTTCCAAGGGAGGAGAGGCGTGCTGGCTGCCATGAATGTTGTTCCTGTTGCGGGCATAGAATCCATTTACAACGGGAATAAGTTAGAATGAGTAATTACGACCAAATTTGGAATCGTGTGAGGAAGAACCCATGAAACAGTCTTATTAGTCATTAATTAAGCAGAAAATACTTGTATGAAATATTAATCATCTTCAAAGACATTGTCTAATGAAATTCATGGTATTCCAAGTTCCAAGGGAGTAGAGGCGTGCTAGATGCCATGAATATAGTTCCTGTTGTGGGCATACAATCTATTTACAAGTTGAATAAGTAAGAATGAGTAATTACGACCAAATTTGGAGTCTTCGGAGGAAGAAATGATGAAACAGTCTTATTAGCCATTCATTAAGCAGAAAATACTTGTATGAAATCTGAATCATGATTAAAGACATCTTGTCTAATGAAATACAGGGTTTTCCAAGTTCCAACAGAGTAGAGGCATGCTTGCTGCCAATAATGTGGTTCCTGTTGTGGGCATACAATCTATTTACAAGATGAATAAGTTAGAATGAGTAATTACGATAAAATTTGGAGTCTTGTGAGGAAGAAATCATGAAACTATCTTACTAGCCATTCATTAAGTAGAAAATACTTGTATGAAATCTTAATCATCATCAAAGACATCTTGTCTAATGAAATACAAGGTATTCCAAGTTCCAAGGGAGTAGAGGCGTGCTAGATGCCATGAATATAGTTCCTGTTGTGGACATACAATCTATTTACAAGATGAATAAGTTAGAATGAGTAATTACAACGAAATTTGAAATCTTGTGAGGAAGAAACCATGAAATAGTCTTATTAGTCATTGATTAAGCAGAACAGACTTGTATCAAATGGTAATCATCATCAAAGACATCTTGTCTAAGGAAATACAAGTTGCACGCTAGATGCCAAGAATCCTGTTGTGGGCATACAATCTATTTACAAGATGAATCAGTTAGAATGAGCAATTACAAGCAAATTTGGAGTCTTGTGAGGGAGAACCCATGAGACAGTCTTGTTATTGATTAAGCAGAAAATAATTGTATGAAAAGGTAATCATCTTCAAAGACATCTTGTCTAATGAAATACAAGGTTTTCCAAGTTCCAACGGAGAAGAGGCATGCTAGATGCCATGAATATAGTTCCCATTGTGGGCTTCCAATCTAATTACAAGATGAATAAGTTTGAATGAGTAATTACAACCAAATTTGGAGTCTTGTGAGGAAGAAATGATAAACCAGTCTTATTAGTCATTAATTAAGCAGAAAATACTAGTATGAAATGGTAATCATCATCAAAGACATCTTGTCTAATGAAATACAATATATTCCAAGTTGCAAGGGAGTAGAGGTGTGCTTGCTGCCACGAATATGGTTCGTGTTGTCGGCATACAATCTATTTACAAGATCAATATGTCAGAATGAGTAATTACAACAAATTTCGGAGTGTTGTGTGGAAGAAATCATCAAACAAACTTATTGGCCATTAGTTAAGTAGAAAATACATGTATGAAATGGTATTCATTATCAAAGACTTCTTGTCAAATGAAATACAAGGGATTCCAAGTTCTGAGGGAGTGGAGGCATGCTTGATGCCGTGAATATAGTTCCCATTGTGGGCATACAATCTCTTTATAGGATGGATAAGTTTGAATGAATAATTATACCCAAATTTGGTGTCTTACGAGGAAGAAATCATGAAACAGTCTTATTAGTGATTAATTAAGCAAAAAATACTTGTATAACAAGGTAATCATTGTTAAAGACATTTTGTCTAATGAAATACAAGGTATTCCAAGTTCCAAGGGAGTAGTGGCATGCTTGCTGCCAATAATGTGGTTCCTGTTGTGGGCATACAATCTATTTACAAGATGAATAAGTTACAATGAGTAATTCCGACCAAATTTGGAATCATGTGAGGAAGAACCCATGAAATAGCCTTATTAGTCATTAATTAAGCAGAAAATACTTGTATGAAATATTAATCATCATCAAAGACATATTGTCTAATGAAATACACAGTATTCCAAGTTCCAAGAGAGTAAAGGCGTGCTAGATGCCATGAATATAGTTCCTGTTGTGGGCGTACAATCTATTTACAAGTTGAATAAGTAAGAATGAGTAATTACAACCAAATTTGGAATCTTGTGAGGAAGAAATCATGAAACTGTCTTATTAGCCTTTCATTAAGCAGAAAATACTTGTATGAAATCTTAATCATCATCAAAGACATCTTGTCTAATGAAATACAAGGGATTTCAAGTTCTGAGGGAGTAGAGGCATGCTTGATGCCATGAATATAGTTCCCATTGTGGGCATGCAATTTCTTTACAGGATGGATAGAATGAGTAATTACAACCAAATTTGGAGTCTTGCAAGGAAAAAATCATGAAACAGTTTTATTAGTGATTAATTAAGCAGAAAATACTTGTATGAAAAGGTAATCATCATCAAAGACATCTTGTCTAATAAAATAAAAGGTATTCCAAGTTCCAAGGGAGTAGAGGCGTGCTTGCTGCCATGAATGTGGTTCCTGTTGTGGGCATATAATCTATTTACTAGATGAATAAGTTAGAATGAGTAATTACGACCAAATTTGGAATCGTGTGAGGAAGAACCCATGAAACAGTCTTATTAGTCATTAATTAAGCAGAAAATACTTGTATGAAATGTTAATCATCATCAAAGACATCTTGTCCAACAAAATACATGGTCTTTCAAGTTCCAAGGGAGTAGAGGCGTGCTAGATGCCATGAATAGAGTTCCTGTTTTGGGCATACAATCTATTTGCAAGATGAATAAGTAAGAATGAGTAATTACGACCAAATTTGGAGTGTGGGGAGGAAGAAATCATGAAACAGTCTTATTAGTCATTGATTAAGCAGAACATACTTGTATGAAATGGTAATCATCATCAAAGTCATCTTGTCTAAAGAAATACAAGGTATTCCAAAATCCAAAGGAGTAGAGGCGTGCTAGATGCCAAGAATATAGTTCCTGTTGTGGGCATACAATCTATTTACAAGATGAATCAGTTAGAATGAGTCATTACATCCAAATTTGGAGTCTTGTGAGGAAGAAATCTTGAAACTGTCTTATTAGCCACTCATTAAGCAGAACATACTTGTATGAAATCTTAATCATCATCAAGGACATCTGGTCGAATAAAATACAAGGTATTTCAAGTTCCAAGGGAGTATAAGCATGCTAAATGCCATGAATATAGTTCCTGTTGTGGGCATACAATCTATTTACAAGATGAATAAGTTAGAATGAGTAATTACAACCAAATACATAGTCTTGTGAGGAAGAACCGATGAAACAGTCTTATTAGTGATTAATTAAGCAGAAAATACATGTATGAAAAGTTAATCATCATCAAAGACATCTTGTCTAATGAAATACAAGGTATTCCAAGTTCTAAGGGAGTAGAGGCGTGCTTACTACCATGAATGTGGTTCCTGTTGTGGGCATACAATCTATTTACAAGATGAATAACTTAGAATGAGTAATTACGACCAAATTTGGAATCGTGTGAGGAAGAACCCATGAAACAGTCTTATTAGTCATTAATTAAGTAGAAAATACTTGTATGAAACTTTAATCATCATCAAAGACATATTGTCTAATGAAATACATGGTATTCCAAGTTCCAAGGGAGTAGAGGTGTGCTAGATGCTATGAATATAGTTCCTGTTGTGGGCATACAATCTATTTACAAGTTGAATAAGTAAGAATGAGTAATTACGACCAAATTTGGATTCTTGTGAGGAAGAAATGATGGAACTGTCTTATTAGCCATTCATTAAGCAGAAAATACTTGTATGAAATCTTAATCATCATCAAAGACATCTTGTCTAATGAAATACATGGTATTCCAATTTCCAAGGGAGTATAGGCGTGCTAGATGCCATGAATATAGTTCCTGTTGTGGGCATACAATCTATGTATGAGATGAATAAGTTAGAATGAGTAATTACAACCAAATTTGTAGTCTTGTGAGTAAGAACCAATGAAACAGTCTTATTCGTCATTAATTAAGCAGAAAATACATATATGAAATGTTAATCGTCATTAGAGACATCTTGTCTAATGAAATATAAGGTATTCCAAGATCCAAGGGAGTAGAGGCGTGCTAGATGGCATGAATGTTGTTCTTGTTGTGGGCATACAATCTATTTACAAGATGAATAAGTTAGAATGAGTAATTACAACCAAATTTGGAATCTTGTGAGGAAGAAACCATTGAACAGTCTTATTAGTCATTGATTAAGCAGATCATACTTGTATGAAATGATAATCATCATCAGAGACATCTTGTCTAAGGAAATACAAGGTATTCAAAAATCCAAAGGAGTAGAGGCGTGCTAAATGCCAAGAATATAGTTCCTGTTGTGGGCATACAATCTATTTACAAGATGAATCAGTTAGAATGAGTAATTACAACCAAATTTGGAGTCTTGTGAGGAAGAACCCATGAAACAGTCTTGTTAGTCATTGATTAAGCAGAAAATACTTGTATGAAATGGTAATCATCATCAAAGACATCTTGTCTAATGAAATACGAGGTATTACAAGTTCCAACAGAGTAAAAGGCATGCTAGATGCCATGAATATATTTCTTGTTGTGGGCATACAATATAATTACAGGATGAATAAGTTTGAATGAGTAATTGCAACCAAATTTGGAGTCTTGTGAGAAAGAAATCATAAACCAGTCTTATTAGTCATTAATTAAGTAGAAAATACTAGTATGAAATGGTAATCATCATCGAAGACATCTTGTCTAATGAAATACATCTTTATGTCCTTAAGTTTGTTAATGAGGTAAATGAAAAGGAGAGGGAGTTATTTTACTATCTTGAAAATACTATAAAAAGAAAATGGTTTTTTATGACCTTTAATAAAAAAGAATAAGAAGTCTAGTATAAATGCCATGAGATATATACCAATAGTGGAAAAGATCTACAAACTAAAGAAGAAACCTTTCTTAAATTTTTTAGCCTTGGAGGAATATATGGTTCTTAAAAAAGCATATCAAAAATATGTTATGAGAAAAGGAAAAAGGGTTATTAACCTTTTGATTAGTTTATCAACTAATTTCACTTTTTTAGGATTTTTACCTAACAAGTTGTAATCTATTTCTTTTGATGACATAGGTTTAAATATAACCCTCTTTTCCATTTCTAATAAAAATGGGTCTAAATAGTTGATTAGGTCTTAACTTATCTATGCCTCGCCATAAGTAGTTGCATATTGCAATGGATTAGTTCTTCTAGGGTTAGGAATAAATAAATAATAATTAGTGAAAATTTAGATGATAATTATTTACAAAATTGGACTCTTCCTTCTTTTTTGTCTTCCTAGGTTTACAAAAAGGGAAATTTATGATTATGCTATTAAAACCTTGAAGACGTTTTACTCTTAACTTAGGGTTATAATGATTTCATTTTGCTATCCTAGGAGCTTATTAGCTTACATTAACAAAAGTATAACTATATCCATATTAGGATGATACAATTAGTATTAAAACTTGCCATTATACTAGGTTTAAATAACTCAACAATTATATGTGTTAGAGAAAAAATGCATAATCGCTTTCATGACTCCTTACTAAGAGTAATTAAATACAATTTTATTGATGGACCATTAAAGACAAAAGGTATAATCACTTCTATGACTCTTTATTAGGACTAATTAAATCCACTCTTATTAATGGACCCATTTGGTTTTCTTGTATTCTAAACTTTACTTTATCATTATTAGATTCTAATTTGATGCATGCTTTATGTTTAGATATTAAAACTAAATGATTTGATATGATGCCTACTTCAAAAGATTTAATCCTTATTTATAGGATACACTATAAGGTTATGAACACCATTATCTTAAGAATTAAAGAAATCCTAATAAGATATGTGGATAAAGGGACTATTACATTGTTTTTGACTAATAGGTCAAAACCTAATGTTATGGTTCCTAAAACAATTGCTTGGGATCATGTTAAATTACTTGAGAAATGGATGTTAAGAAAGGTTATTGAACCTATTAAATAGGTTAGCAGACAAATGGAAGAAGTAATTGAATTTAAAGATAGGGATGTTGAAATCCAATTTGTTCCATCTAAAAGTGTGAGGTTAAACCTTAAAATAAGAAGAGAAAAGGTTAAACCTAGATTCTTTACCTCTTTAGTGTTGGTCATTAAGCTAGAAGGTATTAGAAGAACAACATAGTAGGTCAATCAACCTTAGTATAAAGTTGACATTCCCCCCTCAACTTTTGTTTCTATGGTTAATGAACCATTAGAAACATCTAGTCAGACTCTTAGGCTTAGGTCTCTATCTCTCATTAATAGGGATATCAAGATAAAGATAGGAGTCTTTATGTGCTATAGGTTGTTAATATGGTAGATGAAAAGGTAAGAGAGTTATTTTACTCTTTTAAGAATACTGTAAAAAGAAAATAGTTTTTTTTTATGACCTTTAATAAAAAAGAATGAGAAGTATGGTATGAAAGTTGTAGATATTTTCACCTATTTGAAAAAAGTTTACAAACTAAAGGAAAAAACTTTCCTAAATTTTCAGCCCCAAAGGAATGAATGGTTCTTAAAAGAGAATATCAAGAATATGTTATAAGAAGAGGAAAAGGTTATTAGTATTCACCTACCTGCACTTAACCTAGTGTTAAGATAAAAGATCATAAGCATATAGTTTCATCATATAAAGCAAAACACTCTTGAAAATTACATTATTCTTTATCTTTAATCTATAGAAAATTAGTTTAATAAAGTTGAAGAAAAGATTGAAGAAGTAGCTTAGAGAGCTCTAAGGCCTTTGGTTAAACTAGAAATGAAAAAAAATAGGTTTTATTTAAACCCATGTCATCAAAAGAAATATATTAAAACATGTTAGGTAAAAATTCTAAAAAAGTAGAATTAGTCAATAAAATAATCAAAAGGTTAGAAAACCTTCGATTCAAAGAAAAAAATGCTTTTACATTAGGAAAAGAGGAACAACTTACAGAAACTTACAGAACAAGAATTAAAGTTGAAAATTCTATGGATAGAATTTAGGAAATATTCTTATTAGGACAGAATCCAATTCAAAAAGATCCATCACCTTCTTATAAGAAAGAAAGCATAGATGTAAACAAAATGACTTTTAATAATATCCCCACAAAATTATATTATCTTAGATCAACCTTGATCAACCTCTTATTAAAGTAACAAACTTCTAAAGTAAAACAAACTAGTTGGTCTTTTAAATTAATCCTTTGTTTAAGGATTCCTTCATAACTCTTATCTAATGCATTAGTTTCAACTATTTTAAAAGTATCAAGATGAGAAAGAGTTAAACACAATAGTTCTTTTGTTTTTAATTTTTTCACTTAACTATCTTTATATGTTCATCCATCCACTATGGAGAATTTTTCTATAACCAATCAAACAAAGGCTTAGCATCATAAGCTTTTTCTTTATAGAATTTTGAATTATAATTCAGACATCCTAAAATTCTTTGCAATTGTTGTTTTTCTCTAATTTCATCAGGAAATTTAGAGAAAAACTCAATTGCTCGATCAATAGGAACAATTGTTTTATTTTCAATGAAGTGACCAAGGAATCTAAACCTAGTTTGAAATAACTTCATTTGCTTAGCCAAAATAGCTAAACTAGCTCTTTCAATAACCTTTAAGAAAAGGTTCAAAAGTCTAAAATGTTGTTTAATGGTATTAGAAAATACTAATACATTATCATTTACTTTTTTGAAATTCTAAATGTGCATTCTTCAACTTAAATTACATTACATTCCATTTATAATGTCCAAATGGAACTATAAATACTATTTTATACATATTTTTTTCATGGATATGAATTTGCCCATAACTAGATTTCATATCAAATTTTGAAAATATTTGAGCTTTATAAATCCTATTTAGCAAATCCTTTTTATTATGTATAGGATATCTAATCCATCCCAAGGTCTTAACCTATTCATATTTCACCATATCATTGCCAAGTTCTTAAACCATAACCCTACATGCATATACATAACCATCACCAGTACAAAGGCAACACAACTTGGGGTTTTAACAATAAGACACCAAAGAGTTTAAGCTTTCAACTACTTAAAAGATTAATGTTCAATTAGGTTTGAGGCTTTGATACCATTTCTATTTTGGCAACAAAGGATCACACATAGATATGGGTAGCATAGGTTCACATACAGATATATAGAAACTATTTTAAGTACATTGATATAAAACAAAGTTTTCATTAAACAATAAATATTGTTTCAAGCTTATATTTTACAAAGGGGAGAGAAGAAAAGAGAAAAGAGAGGAGCAATCTTAGAGAAAGAAGGAAAATTAGACTCTGCCTCCCTTGGCCTTTGAGAGGTCTATATACACATGGAAAAATGTGGTAACCATAATTAAAGGAATCTTCTTTTACAAAGTGGGATGTTCCATTATGTTCCATTTCCTCCACTTTTGTTAAAGTAACTTTATTAAAACTATCTTTAGGTCCCATGATAATTTATCCACTAAAATTTGTTCATCTTTTTTCCCTTTACAACTCATATGGGTCCTAAGAATCTTACATAATGTCATCATTGATATGCCTTTAACTACTTTTAGCTTAGTTAGCTTAAGAGTCCTTATTTGGTTGGAGCAAAGTAGCCATCATTTCCAATAACCTTTCTTTTGATATAGGCTCCATTAAAGTCTTTAATATCTCTTCGAGACTAATAGGAGTAAGCTTCAATGGTGAAGCCATAAATACATTTATGCAAATGATTCCTTTTCCTATATAGACTCCATCACAAAAAAAGTCAAATTTTTCCCACTATCGGATATTTATTCATCTTACTAGCCATGAAACACATCTAATGTTAACATCTAGGACATTAACCTATTTAGTCATAATGGTGTAGTCCTATTTAATAATCCATAGAAAATGATAACAAGCTATAAACATTAGCAATGGGTCTTTAATCTCTTCATTTGCTTCACAATACTATTCATAAACAGTTCTGATTTTATAGGGTAAGGTTAAATGATGTAAACCTTATTTGAAAAATTAGGTTTTAAATCAATTTGGAAATCTTTTTGGGTCATTTGGAAGACGTATTTGAGTGAATCAACTAAATTTTCTTTGCCTATTTTCATACGATAAGGCCTTTTCCCATACATCAATATAATTGAAATAATTAAACGTGTTGACCTTCCACCATTCTTTCAACTCTTTGTAGCCAAAGAGATCCCCTTGCCAATCTTCTGGATAAAGAATTTTCTTTATCTTGAATTTGGCATAGGCCTAATCTTTTAGATCCTCTTTGTATGGGTTTAGTAACCACTGAGCCTATTTCATGTAATATATGTTGATAATATAGGCAATTTTTCATATTATTATGAGGATATGCATCATTTGTAGGATAAAAACGTGCAACCTCATTAAATTTAAATTGAGTATAATTATTTTTAATAGCATAAGTCAGATTTTTATAGTCTCCATCTATGTTAATGATCTACTTGCAATTGGAAGCTATCATGAATTTATCCTAAAACTCAAAAAGGAAATAGAGATGGAATTTGAGATTCTAGTGGAGGAAAAATGTCCTTCTTCCTTGGACTTCAAGTGCAGCAATCAAATCATGGTATTTTTCTTAATCAAGAAAAGTATACTAAAGAAGTGTTGAAGAAGTTCAATATGAGTGCATGCAAACCTGTTTTAAACTCTAATGGTGGTCAATAAGAAGCTAGTCAAGGATGATGGAGAAGAAAAGTTCAATGAAGGACTTTTAGAAGTCTTTATTGGATGCTTATTATACATGATAGCTTTAAGGCTTAAAGTTATACATGCCATAAATCTCCTTTCAAGGTTTATACATTCTTTAAGTAAGATGCATTATAGAGTTAGAAAAAGGGTCCTAAGGCATCTTATAATTGATCTTGGGGTCATGTTTAGAAAATCAGAAGAGCTAGAATTAACATGCTTTAATAGTGGTTAGGTAAGATATGTTAAGGACATGAAAAGTACATCTAGCTATTGTTTCTCATTAAAAGAAGCTTTTTTTTTTCTTAGAATTGTGAAAAGCAATCAATGGTTGCATAATCAATAGTAAAGACAAAATATGTGGCTACCACTACTGTTGTCAATCAAGTTGTTTGGTTAAGAAAGGCCCTTTTTGAACTGTAACAAGTTCACTCTCAACCTACCTTAGTTTTCTATGACAATTAAGCACTTATTACTATTTTTAGAAACCTAGTGCACCATAAGAGGACCAAACACTTCAAGATTAAACTACATTTCCTCAGAGAAATGCAAGAGTGGTACGTCTAACTAGTGTTTTGTGAGTCATAAATCCAACACTTATGTCACCGTCCTTCAATCTTTAATGTGCATTTTTTAGTTACCACCATAACATTGGACCAACATTTTCAACCTCCCCAGCCGCTAATCTACCTCCTCCTCCAAATGACATGTTGATATATTGCCAATTGTTATCATAGTTAACACTGACAGTAAAGAGGAGGAGAAAAAAAAAATTGAGGTTAGAATCACAAATAATAAAATTTTGGGGCCATAATAAAAAAAATAGTAGTTGAAGGCAAGATAAAAAATAATAAAAGTTTTTGGGTCATATAAAAATAATAAAAGTTAAAGGACCAAATTAAAAAAAAAATTAAATTATGAATTTTAATATGAACAACATGATTCTAGTTTTAATTCTTGTTTTAGATGGAAAAAATTATAATTGATGGTGTGTGCAGATGAAAGTATTATTTGATTACTATGAATTTTTGGTATTATAAAGAATAAAGTTATAACACTTGTAGTAGATGCAATAGAAGTATATAAAACTGCTCACTGAGAGTTACAAAAGAAAGATAAAAAAAAGCACTTTATTTCATCCTTCAAGTGGTGAATAATGAAATTTTTTAGAAGATTGTCTTCATCAAAGTAAGCATGGGATACCTTGACAACATTACTAAGGTGTGAATAAAGTTAAAATGGTGAAATTCCAAACCTTAAGACATTAGCTTGAACTTTTGCAAACAAAAGTTTTAGAAACTATTTAGTTTATACAAGTAAAGTTCTTTCCTTGACAAATCAAATAAGAATTTATGGAGAACAACTAAATAATTAGGTGAAAGTTGAAAAGATTTTGTGGACACTCACATTGTAGTATGAGTATATCATGGATACAATAAAAGAAACACGTGATTTGTCCCGAATGTCTGTTGATGAATTAACGGGCATGTTGCAAGCTTATAAATAGTGTATGAATGAAAAACATATTGGGAAGCCAATAGAACAAGCACTCCAAAGTCAAGCTCCTACCAAAAGTGAGTAAAGTGATTATTCAAAGCAAAAATGAGATTCCTCTTATGGTAGAGGACGAGGACAAGGATGTGAACATGATAGTAACTACTACAACAATCAAGGTTAAAGAGGTCACTACAACGATTATAGAGATAAAGACAATCAAAATAATGAACAAAGGAGATTAGATTAGATGTATAGAGATTAAGGTTGAGGTCAAGGAAGAGGTCATGATAGAGGAAGGTATGAAAAATCCAATATTGAGTGTTACTCATGTTGTAAGTGTGGCCATTATGCTAGTAAGTGCATGTCTAAGGAGAATAATCAAATAATTGGCACATAAAAGGGAGGTATAAATGATGGAAATCAAACCCTTATGATGGTTACTACAATTGCTGAAATGCCAAATTACAACATATGGTTTCTTAATACCCGGTGTACTTATCACTTGTACAAAAAGAATGAGCTCTTTGTTTCTCTTAGTGAGTCAACTTGCTCCACATTTAAATTTTCCGATGATAACAAAGTTCTAGTGATGAACAAGTGGAAAATTCTCATCAAGTTGAAGAATGAAGATCATAAGTAAATTTTAGATGTATTTTATGTACCAAGTGTGAAGAATAACCTACTTAACTTAAGCATATTGAAAAAGGGCATAACATACAATTACGTGATAATTATTTATCAATTATTCATGGAGAGGTATACTTATTCTCAAATCCCCTTTAATGAAGAAGTAGATGTTTCGAGTTGATATTACTACTAATGTTTACACTTGTTTTAATGTCATTGTAAAAGATGAGACTTGGCTAAAGCATTTTTGCTTTGGTTATCTGAATTTTTACAATTTGAAACAACTTGCACAAGGAAACATGGTGACAAGTTTACCCAGGATAATCATCCTAATTAGATTTGTGAAGCTTATTTTCTTGCAAAATAGAGTAGATAGTCTTTTGTGACAGGAAATTGGCATGCAAGGTGATTACTCCAATTAATCCACTTTGATATTTTTGGCCTCATAAGTGTTCCATCAAATGGCACCAATAGGTATTTTTTTACCTTTATTAATGATTTTACAAGGAAGACATGACTTTATCGCATGTAAAGGAAGTTTAAGGTGTTTAACCATTTTAAGGAGAATTAAACACCTTGAATGACTTAATCAGCACACATGTTGCCCATTAATTCCTTTCACTCATTTTTCTTCATGCTTCTTATTGCACACTCCCTAACCATTTGCCCATCAATGCATACCCAACTTGTGTATGAATGCTATCGAGCACATTGTTGGCCCAAACCCTAGCTTGCACACAAACGTCTTATGATGCACACGAACGTCTTATGATGCAATAGTTAATTCGAGGAACACATATTAGCCACATGTGACAAGCCCTTATAGTGTTGCCTAAACCTAAGTTCATATGCTAACATTGGCTAACTTTGGTGGGAAATATGCATTACCCTTTTAAAGAGTATTAAAGAATTTGGCTATTTGGTAAGAGGAGATGTTAATGTGCTTGAGTTGTCACTCTATTGCCAACAACACATTGGTGGGTTATTAGTGCACTAATGCACACTGGTGCGACACTGGCGCATGTTGTTGCATTGCTAGCACATGCTTTTACATGAACCAATGATCCAAACACCTTTCCCACTTGATGTCAATACTACCATACACTATTGTGACACCACCACACATTGTTGTAACACATTCCATGCTTTGGCCTTCACTTATAGCTTCACTTGCCACTTATGCTATAGCCTAAACATACCTTCCCTGACTTAGTTACCATGCACATTAACTCCACATTCACCTTGTTTCCCTTGACATGCCCATTCCACACCAACTCTATGCTAGGAATTAGTGCAAGGTATGACTAAATACTTGAATTTTTACATCGATACACTTAAAGGACAAACTTATGGGCATTATTTAACTTGGTTTGCACTCTAAACCCTTGCCTTACTACCTTTCTCACAATCAGACTCATATAACATTAGCCCAAGCCTAAAGTCCCTATGCCAATAGCTCATTGATGTCTTAGTCAATCATTAGAGTACTTATTAGCCACTTGTGACAAGCCCCCAAAGCATCAGCCCAAGTCAAATTTCTACTTGACACTAATGACTTAGCCTCCCTTAGTGCAATACACATGTTCTTACCTCACTTTGCTTTACTTAGGTGTCCATACCCAAATTCTTATGCAAAAATTGGTGCAAGGTGCCACTAATTTGCTTGCATTCTTAAGCCAATGAGATTAAGTGACTAATAAACCACTGCCTCTAGTTAAAGCCAACGTCTTTATTAGTAAGGTTAATAAGTAGTCTTAGGTATACTTGTCGAAATCTTTTTTCCTAGCTAGCCTCATTGTCTTGAGCATTTTTCACTTCACCAAGTACTTAACTCAACAATTCTTCTTACTTTTCCCATATGTTTGATGGTCAAGAATCTTTTCCACTTTATGTTGGAACTCCATTATAATTGTTGAGGGAGAATGTCTCAATTGTCTCCTTAGAGGCTTATCACTATCTTCTTCATGGAAAGTTTCAAAAAGCTCACATAAGAGGTCAGATGTGCATTCAACCTCTCCGATAATTAAAGTCGATAAGTAACACTGGCAACCTTCTTTACAACCACGAAGGGATCATCATACATAGGAATTAACTCCCAATGCATAGTTTTGCTACTGATCTTCTTCCATACTTAGGAATGAATGAAATGTGATACTCATTTTTCACTATGACCTTGTTCAAGGCCCTATAATCCATACATATTTATAAAGAGTCATCATGCTTCTTTCGGAACAACATTGGGGCATTATAAGGGGCTTTAGAGGGCTGAATCAAGCCTACATCTATTAACTCCACAAATTGCTTCCTTAATTTGATCAATTCCATCAAACTCTTATGATAAAGGGCTTGAGTTAGAAGTTTAGAGCCCAAGACTAAATCAATTTTCTGGTCAATGGCATAAGTTTAGCTTAAAAGCATCATGTCAATAAAGCCACTCAATAGTTTAGTAGCACTATCAGGCACCTTGGTGACAACCCCCTCCTTAATTTTGATCAATGCAACTAACAAAGTGGCCTTACCCTTTTTCAAGCCATGCTTCACTTGTATAGTAGAAAGCACACCACTCAACTTCCCACCAATGCCAATTAAAGGAGTGATCTTGCCCATAACAAAGCAAGGATAGTTCTTATGCATAATCCACCTAAATGAGGCAGCAAAGCAACTTTTGCTTGTCTAGAAAGCTCAACTCCTAAAATGATATCAAAGTCATCTAATGGCATAATCGTAAAGTTAAGATTGCCAACCCAATTGCCAATGGTTACCTTCATACTTGTTATTATGCCAAGCACCTTACACATTGTCAAGTTGATTATATTTATTTAGTTGCTGCTCATAGTGTTTTTCAACCTAAGTGACTCCATTCGTTTGGCAACAAAATTGTGCATGGCACCTTAGAATTCAGTTTGCCCCTATTGTCATAGGGTCAACTGTTTCACACAAATTTTTGGCCTTATGATGGCATTAAGTAGACCACTTAGTCTCAGCCAACTCACAAGCAAGTAATTCGCACACAAATGCACAAGTAAAGGAATAGGAGCAAGCACATATGGGAACCTTCCCAACCTTTTATTACTTTTCCCAAAAGCATAAAGGATATAATGCCAAGTACCTCTCACACACCCCTCGTGTGTTTCCTTACTCGCCCTGCACAAGCATTTGGAGCTCTCCCTCTCTCGGTTTTCTAATGTCTCTTAGTCGACACCTTACATACATATATATAGGGCTGCATGACTTGGCTGCCAAGCTAATCATGCTTAGTGGGGCATTCCCCACTACTAGGAGCACTTCCTATAATCTAGGCAGAACATGGGTCTACATTCATGGAGGGCCTGCCAGCTCACATTGGACTAGTTCAACCCTGTATCTGCTGCTTGCCCACGTTCTCCTTGCTTTAAGGAGAGCCTGCTAGCACATCACACCCATGCAGTTATCACTCCCTATAATCTCCTGTAGATAAGGTTGCAGAGGTTTGGTGGTTCTACCCCACGTCCCATGAACTCCTCCTTTCATGGTGCATGGGCAAAACCTTGCCCACACTACCACTTGTCCTTCTGCCCAGCTTATGTGCTTCCATTGTGTTGCTGGCCCAAACCCCTGCTCATGCACCAGTCTCGTGTGTGGTATTGGAGTACTTGAGTGATCACTCCCTTAATTGGCAGCCTGCTAGCACAACCAATGATCTAACACCCTTCTCCTTTTCGCCAATACCCTAACCCACTGCCCCTTGACCGTAACATGTGCATCCTTGCTTGGTGCCAACACCAAAGCCCACATTTTGCCTCTCCCAACTTTGCTGCTTTGCACATTGACCCCCCCACAGCTACCTTATTTCCTTCGATATACCCGACTCATGCTGACTCCATGTCAAGCATTGGCATAAGGCATTGCCAATGCTTGCATTTCTCCATCAAGGGACTTAGGGGGCTAACACCTATCGTCATGCTTTTCTTTCTTCTTGCTCTCCTTCTTCTTTTTGCCCCTGTCTTTAGGAAACTTTCCCACATTAGAATCAAAGGACTTGTTGATTCTAAAATCAACCAATCCACCAACAACAACTATGGTTGAAGGAAAGTCTTTGACACCTTGCCTTTGTCCCTTTGTAGCTTAATTTGAACTTATGGTTGAAGACCTGATAGAAAGTTGAAGAGTTTGTCCTCATCTAACATGTTGTAGATATCAAGTATTAAGGAAATGAATTTTTTCATGTAATCTTGCACCATGCCAATATGTTTCAGTTTTTAAAAATTCCTTTATAACCCAACATATGTTGCAAGGAAGAAATTAATCCTTTAAATCTTTCAAGATTTCGCATGTTTCTATCTGAGGTTTACTTGTGCTTTCATCATCATCAAGTCTAGTCCACCACCACAACTTAGTGTCATTGGTGAGGTATATGCTAGTGTCACGGACGGACCTAACTCCCACATTGGATAGGAAGAGGGGGATCTTGGGTCATATAAACATGGGTGCTGCACACCCTAATAGGCTGCCTTTTAGGGAGAGAGTAATGGCCCCGTGACAAGTTGGTATTAGAGCCAACTCATTCCAAGCGCTATGGTAGAGCCATGTTCTGATGAAGTGCTCATCACGGGTGATGACCACAATAATCATGGGAGGAAGGCTGATAGAGGTGCTGAAAGAAGAATCGTGTTGTTTCGAGTTTGAGGGATCTAGTAGGGGACTTGGCACATCATATGACGAAGATTGAATCATTCATCATTGATGTCCAAGGTTTGGTTGATGACTTGACCCAGTCCATCGAAGGTATAGATGCCGAAAAGGAGGAGCTTGTGATTGAGATGCAGGAGCTCAAAGTTGGCATGAGAGAACTTCGAGGAGAGTTGCTAGGGACCTTAAGGCCAAAACTCCATCAACGGGATGAGTCCTTGGAGACCATGATAGTGGCTATGCATGTGGAGATATCAGAGCTCAAGGGAAAGCTCACAGAATTGGAGGCAATATGCGTGAACGAGGTGATCACCATGCAAGGACCACGTACAAACACACCCAAGCCAAAGGAGTTCGGGGGCTCTCGGGTGGCCAAGGACGTGAACAACTTCCTACGGTACATGGAGCAGTACTTCCAAGCCATGGGGATCAACAACAGCCAATCACGGGTAAATACTGCATCTATGTACTTAGCTGATAATGCTTTGTTGTGGTGGCGTCATCAATTAAACGATAGGTGTGGAGATCCTATCATGACCTGGGATAGGTTCGTTGAGGAGTTCTGATGGAACTACTATCCTGCATATGCAGAGGAAGAAGCTCGCGACGAGCTAAAGCGCCTTGGGCAGAGGAGTGCAGTACATGATTATGTGAAGCAATTTTTGGAGTTGCTACTCCAAATCCCTTCAATGAATGAGACAGAAGCGTACCAGCAATTCATGAGTGGTCTTAAGCCGTGGACCAAACAGCAGTTGAAGCGGTTCCAAGTGGGAGACCTTACAACAGCCATTATAGTGGCTGAATCTCTCTTAAAATACAGGACACCTTCCACCTCCCAGTCAGACTCCAGTCCAAAGGATAAGGCCAATGGTGGGGGAGATCAAGGTAGATTCAATCACCCAAATGGAGGTAGACCACAGGCTGGCCCTTCAAAGGCTCATGCAGAATCCAATAATGGAAGACACAGGAAGGTATGTAGTTACAAATGCTTCTTTTGTGATGGTCCACATATAGCGCGAGATTGTCCGAACAAGGCCAAGCTGGCTGCCCTCTGCAAAGAAGATGAGCCAAAAGAGGAGGCATGATTAGGTTCGCTGTGGATCCTCAACTTAATCAAGTCCAAAAAGGTGAAGGAGCCAAAGGAACTTATGTTTGCAAATGTGAAGATTGGAGAAACCACGATGAGTGCGCTGGTGGGTACTGGGGTATCTGATCTCTTCATATCAGAAGAAGCTGCCAAGAAACTTAACCTTTAGGTTAAGAAAGGAGCTAGGTGGCTCAAGACTGTCAACTCCCAGGAAGTCCTTGCCGTTGGGGTTGCTAAGGATGTAGAGCTGCAGATTGGGCAATAGAGAAGTTAGGAGACCCTTGAGGTAATACCTCTTGATGATTATGACTCTGTCATTGGGTTGAAATTTCTGGACAGGATCCATGCGGTTATATTGCCCTTTGTCGATTGTCTTTGTGTGTTGGACAAACAGTGCCCAACATCAAAGGTATCAAAGGAGGCAGCTTTCAAAGCTATGAAACACTTGAAGATAAAAGAAGAGGAAGAATCATCCAGTGAGGATGATGATGATGATGAGGAAGAAACTGAAGGTGAAGTGTTGGCATACTTCACAAGGAAGTTCAAAAAGGGGTCTAAGAAGGGAAAAGGACAGTTGTCCTTGAGATGTTATTGTTGTGGACAGACTGGACACTTTGCTTCTCAGTGCAAAGTGAAACTTGATGATGAAGATGAGGATGGTGATGATGAGCAGAATTCAAAAATGGAGAAGACCATCATTCAAGTCAAGGAAGTCCAGCAAGAAGACTGCTAACCCACAGAAGAAGAAGAGAGGCTCATTCAAGAGTTATGTGAGCCAGACAAAAGAAGCCGATGAGGAGGAAGATGTAGACTCATCAGATGAGAATGCCTTTATGGCATCAGCTCAATGTGGTAGTTCAACCTCTGAAGAGGAAGAGGAGATTGATGAAGAAGAACCAGATCTTGAAGCTGAGATAGAAGCAACTTCAAAGGAGATAATCAGAAGGGGTAGAACCATAAGAAGGTTGGACGCCCATATAAAACAAGTTGAAGCAAAGATTGAGGAAGCAGAAAGTCAAAAGGATGAAATAAGGGCTGAACATATTGACTTGAAGAGAAGATTTGAAGAACATATCAAAATATGTGAAGACCTTACTATGAAGCTTGGCTCAAGGACTTTAACAATTGAAGAAATGGAGATAGAGTTGCTGAGACTTCAGCAACAACTCAAAAAGAGTGAAGAGAACTTGCAGAAGTTTGAAGTGATAGGAGAAACAAGCTCTGCAAGAGAAAAGAAGAATGAAGAGAAAGTGCAGCAATCTGATGCTGCACTGCCTAAAGATAACAAGACTTTGCCACAGAAGTTGAAAGAGAAGGTTAAGTCTCAGAAAGAAAAGACTGATCAGTTAGGAACAGTGAAGGCTGAAAATAAAGACGATTTGAAGAAGTAACCTAGGGTTGCAAACAAAAATAAAGAAAAGAAAGTCAGCCAGCAAAGGACTACGGCTGAACAGAAGAAGGAAAAGAAGGTGACTGAAATGAAAGTCACACAAGCAAAGAAGCCAGCAACCTTGCCTACACAGCAAGTAATAAACAAAAGAAAACAAGCTGTGATTAGACCCAAGAAGAGGCAGTTTCAAGGTTACTGTCTTTATTGTGAAGTTTGGGGTCATAAGGCAAGTAAATGCTAGTGGAGAAGGCCAGTGTATGTCTCCAACTTGAGAAGATATGATGATGCATACAGGGGGAGACAATACAAAATTCAGAGGAGAACACCTGTCGTGAGTTCTTGCACATATTGTAAAAAGCAAGGATACACTGACAAGGATTGTTGGTGGAAGCCCAAACCAGTGGTTTCAAAGAACAAGTTTGCTATATTGGAAGACTTGGAACAGTGTGAAAGGTGCGGGCAGGATGGCCATAATGCCAGGAGATGCATGACACTTCTCCCTGAGTAAGAGAAGGCACTCAATGGCACAGTGGACGTACGTCACGTTGACGAAACCACGTAAATCTCTTGTGTCCTTACTTTGATTTACATTCTGTGTTTTGAATTAAGTTGTGAATGTAGCTAAAGTATCATCAAACCCACAACCTAAAGAAGACCTAATCAAAAACATCCGATCTATCTAATAGGTAAGGTGTCTGAAAGGTGACTTTGGGGACTATTGTGATTAGTAGGTAACAATAGATCTACCTTAGTCGAATCTGAGAAAGAGTTCGCTTTTAAGAAGAGGTTAAAGTTGTTCACATACGTATGTATTGACGAGAGTGAAAGTATTAAAGAAGTAGAATACTTTGGCTTAAGTTATCAGAGTTTTAAGGGGTGTGATACTAATTCAGCCCCCCTCTTAGTATCACAGACTAGTAGATCCTAGGGTGAAGTTAGGAACTTTAACCACCCACCATGGCACCATATCACAAGGCACCCCCTAAATTGGAAGAATTGAGGAAACAACTGAAGGAGCTGCTCAATACAGGGTACATTCAGCCACCTAAGGCTTCATTCAATACGCTTATCCTATTCTAGAAGAAGCATGACAGGTTACTCTGGATGTGCATAGATTACTGTGCATTGAACAAATTAACCATCAAGAACAAGTACCTGATCCCACTCATTGCAGATCTCTTTGATTAGCTTGGAGGAGCACGGTGGTTCACCAAGCTTGATCTTTGGTCAGGTTACTATCAAGTTCGGATTGCCGAAGGGGATGAGCTGAAGACAGCATATGTGCCGTGTTATGGTTCGTACGAGTTCCTCGTCATGCCATTTGGCCTAACCAATGCTCCAGCTACATTCTGCACTCTTATGAACAAGGTATTGCACCCATTCCTAGATCAGTTTGTAATGGTTTACCTTGACGATATTATGGTGCACAGCCGGACGCTCAAGGAGCACATCGAGGACCTTAGACATGTTTTCCAAGTCTTGCGTGAAAATGACTTATATGTCAGGGACAAGAAATGCGCTTTTGCCCAAAAGGAAGTGCCATTTCTGGGGCATATTGTCGGGGGTGGACAAGTACATATGGAGGCAGCGAAGATTTGAGTCATCATTAAATGGGAGCCACCGATGAAAGTGATGGAGTTGAGATCATTCCTTGGCCTCACCAACTACTACCGGCATTTCGTTTGGAACTACTCAAACATCACCGTGCCACTCACGGACATGCTGAAGAAGGAGAAACCATGGGAATGGACAGACTGATGCCAGAAGGTGTTTGATCGGTTGAAGTAAGCCATGACCAAGGAGTTGGTGTTGGTGTTGCCTGATCCCACTAAGCCTTTTGAGTTAGAGACTAATGCATCAGAGTTTGCTATTAGTGGTGTTCTTATGCGGGAAGGACATCCAGTGGCATATAAGTCACAGAAGTTGAACAATACTGAGCGGCAGTATACCGTTCAAGAGAAGGAGATGACTGCAGTGGAGGCATTATCTCCTGGGGTCTAAGTTCGTTGTAAGGACGAACAATGGGGCCATGAGTTATTTTCAGACCTAAAGAAAGCTGAGTCCAAAGCAAGCTCAATGGCAAGATTTTCTAACAGAGTTCAACTATGTGATGGAGTACAAGACGAGGAAGGCTAACTTTGTAGATGATGCCCTTAGCCGAAAGATGGAGCTGGCAAACATGATGAGTTGACCTAGCTGTCCATGGATCGACCGCATCAAGGAGGGGCTCAAACATGATCAGAAGGCTCAAGCCCTCATTAGATATGCACAAGAGGGCAAGACTCAATGGTGTTGGTACGAGGATGATCTTTTATACACAAAAGGGCGATGACTATATGTGCCACTCTATAGGAAGTTAAGGAAAGAGGTGTTGCACGAGTGCCATGATTCGAAGTGAGCGGGTCATCTAGGGATCTACCGCACCTTAGCCCTCGTTGAAGACCAATACTACTGACGTTAAAGCCTATGTAAAGACCTGTCTTGTTTGCCAACAAGACAAACTTGAACAACGTCCATTGCCAGGACTGCTAGAGCCACTTCCTATCCTAACTCGTCCATGTGAGAGTGTTTCCATGGACTTCATAGTAAACTTGCCTAAGTCTAAAGGATGCCAGACTCTTATGGTCGTGGTGGATAGATTCTCCAAGTATGCAACATTTGTGCCAGCAATAAAGAATTGCCCAGTTAAGGAGGCAGCCAAGCTATTCATGAAGCACGTGGTCAAGTACTGGGGAGTCCCACAAACGATTGTGAACAATTATGACCCTCGATTCATAGGGCATTTCTGGTTTGAATTGTTCAAGCTACTAGGGTCGGAGTTGAATCGCTCTACAAGCCTACACCCCTAAACTAACGGTCAAACCAAGCGGGTCAATGCACTCTTGGAGATTTATCTTCGGCACTACGTGAGCACAATGCAAACAACTTGGGCAAAGTTGATTGACATAACCCAATTCTCCTACAATTTACAATGAAGTGAATCAACTGACTAGAGTCCATTCGAGATCATGAATGGCCAACAACCACAAACTCCAAGTGCAGTTGCATCTGGCTATCAGGGAAGTAGCTAACCTGCATACAAGTTAAACAAGGATTGGCAAGAACAAGTGGATTTGGCAAGGGTGTGTCTACATAAAGCCTCCAAACACATGAAGAAGTGAGCTAACAAAAAGCAACGACATATGGAGTTCCAAGTCAAGGACTTGGTGTTAGCCAAATTACACACCATTCTTTGATATAAGGATGCGCACAAGGGGTTGATTCATTGCTACAAAGGGCCATTTTGAGTGATATAACAGGTCTGGAAGGTCGCATACAAGCTAGAGCTACCCCAAAATTAAAGATACATCCAGTTTTCCATGTGAGTATGCTTAAACCTTACCATGTAGACAAGGGAGATCTAGATCGAGGAGAGTCACAATGAGCACCACTTGGAGTGAAAACTTCATATGACTGAGAAGTCAAATCCATAGTGGTAGATCGGGTCATATGGAAGTGATATTGTACGCCGAGGCATGAATACTTTATCCATTGGAAGGATCTTCTAGAAAGTGAAGTTAGTTGGAGGGGGACTAAGATCCCCCTCTTCCTATCCAATATGGGAGTCAAGTCCATACGTCACATTCTCCCCCATCGAATCCATCCACACCCTTGTTGAGAATTGAGACCTCCCCTTTCCTACTCCTTCCACATGGAGTGCTTGGCGGGAAACATCAGAGTCGGGTTTGAGTCGACTCTGATACCACCTATCATAGGGCCATTACTTTCTCCCTAAAAGGCAGCCTACTAAAGTGAGCAATGCCCACGTTTATATGGCCTAAGATCCCCCTCTCTCTATCCAATGTGGGAGTCGGGTCCGTCTGTGACATTCTTCCCCACCGAATCTATCAACGCCCCAGCCCAAAATTGGGGCCTCCCCTTGCCTACTCCTTCCACATGAAATGCTTGGTAGGAGATACCAGAGTCGGGGTTGTGTCGGCTCTGATATCACTTGCCACAAAACAATTACTCTCTCCCTAAAAGACAGCCTATTAGGGTGTGCAGCACCCACATATATATAGCCCAAGATCCCCTCTTACTATCTGATGTGGGAGTTGGGTCTGTCCATGATATTCTCCTCCACCAAATCCATTAACGCCCTCGGTGAGAATCAAGGCCTCCTCTTACTTACTCCTTCCATATGGAGCGCTTGGCAAGAAACACCGGAGTCAGGGTTAGGTTGGCTCTAATACCACTTGTCATAGGGCTATTACACTCTCCTTAAATGGCAACCTATCAAGGTGTGTAGCGCCCACATTTATTTGGCCTAAGATCCCCCACTTCCTATTCGATGTGGCAGTGAAGTCCGACCATGACATTCTCCCCCACCGAAATGATCAATACCCTCATTAAGAATCAGTGCCTCCCCCTGCCTACTCCTTCCACATTGAGCGCTTGATAAAAGATACCAGAGTCGGGGTTGAGTTGGCTCTAATACCACTTGTCATAGGGTTATTACTCTTTTCCTAAACGATAACATATTAGGGTGTGTAGCGCCTACGTATATATGACCTAAGATCCCCTTTTCCTATCCGATGTGGGAGTTGGGTTTGTTAGTGATATTTTTCCCCACCAAATCCATCAACGTCCTCATCAAGAATCAAGACCTCCTCCTTCCACATGGAGCACTTGGAGGGAGATATCAGATTCGGGGTCGGGTTAGCTCTAATACCACTTTTTACAGCACCTATATTTATTGGCTCAAGATCCCCCACTTCTTATCCGATGTGGGAGTCGGGTCCGTCCGTGACATTCTCCCCTACTAAATTGATCGATGCCCTCATCGAGAATCGATATCACCCCATACCTATTCCTTCCACTTGTCACAGGGTCATTACTCTCTTCCTAAAAGGTAGCCTATTAGGGTGTGTAGGGCCTACGTATATATGGCTCAAGATCCCCTCTTCCTATATAATGTGGGAGTTAGGTCCGTCCGTGATATTCTCCCCCACTTAATCCATTGATGCTCTCATCGAGGATCGGGGCCTCCCCCTACCTATTCCTTCTACATGGATCGCTTGGCGAGAAACACCAGAGTCAAGGTCAATTGGGCTCATTGATGCCCTCGTCAAGAATCGAGACTCCCCCTGCCTACTCTTTCTACATTGAGCGCTTGGAGGAAGACACCGGATTTAGGGTTAGGTTGGCTTTGATACCACTTTTCACAGGGTCATTACTCTCCTTAAAAGATAGCTTATAAAAGTGTGCAACGTCCACATTTATATGGCCCAAGATCTCCCATTTCTTATATGATATGGGAGTTCAGTCCGTCCGTGACATTCTCCCCCACTGAATTGATGGATACCCTCATTGAAAATTGATGCCTCCCCTTGCCTACTCCTTACACATTGAGTGCTTGACAAGAGACACCGGAGTCAGGGTTGGGTTGGCTCTGATACCACTTGTCACAAAAGCATTACTCTCTTCCTAAAAAGTAGTCAATTAGGGTGTGCAGCACCTAAGTTTATATGACCCAATATCCCTTCTTTCTATCTGATGTGGGAGTCAGGTCCATCCGTGACATTCTCCCTTATCGAATCCATGGACATCCTCGTCCAAAATATGGGCCTCCCCCTACGTACTCCTTCCACATGGAGTGTTTGACGGTAGCCATTAGAGTCAGGGTTGGTTAGGTCTAGTACTACTTGTCATGAGGCCATTATTCTCTCCCTAAAAAGTAGCCTATTAGGGTGTGCAACGCCTATGTATATATGGCCCAAAATCCTCTCTTCCTATCTGATGTGGGAGTTGGGTCCGTCTGTGACATTCTTCCCCACCGAATCCATCGACACCCCCATCAAGAATTAAGGCACGGATACCTATTCCTTCCACATTGAGCACTTGGAGGGAGACATTGGATTTGGGGTCGGCTCGACTCTGATACCACTTTTCACAAGGTCATTACTCTCTCCTTAAAAGGTAGCCTATCAAGGTATGCAGCGCCCATATTTATATAGCCCAAGATCTCCCACTTCTTATCCGATGTGAGAGTTGAGTCTATTTGTGACATTCTCTTCCACCGAATTGATGGATACTCTCATTGAAAATTGATGCCTCCCCTTACTTACTTCTTGCACATTGAGCATTTGGTAGGAAGCACCGAAGTTAGGGTTAGGTTGACTCTAATACCACTTATCACAAGGTCATTACTCTTTCCCTAAAAGGTAACCTATTAGGGTGTGTAGCGCCCATGTATATATGGCCCAAGATCCCCTTTTCCTATTTAATGTGAGAGTTAAGTCCATCCATGACATTCTCCCCCACCAAATCCATCGATGCCTTCATTGAGAATCAAGGCCTCCCTTTGCCTACTCCTACATGGAGTGCTTGGTAGGAGACACTAGAGTCGGGGTTGGGTGGGCTCATCGATGCCCTCGTAAAGAATCAAGGCCTCTCCCTACCTACTCCTTCCACATTGAGCGCTTAGAGGGAGACACTGGATTTGGGGTCGGGTCGGCTCTGATATCACTTTTCACAGGGCCATTACTCTTTCCTTAAAAGGCAACCTATTAAGGTGTGCAATGCCCATATTTATATGGCCTAAGATCCCCAACTTTTTATCCGATGTGGGAGTTAGGTTCGTCTGTTACTTTCTCCCCCACTGAATTGATCAATGCCTTTGTCAAGAATCGGTGCCTCCCTTTGCCTACTCCTTCCATATTGAGCGCTTGGCAAGAGACACCAGAGTTGGGGTTGGGTTGGCTCTAGTACCACTTGTTACAAGGCCATTACTATCTCCCTAAAAGGCAATTTATTAGGATTTGCAGCACCTACATTTATATGGTCCAAGATCCCCTCTTCCTATCCGATGTGGGAGTCAGGTCCGTCCATGACATTCTCCCTTATCAGATTTATCGATGTCCCCATCAAGAATCGGGGCCTCCCCCTGTCTACTTTTTTCACATTGAGTGTTTGGTGGTAGCCATCGAAGTTGGGGTCGGGTCAGCTCTAGTACCACTTATCATGGGGCCATTACTCTCTCCCTAAAAGACAGTCTATGAGGGTATGCAACGCCTATATATATATGACCCAAGATCCCTTCTTGCTATCCGATGTGGGAGTCAGGTCTGTCTATGACATTTTCCCCCACCAAATCCATCGACGCCCTCGTCGAGAATCA
The DNA here is from genome assembly GCA_020883675.1 of Bruguiera gymnorhiza. NCBI lineage: Eukaryota > Viridiplantae > Streptophyta > Magnoliopsida > Malpighiales > Rhizophoraceae > Bruguiera > Bruguiera gymnorhiza. The sequence continues at coordinate 178,406 of JAIRCJ010000136.1, read as the reverse complement.
GGGCCTCCTTCTGCCTACTCTTTCCACATAGAGCACTTGGCGGGAGACACCGGAGTCGGGGTTGGGTCGGCTCATCAATACCCTCATCGAGAATTAGGGCCTCTCCTTACCTACTCCTTTCACATGGAGCACTTGGCGGGAGACACCGGAGTCAAGGTCAGGTTAGCTCTGATATCACTTGTCATAGGGCTTAAGGTGTGTAGCTTATTAAGGTGTGTAGCACCTATATTTATATGGCCTAAGATTCCCCTCTTCCTTTCCAATGTCGGAGTTGGGTTCGTCCGTGACATTCTCCCCCATCAAATCCATCGATGCCCTTATCGAGAATCGGGGCCTCCCTTTACCTACTCCTTTCAGAAGGAGCACTTGGCAGGTGACACTGAAGTCATGGTTGGGTCAGCTCTAATACCACTTGTCATGGGGCCATTACTCTCTCCCTAAAAGGTAGACTGTGAGGTTATACAGTGCCCATATTTATATGACCCAAGATCTCCCTCTTCCTATTTGATGTTGGAGTCAGGTTGTACCTTTAGACCAACCCATTACTCTCACACCCAATTTATAAGTGAAATATACTTATAAAGTTAATCTCTAAAAAGGTTCTTGTGATTTGAGTGTGAGAAGGCTACTTAGGAAGTATTCTTAAGGCCACATAGGTTAGAAGCAATAAATCCATAAGCTTGTGACACTAGTAAGCATCACCTTTTCCTTGTCCAACACTTAGGTAGCCATGCAGTATTGCTGTATGTCTCATAATAAATTTTCAATCACCTTAGCATAACATTCTCCCTCTAAGGCTTTAGGCTCTGACACCTTCATTTGTCTAAAGGTATTGGCAGCCACACTTGGTTGCCTATTGCCTTCTTGGGGACAACAACATCTTACTGTACATCACCAAAGTGATTAATTTATGCAAAATCAAAACTATCACAAGGAGATTGCAAAAGTTGTACAGATTTTTCCAACTTCTTAAGTCTTGCCAAAACCGAGAGAGCTTGCTTGTGAAGAACATCACTAAGAACCTCTTTGATCTTAATCACCTACTCCTACATCACATCAAGACTCGATCCACTAGCCATAAATCAAATCTTGGTGCTCTAATACCCAATGTCGCAGGGCCAATCCTTTCACTCAAATTTTTGACCTTATGATGACATCAAGTTGCACTTAACTTTAACCACTTTCGCATACACAAGGCACAAGCACTCTTACAAGAATCACTTTCCAACCTTTATTACTTTGCTCCTAAAGTAAAAGGGATATGCTAAAGGCTTCACACTAGTATTTCTCTCCACAATTTTGTATGGAGCCTTGGATAAAGAGAGAGAGAGTTGTAGTTGACACCCCTAACTATCTAAAGACATGCATAACTTGGCTGTTAAGCCAATCATGTATAGTAAGGATCCCCTCTCTTAGAACCACTCACCCATTTCCTTGGTTAAAACATGTAACTATGTTAAAGGAGAGTTGGACATGTCATTAAGACCTTGATTAGCCACTCTCTTTGGCTGCCCATGTTCTTCTTCTCTTAAGGAGACCATCCTAATGAATCACTTTTAATAAGGCTTTAACTTGCTTGTCATTTCTACCACTAACATTTATGCCCACATTTTGGTGTAGTACAATAACCATGATCTCCATATTTCATAGGACATAGAGGCACTATCTAACTTGGTACACTCTAAGCCCTTAGCTTGCTAGCCTACCCATAATCAGACTTGTATAATGTTAGCCCAAACATGAAGCCTGTGTGTTAAGGGCCCATTGATGTCATAGGCAATCCTCAAAGCACTTATTAGCCACTTGTGACAAGCCCTCATATAACATTGGCCTAAACCCACTTATGATAAATTTTTGCATTTGTTATTGCACAAGATGCCTCTTAGTCTTAGCCAAACTTACACTCAAGAACATAAACAAAGTGTTTTCATAATAGCATAAAAGTAGGGTGATAGACACAACACATGAAAAAACCTTCTTAACCTTTATTACTTTTCACAAAAAGTCTAAAAATGGATACAATGTTAGGCCCTCAAGTCTTTTCCACACCTTGCACTCTCTTCTCTTTAGTGGTAAACCCTTGGCTGCCCACAACTATTTATAAATTTTGTAGTTAATACCCCTAACTACTTAGATTTGCCTAAATTGACTACCAAGCCAATCATGCCTTAGTGGATTACATGCTTTTATAGCTTAATGGCCTTGGAAAGTATCCCACTTCCCCATTTTTGAGCCCCATGTTCATGTGCCTTATATAACACTCTTTAGCTTATATTCTCCTATTTGCATGACACATTCTACCCACTCCAAGTTGCCCACAAATGTTCCCACATTTTTTACTAATAACCACTCCATATTGTGCTATGTTTAAGGAGAATCAAGTACCTTAAATGACTTGATCAGCACACATGTTAGCCATTAGTCAAATGCCCACATTATTAAGAAGAACCTCTTATGATCTCTCTATTTTTATAGGACTTGAGGTCATGCTTGCTTGTTGCACACTCCCATACCGTCAACTCAATGATGCATGCCTAACACATGTATGTAGGCTACCTTGAACATTGTTGGCTTAGAACCTAACTTGTACGCCAACATCTTGTGATATCATAATAAATTCATGGAACACATGTTAGCCAATTTTCCTTATAGTCGTATAATGTTAATACTAACCTACATTCATGTACCAATGTTGGCTAACTCTCATATGAGGTAGGCATAACTCCATTTAGGAGCATTAGAGAATTTGACTATTTAGTATGAGAAGACATTAATGTGTCTAAGTAGTCACACAATTGCTAGCAACATGCTGGTGCACATTGCAACACCAACCAATGACCCAAACATCATTCCCACTTGATGCCAATGCTACCACACGCTATTACAATAGGAACACATGTTGTTGTAATGCAACCTATGCTTTAACCTCCAACTCATAACTCGTTTGATGCTAATGTCATAGCTTGAACCTAGCCTCCCCTAACTTTTTACCATGCATGCTAACTCCACATTCACCTTATTTCCCTTAACATGTCCATTCTACACCAACTCTATGCCAAGCATTAATGCAAGGTGCTACCAAATGCTTGCATTTTGAAGTTAAGAGACATAAAAGGCTAATAGTAGGTGTCATAAGGCCAATCCTTTCACTCGAAATGATGACTTTGTGATGACACTAAGTTGTAGTTGGTATTAGCCACTTTAGCACAAATGAGGCATAAGCACTTCGAGTAAGGCTCTAACTCGCATGCCATTTTCACCTCCAACATGTATGCCAATATTTTGGTGTTGTACAACACCAATGATCATTGTATTTTGTGGAGTTTGGGGGTACATTCACCAATGATCATTGTATTTCGTGGAGTTTGGGGGTACATTCTAAATTGGTCCATACTTCAAGCTTTTGCCTTGCTAGCATACCTACAATCAATCTCATACAATGTTAACTCAAGCTCAAAGTCGATGCATTAATGACTTATTGATGTCATAATCAATCCTTAGAGTACTTGTTAGCCACTTGCACAAGTCCACACCTAAATCCTCATGTGCTACTATACACATGTTCTTGCCTCACTTGCTTACTTGGATGCATATACCTAAATCCTCATGCAAAATTAGTGCAAGATGCCAATAATTTGCTTGCATTCTTAAGCTAATGAGTTTAAAAGACTAACAGTAGGCCTTTATCCTACCGTCAAAAGTTGATAGGTAAAAATTTGAATGATGCATCGCTGACACGTTAATCAAGCAATTTGTCAAGCTATTATAAATCATCAGAGCAATAAGTAGAGCCCATGTTGACTTTTTATCTAATGAATGCATCCTCTCCAAAATTCAGGGTTTCTTACATGTATTAGCTCTATAATTACTATGGTTATCCAAGTAGTAGGTATGACCAAATAAACAATAACTAATTTGATGAGTCTTTGTGGTTTCATAGTCTAAATTAATTCATATTTACAAATGCATGACTTAATCTTTGAGAAAATTGTATGATTATTGGTAGGATTGACCAAGTAGTATCCGTTCACGATGTCGGTCACCACTTACATGACACAACTCCAACCAAAAGGTTGGGATCAAGGACTAGAGTGGGCATAACAATCATGCTATCAAGGGACAAAACTCTTTATAAGGAAAGATAAAGGGGAACTAAAGTTCCCCCACCTCCGTAACATTATGTATCTATATTTGAGAGCATGGCTAATGAACTATGCACCAAACCTATCATAATCGATATTATGAGGAACATAGACATAGATTTGTGGTTTGCCCTACACCCCTAAGTAGGTGGAAAGTTGGATTATCTTTTAGCGAGTTAAAATTAAGTAGTTGATCCTATAGAGTACTCTAGGAAAAAGGATGAGAATGGAAAGTATTTTAAGGAATACTACAAATAGTGTGTTGTAGATAGTTGCACTTTGTCTTTGGTTATGGACAATGATACATGGAAATGTACCACTATTTTTCATACCTACACCAAGTTAAGAGATTTTAGTTGTTGTTGGTCATTGATGAAGGAAGTACCATGAATGTTGTTGCTAAGTCTATCTTTTATAGCTTGAACAACCACACCTATAATCTTTTTGGATGGCTTGAATAAACAAAACCACCTTGCTAATCACTAATCAACGTCTAGTTCTCATAAGGATAAGGTTTACTATGATGTCTTGTCTATGGATGCAACTCATGTCCTCTTTAATTGTCCTTGGCTTTATGACCTTAATGTAACTAACCATGGTAAAGACAATACATATGTTTTCAAATATGAAGGAAAGCAAATCATTTTCAATCTTTCCAAATCCTTTGCTAAGGACCAAATCCCAAAACTTCCTAACTTGCTTTTGTCAAGAATGTTCTTTACGTCTTAGATCACAATACCCTTGAGAGGGAGCAAAAAAGGCATGAATGCTTATTAGCTATTATTTCCAAAAATAAATAAATAAATAAATAAATAATTCCACAATCTAGTATACCTAGAGCCAACCTTCCCCCTAAGTTTGATATATTGTTAGCTAATTTTAGGGGCATCATGCTTGATGATCCTCTTAGCAACTTGCCACTTATTAGAGACATGCAATATACCATTGACCATTGACTGAGTTCCTAGTTCATAGTTACTAATCTTCCAAATAATACGATGAACCCTCAAGAATATGTTGAGTTAAACAAGCAAATAGAAAAACTTTCTAATGATTATGAGCATCATAGTCTCAATCTTTTTATTGTTCTCACTTTGTTAACCCTTATTAAAGATGACTTTTAGATGACATGTATTGATAGTATAATCATCAACAAGATCTTTGTCGAGTACAAGTTTCTTATTCTTAGGCTAGAGGATATGTAGGACTTATTGGATGATTCTAGCTGGTATTCCAAGATAGACCTTCATAATGGGTTCCATTGAATTCACATTACACTTAGGGATGAGTGGAAAACCACATTTAAAACTCAAATGGGTTGTTTTGGTGGCTACTCATGCCTTTTGAGTTGTTCAATGCTTTTAGTACTTCTATGAGTCATGACCCATGTCTCAACGTATTTCATTGGCTAGTTCTTAGTGGCTTATTTTGATGTTATCCTTATTTATAACAAGTTCAAGAAAGATCACTTAAGTCATTTTTGATTAGTTTTTCTCACTCTATGAAAAACTAAATCTTATGTTAAATTTTAAGAAGCATTCATTCTTACAACTTAAGACGTTATTCTTAGGATTTATAATTTTTACCCTTCATATAGTTATTAATCTTGAGAAGACTAAAGTCATTCGAGAGTAGTGTAAGTCTAAGTCTCTTATTACTGTCCATTGTTTTCATGGCTTAGCTTCTTTGTATAGAAGGTTCAATAAGGGATTTAGAATCAATATATCCCCTATCACTAATTGTCTACAATAAAGGGAATTTAAGCGGTCTAATAAAGCTACTATAGTTTTGAATGGCATTAAGAAGCAAATAAATAAAGCCCCTATTTTGGGCATCTCGACTTCAATAAGGTATTTGAGGTTGCTTTTAAAGCATCAGAAGTTGGTATATAAGGAATTTTGATTCAAAAAGGGCATCTTATTGCATTTTTCAATAGTCAACTCTATGGGGCAAAACACAAATATTCATCTTATGATAAAGAGTTTTATCCTATGATTTAGTCCCTTCACTATTGAAGGTACTATCTATTACCTTAAGAATTTGTTTTGTTTTTTATCATGAAGCACAATGTAATTTAAATTCTCAAAGGAAATTTAATGGTAAGCATGTTGTATAGATTGAGTTTTTAATGAGTATTCTTTTGTTCTTGTGCATTGTTATGGTGTGAAAAAAATGTTGTTGATGCTCTAAGTTGAGTTATTTATGTCCTTTAGATGATAAATGCTAATGTTATAGGGATTGAAAGACTGTATAAAAAGTACTTTGCATGTCCTAACTTTGGTTTTATATTTCAATCTATTTGTGATGGTCATTGAAGGATTTCATTGATTTTAGAATTCATGATAGTTATTTATTTACAGCTAACAAGTTGTGTATTCTACATATATCACTTTGTGACATTTTGGTTTAGATGATGCATGTTGATGTGTTAGCTAGTCATTTTGGAAGAGATAAGACCACTACAATTGTTGAGGATTGGTTTTACTGACCTTTCTTAAAGAGAGATGTGTCAAGAATTGTGTCACAATGTCGTATAGTTTAGTTGCTAAAGTTAAAAGGTATAAACTTGTTTGTACACTCCTCATTCCATTCAACATAAATATTGGTATGATGTAATTATGGATTTTGCCCTCAGTTTTCCTTGGATACCTTGTTGTCATGACTCCATTCTTATTGTTATAGATAGATTTTCTACAATGGCTCATTATATTCAATGTAATAAGTCCGTTAATGCACCTTATTATTCCAAGTTGTTTTTTCACAGAAGTTTTCAAGCTATATGGTTTACCTATTTCACATATTAGATTAAATAATATATACTATGACTTGAATGAAATATAGAGATGTATAAACATGTTTATGTAGTGGCACTGGGTGGATTTGAAAAGGATCTATTTAAATTAGAGTTTTTTACAAAAATTAATACTCTTTTATCTATTTAAATCTTCATATAAATATAGTAAATTAATTGGTAAAAGTAGATTTAATATAATTTGAGAAAAAGTATTGAATAACATAGGAAATTCCATTATTCTATGAACATAATTTGAAAAGGACTATGTAATATCGGTATGGTCAACCAATGCCCTAGTTTCTTTAAAACTATAGTATCTTTTATTCTTGTTTACTCTCATTCTTTAGCATTTAATTGTTCTCTTTATATTTTATTTGTTCTTATTTAGTTTCTTAAACTTTGAAATGGAACTTCAATATAAAGTTAGGATCGATAAGCATTTGGTACCTGTTTGCTTTCAATTCTCATGGGACGATATTCTATTGACTATCTATATTACTTGAATGACTTGTGCACTTATTATAGTTATTCACGCACACATGTCACCTCATTGGTACACTTTTGAGCCTCCTTCTTTGCCTTCAAGTCTTTTTGGAAGAACTATTATGTCAAAGGCACCACCATTTGCTGAATGTGATGAGGAAATTGAGACTATCTTTGATGATGGGCACAATTCTTCTTCTAACAGGGGTTTTCGTTGCTATCTTATCTAATGGAACTTATTCTACTTACTTTCTCGAGGACAAGCTTCATTCCTTGGATCCTACTTTGCTTAATGCTTACTTGGCATCTACTTTTGTGTGGAGTCAAGCTCTTTTCAAGTGGATGGGAAGGGTGTAGTTGTTAATAAGGCAAATATTTCTAGAAGCAACGTTTTAGAAGAAGATTTAGGAATTCATAAGGATTCTCCAATTTTTTGATATTTATCTTGCTTCTTATTTTATTATATTTTTCTTATTTTTTATTTTATCTAGTTATTTACTATTTTTTTCCCTTACCCATCTCTATCAATAGGGATTAGTGTTATTTTTATCATTACAGCTATTATGAATATTGCAAATTTCTATTAAAGAGTGAGTTGAAAGTTTGATTTATGGTAGATTCTTGCATTAGTAGTTTGATTTCGGGTGAATTCTTGTTAGTTCTTTTTCTTTTTTTCCCTTGTTGTCGTACATCACGAAACTCCTAGACTCAAATCACACACTTAATCACAAGCGTAAAACATAGAAAAAAGGAAAAATTGAAGAAGCCTCGAGGGAGAGGGGCAACAAGAGCAAATAAAAAAGAAGTCCAAGGATAAAGCCTACAAAATCAACAATGAAACCTAGAAGTTGGTTTAGGAATCCAAAAAGTTAAGGATAGCTAATCAGAAGGAAAAACCACCCACTACCTTTTCGTCGTTCATATAAATCCACCCACTCCCAACATTTTCTTTTAAGTCATGCCACTCTGCACCCAACGGCACGCCATGTCATCCAAGTCGTGCCAGATCATTTACTACATCATCATCAATTGATGATGTGACAACTTGAAAAAATTATAGGTCGAGCCCCACTAATTTAAAGAATAAGGTGATTCTCCAAATCGGTGATTAAGACATTTCAATTGTACCTTAAATGGTTGGTGGTGACTCTACTATCCTATGATGTGAATTCTTGAATTAATCCAAGCATTGCATGGGCAGGGCGAGTGCCGAGGGCAAATTAGGTAGAGTACCCTGCAAGTATGATTTACCTTAATCATCGGTAATCCGTTGTGATGACATTACAACAATTACTAGCAGTTTATCAAACACTGTTCCATTCCAATGCTTTTCATCGAGCATTTCCTTTTGCATTGGGTCTCCCTTGTCTCACCTAGGGGCTAGGTCGCAACGCATGAGAAACCAAAATGATTGTATGTGAAAACTAACCAAATATTACAATCTATCAGTAAGAGGGTATATTTCTCATAGTCTTCATAATACGAGTTCAATCCTTTATAAGGGCACAAGATTAAGCTAACCAAATGATATATTCCAGTTTAACATTTATGTAAGCCACTATAAACATGTATATTATAGCGGAAAATTAGTATCTTGTATGTCAAATCTCTATTCAAAGAAAATGACAAGTGCGACCACCTACCATTTTTTTAGTGAACTAAATTGCACCATAATGTAATGATTCAATGTTTCAAAGTTGTTTTTCGTACGATCATCCTAGTTTAGCGACCACCTAAACTTTTAGGACACACTTGCTACCCAACAAAATATGTTACTCCAATCACAAATATTGTCTATTAGAATCCCTAGTTTGTATTTCACTTTTTAATGTTCATAAGCAGATTTAAAAAAATTTGTATGCCATAATCATATATTTGTGTTCCACCTTTTGGTTCATAAGTAGCTTTGGAAAAATTGTGTGTTAGGAAAATGAAAGGTATCACTTCCTTATTCCAATATTTACACGAGTTTAATGGCATGATAAAGAATTTGTCATGTAGTTTCAAAAGTGCATATCTCATGTAACTTGAGTCTCTCATGCTCTTTTGAGTTACATGAGGAAAACAAAATGGATGTGTGTCAAAACTAACAAAATCTTCCAATCTACTGCTTTTGAGGTCAAATTCTCACGGTCCCCATCGTGTAAGTTCAATCCAATCTACCATCATTTTTCAAACTAAATTGCACCATAATGTAATGAAGTGATGGTTTCAAGTTTGTTCTCTACATTGTCATTCTAGTTTCTACCCACATATGTTGTTTCTCGGACATATCTGCTACCCAACGAAGCCAGGTACTCCAGTTGCAAATATAGCACACTATAACCATATATTTGCATTCCACTTTTTAATGTTCATAAGAAGCTTTGGAAAAATTTTAAGCTAGGAAAATGAAGTGTGTGACTTCATTATTCCATCTTTTATGCGGGTTTAATGGCGATATGGTTTCAAAGGTGCATCTCTCATGTAACTCAAGTCTGTTGTGCTCTCTTGAGTTACACGAGGAAACCAAAAAGGATGTGTGTTAAAACTAGCAAAATATTCCAAGCTATTGCTTGTGGTGTCAAATTCTCATGGTCCACTTATTGTTCAATCCAATCTGCCATCTTTATGGGAACTAAATTGCACTAAAATGTAATGATGCGATCGTTTCAGGATTGTTCTCCACATGGACATTCTAGTTTTTCCCCTTACATGTTGTTTCTATTCCAATTTTTAATATTCAAAGGTAGCTTTGGAAAAATTCAATGCTAAGAAAATGAAATGTGTGACCTCCCGATCTCATTTTTATGTTTGTGAGTATTTCACCATAGAGAATTTACCATGTGGTTTCATAAATGCATTTCTCGTGCTCTCTTGAGTTAAGCAAGAAAATAAAGCTTGTTTGGCAAGGCATTGGTGAGCATGTTGAATTTGAATGGACACCATGACATGAAGGTCAACCAAAGATTGTTAGATAGTAATCTCTAGATACACTTATCCACATAGCTTTAAAAGCCAAACAAAATCGATCATAAACACTTCGCATATTGTGGAAAACTCACTTTTAAGTCAATAAACAATCACTGAATATAGCAATTACAAAATTAATAATCCAAATATTAACTGGACAAGAACAACTAGAAAAAGAAAGGAGCACTTATCTAAAGAGGGGAAGGAGCCATCATCGTTACCGCCAAAATGGAGCTAAATTTGGTTAGTAGCATATTTTGAGCATTTAATTGATTTCTAAAACATTAAATTAGATTACAATGCTTGTATATGTGTAGAAGTAAATTCTGTGAACTCAAGTCGCGTTGACTACTTTTTGTTATCACAGAAAGTAGATATGGAAAAACTTACAATAGATATGATGCCTACTTTAAAGATTCCTTCCAGGACAATAATATGTCGAAGGAGTGTCAGTCATTACCTTTCTTGTATGAATAAATAAAGGAGGTTGAGTCCACAGAAGGGTGTGCTCATAATCCATTCACTCTCTCACTTTCTCTCTCTCTCTCTCTCTCTCTCTCTCTACAAAACTTGTAATATTTTCTTTTTTCTAAGCTTGCATCGATGTTTTTATATTCAATGAAAGCTAAGTTCCTATAAGTCTCTCCTTTCTTTTAATTACTTGTACATCGTGTGTGTTTGGAAGCGTGTATATCATGTTGCCAAAACCCAAGGGGTGAGTTATCTATTGTAAGTTTTTCCATGTCCCATAAACTTGATCTTCTAGGTATTCTTAAAGGTCTGAATTTACCAGTGATTCATTGTTGAAACCTCAAATCACGTTGCCTTTGTACCTGTTATTGTGACAGCGTGTTGGGGTTGTGACAACATGTTAGGATTGTGACATAAATCATTGACAATGATACAATGAATCATGGATAAATTAAGACTGAATAGGTTATTTAGAAGTAATAGTTTAGCTAGGGATATTAAAAGTAGTAGATTGTCTAAAAATAAAGAAATAATAATTAATGAGAATTTAAATAATAATTATTTACAAAATTGGACTTTGCCTTCGCTGTCCCCTTCCCAAATTTATAAATAAGGAAGTTTCTTTTAAAAAGTTGATTATGTTATTAATACTATTGAGCAATCTTTGTCCTTAATTGAGAAACTCATAGCTTTTTAAATGTTTTCACTATTGTTGATGATTTTCTTGAAGCATTAGCAAACACATTAGTCGAGAAGGATGCATTGATGTGCCAAAACAAAAAGCATGAACATTGGAAAATAATCTATACATGCACACCTAGAAAAAGCAATTGTGCTAATTAGACACATCAAGAAAAATAATTACTAGCAAGTTCACCATGATTTAACAAAAAAAAAAAAAAAGCTAAAAGCAAGTGTCGTGTAAGGTATATGGAGGCTAACGAGAATTAAGTATTATCATCATCATAGACTTCACATGCATTTAACAAATGTACACATGGTTAGGCTATTTACTACTAATGAAGTAAGCTACAAGACGTTGTTGAACAAAATCCTGTGTTGAGAATTTTGAATAAATGCACAAACAAGAACTTTGAACTGAAAGGTGATGCATACATTTCTACAACATGGACATCTCATATAGTGTTAAATTATCTTAATAGCATTTACATTAGTTTATGTTAAACATGAACTATGACTAGCATATCACAAATATCCATAAGGATCCAAAATTTTCCATGATCATATAAACATATCGAACAAATACAACCATAACACAAACATGAGACAAAATATGCAAGGACCATGAGATCAAGCCAACTTATAGATTTGACCTCTTTGTACTCATCAACATTATTATAAGATGCATAAGAAAACTAAACTTTTGGTCCAATCATAGGCACAATGTAAGGGTCACACCAAGAAACATAAATATCACTTGTGTAATTAGATCAAACTGGAAACTAGTAACCATTAACCAAGTTACAAAGCTTGCATCGACAATTAGGTTAAAATTCTTCACCAATTAGTTATTGTCAAACCACTTGGTCATATCTATGGTAGGGACAGAAGCATTATCCCTAGCTATAAAAAAGTAGAAATCAAACTCATCTTTTTAACCAAGTAGAAAAGTTCACCAAAGAATGAAGCTTAATTGAAAAAAGGGAACAAGTGCTATAAATGTGATATTAGAGATCATAACTAGAACAATAGTCACTTAATTTCTTTCACTGGTCCTATATTGGACAAATATATAATTAAGATGCATTAGACTTTTTTTTTTTTTTTGAAGAAAAGCACACAAAATATAGACAAATGAAAAAAAATTAATTGATTATATGGGTTTAAATGCTCTATTGTCTAGTAATTTCAAAAACAATATGTAATCAATGGTATGTTTATCCTCTATATTTTTCTTTTTTTTTTCCTAATGAATAAAGAGCAAAACAAGAAACACTCAGTGGTGACCCAAAATTTGTTTTACCTTCCTATTTGATAGATTTTCACATATAAAAGGCCACTTGAATACTAAAATTATATGGAGAAAGTTACCAAGAACTTCAGTAGTAGATACTTTAGGCTTGTAAACTAACCATTTTGGTGTCATTGTAATACAATAAGCATCCCTATCAGATATGGGATGCCAATTAGATTTTTCTCTTTTCAAGAAAGAAGATTCATCTTGTATTGGATGGCTAATTTAATAGGGATATATTACTTATTATTATTATTATTATTATTATTTGGTTAAGATGTATTTTCAACTTAACTAGTGAACTATGCTACTTCTAATGAGAATTGTCTAATGTTTTTTTTTTTTTGGGTTGCCTATCTATTTTTTTTTTCTTTCTGTATATGAATGGGTTAAAGAGAAAGTTACCTCAAAGAGAAATAAAAAGATGCATAGGTCTATATAGGTCTATGAGAGCCGATATGGAAGAGAGCCCTAAGTAGTAGAAGGATAAGACCCACAAACAACTCTATAAAATGATGTTTTCTCATCCATTGTATCTCTCAACATGAGTCTTTAACTCTTTAAACCAATAAAATACTTCAAACTTCCTTCATATGTAATAAACTTATATCTTCCTTGTAAAATCATTAATAAAGCTAACAAAATGTCTATTGTTACTCTTTCATGGAATATTCATCAAGTCATAAATATTAGAGTGGATAAGCTAAAGTGGTTGTCATGCTTGACAATTTCATTTTGTGATAAAAGGCAATTTACTCTTTTTTGCAAGAATATAAGCTTCACAAATCTAATTAAGATGGTGCATTCTACACAAGTTTATCTCCATGTCTCCTAGTACAAGTAGTTTCAAACAATAAAAATTCATATAATTAAAGCAAAGGTGTCATAACCAAGATTCATCTTTAACAACAACACTTAGATAGGTGTAAACTTCAGTGACAATATCAACTCAAAATATCTAGTTCTTCATCAAAAGGGATTTGAGAAAGAGTGTACCTCTCTCATCAATAATTGAAAGACAATTATCATATAACTATATGTTATACCTCTTTCAAATAATTAGCCTAAGATGCATAGGTCACTCATTATGTCTTACATAAAACACATTTGAGTTGTAATTATAATCTTCATCCTTTAACTCAATACGAATTTGCCCCTTTCTAATCATTGGAATACCACTATCGTTAGCAAACTTGACCATGCATCAGATTGACTCATCAAGATCAACAAAGAGCTTATTTTTTTGGTACTTATGATTACTACACCTTATGTGAAAGAATTATGTATTATAATTTGGAATTTCACCAACTATAAAAACTATTATGAAAGCTTGATTTCCATTATCTACGTCTTCCTCTTCTACATAATGAGTTGTCTAATTGTTCTCCTGAAGGTTGCATTTATTAGAATAATGATCATGCTTGTGACATAAGTAGCACTCAACATTAAATTTGTCATACCCTACTCTATCTTGGGCTCAACCATGATCTCTATATGTCTAGTCTAATATTTGTTGGTCATTGTGTTAATTATCTTCATCTCCATGATTATTATAGTGACCCCCTTAACCTTAATTGTTGTAGGAGGAACCACTATATCCTTATCATCTACCATAGGAGGAACCTTGCTTCTACTTTAAGTGTTCACTTTGTTCTCTTTTGGTGGGAGTATAACTTTGGGGTGCTTACTCTATTAGCTTATTAATGTACTTCTCATCCATGCGTTGTTCATCAACTAATATCTTGAACAAATCATTTGCTTCTTCTATTGCAAACATGATATACTTGTATTGTGGTGTGAGTGTCCATAAGATCTCTTCAACTTTGAAAAGATAATGGTTCATAATGAATTTTAGCCATCATTAGTCTTTTGAAAGGGATTGAATGAGTAGCAATACTATCATAATATAACCCAACAAAATCTTGTGTTCCAATATTTTTGGTTTGTTCCTATCTTTGTACATTATTGTAGCTAATTCAAAGTGGATTCAAAAGTTGTTTACAAGAGGGATTTATCATATATGTATATAAAATACAACAAAAAGTTTCAATAGCTTCTTTGATAACATCTATGAACTACAATTTAGCCTCTCCTTTTATTTATATAGATAACTAGATGCACAGAACAATGCAATTGACTTGAATTTCTTACAATTGATGAGCTACAATTTTCAAAGGAAATATCATAGCAATATAGCATTTCCTTAAATTTCAAGATATAATAAGTGAAAGGGAATTGTCATTATTCTTTACATGTGTCAAAGTGTTAACTTTCACGAAAAGTTGAATTTAATTTAGGGCTAATAAGTAGACAGCTAGCTACAATGTGACTTGGATTAAAAGTTCATTGAAGTTGCTTTAAGGACTCTAACATAAATGGCCATAAGAAAATACATCGTATGTCTAAGGTTATTAGGCAAGTATATCTTGACATGACGACAACTAAAGATGGCAACTAGTTGGTTCAAATTAATTTGAGCTTTGGGCTACCTTTGGGATTGTATCTTCCCCAAGTTATTTTGGTTTCAAGTCTATCATCTAATGTATTAATGCTTGCATCTAATTATAAGTCATGCACCCAATGAATCCCTTTAACATGACTTCAGTGGGATGCCACCTCGTCATTTTCCCCTTAACATAAAAAAGGACCAAATACAAAAGAAAATAATGGAAAGCTAATAGATGGTTAAACATGACCATAGGCAATGGCTTGAATGATTTATTATAAAGTTGTATTACATAGACAAATAAGATATTATTACATAGATGTATATTTTTTAATTGAGAGGAATACAACAAACCAAGATACATAATAACTAATTCTAAAAAAATTATTTTGGTAATAAATTTGAAATAATTACTAAACATACAATTAATGTTAATAATCATAAGTATAAATATGCATATACAATAACTTGTATGCATACGCACATTTTTTAAAAGTTCCAAAAAATGTAAAAAAGTATCAAATATAAAATTTGCAATCAACAATCAAAAATACAGTTGAGTTGAAAAATATACATCTATTGAATAATGTTTTATATGTACAACAAAATGTTAAAAACTCGTATTCCTATAATAAAGCTCAAATCATTAAAATATGGTTACAAGAATTTAATCTGTTGTTGACACATATATGACATTATTCTATATACATATTTTTGTTAAATTGGATGCATTTATTTATTTCTTGATTACATATATCATATTTGGTTATTGTATATATATATAATGTGTATACTTATTTTCATGATTTTGCACTATTTAATTCTAAATCTATTATTAGAATAATACTTTTGAGACCACTAATCATATAATTATATTTGATGAATGCATAATTATTTGAAAGCATTTATTGCATCTTCCAGTGTCATTTTAATGTTGAAATATTTAATTCAAGTAACATTTTCCTTTGATCACCACACAAAAGTTTGTTTGTTGACATGATCATGAATTTAGTGCTACTTTTCTTTAAATTCACCTTGTTTTTTGTTTGACGAATCAACTTTCTTGTGATGTAGATATAAATCTCAATTATTCAATTAAAATAGACAAATTTTTTACAAAGACAGTAGACTGGGCACAACAAAACATGCGTTGATACTATATGCCATATCTTATAGTTTCATATATCTCTCAATGTGCGTAAGTATACACAAATATTAATATTATGTTTGTGCTGAAAGCAAGTAGTAAGACATCTTAGCTTGCCCACACTAGGATAAATCCTTCTTTTTGGCCTAGTAAAAAGTAGAATATATATCAAATTTAATGAAAAAAAATTGTAAAAATTTGCTTATTTGTCCATTAATTAAGAATATGATAAATCTACACTAAATCAAATTTAGGTTTAAAAGAAAAATCCTTTTGATTCTTTACATTTGCAAATAGAATATTTGGACTGGATTCGTTATTCTATGTAATTAAATTGGTTAAAATAAAAGGAACATGCTGGCCAAATAGTTTAAATAGGTTAAGTATGAATTAAATTGTACCCATATGTGTTATTTAGAAAGACATTAATTATAACATGGAAAAAAGACAAGGGAACATAATTGGGGGGATAGGTGGCAAATGGGGGCATGGGACCTGCGTGGGTCCCACACTTCTTTCAATTCTTCCGAGAAAAGGAATATTAGTGTGTACATAATACCTTGATTACTTATGCATTATATTCAATTTGCACATTTATCTTATTTTTTTGCACGTCATATATTTTTCATAAAAATAAAAATAAAAAGTATGTGTGAAGCCCAAACTCCGTCTGCATCCCTTCTCCAAACCCCCATCTGCACCCCTTCTCCACACGCCGTCTTTCTAGCGATGTCCTTACCAAATTATTCCATTACGCGTGTGGTGAATTGGTAACTTTACCTTTTTATTAATGACACTTTCCCTTTTACGCGCTTGAAGTATATGATACTAAAAGTCATACATGGAGAGAACACCCTGCTTTATAAGTATTATCTAAGAAGCTTCGCAATACAACAGTAAGTCTCAACAAAAATGAAAATCCCAAAAAGGAAAATAAGTTAAAAGGAAATGCGAAAGCTAATTTCATTGCAGTTGAAATTGATGCTTTTAGTCTTGGTCTTTGATCTTTGTGAGTTTGTCTCTGTTTCTCTCTCATACTCATTCAGTTTGAGATATGTTAATAATGTGAACCTCAAAAATTAATTGTGTCGTGCACCAGCATTGTAGGAGTTGAAGCGGCGGTTAAGGCTAAAATGTAACCACTGTCTTCAAAGGCCCCACACTTTGCTCCACCTTGCAGACAAGTTAGGGATTATTATGCTGAATGTTTCCCGATATGCAACCACAATGCTTAAATGGAAAATGTGTCATTGCAATAATTGCAATGCTTGGAAGAGATTATTATAATGTCACCCAAAAAAAAAATAAAGATTATTATAGTAAGATTTTTGATTCATTATCAAACAATTAATTTTAATTGAAAGAGAAAGAAAATGTATTGTTATCTTAATCTTTTTACAATATTGTCAACTCAAGTAATTTCATTTATATTTTTTATGATTACTAACATATTGATCATTAAATTGAAATTTGATGTTGAGAAAAAATTTATCTATTCTTTTTTCCTTTTCTAATTATATATGTATAATTTATTTACATTTATTATTTTAAATATTAACATAATTTATAATTGCAATGACAGTAGATGATTTAAAATTTTTAAACCTCTATCTTTTATATATGTATGCCTATATATGTGTGTGTATATATATAAAAGGAAATTGGAGGTTAGTTATGGGATTCACAAAATGTTATAAACAAAAGAAAGTCCATGCAAGGAATATTGGAGTAACATTCGCTGATACTTTGTGAGAGTAGTACATTCAAAAGCTAGAGAAACATGTTTGGAAGGCTAACTTGGATTTAAAAGCATTTGCTACAAGAGTTGCATTTTTTTTCAAGTATGTGGATGCTATTTTTTTTTCTTTATTAAGAGGCATATTAAATTGTAAATTATATAATAAAGTAACTATTTTCATTTTTATAAATCTCATACTCCTTATTTTAAGGCCACTAAAATATAGGTTCAAGTGTTAAACTATTGAAGTATCTCCTAAAAGACAATAGATGCTAATTTAATTACACATGCCCATTGTTAGATGCCTTTATGAAAAAAAATTTCATATTAGTATAAAAGTTAGTTTGCATTGATTATACTTTTAAAAAACAAAATCATCAAGTTTTTGTTAATAATTGTCAAAAGAACAAACATTACACAAAGCAGCAGCCATTTAGAGAGTCATGTATTGCCCTAGTTATTAGGAATCAATTAGATGTTTATGAAATAAACACATAATAAAATAGAGGTTTAAAATTTTGTATTGCTAACAATAAATTATGCAATTTGATAAATGCAATTAGAATCTAACCTAGAATACAATATTACTATCAATAGAACAAGTACCCTTTTTTTTCTTCCTTAACATAATTGCGACAGGTCATTGCAAATTATCAATGTTTAAACATCCAATTTTCAGAAGTATCTGTGCAAGGAAAAATGGAGATAACTCTCAAAATTCCTCAAGTATTTATAAAAGAGGGAGAGAGAGAGAGAGAGATAGAGAAAGAAGGGAGAGAGGGAAGGGAAAATGAAGAATGCTAGCTAACACTTGCATAGGTTGATCATGAAAAGCCTTTTGGATCATTGTGCCCAAAGGATCTAACCTCATGTCATTAATCCTAACCTGAGATGCACAAAAATAGCTTGGAAAAATCCCACGCTATATTGGACATTTGTTTATATGGATATACATTGTACAAATGTATTCAAAAAAATTTAAAAAAAATATCAAACACACCTTTGACACATTGCAAACACACCTAAGACATATGAGAACACATTTGGACTAATTTCTTTTGTAATTTTAACAAGTCTAACCAAAAATTAATGTTATACTTATAAGTGATGGACTGCCTTGTATATTTATTTTGTGAATAACATAATAATACATATTAAAATATAATAAATATTTTGAACAATAATATTTGGTTGGACTTATATTAATAACTATTATTAAAATTATTAAAAAAATAATATATATAAAAATCACACAATACCTTTAATTCATTGGTAGAATATAAATGTTTATGTGTGTAAATATCTATATACAAATATATATAGTCATGTTGCAATTTTCATATCGCGTTGTGTCTATATTGCTATATCCTTATATGTGCATCCTACATCCTAGTGATAAACTTTCTTTTAATGTAAATATGACCCATCATAAGATGTAACAGATTTCATTGAAGTGGTTTGAATTTATACCAAATTTGTAATTAAAAATTTATATAGGAATTATTTTGCTTGTTTTAAAAATTGGTTGAAAATTTGAAATGTATTAGTTTAATGATCCAATTTTTTATGTGGTATCTAATTTTTTTACTTCAAAAGACAAAAAAAAAAAAAAGAATTTGTGACCTTTTGTTATGAAATTTTTTCCAAACCTTTTGTTTTCCAAGAAGAAATTAAATGAAAGAATATAACATAAACAAATTTGATATAATTTAATTAAATTTAAAAATAAATTAAGGTGAATTGAAAGAATAAAACTATAGTGATAATATTGAAAAGTCTAACACTAGAAATAATATTGTTATAAGTATTTTATGTACATACATGTCAAATGTAGGAACTAATTATAAAAGTTTTTTCACTAAAATACAATATTTTGAATGTAAAAGTAGTGAAAAGCATTATTTAAGTCCAATTTTGGCATGTGAGCATTATTTTGTCATTGTGTATAATGTGTACAAACTTTTTTGTGTATAATATTTTATGTGCATACGTGTCGAAATCGTTCATGAATATAATGTATGCAACACATAAAATAAAATAAAACACAAAATAATATTCAAACTCTTAGCATCTCTCAAACATGAATCTTAACTTGGGAACCAACAAAACCAAAAAAGTAAGCCCATCATATACTAATTAGTACTCGTATTTCCATGCATACTTCCATATAAGCTCATGCAAATTCACAATCAATATAATTGCAACAACTAACATCTAACAAGTAATTACTCTTATCTTATAATAATAAAAACAAGAAATTCAGAATTTTCTCCTTTTTATTTTCCTTTTATTTAAAGGCTACAATATTATCTTATCTAAACACTCATTTGCTTCTTGATAGAAACACTAACATTTGTGATGAGATTACCTTGTTATTTCATAAGTTAGACACTTAGAGTGCTTTAAGTACTCATATTTCAAGTTACCTTTTGACATCAAAATCAACGTTTTGTCATGAAAACCCCTAATTATTAAGTAATTTAAAACATTATAGTAAATTACTTTAACAAATTTACAACTTCCTTTTTATTCCTTCTTCTTTTCACTTTTCTTATTTTGTTTCTTATTCTTTTATCTACTTAAACTTTCATCTTTTAAGGAGTAATCATAAGTTAAACATCATATGAGTAACCATGTCTTTAAAGAGCATGCACTTCAACACTTTAATAGCCAAAACACTCTCATCTCATTCCATAAGACCTTGTTAAATTTCAAACCAATCATCATGTAAGGAAAATTTCTTTCACTTGAATTACCATTCTTTTTTTGATAAAAAAAATTAAGATAAAAGACTAACCAAAATTGAACAAAACATACTTATAATGTCCCCACACTTAAACCTTACATTATACTAATGTAAAAATGAAATGTAAACAAGAAGGCGAAATCAAACATGAAAACAAAAATAAAAATGAAAAAGAAGACAAACGCAAATATGATTTGTGGGCTACCAAATGGGAAGGTAAAGGTTGTCTTCTCTTGGTCTTTTATTACAATCACAATCTAATTCTAACTTGAAAAATCATCAAGAAAATAATAGTGAGATTGACCAGCCAACCTTTCAATAATTTGATCAATCAAAGGTAAAGGAAAGTGATCTTGGCAAGTTATAGTATTTAGCTTGCGGTAATCAACATAAACCCTCAGCTCATTTTGAATTCATATGGGAGTTAACTTATCATCTTGGTTTTTTACCATTATTATGCTTGGCTTTTTTTGGAACCATTTGCACTAGGCTAACCCATTTGCTATCTGAAATTGAGTAGATCACACCAACATTAAGAAACTTCAATATCACTTTCTTCACTACATCCATCATAGGAGGGTTCAATCTACATTGTGCTTCTCTTAATGATTTTGAACCTTCCTTAAGTAGGATGCAATGCATACACAAGGTTAGGTTTATCCCTATAATGTCCTTTATGGTTTATCCCATTGTTGTCATGTGATCTCCTAGAACCTAAACAAGTTTTTCTTCTTGCAATAAGGTCAAATTCTTTATAATGATCACCATAAGAGTTTCTCCATCTCCTAAGAAAACACACTTGAAATGCTTTAGTAATTGGGATATCCACTTTTTTACTCATAAACCTTTTAGGATTTTTACAATTAAGTTTTATATCTTTTAACCTTTTAAATTTAATCGTATACCTTATCAAAATTTTCCACTAGATATTTTCCATGGACAAAGTTTGGTCAAGATGTTAAAAGTCATAGTTTGACTAGATAAAAATTAATTAAAAAAAATACATGAAACTACTATATAAAAAGTTTATACATATGCTTCCTAAGGACAAATAAAAGGAAAACCCAAATTCTTGGTCAAGCTTATCTTCTTCGTACCATTTCTCCTTTTTATCAAAAATTATAAAGTCTTCCTTGTTCATGTGATTAGCTCCCTCAATTGACAAAATCAACCCTTCTTTTGAACAAATCAACTCTTGTTCCAATAAATCACCTTTCACTGATGACATTGTGTAAAGAGAAGGTAGAAAAGTTAGGGAAGTTATGTCATTATGGAAGGGAAGCCATACTGCATATGTCTTGGACTAATTTGAACTAAGGGAGACAATTTATTACTTGTGAACAACTAAGGTAACATTTAGTTTACATGATTAATGAATAGGTTTCATGGTGATCAAGGTAGTTTTTCATTTTTGTCTAACTTATTGTAGCAAGTTGGAAGGTGTGAAATTTCCCTTTGGATAGATCCACCTTTGTGCAAGAGATTGCAACACATCAATGCTAAATTGTTCAATGGTGCCCAAGGTAATCTCATGCGAAATGATGACAATTGACAAGTGTTTCACAACTCTAGATCATAATTTTTTTTCAGCAAATCAGTAAGATTTCATTCATATATAAGATCACTTACATCTTGATCAATTAAAGAGTAAACTAAAGCTAAGCTACTCTTATTCCACTCTATCTGCCATAGATTGGACAAAACAATTTTAACAAGTGCTTGAGCAACCCCATTTTCCTTTCTCTTAATATGGTTTACACTGGTGTTAGAAAAGTCAACCAAAAGAGTCCTAATATCCTCTGCCAAATAAGCAACTTCCTAATTCTCACCTTGATGCCTTGGGATTGCATTGACTACAATTAAGCAGTCATATTCTAAGCATATGACAGTAATGGTCTGCTTTAAAGCCTTTTGAAGAGCTTTACACACAACCATGAGGTCAAGAACTTCAGGTTGTAGGGACCCCTCTACACTCTTAGTAAAAATCAGCATAATTATTCCATCATTATTTCTGACAAACCACCTCAAGGCCCTTGCATTGTCTCCCTTGGCAGCTTCTATGTTTATTTTAATCTTTCCAAATTCTAAAAGCTACTACTTAGCTACAAAGGTTCTCAATTGTTATAGTTACAAGGTGCAATTTTCATTCTTAAACTTGACATATAATTTAGTGGCCATTCCAAGAATCAACTTTGGTGGCATCTTATGCTTTTCCATCGCCCACTTATTTCAAGTCTGTGATAATGCTTGGTAGTTTCCTTACTGATGAGAAGCTTAAAGATGATGTGTGGAAGGTTTCAAAGGATGCAAGAGGTCCATTGCACATTCCAAAAAACCCAATAATACAAACTAAAGCCAAAAAGATGAAATAAGTACTAAATGAGTTGATTGAGGACATTCAGGCCAACCAAGTTACAAATGGTGCAAATTTAAGTTTGAAAGAGAGTCAAAGTTTTATTAATATGATTGGAGTACTTAATAGGCCAAGACTAAATAATTGTATTCACTCTTAAATAGGAGTTTATGTGAAATAAGTGATTGTATAAAAGTGAAAGTTTTTTGTGTAAGAATTTGTCCTAGATAGGAGTTCCTTTTAAATAAGAATTTGTTTTAAATAGGAATTTATGCCTCCTTGTAAACTCTAAAACATTAGACAACTCTGAAAGAAATAAAAAACAAGGGTTTTCTCCTTTAGTTCCTTCAAGAACTAAAGAACTTATCAAGAGGTACCTCTTCTTGTGACATTCAATTTGACTTATCACTCCCAAATCCTTTATTTTCTAAAGTGTGGAGCCCATATCCTTCTTAAATACCTTAAGTTCATGTTCCTTTAAACGTTAAGTTTAGGGTTTGTGTTATCAAAGTCTAATTTAACTTTCTTAGATATTCTTTGATTCCTTATATATGTTAGGTCCTTAAGCCACGTCCTTTAGGACTTTCCACATTAGTTGGTATTAGAGCCCGACTCTAAATCAGGTTGGATCAACTAATTCTTCAATCTGTTGTCTTGTAATTTATTTATTTTTGTTTAGTTTATTTATTAAGCACATTATTATTCAAATGCACTAATCTATCCATTTGCAACCCTTCTCACTTTGCTCGTTTGTTTGAGATCATAACTATAAAAAATGTACTCATTTTAATTCCAATTGCTATATCTAAGTATTCTACTATTATTTTGTGTTAAGCCAAAAAGAAAAAAAAAAAGACAAACAAAAAAAAGGTATCAAATTCATGTTATTGATAAAAGTTAAATAGTTTGGTCATATTGGCTATAATAATAATATATCTTGCTCAACTCCAATTCTGCCATCTATTTTCTTGTTATGTCATCTAAGTTTGTCCTCTAAGTTTAACCCCTTATCTTGATTTTTATGAGTTTAGTTCATTAAATTTGTTTGCCTTGATATCCTTTTTCATTTTTTTTTGATTCCTTGTTCTCTAATTAGTTCAATTATATTGCATTTATCTTATTTTGTTCAAAATCAATCTTCTTGATTTAGCATGTGTGACACCTTTTCTTTTAAGTGAAACACGTAGGTGAGTGTTTTGTGAAGTATCCTAATCATTTTGTGTAGAAGTAATACTATGGCTTCCAAAGCCAAAGGTGTAGCTCAGGAAGGAGTTAGTAATGTGTCCATGATCAAAGTTACACAACAACAATTTGAGCGCATAAATACTAGATTAGATGATATAAAAGAGAGGATGTAGGAGCAAGTTAATACAATAGCAGAGTTGCAAAGGAGGCATGGGAATATAAGACTCCTAATGCAAGAAAGCAATTGAGATAAGTCTGACTATGAAGATGATGTAAAAGACGATGAATTTGATGATCAAACTAATATAGTTAGAACTGCCAATAATATAATGAATTAGAGAGATTTTGAAAGGCAAGTCACCTATGATCATGATTTAGGTAGTATTAAAATGACAATTCCTCCATTCTAAGGTAAGAATGATCTCGATGCATATTTAGAATGGAAGAAGAAGGTTGAATTGGTTTTTGACTACCACAACTATTTCGAGGAGAAAAAGGTAATACTTGCTACCATTGAATTTATTGATTATTCTATTATTGGGTGGGATTAACTTATTTTGACTAAGAGAATGAATCATGAGTGGCCTATTGATACATTGGAGGAGAATAAGGCTATCATGAGGAGGAGGATCATTCCTAATCACTATTGTAAGGATTTGTACCAAAGGCTACAAAGGCTCACTCAGGGCACTAAAAGTGTAAAGAACAAAAACAAAAAGATGAAGATTGTTATGATTAGGGTAAATGCAGAAGATAAAGAGGCAACCATGACTTGATTTTTGCAAGGGCTAAATAAATACATAGCCAACGTGGTTGAGTTGTAACACTACGTGGAATTAAAAGACATAGTGCACATGGCAATGAAAGTTGAATGACAACTTCAACAAAAGGGTTCCACACAGCTTGGGCAAAATTCAGGTTCTACCTCATCTTGGAAGTTGAATTAAAATAATAGGGATGAGAAGGTCAATTACAAGTCTAATACCAAGCTATCCAAGATCAAGCATGTGGGTTCTAGTAATGAGGCAAGTAATTCTGATCCCCAACCAAGTAGAAATAGGGATGTTAAATATTTTAAGTGTTTGGGAAGATGTCACGTTACATCTCAATGTTCAAATAAGTGTGCAAGGATCTTAAAAGGAAACAATAACATTAAAACTATGGGTGAGTCAAATGATGATTTCGTGCCATTATCAGAGAGCGAAAGTGATGGAGAGGAGTATCCAATTAATGAAGTAACTCTTGTCACAAAGCAAGCATTGAATGTGCAATTGAAGGAAGAAAATGAGGTGCAATGGGATAACATTTTTCATATGAGTGTCTTATCAAAGATAAAGTATGTAGTATGATTATTGATAGTGGGAGTTGCACTAATGTGGCTAGCATAATTATGTCTAAAAATCTGAATTTACCAACTATGAAGCATCCTACACCATATAAGCTTTAATGTTTGAATAAAAGTGTTAAAGTTAGGGTAATAAGCAAGTGCTCATGTCATTTTCTATTAGAAGGTACCATGATAAAGTTTTATGTAATGTTATACCTATGCATGCAAACCATATTTTATTAAGAAGGACATGACAATTTAACAGGCAAGTTATGCATGATGACTTCAAGAATCAATATTCCCTTGTAATGAATAAAAGTCCCGTCACTCTTATATCATTATCATCTCAACAAGTTTATGAGGATTAGTTAAGGATTAAAAATGAGAGTGAACAAAAAAGAGAGATTGAAAAAAGAGGGATAATCAAAACAAAAAAGAAAGGAGAAAATGTGAGGACACAAGAGAGAGAGAGAGAAGAAAATAGAATGTTTCAACATAAAAGAAAGTGACGCAAAAGAGCATTTTATGCCAAACAACCTATGATCATACTTTTGTAGAAAAAGGCTTATTTTAACACTAACAAGTTTGATCCATCATTGCTTAGTGTTGTTATTTCTCTTTTGCAAGAATTTGAAGATATATTTCCTAACGATGTCCCAAATGGATTGCCACCTGAGAGAGGAATTAAGCATCAAACTAATTTTATCCCTGTGCATCCATCCTAAACCAACCAGCATATAGAAGTAATCCTGAGGAGACAAAAGAGCTTCAAAGGCATGTTAAAGAACTTATTTTGAAAGGATATGTGAGGGAAAGTATGAGTCCCTATGTGGTTCCTATCCTACTTGTACCCAAAGAAGATAGGACTTAGAGGATATGTGTTGACTATCAAGCGATTAATAAAATTACTGTAAAGTATCATCACCCCATACCTAGGTTAGATGACATATTGGATGAATTGCATAGTTCATGTTTCTTTTCTACAATTGATTTGAAAAGTGGATATCACCAAATTAGGATGAAAGAGAGAGATAAATGGAAAACAACTTTCAAAACTAAGTATGGTTTGTATGAATGGCTTGTTATGCTAATTGGTCTCACTAATGCACCAAGCACTTTTATGCAATTAATGAATCATGTTTTGCATCCATTCATTGGTAAATTTATGGTTGTGTATTTTGATGATATTTTGGTCTATAGCAAAAGCTTAAAAGAGTATCTTAATTATTTATGTTCTATTTTAATTGTTTTACGGTTTAAGAAATTATATGCTAATTTTAAAAAAATTTCCTTTTGTACTAATTAGATCACATTTCTTAGTTATGTTGTGAGTGTTAAGGGTATTAAGGTTAATGAGGAAAAAGTTAGGGCAATCCAAAATTGGCCTACACTTAAGTGAATTAGTGATGTGCATAGTTTTTATGGTCTAGCTAGTTTCTATAAACACTTTGTTAGGAACTTTAGCACCATTACTACACCACTAACTAAGGTTATCAAAAAGAACATGAGTTTTAAGTGGGATAGTGATCAAGATAAGACTTTTGATTACATCAAGGAAAATTTAAGTTCTGCACCCTTACTTACTTTACCTGGATTTGCAAAAACTTTCTAGATTATGTGTGATGCTTCAGGTATTGGCATTAAAGTTGTTTTAATGCAGGAAAGGCACCTAATTGCCGACTTTAGTGGAAATCTAAGTGGAGTAAGTCTTAATTATCTTACTTATGATAAAAAGATATATGCATTAATATGGGCTTTGGAGACATCGCAACATTACCTTTGGCCCAAGGAGTTTGTCATCCATACTAATCATGAATCCTTGAAGCACTTGAAGGGATAAGGAAAGTTGAACAAAAGACATGCCAAGTGGATCAAATTCATTGAGACCTTTCCTTACATCATCAAATATAAACAGGGTAAGGAAAATGTGGTAGTTGATGCATTATCTCGCAAGTATACGTTTATCTCTACACTTACTACAAAATTATTAGGATCTGAATATATTAAATATTTATGTATGGAAGATCCTAACTTTACTAATGTGTATGGAAAATGTGAGAAGTAAGCCTTTGAGAAGCTTTATAGGCATGAGGGTTTCTTATTTAAGGAAAATCATTTATGTGTGCCTATGAGTTCTTTGAAGGAGTTGGTTGTAAAAGAAGTTCATAAGGGTGGTCTAATGAGTCATTACAAAGTTAGGAAAACCCTAACCATCCTAATTGAATATTTCTTTTTCCCACACATGAAACAAGATGTTGAGAGGGTATGCGAGAAATGCATAATATACAAATAGGTTAAATTTAGAGTTTTACCCCATAGCCCCCTTACTCATGTCTAGCCATCCCTGGGTTGATTTATATATGGACTTTATATTAAGGTTGTCGTGATAAAAAAAGGTAGGGATTTTGTATTTGCTGTTGTTGATAGATTTTCAAAGATGACACACTTCATCTCATGCTATAAAATTGATGACGTAAGCATTATGGCCGATTTATTCTTTAGAGAAGTAGTACATTTGCATGGCATGCTGTGGAGTATTGTTTCAAACCGAGATACAAAGTTCTTAAGCTACTTCTGGAAGACATTATGGGGTAAGTTAGGTACTAAGTTATTGTTTTCAAATACTTGTCATCTACAAACTAATGGGTAGACTTAGGTGATTAATTGAACTTTTTCTACTCTTTGGTGTGTTATTATTCAAATAAATTTGAAAACGTGGGAAGATTGTTTACCATATGTCAAGTTTTCATATAATAGAAGTGTTCATTCTACTACTAGTTACTCTCTATTTGAAATTATAGATGATCTTAATCCATTAACTCCTACTTATTGATGAATATGCTAACTTAGATGGTGAATGCAAGGCTAACATGGTGAAAAAATTTCATGAGAAGGTGCAGCAACATATTGAAAAATGAACTGAGCAATATGCATCCCATGTCAACAAAGGGAAAAAGAAAGTAGTTTTTGAACCTTGGTGATTGGGTTTAGGTGCATATGCGAAAGAAATAATTCCTAGCTCATAAGTGTTCAAAACTATAGCTTAGAGGAGATGATCCATTTTAAGTTGTTGCACAAATTAATGACAATGCCTATAAGTTAGACCTTCCTATTAGGTATAATGTGAGTACAACATTTAATATTTTTTATCTTTCCCTTTCTGATATAGGTGATGATTTCAGGACAAATCCTTTCAAGAAGAGGGGAAATGATGAGAAGTTTAAAGATGATGTGTGTAAGGTTTCAAAGGATGCAAAAGGTCCATTACACATTCCAGAAAGCCTAACAACACAAGCTAGAGCCAAAAAGATGAAAGAAGTACTATATGGTATGATTAAGGACATTCAGGCCAACTAAATTATAAATGTTGCGAATTCGAACTTGAAAGAAAGTCAAAACCTTATTAATATGATTGAAGTATTTAATGGGCCAAGACTAAATAATAGCATTCACTCCTAAATAAGAGTTTATTCTAAATAAGTAATTGTATAAAAATGAAAGTTTTATGTGTAAGAATTTGTCCTAGATAGGAGTTCCTCTAAATAAAGATTAGTTTAAAATAGGAATTTATACTTCTTTAAAATTACTATCTTAACTTATAAATAGACACCTCTTTATATGTTCTAGAATATCATATAACTTTGAGAGAAATAAAAAATAAGAGTTTTCTCTTTTAGTATCTTTTGAGAACTAATTTTTGAGAACTAAAGAACTTATCAAAAAATACATCTTCTTGTGGCATTCAACTCAACTTATAACTCCCAATTCTTTTCTTTTCTAAAGTGTGGCATATATATCATTTTTAAATATCCTAAGTTCATGTTTCTTTGAATGTTGGGTCTAGGGTTTGTATTATTAAAGTCTAATTTAGTTTTTCTAGATATTCGTTGATTTTTTGTATGTATTGGGTCCCTAAGAAACATCCTTTGAGGTTTTCCGCATCATATTGAGTGCCATTTGTGCAAAGAGGACCTAAAATCCATTTTGTTCGGGCAACCATAGATCTCTCCATATATTCACAATTTACCACTGAAGTTCTTTAAGCAGGAGTGCTCGAGATTGCAAGATGCTTTTCCATGTATAGCTTGGCCTAAAGCCAATCCTTGGTTGTAGGAAACTACAATTTGGGAAATATTTGTCCTTGAAGATTTTGGACAGCAAAGAATCATGAATTGTTAAAATCCTCCAAATTTGTTTTCCTAGCATCACTAAGTTGCAAAGTCCCGAAATCCCAATCCACCGCCTCCTTCGAAAGAATTAATTTTTCCCAAGATGCTTAGTGAACTTTTCTTCCCTTATCACTGCTCCCCCACCAAAACCTATTCAACAATAAGGCAAGATCCTGTCACAAAGACTTAATGCAAATGCCCCGAAGGAGGATCAATCCTGCAACACCACAGGCTGGCAGTCGCATGAGACACTTTCCTCCAAGATGAGGATCTGTACCAGTCATAGCCACTATCACCACTACCTCCATAGTATTTGTGTCTCATCATCTATCATAATTGAAGTACTTGTTCACAATGTTTCCCCCTCTTGGGGTTCTTTCTCCTTGTAAAAAACCAAAAAGGGCTTGTACCTTTCTACGGGAAGGCATGTTGAAACGAAAGGTAAACAGTAATTGTGACACAATAGCTGGTTGTACCATTGAGTCTTTTGGTTAAGTCTAGATTTTGAAACAAAGTGAGGTCTTGTACATCTTATGCAACTTTATCCCTTCATTTCAGAACATGTAATAGAAGTCATCTATAGTATGAGGGTTATCAATTGGGTCAATTCAATGTTATTTAATAATTTTCTTTAACAAATGCTGTTTAATATTTTAATTCAATGTTGTTTGATCACTTTCCCTCGTGAATTCTTAAATGGATCTTTTTCTTGTGTCCAACCAACTTTTCCCATTCCATGAATCACTTTTGCTCTCATGAAGCTCAGCGACATGAGCCAACACGTAATGTGAAAGAAGAAAAATATCATCGCCCTAGAAAATATAGATTAAACGTTAGATGCTCTCTTGCTTTCAAAAACAAAAAAAGCAAGAAAAAAGAAAAAAAAAAGGAATCGGCTTAGGATGCAAAAGTCTTCGACCAATTAAAAACCTCAAGCTTTCAGGCTGAGAGCCAAGAATTAGTCACATATTAAATTCTAACAAAATGAATGAGTTCTATTAATCAAGGGCTCGAGGGCTGCTACTATGTGATTAGGTGGAACTTGGAGATGCAAGGGTAAATGGATGATCAACACCACCACATCCTACGCTCAATGTTGAAAACCTCCTCCTCAACCGCTGCTGCTACCGTCACCGCCATTGGCATCACCATTCACCACTGCCAATATATTATAAAATGAAAATTTCAAAAGCTTATGTTCACGGAATTGTTAACCAATTTGGATTTTGAGATCAATGGATTTCTAGGAAATTTCAGCCGTTGTCACCGACAACAAATAAGAGCCGAATGGATTGATAATTGGTAATATAAAAACTTGGTATTATAGATAGGTAATATTCGGGAAGTTTGTTCACATACTAAATTCGGGAAATTCATTTTTGTGATGGGGTTGAAGACAGAACATTTAGAACATCCACTATTATACTATCATTATAAACGTTAGTCAATAAATTAATTAGCAATTAAGAAACGCATACTCTCGGGATTGGCTTGTTAAAATGAACATGTCATTCATCTTTTTTTACTATATTGAAATTAAAACTAACATTTTGTAAGTATATAAGCATGCTAAAATGACAATTAGAATATGTGGTCATCTTTAAATGACATGTAGCAGCGCTGATCTGCAAAGACAAAATTGACTACTAGTAGGTAACAATATTTAAGAGCACACATATATAGGTAAAAAATATATAAAAAAGGATATCAAGGTAATTTTTTATTTTTTTAATTTATAATATTATTTTATTAGTAAATTTTATTACATGTATCTATCTATCAAGTGTCAATTGTTAACTAATATTACTCAACAAAATTTTATAGGACGGTTCTTGCAAATAATGGCCAACAATCATGGACATGGGCTTCTTCTTTTCCTTTCATTCTCTCTCTTTAATTTTTTAGATCAAGGCCTAAATATTTGAATACTTACATCTATATTATGGTTCAGTCACATATACTATACGTGGCAAAAGCACTATATAAATTCAATGTTATTCTTCATTAATTGTCAATTTTACAAATGTTTCCTCATTGTCTTGGATGCCTTCGCTCTAACTCTTAAGATTGTAAGAAAATACGAGAATGCAAAATTAAAAAAAAAAAAGATTAAAATTCAAATTAAAAACAAATTTATGTATTTAATATTATATTTTAATTAAAAATTTTAAAATATTAAATTTATAATCTAATATGTATGTACTTACCCTTAAAATTTCAATGAAGAAAACTCCTTCCAATAATTCTACTCACAACTTGAATGGGTCAGTGGTGAAGTAGGTGGTTCGGCAAGCATAACCAAGTCCACCACCCCCGCTTATGGCTATTGTCACAGGACCAAATGACTCTCAAAAATTTTTGACATTATGATAGTACTAAGTTGTCCACTTAATTTCAGCCAATTCACTCACACAGAAAAATAACAGTATACTTACGAGAAAACTTTCCAACCTTTATTACTTTTCTTAAAGTACAAAGAATTGTCAAAACCTCATACAAGTGCTTTTCTCTCTACACTTTCTCTCCCTTTATTTGTTTCTATTGTCCATTGGCTAACACCTTACACATATATAGGCACTTTTAGGAAAACTACCAACTATTTAGGCTAAATACAAATATGCATTGATGGAGAGCTTGTCACCTCACGTGGACTTGTTCAACCCCACTTTTGTTGTTGCACATGTTCTCCTTCCTTCAAAGAGAACTTGCCAACACTTCACGTGGATAAGGATCCAAAAGCTTGGTGGTTTTACCACCAACCCATGCTCTTAGCAACTGCCTATCATCTCTTTGGATCAGGTTACAGAGACTAGGTGATTCTGCCCCATTCCCCATGAACTCCTCTTTTCATAGTGCATGGGCAAAACCTTGCCAACTGCTTCCAATCTCTCTGCTACCTAGCTTGTATGTGCCTTTATAAAATTGTTAGCCCAGAGCCCTGCCTATGTGCCAACATTATGTGCTAACATAGCTAATCCTTAGGGTTTTCGTTAGCCAACTCGTTCTATGTCCACGTAGCATTGGTCTAGACCTCCGTCTGTGCACCACCCTTGGCTAACTCTTAAAGGAGACATGCACACTCCTGTAAAGAGTATTAGGGAATCTAACCTTCTGGCATAAGCATACATTGGAATGCTTGAACGATCACTTCCTCAATTGGCAGCCCATTGTTGCATTGTCAGTGTTGCCAGTACAACCTACTGCTCAACCAGTGACCTGACCACCCTTCCTCCTTTTTGTCAGTGCCCTAACCTGTTGCCCATTAGTTGTAATATGTGCCTTTCATCCTTGCATGGTGTAATGCCAAAGCCTGTATCTAGCAACTCCTAGCTTATTGCTTTGCACATTAAAGCTTGTGTTTACCTTGTTTCCTTTAGCGTACTCGACTCATGCCAATTTCATACCAAGTATTAGAACAAGGTATCACCAATACTTGCATTCTCCTATTCAAGGACTAAGGAGCTAACAAACCACCCTCATTAGTTAAACCCAACATCCTTGTTGGTAAGGTTAATAAGTGGTCCTAAATTTTCTTCTCAAATTGCCATAACATCACGTCTCTCTCCCAACTAACCTCACTATCTAGAGTATCTTTCCACTTCACTGAGTATTCAACCGGGTGATTCTTCTTGCTTTGTACTTGTGTTATGTGGTTTAGAATCTTTTCCAATTGATGTTGGAACTCTACTTGAATGGTTAAGGGAGCGCATCTTGCCTACCTCTTTGGAGGTTCGACCCCATCTTCCTCTTGAAAGGGTTTTAAGAAGCTCATATGGAAGGTTGAATGGACCTTTAACCTTTTTGACAATTGCAATCAATAAGCAACGTTGCCAACCTTCTTTACCACCACAAAGGGGCCATTGTACTTAGGAATCAACCCATGATACATTGTCTTGTTGCTAATCTTCTTCTATATTTAAGGAGTTAGTTTCAGTAAAACTTTGTCCCTAACTTGTAACTCAAGACCTCGTCTTCCCTTGTCCGCATACTTTTTTATACATTGGGCCTTTTTGTTTAAGCTATCTTAGGCCTCATCAAACAACCCTTGTTTCGAACGAACATACCAATAGGTAGCTTAACACTTCCCTCTAGAGCTTGTCCATACCATTTGATTTGGAGTAAGGGGCTGATGCCCTATTGCTAGCTCAAAGGGACTTATGCCTATCAATGATGCTTGGTAAAGATTATAGCAAAATTGTGTAGAATCTAGTAACTTTAGCCAATTTTATTGGCTTATAGTCATGTAATATGGAAGATACTCCTCTTATAGGCCATTAATTTGCTTCATCTAGCCATCAATTTAAGGATGGTTGGTAATGGAAAATTTTAACTTTAATCCTATCATGTTGAACAAAGTTGTCCAAAACCTACCCATGAAGCGAGGATCTCAATCACTTACAATATCTTCTAGTAAATTGAAATATTTCACTCCTTGCTTATAGAACAATTCAATAGCCACCTCGGCTTGATATGAAGATGAGGCTAGAACGAACACAACATACTTTAAGAACTGGTCAACCACCACAATTACAGAACCTTAGCCATCAACCTTTGGGAACCCACCAATGAAGTCCATCAAAATTGACACCTAAATTTTTGCTAGAATAGGTAATGGTAAAAGCAACCCTACTTCCTTTTGTCTCTTTACTTTGTCTTGTTGATAGACAATACACGTCTTTACATAAGTGTCAACATCGTCATCCATCTTTGGCCAACAGTAGCTAAGAGCCAATAAGACTATCATCTGCTTCGTGCTGGATGTCCTGCCCATTGGGAGTCATGACATTCTCATAAGCCTTTGGGAACATACAACATGTCCCTTCACATGTAGCAATTCATTATTAAGCCAATATTGCCTTACCATATCCTTTTTTACTTATTGCACGAGCTTTTGATAATCGTTATCATGTGGTACCTACACCTTGATCCTATCCAACAAGTCATTTTGCACTTGTGTGAGGACAATAACAATTTTTTGCACTTGATGACTTAGAGTATCTGCCACCTAGTTGTGCCTTCCTGGTTTGTGTTCCCATACAAAATCATACTCCGCCAAAAGCTCTTGCCATTAGGTTTGTCTTGCAAAGAGTTTCTTTTGAGCTTGAAAAAAGCTGTTGGCCAGGCTATTAGTCTGAATAACAAACTTAGTACCTAGCAAATACACCCACCACAAGTGAAGACAATACACCACAATAAGCATTTCCTTCTTATGAGCCACGTATCATTGCTTTACCTCGTTGAGTTTCTGACTTTCATAGGCAATACGATGCCCTTCCTGAATCAACACACCACCAATGGCCTTATTAAAGGCCTCAGTAAGGAGTTCAAAAGGCATTTCAAAGTTGGGTAGCTACAATAATGACTCCGTGGATACTGCTACCTTTAACTTGTTAAAGGCTTCTTGGCACTTCGTGGTCCATCTCTGAGGTTGCTCCTTCTTAAGCAAGTCAATAAGAAGGGCTACCTTTTGGAGTAATCCTGCACAAACTTCTTATAGTAATTAGACAAGCCAAGAAAGAACCACAATTCTGATACTTTGGTGGGAGGTGACCATTCTACAATGGCCCAAACCTTTCCTTTATCCATTGTTACATGCCTTTGACTAACCCATGCCCAAGGAACTCAATTTTCTGTCAAGCAAACTCACACTTTTCCTTTTTCACATACAATTGGTGTTTTCTTAACCAAGAAAACACCATTTTAAGGTGGGTTAAGTGATCCTCAAGGGATTCACTATACAAAAAAAATATCATCTAGGTATACCACCATAAAGTGATCAATGAAATCATGAAACACATCATTCATCAAATTGAAAAAAGTAGTAGGGGCATTAATCAAACCAAAAGGCATCACCAAGAATTTGTATGAGTTGTAGTGTGTGATGCACATGGTTTTCCCTTTATCTCCTTTTGTAATCCTAACTTGCCAATACCTCGACCGCAAGTTTAGCTTTGTGAAGTAGGAGGCTTTCGTTAGCCGATCAAACAAGTCTACAATCAACAAGATAAGATACTTGTTCTTCCCCGTGACTTTATTTAAGGCCCTGTAGTCAACACACATTTGTAAGGAGCCATTATGCTTCTTTTGGAATAACACAGGGGCATTGAAAGGGACTTTAGAGGGTTAAATCAAACTTGCATCCAACAATATTAATAATTGCTTTCTTAATTCAATTAACCTCATCAAACTCATGCGATAAGGGACTTAAGCTGGAGGTTTAGAACTCGGAATCAAATCAATTTGGTGGTCTTAGGAACATTTTGAGGGAACACACTTTGATAGCTCTAAAAGCATCATGTTTGCGAAGTCTTCTAATAACTTAGCAATGCTGTATCAATGGTTATCCCCTCATTGATCTCAATTTAGGCCACTAAGTAGGTGGCTTCTCCTATTTTTAAGTCATGCTTAATCTACATTGTCAAGATCATACCACCTAATTTTCCCATAGTACTTGTTAAAGAACTAATTCACCTACAATAAAGCATGGATGGTTCTCATGCATGATCATTAACCTACCTAAATGAGGCAATAATGCAACTTTTGCACATGTAAAGAACTCAACACCCAATATAATATTAAAGCCATCTAATGGCTATAAAGTTAAGATTTCCAATCCAATTACTAATGGTTACCTTTACACCTTTTGTTGTGCCAAACACCTCATAAGTTGTCAAGTTAACTGCCTTAATTCGGCTGCCGCTTTTGGTGACCTTTAAGCTCAATGATTCCACCATTTGTTCAATAACAGAGTTGTAGGTCGCACTAGTGTCAACCATTATCATTAACTCCCGATTACTGAACCCAATCTTCATATACATCAGGTTAGCTTATGGAGAATGTTCCTCTTAAATTGCATTCACTAGCTATAAAAGATTGACATAAGAGGAGTTGGCATCATTCGCACCCACTTCAGCAATCGTGACACTCAACTTTTCCCTTTTTGGGCATTCTTTAGCCCAATGAGGGCTATTATAAATGAAATAGCCAAAATTGGACTTACCTTTGCTTTGTTCCCAAAAGACAGTTTTGTTTTTTTTCCTTATTGTCATCTCGGTGTTTCTCCTTCTTCTAACCCTCCTTCTTATTTATCCCATTGTCTTTAGATTATTGCTATTGCTACTTTCCCCCAACATCACAATATGAGGATTTGTTGAGTCAAAAATTGACAAACACATTTGCAGCAGCCATAGTAGATGGCAAGTCTCTGACACCTTACTTACAAAGCCCAATTTGAGCCTACAGTTGGAGACCCGAAAGGAAGTTGAAGAGCTTATCTTTATTCGACATGTTACAGATATTGAGGATTAAGGAACTAAATTCCTTCATATAGTTATGCACTGTGACACTATACTTTTGTTTCTTCAAGGACTCCCGTGCAACCCATGATGTGTTGTAGGGAAGGAATTGATTCAATTCCTTTTTCAAGCTTTCCCACATCTCTATTTGATATCTATCAACACTCACATCGTCATTAAGCCTTGTTTGCCACCATATTTTGCCGTCCTTAGCAAGATATATGCTTGTAAGGGTCACATTTTCCTCTTCGTGCACCTTTGTAGCCATGAAGTATTGCTTTTGCTTCATGTCTCATAAGAAATTTTCAATTGCTTTGGCATCATGTTCCCCCTTAAAGGCCTTAGGCTTAAAGACCTTCATTTTTTTGGATGACTTAATAATACCACTAGGTTGGCTGCCTATGACCTTCTTGAAGACAACAACATCACATTTTATATTGCCAAAGGATTACGCCTAAGCAATGTTAAGACTATCATAA
Organism: Bruguiera gymnorhiza; assembly: GCA_020883675.1. Lineage (NCBI taxonomy): Eukaryota > Viridiplantae > Streptophyta > Magnoliopsida > Malpighiales > Rhizophoraceae > Bruguiera > Bruguiera gymnorhiza. The sequence continues at coordinate 140,704 of JAIRCJ010000136.1, read as the reverse complement.
CGAGATTGTAAGAAACTTACTAATTTTCTCTTGTTTATCTGGCCTTGCCAAGACCAAGAGGACTTACTTCTCAGAGGCATCACCGAGATTTTTTTCAATCTTAGACACTCGCTTTCGCAATGCTTCAAGTTCTGATCCACCAGCCATGGATTAAACTTACTCTAATACCAATTGTCACAAGGCCGAATGTCTCTCACAAATTTTTGACCTTGTGATGGTATTAAATTGCCCACTTAGACTCAGCCAACTCACTCACACAGAGAGACAATAGTACACTTACAGGAAAACTTTCCAACCTTTATTACTTTTCTCAAAGTACAAAAGATTGCTAAGACCTTATATAAGTGCTTCTCTCTTCACTTTCTCTCTCTCTGTTTGTTTTTGGTGTTCTTTGGCTAACACCTTACACATATATATAGACATTACAAGACTTGGCTACCAAGTAAATCATGCTCAGTGGGGGATCCCTAATCTTAGAAAAACTACCCATTACTTAGGTAGAGCCTACCACCTCATGTGGACTTGTTCAACCCCACTTCTGCTACTACTCATGTTCTCCTTCTTTCAAGAAGAAGTTGCCAGCACATCACGTGGATAAGGATTCAGAAGCTTGGGGGTTCTACAACTAACCCATGCCCTCAACAATTGCCCATGATCTCTTTGGATAAGGTTGAAGAGACTAGGTGGTTCTGCCCCATACCTTATGAACTCCTTTTTTCATAGTGCATAAGTAAAACCTTATCAACTGCTTCCAATCCCTCTACTATCCAGCTCATATGTATCTTCATAGAACTACTGGCACGGAGCCCTGCTCGTGCACAAGTATTATGTATTGTCGTAGCCAATCCTTAGGGTTTTCATTGGCCAACTCGTTTTATGTCCACATAGCATTGGTCCAGACCTCTGTTTGTGCATTAACTTTGGCTAACTCTCAAGGAAAATAAACACCCCCTTAAAAACTATTAGGAAATCTGACCTTTTGATAAGATGACATTGAAATGTTTGAATGATCAGTCTCTTAATTGGCAGCCCATTATTGCATTGTCGGCACAACCCACTATTCAACCAGTGACCCGAGCACTCTTCCTCCTTCTCACCAGTGCCTCGACCTACTACCCATTAGTTGCAACACATGCCTTTCATTCTTGCGTGGTGTCAATGCCAAAACCCACATCTAGCTACTACCGCCTTGCTACTACATACATTGACGCGTGTGTTTACCTTGCTTCTTTTGGTGTGCCCAACTCATATCAATTTCATGTAAGTACCCACACAATGTATTACCAATACTTAAATTCCCGTATTCAAGAACTAAGGGACTAAGAGCGGCTACCTACGTGACCGATGCCAGAAAAGATGCAAGATATATGGATTTTGATTTGATACTCCTGGGAAGGAATTAATAAACAGTATGTTGTCTCTTTAACTGATGCCTTTATGATTGTTTCTATGTGCCCGTGCCATACACAAGCGCCTAAAAAAATTATACTTTAAAGATTGTCAATTGGGAGAGTTCAAGCAAAACAAACTATTCTCCATCGTCGTTTTAGAGTCCGATAGGGTAGTAAACTGCTTGCAACTCAACAAAAGTCCCACCTAGGGTGCAAAAGTCCTCGACCAATGACAAAGTGAACACGGCTGTATACCAAACCCCAAATAATTAATCACAAATGGAAAATGAAGTCCACATCTGAAAACATGTCAAACTTTCTTTCATTTCTCTTAAGCTATTCAACATGGTCCTTTGTAGTCTGGCATTAAACAAAAATTACGCAATTTGTTGATGATTTATCCGTTTTTTATGGGTTTGACGAATTCTTTTTTCTTCACCAAGTTCTTCACCATTTTTGCAATTGTCTCATATGACACTCTCTAGCATAAAATAGCACGCTGTTTGGTCAGTTTTCTTGTAGTTAGAAGAGGCAAAAACAATGGGTGGTTCTATTTCATGGTTGCTCACTCTCTTCTTGATTCAAGGGTTGCTGTTATCATGTAATTATAGGGGAAGGTTGCCGAATGGCAAGCTCCTTCAGGTTCCTCCTCCGAGGCAAGATTTTTCAATGAATTTTCTTACCATAGGTTCAAAGTGGTAAGTAGAAGGGTCCGACCATCTCCTCCACCACCTCCTTTGCTGAATGCTCGTACTCATCATAAGCATCCTCTTCCTCGGCCGTCACCACCACCGCCACCAGTTCTGTATCAAATACCAACACCCCCACGTTGGTGATTGCAATGTTCTCGTTATTCAATATTTCTAAAGCATTAAACGATCGAAAATAGAGGGCCCTAGACAAGATCCAACCGTCATCTTAGCGTATTCAGCACTCTGATCAGTAGTACTTCACAGACCGCCATCACCACCACCGTGTCCACAGTGATGCTAGACGACGTTCCTGCAGATGGGTTTGCTTTAATTTAGAACGCTTTTGATTTCCAAGGCTACTATGGTTGTTTAACGACCAATAGATCGCAGCGAAGAGCTAATGTTATCAAAAAAAAAAGGAATTTTTCTATGGAAAAAAAGAGTTATGACGGTTTTGCTGTATGCAAACTTGAGAACAGTAATCTTTTTTTTTCTTTTTTGTATTTTTCTTTAAAAGGAAATCTTTTTCTTTCTTCAAATTTGCAAGCCGACGTATCATGTACGGAGTCCAGGTAAATTACTAGGAGAAAAAAAAAGTAACTTTGCGCACAGCAGGCGCAAAATTGTGCCGTCTTCGTCGTTCTTATTGTTGTGCGTTTCATTTATTCATGGCTAGCAAACTCCTAGTAATTTACCATTTCATGGCTAGTCAACTCTCAAATCCAGCCCATTCAGGCAGAGTTGGCCTGAACGATCGTTTCCCATCTAGCGAAAGAAGAAAATTGATCCCCGATATCACGTTTTATTTAAAAATTTTAAAATATTAAATTTATATATTTTTTATTTATATATTTATTATTATATTTTTTTTAATATAAGATGTCTAATATGTAAATGCTCACACTTAAAATTCTAACGAAGAAAACCTCCTTGCAATAACTTTGCTGACAACTTGAATGAGTTGCCGGTGAAGTAGGTAGTTCGGCGAGCACAACCAAGTACCCCACCCCCACCCACGGCTGCTACATACGTGACCGATGACAGAAAAGACGAAAGATATATGGATGTTGATTTGATACTCCTGTGAAGGCGTCAATAAACACTATGTTGTCTCTTTAACTGATGCTTTATGATTGTTTCTATGGGCCCGTGCCATTCACAAGCGCCAAAAAAAGAAAAGAAAAAACAAGAAGAAGAAAGAGAGAGAGGAAAGGTCATATGTAAATTCGTAGTATCTTTTAAATTCGCCTACACTATAAAGATTGTCCATTGGGAAAGTTCAATCAAAACTAACTATTCTCCATCGTCGTTTTAGAGTCCGATAGGGTAACAAATTGCTTGCAACTCAACAAAAGTCCTGGACCAATGACAAGGTGGACACGGCTTTATACCAAACCCCAAATGATTAATCACAAATGGAAAATGAAGTCCATTTCTGAAAACGTGTCAAACTTTCTTTCGTTTCTCTTAAGCTATTCAACGTGGTCCTTTGTAGTCTGGGATTAAACAAAAATTGCGCAATTTGTTGGTCATTTATCCGTTTTTTATGGGTTAGACGAATTCTTTTTCTTAAACCAAGTTGTTGACCATTTTTGCAATTCTCATAGGACACTCTCTTGCATAAAGTAGCACGCTGTTTGGCCAGTTTTCTTGTAGTTAGAAGAGGCAAAAACAATGGGTGATTCTATTTCACGGTTGCTCACTCTCTTCTTGATTCAAGGGTTGCTGTTATCATGTAATATTGGTTATAGGGGGAAGGTTGCCGGATGGCAAGCTCCTTCAAGTTCCTCCTCCGAGGCAAGATTTTTCAATGAATTTTCTTACCATAGGTTCAAAGTGGCAAGTAGAAGGGTCCGACCATCTCCTCCACCATCTCCTTTGCTGAATACTCCTATTCATTACAAGAGTCCTCCTCCTCGGCGGTCACCACCACCGCCACCAGTACTGTATCAAATACCAACACCCCCACGTTGGTGATTGCAATGTTCTCGTTATTCAATATTTCTAAAGCATTAAACGATCAAAAATTGAAAGCCCTCTTGAGAATTTTTCAAAAAGGATAAACTGGACTTCTTGTCTTTCGCAGTGAGACTCCTTGTCTTCAAGGAAGACAAACAAACGTTGTTTTTAAAGTTTATTAAAGGTAGTTTTTAAATAGTACAATTTTTATCTTATTGTATTTATTATAATATATATATATAAAGTAAAATAATAAAAAATTAAGAGTCAGCAAATATAGTTTTCTTCCTCCCATTGCTATCAACAAAGTAGTATCAGAATTTGAATTAGAGGTTTCTGTCTCTTACCTCTTGCCAAAATTGGAGGTTTCCCTCTCTCTCTTGTCTCTGTGTTTTCTATTCTTTCTGTTTTCAAATTCGGATTTGGAATTGGAATCGACATTCACCTTTGCTTTTGCAACATCGTCTTTCTCTAAAACAGAGTCATTTCGATCTTTTGTCATTGTATCATTGGCTATTAACAATCTAAGAGCCTAGGTAAAATGACAATCAAAACAAATATCACCTTCCAATACCCACTACTAACCAAAACAAATTATGACCGATGGGCACTACGCATGAAGGCTATACTTGGGTCTCATAAATTATGGGACACTCTTGAGAAGAGATATGAAGATCCCACTGATGAGGATACTACAATTGTGGCTGAATTAGAAGTATGGCAGGGAGCAAAGAAGAGAGATCAAAGTGCACTCTTAATTATTCATCAAGGGTTAGATGATGACATGTTTTAGAAGATAGCCAATGCTACAAGAGCAAAGGATGTTTGGGAAATCTCGAAGAATTCCGTAGTCGGAGTTGATAAGGTGAAGAAGGTGTGGCTTCAAACTCTAAGGGTTGAGTTTGAGATGATTTTGATGAAGGAGAATGAGTCCATAGCAGATTATTTTACTCAAGTATTGGTGGTGGTGAATCAAATGAAGTGGCTCAATGAAATGATTGAAGATGCAAGAGTAGTAGAGAAGGTTTTGCACACACTCAATGCAAAATTCAATTGTGTAGTGGTCTCAATTGAAGAATTAAAAGACATACAGTCCATGACCATCGACAAGGTAAATGGATCATTGTTAGCTCATGAAGAAAGAATGAAGAGGGCCCAACAAGAACCTATGGAGCAAGTTTTGCAAGCAAAATTTTCCTTTAATCTTAAGGGAAATGACAAAGGAGGAAGAGGTCGAGGTCGAGGTTGTGGTAGAGGCCAAAGTTATGGACGAGGCTGTGGTCGCAGTCAAGGAAGAGGCAAGCAAAATTCATTTCAAGAAGGTGGAAATAGGAGTTTTCAAAGAGGTCATGGACAAGGGAGAAATAATAATTGGAGAAAGAATAAAAGCCAAGTAGAGTGTTATGCATATGGGAAGAAAGGTCACTCTTCTTGGGAATGTCAAACTAAGAGCTATGACAAGGAGACAAACTTTATCGAGCATAGGGAGGTGGAAGGTGATACTCTTTTGCTTTCTCAAAAGGAAGGCTTTGTAGACAAAGATGTCACATGGTATCTCGACAACGACACAAGCAACCATATGATTGGAGATAGAAGCAAATTTATGGAGTTAAATACAAAAGTGACTGAGAATGTTCACTTTGGAGATGATACAAAGGTAAAGATTAAGGGAAAAGGCTCAGTGATTTTGGCCACAAAGAATGGAGACCATAAAATTCTTCCTAATGTTTACTATATTCCAAAAATAAAGAGCAATATTTCGAGTATGGGTCAACTTTTGGAGAGTGGGCACAAAGTGAAAATGGAGAACAATTATTTATGGCTTCAAAATCAAGATGATAGACTTGTTGCTAAAGTTGCCATGACAAAGAATTGATTGTTCATGTTAAATATGAAAACAACATAAGCGAAGTGTTTACAAGCTTATGTCAAGGATCCTTTATGGATTTGGCAAATGAGATTTAGGCATCTTAACTTTGGAGGACTTAAGATGCTAGGAGAAAAGAATATGGTGAAAAGAGTTCCTAAATTCAATCACTTGAATCAATTATGAGAAGCGTGTCTACTCGGAAAACATGCGAGAAAAAGCTTTCCAAAGGTGTCACTTGCACTAGTAACTGAGTCTTTACAACTTGTGCATGTAGATGTGTGCAGTCCTATTAAGCCACAATCTCTTGGTAAGAGCTCATATTTTGTGCTATTCATCTATGATTGCACAAGGAAGACATGAGTTTATTTTTTAAAGAGCAAGAGTGAAGTTTTTGAGACATTTAAAAAATTTAAGCTTCTTGTTGAAAAAGAAAATGGATACAATATTAAAGCTCTAAGAACAAATAAAGGTGGAGAGTTCACTTCTAATGAATTCAAGGTCTTTTGTGAGAAAGTGGTATTCGACATCCTATGACAATCCTAAGAGCACCATAACAAAATAGGGTTGCAAAGAGAGAGAGAGAATAGGACAATTCTTAACATGGTGAGGACGATGCTAAAAAGTAAAAATATGCCTAAGGAGTTTTGGGCTGAGGCTATTGCATGTACCATTTATCTCTTAAATTGTTCACCTACAAGGAGTTTAGAGAAAATAATCCCTCAAGAAGTATGGAGTGGATGGAAGCCAAGTGTGAGGCACTTAAGAGTTTTTGGATCTATTGGCTATGTTCATATATCTGAACATGAAAGGACAAAACTTGATAATAGGAGTAAGAAGATGGTGTTTATTGGCTATGTTGAGAACTCTAAAGGGTACAAATGTTTTGACCCTATTTTTAAGAAAGTTGTGATTAGTAGAGATGTAGAATTTGAGGAAGATGCTTCATGGGATTGAAGTGTTGAAGAAGAAGAGACATATAGCTTTCTTCCTTATTTGGAAGAAGACAAAAATAAGGACCAAGTGATCGAAGGCAAAAGTTCAACCTCTTCCTTAACAAGCTCAAGTGAACAACCTTAAAGATTTGAGGTATAAGAGATCTCTATGATGCTATCGAAAGAATAAACGGTGAGAATCTTTTTTGTTTATTTGCAAATGATGAATCTTTAAATTTTGAAGAGGTTGTTAAAGACAAGAAATGGGTTTAAGCTATAAAGGAATAAATTCATTCCATTAAGGAGAATGACATTTGGGAGTTTGCCATACTACCAAGAGGACATCAAGCAATTGGAGTTAAATGGATTTATAAGTTGAAAAAAAAATGCAAAAGGAGAAATTGAGAGGTACAAGGCAAGATTAGTTGCAAAGGAATATAAATAAAAGCATGGTGTGGATTATGAAGAAGTATTTGCTCCCATTGCTCGCTCCCATTGCTCGCTTAGAGACAATACGGTTATTGGTTGCTTTTGTAGCATAAAATCGGTGGACAATTCATCAAATGGATATGAAGTCAATTTTTTTAATAGTGCTCTTGAAGAAGAAGTATAAGTGGAACAACCAAAAGGATTTACAATTGAAGGTCATCAAGATAAGATATTAAAATTAAAGAAGGCGTTGTACGACCTTAAACAAGCACCACAGGCTTGGTATAGTTGCCTCAACCAATATCTTCATGAGAATGGTTTTTCAAGGTGCGTCCATGAATATGTACTCTATGTTAAAAAAAGAAAAATGATATTTTGTTTGTGTGCATTTATGTGGATGACCTCATTCTTACAGGAAATAATCCATAAGTGTATGATGATTTTAAGAAGGCAATGACACAAGAATTTGAGATGAGTGATATGGGGCTTATGCCATATTATTTGGGGATATAAGTAAAACAATGAAGTGACGGAATATTTATCTCTAAAGAGGTGTATGCAAGAGAGATTATGAAGAAGTTTAAGATGATTGATTGCAATCCTGTGAATATTTCGATGGAGTACGGGGTAAAATTCTCCAAGGAGGATGGATTAAGGAAAGTTGATTCCACTGCATTTTGAAACCTTGTGGGAAGTCTAAGGTACTTGACTTGTACTAGACCTGACGTATTATTTGTTATGGGATTAGTGAGTCGATTTATGGAGAATCCAAGTGAAGAACACATGCGAGCTGCAAAGAGAATTCTTTGATATTTAAAAGTATTCTTAATTATGACATTTTTTATACTTCTTCAAATGAGGTTCACTTAAAAGAACATTGTGATAGTGATTATGCCGGTGATATAGATGACCGAAAGAGTACTACCAGGTTTGTATATTTCTTTGGAGAAAATGGAATTTCATGGTGTTCAAAGAGACAACCAGTTGTGGCACTCCCAACTTGTGAATCAAAGTATGTTGCTACAATTGGCGATGCGTGTCATGCAATATGGCTAAGGAAATCGCTATGTGAACTTCATTTTGCATAAAGAGGGGCGACTTGAATTATGGTGGACAACAAATCAGGCATTGCTCTTGCAAAAAATCCAGTGTTTCGTGATTGGAGCAAGCATATAGATGCAAGGTTTCATTTTATTTGAGATTGCATTACCAACAAGGAGGTTGAGGTGGAGTATATCCAAACTCTTGATCAAATAGCTGATATATTTACAAAACCTCTCAAAAAAGATAGATTTTAGTAGCTTAGAGAGATGGTTGGAGCTGTGAAGAAGTCAAGTTTATGGGGGAGTGTTGAGAATTTTTCAAAAAACATAAACTGAACTTCTTGTCTTTTGCAGTGAGACTCCTTGTCTTAAGCAGTGGGCAGAATGAATGTAAGGAACATGTTGGGAAGACAAATAGTGGTTGATTTTAAAATTTATTAAGTGTAGTTTTTAAATTATTGTGGTGTGGATGTATATATATATATATATATGAAGTGAAATAATAAAAAATTACGAGTCGGCAAATATAGTTTTCTTCCTCCCATTGCCATCAACAGGCCCTGCACAAGACCCAACCGTCAACTTAGTGTATTCAGTACTCCGATCAGTAGTACTTCACAGACCGCCATCACCACCACCGTTTCCACTGTGATGCTAGACGTTTCTGAAGATGGGTTTGCCTTAATTTAGAATGCTTTTGATTTCCAAGGCTACTATGGCTGTTTAACTACCGATAGATCGCAGCCGAGGGCTTATTTTATCAAGAAACAAGGAATTTTTCTGTGGAAAAAAGAGTTATGACTGTTTTGCTCTATGTAAACTTGAGAACAAGTAATGTTTTTCTTTTTGGTATTTTTCTTTAAAAGGAAAGTCTTTTTCTTTCTTCAAATTCGCAAGCCGACGTATCATGTACGGGGTCCAGGTAAATTACTGCGAGAAAAATAATTAACTTTGCACACAACAGGCGCAAAATTGTGTCGTCTGCGTCATTCTTATTGTTGTGCGTTTCATTTATTCATGGCTAGCAAACTCCTTGTAATTTACCCATTCATGGCTAGTCAACTCTCGAATCCAGCCCATTCACGCCTGGCAGAGTTGACTTCACCGATCGTTTCCCATCTACCTAAAGAAGAAAGTTGACCTCTGAAATTCTAGCATATTATTGGTGGATAGTACAAAGAAAATGGGAAAAGGTCAGCATATGACAAATTTCTGTAGTTTTCGTACTAAAATTCCATGCACATACAGAGCACTTTTAAAAGTACAATTTACATGAAAGCATTATACTTAAGTTATAAGATCACATATAACATCGATAAGCCTAAACCATAACACAGTTTTTTCCCTTAACTACTATCTCTTAATTAGACCAAGTAATTTAATATTCAATCAAATTTAAATCTATTTAAAATAATTAAATAAAATTTAATTAATAATAAATTAGTAAACTCTTTTTTTGTTAAATTTATTAATTGAAAAATTTTAGTGTACACATAAGTGGTCTACACTAGTAGCCAAAAATAATTTTTGTACAACATATAATATATTATATACTACATTAATATTTGTATATAATAGAAAGTATTTTATTTTTATTATGAAAATCATTTATGGCTACTTGTGTAAACTACTTTTATGTATACTTAGCAATTTTTATTATTAAATTAATGATTATACATAAATATTAAAGGAAAATACATCAAATAATAAAAAAATATAATTATCCTTTTCTTATTAATAGAGGAAGATTATAGAGAAGAAAATTTTCAACTATTCATTAATAAATTTAACAAATTTTATGCCATAAATCATTAGGATTATATAGAATAATAAAACTTTTTGGCACATAGAAATTAAAATCCACATGTTTTGATAAATTACAATAATGAGGATTTTAACCCTTACTAATCCTTAAAAAGTTTGCTATTATAGCTAAACAGGCTATATTGAGAAAATCTTATTCATTTTTTTGTCAATTTTATGTCATTTAAATATTCATCATCTTTTTAGTCTAGACACTAATTATTTAATTGATAAAAGAAATTTTAAATGAATAACTATACAAAATTGAAGAATATTTTTATAATAAAGTAAATCTAATATAAAATTATGAAAAAAACATGATACTTGTAATGAAAATTGTCTTTCATTTTTTTTTTTTGAGAAATATCAATTTCATTATTGCACTATCATAAAGTTGAGGTCTTGTTATTTTTATGCATGTAAGAGGTTACAATTCCTACAACACAAATTGAATCTTAAATAGAAAAGTAATATAAATTGAGGTAAAGTTCATAATTTTTACATATACATGACTTGGAATGAAGAGAATGTGTGTTGTATGTCTACATTTTTTAAGAACATTTTCTCCTGTGATCATGAGTAATCAATGGTCAATGCCTAAAAATTGATGGGGAGGATGGAATATACACATTTTAAGTGACACTAAAAAGTCATTGAGTAGAATACAATCCTTACCATATATCCAAATTATATTTATTATTGTGTTTAAATGTATAATAGATATTATGTTGGAGTATGTGGATAATAAATACACTAAAATGGATGTGGGGTATGAATGTCTAATGTTATCACTCTTGAGAGAATGTGCATAGCCATTATTGTTGTATGGGTATACATACCAACAATTATTACTACCATGTATTTGCCTCTCTATATAAAGCATTAGAGAAAGAGAAAGGTGAAGTAGAAGACTTGTGTCATGGGTCTAATGGATTTAGTACTCCTTACTCGTGTGGCCTTGAGAATTCCTTCCAAGTAGCCTTTCTCATACCCGACTCATAAGATCCTTTAAAGAGAGAAACTTTAGAGAGAGAAGCTCTAAAAGTATATTTCACTTATGAATTGGATGATACAAATGAAGGGGATGAGGTCCCCTTTTATACAAGTATTGGATAAAGCACAACCGTTAGATCCCTTCTTGATCTAATAGTGGATAACACATCCCTTTAACTTCCATTTACCCACTTTTATTAGCATTTATTACATGGCATATTCCAATGTATTGGCCTTCCTTAAAAGCCTTCTACATTCATTGTGTTGTCCTTCACTTGAAGGCTTTTAGATTCATTGTATTGCCTATCCCTAGGAGCAAAGGACCGTGACATTCGCCCTCACCTAATTAGGTGACGCCCTTGTTGCTTCTTCAGCGTGGTAAGTGTTAATATCTTTTTTGAATTGCCAAAGTGCTTCTACAAGTTCCCAACTAGCTTCACTCTTTAAAAGACCCTTCCATCAGATAAAGTATTCATGCCTCGGTGTACAATACCGATTCTGTAGGATTTGATCCACTACTATGGATTTGACTCCTCAATCATATGAAGTTTTTGCTCCAAGTGGGACACGATTTGACTCCCCTCGATTTGGATCTTCCTTGTCTACACAGTAAGGTTTAAGCATACTCACATGGAAAATTGGGTGTACCTTTAATTTTGGCAGTAGCTTCAGCTTGTATGCGACCTTCCTGACCTATTGTGTCACTCGAAATGACCCTTCACAGCAATAGATCAACCCTTTGTGCACATTCTTGTACCAAAAAATAGCATGTAGTTTGGCTAGCACCAAGTCCCCCACTTGGAACTCCACATGTCGTCGCTTTTTATTGGCTCACTTCTTTATCCGTTTGGAGGCTTTATGTATACATGCCCTTGTCAAGCTCGCTTGTTCCTACCAATCCTTGGTGAACTTGTATACAGGTGGGTTATTTTCCTAATAGTGTGATGCAACCGCACTTGGAGTTTTTGGTTGTTGCCCATTTACAATCTCAAATGGATTCCTATCAGTAGACTCACTTCACTACAAGTTGTAAAAGAATTGGGCTACATTGATCAACTTTGCCCAATTTGTCTACGTTGTACTCATGTAGTGTTGGATATAAATCTTTAAGAGTATATTGACTCACTCGGTTTGACCGTCAGTTTGGGAGTGTAGGCTTGTAGAGAGATTTAACTCCGACCTCAGTAGTTTGAATAATTCAGACTAGAAACGCCTTGTGAATCAAGGGTCACAATTGCTCACGATTGTTTGTGGGACTCCCCAGTACTTGACCATGTGCTTCATGAATAACTTGGCTGCCTCCTCAGCTAGACAATCCTTTGTTGCTGGCATAAATGTCACATACTTGGAGAACCTATCCACCACGACCATGAGAGTCTGACACCTTTCGAACTTCAACAAGTTTACTATGAACTCCATGGAAACATTCTCCCATGGATGAGTTAGGATAGGAAGTGGCTCTAGTAGCCTCAACGATGAACATTGTTCAAGTTTGTCTTGTTAGCAAACAAGATAGGTCTTCACATAGGCTTTGATGTCATCCCACATTTAAGACCAGTAGTATTGGTCTTCAATGAGGGCTAAGGTGCGGTGGATCCTTAGATGACTTACCCACTTTGTATCATGATACTCACGCAACACCTCTTTCCTTAATTTCACATGGAGTGACATGTATAGTCATCATCCTTTGGTGTGTAAAAGATTGTCTTCACACCAAAATTGTCAGGTCTTGCCCTTTTGCACATCCCCAATGAGGGTTTGGGCCTTTTGATCATGCTTAAGCCCCTCTTTGATGCGATCGAACCATGGATAGCTAGGTCGACTTACTGTGTTCGCTAGCTCTATCTTTCGACTAAGAGCATTAGCTACGGAGTTAGCCTTCCTCGGGATGTACTCCATCACATAATTGGACTTTACTAGAAAATCTTGTCATTGAGCTTGCTTTGGACTTAGCTTCTTCTGGGTTTAAAAATAACTTATGGCCACGTTGTCCATCCTTATAATGAACTTAGACCCCAAGAGATAATACCTCCACATCCATAAGCAATGAACCACTACAATAATTTCCTTTTTTTGAACAGTATACTGTCACTCGATATCATTCAACTTCCATGACTCATATGCCACCAGATGTCCTTCTTGCATAAGAATACCACTAATACCATAATCTGATGCATCAGTTTGTAACTCGAAAGGCTTGGTGTGATCGGGCAACACCAACACAGACTCATCATTCATGGCTTGCTTCAACCAATAAATGCCTTCTGGCATCGATCCGTCTATTCCCGCAGTTTCTCCTTCTTTCAACATGTTTGTGAGTGGCACAATGATGTTTAAGTAGTTCTTAACAAAACACTGATAATAGTTGGTAAAGCCAAAGAACGACCTTAATTCCATCACTTTCCTTGATGGCTCCCATTCAATGATGGTGTAAATCTTTGCTGTGTCCATTTGTACTCGTTCGCCTTCAACAAAATGCCCTAAGAATGGAACTTCCTTTTGGGCAATGTCACATTTCTCGTGCTCAATTAATAGGATTATTCCATTTTCAATAAAGTAACCAAGGAATGTAAACCTAGTTTGAAATAACTTCATTTACTTAGCCAAAATATCTAAACTAGCTCTTTCAATAACCTTAATGAAAAGGTTCAAAAGTTTGAAATGTTGTTTAATGGCATTAAAAAATATTAATACATTATCAATATAAATAATTGTAATTGCTGAATAAGTATTAAATATTTCATTCACTTTTTGAAATTCTGAATGGCATTCTTTAACCCAAATTACATTACATTCCATTCATAATGTTTGAATGGAACTATAAATACTATTTTATACCTATCCTTTTCATGGATTTAGATTTGCCAATAACTAAATTTCATATCAAAATTTGAAAATATTTGAACTTCATAGATCCTACTTAGCAAATCCTTTTTTATTAGGTATAGGATATATAATCCATCCCAAGGTCTTAACTTATCTATATCTCACCATATCACTGTCAACATCTTAAACCATAACCCTACACACCTACACATGACCATCTTCGCTACAAAGGTAGTGTGACTTGGGGTTTCAACAATAAGACACCAAAGAGTTTAAACTTTCAACTACTTAGAAAATTAACATTCAATTAGATTCAAGGCTTTAATACCATTTCTATTTTGGTAGCAAAGGATCAAACATAGATATAGGTAGCATAGGTTCACATACAAATATATAGAAACTATTTTCAGCACATTAATATAAAACAAAGTAACTCCAAACAAATAATAATAGAATTAAAATACTTATACAAAGAAAGTTTTCATTGAACACCAAATATTGTTTCAAGCTTATATTTTAGAAAGGGGAGAGAAGAAAAGATACAAGAGAGAAGTAATCTTAGAGAAAGAAGAAAAATTAAACTCTACCTCCCTTGGCCTATGAGAGGTCTATTTACACATGGAAAATTAGACTTTACCTTTCAATGATGGCATAGAGTCATCATCTGACTCACTTGCAGTTTCAATGTCACAGTTACCTCTTAAGATCATTACACGCTTCTTTAGATGTGGAGATGCAATATGACCCCATCCCAAACACTTAAAACATCTAATATCTCTATTTCTACTTACTTGGGGACCAAAATTACTTACCTCTTTGCTAAAACCCTCATTCTTACTCTTGGATAACCTATCTTTGGACTTGTAATTGGCCTTATCATCCCTTTTACTCCAACTCAGCTTCCAAGATGAGGTAAAACTTAAATTCTGCTTAAATTGTGCGGAACCCTTTCATTTAAGTTGCCTTCCAACATTCATTGCCATGTGCACCATGTCTTTTAATTCGATGTAGTGGTGCAATTTAATCACATTTGCTATGTCTTTATTTAACCCTTGTAGAAATTGAGCCATGGTTGCTTCTCTTTCTTAGCCAACATTTGCTCTAATCATTACAATCTCCATCTCCTTATGGTAGTGCTCCACACTTTTGGTGCTCTTAGTAAACCCTTGTAGCCTTTGGTACAACTCCCTATAATAGTGATTAAGGACAAACCTCCTCCTCATGATAGCCTTTATCTCCTCCCATGTATCACTAGGCCACCCACGTTTAATTCTCCTAGTCAAAACAAGTTAATCCCACCAAATAATAGCATAATCAGTAAATTCAATGGGCAACAAGCTTTACCTTTTTCTCCTCGGAATAGTTGTGATAGTCAAAAACCAATTCAACCTTTTTCTCCTATTCTAGATATGTATTAGGATCATTCTTACCTTGGAATGGAGGAATTGTCATTTTAATACTACCTAAATCATGGTCATAAGTGCCTTGCCTCCCAAAATCTTTCTGATCCCTTTTATTATTAGTAGTTCTAACCATAGTAGTTTAATTGTCAATTGCCTTCTTCTACGTCATCTCCAGGGTCATAGGCATATCTTAATTGCAACTCTGCTATTGTATTAGCTTGCTCCTCTATCCTCTCCTTCATATCATCAAATATAGTATTCATGTGCTCAAATTGTTATTTCATAGTTTTGATCATGAAGGACACATCACTAGCTCCCTCCTGAATTGCATCTTTGTCTTTAGAAGTCATAATATTACTTCTGCACAAAATAATTAGGATACCTTAAAGAACACTCCCTCACATGTTTCACTTAAAAGAAAAGTTGTCATAGCCCTTCGTGTTTACACTTTTTATGGCCTTTTCTTAATATGAACTTGCACTCTTACTTTTTACCACTCAAATTTCCCCTTTCAGCTCTTTAAAGAACTAAACAAACTAAATCAATAGGATTGATTTTGAATAGAACAAGATAAATGACATAAAATTGAAAAAAATAGAGAACAAGGAGTCAAAGAAAACAAAAAAGGACATCAAGGCAAATGAATTTAATGAACTAAACTCACAAAAATAAAGATAGGGGGTTAAACCTATAGGATAAACTTGGATGATATAACAAGAAAATAGATGATAGAATTAAAGTTGAGTAAGGAAACTATATTATAATTATGGCCAATATGGCCAAATTGTTTAACTTTTATCAATAACTTGAATTTAATGCTTTTTTTTGTTCCTCATTTTTTTTTTGTTTTTTCACTTTTGTTTTTCTTTTGCTCAACACAAAATAACAATAGAATGCTTAGAGGCAGTAATTGGAATTGAAATTAGCACATTTTTGATAGTTATGATCTCAAACACATCAGCAAAGTGAGAAGGGTTGCAAATGAACAAATTGGTACTTTTGAATGGTAATGCACTGAATAGACAAATTAAACAGAAATAAATAAACCACAATGCAACAAATTGAAGAATTGGTTGATCCAACCTTCTTTAGAACCAGGCTCTGATGCCAATTAATGCAGAAAACCCCAAAAGATGTAGCTTAGGGACCCAACACACAGAAGGAATCAAAGAATATCTAGGAAAACTAAATCAAACTTTAATAACGCAAATCCTTGACCCAACATTTAAAGGAACATGAACCTAGGGTATTTAAGAAGGATATGGATGTCACACTCTAGAACAGAAGGAAATTGGGAGTGATAAGTCGAGTTGAATGACATAAGAAGAAGTACTTCTTAATAAGTTCTTTAGTTTTCCAAAGAACTGAAGGAGGAAAGTCCTTACATTATTTTTGACAAAGTTATCTGATGTTTAAAAGCTTATAAAGAGGTACCTATTTATATGCTAAGATAGCAATCCTAAAGAGGCATAAATTCCTATTTAGGACAAATTCTTATTTAAGAGGAACACCTATCTAGGACAAATTCTTATAAAGAAAACTTTCACTTTTATACAATCTCTTATTTAGGATAAACTCCTATTTAGGAGTGAATGCTATTACTTAGCCTTGGCCTATTAAGTACTCCAATCATATTAATAAGGCCTTGACTCTCTTTTAAGCTTGAATACACATGATTTGTGGCTTGGTTAGCCTAAATGTCATCAATTAGCCCACTTTGTGCTTCTTTCATCATTTTGGCTCTAGCTTATGCTTTTAGGCCTTTTGGAATGTGTTATGGACCTCTTGTATCCATTGAAGGCTTCCACCCATCATCTTTAAAGTTCTCATTAGAGTGTATGTGAGAAATGCATAACATGCAAATAGGCTAAATTTAGAGTTTTTACCCTACAGCTTGTACACCCCTTTACCTATACCTAGCCATCCTTAGGTTGATTTATCTATGGACTTTGTATTAGGGTTGTCATGGTCAAAAAGGGGTAGGGATTCTATATTTTTTGTTGTTGATAGATTTTCAAATATCACACATTTCATCCCTTTCCATAAAATTGGTGATGCAAATAATGTGGCTGAATTATTCTTTAAAGAAGTAGTACATTTGCATGGCATGCCTTAGAGTATTGTTTGAAATTGGGATACAAAGTCATTAGGCTACTTCTGGAAGATTTTGTGGGGTAAGTTAGGTGCTAAGCTATTATTTTTAACTACTTTGTTGTGTGTTATTATTCAAATGATTTTAAAAACATGGGAAGATTGTTTATTGCATGTTGAGTTTACATATAATAAAAGTATTCATTCTGTTACTAGTTACTCTCCATTTGAAATTGTATATAGTTTTAATCCTTTAGCTCCTTTGGATTTGGTGCCTCTACCTATTAATGAGTATGCTAGCTTAGATGGTAAATGCAAAGCTATCATGGTGAAATAATTGCATGAGAAGGTACATTAACATATTGTAAGACAAATTAAGCAATATGCATCCCATGTCAACAAAGGAAGAAAAAAAAGGTGGTGTTTGAACTTAGTGATTGGGTTTGGTGCATATGTAGAAGGAATGGTTCCCAACTTAGAGGCATTCAAAACTACAACCTAGAAGACATGGTCCATTTCGAGTAGTGGAATGGATTAATGACAATAACTATAAGTTTGACCTTTTTGGTGAGTATAATGTGAGTGCAACATTAATGTTTTTGATCTTTCTCTTTTTTATGTAGGTGATGATTTGAGGATAAATCCTTTTAAGGAGAGGGGAAATGATGAGAATGGTGAGAAGCTTGAAGATGATGCATGAAAGGGTTTAAAGGATACAAGAGATCCATTGCATATTCTAGAAGGTTCAATAGCACAAGCTAAAGCCAAAAAGATGAAAGAAGCACTAAATGGGTTGATTGAAGATATTCGGGCCAACCAAGTTATAGATGGTGCAAATTCAAGCTTGAAAGAGAGTTAAGGACTTATTAATATGATCAAAGTGCTTAATGGGTCAAGGTTAATTAATAGCATTCACTCCTAAATAGAGATTAGTTTTAAATAGGACTTTATGTCTCTTTTAAGGTTGCTATCATAGTTTATAAATAGTAATGCAAAAAACCCCAAAAAGGTGTGGCTTAGGGACCCAATGCACATAAGGAATCAAAGAATATCCAAGAAAGCTAAATCAGATTGTAATAACACAAACCCTAGACCAAACATTCAAAGGAACATAAACCTAGGGTATTTAAGAAAGATATGGATGCCACACTCTAGAAAAGAAACGAATTGAGAGTGAAAAGTCAAGTTGAATGCCATAAGAAGAGGTACCTCTTAATAAGCTCTTTAGTTCTTAAAGAACTGAAGAAGAAAACCCTTTCTTTTTATTTCTCTCAAAGTTATTTGATGATCTAGAGCATACAAGGAGGTGCATATTTATAGGCTAAGATAGCAATCCTAAAAAGGCACAAATTCCTACTTACGAAAAATCCTTATTTAAGAAGAATTCCTATCTAGGGACAAATTCTTACATAGATAATAAACTCCAAATTAGGAGTCAATGCTATTACTTAGTCTTGACCCATTAATATTAATAAGGCCTAAAGTCTCTTTCAAACTTAAATTCACACCATTTGAAGCTTGGTTGCCCTAAATGTCCTTAATCAGCCCATTTCATGCTTCTTTCATCTTTTTGGCTCTAGCTCGTGTTATTGGGCCTTTTGGAATGTATAATAGACCTCTTGCATCTTTTGAAGCTTTCCGCCCACCATTTCTAAGGTTTTTATCAAATAAGCATATCCCTGTAAGTTATAAAATTAAACAATTTGAGAAAAATAAAAAGCGAGAGTTTTCTCCTTTAGTTGTTTCAAGAACTAAAGAACTTATCAAGAAGTAACTCTTCTTTTGGCCTTCAACCCACTTATCACTCTCAATTCCTTTCTTTTTTAGAGTGTGACATCCAAATTCTTTTTAATATGTCAGGTTCATGTTTCTTTGAATTTTGGGTTTGGGGTTTATGTGATTGAAATCTAGCTTATTTCATGGGTATTGTTTGATTCATTATGTTTGTTGATTCCCTAAGCCTCATATTTTGGAGTTCACATCATATGTAGATGAGCTAAGGTGAATTGGATTAGAAAGAATGGACATAAGGTCTTGCAAGCACCCTAAGATAGGAAGGATAGGCCTAAATAACCCAAGATCGTGGGGCTAACAAGGTCTTATTGATGTTCATATCAATTGCACCCGAGGTAATCTCATGCAAAACAATGGCAATTGGCAAGTGTCTTATGACTTTGGATGATAAAGTTGGAATGTTAAGGATCTTATGTAAGAAGTTATAACCAATTTCATAATATTGAAATGAGTTTAGCCACAATAGAGAGTATTTTTATATTTTATTTTTATCTTTATCCATAAGAGTTGATAGTTAAGACAAAAATTTTGTATAACTTATATGTGTTAGATACATAACAACTATTGACCATAACTCTTTCTCTCTCTCTCCCATAACATTGACTTTCTTAGGTTAACCTTAGTGGATTAAAAAATGTGTGGAGAAGCCCACATCCATTTTGTCTTTCTTCTTGGCTATATTGGTCTTCAAATTAAAAAACATTAACTTTTGTGCATTCTAAAAATTTGTTAAATTAATACTTATATGTAAATATTAAAAGAAAATACATTGAATGTAATATAAATGTCCTTCCTTCTTGATATAGGAAGATTATATAGAAGAAAAATTTTGACTATTCATTAACAAACATAACACAATTTTGCCCATAAACCATTGGGATTTTATGGAAGAACAAAACTTTTTGGCACATAAAAACTAAAATCCACTTATTTTGATAAATTACAATAATGAGGGTTTCAACCCTTATTAACCCCTAAAAAGTTTGCTGTTGTGACAAACTAGGCTATATTTAAAAATGCTTCTCCATTTTTTTTTCAATATTAGGTCATTTAAATGTTTGTCATTTTTTAATTAAAGCACTAATTATTAGTTGACAGAATAAACTTTTAGCAAATAACCATAAAAAATTGAAGAATTTTTTTATAAGAAAGTAAATCTAATATAAAATTAGAAAATAACATGATGATTGTAATGAATCTCACTTTTCATAATATCAATTTCTTTTTTCTTTTTTTTGTAAGAAATATCAAATTTGTTACTACAATGTCATGAAGTTGGGGTCTTGTTATTTTCATGAACATAAAAGGTTATAACTTGTACAAGACAAATTGGATTTTAAAATAGGAAAGTAAAATAAATCCAGTTAAAGCTCATAGTTTTTACTTATACGTAACTTGGAATGAAGAGTGTGTTTTGCATGTCTACATTTGTGAAGGACATTTCTTCCTACAATCATGAGTGGCCCATACCCAAAAACTTAATGGTGAAGATAGCAAATATACAAATTAAAGCAACAATCAAAAGCTATTGAGTAGAATGCAATTCTTACTATATTTTCAAACAATATTTATTATTATATTATAGTGTATAGTACATAATATGTCAGAATATATGGATAATAAAAGTGCTAAAATGGGTGTGGATTATGATAATATTGAAATGTGTGAAAATTTCTTGTGTTATACTTCCTTAGAAAACATGCATAACCATTATTGTTATATGGGTATATATACTAACGATTATTACTCCCACATATTTGCCTCTTATATAAAGTAGTATAGAAAAAGAGAGGAGAGGTAAAAGTGTTAGGTGCATTAAGCTTTTCTAATGCTTAGTCTGTGGGGTTGTGAGAGGAGTACACATGGGATTTGGGTTTGCATATTATATACAAGTTTCAAGTATGTATGGTGTAATTTCTCATAAGACAACAGATGTTTCTCTCTTCATGAAGGTAAGAAGAAATTTGTCAAAACACTTAAATCACTTTGTGTACATATTATACACACACATACACTTTCTATCTATCTATCTATCTATCTATACTTATACATATATATATATATATATACACACATATAATAAGTGTAGTTACTTTAAAGAAACACCTTACACAACAATTTTACCATCTAAATTATGCAAGTTTAATAATTTTCATTTTGCAAATGCATGGCTTAATAATAAGGACTTTTGTTCTAATCTCCATAATTCTTGCAATGCCTATTTTTCCCTACAAATATTGTTGTTAGATTATTTTGTAAAAAAGATTATTAAAAATAATCCAAACTTTTCATTTATGCAATTGTATGTCCACAATAATAGCAAAAAAGAAAAAGGTGAAATTTAATTTCTTTTTTGAATGATAAATGAAGGAGATGTATTCAAAACAAAAAAGTTGCTACTTCTTTTCTCCTACCATTATGACTAAATGAGCTAATATCTAAATGTTGACATTAGACATGTTTCATGGCTAGCAATAGGGATTAATATTTGATGGTGGGAAAATTTTGACCTTTTTTATGATGGAGTCTATACAGAAAAAGGAGTTATTTGTGTAAATAGACCTAAAGCTCCATTGCCAAAACCCACTCCTACTAGTCCTAAAAAGATATTAAAGAGTTTATGATGAGAACCTTAAAGATGATGAGTGGAATGCTTCAAAGGATGCAAGAGATACATTGCACATTCTAGAAGGCCTAATAATACGAGTTAGAGCCAAAAAGATGAAAAAAGCACTAAATGAGCTGATTGATGACATTCAAGCCAACTCAGCTACAAATGGTGTGAATTCAAGCTTGGAAGAAAGTCAAGGTTTTATTAATATGATTGGAGTATTTAATGGGCTAAGACTAAGTAATAGCATTCACTCCTAAATAGTAGTTTATCCTAAATAAATGATTGTATAAAAGTGAGTTTTTTGTGTAAGAATTTGTCCTAGATAAGAATACCTCCTAAATAAGGATTTGTCCTAAATAGGAATTTATGCCTCTTTAGGATTACTATCTTAGCCTATAAATAGACACCTTCTTGTAAGCTTTAGAACGTCAGAAAACTTTAAGAGAAATAAAAAGCAAGGGTTTTCTTTTTCAGTTCTTTTAAAAACTAAAGAACTTATCAAAAAATACCTCTTCTTGTGGCATTCAACTTGACTTATCACTCCCAATTCCTTTCTTTTTTGGACTATGACATCTATATCCTTCTTAAATGTTTATGTTCCTTTGAATGTTGGGTCTAGGGTTTGTGTTATTAAAGTTTGATTTAGCTTTCTTGGATATCCTTTGATTCCTTGTGTGTGTTGGGTTCCTAAGCCACGTCTTTTTGGGGCTTTCCGTATTAGTTGGTATTAGAGCTCAACTCTAAATCAGGTTGAATCAACTAATTCTTCCATTTGCTGCATTGGGATTTATTTATTTCTATTTAGTTTGTTTATTTAGCGCATTACCATCCAAAGGTGTTAATTTGTTCGTTTGCAATCCTTCTCACTTTGCTTGTTTGTTTATGATCATAACTATCAAAATGTGTTAATTTTAATTCCAATTGTTGTCTTTAAATATTCTACTGTTGTTTTGTGTCGAGCAAAAAAAAAAAAAAAGAGGAATGAAAAAAAAAACAAAGAGAAAAAAAAAAAGAGAAACAAAAGAAAAAAGACATCAAATTTAAGTTATTGATAAGAGTTGAACAACTTAGTCATATTGGCCACAATAATAATATAATTTTCTTTTGCAACTCTAATTCTATTATTTATTTTCTTGTTATGTCATCCAAATTTATCCTTTAGGTTTAACCCCTTATCCTAATTTTTGTGAGTTTAGTTCATTAAATTCATTTGCCTCAAATCCTTTTTCATTTTTTGACTCCTTAGTCTTTAATTTGTTCAATTTTATGTCATTTATCATATTCTACTCAAAATCAATCCTTTTGATTTAATTTGTTTAGTTCTTTAAAGAGCTGAAAGGGGAAATTTGAGTGGTAAAAAGCAAGAGTGCAAGTTTATATTAAGAAAAGTCATAAAAAGTGTAAACATGAGGGAGTGTGACACCTCTTCTATTGTGTGAAACACTTGAGGGAGTATTCTGTGAGGTATCCTAATCATTTTGTGCAGAAGTAATATTATGACTTCCATAGACAAAGGTGCAACTTAGGAGGAAGTTAGTGATGTGTCCTTTATAATCAAGGCTATGCAATAACAATTCAAGTACATGAATACCAGATTTGATGATATGAGGGAAAGAATGGAGAAGCAAGCTAATACAATAGCAAAGTTGCAAAGGAGACATAGGGAATATGAGGCTCCTAAAGTAAGAGGGTAATTAAGACATGTCAATGACCATGAAGATGATGAATTTGATAAATAGAAGGGATCATAGAGATTTTGGGAGACAAGGAACCTATAACCGTGATTTGGTCAATATTAAAATGACAATTCCTCCATTCTAAGGGAAGAATGATCCTAATGTGTACTTAGAATGGGTGAAAAAGGTTGAATTAGTTTTTGACTGCTACAACTATTTTGAGGAGAAAAAGGTTAAGCTTGTTGTCCTTGAATTTACTGATAATGTTATTATTTGGTAGGATCAACTTATTTTGACTAGGAGAAAGAATTGTGAGTGGCTTATTGATACATGGGAGGAGATGAAGGCTATATCATGAGAAAGAGGTTTGTCCTTAATCATTATTATAGGGACTTGTACCAAAGGTTGCAAGGGCTCATTTAGGGCATTAAAAGTATGGAGGACTAGCATAAGGAGATGAAGATTGTCATGATTAGGGCAAATGTAGAAGATGATAGAGAGGCAACCATGCCTTAGTTTCTACAAGGGCTAAATAGAGACATAGCCAACATGGTTGAATTACCACTCTACGTGGAATTAGAAGACATGATGCATATGACAATGAAAGTTGAAAAACAACTTAAACAAAAGGGTTCCACAAGGTTTGCGTAGAATTCGGGTTCTATCTCATCTTGGAAGACATATTAGAGTAAAAGGGATGAAAAAGCTGATTATAAGTCCAAAGTAGAGTTATCCAAGTGCAAGAATGTGGGTTCTAACAAGGAGGCTAGTAATTTTGACTCCCAAACAACTAGAAATAGAGATGTTAAATGTTTTAAGTATTTGGGAAGAGGTCACATTTCTTCTTTATGTCCAAATAAGCATGCAATGATTTGTAGAGGTAATGGTGATGTTGAAACTAGAAGTGAATCATATAATAATGTTGTGCCATCATCAGAGCAAGAAAGTGATGGAGAGGAGTATTTGATTAATGGAGTAGCTCTCATCACAAGGTGAGCACTGATTGTGCAAGTGAAGGAAGAAAATGAGGTGCAATAAGATAATATCTTTTAGACGAGGTGTCTTATCAAAGATAAGGTATAAAGTATGATCATTGATGGTGGGAGTTGCATTAATGTTGCTAGTACAACTATGGTTAAAAAGCTAAATTTACCTACTATCAAGCATCCTAGGCCATATAAGTTTCAATGGTTGAACAAGAGTGGTGAAGTTAAGGTAAACAACCAAGTGTTGGGTCATTTTCTGATGTTGAATGAAAGATCCCCATGAGGAAGTTTTATCTGATGTTGTACCTATACTTGTGGGTCATATTCTATTAGGAAGATCATGGTAGTTTGATAGGCTAGTTATGCATGATAGCTTTAAGAACCAATATTCCTTTGTAATGAATGAAAAACTCATCACTTTTGTACCATTGACACCTCAATGAGCTTATAGGGATCAATTAAAGATTAAAAATGAGAGTGAACGAAAAAAAGAGATTGAAAAAGGAGAAAAGGTAGGAAAAAACGTAAGGATATAAGAGAGAGAGAGAAGAAAACCAAAAGTTTCCACACAAAAAAAGTGATGTCAAAAGAATATTTTATGCCAAATAGCCTATGATCGTACTTTTGTGAAAAAAAGGCTTATTTTAACCCTAACAAGTTTGACTTGTCTTTGCCTAGTGTTGTTATTTCTCTTTTGTCAAAATTTGAAGATGTATTCCTTGATGATGTCCCAAGTAGATTGCCACCTAAGAAAGACATTGAGCATTAAATTGATTTTATCCCTGTTGCATCCATCCCAAACCGGGCAGCATATAGAAGTAATTCAAAGGAGATAGGGGAGCTTTAAAGGTAAGTTGAGGAACTTGTTTCAAAGGGATATGTGAGGGAAAGCATGAGTCCTTGTGCAGTTCTTATCCTACTTATACCTAAGAAAGATGGAACATGGAGGATATGTGTTAACTGTCGAGTGATCAAATTACTATAAAGTATTGTCACCCCATACCTAGGTTATATAACATGTTGGATGAATTGCATGGTTCATGTGTCTTTTCTAAAATTGATTTGAAAAGTAGATATCACTAGATTAGGATGAGAGAGGGAGATGAGTGGAAAACAACTTTCAAAACTAAGTATGGTTTGTATAAATGGCTTGTTATGCCATTTGGTCTCACTAATGCTCTAAGCACTTTTATGCAACTAATGAATCATGTTTTGCATCCATTCACTAGTAAATTTGTGGTTATGTATTATGATATTTTGGTTTAT
This sequence comes from Bruguiera gymnorhiza, assembly GCA_020883675.1. Lineage (NCBI taxonomy): Eukaryota > Viridiplantae > Streptophyta > Magnoliopsida > Malpighiales > Rhizophoraceae > Bruguiera > Bruguiera gymnorhiza. The sequence continues at coordinate 114,936 of JAIRCJ010000136.1, read as the reverse complement.
AGTAAAAGCCTGGAAGAGCATCTTGATCATTTACGTTCTATTTTAATTATTTTATGTTATGAGAAATTGTATGCTAACTTGAAAAATGTTCCTTTTATATTAATCAAATCACATTTCTTAGCTATGTTGTGAGTGCTAAAGGTATTGAGGTTGGCGAGGAAAAAGTTAGGGCAATTTGTGATTGGCCTACACCTAAGTCGATTAATGACGTGCATAGCTTTCATGGTCTAACTACTTGTTAGGGACTTTAGCACCATTGTTGCACCACTGAGGTTATCAAAAAGAACATGAGTTTTAAGTGGAGTAGTGATCAAGATAAGACTTTTAATTGCATCAAGGAAAAATTAAGTTATGTACGCTTACTTGTTTTACTTGACTTTGCAAAAACTTTTAAGATTGACTGTGATGCTTCAGGTATTGACGTTAGAGTTGTTTTGATACATGAAAGGTACCCAATTACCTACTATAGTGAAAAGCTAAGTGGAGCAAGTCTAAATTATCCTAATTATTGGTATGTATCAAGTAGATTCAATTGCAAGAAGAAATTGCCCAATGGTGGCACCACAATTTGTGGTTTCAAGTAGTAAAATATATATCAGTCCAAGTATCAATATCTTAAGGAGGAAATTGAAGTACCAAATTATGCAAATTTTCTATATTATCTAGATAAACTAAATGAAAAGGGATTGATCTAACTATGAAATTAAAAATCAATTTTTAAAATGTAATTTAAAAATCAATAAACAAGGGTTATAGGTCTTAGATTTCATCAATTAAATATTAATAGCAAACTTAACATCTTGTTTTTAGAATTAAACTTGTTAACAACAATGACTGAATTCCCTAAGGTATATGATGATCGCTTTAAGACATAACAACTATACTCATATTAATCCTATATCTACTTTTGTGATTACAAAAACTAACACAAGTTCCTTAAAATTTATGGAATTCTTGACAGTGATCCCAATGATGTGGATTTATTTCTAAACTATAAAATCTAGGTTTAATGCTTTTAGAAACTAATATCAAACTTTCACTTTTACTTTATCATTTGATACCTTAAACATGTATATAATGCTCAATTACTCACACAAATGAAAATCAAAATTATCAAATTGAATTAACTAAAATCATTCAAAACAATTGGAATGTCAAGTTGTAACAAAATTTAGTGACTACATCCTTACCCAAAAATAAAAGTTTTAACTACTTATATTCGTCAAAATGATAGAATGTTGAGTTGGGCTCTTCATGAAAGTTGTAGTCCTATGTCTTAGCTTTCCAAAAAGCTAAAGGACCCCCAATCAAAGGTCTGTAGCTCTAGTTATAACCCAAAATCTGAATTGTGTCCAAACTACTAGAATAAGAATTCTAGCTGAAATATGAGAGGCTTCCTAGTCCAAATGCTTTATCTCCTTAATCCCATTTAAAACCCAATTTATCACTTAAACCAACAAAATAAAAATAAGAAAAAACAGGATAAATGCAATTAAAAGCCAAAATATTAAAACTAACAAAAGAACTAGAAAAATACCTAAATTGTGATACATAATATGTGAAATAATTTCACACATCAAATACCCCTAAACATGCATAATTGCTTATCCTCAAGTAGGTGAAATATCATATTCAAAGCAAAGAATAACGAGCAATTTAGAAACAATTATCACACCCAAGGTACCTCCCACGCAAAACATCACATTTTCAACTTAGAGTAACATAATAGCAAATAAATAAAAACTAAGCATACTCACATTCTCAATCTCTCATATCAATACATAATTCCAAGCTCAATCATGAAACTACTACTCTTGCAATCACCTCTTTCACTACTACAATCATCTTCTCTTGTTCTTTTTTTTTCTTTTATTTTCTTGAAGTTCATACACTTGTCTTTGGATCCAAATACAAACATTTTGTAATGAATGCACATGGTTACTCCACGAATTACACACTTAAAATGATTTTTGCATACTGATAATTCAAGCCACCATTTGATGTAAAAGATAACATTTTGTAATGATACCTCCCAATTACTAAGCAACTCAAAATAGAGTTTATAGGAATTTCAACTTATTTAATCATATTTATTTATACCTATCATACTTAGGCTTATCTCAAAGGAGAAATTCGCAAGAGAAGCAATACACTTAAATCTTATGCATAGTCACATAACTCACACAATTTTCATAAGGAACATGCATTTCTATAATCTTGAAAATCCAAGCATGCTTAATCTCACTTTATAAGATATTGTCCAACCTAAACAAAAAATTGCAATGGTTTAACATGACAAGTGATTTGAATGTAAATAATGACACTAAATAACACGTTTATTCTTCTTTCAAAGTAAATTTTATGTTTGAAGTGTAGCCAATTAGCAAATATCATACCAAGTATATAAACAAACATAGAATCACACATAAAAATCATAAATTACCCCTAAACTTGAATCACACATTGTCTCTAATGTGAAAGAGAAGATAAACTTGAAAAAAAACAAAAAAGAAAAGAAACTTCCTTAATTTATATTCAAAGAGTAACAGTTGGGGAAGTAGCTTAAGATGCTTGAATCTAAACAACCTAAACAAAAGAATTAAGGTAGGGGCACATTTATTGAAAAGCTTAAAAGAAAAGAATAATAAAAGACATAGAGAATGGAAAAGAAAAATGGATTAGGTTGCCTCCTAATAAATGCTTTTTTATAGTCACTAGCTCGACAACCACAAAATCACTCATAGTTGGCATTTCGTGTATAGTATGTGACTTCTTTAGGCACCACCTCACGAACTAAATAGGGCCTCAAATATTCCCCATTCACCTTGAAGGTGCTAAGTGCCTCACTATACACCTCAATAACTACATATGGATCCCCCTTTGTCACCATTAATAGACTAGACCACTCAAACTAAAGCTTACTTAAGAATAGCTTAAGACATGAATTGAAGAGTAACACTTGTTGTCCAACCTCGAAAGCTCTCTTTTAAATATGCTCATCATACCAATACTTGCTCTTTTTTTTTTTGTCAAGCCAACACTTTCATAAGCATTCAACCTGAACTTGTTTAGCTTACTTAATAGTAACAATCTCTTTTCGCCCACAACCTACAAATCCTTGTTCAATTCTTTAACTACCCAATAGGCCTTATACTCTAATTCTCCTAGTAGGTGGCAAGACTTCCTGAAGACAAGTCTATATGGGGACATGCCTAAAGGTGTCTTAAAAGCTATCTTGTATGCACAAAGTGCATCATCTAATTTGTAATCCTTGATTTGGAAATAGTTTACTCCAAATTTAACTTCCAACTCCTATTTTGTTAACTCCACTAGTTCATTCATTTAAGGATGATAGGGGAGTGCTACCTTGTGAGTAACGCCATACTTTTTCAATATGGCATCAGACGAATGATTATAGAAGTGGAATGCTCCATCACTACGAATCACTTTAGGGACACCAAATCTAAAGATGTTCTTCTTCACAAATCTTATCACCACCTACGTGTCATTAATTAGAGTTGTAATGACCTCAACCCATTTGGAAACATAGTCCACTGCCACCATAATGTAATGATTGTTAAAGGACAAAAGAAATGGATCCATGAAATCTATCCCCTATACATCAAATAATTCAAATTTAAGATATTAGTCAAGGTGATGCGGAAAACCCCAAAAAGACGTGGCTTAGGGACCCAATGCACACAAGGAATCAAAGAACAACCAGGAAAGCTAAATCGGAGTTTAATAACAGAAACCCTAGACCCAATATTCTAAGTAACATGAACCTAGGGTATTCAAGATGGATATGGACGCCACACTCCAAAAAAGAAAGGAATTAGGAGTGATAAGTCGATTTGAACGCCACAAGAAGAATTACCTCTTGATAAGTTCTTTAGTTCTTACAAGAACCGAGGGAGAAAAGCCCTTGCTTTCTATTTCACTCAAGGTAGGCACCTCTTGTAAGCTCTAGAGATCAGACAACTTTGAGTAAAATATAAAGCAAGGGTTTTTCTCCCTCGGTTCTTTTAAGAACTAAAGAACTTATCAAGAGGTAATTCTTCTTGTGGCATTCAAATCGACTTATCACCCCCAATTCCTTCCTTTTCTGGAGTGTGGCATCCATATCCATCTTGAATACCCTAGGTTCGTGTTCCTTCGAATATTGGGTCTAGGGTTTGTGTTATTAAACTCTGGTTTAGCTTTCCTAGTTGTTCTTTAATTCATTGTGTGCGTTGGGTCCCTAAGCCATGTCTTTTTGGGGTTTTCCGCATCACTTAGTTTGACCTATTAAGTATTCCAATTATATTAACTAGGCCTGGACTCTCTTTAAAACTTGAATTCGCACCATTTGAAGCTTGGTTGGCCTGAATGTCCTGAATCAGCCCATTTAGTGCTTCTTTAATCTTTCTGGCCCTAGCTTGTGTTATTGGGCCTTCTGGAATGTGCAATGGACCTCTTGCATCCATTAAAGCCTTAGCTCATGTTATTGGGCCTTCTGGAATGTGCAATGGACCTCTTGCATCAATTGAAGCTCTAGCTTGTGTTATTGGGCCTTCTGGAATGTGCAATGGACTTTTTGCATCCTTTGAAGCCTTCCACCCTTCATCTCTACAGTTCTCATCACAAGGGAATCTCATTTCTTTTAGACACATTTCCAACCCTTTAGCATCTATCATAAATGCACACAAGCTGTTGAGCATCCTCATACATGGTTTGCCAATTGAAAATAGACTGCTATAGCTTTAAAACTGTCTTGGAAGTACAGAAATGTCCACCACACTCAAAGGAATAACCATGATGAAGAATATCACTAATCTCCTCCTAAAACACACATCTCCTAATCATCCCATCAGCACAAAATTTGAACAACAGTGGCTCCTCCCACAAGTAGTACAACTAGCAAATGCTCTCATTAATGGGTATCTCTACTGCATGCAACTATCCCTCCAATCTGGACAAATGATCAGCCACCACATTCATTGAGCCCTTTTTATATCAAATTTTGAGATCAAACTATTGGAACAACAATGCCCACAAAATCAGCCATGGCCTAGCATCTTTTTTTGCTATCTGGTACTTAATTGCTGCATGGTTAGTATAAACAATGACCTTGGAACCCCTAAAATAAGATTGAAACTTGTCAAAAGCAAATACCATAACAAACAATTTTTTCTTAGTAGTTGCATAATTTAACTATGCATCATTTAGAATACAACTAGCATAACATATAACATGCAACTTCTTTTCTTTTATTTAGCTAACAACAACATCCAAGGCAAAGTCACTAGCATCACACCTTAGTTTAAAGGACAAACTCCAATCCAGTGTTACCAAAATTGGTGCAGAAACCAACTCTTTTTTCAACCTGTTAAACCCATTCAAATAGTCATCAGCAAACTCAAAAGCAACATCCTTATTTAAAAGATTGCAAAGATGCTTGGTAATTTTAGAAAAATCATTAATAAATTGTTGGTAAAACCCTATGTGATGAAGGAAACATCTAACTCCTTTAACATTGATGGGTGGTGGCAACTTTTCAATTGTTTCCATTTTAGCTCAATCCACCTCAATACCCATAGCTGACATCTTATGGACTAACAAAATGCCTTCCTGCACCATAAAATGACACTTCTCCTAATTCAAGACCAAGTTGGTCCCCTTGAAACACTACAAAACTTTAGATAGGTTAGCCAAACAACTATCAAAAGAAGATCCAAATGCAGAAAAATCATCCACGAAAACTTTCATGATCTTCTCAACAGAGTCAAAATAAAATGGCCATCATGCAATGTTGGAATGTAGCAGGTGCATTACACAAACCAGAAGGCATCATATGAATGCAAAAGTACCATAAGGTCAAGTAAAAGTGATTTTTTCTTGGTCCTCTGTAGCTATAGGAATTTTTTTATAGCCTGAATAGCAATCCAAAAAATAATAATAGTCATACCTAGTAAGATTAAGAAAGGTTAAGGGGATCTTTATGAGTATTTTCGTTAAGTTTTTAATAATTTATATGTACCCTCCACCTAATCACTGTCCTAGTGGAAATTAATTCATCATGTTCATTATGCACAATAGTAATCCCACCCTTTTTTGGTAATCCATGCATTAGACTAATCCAAGATCATGTTGAGAAGATGAGAGATTAAAGTCTAAAGGGTTTGCTAGTGAATTTTGTGGTTTACCAATAGGCTCATTATCTTTCTTATTTGGTCTATTAGGAGGTCTACTGGACCATGAGTAATTTCTTGACAACTTTGTTAATATAAAGAAGTAAGACCTATTTTGTGACTAGCATTATTGTTTGGAATCACCTCTTATTTCTTTCCCTCTAAGGTCATATGATGTAGAAAACCCCAAAAGACATGGCTTGGGACCCAATGCACACAAGGATCAAAGAATACTTAGGAAAGCTAAATTAGATTGTAATAACACAAACTTTAGACCCAACATTCGAAGCAACACTAACCTAGGGTATTTAAGAAGGACATGGATGCCACACTCCAAAAAAGAAAGGAATTAAGAGTAATAAGTCGAGTTGAATGCCACAAGAACAGGTAAATCTTGATAAGTTCTTTAGTTCTCAAAAGAATTGAAGGAGAAAACTTTTACTTTTTATTTCACTAAAATTGTCTAATTTTTTAGAGCTTACAAGGAGTATCTATTTATAGGCTAAGCTAACAATCCTAAAGAGGTATAAATTTCTATTTAGGACAAATCCTTATTTAGGAGGAATTCTTATCCAGGATAAATTCTTACACAGAAACTTTCACCTTTATATAATCACTTATTAGGGTAAACTCCTATTTAGGAGTAAATGCCATTACTTAGGTCTTGCCCATTAAGTACTCCAATCATATTAATTAGGCCCTAACTCTCTTCCAAGCTTGAATTCGCACCATTTGTAGTTGGGTTGGCCTGAATGTCCTCAATCAACCCTTTTAGTGCTTCTTTCATCTTTTCAACTTTAGCTTATGTTATTAGGCCTTCTGGAATGTTCAATGGACCTCTTGCATCCTTTAAAGCCTTTCACCCATCATCTCTAAGGTCCTTGACATTCCCCCTCTCCTTGAAAGGATTTGTCCTTGAATCATCACCTACATTAAAAGGGGAAAGATCAGAAACATTAAATGTTGCACTCATATTATACTTATCGAGAAGGTCCAACTTATAAGCATTGTCATTAATTTGTACTACAACTTGAAATGGACCATCTCCTTTAGGTTGTAGCTTTAAACACCATTGAACTGGGAACCATTCCTTGCACGTATGCACCCAAACTCCATCACCAAGTTCAAACACCACCTTCTTTGCCCTTTGTTGACATGGGATGTATATTGCTCAGTTGTTTTTCAATATGTTGCCACACCTTCTCATGCAATTTCTTCACCATGTTAGCCTTGTGTTCACCATCTAAGCTAGCATACTCATTGACAGGTATAGATGCTAAATCTAAAGTTAGTTGCAATGGTTTTATTAAAAGAAAATCAACAATATACAATTCTATGAAACACCCTTAAAAGTGCATGACACATCAAAACATCAACTAGAAAATTAAAACTTCTAGTAATTGCAAGCTTAGCTAAAGTATCATTAATAGCATTTATTGCTCAATTAACATGTACAAAAATACAGTCTTTAATTAAATGTAAAAATCTCTTAATCATAAAAAATGTATCCATTAGCTTCGATAGTCTAAAGCCTATGTTATTCATCAAGATACAACATGACTATTTCAAATGTATGAACCTTAGGGATTGGATTATGAAGTAAAAACTTAGGCTAAATAATGTAAAGGAGGAAGTGAAGGTGGAGATAGCAGCTTGATTCCAATGTTGGCTATTATACCAAAGTTCAGTCATTTGGGACAAATTTTCTCATGATCCATCAAATTTAGTAGTGGAAAGCTAAGGAGTGTTGTTGTGGTGTTTAATAAATTGCTACAAATTGGATCAGTATTTGATCATTAAGAGAAATTTTAGACCTTAAAGACTGTGATAAAGCACTTTAATCTAAGCCTATTTGAAGAATATTTTATAAAGAGTTTTATAAATGGATTAAGTGATACTATTTGGCATATAGTGAGGATATCAAAGCCTAAATCACTAATGCAATTATATGATTTAGTGAGGCTACAAAAGGAAGTGGTAGAAAGGCTTGATAGTTAATATGGGCAAATAAGAACAAGTAATGGTTTTCTAGACCATTTGCTCCCTGGCCTAACTCCTATGGTGTAAGATAGGCCAATGATAATGTAAATCCTAACGTAAAAATTGTAATAAGGCTTGCAACTATTCACCCAACGGCCACTAAACAAAAGCCTATTTCCAAGATAGCCAAAAAAAACTAATCCATGCTTTTGATGAGGAGAAAGGTGTCTCCAGGGCATCAATGTGCCAAGAAACATGCTTTGTATGTTATAGAAGAAGAGGTGGAATCATAGTTTCATTTGATTATGAAGGAGGAAAGGAGTCTTGAAGACTTTGAAAAGGGCATCACTAGGCTTCCTAAATAAACTTAATGGGTTTCATTGTTGATTTTATGGGCTTTACCCTTGTACTTGCTTCTTTTTTCTTCACTTTTGTTGCTCCTATCCCTTGAGTCTTTTGCTATTTTTCCTTTTTCTTTTGTATGTATTGTGCTTGTGATTAAGTGTGTGATTTGAGTCCATAGGGTTTATGATGTAGGACAAACAAGAAAAATAAGGAACTAACAAGAACTTGCCTAAAATTAAACTACTAACGTAAGAATCCACCTGAATCAAACTTTGAACTTAATATTCAATAGAAATTTACAATATTCATAATACTTGTGATGATTAAAATAACACTAAGCCCTATTTATAAAGATAACTAATTGAAGTTCCCAACTTCACCCTAGGATCTACTAGTTTGTGATACTGAGAGGGGGGGTGAATCAGTATCACCACAATTCACAATTCGCAGGAAAGTGAACAACTTCAATCTCTTCTTAAAAGCGAACTCTTTCTCAGATTCGACTAAGGTAGATCTATTGCTACCTACTAATCACAATAGTCCCCAAAGTCACCTTTCAGACACCTTGCCTAATAGACAATTCGGATGTTCTTGTTTAGGTCTTCGTTAGGTTATGGGTTGGCTGATACTTTAGCTGCGTTCACAACTTAATTCAAAACACAGAATGTAAAGCAAAATAAGGACACACGAGATTTACGTGGTTCCGTCAACGTGACGTACATCCACGGTGGTAGGGACTCTCCTTTACCGAGACTATCCACTATACTTGAGAATTATAGTTACAATGGATGTCTTAATCTTCTGCTCCTTTCACTATTGCAATTACTAAGCAAGTACAATACAAAGAGTGTCACTTACTGTGTCTACTCTTCTTCTAGCTTGTCTTGCCTCTGTTGAATTGAAAGGCTGCTCCACTGCCGCTTAGAAGTTCACCGCAACGCTCTCTAACCTCTCTTGAAGAAATCTAGAAATACGTTGAGTTCTTTCTGATGCTTCGCCAAATTCCTTCTCTAGGTTGTCTCACACAGCTCCTGCTTTCACCGTCTCACGGTTTCACAGCTTGCACTCAAGCTTCTGGTCTGCCGTTTCACGTCTCACAGCCTGCCCCACGCTTCTGATCAGTCACGCCGTTGCACGTTCTGGTCTCACACTCCTGGTCTGCTATTTCACGTCTCTTGGCCTGCCTCACACTACTGGTTTTTCTGGTTCACGTCTCTCGGCCTGCCTCACGCTTCTAGTCTGCTGTCTTCTCTTCTGGGTGGTCTCACGGATACCAGGTCTGCTGTCTTCTCTTCCGGGTGGTCTGTTTCTTATTTCTCCTCTTGCTGGTTGTGCGTTTCTGGTTTGGTTGCAGGATGTGTTTCTGGTTTGCTTGCAGGAGGCGTTTCTGGTTTGCCTGCAGGATGTGTTTCTGGTTTGCTTGCAGGACGTGTTTCTGGTTTGCTTGCAGGACGTGTTTCTGGTTTGCTTGCAGGAGGTTGCACGTTCTGGTTTGCTCTCCCGGTGGTGACGTTTCTGGTTTGCTCTCCTGGTGGTGTTGTTTCTGATCTCTTGCCGTTCTGCTCTCTCTTCCTTTTGGCCGGTTGCTGTAGGGTTGCTGTTTATTCAATTGTGTTGGCCCTCTGCCCTAGTTTTGTCTTCCAAGGCCTTTATATACTCTCTTCCATAAAACCCTAATAGGGCTTACATGGCGGATTTACGTTCTTGCCCTTACGCGGTAGATTTACTTTCTTGCCCTTCCATGTGACTTTACTGCCCTTCCATATGACTTTACTCTCTTGCACACTTAACCCTAGTTGACAACAATTACAACCCATACAAGGCTGTGGGAACAACAATCTCCCCCTTTGTAATTGTTGGCAACATTTATAACAAAAGCCATTATGCAGCAGTCTTTCATAATCTTCTTGGAGTAACAATCCAGAAGCAGATGAATTACAACTCCCCCTAAATATGCACTCCCCCTTCCTTAACAACTCCCCCTGCACTGTTGCTTCTCTCCCCCTTTGCCAACCAATTACAAATTTGAAAAACTTGCAAAGTAGAGATGGAGGATTCACCTGAACTTCAGGCTTGAGGAGGCATTTGCACAGACAGACTCATTCTGTGCTTTTCAAACAGCTCTGTGGACAAAGGTTTAGTTAGAATATCTGAGATTTGATCTTTAGTACCGACATACTCCAACTGAATTGTGCCCTCTTCCACTTGATCCTTGATAAAGTGATACCGGATGTCAATATGCTTGCTCCTTGAATGTTGAACTGGATTCTTGCTAAGATCAATTGCACTTTGATTATCACAAAGTACACTCACTGGTAACTTCACTTCAACACCCAAATCGGCCAATTGTCTTTGCATCCATATCACCTGAGTACATGCTGCACAAGCAGCCATATACTCAGCCTCCGCTGTGCTCAAAGCAACACTGTTTTGCTTTCTACTTAGCCATGCAACACACTTTGAACCCAAGTAGAAGCTGCAGCCACTGGTTGATTTTCTATCATCTGTGCTTCCTGCCCAGTCTGCATCAGTGTATGCTCGTAGTTTTACAGAATCCATGGCAGGATACCACAAGCCCATTTCCAGTGTCCCCTTGAGGTATCTTAGGATTCTTTTCACTGCCAACACATGAGATTCCTTAGGATCAGCTTGGAATCTGCTGGCGATGCACACAGCTTGCATGAGATCAGGCCTTGATGCTGTAAGGTACAGAAGGCTCCCTATCATCTTCCTGTATTCTGTAGGGCTTGTACTCCTTCCTTCCTGATCTTTTGTTAACTTGCAGCCCACTGTCATAGGGGTACTGACAGGTCTGCTATCCTCCATGCCAAACTTTTTCAGCATCTCTTTGGCATATTTTGTCTGAGAAATAAAAATACCTTCTTCACATTGTTTTATTTGTAATCCAAGAAAGTAAGTCATTTCTCCAATCAATGACATCTCAAATTCCTCACTCATCTTCTGTGAAAATTCTTGGCATAGCGCAGAGTGATCCCCTCCAAAGATGATGTCATCTACATATACTATGGTTATCAGTTGGCCTTTCTTTGAGTTGAACACATATAGGTTATTATCAACTGTTCCTCTTTTGAAGTTCAACCTTCTCAAATACGCGTCCAGCCTGCTATACCATGCTCTTGGGGCTTGTTTAAGGCCATACAAGGCTTTCTTCAGCTTGCACACATGTGTCTCATCCTCACTGATTTGTACTCCATCGGGTTGTTCAATATACACTTCTTCTTTTAGGAGCCCATTCAAAAAGGCTGATTTCACATCCATCTGGTAAACTTTATACCTCTTATGTGCTGCCAAAGCTAAGAACATTCTGATAGTTTCCAACCTTGCTACTGGTGCAAAAGTTTCATCAACATCTACTCCTTCTATTTGAGTGTAGCCTTTGCAAACCAGCCTAGCCTTGTTCCTCACCACCTTGCCATCCTCATTGTGTTTATTTTTAAACACCCATTTTGTTCCTATGACATTCTTGTTAGTGGGTCTTGGAACTAGCTCCTATGTTTCATTCTTCTCGATTTGATCTAGCTCCTCATTGATAGCTTTGATCCAGGCTTTGTCTTGTGCAGCCTCTTCAACAGATTTAGGTTCAACTTGTGAGAGTAAAGCAGTAGCTCCCACAATTCTTCTTCTTGTTGTAACTCCTGCTGATGGGTCACCTATTATCTGATTTCCTTGATGAGCACTGGTCCATGTCTTCTTTGTCTTTCTTTCTTGCACAGTCTTAGTTGCAAGAGAATCTCCTTCTTCATCTTCAGACTCACTCTTCTCTGAGTCTGAACTTACTTCTTTTCCCACTTCTTCATGTTGGTCAGATTCTTCATCTATCTTGAAGTCATCTTCTTCACTATCCTCAGCTTCTCCATTATGCGTTGTTTTCCAGTTTTCATCTATTCTCACATCACTGGAAGTGACCACTTTTCCCAGTTTATGTAGAAAAACTCTATAACCTTTTGTCTTTGCTGAGTATCCCACAAAGATGCCTTCATCTGACCTAGCATGGAATTTTCCCAAGTTTTGCTCCTTGTTCTTCACAAAACATGGGCTGCCAAAGATTCTAAGATACTTGGCTGTTGTCTTCTTCCCACTCCATAGCTCATATGGAGTCTTATCAGTATTGGGCCTTAGTGAAACTCTGTTCAATAGGTACACGGCTGTAAATGTTGCTTCTGTCCAAAATCTTGTGTGAAGCTTGGATTCCAGCAGTAGAGTTCTTGCCATTTCAACCACAGCTCTATTTTTCCTCTCTACCACCCCGTTCTGTTGAGGAGTTCTTGCTGCTGCCATCTGATGGTGAATTCCATGCTTCTCAAGGTAATCTTCAAAAGCTCCATTTGTGAATTCAATGCCTTGATCTGACCTCAATACTTTGATCTTCTTTCCACTCTCATTTTCAGCCAATCTTCTGTATCTCTTGAAGCATTTCAAAACTTCTGACTTATGTGTGAGGTGCATGATGCAGGTCCTTCTAGAATAATCATCAACAAACAAGATGAAGTACCTCTCACCATTCAACCCTTTTGTTCTCATCGGCCCACACAAATCAGTATGCACAATGTCAAGCACTGCTTTAGAACTGACCTCTTTGGTCTTATACTGCTTTCTGACCTGTTTTCCTTTAGAGCATGCTGAGCAAACATACTCCCTCTCTCTCTTAAGGTCTGGAATGTCTCTGATTGCATGAGTAGTGGTCAGCTTCCTCATGTTCTTCTGTGTTAAGTGTCCCAGCCTCCGATGCCAGAGTTGATTTTCTTCTTCTTTTGTAAGTAAACAGCTGTTTGTCTTGTCCTCATCAATTACATATAAATTTCCAGCTGTTCTTTTCCCAGCTGCAACAGTATTGCATTCTTTACTCTTTACTTGGCAACCTGTTTTTGTGAATATCACTTTATGGTCTTCATTGCATAGTTGGCTGACAGATGCTAGATTATATCTGAGTCCTTCAACATGCAGAACATCTTTCAGCTTTCCTTTTCCAATATTTACTGACCCTTGACCACTGATGTTGAGTGAATCATCATTGCCAAACTTGACTCTGCCTTCTCTTGACTTGTTTAGCTTTGACAATTTACTCTTGTCTCCCGTCATGTGTGAAGTGCATCCACTGTCAAGGATCCACTGCTTATCCTTGTAGTCAGCTTTGAGTGCAATTTCAGCTATATTAGCCACCTCCCTTTTAGCTTTATATTCCTTCTTTTGAATTGGCTGGAAGATAGCTTTCTCCTTTTTCTCAGCTTTGACTACACCGCTTGTTTTCACTATGCCATTGAGTGCCTTCTCTTGCTCAGGGAGAAGTGTCATGCATCTCTTGGCATTATGGTCATCCTGCCCACACTTTTCACACTGTTCCAAGTCTCCCAATATAGCAAACTTGTTCTTTGAAACCACTGGTTTGGGCTTCCACCAACAATCCTTGTCAGTGTGTCCTTGCTTTTTACAGTATGTGCAAGAACTCACGACAGGTGTTCTCCTCTGAATTTTGTATTGTCTCCCCCTGTATACAGCATCATATCTTCTCAAGTTGGAGACATATACTGGCCTTCTCCACCAGCAGTTACTTGCCTTATGACCCCAAACTCCACAATAAAGACAGTGACCTTGAAACTGCCTCTTCTTGGGTCTAATCACAGCTTGTTTTCTTTTGTTCATTACTTGCTGTGTAGGCAACGTGGCTGGCTTCTTTGCTTGTGTGGCTTTCATTTCAGCTACCTTTTTCTCCTTCTTCTGTTCAGCCATAGCCCTTTGCTGGCTGATCTTCTTTTCTTCATTTTTGTTTGCCACCCTAGGTTGCTTCTTCAAATCCTCTTTATTCTCAGCTATCTTCTCCTGAGTCACAACCTTCTCTTTCAACTTATGTGGCACATTCTTATTATCTTTAGGCAATGCAGCCTCAGATTGCTGCACTTTCTCTTCATTTCTTCTTTTCTCTTGCAGAACTTGTTTCTCCTATCATTTCAAGCTTCTGCACGTTCTCTTCACTCCTTTTGAGTTGTTGCTGAAGTCTCAGCAACTCTATCTCCATTTCTTCGATTGTTGAAGTCCTTGAGCCAAGCTCCATAGTAAGGTCTTCACATATTTTGATATGTTCTTCAAATCTTCTCTTCAAGTCAATATGTTCAGCCCTTATTTCATCCTTTTGACTTTCAGCTTCCTCAGACTTTGCTTCAACTTGTTTTATGTGGGCCTCTAACCTTCTTATGGTTCTGCCCCTTCTGATTATCTCCTTTGAAGCTGCTTCCAACTCAGCTTCAAAATCTGGTTCTTCTTCATCAACCTCCTCTTCCTCTTCAGAGGTTGAACTACCACCTTGAGTTGATGCCATAAAGGCATGCTCATCTGATGAGTCTACATCTTCCTCCTCATCGGCTTCTTTTGTCTGGCTCACATAACTCTTGAATGAGCCTCCTTCTTCTCTCTGTGGGCTAGCAGTCTTCTTGCTGACTTTCCTTGACTTGAATGATGGTCTTCTCCATTTTGAATTCTGCTCATCATCACCATCCTCATCTTCATCATCAAGTTTCACTTTGCACTGAGAAGCAAAGTGCCAGTCTATCCACAACGATAACATCTCAGGACAACTGTCCTTTTCCCTTCTTAGACCCCCTTTTGGAATTTCCTTGTGAAGTATGCCAACACTTCACCTTCACTTTCTTCCTCATCATCATCATCATCCTCGCTGGATGATTCTTCCTCTTCTTTTATCTTCAAGTGTTTCATAGCTTTGAAAGCTGCCTCCTTTGATACCTTTGACGTTGAGGAGCTCTCAGTTGACTTTATTCTCATCTCATATGCAATGAGATTGCATTGGAGATCATGCAGAGACATGGAATTGAGATCTCTACTCTCCTCTATGGCTGCCACCTTTGAGGCAAACCTCTCAGGCAGAATTCTCAGAATTTTCTTCACAATAGATGAGTCCTTCTTGTTCTTCCCATGACTTTCTAAGATCGTTTACAGCACAATAACCCTGGTGAAGAACTCTTGGACTGT